>JARFIY010000299.1:7800000-9267901 GCA_036346155.1 Sinelater perroti
GCAAGCGATGGTTGCAAATTGTGACAGTCTTAGTCGGGAGAAGGACCTGAACTATGATTAAAAACAGAATACCGGGCAATTTGGCACTGAAAATTGATTAGTTAATTGAGTGTTGATAAAAAAAATGTTTTTGTACTGTGAGATGGTTGTCTTTACCGTGCGTTCATATTCAGGTAGTGTTCAGTCCTCTAGACAGGAAATTTCAATCTAAAGGACAATCTGAGATTATAAAGCCCATTAGGTCTGTTATAGAGGATCACATTCCAGAAAAATCACCTCTAAATAAAAAAATTGTTTTTATTGGATATTCCATGCCTTAACAGACGAGCAGATAATATAATGTGTTTCGTAGTGTCTCGAGGTGCACAGTAAATTTGAAAATAAAATTCTTTTTTATATCAAAGATAATAAATTTGGTCTTATTTTTATGAAGTGATAACTAAAGCCAAAAATAAAGTTTTTCAACTAAGAGAATTTTATAAAGGCGTAAAGTAACAAATGTGGCGAAATCATCGAGAAAACGCGAAACAGTTAATTTGACAATTGATTTGCAGAAGTCTATAGAAGGATGTAAAAATTACTTTAAAAAGTTATCAATTATTAAAAGGTGTATTGCAATACTTGCTAATATTCTATGTATTTGTTTAATGACTTTCTTTTTTGGTAATCTTGTAACATTTATTGTCTCTTCTGTCAATTGTTCTTCAGCGAGTCCGCTAACTACAAGCGTTGTCTCATAAGAGGTAAGAGTTGTTTTCGTTGCTTGCGTAGGGTAGATACGCTTTTGGAGATTTATGGTTCACTATCGAAAATTTACGATAGGCTTAACCTACTTTAAAGCAAAAAATAAAAATTATGCATTATTGCTTTGAAAATAATTATTTAATAATTAAAAGGCAAATAAAATATTTCATATCGCAATATTTTTTTAAATTTTATATTATCCTTTCTTTGTAACAGGAATTTGTTCTGTAGGTCACATTTTGTTTTTAAAAATGCTAACATTGCACATGAAGAATAAGGTGTTCTTTAAAACTTAGAACTTTTATTAGAAAATAATCTTGTCAGTTAAAACCGTTTGGACGTTACTGCAACCTATTATAAAGAATTTGCTTATTATTAATTTAATCAAAATTTACAACTCCGGCACTGCTAGGCATCGCTTACAATATGTGGACTGCTTTAACAATTTGTTACAGAAGATGGTTCTTAAATAAAAGAGAAATACATTTTCAAATTTTACAAGTAAAAATCTTTTCGACTGTCCAACCGATGTCAGGCAAACGTGTCGGATGGAATTGGGTCACTAAGTCGCTTTATGCTTGTCACTCAGTTGCTGGGCCTTAATGGTACGGTGGATCGAACGGCACACTCGTTCATACCAAAGTCCTGGGCGAGTTGGAGCATGGTTCGTTGAGAAAAGTTTTTTTCTGATGGCTTTGACAACGTCCGGCGTGGAAACGGTGACTCGTCGGCCCCGTTTAGGGCATCTTATTGTTTGTCTTCAGCTTCTTGTATCGTTTGATGTTGTCATGGATGGTTGATTGTGGAACACTGAAGTGTTTCTTGATATCTGTAGGGCGGACGCCCGATTTGAACAGCTCGAGAATCGTGGATCTTCATGTACTAGACGGTGTCATTACCTAAAAAAAAAACAAGATATAGACATAAAAACACAGTAAAACGTAGACAAGAAGAGAAAGAAAACATTGGTTAGATTATTATTACCAATCGATAATGTTTAGGTGCTGAAACGTGCATGAATACGTTTGCTCGGGTAATCATTTCGTACCCTGTATACTAAATTGTTTTATACTCGAATTACCTTCTACGTAATTATTTTCGGTTATACACGAAGCCACTGTAGTCATGTAGTTTACATAGTTTACTGTTAAACTTTGGATAGTGTAGATCCGAATAAATGTTGGCGATATTTTTTATTATTAGACCTATAGATTGGTTTTAAATTACAATTAGAATTTAGCCTTCTACGTTGCAAAAAAGGAGTTGCTTAGTAGTTATGTAGATAATGATCGGAGCTTATTTTTAATTAGAGGTTTGGTTAGCAAATCTAATCGTAGATCCAAGTGGGTGGTTCAATGAGGAACTGTATATATGGTCAGCAATTTTATTTTTATAGATGATAGATTTATGAAGCTGTTTGACTATGGAAAAAAATTCATTTGCTAACATTATCTGATAGTTTGTGTTTAGCAAGAATTCGACTGAATCCGAAAAAGATGGATGGTGCATTATCTGTTGGGAAGATGACGGCAACAGCTTTTTGAAATGTACTTAATAGATTACCTTCTGAGGAAAAGATTATTACAAGTGAATACTAAGCACAACATTGAAAAGATTGAAGGCATTGATCACGAAGAAATGTATTGAAATGGACCAAAAAAATTGCTCCGCTGTGTTGGTAAATAGAAAATAACTAAACTAAGATCTACAATTCCTTAACATCTACTTTATTTTATTCATATGTTCTTCTTAGATTACCACCATGGTTTTAAAATTCAAAACTTTTCTTTAAACCGGATGGATAGACGATACAAAGCGTAAGAAAGTACAGCGAAAACCTCAATGAAATCCACTTCTGCAAAAGAATCGCGTACCTAAAAAGACGTTGGGGTGAGTGTTTTAGATTTTAAAGAGGCTGTGGTTAAAAAACTCAATTTTTAATCTAATATCAATACATACACTAATAATTTTCCAATCGTTGTACAGTTTGCTACAAAGTGATTGCGAAGAAGGTTAGTATTATTTTTGAAAATAAAGAAGTGCGACAATTGACATACAATAGTTTAAAATAAGCCACAGATATACCCAATAAGATAAATTTGTGGCAAACTAAAATTAAATTTTCGACGAACTTTAGATTTAACAATGCTTTAGTTATTAAGAAATTGTATAAGAGTTAAGGCAGGCTGATACAAACTTCAAACTTGTTAATAAAGAGAAAGTGAAATTTAACCCTTATCGTGAAATACTCATATGCTATAGGAAATATTTCTTTATTTAGAAGTTGTGAGGTTTTGTAAGTAGAAGATATTTATTTAATGTTTTTGGTTTTACATTTTATGACAAATATTTTTATTTCTTTTGAAAGTTTTTATACGAATGAGTTATTTTAACTTCAAATCATAGTGACACTTTTAATTCGAACTGTAATTTTAAATTTATGATCAATAAATTGGTCGAAAGTTCACGACTGCCTCTATAGGTAGCAGTAAATAGTTGGAACTCTAATTACAAATTTTCTAACTCCAATGTTATTTCCGTGGAAATTTTTGTGGAAAAAGAAGAACAAAGCAAATTTATTTCAATAATCATATTCTAAAGGTTTTAGCCATTAAACGATTATTTCTTTGATCTCACAACGGAATAATTTCTTTTCATTTTACTTAAAATCAATCTTGACCTGTCAGATAAACAATTATTATAGTAGTATGTTGTTTTTATGTAAACAATATTAAGACTAAACATTCTCTCCATGATTTCTTTTACAGTATGCGACCATGTATTATGCTGCTAGCGGAGGACTTTCTTACAATCCACTAAAGCTTGATATTTGTTATTTAATAAAGAATACGTTAATCTAGTGTTTGTAGATCAACTGTGTGGAACCGTTTCAAGCTTTTGTAATTCCACAAATGGTACAAAAAAATCTTGTTTTCAAAATATTTACAATTTACTATAGATTTTGATAACTGTTCTCAAACTAACCATTTGTTTTTGAAAGTCAAAATTATCCAAATAGATTCGTTTTTTAGTGCATGTAACGGGTCTTTGGAACAAGCGGTCGGTGTGTAGTAAAGAAAGCAACTGATATTAGATTATAAGTCGATGATTTCTCTATCGTGTGGTTGGTTTTCGGATTGTTAGGCCGTGGCTCGAGTTTGGAAGAAAAAGTAGCGAATGACATCTTTAAACATTAAAAAAGTTTGTATGTATTTGTTCTGAATTTGATTTTTATTTCTTCCTTGTTACCTTAATATTCCATATAGTAGGTCACCTCCACTGGGGTTCTTATTTTTCAGATTTAAGTTATTACTTCAAAGAGGTTAAAACCAGCGTTGGTATTACACCCACATTTACTAGACCTGATTTTTTTACTTTATTTATTTTCTCAATTGCTACGCTGACATTAAAACTTTGATTTGAATAATAACCCAGTAACACGTAGAGTTCTAACTTCTTGCCTTTTATATATCTTTGAGTCTAATACTACAATGCAGTAGGATAGAATCTGAACATTATGCATTTAGTCATACCCTATTATACGTTGTGTGTTTTAGAAGTTTAGTCAGTAGTATCAAAAAACTAATAAAATAGAAAATACAAATAAATTGTCTTTATAGGCTTTTGAATAGGTAAAATCTATAAATCTTCTGGAAACTGCTGGTAAAAAAACACTTTAGGAATCGATTGTTAAAACTCTGTTACACAGGCTACTATTATATCTGCCAAACGTGCTCTTTTCATTATACTCTTCAGGCGGAGAGAAACGACTTATTTTAATCGCATATAGTAACAACATCTCCTGAGGTTTCTATTCGTTCCGCTTTTAGTTAATCTATCAATTTGTGAAAAAATTTACATTCTTAGTACGCACACATTTGTTTGAAGAAAGAGCAAGAAACGGGGGGTAAACAAGAAATGCTGACAAAACAGTAAATTTTTTGATAAAAATCTTTATTAATAACGCGAAAGAAAATTACAAAAATTGGATTGAGATCAAGCGCGAAAAAGCTGTGATTGTCAGTAAGTTGCTGTTCGACAAATGCGGAAGAAACGTATAGATTCATTGCGATGATTCATACTGGAAAAACCCTGGGGCATAACGGCGTAACAGCAGACGCGATGTTGAAGGCTTATGAGATTACACTGGTAATTTTTGAAAACATTTTAAAGGCTAGTTTGAAGTTTGCCATTATTTTGAGATGTTGAGATCCAAACGGTGCAACCTATTCCGAAACCACGAAAAGAGGATCCGTGCGATCCGGGCAGCTTCGGGGAGATAAACGTGCTGCCAGTTATTGGGAAAGCGTTAGGCAGAATTGTAACCGGGCTTTATAATCGGTAATATGTTTTTTGTGCGGGAAAGTCTACAATGTACCTGGTCTCTCAAGTCAAAGACGACATATTTTGCGTTAATAACATTACATATTGCGGGAGTGTTAGACAACGCGTGGTGGCTTAGAATCATTTGGAAACGAGCCAAGAGAAATTGCTCATAAAATCTACTCTTGCTAGTAGATAAAGGGTTCCTCAGAATTGATGTTTGTTGGTATACAAAAATATAGAATTTAGATGTCGCAGAGATGCTGGATCGTTAAGTTTTCAAACGACAGCCTATTACTAGTTTGGACAGCACAGTTTAAAGCACTTAAACCACGTGGAAACGCAGCGCTCAAGGCGCGTAAAACGTGGGCGGATAACGAAAAATTGCGATTTAACACAAAAAAAGGCCCAAAACATAAGTAGAGTAAAGATTGACGATTGGTTTTTATGAAAGAGTCACATACGAGCGGTTTTTGTCCATTCCAAATGGGGATGGTAACGCAATTAACTTCTTTGGATGAACAATAATGCCAAGATGTGGGCGAAAGCAAATTGCTTGTGTGAGACCGAGACGGCATTGTGTCAGTTATCGCCTTTGCATTTTATTTTGTAAGGGGTGATACTCCGAAGGTTGACCACCGGATTGGAGGAACCGGGGTTGCAGTTAGACGAGGTCGAGATATTTGACCAAGCAAGATAACTTCTCAGTCAGCGAAAAAAACTTGAGATTTAATAATTGCGTTATTATGCGGATAGCCTGAGTTTGTGATCATGCGAGAAAAAAGAAATTATAAGAGACAATTCGAGCTTGTAGATTAAAGCAGTGTTTAAGCAGAGTGCTTACGGTGCATGTCAAGCGCGGAGAAATCATTCTAAATGCACCATAACATCAGATTGCACTAAGAAATATAAGATTGACGACAGTTCGGAAGTCTTATAAAGACGTTGTCGTGCGTAAGATCCGATTCTATCAAATTAAAACGCACGTAGGGACAAAGAGGTAGCAAAAGAGACGGTTTGAATGGGGCTTGTAAAGAATCAGTTGAGAGTTAGAACTAGAGCAAAATGGAAGTAAAAATAGTAACCAGCAAAAACGAGACGACGTGCAGGTATTTATATTCGAGTTAGCATGACGCGACAAATGGAGGAGTATGTTAATTAGTACATCGTCCAGCTTATCATACATAGTAATTTTTTGCCTTACCTTGTCAAGACCAAGATAGATAGAAATAGCCCTTATTATAAGCGAGAGGAGATAGAAGAGCTTGTGGTGTTTGCAAGAAATTAATTTGTAATAGATGCGTGAGGGTTAGGCAAATTAGAGCTGGTGCGCGATATAACCTCGAGCACCAAATGGACAAAGACTACGACATAGATTAAGGTAGTTTAGTGTCTTCTTTTGCGTTAAATTGTAAATGTTTGAAGGTCTTGGGAGTTATCAGCGGTTTCAAATCACCTGTCCTGACTTGGATTTTTGTAGTTTTGTAGTTAGTCCTGCACTAAGGTAAATGGAGGGGCAAGTAAATTTATGTCCACAATAGATTATAAGAAACTGATCGTTATAGAAAGTCAAGTTTAAAGTGTAAGAATAATCTATTTGTGATGCTACTGGTGGAGTGTCGTAAAACGCGGTACCAGCCAAAATATTATAAACATTTCATGAATGTGTGTGTACATTTTAGGCAATAAACTGTATTATATTATTACCTTATACGACATAAATTGTAAAGAGATGTTCCATTTTCCCAAATTTTTACAAATGGTGGTGCACACTGTGTCATTGATCAACTGCGGTTGCCAATTTTATGCCAACATTTGACCGCATCTGGAGATTTCTTGTCGACGGTCAACCTAAATGTGGTTCATTCTTAGTTATTTCTTTCTTGTTGCAAAAAGGTCTGAACTGGTTGTTAATACATTTTCTATTTAAGGTGTTTCTTCTAGCACATTTGCACCACCATGCTTCTTCATCGCCTTTTTCCCCAATTTGTAGTAAAACCTTTTGTTTACTCGTTGCTCCATTCTATTACGAGACTACTTCTTATAGTGATTACGTTTGACTCCCTGCAGACGATCTAACTTGCTGGTCACGTGTACTCCACCCCAAATGGTGCTTTTCCAAGTATCTCTAAATAACTAAGTGTACAGACGTACACTTAGTCTGAGATATCGAGATGCATCGAAACTTTTGGTGTTGTGTGGGTTGCGTGGCTACTTTGCAAATAACTTTCACATAACGTAAATAATCAAAACGTAAGTTATTTAGTTACAAGGAAAAACTAAATTAATTAAAAGACATCCTCAGTCTATTAATAAAATTATTTCAAAGCTTTAAAAAGCTCTTTCATGTTCTTTTCCTGAATGTTTAACTATTGTACTAATTCTTTTAAATCAATAATAAAATGTATAATTATAGCTATACATTAGAAACATTTAACGTTCTATCCGAAAAAACTAATTAAAGTTTTTTTAATTATTTAAGTGAGTTTTCAATTAATATTTGTTGCAACTCACTATATGAACTTCTTTTATTTGCAACTTAATAGGCATTGTGGTGTAGATATTGCATAATCAACTAAATAAAAAAAAATATTTTAAATATATGCATGTACATAATGCAATATTTTTGTATTGTTATATAGACATTTTTAAAAAAATCGAATAATTTACTTGTGATTTCTCTGATAAAACTAAGTAATAAACTGTTCTTAGACTAGTTACTAGTACATAGTGAAAAATATATATTCACATTATTCCGTTTTTGAAGCCACTTTCTTTGCATTGGAAGTTAAATGCAAATATTTTAGTATTCTAAGCAGTCATATTATTAAAGTTGTTGCTGTTAAATATATATAGTTAGATAGTTAAAATGCTAAACTGCTTTTAAATGTAGATGTTCTGTGTTTTATTTGGCTATTTAATCAACAAACTGGTTTCAATTAGAGTGCTAAAATTAAGGCAATCCCCCTTAGATTAAAACAAGAACATATTTCTCCAAAAATTCATGGAGTTTAAAACGTAAGGATTGCAGTAATTTAATATCTTAATTTAGAAGCTCAATGCGGGTTCTTACAGACTTATATTACAATTTAAGGTCATTGTAGTCAAAACAATTTCAAGGTGTATCTTTTAGTAAATCTACCGAAGTGAAAATTTGTTTAAACTGCGGTTAGAAATCGGGTTTTTGTTTTGTTATTTATTGATGTAAAGGTCGTAGCCGCATTAGCGTAAGAAATGCGTTTTTAGATTTTTTTTAAAACACATATTTATCTAAATGATAATTGTAAAATATTCTTGTTTTTTAGACATAATTTAGAACAAATTAGTTTTTTTGCAAAACCGTTATTGCAAATTAGATGGGATTGTAGAGGGTACTAAAAAGCGTATGATTTTTTTATAATTTTTATTAAACAAAAAAGCGAAACAAAGAAAATTATAAATTAAATAATAATATCATTCATTCGTAGAACAACCGGAATTTTTGTGTCAAATATTCCTCGTATGTATGATACACATATGTAGATTCGTTTCAAAATTGTCCCATCAGTGTGACATATTATAAAAGGTTGCAACAATCAACTTAAGCTTAACGGCATGTAGTGTTATAGACCCGCTTCTGTTATCGTTTTAACTAAAAAATATGATTCTTCCTGGCCATACTAAAAGCATTTCTAAAAAATATTTTTAATTTAATTTTTATCATTTCAGGAGCGTTCTTACTTAAAAGATGAGTTTTCTATATAACCAGGAGTTTTGCAACATTGTAATTGCTCATGTGTCTTCTTCGTTTATTCTTAAAAATTTAAATATAAGAAATTAATATTTCTGGCAATTTATTTAACAAAAATGATGCAGTTTGGTAATAACTTTTTAAGTGAAAGTTTTATTATCAAGAATATTATCTAAAAATTAGCACTTTTGTTTTATTTATTTGACAATCAAACATGATTTGTACGTGAAGTGCCAAAATCAGGCCTATTAACACGTTACTGATGAAAAAAAAATATTCATTTAGTTAACTAAATGTCTAAAATAGTGAAGGCAACGGTAAGGCTTTACATACTCTTTATGTTAAAATATTTATTATAATATTTACCTTAAAAATAGATTAACTACAAAGTAATTACACTATTATTTATTGGAACCATTAAAAAATTATATTGTATCGAAATTTTTATAATCAAATAAGCACATTATAATTATTGAACACTATTAAAGTCTGAGAACCACATACTAATTATATGAGATTTGGTTATAAAGGGTGTCTCAGAATTATCGCAAGATTTAAATTTGCCGCCATTTATGCAGTAAAGTGTTGACAACCCTAAAACAAAAACAAATCGACAGCTGACAGTTTAGGGTTAGTAAAAATGGAGCGATACACGATAGAACAATGAGTCTTCATTATTGAACAATATTTCAAAAATAATGAAAGCTTGGCGGCCGCTGTTCGAAAATTTCATACAAAATATGGTCGGAACAGTGTTTTCATTTCGTCAACTGTGAAGAGATTAATTGAAAAATTTCGAGAGACAGCATCCGTTGGAGACGCCAAACACACTGGTCGTCCAAAAACAAGCCGTTCAAATGTCAAAATCGAAGCAGTGCGCGAGAGTGTCGGTGACAATCCAGGATCCTCAATTCGGCGTCGTAGACAAGAATTGCAAATTTCAAGAAGCTCTCTACAGCGTATACTCACTAAAGATCTGTGTCTCCAAGCTAACAAAATTCAATTAACACAACAACTGAAGCCTAATGACCATGCACAGCGAAGAGAGTTTGTTGAATGGATTATTGAGCATCAACAAATAGATGCTGATTTTTCGAGCAAAATCATCCTAAGCGACGAAGCACATTTTCACCTTGGTGGGTTTGTTAATCTCCAAAATTGCCGCTTTTGGAGTTCTGAGAACCCACATGTGATTGTCGAAAAACAAATGCATCCACAACGTGTCACTGTTTGGTGCTGATTTTGGGCTGGAGGCATAATTGGACCATACTTTTTTGAAAATGAGGCTGGTCAAGCAGTGGCTGTTACTGGTGCTCGATATCGCGACATGATAACACAGTTCTTTTTGCCGAAATTAGATGATATTGATGTGGTCAATATGTGGTTTCAACAAGACGGTGCCACATACCATACAGCCCGTGAAACATTTCAAATACTGCATGAGACATTTCCAGGTCGTGTACTCTCTCGTTTCGGTGATCAGAATTGACCCCCTAGATCGTGTGATTTAACATCATTAGATTTCTTTTTATGGGGTTATTTAAAATCACAGGTCTATGTCAACAAGCCCACAACCACGCGTGCATTAAAGAAGGAGATTAAACGTTGCATCAACGAAATTCAGCCACATTTATGCAGAATGGTCATGGAAAATTTCGACAAACGAGTGCGTATGTGTATGCAAAGCCCTGGAGGCCATTTGCCCGATGTGTTATTCCATAAATAACCGTATCCTATGTACTTTATGATTCAATAAAAAAATTACAATCAAAAGACTAAAAACTGTTTTCTATTTAATTCAAATCTTGCGTTAATTTTGGGACACCTTTTACTATTTCTCCGATGTAAAATTTGGAATAAGTGGTGAATCATGTGCAAAATACGCACGTGCAACTTATACAATATAAGAATGCCTCGTAGTCAACAAAGCCCACGTTATAACAAGTTCTTAAATTTAAAAGACGTATTGTTGGTCTATATAAAGAGGAATACTGCTTTACTATAAATAGACCGACTTGATGGCTATAGCAGTACTGTGGCACGAATATGGAACGAGATAGTAGAAGAAGGTACTCATTTGTGAAGACCAGGGCCAGAGAACTGCGATTACGGATCGTAGTGCGACTCTAAGTGCCCCAGACTAACAATGTTGGGTCATTACGCGGTGCCGATTGTTTACCTCCTCTGCATGATGTTGCTTACTCGTAACGAAACTGCACGATGTCCTTTTTTGTAACTACCACCGACTTCTCTGCACCGGAAACGAAGGTTACAATGGACAACGAAAAAGCGTGTGTGGAAATACGGCTGTCATAAAATCGTTTTTTCTGACAAATCAAAATTTTATCTAAAGCAAAATAATACGCCACAGATACGGGAAACGCAAACAAGAAGACTACGTTTAAAGAGAACATACAACGCCAATAATAGATATTATGGTATGGATAGGTATCAGTCTTACAGCTCTTTTATTCAGAGAGTGTCCCAAGCAATATATTAACAAAATAAGACCTAAAACATGTGGCATATAACACATTAAATTTCCTTCTTTTTCATGATCTAATTTTTTATCTATCGAATTTGTTTGAAATATTATTGCGATATCTACGACCTTCAAGGTATCTACTGATTGATGGAAGTGTTTTAATAATGAATGAGATGCAGTTTATCAAGACACCATTTCGTCATTGTTTAACGCAATGCTAGAAGAATAAAGGTGGTCAATAAGAGCCCGATGTAAAGTCATACATACTTGAAAAATGTAAATGTTTGTGTACAAATGTTTTGCAAATTTGATCATTAGACCACCAAGAATGTTTGTTTTTATTTTATGTAGATGTTTTAAATGTCCAAATAAGAAAAATTATATAATTAATAAAATTCTTTATTAGAATATAAAGTAGGTAAATGAGTTTTTAGTAGAGATCAAAATACACCACATGGGAATTACAACTTACTTTTGCATTTTTCGGTACGTTGATTAATGAAAGCATTCTTTCTCTGTTATGCAACAAACTGCGATAAAACTAATTGAAAATCTTTTATTACATTCCCGCACTGTTACACTTTTTTTTGTTTAAATAAATATATATTCTTTATCAAAACTGACCACAAAATTTAAAATTCTACTCTGTCAAATGATGCTTATCGAGTTTTCTGTATTTTTTTCCCTTATAATTTTATATTCTACCTTTTTTACAGATTAAATGCATACTGGCCACAAATAGCTTTAATATACATGTAAAGAATTGGCAGATTTACAAATCAAAAGATTTGGAAATCCAAAAAAAACAACCATAGTTAGCTATCGTTACAGTTGTTAAGCCACAATCCTATTAATCATATAATACTCGATTCATTTTCATCTATGAGGTCATTCACAAATAATCACAGGTTAAAGATTTATCTTAATCAGTAACACAAGCATCCATCAGCGAATTCTTTAGTAGACAAATAAAATCTAGTACGGTAAAATCGACAAGTTGAGTAGAACAACTAAAACAACAAGCTTTAGTCCGTTATTAATAAATGTGTGTATACTAATTTTATAGCAGCATGAAAAAAAAGTTATTAATAACATATTATTCAACATTGATAGAAATAGGATAAGTCATAAATCATTAAAATTAAAGAATATAAAAAATTGCTAACTGCTACTAGTACGAAAACAAGTGTAGAAATAAAAGCCAGAAATTTCGACGTTCATGAAGTGACCAAAATTTTAAGTTTAAGTGATACTTTAGTTCTTAATAATGCTGATATATTACAAGAACTGCAGCAGAAATACCCTGTTGTTAATAATTATGTTTCTTTATCTATTATTGCAGAAGATAATCCTGTATTAATTTTTAACAAGGAAGCTGTTAAAAGCAATACGTGGGCTGCTCGATATCTATTGCGAAAAACTAACAAAATCAAATGTTTATTGCTGGAAACTTTATTATTTTTTAAAATATTCTCCGTGACGTAAATATATTGTTTCATACGCCAAAACCAACTTTCATAGCATTTTTTCCATAGCGAATCAGGTGTTTCTCAAACATGGGATTTGAACGCATCAACCACCTCTTCCAGTGTCGAAAATCGTTGTCTGCGCAGTTTTTTCTTTACGTGTGAGAACGAAAGGAATCATAAGGGGTCAGATTAGGACTGACCGGCGGATGACTTATTAATTCGACGTTTTGAGTGTTTAAACATCCAGTTGTTTGCGTCGATGCGTGTGAGCTTGCATTGCCTTAGTGGAGAATGATCCGGCGTTGCGCGTTGGTTTTTCTTATTTTTCCGAAAACTTCTGGCAAATAAATGGTTGTGTACCATTTAAAATTGACCGTTTTACAATCACAGTTTTAATATGTCTAGTTAATTCAAAAAAAAAAACAGGCGATCATTTACTTCGAAGTGCTTCGGGCGTAAACGACTTTGATTGGGTTTGAGTCCTCTTGAATGACCCATACAGTCGGCTGCTGTTTATTTTCGAGCTCATACGCATAAATCTAAGATTCGTCACTTGTAACGATGTTGTAAACGGTATTTGAAGCATCACGATCGTATTTATTAAGTTTTTATTTCGATCAATCGACATGAACAATCATTAACTTATGCAGGATCTAACGCGCATGGAGCTTTTTCACGGTTAAATGTTCATGCAATATCGAATGTATGCTAGTCATACGAATATCTAAAAATGCCCGAATAAATAAGTAAGTCCTATGACTTGCTCACTGATATTTCAAAACAGTTGAGAAGTCGACCCATGTTTATTGGAATTTTTTTGCTTAAAATGTTTCAAAGTAGCTATACACAAAGTCTTGAATCATTCTCGTGGGACATTCTGTGTAAAACTGGTACAAAAGCTGGAACGTAAAACACTAAACCCAAACGCCAACAATTGATATAGACGCATTACAAAGCTTTACAAGTGTTTTGCATTGCAGTGGATGCATTGTTGTCTATTTAAAGTAAAGATTTCATTATAAACTAGGCATTTCAATGATATTAGAGTATGTTAGTAAGAGAGTAAAAATTTTTTTTGCAAAAAAGTAGATTGAAGAGAAAGTTGGGTCACTATTGGGAAAAAAATTAAATTTAATTAGTTAGTTTCTTCTCTGATTCTAGATTGATAAAGTTGAACTTCAAATCGTGATACGTTATTGCTGGAAGTGAAAACTTTTATTGCGAGAAGTTGAAAAATAGGTTTGTGAGTTACAAAACCATACCAAGATGGTACAAAAAGTTTGATTTAGGCGACCTCGGTCTGGAAGATCAACCACGTTCAGGATGACGGAGACTTTCAAGACGTTTTGGATGCCGAACCGTTTTCGAGTAGTTGAGACTTTGGTTAAAGCGCTTGGAGTCAACTAGAAAACACCATGTAGTCATTTTTAGCAATATGACTCGGTCCACAAGAAGCTTTAATAATATGCACACGGCCGAAACATCGCCAATTTGCGAGTCGAAATTTTCCTCCAGTTACACAACAATTCATTAAACGATTGTTTTTAAATGCAAATTGTGACGTCGGTCTACCGGATTAATCATGATCGGCAAAAGCCAAAATCTGCCATCAGTTCAGCACCAGAACAATCTCTACTGTCAGCAGATGGATTGTGTCTACGACAAGTTCAGGGGGAACTACCTGACATTGGTTCAACGAAAGCGCGCTTTGTTTCAACAGAAGAGTGCCAAGGTGCATATTGCAAAAAAAAACTAAGGAAAAATTTAAGAATCTGGAGGTTTTCAAGGTCCTACCACACCCTGCCCACGGTTCAGATGCTGCTCCATTCGGTTGTGACCTGAAATGCTTCTTGCGTGGTCATCGGTTCAAAACTTTCGATGAAATTGAAAAAGCGAGTCGAGAGTACTTCGTTTCAAACCATGCGCAGTGGTACTTCAACCAGATCTGAATGATTTTAGAACTGTGGCCAAGCTCGGAGAAAGATGACCTTTATTTTAAAGAATGGTTATTGTTGTTTTTGAATTTTGTGACAAAACAATTTCCTCAATGTAGTAACTGTTTGCATATTGCAACCTCGATAAATGAAATATCCACATTTTATAAAAATGTAAACTATTCTAAGACGCATTACCGTCAAATACAATTATTAATTTAATAGAGCCTGATATGCGATAGTACTTTTATACACTGACCAAGCTATTATTTTATTTTATTTAATTCATCACTTAAAGTTTGTCATCTGTCGTGTTAAGTTACTGTTGACTCTCAATAAAGTTTTAATCGTTAGTTATCGTTATTATTATTGCAAAACTCAATGGGTTATGGACCCACTGATTGTGCGTATTTCAATTAATTTAATTATACTAGTGACTGTCAGAGGTAATCTTGTGCCTTTGATAAGCTCCGCCAAATTTTAGTTGTAGTTGATGACGCTTATGACCTTTAATTTTTTGTGATTTGTGTCGAAGTTCGTGGCCAAAAGATGGACAAGATTGAAATTTTTAAGTTTAATAGTGTGGAATTTTTTGATCTAAACATTCCAGATTTAGAAGTTACTTTAGCACTTGATTTGCTGAAACTATTTGAACACTGAGAAAAATGACTAAGTGGTAACGCGAATGACAATACCGTCTCGGCCAAGTAGCAGGCCTGAGACAAGAAGGACAACTGTGCGCGATTTATGATCGGATAGGCGTTCGAAACGGCTATTGTGCGTCAAGTGAAGAATGTGAAGACAACAACTGAGATGTACTGGGAGTACAAATTAATTTGGTCCGTTTTTTGGTGTAAAGTAAACAGATTAATCGAAGTATTGCCCATTGCTGACTATTACGTTTTCCCACTTTTCAGGCAATTTTCGAATTTCATCTCGAAAAATATCTCGTCTTTTGAGGCAATCCACGTTTGGAGTAAATTTTCGATTTCTTCGAAAGAAGTGAACCGGTGACCTGCCAAATCGTGCTGTATCCGTCTGGACTACTAGTAATCAGAAGGAGCAATGTACGGTGAATACGGAGAGTGCGGTAAATATCCCACTTGAGCGTTTCTAAATAATTTTTCACGATTTGTGCGACATGAGGCCGAGCGTTATCATGCAAAAGAATAACTTTATCGCGTTTTCTTCGTATTCTGGCATTTTTTCTCGTAATGCTCGGCTTAAACGAATCAATTGCAGTCTATATCCATCGCTCGTAATGGAATCGCCAGGTTTTAGCAGCTCATAGTACACAACACCCATTTGGTTCCATCAGATACACAACATGATCTTCGAACCATAAATATTCGGCTTTGGATTTGATGTTGAGGTCGATGGCAACGATTGACCGGGCTTAGCTAAGTATTTTTTCTTTTAGGATTATCATAAAATACCCACGTCTTACCCCATTCCGATGAAAAAACCCTTTCTTTTTTGCCTTTGAAAAATCGCCTTTCACCATCTCTCGGTTTCAGTTAATAAAGCACCCAATTGCCTTGGTTGTGAATCTTTCCCATGAATTTTAATCGTACTGAAACTGCTTGTTGTTTCATTCCCAATGATCCTGCAAGTTCCTCTTCTGTTTGACTTGGATTTTCATCGAGAAATGCCTCCAATTCTTTGTCTTCAATTTTTGGCTGTCCAGGGCGAGGCTTGCCTTCAACACTAAAATCACCATCTTTGAAACGTCGAAACCATTCCCGACATGATTTGTCGGTTGGAGCATTTTGTGCTGTTCAGCTGCACTTTTCTTCCAATTAAAACAGAAAAGTAAAACCTCCCGCGAATGCTGCTTAATTATCAAAAATTTTGATATTTTTAACACAAGAAAAAATAGGTGTTTTGTAAAAAACTCAAAGCAATATGAACTGTATATTATTTACAAATGTATAACCTCTCTGAAACCATTGCAATCAGTTGTCACTATGAAACATTCATAACAGCCAGAGCCATTTTTTAAAAACGGACCGAATTAGAAACCGCTTTCTATGAACAGAAGAACAAGTCATCTATTTTCTTTCTTTACGAGAAATTCCCTGGCTACAAATATTGACTAGACGCGACCATCTTGAAGTTTGTAGCGGCAATTGAAGAGTTGAAGAAACAGTTGGCCAACCTTGGCCAATCGCTCAGCAAAGATCAAGTCATCTACAACATGTTCTACATGCTACCGTCGGCTATCTGCAAGAACGTCAGGAGAACATTTGACGTTATGGATAACTCAAAGTTTATGATAGATGCGCTGATACCAAACAAAATAAAAAAGTGGCATTCACTGAGAAAAATGATGAAAACAATGCAGCACAAATATCAACGATAATATGTGGAAATAGCAGCATATCGGTGGCCAAAGTGGCTAACAGCACATAAATAAAATATTTGGCAGCAAATGCCACTTCTGTCAGAAGCCACAAGAATGCCTATTGCTATAAGTTTAACAGAGTTCAAATTAATAGTAATGGCCGGACAAATAGTCACATAGTCTCTTATTTACGGCCAGTTCGATACCAGTATGACAAATAGTATTCGGGCTCATGCAAGTTATACGATTTGACTTTCAGCTAAATAATTTTTTAATTTGACCCATCGCTCGAAATATTAGTTGATAAGATGACTCGTATGAAAATGGTCAGATAATGTTTAGGGGTGTGGATAATATGTAGGAATATCCAAGAATTAGCAAAAACTTATTTTCGGTCAACAATGGGTAAAGATATTGTTTGATTATTAAGCACAGTTAAAAGTAACTCAATGAACAAAACAGGAAATAAAACAAAATAGAGCTGTCTAAACTATATATTGGACACAAAGAAATTATTAAGTATAATAATATAAGTAACAATGAATTAAGCAAAACAAACAAATTGAAAAAAAAACAACAAAAAACAATACAACTATGACTAAATAACTCCAAATACGGTGGGCAACAGGTCAGTTGTGCATTCTCCAGACTGCGGGAAAAAAGTGCGCACGTAACGGTCTCTGGCAGCCTGAACGGCGGATATCGGCGTGCTTTGCTTGGAGGCTTTAATCCGGGGATGGGTTTTCCTTAGCCAGTTGTACTGGGGCACCACGGACGGGGCGGAACGTACAAAAGGCAATCGACAACGCGTAAGCAAAGCGCAATACAGCACCTGGTGGGCTGGCTCTACCCCGTCGCTCATGGAGGTTGTAATGGGAATGCCGGGCGGCGGTAAAAATCCCGTTTAGTTGTGACTAGAGTAGGTTAGCGGACAGAATCAAAGTTGCGGGTAGAGATGGGATTCGGGACAAGGGGGTGTAGAGATGTACACCAAACAGATATAGTTATAAATTTCACGCGTTGTGAATATGCGTGTAAAATATCCTTGGGCAATGCCCGGAAGCCATAAAAGATTTTTATGGACAATATAAGTTTTGTCGACATGTAAACGCGTCATTTCAAGAATGAGAGTCACGGGTGGGAGAGCCGTTCCGATTAATTCATTTGCATATAATGCCGACTGAACGAAGAGGCTGCTAAAGTAGCCACCACTGATGAGGTCACAAGCGACGGAGCTAATAGAAAGACAATAGGTCGTAGAATCAAGAATGTTAATGTAATTGTGCCAGACGCATCAGCAAAAAATGAGCTTGCAAAAATATAATAAGAGCATCGAGGAGTGCGCGACTTAATTTCTGAAATGTTTGCTTTCGCGACCGAAATTATGTTGACGATAATGGATAAGACTACATCACTTCCAACTTAAAAAGTTTAGAAGACCACGATAGAAAAAATTAAAGCACTAATTGTATTAAAAACATGGATTTTGTGTCACCTGTAAATTGACCAAAAAGTATTCAAGTGCACGTAAATCTTTGCCATCAAAACAAATTCTGATAGCAGCGTGGCCAGATATAAAGCGCTGGTCGTGGTCAAAGCAAAAGCGGGTACCAGCGACAAAGAATTTATTTGCCAATTGCGAACTTTGGTTCTGGCCAACGACTGAAAAATATATCAACTGGACGTAAAGATGGCTTACTTTTGCGATGGTAAAATAAATCCGTATAAAAGAGTTAGAAGAATTCAACGATGGGAGCGGCCAGCCGATCAATGACTGTGTTACGCGAAATACACGGGATGATTAAAAATGTGTTAGTGTTCGCTTTGGTTAAGTTGGCACAAGGTGATATGATGGTCAATAAACTTTAAAACTATTTTTTGTGTCAGTATACTTGTGGCATTTTTCCTGACATGCTACAAAACTTGTATACGTTGACCAAGCGATTATTTTTATTTTATTTTATTAGTCACCTCAAGTTTGCCATCCTCGTGTTAAGTTATGTTAAATCTCAAAAAAGTTTTTAGCGTTAGTTTTTTTGAACTCGTAGTCACCTTTTACTATTATCGCGCAATTCAATAATTATCAAACGTGCTATTTCTTTTATGTTTTTATTGAAATTTATTGCTCAATAAATTTTAGTGACACTTTAAATAGTTTGTTTACAAACCCTTGAAAAGTTGTTCTATGAAGAATTTAATACTCCTATGCTTGCGTTAACAGCGAATAGGCAGTTAAACCGACGTTAAGCAGTGATGATTTAGTTAAATTGTTTTCAAAGTTCACAGTTTATTTTATCGTTGTGTGCGTCTTTAAACAGGCAGTTGTAGAAATTTTTCTATTGCTTAATATAACTATAAATATGACGGAGCTTATAAAGTGAAATATTAATTTGGTGGTGTATAGAATCTAACAGGAATGCTGTAAATGTTAAGCTATTTTTGTTTGTAAAAAAATTAAATGATTGAGTTAAGAGGTGATTTAGTTTCTGTTATACACTCAAACTTTATCTGTTGAATTAATAAAATAGTATCCAGGTGGCCAACGTTTCTTGTCGGAGAGAATCTGAATTTGTTTACTTAGAAAATAGAGTTCTATAAATATGACATAAAAACTAACACTACGACGGCGCAATTGTTTTAATAAATTTAGTTATTTGATATAAAAATCTAAAACACGTATCAGCTATTTTTAACTTTATCTAGTATTTTCTGGTAAAACATTAGAACTAACACACTGGAATGGCACGGATAAAATCTGGAATAACACAAGATAGTGTCTTAGATCCGGTTCTATAGCTTATGTATACTTTATATTTGCCGGACAGACAACAATGCCACAGTTACCACGTATGTGAATGATACTTCAGCACTAACAGTACGCTAAAATCCAGTTTTTGCATTGCAATATCTTTAACAAAACTTGGTTAATCTAATGGAAAATCAAAGCAATGTAACATTTACTTTAAAGAGAAGTATTTGTCTTACTTTGTTTTAGATTTTAGTTGGAAAAAGCAAATGACAGAAAATATGTTAAGATACACATGGACAGATTCTTGACTGAAAAAGCATTTATTTACAAAAAGAAAGCAACTTGACATAAAACTCGGACAAATGTGTTAGACATCTAATAAACAACGTTAGTTATCAATTGAAAATAAATTATTGTTGTAATCATGACATCTGTTCGCGCCAAACTCAAAATTATTTTTAATTTTGAATTTTTAAATTAGGGCCGGCTATATTTTTGGTTCCTCTTATACAAATTTGAAATTTTGAGGTATCGGCCGCACATGGCACTTGCACTTCGTATTTCGTTCGCGCGCCATTACGCTTTTGCCTTTGTTCGTTTGCATTTGGCCTTTTTTGGCTATGTTCTCGCAGGCGTCGTTCTTTGAATTCAGTTTGTGACAGAAATTTTCCGTAAGACGAAAACATTTTTAACCGAGAGTTCGCCGGCGGCTTTAATTGGCAGCAAAAGTTTTAATTTTCTGCAAGGATTTTTGTTAAAGGCTAATTTTTGTGATTGAAATTTTGCCGGTAAAAAACTCGGTCCATTTTCTTTCATCTGGCTCGATGAAGGAACCTTTTGAACCAGGAAATACGCTGCCCTTCGGCCTCGCTGTGAATATTGGGGTAACTTGTCCTATTTTTTATCCATATTCTTATTTCCTTAGCCCCAGGTCCAACAGCAGGGAACCGATATCTGCGGGAAAGCGCCGTTTCCACAGGTTAGTGTTTCTTTATTCATAATTTAAAATTACCTATACAGTTCACTTATTCCGGCCGCACCAACATCTGTATAAGCATATGGGCTGCAGCCAGAATAAAGTATTGAGAACAATAGTTGATGTCTAATGACATGTTACAAACTATCTAATTGTTAGAGGAACAAAATAAAGCAATATAGTGGAAAATATTGTACTAGAACTATAGTATACTTAAATAGTTTTAGTCAAAAACGACGGTGAAGTGCAACAACTAAAAGATTTCAAGACTAATGTATTAATGGATAATTTTATTTAGTTAAACAATTACCATATCTATTTACGTTATAAGTAATGCGTATCATTACGTGTTTTGTAAGATAAAGGACCATTTTATGGTTTGATGGTCAGATTATAAGTAAAAGAGTTAATTACAAAATAAGAAAAACTTATTATTTGAGTATTTTGTACTTTTGCCATATGCTGTTTTGTTTTATCTTGTTGATGGCTTTGCGATAAATAGGGTGAGGGAGACCCATTGCATGGCCTCCAAGTCTCCTCATTTCACTTCTTGTGAATTTTGTATTTAGGTTAAAAAGTTTAGTTTACGCAATACCTGTAAGCGATCTTCCATATTTACGCTAACAAATAAGACATTGTCTTATATCGTTAATGTAAATTCTGTTTTTTTTTTGGAAGAGTGTGGGTTTCCTTTGAACAAAGAAGTAAATCTTGTGTGGACATGGAAGAACGACATTTTGAACATCTTCTGCAAATGTAATCTGTTTCATCAAATCAATAAAACAAATCATTACGCTATTGCAATGAGTCGCTGTTCTGGAGAATGGTTGATACGTGGACTTGTATATAAAATTTTTTTAATTATTTTTGACCATAATGCATGTCCTGTAAATATTTAAAAGTTGTTTTAATAAATCTTGTATAAATCAGATATTTATTTCCTAGAAGTTTAAAATGTCCTTCACTAGGAGATGTCATCACTTTCCACTCAAATCGTCATCTTCTTTGTTCACAAAGTTTGCAAAAGAAATTAGACATCTATTGCCAATGCTAATTACTCATGACTGTTTGAACCTTCTCATTAATGTAAAGCTGTTTATTCAGTTTTTTTTTAGTTTTTGAAAAGGACAGATTGCAAGAGAAGAGATTTACACTTATTGGTTGCGGCTAAATGCTAATGGGTATCACAACTTTCAGTTGTTATGAACTCAATAACACTGCATTTCTGCAAATTAATATCTAAGTCATTTTTTTATTTTGGACACTGCAGTAGAGCTACTTGCTATTACAAGCAAACCCTAGTGGGCGTATTGGTAGACTATTTATGTCTCGAAGCAATATTGTTTAGCCTAAAATAATTAGAAGTATACTCTAACTTAATATTAAGATGATGAATAGGTAGAAAAATTTTGCAACGATCTAAGCAGCAAAAAATGATTATAACATATTATTTAAACTACCAAAACGTTTGCATATTTGAAAATTTCTGGCTGATAGATAAAAAAAATTAATCTCAAAGCAAATTGATTTTATATATATTTCAAGAAGATATAGGAATGCTATAGTATCAGCAAAACATATCTCGGAGCAGTTGTACATACCAACATATAATATTTTAACTAAAAAAGTAATATTATGTTGGAAAAAACATAAAAAGAATAACAAATACGCAAGATCAGAACATCATAAAACAAACATGGAGCAGGCTCAAAGCTACACCGATAAATACACAAAGCAGCAACTAAAAAAAACGTGAATGTCACACGACTTTCCTTAACCTATTATTTGGGTAATTCTGTCAAAAATCCTGGGCTTCAATTTTTTTTCGAGTTTCTATTTTACCAACTTTTACTTTAAATTTATGTTTATCTCGTGATAACAAATCATTTTTATTCTCATAATTTTTTTGTATCGTCAACCGTTTAGATTCGCGACCGCTTTGCGACCGATTTTGCGACCTTGCGACCAAACGGCTCGGCCGATTTTTACCCTACCTACAAGTAACTTGCATACCAAATTTCAAGTCTCTAGCTCTTGCGGTTTTCGAGATATCCTGTTTACTGACAGATCGACAGACACACACACACACACGAACCAATGGTCCAAACCAACTTTTTTGGTATCCTGAGGCTGTATTTCGCCCAGAAATGTGAAAAACTGAGTAGGTCAAATTTCATCATGGAAATATACATTTTAGAATTATTCGAGGACAGTAGATTTGACTATAACTCAACAGATGCTATAGCGGAAACATCGATCAGTAGAGAAGAAGTAGTTAACGCAATACGAGTAAAGTAAAAAACGGAAAAGTGACTGGAGCCAATCTAGTGAGCAGCGAAATGTTAAATTATTAGAAGAAATTTGGAATTATACCAACTGATTAGCTTAAATGTACATTTATTATGATATTAAAAAAGCAGTAATTTTTGGTCTACTAGCTCATTAGCCGCGTATTAAAAGATATTTCTTTCATAAGCAAGAACCAATTTGATTTTAAAAATAGACTGAGGACTAGAAAAGCTTTAGTTATTGACCATGTGCTTATTCAGAGATATGGAGACGTCAACCATAATATTTATTTGTACTTAATAGATTTCGAAAAAGTTTCCGATAGACCACGTCATGATAAAATAATACAGAAACTAAAAGCAGCTGGAATAGATGATAAGGATGTATCTATTGTAGCTAAATTTTACTGGTATCAAATAACAATCAAACATCAGAGGAGTTACCCAAGGGTGTATTTTGTTCACCTTAATTTTAACTTGTACTCTGAAGATATAACGATCAATTGAAAAAACATCAACAATATTAGATACGCTGATGATACACACATCTTGACCAGCAGCAAAAAAATCTACAAAACCAAATGATTAAAATAAATAATATACATGAAACATTTGGTTTAAACATATTAATATAAAATATTAACATGACGAAGTATATGGTCATAAGTAAGCAAACCAATATTATTATAACCAACGGTATTATCATCAACGGCATAACTCTGGAGAAGACTTATAAATTCTCTAAGAATTAGCTGGGTAAATAGAACGCATAAAGAGCTAGAATTAGTTAAGACCATTAGGCAACGGAAACTAGAATATTTCGGCCACGTAATACGACATCTCGAGAAGTACAAGCTGCTGTGCTTAATTATGGAAAGAACTTACTGGTTGAAAAATTTAAGTCAACAGAAGAACTACGATAAAACTATTTGAAGGAGCTGTCGACAAGACTATTATCTTTAATGTGGTAGTTAACATGATGATGACCAATGACCGTTGAACGGTTACAAATTTCGCGTATTGAAAATAAAATTGTAGTTCTTTGACAATTTAAAAAAGAAAGATTTTTTGCTTTTTTCATACATCTTAAAAGTTATTTTATTAATTTATCAAAGCATCTTAAAAATATAAATATACAAATTTATTTTTCTTTGTAAAATGACTTACAAACACATTTTTTCAGCGGATATGTAGTTTTTGATATACTTATCGTAAAATGAAGATGTTTATGAGTTTATTATCGCGTACGAACGCTTTGAGAGTAATATTTTCGTCAAATTGAAGTGCTTTTTCAGTGAAAAAAATGTTAATTGAAGGGCGACAAGTTTGTACTATAGGGACTACAGTGTAGTCTAGAACAAAGACCTTAAGTTTTTGTTTAGTTTGAGTAACTTTATGGGATATTAATATATCGATTTTTTTGGCACTGCCGTAACTTATTCTGGTTTCAGAAATAATTTCAGTAACCATTAATCGACAGTTGTCCTTAAGAATGACTTTCATTTTTAACTTTTTTTGTTCTCTTAAAGATTATTTATGCTATACGTACACCTTAATCGTCTTAAGAATGTCGTCTCCAAACGATGCCTTAAGTTTTCTAAAATTTTCGGATTACCCTACTTCCTATTGTGAGAAACTTGATAAGAATTTGTTGTGCTCTAAACCTGACATATCTAAAACATCCTTGTCCCTTATATTAAAATGTAAATTGGGACTGAAAGCTTACAAGCAACATAAAAGTTACTTTTTACTAGTGTCTGAACCAAAAAGCGTCTATTAGATTGTTAGTTTTACAGCAAATTTTTTTTGTTAAGGAAAAGATATTTAGCTTTGGGAATTCTCGAACTTACGCAATGAGATTTACAAAATATTATCTGGAAAACCTGAAGGGTTTAAATTCTGCCCTAATTGTTATGTGGGCAGTAATTATCAGTAATAAAATCTCTCACCACATTAGGGAATAAATTTATTGCTGAGGGGGGACTATAATGCCAAAAACCCACTTTTTGGATCCAGAATAACTACCACCAAAGGCCGAGAACTATTTAAGACGCTGCAGACACACAACTATGGCATATTGGCTACTGGTGAGCCCACATACTGGCCGTCAGATCCAAACAAGATTCCTGACACAGTGGACTTCTTTGTCACCAAAGGCATCTCCTTAAATTACTGTAAAGTGAAAACCTGCTACGATCTTCTCTCTGATCATTCTTCCATAATTGTCGCATTGACCACATCAGTTATAACCAAACAAAAGAAACCCTCATTATACAATAGACACACGAATTTGGACATGTACAAAAAGTACCCCACTGCCAATATAGAAATTCCAGCTAATCTAAAGACACCAGACGAAGTTGACTTAGCCGTGGAGCACTTTAACAATATCGTACATCAAGCAGCGCACATTTTTACGCGAACCGAACATCTCACAGCAGAGCTTATTGAAAACTATTCCTTTTACATTAAATCCAAGCTTGCCGAGAAAAGGAGAGCTAGGAATGTATGGCAACGAATCAAACATCCTGCTGACAAAACCAGACTAAATAGGCTAACCCGAGAACTCAAACAGACACTCCAATATTGGAAAAATGAAACATTTAAAGAGTATGTAAGCAACCTTTCTCCATCTGTACATGATGAGTACACACTATGGAAAGCTACTAGCAAATTTAAACGTCCAAAAGTGCATATACCACCGATTCGTAAAGATGATGGCACATGGGCTCGAACAGATGACGAGAAGGCCGAGCTGTTCGCGAACCATCTCTCCGGTATCTTTCAATCTCACCCAATAGCAGCCCCTCATGAAGAAGAAACTGAGATTCTCGACTACCTACAGGCTCCTTGTCAATTAAGCCCGCCTATACAACACGTTACACCTGCTGAAATAAAACTTGTGATTAAACATTTACATAACGTTAAAGCACCGGGCTACGATTTAATTACTGCTAAAGTCCTTAAAGAATTACCTCATCGAGCCATAATGGCTCTCACGCATATATACGATTGCAGTATTTTCCAATCCAGTGGAAATTTGGACAAATCATTCTTATCCTTAAACCGGGTAAACCCGCTTACGAAGCCGCGTCCTACCGGCCGATAACTATACTCCCATTACTCTCAAAGTAGAAACTAATCTAAGTTACATAATTATAGATCATGAACTTATCCACAACATCAGTTCATTCAGCAAATGCTACCATAGAGCAGATACATAGAGTTGTAGATGTCATTGAACAAGATATTGAAGAAAAAAGATACTGCGTGGCGGCCTTTCTTGATGTCAGCCAGGCATTCGATAGGGTCTGGCATCCTGGCCTATTGTATAAAATCAAAAAAGTACTGCTCTGCTAATACTACTTTCTTATTCGATTATATTTAAGTGAAAGGCACTTTCAAGTTAAACACAGCGACAGCTTGTCCAGTTTCCATCAAATTAAAACAGGAGTTCCCCAGGGCAGCGTCATGGGACCTATCCTATACTTAATTTATACGGCTGACCTCCCTCATCAAGACCAGGTTGTCATTGCAACATATGCGGATGATACGGCATTATTAGTATCACATAGCGATCCATATTAAGCCTCCGCCATACTTCAATACTACCTCACCACACTGCAGGAATGACTCTGCAAATGGCGCATAAAAATAGATAAAGCAAAATCGACCGCCATAATTTTCACCACAAAGCACGGAACTGTTCCCCCCGTCTTCCTAAATGGCATCAAATCCCAATCCAGGACGAAACAAAATACCTTGGCATGCATTTTGACAAAAACTCACATGGAAAGCCCACATAGCTAAAAGAGAAAGGAATTGGACATTAAAATGAAGAAAATGAGTTGGCTCCTTGGTCAAAGATTACATTTATCTTTAACTAACAAAATGCTAGTGTATAAAACAGTGCTAATTCCAGTGTGGAATTACGGTACATCCAGCTGTGGGGCTGTGCAAAGCCGTCGAACACTGCAGTTATACAACGGTTCAAAACAAAGCCCTCCGTACTCTATCCAACGCCGAAGGGTTTGTATCCAACCCAACACTTCATAACGACCTTAAATACCCTGCGTCAAGGACGAAATCATCAGAAACATATTAAACTATGCTACCAGATTATCCGAACCATCCCAATTATTTAGCACGCAACCTACTTGACAACGCCAATATTACCAGACGCCTAAATTGATGTAAAACATTTGAGTTTATCAACTAGTTTTAATATTTAGTTTATCGGGGTCCGTCACTGGACGGTTTCCCGTCTCATGTCTTTGTAATTCTCCAATCACATTTGCTTATTAGCCACTTGGCTAGTTGTAAATCTGCTGTTTACTAAATAAAAAAAAATGTTATGTGGTAAAAGATATAATAATAATAATAATAAACTGTTATCAAAAACTCAGAACTAATTTGAGGTTAGTACGTCGAATTTTTTTTTTAAGTCGTCAGTCTGACACAATTTTTTGTCAGGATAGTGGTGAATTTACATATAGATATACTGTGTTAAACACGATACGTTAGGAAAACTACGGGTTAATTTCAGAAAATTCGTTTAATTGCAAATATGTTTACGTACACTTAATATTCTTCAAAATATTATCCTTGAGCAACAGTATACTTACCAGCTGTTCAGTTACGCATCGTAGCTCGCTTGAAGGCAATTGAAATTTTTTTAAAGTACTCGTAGCTTTTACATGTTTAACAGTCCCAATGTGATGCCCTTTCAAGTTGGACTTGAGCTGGAGAAATAAAAAAGTCAGCGGGAGTTAAAGCTGGGTTCCCTTGGTTTTTTCGCTCAAAACCCTCTCACCAGTAGCGACGCATGAGTCGGAAAATCGTCGTGATTAAAAACTTAGGTATTGGAAATCTCCGGGTAGACATGCGCGATGCTTTTCTTCAGCCGTTTCAGAAATTTCACGTAAAATGCAGCGTTGATTTGAATGTTTGTGCAGGTGGTACAAACTCTTTATAGGCAATCCTTCTAGAGTAACACTGAGTATCACTTGTAACTTTGTTTTGCTTTCTTGGTCGAAGAAACTCGGTAGTGTTTTTTTTGGCGCACTTACAGGCACTTAATGCTAGGACATTCGCACACACCCATGGGTTGAGCGAGACTCGAACTCGCGCGCGCCGGCTAGAGGACAGAGCCACCGCGTCCCCTCTCGGTAGTGTAACTCAAGGTTCTGTGTTTTTGTCTTTGAATGATATTCAAAAATCTACATTTGATCACCGATTATTGCTTTCTCTACTCTTTATGCATCCAAAGGCCCACGAAAAATTAATAAAGGTTTCTTTGTCGGTCAAAACATTGGGAACCAATTAGGCAGAAAATCTCGTCAGCCGAAATTTAGTTATGACTATTTCATGTACAATAAATTTTGAGAATTCTACTTTATCTGGTATCAGATAATCAGGCATCAGTTAGATGTAACCCTCTTTTACCTTAGTCACATTGTCTAAAGTGCGCATTACTCGTCTTTTACGCCTTTCCGTCTCGGAACGTCCTGGATTACTCAAACACGTTTAGTAGGCTTTTTGTACCACGGAAAACGTCTCCGTTGCAGATATTTCAAGTTTAACGCAAAATTTTGTTGCGTGTCGCAAGCGATCTGCATACTGTAGAGGTTCAAAGGAAAATGAGCTGCGTCGGATCGTTTCACCTGACATCCTGTACCAATCGTCAGGCTCAAAGACTCTACCTCCCGACCCTTCATCTTGGACAAAGGCAGTCAGTTTATTTCTTCCTGGACGTGCGTTGTACAGCTGAAAAATAACATCATAATGACTGTGTGGGCCAAAAATTATCATTTTGAACAGTAGTTTGTGAATATATATGTCAATAGATGGTTGCATACTATTCCTTATTAGTTCATTATTAGATTTAACTAAATTATTTTTAATTTGTTTTGCGCTTGTGTCACCTTGACTTTTTCTAACGCTTTTAAAACTAATTACGATTTCAAGTTTCTTAGCAATAAATAAAGTTTTTGCCTGTGCTTCAATTATGCTTAAAATAAACGTTGCTGCTTATTAAGTTAATTTACTCAAAATAATATAAAAACGTCCGCGTCAGCTTCGCCCATTAAAAACAGCTAATGATAAAATGATTTATTGAAATGACTGCTCAATCACTAGTATTGAGTAACGTCAAAAATAACATATGTTGTTGTCATTCATTTTTTATTTAGAGTTAGTTATATATGGCTGCGGGACTACTGTAATCAATTTATTGGAAGCAGTAGTTTTAAATAACAGTAAATCATAATTTAAACCGAATTTATGTAATGTTTTACTTTCCAGTGCGTAATATGCCTGATCAGTTTACATATATGATGAAATTGGGTGAAATTTTTCAGAACAAGACGTAGTGTAATTATAAGTTGTAGGAATAAATTTTTCCATGATACATGCAGCATTTATTTTTTAACGGGTATATTTTTGACATTACCTTTCTGCTAATTATTGCAGTGGGATAATTTGAAGTATTTTTACGCTTTAATTTTTAATAACAAATGGATCAAATAAATAATTTTAGCCTATTATGACTTTATATAATCTCAACTCTACATCTAATCGCCGTGGAAGTTGCCTTCAGATGGAAAAGAGTCAACGAGGAATATCTCAGACTAGGTTATGTCATTAGACCTTCTTCCATAATCATGACAAGGTTGACATAGTTCCAGAACGGCTTATAATTTTGTCTAATAAAGTTTACGTATTCCAATGTTATTTATATCTAATTTACAATTGCATTTGTATGGAGGACATTCATTGCAGTATAAGAGTAATACAGTTAAAATGTAAAAATCGTTATTGATAAGAAACGTCATCATCATTATTACGCCGTGTCCATCGTCTACTTTTGAACCTTTTAAAGAAAAAGTTTATTATATATGTCTTATTAAGTAAATTTCTTCAATTTTTTTTTTCTAAACCGTGAGGTTCAGCCCCATTTTTATTTTTAATTACACTTTCTTTCTTGCTTGTTTCGGCATTAATATCGCTAATGAGCAAGATATATCGAGCCTTGTTAGATACTATTGTTTTGTTCACTTCTTTATAAAACCGTTCATTTTCCTCATACTCAGGTTCGGATTTTGAGGCAAATATTTGTATGACTTTAAATTAAAGCATTTTCTTGATTTTTATGGCGATATTACTCTTTCTGATATCGCTTTATATTACTTGATGTTCTGTAATATCTTTTTGTTAATGAATATTTCTACACCCCCTCTTTTTTGGTTTTCTTGCCTTTATAAAATTAGTATATATCCGTTTTCTTATATTTAATTTTTTTAGTTTTTTTCAAAATGTTACGGTCCTGGCAAGTGATAGGAAGATTGAAGGGTGAATGCCTCTCAGTTTAAATATAAATAAGTGAAAATTTAATGAAATTAAATTCAAATAGTGATTACAGTAAGGTAAAATAAGTGAATAGTGTTAATATAAACAACAGATAAAGGTAAGGATTAGCGAGTAGAAAACTTAAAATAGATCGCGAAGGAAATAAACATCGATGACAGCTGACAGGCTGAGCGCGTGAACGAAACGGCGAAGCGATACCAAACCGCGGGCTTTTCAAAATACCGCAGGACCGTACTCCAAATCTTACAGAATTTTGAGAAGTAACGAGCTTTTTATAAAAAGAGAACGACGACCTCCGAGGAGTGGATCCGGGTCGGTTCTTAGTCGGTTTAGTAAAAATGGAAAATAAAGACGAATATACCCAAAGTATGATGAAACTACTACAAGAAATAAATGGAAAATTAAACAAAATGGAAGATAGTAACCAGAGACTTGAAACTAAAATAGATAACCTTCAGGCAGAACTAAATAACGTAAGAATGGAAAATGAATTACTGAAGAAAGATAAGGAACTACTAGAACAAAAAACATCAATACAAGAAGAGAGAATAGAGAAACTAGAAAGAGAAATAAGAAAGAAAAGAATAATAATACACGGAGTGGATGAAGGAAATGAAGGGAGAGAACGGGAACTAGAACTAAAAGAAAGAGTGAGAACTATAATAAGAGATATGGGAATACAGATAAATATGGAAGAAGAAATAACAGAAATCAGAAGATTGGGAAGCGAACAAAGAGGAAAAAGAAGATCAATACTAATAGAACTAAGGGGCCACAACAAAAAGATGGAGATACTAAAAGCTACAAAAAAATTAAAAGGAACAGAAATATACATGGAGGAAGACTTCACAAAAGATATACAGGAACAGAGAAGATATCTAGTGAAATACATGAAGCCGTATAGAGAAAAAGGAGATCACGCAATACTGCGATACAATAAATTAATAATAAATGGAGAAATTATGTCCCTGAAAAAACTAAATCAAATAGATAGACAGAAGTATAAGGAAGTAGAACGAAATGACGCAGAAGACGAGTATGTGAGAGAGAAGAACACAAAAAAAGTAAGAACAATGAGTCAAAGATCCCTAGAGAGCAACGAGGAAGAGACACTAAGAGATAAGTTAACTAAAATAATAAAAACAGGACGGCATACAAAAAACTAGTAGGGAGCGATGGAGGGAAACTAGACACGACAAGGCAAAGAATGAAGGCTAACGCAAATGGAAATAAGAAAATTGGCGAAATGGACAAACCTAAACAGACGGAAACATATAATATACAAAAACATAGAAGAAAAGAGGACAAAATTAAAAAGAAACAGGAAGAAAAATGGGGAACAAAAGAAATGGCAATAGGAATATGGAATATAACAACACTAACAGGAAAGAGATAGAGGTAACAGAAGAAATGGATTAATATGGAATTGATATACTAGGAGTAAGCGAAACTAAGAAGAAAGGAAATGGGGCAATAAAACTGACAAATACACACTACATGTATTATTCAGGGGTAACAATGGAAGAAAGAGCAAAAGAGGGTGGGAATCATCGTGAATGAGGAAATAAACCAAAAGTCATCAAATCAGAGGCAATCAATTCGAGAATGATAATCTTACACCTGCAAATGGAAGAAAGAATAGTAATTATACAAATATACGCACCAATAGAAGGAAGTGAAGTAAGGAAAATTGAAGAATTCTATAACGAATTACAGAAAAACATAGATGAAGTGAGAGAGGATACCGACAAAATAATAATAATGGGGGGCTGGAACTCTCGAGTAGGCAGAGATGTGAATAGAGGGCTGGGATGTATGGGCGGATATGGAGAGGAAATAAAGAATACAAATGGAACTAAAATGATAGAATTCTGCCAGTTAAACGACCTATTGATAGGAAATACTTTCTGGGAACAAGAACTAGAAGACAAGTACACGTTTGTGGCAGAGGAAAGACAGACCAAAAGTATAATAGATTATATAACCTACACACCGGAATTAAGACATAGTATACAACAAATAGTAAAGAGAAGAGGGCGGAACTAGGAACGAATCATAGATTAGTAAGAGCGACATGGAAAATACATAAGCCAAAAACAGAGAACGAAATAAAATTTATAAAGGTAAAGATAAATAAGCTAAAAGAAAAAAAAGACAGGATAAAATATCAAGAAAAAACAGACGAAAAGTTTCATAGACAAGAAATACAGAAAAGTGAGTGGGCAATGGAAGAAAGATGGAAAGTATTTAAAGAAGTAATATACTCAAAGGCAGTAAGTGTCTGTGGGATGACAAAAATAAATAGTAACAGGAAAAGAATAAACTGGTGGAATGACCAAGTAAAAGAAGAAATACGGAAAAAGAAAAAGCCCCGGAAGAAATACATACAGACTGGACAGCAACAAGATAGAGAGTAATATAAAAATTGGAGAAATAAAGTAAAACAGGCAGTAAAAGAAGCTAAAAAGAAAAGCTGGGAAGACTTTGGAAGAGAGATAAATAAAACATATAAAGATAATAATAGAATTTTCTGGGCCAAAATAAGAAAGATGAGAGGAAGCCAACGAAAAGAAATTAGAGGGATTAGAGATAAAAACAACCATATTACAACAGACAAAAAAGAAATAATGGAAGTATGGAAAGACTACTTCGAGCAGAAGTTTAAAAAGAAAGGAGACAATGAAGAAAGGAAATCAAATAGAGAAAGTGAAGAATCAGGAGAAGAAACAGAACAGATAACGAGAGAGGAACTAGAAATTCACTGAAAAGATAAAGATTGGGAAAGCAGGGGCGAGGACAAAATAGACCCGGAAATGATAAAATGGATGGGAGAAAAGGGTAAAGAATGGCTCTGGAAAATATGTGAGGAGGCATGGAGAACTAAGAAAATTCCAGAAGACTGGGAAAAGAACTTGATAGTTCCAATATATAAGAAAGGGAATCAGACGGAATGCGATAATTATAGAGCCATTTGTCTCTCCTCGGTGTGCTTTAAAGTATATACCAGAATTCTGGAGGGGAAACTTAGAAAAGTGATAGAAAATAAACTAGAGGAGGAACAAGGGGCATTTAGGGCAAATAGGCAAGCTAATGACAACATATGCATATTGAGGAACATTATAGAACGAAAAATAGAGGAAGGAGATGAACTACTGCTTACCTTTCTAGACATAAGAGCAGCTTTTGATACAGTTGAGAGAGGAAAAATATGGGAATGTTTAGAGGAACTGGAAGTGACAAAGGAACTAACAGAGGCCATCAGAAGTATATACAAAGTAGTTAGAGGAAAAATTCAAATAGGAATTCAAAGAAAATTCAAAAATGGACTGACATCCAAAATGGAGAGCGGCATAAAACAGGGCGATAGCCTAAGCCCACTACTTTTTATAATAATATTGGATAAAATAGCAAAAAATCTAAAAGAAGAAACGAAAGGATTGGATAAAATAATAGGATATAGAAACCTGGAACCAGTCAAGGTGAAAAGTTTAATGTATGCAGATGACATAGTCATAATGGCAGATACGGATAATAGATTACAAAAGTTAGTCAACATATGGGTAGAGGAAATAGAGAAAACGAAAATGGAGGTCAACATTAAGAAAAGTAAAACAATGATAATGAATTAAAACTAGGAGAGGGGACAAAATAGAGAAGTAAAGTGTAAAGGGCATAATATGGAAAGAGTCTCAACATTTGAGTATTTGGGAACAATAATAACAGATGATGGCCGAATAGAAGCAGAACTGAGTAACAGAATGAGGAGAGGGAATAGGATCTACTATGCATTACATAGAACGATATTGGGAAAAACGGAGATAGACCAAAAAGTGAAATTAATGATATATAATGCAATAACAATACCAACAATATTATACGCCAGTGAAAATTGGACGATACAAACCAAACATGAGGGTGTAATAATGGCCATAGAAATGAAACACTTGAGAAGGATAGCGGATAAGACAAAGTTTGATAGAGTACGGAATGAGGAAATAAGAGAAACTTTCCAACAGGAACCAATAGTGAACAAAATCAAAAAGAGACAGTTAACATGGTACGGTCATATACAACGAATGAAACCAGAGAGAATATGCAGAAAAGTGTTCGAAGCAAGAAGTGTAAAGAAAAGAAGAAAGGGAAGACCCAGGAAGAAATGGATAAGTCAAATCATTGAGGTGGGAAAAGCAAAAGGAAAGACAGTAAACGAAATGAAAAGTTTAACAAGAGACAGAAAAGAATGGAAGAAATGGGTTAAGGAGGGCCGTGACGTATAAATCCGACGCTGGAAGGCATAAGGATAAGAGCGAAGAAGAAGAAGAAAAAGTTTTTTTCAAGTGCTACTAAATTTTCCTCCATGGATAGTGTTCTAATATTGCATGTCGATGTATACCATTCAGTCATCTTAGATTTTTCTGTAACTGTATTGTTTTTTGAGTGATTTTTGCACTCCTTCCTCAGAATCTTTTCTACCCATCTGGAATAGTACATTTTTTAATTTTTGTTTTTTTTAACATTTCATGTTAGCCAGTTGGGTTATCAAGTAAGAGAGAATATAAAAATGTGATGTGGATAGAAAATGGAAATTTAAACATGATTTTCTCACAGGTTGTAGGAAGTGGAATAGAATCATGACAAAATGCAAAGACGCTTCCTTAAAGTATATTTATTCTTCTCCAGGCTTATGAAGAAACATCTACCCTCTATCTAAAATAATAAGAAACATATCAATATTTTTTGCTAAAGGTTAGTTAACTAAACATTAGCTTTTTGCTACCTGGTATGTTGTATTTGGTCTTGCTAAATTCGGATATATCAGGAAGAGTTATAACATTTATCTTAATGTTAATTATATTTTAGTTTTGTGGTATAGATGTAACTGCATTTTTAGGAATGTTTAAGCATTGTTTATTTCATGCTTCAATAGTTTCTCTATAAAATTAAACATTTATCATGTGTATCATTAAAAAGGGTATCGCCTTATGGGTAAGACAAAATACTGAATTTAATAATGTTAGAAAACCGAAGTGTTAGGTTACATACGTGCGTTAGGAGTTTTAAATAGCTACCAATAAAGATTTTAAAGTCAGGAAGAGTAGTGTTTGATCTTCAGTTAGTGTTCTTTTATTAAGATACTACATGTTAGGTTATGACTAAAGATTTGTTCGGCGAAAGAATGTTAGTTCTCCAAAGTTTTCTTGTTGATCTCCGATTTGATTCGTAACATAAATTGGAATAGCTCGGAATTCTTTTCAGTCGAATGCTTTTCCCGTTCAAACTTATTTTTAGAAACAATTTATTTGACTACCTTTTTTAAGACAACTGGTAGCTATAGCTATAGCAATTTTTGTTGCAAAACCAACTTATTTGAGACTAAAGTGTTTACTGATATATTCCTGAATGAATTTGCACGAAAGTTTAGCTTTAAATTAACGGAACGTATTCTACAAAATGATAATAAGAATAAAGAATTAATCGAATGCTTTCCTTGACCCTACATTAAATTATATAATTTGGAACAAGTTGAAAGGTACTAAATATAAATTTTGCGTATTATTTTACTTGAAAATTTGTGGACATAGATTATTGCTTTAAAAAGTGTTTTTCTAATTAAAAAGATTATCATCGTTGTTAGCAGTAGGTCACTTGTTAGAAGGCTTTAAAAATGCAGGGTTCTTGAAAAAAGTCAATTTTCTGCATTCCTTACATTTATCGTATGACAACAATTTAACAGATACTTTCAAGTTTCCATGGGAAACTTTATAGCTTGCATGTTTAAATAAACATGACTTGCTAGGTTTTATAATTGATTTTACAGCAGATTTGTCAAAGTCCAAAGTATTATTCTAGAAGGTCGATGTAGACAAACATAATAAATCAATCGTAGGTTGATGTTATTGTTGTCTACATATAAATAAATTAGTTCTTGTAGTTTAACTGTTAAATCTTAAATCTTATTATTAAAAGAAATGTAATACCTGATTGAATAGATTAATTTTGAGATAAAAACCAACGGAGTAGGATTTTTGTGATAATTCAGATAAAAATTATTTGTGGGCATAAAGATTGCGTAGCGTTAGCTTTTGCAGTTCACTGATTTCTTAACCCCTTTAACACTGAAACAATGTTTATAAATGTTTGTAGTTGACTAGGAAACTGGCTGTATTTAATTGTGTGTAAGTATTTTAGGTCGACTCTTTTGACAATAAGCTTTGAAAGAGTGTGTATTTTAACATAATTGACAATGCCAACATCTAGAAAAATATAGTTTGATTCTGTCATTAACTATGTTGAGTCGACGCAAACAGGTGTATAACATAAATACTCTATTATTGTTCCTAAATAGTTATAGCTTGTAACTTGTTCCAGTGTTTGTCTATTTATTTCTATCTTGTGCTTCTTGTCTTTGTTAGGCAATATTATCGTTTTTGTCTTATTTTGCATATTTATTTACATGTTTATTCGTTTTAGTTCTTTTTGGTATTCGTTTAGATTATGTTCTTCTGACTCGGTCACGATCACCATATCATCCGCGAATAACATTTCTTGAAGTTAAATTTATTTTACCTTCCAGGTTTCTATTTTCATATTTGTTTTTAGATTTCTTTATGGTTTTGTCTACTACTAGTAGAAATAGTAATGGGATAAGTACGCACCTCTAGTTCAGTCCTATCTTTGATATGAATTATTTAATTCGTTATTGTGTGTTCTTGGTTTATTTCTGTTGCTTTTATAGACTGTTTTAACTATTTTTGTCATCTTTTTCTCTATTCCACTATCCCTGGGCATTAATAGACATCACTTTTCCTTATCTTGTCAAAAACTATTTTCATGTCTATGAGTACAATCTGTATACCTTTTTCTTTCTTTAATAATTTTTTTCCCACTTGTCTTAATACAAATATTATGTCTTAAGCACTTCTGCCTCTTCTAAGCTCATGTTGTGCTTTTCTTATTGTGTCTTCTGTTTTTCCTCTCAAGCTGTTTTCGATTATTCTTGTAAATACTTTGCCTGGTACACCCGCTAGGGCAATTCCTTTGTAGTTCGAACATTCTCTTACATTCCCTTTTATATGTAATGATAATATTATACCAATATTCCAGTCTCGTGGTATTTCTTTTGTTTTTATGACATTTGTAAAGAATCGTAGGACGTACCAATTCAACGCTATGCATTTCGGTACTATCCAAACTCTTAAAAGTTTTGTACTTATTTATTTCTAACAAACACTAAACAACTATACTCGACAAGTTCGAAAAGTGCGAATGAAATAAACGAATACATTTTAAAGTAGACTATTTGGTAATAGAGGAGTTAATACCTACGCTGTAGGTCAAGATTATTTGGGTACATCTGGAAAACCCTATTGCACGGTTAAATATTTTTACAATAAAAAAGTATTCAAAAGGTAATAAAGTATCGCTTAAGAAGTTTATGAACGACTTAATGACTATAGTAATCTGTGTACATTAAATCCAAAACAATGAACATAATCCTTAACAAAGCTTTAGTACTTAGGACCTTTCACTTGTGAATAATATTCTTTAGTAAATATTTGAGTACTACTTTTGCTTCGTGTCCCATGAATTTTAACATTTTTGTTATAATACATTTTTGTTCTGCTGCTTCTTCTAATTTTAGTTTGTCGATGACTTGATTAATCTTTTCTTTTGTTATCGGTTGTGTACTATTTTCTACTTGTAATATTTCTTGTCCTTGTTTTTCAATATTTGTTTCTGTTAGTTCTTTAAAGTATTGTTTCCGCCTATTCATGATATCTTTTCTTTTGTTAATAAATTTCCTTTTTTATCCTTTATGTTTACTAGCCTCGGTGATTTATTTTGCCTGGTCTTTTTTAGTGTACCGTAGAATAATTTCTGATTTTCTGCGTAGTGTTTCTTTATTTTCTTGCCAAAATTTGTTCATGTTTGTTTCTTTGCTTTCTTAATTATGTATTTAACTTCTTTGTTACTTATTTTATATAAGTTATAGTTTTTTATTATTGCCACTTTAAAAATTTCTTCTATTTTTTTCTTTTCATGTATCTTCAGCTGTACAGCATCTGCTTTTTTTGTGGGTAGGTTATTCGTTTTCACTATCCCACAACTTTTATTGGCTACTGGAATTATCTTCCTTAAAATAATTCTATTTATTTTCTATTCCTAGTTTTTTTGGCATCTTTCATGCTTAATATAGATTGTAGTTTATTTTGGTACATATTTTTGATTTAGTCGTCTTTTAATTTGTATTTTTCAATTTTTTCTTTTGTTACTTCGTTTGGTTTATTTCCGCTTTTTTTATAACTTTCATCCTTATAGAGTAGTAGTCACTTCTAATTTCTGCATGTCGTTGTACGTTTATATCTGTAAACGTAACCATTTTTCTCTCCATACTACAAAGCAGTATATTATAAATTTTTTCTTGAGTGTAATTATCTGTTAAATTTTTGTCTTTATGTTTAAATTTTGTGCTTGTTAGTATTAGATCGTTTCTCATACATAAATGTATCAGTCTTTTACCATTACTGTTTTTACTTATTTCTAGATATGTCCCCACATACCTTTAAATATTTTTGTTGTTGCTTACTTCTGCATTCATGTCTCCTATCATTATAGTGTTTTATGTTCCACTATCTATTTTTAATTGTAAGATTTGGTAAAACTCACCATTTCCTTTTTTTTCATGTTGTCATTTGGTCTATAGGCTACTATTATAACACGGTTATGTTTATTATCTCAGTTTAGTTCAATGACCAGCAATGTGTTATTTAAATATTTTTCTTTTCTTATATTTTTTATTTTGTCTGAACTATGCCTCCATTTTTACACGTATATTTTTTACAAATATATAATTGAAAATATATGATTGTCTTATATTTGTACTACGTAGACTTTTCATGCTTTTGTACTAGGTCTTACTTGTTAGGGCTGACACATTAAGAAGTTCTTCAAATAAAAAACGTGATATCACTCCAAATATACAATGATATGGCAATTAAGGTTCTAGTTTTACAATATTATTTGAATGGTGTAAAATATTTGAAGAAAAGTGATTAATTTAATGCTACGACGTCATATACAGCGGCAGCCCAAAGTGACAGTTACTAAAAGATGAAAAAGCAGCACCTTCAACAATTTTTAAAGTTTATGGTTTGACGGATGTTTTTAGCTTATAGTAGCTGATTTTGCAATTGTTCGAATAAATAATCCAAATCATTGTACAAAAATTTCAATTAAAAATCTATTTTTTTGCGTTTATAACACTACCAATATTAATTGAATATGTTACAAATTGTCGAGAAGGCTTAGTCACTTAGTTTATTGCAATTAAAGTTTTTCTTAAGTTATAAAAATAAAAACGCATTAAAAACAAATTTTGCGTGGTATCATGGCATTAGCCCACAAGTTTAATTGTTACACCGTATATGACCATCGAAAGATAAAATAACAGGATTAATACTTAAATGAATTATAACATTTTGGCTCAATTTACAGTACATACATACTCATGAATTGTTTTTTGTTTTATTTTGTTTACTAACAAGAGGTTGCCCACCAAAAGATACTTTTGGTGTCTTAAGCTGACAATTTTTTACTTGCTTTCTCTTAAATTTTGCAATGTGAGAACTTATAAATTTTTAATTGAATCGACTGTACTCGCTTCGGCGGTACATATACTAAAATTGGAACGATACAGAGAAGATTAGCATGGCCCCTGAGCAAGGATGACATGCAAAATCGTAAAGCGTTCCACATTTTTCAATTACCCTACCAGATGTACGAACTCTTGAGATCCTACTTTACAAATAGGCACTTTTTAATAAAATATAAAGACGAAACTACAAACATCCACCCCATATCCTCCGGCATCCCTCAGGGCAGTGCTTTGGGTCCAATATTGTATCTAATCTACACAGCAGACCTACCTACATCTCGTCTAACGACATCTGTGACCTATGCAGACGATATGGCTATTCTAGCCTCTCATATCAACCCACAAGCTGCTTCAAGCTACCTTTAGGCTCACCTTAACAAAATTCATTTGTGGGATAGTAAATGGCGAATCAAAGTGAATGAATCTAAGTCACAACACATCACTTTCACTATGAGAAAAGATAACTTTCAATGGTCATCAACTACCACATACAGAGACAGTTAAATATTTGGGGCTGCATTTAGATAGGAGACTGACCTGGAGAAATCATATATTCACCAAACGCAAGCAACTCGGACTTCAACTCCAAAAGTTATACTGGCTTATCGGCAGAAAATCCAAGTTATCATTAGAAAATAAACTATTAATTTACAAAATAGTTCTCAAACTTATTTGGACCTATGGGATTTCTTTGTGGGGTACTGCAGATACCCACAACTTAGCTATGCTTGATCGCTTCCAAAGCAAGGCACTCAGAATGATCGTTGACGTGCCATGGTACGTCCTCAATAATGTGATTTTAAGTGACCTACAAATTCCCACAGTGAAAAGTGAAATTAAACAGCTCAGTGAGAGATATAAAGACAGACTATTCGCTCATCCTAACCCTTCTGTGCAGCACCTTATGGAATATAACAACGAACCCAAAAGACTCAAGCGTTTTAAGCCATCTGATGTACCTACTAGATTCTAATTGTCATTTTATATTAATCTTTCACAACATTATACTCTTCATTCTCATGAATATTATATTAAAACATTGTAAGGGGAGTTTTCGCTGGAATTCTACCCCACATGTCTTATTGTACTCACTTACCTATATTTAGTGCTATAGAATACTTATAGCCTAATATTAATTGGCAGATTGTATAAATATTGGAGTAATAAAAAAAATTGAATAGGCTTTTTCCTTGCATCAGGAACGTGGAACAATTTAACTTAGCCCCATTTATAATGGACGTAAAATAAGCCGTCCATAAGAAATAAGTAATACATTAAGTTGAACCAATGTAAAGCTTATTCGACTGTTCATATTGCATTTTCGTAATTTTTTCGTTTTACGTTCATACGTAAGAAATCGGTCCAACTATACGTATTTCTTACTTTATTTGCAGCAATTTTTTTAATTTTTTCCTAGATTAATGTTGGCAGAAGTAACAGAATGTTTGTTTTGGTTTAAAATTCCTTAACCTAACTTTAGTATTGTTGACATTTTGACTTTGTTTTACAACGGATAGTAGTTAGTAACTATACATCTGTTCCTACACCATGAAACGGGTAACAGGTAAAAAGAAAACATAATTATGCAAAAGGCTTAGAAGAACATTGCTGCCGTTACTATGTTTGAGCATACGCAACTTTCACATGCTTACATGAGACTTACGTGTGTTATACGTACCATACTAAAACCTCCGCTCGGTGGAAGAAAATCAAATCACGTTTCAGACACGTATTTTGCGTACGTCAATGCAGCGGTCCGATGACGGCCGTGGTCGCGGCTGCTCGGAGGAGCAAGAGCGGCCCTGGCGTGCGTGCACGAACCTAGTGTAAATTAATAGCTCAGAGCGCGGCACGCTAAATTTTATATCAGCCGTCTTTGTTTACTTTCCGTTCAAATGTATAGGCTGTCTTTGTTTACTAGGGCATAGAACACGCCACATTTCTTTGCTTACCTTCTGTTCAAATGTATAGATAGAAGATTTTATTTTAATAACTTTTTTAGTGGTCTTGTCAGTTTAATGAAGTTAGGCTGTGTATAAATTGCTCCGATATTAAAACTTAAAATTAGAAAATATCAAGTGTGCTACAATAATGATACATCAACTAATAGATGCGTCTTTTGTACTTAGTCCCATTTAAATTAATATAAGTAACTTATGCGACATAAATATTTTATTTAATTTTTGGCAAATGTTTTCGTAAAATTGCGATATGTCAAAAATCTGAAACTCATTGTACAGTCTGAATTAAACTTTGAATATTACACAGCAGATACTATCAGATATTTATGAGAGGTCGATTCGGATATCGTATCTGGTGACGATTTTATAAATTTTTGGAAAATATGAGAAGCTTTTACAATATGATTTTCAATTATTTAAAGAAAAAAGTAACCAAATAAAGTAAATTAGTATCTAGAAGTAAGGGACCTTAAAGGAGTCGATTTGGTCGTGCTTTCATCATTAGTGCAAAATGATAACACATCAAACTAGTTAAAAAACAACAAAAAAATAAATAGAACAAAATTCCATTAGAGGCAAACCATAATAAATAGCCACTATTCGATAAATGAACAAATAATGGAAGAAAAAATAGAAACAAAATAGTATAAGAAATAAAAGAATACAAATAATTAAAATAGTAAGTGCAAGAAACTGCATTAAGTTAGTGAAGATGTTGGCAAAATTAAAACCAGCTTAAATGAATAATTAAAGTTAGATAGGACGAATTTTTTTTTTAAATTTATTTAACCAGATCAGCTAAGTCGTGCTATACATGGTTCTGTTAACTACTGATTACATGTAACACTATTGTCGCTTAGGGATTGCCTATTGGCTTACCCATTCACTGTTTAGTTTTATTGTTGTATTATTTTGGTTTTTTCACTACTCTACACTTCATTACCACTACTATCATCGGTTGAAAGAAGATTTTGCGTCAGTTTACGTTTCAAGCGTTGATGTATGTGTCTCATTCCTAGTGTGTAATGCTCCTGCACAGTTTAAATTTTTAAAGAAGGTTGTCGCTAATTTTTTTAATGTGTTCTTTTATGGATGGGATATTTAGTTCAACGTGTAGTTGGTGGTTCCTTATATACCATGGAAAAATTTAGGCTATTCGAAGAATCTTATTTTATAGTGTTTGTATTTTGTGAGTCGGTGAAGCAGATCCCTATACACTGCATGCATACATTACCAGTGGTTTAATTATTGATTTATAGATTAGCATTGTACAGTCTACGTGTAGAGAACTTTTTCTGTTTATCAGTGGGTATAGTAGGGCTAATCTAGGTATAGCTTTCATTCAATTTGTGGTTAATATGGAAACCCCAGATTAGTCGTTGGTCTAAGTATACCCCTAGATACTTAACTGGACTATTTTGTGTGTTCCATGGAATTTCTTCATTATTTATTTGAATGTTGGGCATATCTCTGAGGCGTCGTAAGGTAAACACTTGGGCTTGACATTTGGTTGAGTTAAGGTTTATGTGCCATTTTCCCATCCAGCTTGATATTGTATTTAGGCTGGATTGTAGTTCGTTTGATGTTTCCAATAGTTCTTTGCTCTGGCTAAGTAGCGCAGCATCATCTGCGTACATAGCAATGGCTGATTTCTCTATTTGAGGTACATCATGGACGTAGATATTACATAGTGTTGAGCCCAATATGAATCCCTGTAGGACGCCTGCATTGATAGGTCTAACTGTTGAGTATGTGGAATTGATTCTAACGGAGAAGGTGCGGTGTGTGAGAAATGATCGTATAATATGTATCAAATAATCAGGTATGTGGAGGCGCTGTAGTTTATAAAGTAGACCTTCTATCCAGACCCTGTCGAAAGCCTTTGCTATATCCAGGAATGCTGCTGAAGTATAAGCTTTATTTTCGTATCCTTTTTCTATGTATTCCACAATCCGTTGTAGCTGATGGGTCGTTAATTGTTTGGATCTAAATCCAAATTGGAATAGAGGGAGTATGTTAAGCAAGTGTAGGTTTTGAAGTAGGCGCCTGTTCATTATTTTTTCTAACAATTTGGATAAAGTTGGATAATTGGTCGATAGCTCGTTGGAGAGTGCCGATTTTTTCAAGGTTTGTGAAATACAAGTATGGTTGCATGCTTCCAGGTAGCAGGGAAGTAACCAAGTCGCATGCAGGCATTGAAAACTGTGACTAAGTAGGCACGTATTTTAGTTGTGAAGTTTTTAATTATTATGTTTGGTATGAGGTCGCTTCCTGGGGCTTTTTTCACTTTAAGTTTTTTAGCTAATTCTTTAACCTCTCTGGGCGATATTGGTTTGAATTCACCCCTTGTATTTGATTCGTATTGTTGGAGATATTGTCTTACTTCTTCATCAAAAGCATTATCATTATTTGGTGCTGGAGTAAACACAGCTTCAAAATGGTCCGCAAAAATATTGCAGATTTCTTTATCTGTTCTAAAGGTTGTGTTTCCATCTTTTAGTGGTCCAATTATCTGGGGCTGTCGAAGAATTTTCTTTGTAGCTTGCCACATTGTAGGGTCATTAGCTTGTAACTCCTGGATGTAGCGTTGGTATGAGTTAAATCTGTATTTATCTAGCTCTGTTTTTACTCTGCGTATTAGTCTATTTAATTGCATTTTATATTGCTGCTGTCGAGTATTTTGCCAAAGTCTTCGAATTCTATGCTTTTCTTTTATTAATTGTAGAATTTCCAGCGGTGGTGCTGGTAGTTATTTGGTCTTCTTGTGTTAGTGCTGATTGTCGCTGCCTTAATGGATTCTTTTGTTGCTTGTAGGAGGTTGTTTATTACTTCATCAATTTGTTGTGTTGTGTGAATTTGGCTAGGACATTTGATGTGGTCGCTCAATAGGTTTTGGAAGGTTTGCCAATCCACTTTACTATTGATGAGTTTCGGTAATGGGACTTCTTGTCGTATGGTAGTATTGAAAGACATTACAACTGGCAGGTGATCGGAATCCAATTCTGTCATTACATTTTCATAGATTGGTCTTGCAACATTCTTAAGTAGCACAATATCTAGTATATCTGGGAGTCGATCTGTCTTGTATGGGTAGTACGTGTACTGACCTAGGGCTGCTATTTGAATTGTATGTGTTGTGCTGTAGTTGTTTAACCTTGTTCGATTCGGGTTGGTAGTTCTGCAGCCCCAATAGGTGTTCTTGCAGTTAAAGTCTCCAATAGCCATTGTTGGTTGATTGTCATTAAAAATAGATTGAAGATCATTTTCATCCAGTTTCCGGTTTGGTTGTTTGTATATGTATACTATTTTTATCTTGGAGTTATTTCCAGTTTTAGCTATCACAGTAACTGCTTTAGGCTATTGAGGTCATCTAGATATATTTCCCGGATTTCCAGTTTATGTTTTGTTATAATTGCTACCCCTCCCGATAGGACGAATGAGAGTATAAAGAAGAAATAAAACAACTAAGTAAAAAACAGCTAGTAATAAAACAATTAGATAGAATCACAAATCAGATAGATGATGACAGAAAGAAAAAAAGAATAAAATTGTCATCATATTGCTGACCTCGATCATGTATTTTAGGCAACCCAAAAAAAGTCCCACAGTGTTAAATCACAAAATCTTGCTGGTCACTTAACAAGGGCATTTCGTGAATTATGTGAACAGAAAATAATTGGCCCATTAGCAGGTAGCACCATCATGCTGGAACTACACATGTTTCAAACATATATTGATTAAATGATGCAAAAAATAGATCGCCATGAATTCGGTAACGATCGCCATTGCAGTTGCAGCACTTTCGTCATCATTTTTGAAGAAGTATGAGCCTATAACACCACTTGTTTTCTAAGAATTACGTGGGGATTTTCCAAACATCAAATGTCGACATTTTGTTTGTTTGCGCTTTAATTTTTTGACTAAACTGAAAATTTACGATATGATGCTCTAAATACTAAATAACGAATTATCGATGGTAAAAGTGGTCAGTACGTTTAAGTTCATACGTCGGTTCAATTTTATACATATGAAGATGCAGCTCTTAAATAAGCGTTTGTTAAAGGAAACTTCGCAAATTGTCAAATTGCCATACACGATGCTGGGTCGATGTGTTTGGATTTGCACCAACACTTTGATTAATGATGGCAATATTAATAATCTCTGATTTACGATAAAAAAGCATGGGATTAATTCACATCTTGGTAACATTTAAATAATTCATAAAATTGATATTGCAACGGGCTCTGCTACAAAATGTAGTAAAGGTTAAGGAAAAGCGACAAATTAGTGTTGTCCGTTCATTAAAGAAAGATTAATTCTCAACGACCAACAAAAAGTTATATTTTTTTAGTTTTATATTTGATTACTAAAAAGTTAATGCTATAGGCAGCAAAACTTTTTGCATTAAATGTGCCTAGATAAAAACAAACATTTTTGTGTAGTGGAAGAATTCTTATATTTCTTCGATAAGGTCAATGGTAGCGCCTTCTTACATCACTTACAAATTGCAGGCCATAGAAGTTGACATGTACAAATAATTTAAACTGAGTTTGTGTATACTGTTTAAGCAATCTTAGAAGAGATATTTGAGACAAGATTAATCAGATTAATACACCGATACACGTAATTTAAAAGTACAATATTTGTTTTATTAGTTAACATATTTTTAAAAAACTGGACTACACTCCATAGATTGTCTATTTTATTCCAGAAGATGAGACTTTAGCTTATAAAATTGCTACTCGAGTTTCTGTTTTGAAATAAAAAATTTACTTTAAAGTATCCACAATTTTTATCAGCCACATTAAAACACCCTTAGTTAAAATTTTAAATTCTCCACATAAAGTTTTACAATCTTAATTTAGCAAACTTAAAGCAGTTTACGTGACCATTTGGAACTTTTTTAGCTGTATCAAAATAACGCCTATTTATATAGTTAAAACTATATTTCTTTAGAGTTTGTTAGAGTAGAAATTTTTTTTATTACTGAGGGAACTATTACTACAAGTACAGCAATCAAAAATAATAAAGAAACACGTAGAAAGTACTAAAAGTTTAAAATTTTAATTATATTAGTACGCCAGTTAAAAACATTTTGATAGAAAAAGAGACATAGAAGAACCAATGTTTGCCCTTACAAGAACAACCCGATCCAGATATAGAAATTATATATAACAAATAATGAAACAAGTAGCTAAATATACAAGATGAGTGATGAGTAACTAGGCATTAAAAATTGGTTATAGAACTTGTAGTATCACTGGAACTAACATGAAATCAGTCTCTAATATTATTTTATATTTCTCGCATCAATAGTATAGTAATGAGCCGCAAAGAATAGTACGTAAAACATAAACAAAGATGACCAATTGCTTAATTGTAAAGGTGGTTACCATAAGCTTTGTCAACAATGCTAGAAGAAGTAGCCGGACATTTATATCCCGGTTCGCGGAGAACATGACAACAGTACAGAAAATGTCTACTTGCAGCTTGCAAAAATCAACATGATCAACGTGAGGTAGCTCGTAAGAGTGGATTAAGGAGATAAGTAATACGTACGATATTGCATAATAAGTTGAATTTATGTCCAATGGCAGTAAATACGCGCGGGAGCTAAAACCTGAAGAATGTAACGCAGAATGAGATACGAATAGTTAATGGTGAGTTGACATGAAATTGCTGAATACATTTTTTGAAGTGAGGAGCCTGTATTCAATGATCCATATTAGTGTGTGATACTATGAATACAATTTATATCAATAAATTTGCATTAGAAATATAAAATTATTACTAATTTTTAATGACTAGTTACTTTTCACCCCCTCTTTACTGGAACATTTAGTTAATTGGATTCATAGAAAGTGCACAGACTACAAAGATATTTAAAATTAAGCACATCAAAAACGCAATAGTAGTATTCGAAGAACTAATAAGAAAAGCTCAGATTCCTCAGTGCAAAAACTGACAGTGCTATGGGAACACGCGAAACAAATGCATGAGACCTCCTCGGTATATAAAATGCGCCCAACTACACGATTATCGTAACTGTTCTAAAAATCGCATTGTTGGCAAACCGGCAAAATTCGTGTTGTGTGGAGGTGCACATCCCGCTAATTATAAAGGGTGTAAAGTCTACTTAGACATTCTATGCAGAAGGTACCCTAATCAAGTTAGATTGACCCATAGACAAGTCTACTTCACATCATGATATCTCAACTCCAAGTCAAAGATCAACAAATACTACGCAAATGAAAACATCCCTGCATCACAGTACTGCAATCACTACAAACCATCCTACGAATGTAACTTCTCGAACCTCTCATGACCAACCTACATTCATAAACTCTCTGTCGCCACAAATAAACAATAATTTGTTCGGACAACAAATAGAATATCTAACCTCCATAATAACTCCAATGCAGCAAACCCTTAAGGCCCAACAACAAACCATCAACAATCTAACAGCAGAGATCAAACTCTTAAGAGAACTATCGAAAAACAAAAATGGCTCTACTACACAAGATAGCCCTTTAGAATGCCAATGGTCTTTCCAACCACAAGCAGGAAGTTGCAACATTTCTCTTACATAATAATATTGATATATTATTAGTATCAGAGACACACTTCACCAGCAGAAGCCAGTTTAAAATACCTAATTATCTCACATACTCTACAAATCATCCCGACGCAGAAAGGCAAGCAAGAGATGGCACAGCTATAATAATTAAAGAACATGTCAGACATAATAAACTACCACATTTTAAGGAAAATTACTTACAAGCAACGGCTGTGGCGATTGAAGATTGGCATGGTCCACCCACATTGTCTGCTGCTTATTGCCCGCTAAATTACCCTACCAACAAGGAGGGCTTTATTGCATATTTTCAATCACTAGGTAACAGATTCGTGGCTGGAGGAGACTACAACGCAAAGCACACGCACTGGGCTCTCGTGTTTCTTCTCCAGGCGGGGATAGAGTCTTGTATAAAGTTGTGCAAGAACTTCAACTAAGCCATTTGTCTACGTATGAACCGACATACTGGCCTCCTAATCCTCAAAAAATACCGGATCTGCTCGACTTTCTCGTCACAGAAGGCATTGCTCTGGGTTACATAAATATATGTTCTTCTCTGATCACACTTCTTTGTTATCCAATGTTAGTGCCACATTTCGTAAAAGAAAAGCCAGTGAAACTAATCAACAACAGAACAAATTGAAATTACTTCAGAAACTTAGTAAATAACCAACTAAACATGATAATTTCGTTAAAATCCACAAAAAACGTAAAAGTGGCCATTTCAAACTTTACCAGAATAATACAAAAATCTGATTAGACAGCTACACCTGAGATTCTAATCAAAATCACACAAGAATGTTGTCCAACATCTGTCAAAAAGGAAATTGTAAAAAAGAGGCGGCTAAGAAACATTTGGCAAACTACCAGATATCCATTAGACAAAACGCGTTACAATCAAGCATCTAACGAATTAAAAAACTTAATAATAATAAACAAAAGTTTTTAAGAATACCTCGAAAATCTAAGTGCTACAGATGGCACGAAGAATATCAAACATCAAAAATAACCAGTCCCTCCTATTCATAAAGAAAATGGTAGTTGGGCGCGTACTAACTTAGAGAAGGCTGACGCCTTCGCGCAATATTTAGTGAAAGTATATTAACTTCTACCGTCGTCAAATACTCGTGCAGCAGAATTGGAAATTTAGGAAGCACTAGAGGCTCCATATCAGATGTCTCCATTACCAAATCTATTCACTGTAAAGGAAGTCTCAAACAATTTCCATCCTAAGAAATCTCCTGGTTTTGATCTGATTACCAGCCAACTTATCAAGGAACTATCGCGTAAAGGCGTAATTATGTTAACAATTATTTTTAACGATGTCTTGCAATGGAAAGTTGCGCAAATAATTTTAATCCTAAAACTTGTCAAGCCGCCAAACGAAGCTGTTTTATATAGGCCCATCAATCTTTTACTCATACTTGGCAAGTTATTAAAGAAGCTGCTACTAACAACTTATGTCTATTGTAGAAAATCTGCACCTTATCCCAGACCATCAGTTTATACATTTGGTCTATATAGTAGTGGACTTTATAAACCAATCCTTACAAAAAGATGTATTGTACAGCAGTCTTCCTTGATGACAGTCAGGGTTTTGATAAAGTTTGGCATGATGGACTCCTTTATAAACTAAAGGCCTCGTTATCGCATTAATACTACATTATCCTCAAGTCTTATTTACAAGAAAGGTTCTTCCAAGTTAAATACGAACAACAGTTAACAGAATTTCATACTGGGGCCTCTTCTATACGTCCTCTTTACTGCTGATCTACCCACCAGTGATCAATTATTCACGGCTAGATTTGCCGACGACAAAGCAATTATGGTTAGGCCTAAAGATCCTACTATAGCCACTGAGATCCTGCAGGTACATTTAAATGACATAGAGAAGTAGGCTACAAGGTGGAGGATAAAAATAAACAAATCCAAATCACATTATATAACCTTTATGAAATGTAGAGGAAACACACCGCAAGTCTTCATGCATAATACACCACTACCACAAGAAACAGAGATACTTAAGCTTACACCTTGACAGGGACTCACGTGGAAAGATCATATTTAGAAGAAGCGGAAACAACTGGTCTAAAATTTAGAAATCACTACCGGTTACTTGGATAAAATCCAGACTATCTCTTAGTAACAAACTCCTCGTCTACAATGTAGCTTTCAAGCCCATTTAGACCTATAGTCTACAGCTCTGGGGTACTGCGGCCAACACCAACATCCACATTATCGAATGCTTCTAATCAAAGTGTTGCGTGCTATGTGCGACGCTCCATTCTTTCTAAGAAACGCAGACATTTTGAGTGATCTAAAAGTGGACTCAGTGAAAGATACCATAGTGAAGCTCTGTGAAAGTTATCTAAGGAAACTAGAATGTCATCCCAACTGTCAATTAGTAAATATTCTTGATAATAGTGTAAACATACAAAGATTGAATAGGATTACGACACTTGACTTACCATCTAGATTTACATAACTGTATAGCATATTAAGCACAATATTTGAACCTCTATAATCCTCCATAATCGTTCAACATTATTGCTTAATGTATATGTATACAGATTGCAATTAGTAAATAAATATATTAAAAAAAATTAAGAATAACTCTCTACTTAGATTTTATTACAAAAATGTAATAAACGTATCTGCTTGATGCCTAACGTGATATACCTACTCATCCAATTTCCTTTTTTAGACAAAAAAATTAAGGTAGGTAAAGAGGAAAAATGTTTATCAATTAGCGTTAGTTTGAATTTTGTCAGTCACCTAACGGCACTTTGTGAAGGTGACTGCTTTAGATTCACCGCAAGTATTTTGCCATCATCAATCCTATCCGTTCAACGTAATGGAATTGTGGTTTTGCATCCTGTAATAGTCTACACCTGTTTTTAGTACGCGCATGTTGAATTTAGCTTAGCTAAGTTTGAGTGTGCACTGGTCTAGTTTAAACTTTATTGTTCCATTTTTATATTTTGTTGGCTTTTTATATGTTACCATTTATTAGTGTATTAAACGGGGTTTTCTATCTTGATCAAAGATGTTATTTGATGACGCAAGGTTACAATTAAATAATATTTTGAAATGGAAGAAGCTAAACAAAAAAGGTGTTAAACGGCACACTAAAAAATTAAACGGTTTCTGAAAAGAGATGCTAATTTCACACTTGTTGAAGAGCAGGAACGGTTTCGTCGGATACTTAATAAAAGTTTTACTATCGCACGCTACACTTTTATTTTTGTTATTATCCTTTTTTTCTTTGCTACAATAATTCGAGATTTTTAGTTACCTTTTTGCAGATTTGCGTTTTTTTGAGGACAATCGTACAAATTAGCGCAATTTACTATTTTTGTGTCGAGAGAAATAGACACAAAAAAGCATTTGACTGCAAAATAATGAATATGATCTATAAAAAAAGTAAAACGAGCATTTTATTGAACTAAACTATTTTGAATTATTCACTTTATTAGTATTAAACAGATTTTTACCAAATTGAGCAAACCAATTCGATACACCCATTCCCACGCCATTTTTGATTTTTACTATTTTTATAATATTGTGAGAAAATATTTTTGTGACACATCACTTTGAACTCTGCGTAATAAAGCTATTAAATCTAATTTTCGTTGCAAATTTCATTGTGTAGCGAACTAGGTTTCTAGATTCAATTATTTAATTTCAGCATTAATTAATTAACAGCACACAGTCTATTTATTTTTACATATTGTTGGCAACTAATTAATTAACATAATCACACTATTACTAGTTAATGCTTAAATAACTCAAAATGCTAAAATCGTCTCATAGTTTCGAAATTTGCTCTTAGCTTACTGTGCGCCGTCCGCTAGCTAGCCTACATTACAATTTATTGATTAAAATACTTCTATTAAAGGCTTGCAGAAGTAAATACTACTTACCGTTGCTCAACCTTACCACATCATATTAACATTAGCACAATTAGATGATTATTATTCTCTAAATCCGACTTATAATGCTATAATACCCTAGTGCAGAAATTTGGATAACCCAAGTAACATTTACAATTCTGCATAGAGAAACGGATCACCTTAGCCTACACCGCAATCTCTGTCTGTTTAGTCTTTATTCTGGTTTACAAATTCTGTAAGACCAGTCCACTACTTATGCTTTTTTTAAAGCTTCGTAGTTTCCTTCTAAATGCTGATATGGTAAAATCAAAAGTTTAGATGATTAGATGATTAAGTGCTTTGCCACTTGTTAAACTTGTAGCGATTGTAGAGATTAATATTCGCTCATGTTCTCTGTTTTCGCTGTATGCCACTTCTGCATTTACCTTGCTCTGATTCTAGCTCGTAACCGGTTTATTACAAGTCCCATTATAAACATCTTGAAAATTAACAGTCTTGATTCTACTGCAGCTTCTTTGGTCAACTGATTTTCAAAGTCTTGAAGTGCGCTTTGTTCCAATAGAAGTAGATTTGATCTTCACCGACAGCGTCTTTGTAAAACTCTAAATCTCGACTTATAAATCCGTTCGAGCTTTCATACTTCTGACATCAACTAGTGATAACTTGTTCGTCAAATATCTTAGCCTAAGTTGGAGTAACTGCTTTGTGACTCAATTTATCTGAGCATTTTCAGATGGCTATTAACTCGCACTAAAAATGGTCTGCTCCGATCTGCAAGCTTCGCTTGTTTCTAATGGAGTTTTCGTTTTTTTCGCATGACTACAAACGTGGCTCCCGGTCTCCTGTTGCTCGTCTGCAATCCGTCTACGGAGTAGCACAGATGTTGCACCTCAGTCTCTTCCTCACTGAATAGGATAATATCTTGCTCGTCCTAGTACTTTGTCTCCTTCATGGACCTACTTTTCTTGAACTTCTCTAGCCGCAATCTTAGCTTCTCTTAAATTTGCTGCTTCAACCCGATTGTCAGTCACCTCCTGCAAAATAAGATGTAAAAGCTTTAACTAGCTTAATACTAATGCAATATAGGTAGCTACGGTGTTGTGAACACCATAACTTTTACCTCTCTGAGTTTCGTCTACATTTTGGCTGCGTACAACATAGCCACGTTAGTTGCATGCCGCTCCAATCCTATAGAAAATCTGTTTACTCTGGCCACAAACTACCCGTTTGTGACTCTTTTATGATAATCTATCGTCGGTCTCTACTTTAAGATATCGGATGTAGTTCTTGCAGTAGGTATGCTTACCGTTAAACAAGAAAACTATTATTTTCTGTCCCCCCCCCCCTCTCTCTCTCTCAAGATACCGGTCCGGAGCACGAAACCCGGAGGAACGCTTTTGCCCCTGTTTTTTTTTTACCAGCTACCAGCTAATGTACTAAAATTGTCTAAAGTCTCTGAAGCGTGCTTTTCGTAGAACGAGCGCAACGATTAGCCCGTTATTCTTTCAGAGAAGTAGTAAATGGACGGGGCTGAGAAAATTATTTAAGATATTAATGATATTTTCTCTCACTTTGCCTTCTCTCTAAATTTATATTGCTTTATTTGTGTATATTTGTGGCAAATCTCTTCTTCTTCTGCCTTCTGCCTGTAGGTTACTAGTCTGTTTCTAACTGCATACTCGTGCAGTACTATGAGCATACTATGGGTGGGTGGCTAGCCTAACTCGTTAATTTAGAAGGTGAACGTACTTCATAACCACCAAATTATTTATGACGAGCTAGTAAATTTGTTATCAAATTTGTTTTTGGTGGAAAATCTTTACTAAAGCTGTAAATTATTTATTTGTTATTATTAATTATACTGTTATATTGTAAAATCGATGATTTATGATATCAACGAGTCAACCTTTTTTGATATTTTCAGGTATTGCCTTCCCATTTCTCCTTTTAAAAAATCTTTTACAATTATATAACTAAATAACGTGACGTTTACCATTTAGTACTTAGCAAATTTAAAAAATATTCAATGGTAACATAAGGCGGACTCCCCAAATCTCTCTTTTTTCTCAGAACCTTTAATATAGCTTTCTTAAGGACTTACCTTGAAGTGACAAGATTATTGCCAAACCGCTGTGGATTTTCCTAAGTAAACATGCATTTGCATTTCAGCGGTGAAGTTAAGGTTTTCATGATTAGAATGCAATTTCTTTATAAATTGGTAATTTGCCTTTTTAATTGGTAATGCATTAAAGAGAACATTAAATTTATAATTTTAATTTAGTGTGCTTAACAACATGAAAAATTGTTAAATACCAACAGTCGACTATTGTTGTCTTTGCACATTCTTTAAGCATCTCTACTAGTTTTAGCTGCATTATAAAATAAAATTGTCTTAGATATGTTTATATGTATGTATAAGACACCAAATTTGCTACTTGATGATACAATACCAACGCAAAGGTTATTAATGAATATTAATAGATATTTTCACTTGTCGTTTTCTATTCTACTAGGATATCTAAATTATTCTTTCAATCTTTTGGTAAGTAAACCTTGTCTAAGTTAGATATATGTAAACTAACTCTTAGTTAGTGCTACACTTTTTTGTCTTTAATGGTATATAATTGGATATTTTAAAATAGGTGATGTCAGGTCTTCTAGTTTATATCTTTAGATTATGTAGGATAGCCTTCAAAACACAAACACTAAAAAATAGTTTTTATTTACTTTGACCATTATGGTGTAACAACCTACATTTGTTCTCAAGATTTTATTATGATCTTTATTGTTTGACTTGATAAAGGCTGTGCACATCAAAACGACCAAATATCAAACATTTTTATTCCAATATTATTTTCCGGGCGAATAACAATTTACAATTTAATTTTGTTTGAGATATGGACCTAGAATTTTTATTGGCCAGTTCTTTCTTTCTCTCTTTCTCTCTCTCTCTCTCTTCTCCGTCCCCCCTCTCTCTTATCAGCATTTAACGTCTACATGTGAGCATATGGCTCCTCCGCTTTCCTCTATTGTTCTCTATTTTGTATCTACACTATTCCAGCATATTTCTGTATGTCATCGTACCGACACATTAAAAGTTGCTCAAGGTTTACCTACTTTTACCTGCCCAGGTTTTCAATTTTGTTGTTATTTGAGTCCATTTCTTTGTATTTATTCTAACCACATGTCCTGATTATCTCAATTTCTCTTGTAATTGTCTTTAATATACCACTTATTTTTTTATTTGACGTTTGTTATAAAAGGTTTTGCATTATATTTTATTAATTCGAGTATGATCTCATTTTCTCTTGGAACTTTCATAGATTTCATCTTTGTTATTGCTTTTTTGGTTTTTTCAGTATTTATATCTGGAATTTCTTTAGACTCTACATTTAATATTGTTTTTTCTATATGCGTTAGTGGTTTTTAAATGTTAGGATTATACAAGTCTTCATAAAACTTTCTTGCTTATTTAAGTAATTTCATTTTTGTTGTTTGTTGTCTTTCTATCGTTTCGTACCTTTAAACTTTCATATTCTTCTATTATTTGTTTTATTAGTTTTGTTATATTTATTAATGTCTATTCTTATGTGTTGTCTAATAAATTTATTTAACTGAATATATTCAAAAGTTCCTCTTTTCCCGTTACTTGCTAAGTGCAGCAACTTTTTAGTTTCTGCAGTGATTTCTGTTCTGCTACTTTCTGATGTGTTTGTTGCGACTGTTTTCCTTAATATTATTATTGCATTTGTTATTTTTGTATTTATAGTAAGCTATCAAATTTCGTTTTGCTATGTTGCTGTACCAGAAATGTTGGTTAAAATCTTGTTGATATTTCTTTTTAGTAATTTTGTTCCTTCTTGTTTGTGGTCACTGCCAGTAAGAAATATATTGATCACAATTACGTTCTGTTATTTTGTGATGGTGAAAATATAAATTTTGTAGTTCTTTGTTTATTAGAAATTTTATTAAAGTTATGTTGACTGTGTTTTTTGTTATGCTTGACATGCGATAGTTTGTGGGTATCATGTTTATTTAGACTATGACATTAGATTTCTTTCAGTTCAATCTTTCATCAGTTCTAAATATTTGAACATTATATGTGATTATGGTTAGTTTTCTTTGGCAAATTTGTTTTTCTGATTTTACATCTGCTCCGCCGCTACTTTGGTGGGTAGATTATATACTAGTGGAGACTAAGAGCCGTTGCAACACTTTTTAATTTATGTGGAGGAAGTTTGATTTTAATTCAGCACGCTAGTGAGTCGGGTTGACGAGTTCTAGTTGGTATCTGAGAGGTATTCTATTTCTTCCTACACGGTCAGAAATTCGCTACATGGGAACTTGCTCTCTAGAGATTATAGGATCTCGCGAGGATTGGTCAATTAGTCTTGATAAATAGGTGATGATATGGTGAAACTGGGTTTTTGCTCTACCTGAAAATATGTTAGATCATTACCGAACGAAAGGTTTTTATTAGAAGATTCGCAGGAATTGTACAATATCGTAAGCTCTTATAAAGATTGAGATTTGTGCCTTAGAAGATTTCTTCTACCACAGCTTTTGGACTTATCGTCTGGCTTTTTAGGTACTGCGTTTTCTGATGCTTCGGATTATTAAATTTGTTGAATTATAGAGACACGCTGCGAAGAATTTCTGTGTATATGTATGTATGGCTTAAGTATAACGCAAGAAAGGTCTTTCCAATTTAGTGTACCTCTATACAGTTCTGTAAAGTATTTCTGGTTAGTGCTATAACCATATCTATTCCTGATGATAGGGTGGTTCAGACGTTAGTTGTGGGTTTTCTAAAACAAGACTTGTTTTTGTAAACATGTAGTAGTTTTTATGATATTTTACTAAGTGATTTCGTGATTGTGTTTTCCCCGTATTGATTTCAGTGGTCTCTAATTTTTTTCCAAATCGGGCATCGCTGCTCTTGTTAAACAATTTTTATTTGTTGTCTAAAGATTACGTTTTCTTGTTCTCTACTGTCGCTATGAAACAAAAGAGGGAACTTTTCAATTTCAAGAATGGATAATGGAGCTAACGTAACACAATAAGTCCTAAGGCTGTAATGCCTATCGGTGTGTTTTAATGAAAAAAAATATTTACATAATTCAGAGTTAATTTTTTAAGAATCTTCTGTTCCAAATGTAAAATCTGTCTTGAAAGAGAGTTAGACTGTCATTCTATCAATTAAAATGGGATATAAAACAACAGAGCCCTGTACTAACGGTAATAAGGTCACTTTTAAAGGTGCAGTGCATATTGGTTTTGTTAATACTGTTACATTCTATATTTAATATAAACGATAATATAGAATTACAATTATTTGCTGCTGGGTTTAATTATTAAATTCGTCGTTAAAGTCATTACCAGTCAGTAGCACATTTATTTAGGGGAGCAATTTTAATTTCTAGTTAAGATATCTTTTTCAATTAACCCCAATTACTTAGAGTTTAAAAGATAATCGTGTGTGACAAATATAAATTCTTAGGTGGATAACGAGTGTTAATTCAAGATTTACTACTTAATATCACTCAAAATACGCCAGATTTGTTTAAACGCTCAAACTCTTCTGTTATAATAATTCAACTTATTATATTTGTATTTTTTTATGTATCGCAAATTAATTTTTGTTGATTTAACAATAAATAAAATTTTAAAAGCTTTTTTTTCTTCTGCTTTGTTTAATTTTTACACATTTTTTTGTTGTTTTATTTTTAAGGTTATTTTTTATTTATATTTAGTTTCTAAATGATCTTAACTTTAAGATAACAATGAAATTGTTATAAACATTTTTTTTAATTTAGTTATTAATTGATGTGTTGGTTTTAATATTATTTTCTTACTTCTTTTTAATTAGAAATAAATGTCTCGGGTTTATCCCACTTTAGGTTAAAATTAAGGTTTATATTGTTTTTTTAAATTTATTGTATTTTTAACATGTATTGTAATCAATTATGATCATATTAAAAATAAAAAAAATATTTTTATATTTTTACCGTTTACTCCTAATTGTTTAACATTTTATTAAAGTTCTCTTTCAAATTTGATATATAAATTGAAATATTTGTTTATTTATAATTTTTTTTAAATTACACAAAAAGAAAATAATAAATGTGTATAGGTGATTTTGATAAAAAATTATTTCAGTTTGAAATCGTCCATGACACCAATCGGTTTCAAAGCTTGCACATTTTCCTGTTCCGCTATTGTGTTAATAAAATTCTTTTTTATAGATGATATCTAGAATGGTGTTAATTATTAAATATTATTTGTTATTTCAACACATTTTTACGAAGGTATAAGGCAATTACTCTGGTACTATTTGTACATGAATTTTATCACCATTTGCCACTCAAAAATTAATGTACAGCATAAAAGTAATTGTTATTAAAATGTTGTTTTGTTTTAATATATTTTAGTTCTGCTTCTATATTAACACAAACATTTTAATAGTATTGCATTATAAATTAAATAAATTTCAATTTCTAATAAAACTTCAACAATTGCTATTGAGGTAATGATGATTCACAATGCTCTCAGTCTGGTTCCTGAACTTCCGCTATGTTAACATATTTCATTGCAAGGAAGTATCCTTCGCACTAAGGTGAACACATTTAGTTGCAAACTGTGTAGCGCTTGAAGCAGCGCTGCGTAACTAATTAATAATTCTTTATGAACCTAGGGACTTCTGCGAAATATCATTCAAGCCATATAGGCACTTTTTGCGATTTACGCGATTCGTCTACTATTAAGTGTTTGAATTTAATTGCCATATACGCATGCCGAAAATATTTCGCTAGCTGCACTTGAACTTGGAGCGTCTGGCGAGTGGCAGATACAAATCGCGGCATAAATAATTCCGGTGCTGTTAGCTTCAATATCACTTTAGAGGCCGTTCCGGAGGCTTCATTAAAATGCGTAGCGCCGTATTAGTCGGCTTTTAGGGGAAAAGGAAGGAGGCTGCCTCTTAAAAGGGAGAATCGGGCAGTTTTCGTGCCGCGCTTGATTGTCGGCAGACACTTCGCTAGTTGTCACCGAAGGTGCTTCTCGGCAAATTAAGGGCTCGTAAGTTCGAAGTTCTGTTTAACCGCTTAATCTGTGTTCTGGAGGCAGAAGTCGAAATGGGAGTCGCTTTGCTTGGCCTGCTGGTGTGCTGCCTTTCGTTCGTTGCCGCCGAAACGGTAGTGGAGAAGTGTTCCACAACAGGTAAGTCGCAAATTTGGTTAAATTGTCTGTATCCACATCCTTTGTACGACAACGCGTATGATTTTAAAACCATATAAAAAGTGATGATTGATTGTATACTGAAAATTTTTGTTAGTAATGGGGTTTCAAAATAAATATTTGATTAAGTGTTGTCTGAACTATTATCTAATAAATATTTTAGATAAAATGAAAAATGTACTGCATTAAATATTGCTGTTTGTTTAATGGTAATTGTTTTATCTTAGTGTTCTAAAATTTTATTGTAGGAAAAGAATTTAAGAAAAATATTGTGCTTCTTTTCTGAACTCAATTGTGATTGTCAAAGTATAAGGAACCCAAAATGTAACAATTAAAAAAATTACAAACTGCTCAAAGAAAAAGCAAAATATTTGTATCAAACTATAGATTAGTTGCAAACCTTATGATCTATGAATATGTGACTTTAAGAAACAGATAATTATCCTAAGTACCTATTTACACATGTAAGACACAAGCACACAAGCAAAATGACGCAAATTAACATTAAAAAAATAATAAAATATAAAAGCTATGTTGTGCACATGGTAAGGTCTAAAAATTTAGACAGTAATAAAAATGCTTTTTTATTATTTAATTGCCTGACACAATTTTAATTGGGTAGCTAAGTCTTACATCTAAAAAATTTTTTATATATGTGTACTTGTGTACAATTTATTTTAGATTAAAGCAAAGCTTATTAGAAATTAGCACCACAAAACGTTGTTAAGTGGCCGTTCAATATTAATACATAACAATCTGCTTTAGCGTATGTTACAATAAATGCAATGAAAAGAGAACCGTGAAAATAAGAAATTAAAAACTATTTGTGCAAAGCTAGCTGAAGGTTATCATTAGCACTGAGTACTTTGCTTATTTTCGGCCTTTTTGATAAAGCCTAAAAAAGAGCAATTAACAACTGTAGACTACCCCCAAACAATGCAAAGTGGCACTACTGTTTGAGCAAATGTGGCGACAAGAATTTATTAATAGTAATAAGTAAGCAGCAATGTAGCTCAAAATAAAAATGTGCAGTAAGTACATTTAGAGGATAATAATATTCAACTCGTTAAATTGGTTTAATTGGCTTTTTGGCTTATATAGTAAAAAGATAATTAAAAAAATTGGTTGAAGTAATTATTTTACATTTTATAGAGGGATGTTATTTGATTTACTAAAACTAAAATAGAATGTGTGGCTACCCTTGGTCGGTTTTTTATTATCCTTAAAGCACGAAAGTTTGTTTTGAGATGGAGTGAGAAAGAAAAATACACGGAAAGCGCATTTATCGTATCAGTTTGGACGAACTGTGAGTTTAGAAAAATGTTTAAAGTCGTTATGATAGTCATTTATTTATAGAACTGGTGCGTTATGTTACTGTTAGGAACAATTGTGTGACTTATCAGTAGCAATTTGCGGCAGAGTTAGGGCATTAAAATGCAACAAAAGTAAAACACTTCTGTAGCGTGATTAGAAAATCGGCCCAAATAATTTGTGACTATTGGCAAGTAAACATGTCATGCAAATAATAGATTAGAATTTGAAAATAACACTCAAGTTTACAAGAAGCGATTGAAAAAGTTTTGCCGATTCGGAAAAACTGTTACACCACTTTAATGGACTATTAGTTATTATGTCATTACTAAATAATACTTTTGAGAAAAAATTTGGAGCGTTAGATCTATACAGGCATTAGACAAAATAATTAAAAGACTTGCGAAAGTCAACACATCTTATGTTAATGCGGTGTTGGTCTACCTTTAGCACGCAATACAGCTTGTATTCTAGACGGAATAGACCGATACAAGATCTGAATAGTAGTGAGTAAGATTTGAAGCCATTTTTCATGCAGCACGGCCTCCAGCTCAGGTAAGACAAAGGGGATGGAAATGGATGCCGAATCCTGTTTTCCAAAAGTTTAATGATATTCAAGTCTGGGGACTGGGCGGGCCAGGGAAGATGTTGAACCTCATTGTCATACTTTTAAAACTACCCTTGAACAGGGCCAGCATTATCATCCTGGAATATGGCATTCCCGCATAGAAATAAAGTTTATACTAGAGGATTTTCGTCAGACAAACACGCGTCCAGTAACTCGTCTGACCAAACGACACGATGTCAGTGCTTCAACATCCCATTTTTGTGGGCATTGGACTATTAACGTCGCCTTTCAGCATTCGTGTCTGTTATTAGGAGTTTGGCAATAGTAACGTGCCCATGGATACTCATTTTATGCAGTTTCGTCTCATTGTTTTAGATGTCACAGGGGTGTTTAGGTGTTGATTAAGTTCTGTAGTTACTTTCTCGGCTGTTGTTTTCTCTGCACATCACAATATGCTTTAAAGCCCGGCGGTCCCTATCCTGCAGTTCCGTTTCTAGACCACTATTATACTTCGCCGACTCTGTTTTACGTACTGTGTTACATAACGTCACTGTTTTGATCACAGATACTCCAGCTAGGTGAGTTCCAACAACTAAACTTATTTGAAATCCCGTTAGGTCGGATATACTGGTTACTCACCAGACCTGCACAACGTTCGCAACCACACCGCCTTACTCTACTATTAGTGTACACTTTATACTATCTGCAGTGCTATGTTACCAAGCGCACTGAAAGTATGTCCCACTTTTGAAAAGTATTTTCCATTATTTTGTCCAGTACCTGTAGTATTATAGAAATATTCTAATGGTTTTTATATATTCTTCTGTTCGCTGTTATTTTCTTCTGAATAAATATAAGAAAATATTTTGGCACCTACATTTTTTTAAAATAAATTTAAAAAAATAAAACGTTAAAAATAATGGATGTAAGTGTCGACGGTCAAACCGATCGTTACGGATCTGTCACACTGCAAAGTGTTAGAGAAACTAACCAGAAAATATTGTGAGAACATTTATGAGAGAATTTTGTAGAGAAGCAACAACTAGGCCAATAAAAAATAAGCCAACCAGGTAATTAAATTTGCGTTAATTTGTAAATACATATATGAATACAACAAAGACAGGTTAGAAAGTAAAAGTTGTGCCAAATTCCTGTTGGTCCTCCGATAGGTCGATCCGGGCTGATAGAAACCGTTAATCGCAGCGGTGCAACGCGGCAAATAATATGGACAGACATGACCTCAAGAAATTATCTGCGTGTACAATTTGGATATTACATACCTAAAAGTATAATTAAGAAAATAGTAGCTTGATAATGCAACAGAACGTAATTAAAGAGAATCAATGCCGTTTGTTTTACTCATGGTATGGTGTAAGCCAACAAATCACAGTGACGACTACTACTTCTGCACAGTGAAGATCGCCGGCCATACCAGTACTAGTAAGCGTAACGTTGTGTATCTCATTTGTCATGAGACCAATGCCTCATAATAAATCCATCCCTGTGCCATTCCGTTTAATGTTAAACCCCAAACAGACACTGGTGATACAAGTGATGAGATATAATAACCGGACAGTATAGAGGATGAAACTCCAGTGCCATTTACCTAGCATGAACTGAATGATTTGGTTTGTGATCTGAATTTATCTAAAGATGCAGTAGAGGTTGTAAAATCACGATTTTATGAAAAGAATTTACTGTGTTCTAATACGAGATTCTCTTGGTGCAGACATCGAGAAGTTGAATTGGTTCCGTTTTTTTGCTGGTTTATTGTCGAGACATTTCGCCAGACATGAAATACTTCAACATTAATTACAATTCAAGACAGTCGAGGTTATTCATAGATGCCAGCAAATCCTGTTTAAAAGGTGTTTTATTACAGAACACTATAACATTCATCTATCTATTTCGATTCGGCCGCTGGCCTCGTAGATGAGTGGATGTGTCTGACGCGCGTGTTATCTATGCATGCACTCGAATGCCAGTAACCCGCATTAATCAGTGAGTTTATTTTACTTATTTTAAATATGTTTCCGTTTCAACCACAAATGCCTATTGCTCAACAACAAATTCCAATTTCTCAACATCATTTATTATATCAAAACCAGCCATTAACGCCCTACACTAATCCTCCTACGCAACAATTATTATCAAGCCAAACATATGTTCCATATGTATCTTATCCTACTAATATTCCACAACCCATGCACTGTCCGCCACAAAATCCTAATAATCAGCATTCAGCACCTGAAATGACCGCAACAAACGATGACCAACCCCAAACGAGCTCTCATGAGTGGCAAGTAATGAAAAAGAGAAAAGATGCTCACGCTCCCTGATAATAACCTCGAATTACAAAGCCAAATCATCGATAACAACAGATTTAATTTATTAAATGACATACACGAAGATAACGTAATGGAAACAACTAGAGACGAACCACAAGCTGCAGTTAAGAAACCCCCTCCAGTATATATACACGGAGTAGAAAATTATAACGCAATGATTACAAATCTGACAAAAGTATTAGAAACTGAACAATACAACTCAAAAACACTAGCAAACAACGTCGTCAAGATAAATACTAATAACCCTGAAACATATAGAAAACTTGTGAGACATCTTGATGACGAGAAAATTATTTTCATACTTATCAGATTCAAGAAGAAAGGGCATATAGAGTTGTAATCAGAAACCTTCACCCAACAGTCGATACCGCGTTGATAAAAGAAGAATTGAAAGAGAAAGGACATGCTGTACGCAATTTAATGAATATAAGACACAGGGTAGACAAAACACCACTTCCTTTATTCTTTGTTGACCTCGAGCCTGCCAGTAACAACAAAGAGATATACGAACTTAGATCTCTATTAAATATGATAATTACAGTTGAGCCACCAAGGAAAAAACCAATATCATCCAGTGTACTCGTTGTCAAGCATACGGACACAGTAAAACTTACTGCAGAAAACCATTCGCGTGCGTAAAGTGTGGTGGTAACCACAATACCCTGACGTGTACAAAGCCAAAAGACACTCCTGCTACATGTGCATTGTGCAATGGAGCCCACCCAGCAAACTATAAAGGATGCTCTATCTACCAACAACTTCAGTTAAAAGAGGAAACAACACCGCCAACCCTAGGATGCAAGCACCACAAGCTCTAAAGGCGGCCACAATTCAACCAAACACATATAGGGCAAACAGGTTTCCAACTAGCTATGCCGCAGCCGTGGCTGGACAACAAAATTTCATAACAACGTCAGACTCATACAACACTCAAAATCAAAATCAAAACAGCAATGACATCTCCCTGTCTCAGTTCCTTTCCAAATTTGAAACCATGTTTAGCCAGTTAATGCAACAAAATACTATGATGCTCAACCTACTCACTAGCCTGATAACCAAAATCTCCCAATAATGGATACCCTAAGAATAGCCGTATGGAACGCAAACGGACTTCTACAACGCCGTTTAGAAGTAGAAGCGTTTCTAAACACCCAAAAATCGACTTGCTCTTGGTATCTGAAGCACACTTTACTAATTACAACTACCTCAATATCCACAACTACAGAACTTATTACACCTGTCATCCCGACAACACAGCTCACGCTGGAACGGCAATTATAATCAGCAGCAAATTATCACACTACGAAATGGAGAAATTTGAAACATATCATATACAAGCCACAAATGTCAAAATTAAAGACCACGTTGGAGACATAACAGTATCATCAGTATATTGCCCTCCGCGGCATTCAATAACGCAGAACCAGTTCGAAGACTTCTTCAGGACGCTAGGAGACCGGTTCATAGCAGGTGGTGATTTTAACTCTAAACACCCTTATGGGGTTCCAGATTAATTAACCCAAAGGGAAGGCAACTATATAAAACCATCTTAAATAATCATTATAATGCAGTAGCCACAGGTAAACCCACATATTGGCCAACCGATCTGAATAAACTGCCGGATGCATTAGATTTCCTTATTACAAAAATCTCTGCCCAACTACATCGATGTTGCTGACTGCTACGATCTAAACTCGGATCACTCTGCTATAATATGCACGTTGAGTAGCTGCATAATCAACAAGCCTGCAAGGCCCAGCCTACACAACAGTCTTACGGATTGGGACATATTTCGACAATATATTGATGAACATCTATCGATTCCAGCAGTACTTAACACTTCAAATGAAATTGAAACGGCAATAGAACGACTAACACAAACCTTACAATATGCTTCTTGGACAGCTACGCCCATAAAACTACAACATAAATGTAACAAAAACACTAACAACTACTCCTTAGAAATTAGACAAAAGATCAGCGACAAACGAAAAGCAAGACGGATCTGGCAACAAACAAGACACCCAAGAGACAAAATAAACTAAACACTCTCACCACACAACTAAAAAGATTAATCAAGGAACAGAAAAACGAAACGTTCAATGATTACGTGCGAAACTTATCCCCCAGTCAACACCATGACTACTCCTTATGGCGCGCAACTAGGAATTTGAAAAAGCCTATTATCCCTATCCCTCCTATTCGTAAAATGATGGCTCTTGGGCCCGATGTGACAAAGATAAAGCGGTGGTATTCGGCGAACACTTAGCTGCAACCTTTCAACCGCACGAATCAGACAGAACTCCACAAGATGATTACGAAATTCTCGAATTCCTCAAATCACCACTCCAACTCCATTTACCCATTCGACACTGTACACCCAACGAAGTCCAAACAGAAGTTAAATGTTTAAAAACTGGCAAAGCACCGGGATATGACCTAATTACGTCCGAATTACTCCGTCAACTGCCAAAAAGGGATAGCAGCTATAACACGTATATATAATGCCATCTTAAGAACTCAGTACTTCCCAATCCAATGGAAATTTGCCAAGTAATTGTCATTCAAAAGCCAGGAAAACCAGCTCAATTACCAGCTTCTTATAGACCGATTTACTGTTACCACTCCTCTCTAAGCTCTTTGAGCGAATTCTACTAAGAAGACTTGAACCCATTATAGAAGAACTGCATTTAGTTCCGGAACATCAATTCGGTTTCCGCAGAAAATACTCAACATTGGAACAAGTCCATAGGATAGTGGATAAGGTAGAAAAAGACTTCGAGGAAAAACGGTTATGCCTAGCAGCATTCTTAGACGTGGGCCAAGCTTTTGATCGAGTTTGGCACCCTGGCCTCCTATATAAGATCAAGCAAACCCTACCGCAACAGTACTATCTGCTCTTCAAGTCGTATCTAGAAAACAGATACTTTCGGGTCAAAATCAATGACAGCCACTCGCCAATCTACCCAGTCGAGGCAGGTGTACCACAAGGTAGCGTACTGGGACCGACATTATACCAGTTGTTTACGGCAGACCTTCCTGTTACCGACAATGTTTTAATTGCTACGTTTGCGGACGACACGGCTGTATTATCTTCACACAGAGATCCACTTCAGGCATCAATATACCTGCAAAATGCGCTGGAAGCTTTAGAAAACTGGATAAAGACCTGGCGCATCAAAATCAATGAAAACAAATCGGCTTCAGTGGTCTTCACCCTCCGCAAGGTTGTTCCACCTCCTATAATCTTCAACGGCACTAACATACCACACAAAGAAGATATCAAATATCTCGGTATCCATCTCGATAGCAGACTAAACTGGAAAAAACATATACAGACTAAGCGAAAAGAATTAGATATCCGCGTGAAGAAGATGTTCTGGCTCCTCGGACGAAAATCCCAGCTCAGTTTAACAAACAAGGTGTTGTTATATAAAACCATGTTAGTACCGATTTGGACGTATGGGATCCAGTTTTGGGGATCTGCTAAATCATCGAACATCGAGATATTACAGCGATTTCAAGGCAAAACACTTCGCGCAATAGCAAACGCCGAATGGTATGTGAACAACCGCACATTACATAACGATCTAAAGATTCCATGGATTAAAGATGTCATCAAAGCTTGCTGCATCAGATACAACGATCGTATTAGTGATCACCCTAGTGTTCTAGTGACAGACTTATTAAATAATGCAAACGCAGTTAGACGCCTGAAACGGACAAAGTTTAGTGACCTAACAAATTAGTAATAAGACTTGTATATCTTGTAATGACAGGAGGTCACTCTTGGTGTTCCTCCCCACATGCTATGTACATTAACTCATTTGCTTGTTAGTCTAGTTAGACTAGTTGTAAATATGCAGTAAATAAATAAAAAAAAAATCTATCTATTTCAATAGCACATTTAGTAACTTTGAAAGAGATGCAAAAATCTTAAATTTCTGTTAGAGAGTGTGCAGTACAAGTTTTATGAATGTGTGCGGGGATTTCAAGGAGATGGAATGTTGCCAACAAGCAGGAAATACTAAATTTTCTTGCTTTTTGTGTAAATGGGACTCCAGGGATAGAACAGAACATTGGGTTCGAAAGCAATGGCTAGTCAAAAGCACATTCAAACCTGGCGAAAAAACATTGTTTCACTTCCACTGGTTGATCCTTGGAAAATACTATCAAACTTGACTTAATGAAACAATTTGTGACAGCTTTAAGGCTTTCACTATCTCATCGTTAAGTTTTCATCGATCACGTCTGAAAAAATTAAAGCTTGCATTTTTATAGGCCCACAAATACGAAAATTAATGGCGGATAACGTATTCGAGAAAACCATGAGTGAGTGCAAACTACGAGCATGGACTGCATAAAAAATATGGTACAAAACTTTTTTAAAAAACGCGAAAGTTGTAAATTATACCATTTTAGTCGACATGTTGGAATCTTATAAAATGCTTATTTGCAACATGAGCATCAAAGTTCCCTTTCTTCTTGCTCATCTAAATTACTTTCCTGACAATCTTCTTACATATTCCTTCATGATGTTCTTAAACAATACTAGAGTGAGGTCAACACAAGTTATCAGGTATCATATAGTTGTACTATATGATAGTAGATAAATACAGGATATTTGACAAAAATTGAAATTAAAAAAACCTTTTGCATGTCAGTTGTGTGACCTATACAGAGTAAAATTATTTGATGCTACCCTCTTCAGCCGCAATGACTGCCTCAATCCTTGGTCTGAAGCGCTACGTTTCCTGTAAAGCAGCGCTGTCCATATTGACAAATGCTTCTTCGATAGCTGTGCAAAAAGATGCCACGTTAGGGTGTCCTAGACTTTTAGCAACCCTTTCGACTACGCTTCAAACATAGTAGTTGAGGGGTCAAATCAGGGCTATTAGGGGAGCAAAATTCTTTAGACCAGAACATGTCCAACAACCAGTTATTGACTACATGTCGCCTCCTGAAGCTACAGTTTCCATCCACGGTTTTACGACATTAGACACGTACATAAACCTGTTTCGTGATAGTTTTTTCCTGAAAAAAATGCGGTGGAATTGACGTCATTTTCACTGGACACGACACCTAGCATGTGAACACCGGAAATTTTGTTCTAGCAATAATCAGGACATCCTCGGGGTCGTGAGCAAGCCAGCGGTCATTCCTCCGATTTATCTTGGCGCCAACAGTAATTTTTTGATTATAAAAGATTCTGATTCGTCCCGCCGCTTCGTTTTTTAACGAACACACTAGAAGGTTGCAACGGGCAATTCGCCTCAGAAAGCATCTGACGTACCTTTCTTGTACTGCTTCTGGAATCTGGCGCATGGTTCGCTTACTGACACCCAACATTAACGCCGATTTTCTTGACAATTGCCCGGGGTCCTCCGAAATCAATGCCTGAGGTCCTTTACGCCTGCCGGGCTGCGCGTTACGAGTTCTTTCAAATAACTCTTTCGCGACGGGTTATCGGAATCTTGTTTAGATTTTTCGAAAGTATTACATTTCGCAGTAATGTCGTATACACTTGATCTCGGGTAACCGAATTGTTTTAGTCGCCGAACGCTCAGCGCAAAAATTTCGGTAATCGCGGTTCTTCGGTTGTATTCGCAATTGTTCGCAACAACTTATCCATTTTAAAGTTACGACTACTTCCTAAGAGCATATAACTTTCACGAATCCCAACAATAACCTATCGCGGCGTACTACATGGCGGGATATTCAAATTTGAATTTGTCCGGATATCCGTCGTACCCTATAGAATCATAATAGCTATAGATCAACAAACGAGGAAAGTAAAAGAAAAAAAGAGTTAGAAGAAAAAGTTGATGGTTTTAATAGTAAAATCATTAATAAAGTGTACAAAAGAAAGCTAGATTGAAATGGAGAAATTAAAAGACTTGTTGAGGGAGCTGATGCGGATATTGAAATATATAGGGAAAGACTAGCAGGTGTAGCAAGCAAAAATTTGGGTTTTTAAAAAATAAGATTAAAAATTAGCAGACCGAGTGAATGCTTTGGAAAGAAAGTAGAAAGTCGCAAAAAGAAAAGAAACTAGGAACAGTTTTAAATGCAAGGTTGGTAATAAAAATGATAAAATTGAAAAATACAAAAATTAATTTGGATATAATTGAGGCACCAAAGATAAAAATTAAAAACGGTAAACGCTGGCAATAAAAAAATGGCGGAATAAAAGTTGAAGAAGGAGATTATGCAGAACAAGTTTATGTTAAAATGATTTTATAGATAATGATCTAATAAGCGAGAAGCACTATATACAGGCAAACATAAAATGTAAGGGTCTGGTGGTTATAAATAGTGTACCAAAAATCATTAAAAAACAGATTTGCGTATAGATTTACGAAAATAAGATGAAGAAGCTTAAAAAAGCAAACAGTGGAAGATAACCCAAAAATTCGATAAAAAAGAAAAAGAAAATGGTGCATTACTAATAAAATTTTGCGGTATGCACAATTTGTAGATAAGCTATAAAATTTTCTAAATAGGCCACTATTTATTAATTGCTAAAATGATTGCAGAAACTGAAAAGAAACGAATTAAGTGTAATAGAAATAATAGGAGTCAGCACAACTGGTGTGGCGGCCTTTTCGCCCTTGAACCGCTTTATATCGCGGCGGCATGCGAGCCTTTGATATCAGCTACGTTTTGCCGTCGCACACAAACGGCATGGGCTTTGCTTAGCCGACGCATTTCTCGCCCCGCAGCGCGGCCAGTTCGGTCGTGTCTTAGTCCGCATAAATTCGCATTCATGCCCCGCAGCGCGGCCAGTTCGGTCGTGTCTTAGTCCGCATAAATTCATATTTGCATCCCCGCATACATTCATATTGATGCCCCGCAACGCGGCCAGTTCGGTCGTGTCTTAGTCCGCATAAATTCGCATTTCGCATCCCCGCAAATATTCACGCATCGCAGCTCGGCCAATTTGGTCGTGTCTCAACATCCCGTAGATACCAGATCCGCAACGCAGAGGTGGCCACCTTGGAACGCCGACGAAGCCGAAGCCGAAGCCGATTCAGGTGAGCGATTTGGCAATTCATTGGTTGATATCGGTAGCCGCCCCCATCCGCTAACGCGACGGCCGTTTAAGGGACGATCTGGCCTTATCGGCTGACCTTCCACTACGAGCCGTACTACGTTTCCACACCGCACCACGAGAGCGGCTATTTACACGCCTGCCTCTCCATTTTTTGGTCCTTACGAGCCGCATCGGTATCGTATCCCACACCGCATCCACGAGAGCGGCTATTTACACGCCTGCCTCTCCAACAACATTTAAATGCTCCAGAATGATAAAATAAAAGCTAAATTTCCCAAAAAACTTAAAAAAATGCAAATTTATTCTAACTGAGAAATAGAAGATATAGATGCTTTTGTTAACACATATCAAAAAGTATTAAGGGCAAAACAAATTTTATAAAAAAAGTGAATAAGTAAAAACACCTAAACAAATAATAATTAAGAAAAAGAAATTCAATTTTTAAAATAAATAACAAAAAAGTGTTTACATAAAGAATACAATGTAAAAAGTAAGAAACAAGCGAAAATATGTGGATCAGATAACTAAAATAGCGCAAAATGTTTCTCAATACAGGTGATAATAAATATGATAATAAACACAAAGGTAGAGAAATATTATGGACAGAGGAGGAACAGCTAACAAGATATATATGATGTACTCTACATTAGAAAAATAAAATAAGAAAACTAAAGTAAACGTGTTTAACACTACAATAAAATCAATGCTGTTGTGTGGTTTCTGATCTAGGGTTTAATGCAGCATAAGTTACAAACTTTTATACTTAGATGTTTGAGGTTTATGCAGATTATAAATAGAATAATCAGAAACACAAAATAGGGATGGTTAAGTTATACCCCGAAAAAAAGAAAATCTAAAGCATGCAAAAGAACTCTAGAGTGGAATTCGCAAGGGAGACGAAGAAAAGTTTATTCTAGAGATACCCGGAGAAGAACTATAGAATGCGAAACAAATAAAAATAGCGCAGCTTGGACTACTGGTGGCAAACAAGAAAGGATAAAAGGAATACATCATTTTCCTATGTTCCATTAGCGAATAATTGGTATTACTACTACTACCATACGGTTCTAATAAGTTTAATAATAAATCAACTTAAGTAGAGATATAAATAATATAATGAATAATAATGAACAATGTAACAGTAAAATTATAAATGTTGTACTGAAATTAATTATGTGCTACAGAATTTAAATACAAAAAGTATCCTTCTAGTCTGATATCAGATACTTAGTTACTTTTTGGGTATAGACAAAATGTGTTTTAATAATACATGTGAAAATCGATTTTGCAATTAACGAAGTAGATAATAATAGTTTGTGGTGGTTAAAAAATCTTATAAAAATAAGCGCCACGAATTTTGCCATTTTTCCATTTTACACAAAATTTACTTGGTTTTCAAAAATTGTGTTTATAAATTGCTCACCAAGAAATGCACACAGGAACAAGTTACTAGTATACCTATATTTTTCTTGTTTGAATATAGTGAATAAAGTAAAGGGTTTAGTAGCACTATCGCCAAATGTGTTTTATATCTCTCTCTCTCTAATCACATCAGGTTTTACAATATAGACATGTAAAAATTTGATTTTTTATTAGTACAACTGCCTTAATAAAAGTGAAAATTAGGTAGAAAAATAGTTGCTAAATATTTAGTAAATTCATATATAAATTGAAGCAGTTTTTAAATAACATATAAAAATAAAATATTAATAAACTAAACTTTAATACTGACGTGAAACAACATAATTCAATGCAGTACATTTTTCTGCTGAGATCTTTCTTTCTCTTTATTAACAATAACTTGGCGTAGAAACCAAGGCTGTCGCTGACTTCATACGGTTATTATTAAATGTTATGCGCAATATATGCAGTGAAAAACCGACGGTAGCAAAGTACAAATATACTCTACATTATATTCGTGTTTTGCGTATCTATAGAAAACTTGAATTATGCAATTAAATAGAGTTGTTAAGTATCTGCACGTTTAAGTATTTTTAGTAATAAAAGGTAATTATTAAAATTAAAACAAAGTACATTTAAATTTCATGATCTAGTATTGCTTTCGGTTTATCAAAAACTTGTGTCTTAAAGAATTGTTTGTCTTTGATAAACCTAAGTTTTTCAAAATTCTATTTTAAAATAACCCAGCTTTGTCAAAACTGAAATTTTAAAAATCAGATTTGTTGGCTTTTCATTTTTTTATTCCAGGCATTAAAGTTGTTTTTTTTAATTTTTTCTGTGTGCTCGCTTGTATAGTAAATAAGTCATATCAAGGCTTTCTTAAGCCTTTAATGCAAATTTTCAGTACTTGCTTTATGAAACTTTCTAGTTCTAGTTATATTGACTCTATTGGCAGTAAAAGTTAAGGTAATTAAATTGTTCGGCTTTTGAATTTTAGATACTAGTACAGGTTCTGTTTTTCTTAGGTATATACCAACCAAAAAAGGAAAATCATTTTATATTTAAACTATCGCTCATGGAAATATGTATCATACAGGGTGTCTGGTGGCAGATTTATATTTTCAAACTTAAATAAAAAACGTAATAATTGACACAAAGTTTTATTAAGAGCATTGAACGATAGAATAGAAATGCGGATTTCATTTTTTAAAGAGTATGTCATCCAAATGTCTTCCGTCGAGTTGCACACACTGTTCAAAACGAAGCCTTGTGTTCTGCGCCACACGCTGCAGTAAACTTGGTTCAATTGAGCTGATTTCTCGACGAATATTTTCCTTTAAAGCCACAAGAAATTGGGGATTGCCATTATAAACCCTCTCTTTGAGGTAGCCCTATAAAAAAAATCCATGGGAGTTAGATCGGGCGACCTCGGTGGCCATGGGATGTCCCCAAAGCGACTGATCAGTTTTTGGGGGAAATTTTCCTAAAGCAAATTCATCGAAGCTCTGGCTGTGTGTGAAGTCGCCCCATCCTGTTGAAACCACGTGTGTGACGAGTACGATGGATGAGCTCGCAGGTTTGGCAAAAAGAAATCCGTAATCATGCGTCGATAATTTTCACCATTGACATTCGTCGCCTGACCTCGAGAATTTTGGAAAAAAATGGTCCAATTATCCCATGCGTGGATAAGGCACACCAAACAGTTACCCTGGAGCAATGCAATGGTTTTTGATGTTTCAATCGAGGGTTGCGGGTTCTTGGAGACCAGTAACGGCAGTTTTGCTTGTTGACGTGGCCGTTTAAGTGAAAATTAGCCTCGTCGCTCCAAAAAATGGGATTTACAGTGCGAAAACGCTCCAACATCATTTCACAAAATTTTTTGCGTAAATCAAAGTCACTTTCTTTCAGTTCTTGAACGATTTGAATTTTAAAAGGATGGAAGTTCAGATCCTTTCTTGAAATTTAATGAATAATCGCTCTTGGAAGTCCCAGTAAGGCTGCTATTTTCCGTATTGAAAGTCGCGGATTTTCACGTAAACTGCCTTCAACCAGTTCAATGTTTTCGGGAGTCCTTGAAGATCGACTGGGCCCTGGCCGTGGGGCATTCATAGCCGAGGCAGTTGCGCGGAATCTCTGCACCCACGAACGAATTAAATTTACACTCGGTCCATCACGTATTCGCCGAATACCGAACTTTGAACAAAATTGTCGACGGGCAATTACGTAAGAATCATTACTCTTAAAAAATGTTTCTATAGCGAACGCGCGATGCTCACTCGACCACTGCGACATCGTGATTGACAAATCCGCACGATCGGTGAGTCCAACGGCGCCACCCTCACCCCGCACCGTTTATTACTTTTTGAAATAATCGTATTTAATAATATAAATCTGCCACCAGACACCCTGTATATACTCTAAATAAAACATTAATTTAATGTAAAGAAAAAATTGTTATACAATATATTATTATAAAACTTATAAAAAACAAACAAAAATCATGCATGAACACTGAAAAAAATAAACTTGTTTCATCAAGGAACTGCTCATTGTATTTAATAATGCTTGTACGATTCTAGACGTTCTTTCGATTTATTTGTTTAACTTCACAAGTGGTAAATCACTCCAGGTATCTTAAAGAATACTTCAAAGATGAATTTTGAACGTTGGACGCTTCTTTCTTACTGTTCTATCCCGCTTATCGCATAGCAGCTAGGTCATTATTTTTGCTTGGTTTGCTAGGTAGTTCGTACAAAGCTTTAAAGTAGGTTTGTTGTCTCGCATCATCATGAATACCTTCAGGATTAAACGCAACCCAAATAATATGACGTTCTCTGTAAAAATTTTATTATAACGTTCTTTACTCATAATGTCATCTACTTCTACCAAGTCTACCACACCAGTTAAAGAGAAGCACAACCAAACTAAACCAGACTCACCTTTGCTTGAAAGTCGGAACAATACAGTCCTAGGCCATCTTTTCGGTCTTAGACCAACACAACGATTTTCCGTTATTGACTAAAAATTTTAAATTTGGATTTGTCGGTCCATAATAAGTTTTTCTAATGTTGAGTTATCTAAAAACAACGCTTTTGCGTCCATTAAATCCGTTTAACCTTATTACTACGCCAACGATTGCCTTCCTAAAGACGCCGTTTTATTGTGCTGACTAGTATTCTCTTATCAGATCACACACAGAAATATCTGGGGCAGTTAATCTTTTATTTTGCTTACTCATCAGTCTAATGAACTGGCGAGACTTTCCGTCTCTCTGTAGCTTTGTAATTGAAAGTTCACCGAGAACTACAAACTCTTAATGTTTTTACAATGCTTTGCACTGATAGCACTTCTTGAGTAAAGTGAGAATGGGTGAACGAGTTTCTACGGAAAGAGGCTTACCATAGGTTATTGAATGTAAAATTCAAAAAGAGACATGAAGAAATCCAAGTAAGTGGCACAAGGTCACGTAGTTCCGGACGGGCACAGTTTTTTAATGTAAACAGGCGTGTAAAACGAGGGATAAGGACAAAACGAAATATTCAAAATGTTGAGTGACAGTTCAAGGATGTAAACGCATTATGATTTTTTATTCTAGTTTTCGACTGCTTATAAAAATCTAAGAAAATGGTAAAGAGTTAAAATAATAAAATTTGTTACAAAAAATATATTTATTTACTATATAATTAAATTTTAATAAGGTGTTCATATCTTCATGTAGTGTACGTGGTCTGTTCCCAAAGTATCAAATTATATAATTTAAAAAATAAAATTATGATAACAAAAATTGTATATTCAGGAAAAATGCTAAAATGTAGACACTGTGGGAACTTATGCACTTTTACAGCGTCATTTCCACTATTCAAAGCATTCTACAAATTCCTTATTGGGATCATAAATAGTTGTTTTTCAAAGGTGATTTGAATTTCACAAACATCCACAAATCTTGAATGCAGGCTAACTGAGGCATTTGCGCAATTTGATGTTTCAATAAAAAAATCTGTACGAAATGTGATGGGTCGGCGCATTTTGTGTCAAGATCATTAATCAAAATTTAATTTTTGGTATTGTTAACTTTTCCTCTAGTTCTCTTACTCTGAATCTTTATTGATTGTAGCCCGTACAAGCTTAACAATTCCAGTGTTCTACTTGTTGCTAGTCTTTTAGAACATGAAACACTTTCTACAGATTTTTGTCTTTCAGTGTTTTGTACCACACCTTTATCGTTTTCAAGAGGCTTATAAATCACTTAAATAATTTCTATGGATAAATGTTTCAGCGTTCCACAAAATTTGATTTGCTGCTTTGTTCTCAGTTATTGCAAATACAACGATTGTATACTACACATGCTCTAATTTCCAATTAATCTGACCAGTAAATTAGAAATTATTTACGTATGTATAAGTATTACTTCCCACTACCATTGAACGCCAGATTGCATTATGTCCCACAAACTGTTTTTATTAATTAAAATTGGTTTAGTATTTTCAGGATAGACTCGTATATTAGCTTTTGCTAGTTTATACCGGTAACTCTATTTAATTTTAAAGTAACATTGCTTTGTATTTCTAACGTAAACAATATTTTACTGTCCTAAATGGATACGAAACTTACACGTCACAAATTGTACAAATTAAGCCTTAAGCTATAAAGTTATTTACAATAAATTTTTAAAAACTTAATAGGAAAAATATACCTGAATGAGTCTTAAGTTTGCTTTTTCTCCTAAATATTTTCTAATTATTTTTAATTCACTATTATTAGTGTCGCATAAATTTAATTATCTATGTATTTCTATAGATTAGCCAAAAACTGTGACGTCTTAAACATAATATCTGTAAAAAGTAGAGGATTGCATTGCAGTATGTCAAATTTTGAGAAATAATAATGGCGTGTAGACTTCCATTAATTTGATATTGATCGAAAACTCTCCTAGTATTAAAGTTTTATAATTTTCGAATTCTTCGGGAAAAACTTAAATCATCAATTTAAAATAAATATATAATAACAATAGTTTTAAATTTTCATAAAGCTTATATGTCAGCACAGATATGTCAGATAAAGTGGTAAAATACAATTTTGTGTAATATAATAAAGTGTAGTAAGTACAAATGTACATGACTTTTCGTTTTCTTTTTTAATTTGCCGAGCGTACTTGTACGGGTTTATTCAACGTAGCTATTGACTTTTAGCTTATTAGTCCCTTATTTTTCATTTTTTATTATTGTTACTTGTTTTGTGCTCAAGTATTAAAAAATTATTTTGAGATATATTGCTAATCTGTTTTAGTTACAGTGCTCTTAATATGTGGATGAATCAAATATAAATAAAATTTTTTACGCGGTGTAAACAGAACAGTTGTAGCAGGGGATGTTTAAAAATTTCCCTTGTAGAATACTTTGTTTCTTTAGTCAGTACCATGATGTCAGAGAAAGAAGGTGCTCCTGCGTGCAGAACCGAAAGTTTGAGAAGACTTATGGTACAATGCGAGGACTCAAGAGCACGCCTACCATAAATAATTCTTAAGAAGACAAAAATCCGTTTAAAATACGTCACCGACGTCTCCCAGGGGCTAGCGTGATTAAAAATATTATTTCCATTGTTTGCCGCCTTTTCGATATTTGTTCTGGAGCACACTAAAACTCGCTTTCTGCAGTCCGGACTGATCGTCTTGGAATTATCATTTCTTTGTACAATTAAAAAAGCAAATAAAGAGCAGAGATTTGACGACTATGCTGCTGTAGAAAAGTTCGTAAAAGATTAGTTGATTACACAAATATCTTCGTTTTATGATAGATATGTTAAAAATTAATCTATTCCTGAGAAAAATTGTATTTTTAATCATAATGAAATAACTATGTACGTTTGTATCTGTACGATGCTTTAATAAATAAAATAATCGCTTTATTTTGATTAATTTACGTACATGTCTGTTGTAATATATTTTAAAAGCATCTATTCTATTTATGTTAGTACATCAAAACTGTAAAAATCAACTTGTTGTTTACAAATTTGATCTTAAGTTTTTTATTTATCGTTTTCTCTATTAAAAATTTAAAAATTTATGCAGATTATGTCACCGTAATCCTCTTTTAGTGTCTAGATTACAGTTTTCCTTTTTATTATAGCTAATTCAAATAAAATGTAGTTTCTGTTTCGAGGTTATCGATATTATACTAATGTTATTATTTCTTCAATGTAACAAGAGTTGAATTATTAACGTATATGATATGTTATTAAAAGTGTAATTTGCATCTCTCTTAAAGATTACGATTAATGATTATCAGTAACTCTCTTTGTCACAAAATTTACTGGAATAGACAGATCTAGAATTTAGAATTGATATCGCCATAGAATACAGATGAAGCTACTCACCGTGACATTATCTTAGACGATTTTCGCAAACGCGAATATAGTGGGACATTCTGAAGGCCGCGCAAACTAAAGCTGCATCATCTGCTTTTGTAGCCTATTTTAACGTATTTGCCAGAAGCGAAAAAATTATTCGACAATACAGATGCGTTTTTTTTTAAATATAATACCTTATAGTTGGATTTTAATGGATAGTACTTGCTAATAAACACAAATAGAACTGAAAGTTTGAGTTTGTCTCAACACATTTCTAATAAATTTGTTTCTCTTTTCGCAATTTTTATTTACTTCTTTGCAAAAATTTTACTTAAATGCTAGAGTAACGTAGCGCAATATATTCTTTCAATAGTTATTTTATCATATTTAAGCATCCATTATGTTTATTGTAATTTTATTCGCTTACTTTCGTAAAATTTATTGTGTACAACTATAGATTGACAATTTGTTTATCGCCATTAAAGAGAATTGCAACCAAACTTTTTTATTTTTTATTTTATAATAAAATAAAAATCACAGTGTGGTTTAAGATTATATATTTATGTTAGAAAGTATTACATTATTAAAATATTTTACAGAAAAGAGGAATTAGCAATAAAATTATACGATACTACAACTAATCTACAAAAATAATGTCAAAAAAATTATCTACAAGATTAAAATCAAAAACATTTATTACAAAAAATGACTGAAAACAACTAGGGATGAGTTCATTGTTTTTTATAATGTTTCCAGATTAGGTTATTAAGAAATACATAAACATGAACTACAATAAATTATAGAGAATAGGCATTTTAGTATGGCAAGAAGTGAGAAGGAATTGCGAAAGAACTTAGAAATTTGAAACAAAATATTAGAAGAACATAGGATGAAACTAAATAAAAATAAAACAAAAAAGACGGTAATAGGGGAAGACCAAGTAGATTTGAACATAACATTAAAATATTTCCGATACTTGGGGTTACAAATAAAAAACAATAAAAGATAAACAAAAATTAACAAAAGAGTGAAGAAATCTTAAAGTTATATTATGCAATAAACAGCAAGTTTTTAAATAAAAAGGAAATTTTAAGGAAGATGAAAATATATGTGTTAAAGCCGTACTAACGTTTGGATTTGAATCCTGGGTACTTGCTGAAAATGTGATGAAAGTATACTGGAAAAAAAAAGTAATATAGAGGGAAGCAAGGTCACTACTAAAGGGTAAGAAGGAGTAGAAGAGTATTATATATATTTGTTATGTAACTTAAAATGTAATCTAATTTAAAATGTGATTTGTATTGTATATTATAAATTACGTTTTAGATTGTTTTTCATCGTACATGATTTTATGGTAAAAGGGTTATAATTATATACGTATATACATTACATACATACATACATATATCTAAAAATAAGTAAGCAAATATATTTTTAGTCTACCACAGATAAAGAAATAATGTTTGTTGCTTACTAAAAATTATATTTAATAGAAATTGAAAATTGTCAAATTAAAGATATTTTAAAAAGTGCTTTTTACAGATGGTGTGCCTGGAGATATTCAGCAGTCAATTAAAGTAGGAGACTGCCAGAATCCACCTTGCCGGCTAAGAAAAAAAACATCAGTTGAAGGAGTGTTCAGGTTCACAGCAGGTAAAATATTTATTGCACATTTTTTATTACAATTCTTAATAAATGAGTATAAAACTATTAGCTCTTCTCAGAAGTAAATGTTTCTATGGAGCAAGAGTTTCACCATAAAATCAAGTGCATAAGATTGCTTCATTTTTTAATACTAATAATTCACATGGGTTCTCTTCTATAAATACCCATTATTCTTACGTGAGTTATAATGACCAAAAATTAACCCTATTAGTAGCCTAACTTGCTGCCCGTTTAATCGCAGTATGTCATTTGGTAATTATTTAGATGGATATTCAAGTTAAAGTGATTTTTGAGAAATTTATTTATTAAACTGCAAACTGAGGTTGTGGTTACCGAAATCACTGGTTCAGATTTAGTAATAGTAGTAGGTTTTGCTTTTATTGCAGCCTGACTATTTGTTTGGACAACCATGTCTTTTTGCCTAAGTTCTTATATCTACATCGTAATTTTCGTTTGGTGTCTACTTAAATGCAACAATGCTGCCTTCCAAAATCAAAAAATAATGCCCAGCCCAGACATATTGTCGGTGTCTAGACAATGCAGCATAGCACGGCTATATAATGCTGAAGGCACTTCTATATTAACCACAAAGGTCAAAACACCCATGCTAACACAATCTGAGCATAAATATCAACAATAAACTTTATTAAGTCGTGTTGAATTTTTTTTTGTATTTTAATAAGTTGCACGAATTCAAGTTATACTACAAGATGCTGTGGCTATAATCAGTTTGATGCAGTCATCATGCCTAACCAAGCGTGCAAGTTTTGTACGCGAACACTGCAAAATAATTCCTCAAAGATAGGTATTAATTAAACTAAGAAGATTTTTTCTACAATTCGTATATAATGCCACTTCGACGTTGAATCTTTTTATGTAGTTTAGTTTTTACGCCGATATTATCGGGTGTACAAAAATATGAAAGCAATCAAAAAACCTAGGAAAAGAACAATTAACAATCTAAAAGATGAAAGTGGACAAGAATTAAAGGATCGAGACGGAATACTAAGAGTAGTAGAAAACTACTATCAAAAACTGTACGAATCAAAAAATGATATACTAGAAGAGATGAAAGAAAATGTAAAGAGAAAAGTTCTCAACGTCAACTCTGAGGAAATACCAGAAATAACGGAAGAAGAAATTATATCAACTCTGAAAAACATGAAAAATAACAAAGCTGCAGGCGCAGATGAAGTGTTAGTTGAATTAATAAAGGAAGGAGATGAAACAGTTATACAAATTTTAAAATTACTGCTAAATAAGTGCTTAGATGAAGGACAAATACCAAGTTGGAATAATTCCGTAACAATACTGTTGTTCAAAAAAGGCGACAAGAAAATGCTAGATAACTATCGGCCAATATCACTATTGTCGCAGATTTATAAACTATTTACTAGCATAATAATCAACAGACTAGAAAACAAACTGGAACCTAACCAACCGATAGAACAAGCAGGTTTCAAGAAAAACTTTAGTACCAGTGACCATCTGCTAACGATTAGTACGCTTATTGAGAAAGCCACAGAATATAATCTAACGCTTTATTTAATATTCATAGACTATCAGACGGCATTTGATAGTATTGAAACCTGGGCGGTGGAAAAAGCTATATACCTATAAAACGAGGAGTACGCCAAGGCGATCCAATGAGTCCTAAACTATTTAATGCCGCATTGGAAGAGATCTTTAAAGAGCTGGATTGGGATAAGACAGGAATAAACATTAACGGAGAGAGACTATATCACTTAAGATACGTCGACGATGTTGTTTTAATATCAGACAATATAGAAGACACCCAAAAAATGTTAAACGATCTCAAAGAAAAATCCGAAAGAGTGGGACTACAACTAAATGAAAAGAAAAGAAAAACCATGACAAATGACCATAACCCACTTGACATAAGGATAGGAAACAAAACACTTGACTATGTAGAAGAATATATATATATCTAGGATAAGTGATACAATGCGAAAAATCTAATCAAACTACAGAAATAGAAAGAAGAATTAGACTGGTATGGGCGGTATTTGGAAAACTACGAAACATCCTAACTAACAAAAAAATTCCTCTAAGGCTAAGAAGAAATGTATATAATCAATGTGTATTACCCGTTCTTACATACGCAGCACAAACCTGGACATTGACAAAGGGCATAATGGATAAATTAGCCAAAACGCAGAGGACAATGGAGAGTCAGATGTTACATATAAAGATAAAGGATAAGATACGGAATGAATACATTAGAGAAAAAACAAAAGTAATTGATGGAAAAGAACATACAGCAAGCCTAAAATGGAGATGGGCCGGACATACTATGCGGCAATCTAACGACCGATAGAATAAGAAGATAGAAGAATGAAGACCCTGGCTGGGAAAAAAATTAAGAGGTAGACCTCAGACCAGGTGGAAAGACGATCTAAAGCATACAGCCGGGGTTATATGGGCAAGAGAGACACAAAACCGAGAAGAATGGAAAATGAGAGGAGAGGCTTATATCCGACACTGGATGTAAAGAGGGCTAAGAAGAAGAAGAAAAATTTATCGGGTATAAGATATGTCTTTTACTAAGTCAAGTTGGACTTCACAAGGTTTATTACAGTATTTGTAATCAATTTGTAACAATTTTTGTGATCGTGGTCTAATCAAGATCGTCAGTTTCTATCATATGTCACTATATAAAAAACTATCTTTGCTTCTGCCTTGATTAAAATATCTAATACTCAGTGCTAGTTTAGTAGATTAATTTTTTTCTTATTTACAACCTTTTATATCTGAACTCCAAATTCACTTTGCTTTTAAGATTATTTCAAGATACACTTTGCTCGCTTGCAATTGTTTATTGAAGAAAATTACTGCTTTTAATTTAACTAGCTCTCTCCCCTATTCTACAATTAAACTCTTTTTATGTTTTAATTTTTGCATTGAAAAATTTTACTAGAATGAGCGCTAAAAAATAATCCTTGTCTATTTAGTTCAACAAAAAGCCCATCCACCACCAGATTCCACAGTAGAACAATAAGATTTTTTCTTGTAGACGTGCTTTGACAGCAACTATCTTATAGGATTGATTGACTGTAATTTTTTGTCGTGCAACACATTAGATATTACCTTCAGATAGTGTCTTTTATTTTGTTTCTTTTAAGCATGTCTAACATTAACTTGTAAGCGTAATCTAGAACTACTGCAATGTCAAAAAACTTCAGTTTAGACAATTTTTATTTCTCCTCACCAATTAGTAAAGAGTAGCCTTATATAACTTTATTTATTGCTAGGCATTTTAATGTGGGGAAAATAAGCCCTTTAACCCTCCCTAATATGTCTCTCAATCAATGTTTTTATCAACTTTATTATAAATTAATAGTTCTATGTAGTATTGCCTCTAAAAATATTTTTTGCGACTAAAAATAAAGATAATTTATATAGTTTCTTTTTGAATTAATTAACGAGTAACATGTTAAATATTTATTTTCTTTAAATGGTCAGTTCTGAAAACACAAAGAATATTTTATGTATCCACTGAAATTACGTGAATAATTTACATTAATTCCAAGATACCATGTATAGCGCAAAATTATTTATTTCAGCTAGAAATGTGAATGTTCTCACCAATAAGGTGAGTGCCTTTGTTCTGGGCTTACCTCTCCCCTTTATTGGAGTTGACAACACAAACGCATGCAGCCAAATATATGCTGTCGATGGTATAACCAAAGTAGGCTGCCCATTGAAGGCTGGTACGGAATACGTTTACAGGAACAACATTGAAGTGAAGGACATTTATCCGTCGGTAAGTTTTATTAATTTGTACTTAAAAGTATGTAAATTAGTTCTGCCTTTTGTCAAATTTTTTTTTTAGTTTTATTGTGAACAGAATCATTTAGAGCAGGTAATTATTCATTAGCCATTATTCAACTGTTCCTATTTTACTCTACGTTGTTTTAATTTTTTTTATTGGTACAAGTATTGGGAAATAGTCGAGCAGTAAGTTTTGCTGGTATTTTAATTTAGTAGTGTCTTATTTTACATTATGGTGAGATTGATTAGAACCTGAGGGGTTGCTGAAATCAAAATTATCTGTACATATCTTTTTAAATTTATATTTTTCATTTTTTAATAAAACCTAGAGTACCAAGTACAAAAATTGTTAATGGTTATTGTAAACGTTAAACTTTAAACGAAAGGTTAAACAAATCACAGTTTTAAAAGGAGATGAAAAAATTGTGGTATCACAAATTTTAAGTTGTTCCAAAGAATTAAAGTATAGAAAGTTTATTATATATATGTAGGATTAACTTTAAAATTTTTACATTTTTTTTTAGAATTTCGACCATATCAGCTATCTCGTTTTTAATTATTCCGTCAGACTTTTCAAAAATGCATCCTAACAACCCCCACTTGTGCTCATCGAAGGTTCTAGTTGGTTTTAACCGTTTTCTTGCCACAAGTTCCTACTTAAAATCTTGATCTGTTATTAAATAGTCATAATTCGCTGAAAACGTATATTAACATATATTTGACCTACTTATGTATTTTCCACTATTCACATATTTATAACGCGGCGGTTTTTAGATTTGCACTAAAAATACAAAATTCGTTTTTTGGAAAACCTTTAGTTTTCCCAGACCAGATATAACTGCATAAACGTAGCTTTGGCTTGGCACATCTTACTAGACACCACACGACATAAGTAGACGAAACAGTCAATATCTGCATAGATAGAGCAGGTGTTTGTCAGTTACATTTACTTCCACCTGCTTAATCTTTGAGTTACTTAATTTAATTAAATTCATATCTTGCAGTCAACTGTCTAGGCTATATTAAATTCCTAACATTCTATTTAAATCTGTTAACTATGGAGAAGAAACTGACATTTACAATTATCGTAAAGGTCTTTAATTATATTGGCTAACATAACAAGCTGTTGATCACTGTGGCTATTTTTAAATTTAGAACTAGATGGATTGTACAACTGTTCTAGTATTGTTAATACTATTGCGACTGAGTTTGTTTGTTATAAAATTTTTGAATACAGTTAAAAACGATGATGCCATTGAAGTTTACTTTCAAACATATAATTGATCTTTTAGTGGCTTTTTACTAACCTATTTGACATTCTTGTAATATTTAACAAAACTTGTTAAATAAAAACATGACTCATGTATCTAAGTTAACACTTAAATTGATTTTTACAAATAATTTAATCGTTTTTAATATAAGTTCACAAAATGCTTATTTGTTTCATTTGACTACTTCTCAAAATTTTGTAATTTAAAGTTATTAGCAACTCCTTTAGACAAAAGTAAGAAAACAAAATTGATATTTATATATAAAATATTTTTGAAAGACAACACGTATTTAGAAAATTATTTGACATCATTTCTATTTTATTGATCAAATTTCATGGAAATTTTTGAGTTACACTAAGCACAATATTTTTTAAATAGTAGTTTTTTCATTGTATACTAGAATCAGACCTTGGTTTAACAATTTAAACTTTAGACAAACTATTTTTTTGATAATGTTTTCTGGTTGGTCTCTAATTCAAATAAATTATTGTCATTTTAGTGTTCTTTTACTAAGCTTTTAAACATTTATGGCTATCTTATTATATTTCTATAAAGTGTTTATTTTAGACTGTATTTTTAATACTTATACGGATATTAGTGCTCGTTTTAGAATAGCAGAATAATCAATAAATTAAAAAAATTAGTGTATCTTAAGCTATTTTTGCATATAGTTTTAAACATACATTCCTGGTGTACACAGACGCCTGATTATTTTTTTGTTGCCATTACGCTATTTAAGCTATCCGGAGTTGGCCAGGTGGTAGCGCCACGATTGGTTGTTGTGAAGTTACCATTTGTGCACCTTCATATAGTTTAAAAGTCGCAGTAAGAAATAGATGGTAAGCTTGCCGATCGTATGTGCTAAGTCTTCAGTAAATATTCTATAAATTGCCTATCTAGTTTACTGATGGTACATGTTTTCCGTCAGTTAGTTAAAAATATATAACAGACGAAGATTAAGAGGCATGAAACAAAAATATAGCACTATAAATATTATTCGCAAGCAAGTGGCACAGAATTTACAAACAAAAATATTATACAAGTCACAAAAAGAATCAAAACCAAGAAGGTTCTGGTTACAGATATGGTCTTGCTTAAGGTGACCAAGGTAATAGAATTGGGAAAACCAAACCAACCAGAGAAAATTTTAACGTGTTATTAAAAAAAAGATACTTTTTAAGGACAATGCCAACTAGTCGTATAGACAACTGTATTTTCTAAATACAATGGCAAAACTATATAAGTAGGAGATAAGTAAAGGAAAACAAATAACCTAAATGATAAGGAGGGGCCTAATTGCAACTAGCATAGGGTTAGGCAAGATTGACCTACAACCAATATACTGCAGATTCTCCAAGATATAATCAACAAAAAAATCTCAACAATAGTATCATCCTTATTACATTAAATATTAAAAAGAATTTTCGCCCGACATTATGACGAGGTATAATTAAAAAATTAAAAAAAAGTCTAATAAAAATATATTGATATTTCAGCAGCAAATAACGTACGGAGTGCCATGGAAGTTGGTCGTACGATCATCGCTTTGGAATATATACTAAAATGGCGTTTTTATGTCTGTATTGTTGCAGCTACAAAGACAATTAAGAAGACAATGAAATTTAGGAAATACAGAAAATACAGCAGTGGCTGGAAGTCAAATACCTAGAGTTGGCACCACAAAACTCAAAACTGGTCGTAATGAAAATATTTCCTTAAACATTTTATGGTTACGCTGCAAAATATTATCATAACAATTCAGAAGGGCATTAGATATCTAGGCTTTAAAATAAGGTAGTACATGCCTACGGACACGCATATTATAGCTGCAACTAAAGATACTAAGACAGTAGTGGCTACGTTAGGCAGATTGATGCCAAATGTGGGAGGGCCCAGAATGGCTAAGCTCAGGTTTTTGTTTAATTTAGTTATGGCATATTCTGGCGCCAACTTGGTATGGATGGTTCAAGGTAATAAAATATAAAAAATGCAAACATCTAGCGATTACAATAAAATTAGTTTTCTGAACAGTACCTACATACAGTAGATGTCCAGGTAAATATAGTATTATACGGGTTCACTTAATGTTCAAAAGACAATGTATAAAAAATAGAGTATAGAGTGTAAGGAAGAGAAGAAACCCTTATAAAATGGCAAAAAGTGGAAAAATGAGCAAACTAAGGAACAGTGGAGAAAAAAACAGATCCCCAATATCTCACATTTGGGTGCAACAATAACGCTGTGAAGTAAGCTGCTTCATGGCCCAATTTATTTTGAGTCGTAATAGCTTTGGTATCCCAGACTTAAATACTTGCAAAGACTGTGGAGGAAAACTGTAATACACACGACTGTTAAGTGCAAAAAATAATAAGAAAAGCAGGCACTGGTATCACGGTGGAGTAAAAGTGACTAAGTATTAAAGTAATATAAATAATCTCAGAGTGAGTCAAATATAAACCGATTTTTTTTAATTATTGTAGATTTATACGAATACAAACATGTAAAATTATTTTCTTGTGCAATCTTCTGACTAATACACACATTCTTGCAACGGTTGGGTAGTATTTTAATCTCGTTATTATAAAATAAAGGTGGTTGTGGCATCTACTAATTACGCACCAATGCTTCGCCAGAAACATCGCCGTTAAATCGCAGTTTTTAAAGTGCTTTTTTTAGTAGTGCAAAGAAATTCTAATCGTAAAGCTATAAGTTTCGACTTTAGAGAGAGTATTCCACTGCAGCCCAGAACCATTTTTAATTGTTCGTTGAGTTTGGGTAGCTGTATAGAGCTAGACTTTGTCATAAAGTAGGGTCTTTTTGAAAACATGCGAGTGTTTTATTGTTAAAAATCTGACAGAAGCAGTTTAAATAACTTTCAATCGTTGATCATCCTCAAGAAGGTGCCAAACAACGCAAATAAGACTTGTCAAAGTTTCCGACTATTTTACGTTCTCTGTTATGGAAAGTTTGATAATAATCAGTTTTGCAGCAGACAAGGGCATTGTTTGCTTTGACATTGTATTACTGACTAAAAGGTGGAAGTACGTGGTGTCTTATGAGGAAAATATCCTTCAGATATCTTTACCTATAATTATTAGAAAGCGCGCTAATCTACTTTCAAATTCGGTTTATGCGTGATTTATACTCTCGTATAAAAAGGGAAGAAAAAAATACCTGATACAAGCGGCTGTACTAAATTTGTTAATACTGAAAGGTAGGTGAAATTGAGGGGGAGTTTAGAGACTAAGTATCTATGATGATTTTTCATCCTCTTAAGAAAATGCTTTTTGTCCAGCCTTTGCATGTACAATTACAACAAAACAATGTTTTGTTATAATTATAAATTATTTATGTTAGAAGAAATATTATTGTTTTCTGTAAGTTTTACATTTTCTAATCGAATGTCTTTCGATGTAACTGACTTTTCTGTCTAGCTAAAGTATCAGCATAGATTATTTTTGTAAAATATAATTATACACTCATATAAAATTATAAAGATAACAAAATGTAAATATTTACAATTTAAGGATATTTATTTTAAAAATTCGTTTTATATACGTATTTAACCACTTTATCTTTTCATTTAGTATGAAAAACAGATCAAAAACGTTCTAGGTTTCCCATTATTATCATTTGGAAACATTTTTGGCACTGTAGAGATAACAAAACTGACAATCTCTTGCTTGTTTATTGTTTTATATCGTATTTTCAACAAATATATTTTTCTGAAATGCAGCAGTAGAAGCTGTGTCCCAATTTATTTTTAATGTATACTTTTTGGAAACTTTTGTGCCTTATAGATAACTTCTCAAATTGTTCAAAAAGTTGATTATTAATATTATACATTTTTTTATTTCTAGTAATTTTTCAATCCACTCTAGGTAATTAAAGGGTAGGGAGTAAATATTATGTACGACTTGTGACATGTATTGGGTACCCATTCCTTTGTATATTTTTCCTTATTGGGCTAAGTCTTCGAACCACTGTTGTTTAAGTCTTTTATCAACTAAGGGTTGATTGTATAATTGGCCTATGAGCTGGTTATTCCGAAATTATTTAGGGAGCGTCAGCTATTATACAAAGTAGCTTTAACCGGAAAGTTTGTAATATCTGTGAGTTGGAGAATTTACTACAACCCCACAGTTCTATGCCGTAGGTCCAAACTGGTCGTTGTATAGTTTGATAGATGGTCAATTTGTTTTCTAATGTTTAGATGTTTTGTCTAATAATCAGTACTTTTTTACTACTTTTAGATTTATGTGGGTCTTTTTGCTTTAATGTGCTCTTTCCATGTGAGATTTTGATCTAAATTCAGACCAAGATATTTAGTTGTAGTTTTTACTGAGATAGGGACGTTATTTATGTTTACTTCGTTTTGTGGTGAACGTAATCTGTGCGGATTTTTAGAGTTGACTTGAACTTTACATTGTCTTATCCATTCTTGTAATTAGTCTAGATGGTTTTTAGTTTTCTAGATGATCTAATCGGATCAGTGTCGAATAACAAGATGGTCGATTCATAACGGAATGTGGCAAACGTAGTGCTGTCTGTGACAGGAATATCTGCAGTCCAGATAAGGTAAAGAAATGACCCAAAGACGTTACCTTGTGATACACTAGATTTTATTAAGTGGTAATTAAAGAATGCATTATTGAGTGCATATTTGACTTAGAAATATTGTTCACTGAGGTAGGACTTTTAATATTAGGTATACAAGACTAGGAAAATGCCTTTGTAATTTGTATAGTAATTCGTTGATACAGACTTTGTCAAAGATTTGATGTACATAAAAGAATACTTCAGCAAATATCTTCCTTTCTTTGATTTTATTTACAATTCGATGGCATTGCTGAATTTTTAAATATTTTTATCTGAATCCAAATCAATGTTCGGAGATTTTACTTTGTGGGTGTCAGTTGGTTTACTCTGTCGGGGAGAAGTCTCAAATAGCTTTGCCATGAGTGATAGCAGACTTATCGGACAATAAGATGTTGGTTCGGTGGGCGGTTTGTCTGGTTTTCCAATCATGGTTATTTGTAAACATTTCCACTGAATCGGAAAGTAGGACAGGCGTAGGATGCTATTGTATATTGTTGTTAATATCACGAGTGTTTTTCTTGGTAAATATTTTAGCACCTCTCCAACTATAAGGTCATACCCAGGAGTCTTATACGAATTGTTTTGTTTATTTGTTGGAAAACTTTAGCTGGTGAAATAAGCGGAATAGGTAACAATAACTGACAGGGAGCATTGATATAATTTTCAATTTAGTTGTCTTGATAAACGTTATCTAAAACTGGAGTAAATACTATTGATAGATGCTTTACGAATGTACTGGTCTTGTCGTCGTCTGTCTAAGCCTAGTTAAGAGCAGGTTTCCTTATAAGTAAGACTTTTATTATTAGCCTTTTAAATTTTTTTATTTCTTTTTATCACAAATGTTGTTTAAGAGATAGGTTGTTGATGTAGTGTGCCTGATTTAGTATTGAACGGAGTTGGTGTGTTATCCTGTTGAAATAGTGACAGTTTTTTGTTCTTTGCTATTTCTTACGTGCTATTCTTTTTTGAGTGATAAATAGAGGTCTGAATTATATTTGTTAGATGTTGTACTACTTCTTCGACTTTAAGTTGGGCTTTTATACGATTATCCAATTCGATTTCTTTATTTATTGGGTCTTGGGACAGCTATCAGTCAGTGTATTTAAAACACAGTTGGAGTATTGGTTCACAGATCTAGACTCTATTGAATTTTAAAATAGGTGATTTAGATGTTTTTAGCGAAGTTAAGGAAATTTGGCAGCTTGCTCCTATTCGTAGGCCAATACATAGGTTTTTTCGTAAACATGTAAGTTGAATTATTTAGTTGTATTGATCGGAATAGATTGTGTCGTTTAAGTGTGAGACTCTCATACTCTGTGTTTGGAGTTCCAGTCCCGAATTGCTACAAATTGCAGTCCAAAAAAGTTGAAAAAGTCGTAACGCCCTTCCGTCATGATACTATGTTGTGGTGGAAAATAGACGGCTGCAATAGTTATTGGTCGAAAAAATGATTATAGTGTAGCTTTGATTTTATCTGTTTTAAAGGACTGCAGGACATTGCAAGTAATTAATGGTTGATCTAATGATGATAGTTGATAAGTGTAATGGTTGGTATAATTTGGTAGTTTGATTAACATGTAGTGGTTTTAGAGATTAGAATATTAATTTTGTCATAGTCTAGTTGTAGAGTAATTTCTGGAATATGTTTTGAGAGCCCATTCGTATTCAAGACAGCTATCCGTACTGAAGGAGCTATTATTGGGCTAATCTACGTATGACTGTATTTTAATAAATTATAAAGTGGGCATTCTAACAAAGTAATTAGGACATAAATATTGATTGGTAGAAACATTATAAATATATATTATTAATTTATTGGAACTTGTTTATTCATTTAGTTGTACTGTATTAGATCTGTCCCGAAAATATAGATCCTATCTTGATATAAAATAAAAATTTTTACAGTCGAGAAGTAACTTGGTAGTTGATCCAAAGTGGAATATTTGGGCGATTCGAAAAGATTTAGAAAACCATACTATCAGTGTAGCATGAATAAAAGCATGGTAGAAAAGATCTATAAATTGTTGAAAATTTATTAAAATTTATTCAAGTTTTGGAAAACTAGAAGAGCAAAATATCAAAACTTGATAAAAATGGCTACAATCAATAAGAATCAATAAGTTTCTTAACATTAAAAAAAATGACAAAAATATCCATAACAAATATGTCGTCTTAGAACAAAGAATTCTTGACATGCTTCTTCGAATTGATCAAACATCTCAAAACGGCGGCCATGCAAAATATGCACCGATTGAAAGGTCGTAATTGAAACATAGAATTTAAACTATAAACTGGATATAACAGAGCCACTGCAGTAATTCGACTATAATCTTTGTGAAAATATAAGTGGACAGGTTATCTTGTTAAAGAAAAACTTGTTTAACGTTGATCAAAGTCGGTGTGTTTTGTTTAAGACTTTGCAAATACGTCTCTAATGCTTGTGATGTTTACGGTTCTTTCATTTGGAGTCTATTCAAAGTGCATAAATGCCACCAACAGTTCATCAAAAGCAAGACTAACTTTTTCCAAAATAATTTAGTGGAGCAGCTGTCAGAGGATTGTAGCTTCAAGAAATCCAATGCTTAAAACGATTAATATTAACAAAGTAAACCAATTTTTTGTCGCAAGTGACAATACACTTTAGGTTGTGGTTCAGTCAGTTCGTAAGGATCGTGTCTTGTTTTTTTTTATCACAAAGCTGGGTTGAAACAAATGATCTCAGATAGTCGTGTTTGATTGAGATGCAACATCCAAAGCAGTTTGTAAGTATTGTTTATCCAAAGCAAATAGTCGGGTAGAAAGTGGGTAGCCACCAAAATTATAGTCACTAGCTATTACAATTTCAAAATAGTCATACGGCTCCTTGTCTTTTGCGATAGCAAATTTCTTTTGCAGCATTTTTTGTTAACAGTTTCTGTTTCTAACAACAGCGGATTAAATCTTAAATTTTACTTTTGCCGGTTGTCGTCTGTAATTCAGCAATAAAAATTGTTACTACACCACATACACGAAAAACGACAAGAAATGCATATAAATCAAATTATTAAAAATTTTTCTCACATTTTAGCATGTATGACATACAAACGGTAGGGAGTCAATATTTATTTCTTTAATAAGTTTATAAAAAAGAGTTTTAATAGAAAGTTTTAAGTAATTAGCTAAAGGTACTGTATAATGTTTCAGCTAAAAAATATTTATTTGTATGGAAAAAAGCACCTTTTGAAAGTTGTGGGTTGGTGACGTGTAGTCCAAAAATAGAAAATAAGAATAAAAAAGGAGGGGATATGACTGTAAATGAAGGGAGGCCCAAATTAAAGCTAGATTTACATTTCGCGTATTATTTTTGTTTTGCTGTCGAAAATTTTGATATTTTGGTATATGTTAACTACGATATTTTTGATTAGTGAAAATAAAATTTATCAAAACATGCACGAAATGATAAACGCGAATTTTTGTTATTGCGATTTGTTCCATTATGTGATGCGATACTTTTATGGCAGACCACGTATTTGGTTGCTAAGTTATAAAATATAAACTTTAAAATTTAATGGGTACATTTTTGTAACAATAAACATAGTAAATATTGTAGATTTTAGAAGAGGCAACAAAATGTGTGTACAGAGATACCTGTTTAGGTGCTGGTAGTGACGCTAGCAAAAAGAGAATAAAACACTTAAAAATTGCAGCAATAGAAATTGTAAGCAGATGATTGATGGATTATTTTACAAAGGAAATAGAGCGAACAGCAGTGTTTGCTGTGGTTGTTAAAACGTGCTTCCTTAATATAGAGAAAATATACTTGTAATGTACCTTATTAGAACACACATGTTTATTATAATGAATAATTCAAAATTAAATAACAGGTGCTCTCAAGATAAAAATATATTTTTGCTTTATGGTGAAAAATATTAGTTATTATTTAAAAAGTCAAACACGCCTTTAAATTACAATCAAAAAATAAAAAGATAAAGCGCATTTTATTAATAAATAAAGTAATAATTTAAATTAAAATTTTCTCTCACTTTACTTTAACGTTTCCCGCACATTCAATTTATAATAAAATGAAGCAAACGCGTTTTTTGCACTTATGTTACAACTACAATGGTAACATCGTTTTCGTGATATGAGTCTCCATAAAACTGCTGTCGTGGCCATACAAAGCGGACTACCTTCGTTTTTACTGCTTACTTTGCATATTTCAAAGGGCAATCGTGCTCTAAAAGCAAGTTGTGGTTTAATCGTGCTGCTACACAATTAATACAGTAATTAAATACTATTTTAGCCTGTACATGTGATACTTTGTTCAATTTTAAAAATTATGTAAAGAATGTTTAGATAATTTCTAAATGAAAATGATAATATTACTGAAATTTGGTATGCATTATATTTTAAACTATTATTATTCTTACTAAAAAGTGTATCAGAAGGATATTAGTATTTTATTCACAATATCTAATTAAAATATTGATGATGTCCTTTCTAAATAAACAAAAAATAGTAGAAGGAGAGCGACTTAACAATTTAATATTTGCGGACGACATTGTGATAGCACAGAGTAGAGAGAAACTACAAACAATGATACATGATTTGAATAAAGCTGCGGAAAATGTGGGACTTGAAATGATCTTAGACAAGACAATAGTAATGACAGATGAAGACATGAACGTAGAGATGAGAATAGAAACAAAAGGGATTTTAAAAATTGAAGAATTTGGAGCAGCTGGTGACCATTAGTATAGAAAACCAAATAGAAGAGATTGATAGAACAAGACTTGGTTGAGCGGCATATGGCAAATTAAAAGAAGTAATGCAAATTAAGATACCAATGCACCTAAAAATTAGTGTATTACACTATATTACCGGTGGTAACGTACGGGTCTGAAACGTAGACCTTCACCAAAGACATTATAAACAAACTTTGTATCAATCAAAGAGCAATGAAAAGAAGTATGCTAAAAGTAAGCCTGAAGGATCACAAAACCAATGAATGAATCCGAGAGAAAACGAAAGTAGCTGATATAGTCAAACAAGAGGGATGGTGTAACAAGATCATAAGATGGTGTCCATGGGCAGAGAGTCGAAACAAGGCATGGACCTACAATGAGGTGGTCAGATGATTTCAAACAGACGGCTAGACTGTACTGTGCAGAGAGACGTAAAAAGAAAAAAAATAAAAAACTATGGGAAACATCTATATGTAAAACCGGAAAAAGAAAAGCTAATTGAGCTGTAGATGGAGGGAGGCCCAAAGATATCCACATAGATGGGACAAAGATATCAACTGCCTATTTTTCTCTGGTGATTTATCTATCATTAAAGTGACATTCAAAGATCTTGTCACCAATTTCACTTAATAGGCAAAGATATTCTTAAACGACCAATCAGTCGAAAAAGTTAATCACTTTAACTATTTCATATGTAACTAAGGATATGATGTATACGGTTTAGAGAACCATGATATAGAAACCAACACGCATAGATTCTAGCCTACGTGCAAAACTTGCAACAAAGCTGTAAAAGAAACACGAATAAAATTTTAAAAGCTTATGGCAATTATTGTCTTGCTATACGGTAGCAAAACTTAAGTTTTAAAACAAAAAGACCATTGCTACATCCAAGATTCGGAGATATACCAGAGTTGAAATCGACAAATAAAGAAAAAATATAGTACAACCTGTCCTAGTAACTGATTTAAAACATGTCAAAATGATGGAAATCACTGACTACCAAAGATGGCATAATAAAATAGACGTGGATAGATCCAGAAAAGTTAGCCACAGATGAGCGAGAACTGAAATCTTAGATTGGAAGTTCTTATGTCACCGTGCGCTGCACAGCAACGCATCAATATCATTCAAGTTTATTATGAAAACAGGCTATTGAACAATGAAGTTTATTTTTCTTTCAGTGGTTTTCTAAATCATTAAAATTGACGGACCTGGAGTAGTAAAAATGCACCTACTATTCACTTAATACTACTAAACTACTCGCAAAAATGTATTGGTTGGTGTGCATTGTGGGCTGGAATAATTATTGGTCCGTACTTTTTCGGGGACGAAGTTGGCAACGTTGATACTGTGTACGCTATCAGAAGGTGCTAAAAAACTATTTTTTTCAATTAAACCAACGATATATTGAATGACATGTGGTTTCACAGTATGTAAAATACTGACTTTACTTAAAAATAAAATTTGCTAGTTGTATAATCTCGCAGAGGGTGAACATCGATTGGTCCCCCACGCCTTGCGATTTAGCCCCATTAAATTTTTTTCTTTGAGGCTATTTAAAGGAAAGGGTCAACAAAGCTGCTACGATTCCAGGGCTAAAAGAAAAAATCAGACGTGTAATTGCTAAAACAGCTCCAAATTAATGGGAAAACTTTGTGACAAGGATGGTGGCACATCAGGTGATTCGTGCCGAGCCTGTTCATTATACTTATAACAATAAAATTTGTATTGCTTCTAAATGTTATGTTTTATTTAGGAAGAACATCCCATATTTTAATATGGGCGACTCTAAAAAAAGAGCTAAAAGAGGTTATTTGTAGTTTATAGGAAAATGTCTTGTATATTTAGAATTATAAATTATAAATAAGTAGATTTGTAAAACTTGTTAACATTTCAGCTGAAGCTTAAAATTCGTTGGGGTTTAACGGCGAGGGACGGAAAATACGTCATGTGCTTCCAAGTCCCCGCTAAAATTACGAATTAAGGATAAAGTAGAAAGTTAAGTAATTTATTGTAATTGAGAATTTGTATCAGGCTTTACGTAAATAAATGGGCATTAAAACATTGCAATAAAAGCAAGCCACCACGTGTCAGCTCGAAGTGTCAGGTAGTCTGTTAGGGATGGATGTGCGTGCGGCCGGCGGAGGTAGAGGACGGAGGAACGGACGTAGTTAAAGAGAGAGTGGACAGGTGCTGCACTTTAAGTTGTTACGGTCGAGCCAGCACGCAGTCTCACCTGTTGCGGCCGCACGATCGCTGATTTCTGCCGCTGGAATTTAGTACACGAAGACCGAAAGCAAGCCAGGACGATGAGGATTGCGGTTGCTGTAGTGCTGTTCAGTTATGTAGCCTGCGTAAGTGCGGTGACGCCGGTCCAGAGGTGTCCAGAAGGTAGGTAATATTCTCAATTTGAAGAATTTTTAATAAAAGCAGAAATATGTAAAATAAACAAAAATAGCTCTAAAATACGGATTTGGGATATGTACTCACTTTAAATCATTACCCGTTGATGCGTGTCATACGAATCTGTGTTCTGTAACTCAAAATAATGTTTGATATTTAGGTAAAAAGCTTTTAAAGTAAGGTTATTAAAGAACGTCATCAAAATGTAAAATATTACTGATAAAAAAATAAAATTTTCCTATTAATAGCAAAACAATTTTTTTAATTGTATTGCTTTGATCCAGCAAATATTGTTATTGTATGGTCCAACGATTCATTTAGTTATCGCAAAACTAAATTTTAAAAGTTTAGAAAGGAGAATTTCTTTTCTTTTGTCAACTAACAGTAAGCAACCTTCAAGAGAAAATCCGTTTTAAATCGATTTTAAATTGAACTTCTGTGCATAATTTGCTGTTGTTACTACTAAAACCTTTAAAGCTACAAAAGTTACCAAAAAGCAATTTGACTGTACTTTATTTCTAGTTTTGATAGATTCCGGATTAAAAATAGCTCAAATCTATTTAATTTCGGCTAAAAGCTAGATGTATATGTTTATAATTAAAATTAAATAAGGACAGTTTTGTCAGCTTACTATCCGCAACGATAATTCATATGAGCAAGATGTCTCTATCCTAAGGCAGATGTGTAACTCATGGAGATGTCCTTAGTTTTATTCTGATTAGATAGATATATTGTGTTTCTATCAAATGTTAGCACTTAATGCCAAAGCCCAGCAAACATGCTTTAATATTCAAATTACACCTGGAGGGGGGGGGAGCTGATTGACCTAAATCAAAACTTATTTCAAATTTTGGATGTTCTGGTTATCAGTAGCAGGTAAACGAGCAGCGACAAAACCTGTTTATAGATAATAAAACTCGACTAATATGACAAAAAAGAACTTTCCTTATTATTTCCATTGTTAATGACTTGTGGATTATACAATTTACGTTGCTTTTTTTCTTAATCATAATCAATTTTTGTTACTAGAATCTTCCATTGTCTTTAAAGTTTAAACATACAACAATTAAAATTGCGGTGTTTCAATTGCTGACTGTTAAAACTGTTAAGATTAAAACAGAAAAATTTAACGGAATACATTTTAACACAAATATGCGCAAGTAATTTTTTACAACGTGATATTAAAAGTTTTACATAATTTGGAGTTACCTTGAAGCATTCTAAGTAGGCAATGAATTTTTATAATTCTTTAAAATCATCACTGGAAGTCTTAATTAATTAGTTTAAAATTTACAAATAGAACATTATTTAATTAGATTTATTAAATTAAATTGCTTTTACCCCGCCATTATATGCAAACAGCAGGTAGATTAATGCATCGTCAACGTATTGCGTGGGGTTAAAAAGTGGGTGCATTATAAGCCTATATATGATTTATAATTAATTTTACTAAATGATTTTTTAGTTTAGTAAATAGTGGGAGTCTTGTGGTATAGTTAATTATAATGCAACTTAGTTATAAAATTATTTTTTTTTAATACCGCCGAATCTTCTAGTTGAATTTAATCTTTAGGATTTTACCAGATAAATTGTACCCTAGTAGAATTTCAAACTTTTGAATACGCAAAGTTATTTGTCATCGTTTTACAGGTGCACATGCTTATTTTGTTAATTAACTCAAAGATTTTATTGCTCCCTATTGTTGGAGTCCAGGCAAAACCAGGTTAAAATGAACGCATTTTATTTGTTTCTCTAAGATAGATTAACACGTAACTGTGTCTCCGTGCTTAAAGAAGATATTACTCTAGTTTATGAAGCCTAATGTAAGAGAAAATAGGAATAGAAAGCTTTACTGGCCTTTTTAAGAAGAGTCTTGCTGAGAGACAAGTCGGAAGTGTACGAAAAATGCGTTTAAGAAACTGAAGTTTGGATTTATTTGTTAAAGTGGTGCAAAAATTTGAAATGGCAAGTTAATTAAAAGCAAGAGAAAGTTAAAGCGACAATAGCAAAAACGTAAAGCGTTTTAGAAGGTGGTCTATGCACGTACAATGCAGTCAATTAACTTGAAAAATTTTAAGCATTTTAGTGGAGTTTTTAGATAAATTCAAACAGCGACACAACGCTTGGGGTTAAGTTCAGTGTGTGCATTTTAACGCCATGAAACATTATTTAAGTTAACTCCAAGGCAAATCTTAAAAGTTAAAAATTAAAAGTGCATGGAGACGAAATTTGCAAAGAAGGAATTATTGCGATTGTTTGTGCAAATAATCTGTTTCTGCTATACGACATGTGTAAGATAAACTAAATAACATAATTTTAGTGGTTCTTATAGCAAATTCTATCAGTATTCTGCAGCCTGTATCTTAGGATGTAATTGTAAATATGACTACAGTTACATGAATATTAGTACATATGGGTACATCCAACAGGTAGATTAATTTTTATCATAATAATTGTTAGAATAGACCGAAAGGTAAAAATAAAAGACAGACAATAAGTTAGTGAGTATCAGACTATCACATGGTAAAATAAACCAGGAATAACAAGAAAAATTGCAAATTCCAATGCAAAAAAACTGGACTCTTCAAATAAGGAAATTGTAGCAAAATAGTAGAAGAAAGAGACCAAATGAACTTTAGGGATACATAAAGATCAGAATACAGTATTTTTTCAAGAAAAAATTCACGTGAAAAACATTACAAGATAAACAAGTAAACCTTGATCTGTAAACTGCCACATTGTTAGGTGACCTATGCCATTTCAAACACGCTTAAAAAGATGTAATCGACGCATGCATAGTAAATTAAATTTTTTCCGTCATACAAACTTATTATTGAATGAATTAGAACTAGAGGATAATGAGCCATCAAGTAAATGTTACTCTTGACAAGGGTTTAGTAATTATAAAATGTTGAATCAAAAAATTGTACAGTAGTACTACTACTACGTTGAAAATTATCAAGCAGAAGAACTTTTATTAAATAAAACGTTTGAAGTTAAAAATATTTAAGGAGAATGTTTTGATCAAGTATGAAAAAGCTACAATAATAAGTAAAAAATAATATTTACTTATCTAGCTTTAATATGTATATATACATGGCAAGTTAATTTTATAATTTTTTAGGACATAAATAAAAAATTGCAATATTGTTTAACAAGGAATAGTTTTAAATTGGAACCGAGACTTAAAAAATTTTTAGTAGAAAATTACATTAAAAAGGTTAAATCAATTAAAATAGATAGTTATAAAATTTAAAAAATAAATTTTGAAAACACTGTTTCTGCAACTGCCTGATAGTGTTATAAACACTTGTGTACATAACCTTTGTAATATTTTTCTTAATACATTTCCCCAAAAATTGCAATATATGGTTTGTCCAACAAATATCGAGCCTTTATTAATTTAATTAGAACGATTGCCGCATAACCTTGCACCCTTTAAAAGTAAACTGTAATGCGCATGCGTAAACGAGAACGACTTTATCAGAAGAATTAGGTGGAAGTTAGAGGTTGGTAAGCGAGTACATGTATTGCGTAATCGTTTCGTTTGCAATGAGTCGGCGAGTAGATCAAAGAATAAAATTTTGTGCGAAGCAAAAACTATTCGGATAATTCAGAAGTATTTTAATAATAACAGCGGTACAATAAGTATAGCACAAATAAAGACATAGTATAAACAATTCATGTCCTGGCAAACCAGTAATGAGTAGAACACAAAAAAAAGTTAAACGTGTATGGAATACATCCAGTAAGTCCGAGAATTATTTTTGTCGCCATGCACTAAAAATCACATTTAAAAAGAAAGAGATTGCAAGTCATTGGCGAGATTCAGGCTAATATGGCGAAGCAGTTATTCGCGATTCTAATACAGAATTTTGTAAATTTTTTGGCTAGTGGAAATGCCATTATGAGAATGTATAAGATCTCAAAGTTTTCAATTAAAAAAAAATTGAAGCTACGTATAATGTTCTTGTATTTATTTTGTACCATTTTTACTAAATATATATGTATATTTTATTATGTAGTGTAGTGCTTTCATGTAAGAAGTAATTCTTATTTGTGCTATTTTGAAAATTTTTTAAGCAAACTAAATAAAATTCATTTTTTTATATTCAATAATGAAATGCATTAATAAAAAGCTTGTTAAAGAAAAGACAAATCGTTTGCAAAATTTTTGCTAAGTGGATAATATCGCTGTTACGTAATGCCTATAATTGATTACAGCCCAACGTACAATTAGCAGTGATTGAATTTAAATTATAATCTTAAATTGATATGCTCTCGTTTTTGTACATTAATTTACCGTGATAAATAAAATCGCTGATTTGATGCAACTGATTAATGTTTTTTAATTAATTTTATTTAAGATTTATTTATGATTGATTTAGCTGCCCCATTGCATATATTACATTAGTTATAAAGCTGCAAACGTACAAGGACTAAATAAAATAATAAAATACTTTACATTTATGTAACTTATCTTACTATAAATATTGCTAGACTTTCAAAATTGACTTTGTTAATTACACTACAGGTTTTAGAGTGGTAAATTGTGAATATAAACACAATCGACGTGCAAAAACGTATATTTTAATGTACGCGGTGTCGTGGTAGGCAAGCGACAAAATTTCGATAAGCAGACATGCACCTGGTGAGGGCTCGTCGCCTTCTACCCGAGTACCGGCCGATGTACCTCTTGCGATAACTGAATTCTAACCGCCTACTTTTGTAAACCGGTCGCAGATAAGAATGAAGGACTATATTTCCTATAATGTTTGCAGGTAAAAGAAACCAAATGTCCAATTAATTTGAACGGGCTAATTGCAGTCTGCATCAACCGACCCTAAAGCCATTAAAAATATGATCGTTATAGGAAACATTTTCGAGTATTCGCTCCGCTATAACACTATATAGAAGAGGTCCTCTAATAGAAATGTTGATTTGTTAGAAGAATTATTAATATATGAATTACCCAGTTAGGGACAGGTAGATTGTTTTTATCACCTTTCAATAAAAATAAAATATAATTTTTTTACTTGTTTATTTCTCTGAATATTTACAATCTGTTAATTATATTAGCATTCAGTAAATTATTTGAATTTTACATAACATGAGGAAGTAATACTCAAAAGCGTTACTTCTGATCTTATAATAAATTGTGTGCGTAAACTTGAAATTAAACTAAACTTAGGAATTCTAAAAAACTAATCTTAGATAAACCTTTTAACCAGGTTTAACGGGTCGAATCATTGGGATGGGCACTAAGTTTTATTTGGTAGTTGGTACTTACACGGAGAATTTCTTCCTTAACTGAAGGAACTGGTAGATCTTGTAACAGCCAATTAGGAACGTACCTAGGAGCATTGGCTATCAACCGTATTACTTTATTTTGGAATCTTTGCAAAATCTCTAGGTTGGAATTAGAAGCACATCCCCATAACTCGATTCCGTAGGTCCGTATTGGTTTCAAAATTGTTTTGTAAAGTAGTATTTTATTTTGAAGAGATAATTGAGAATTTCATTCTATCATCCAATACATGAAGCGGAGTCTTAACTCAAGTTTAATCTTTTCTTCATTATGTGAGTCTTCCAGGTCAAGTGTCTGTCTAAATGAATCCATAGGTATTTTACGCTATCTTGTTGTGGTATAAGAGTGTTATTTAATGTTACTGATGGACAGGTTTCTTTCCGTAGAGTGAAGGTTACTTGTGCTGACTTTGATTCATTCACATGTATTCGCCATAATTTGAGCCATTTTTCTGTTTTTCTGAGATTGTGCTGTAGTATCTGGGATGCTGTTTGGGGATCATTATGTGATGCAAGGATTGCGGTATCATCTGCATATGTTGCTGTCAGTGTTTGAGGTGTTGTTGGCAAGTCCGCTGTGTATAGAAGGTATAGAACAGGACCTAGAATGCTACCCCGGGGAACGCCTGCTTTGGTCTTATGGATGATTGTGCGTCTTTAAATTTGATGTAGAAATTTCTATCCGACAGGTATGTTTTTAGCAGCTCATAGTGTTCTGGTGGTAGTGCCTTCTTTACGACGAGCAGTACCTTTTTAGGTGCAGATCATGATTTATTTTTGTGACTATTCTATGCACTTGTTCTATAGTGCCATGATCTTCCCGAAAGCCGAATTGGTGCCTTGGTATAGCGTTTCGTTGGTCTAGTATTGGTTTTATCTTGTGCAGGAGTATCTTTTCAAAAACTTTGGATAGGTTAGGTAGCAAACTGATCGGTCGGTAAATGAGTTGACCTCTTCTGGGTTTTTCCAGGCTTTAGTACCATCACAATTTGCGCCACTTTCCACTGATCTGGGAACGTACGTAAACGAAGGGTGGCATTGATTATGTAGGTTATAAGTTTTGTTGCCTTTTCTGGTAACTCTTTTAGAATTTTGGCTGTAATTAGGTCGTAACCTGGGGTTTTTTTTGAGTTAAGACCTTTTATAATAGCTCGGACTTCACTAACCTTTACAGGTTTTGTAGGTTGGCAGACGTTGTTAGGCTCATTGAGGGTTTGATGTATAAGTGTTTCTTCATTTACGTGGCAGGATCTGTCGTGTGGTTGGAATACTAAAGTCAAGTGATCTGCGAACGTGTTCGCCTTCTCTTGATTAGTTCTTGCCCAGGAGTTGTCGTGTTTTCTAATGGGTGGAACTGGAAGCTTTGATGTTTTCAGTTTGTTCGTAGCTTTTTATAAAGAGTAATTGGTATCCTCTGTAGGTGTTAGCTTTGTGAGACATTTTTGCAATTGTTGGCTTTTTATTGTGGACAAAAGATTTTTTATTTCCCGAGTAGCTTGATTGAGTAATGTTTTATTCCGAGGATTTACTATGGTTTTCCAGATTCTTCGCTTTTCTTGTAGTTTTTGTTTGATAATTGTTGGACAGGATTCTGAAACTTGTTGAGTTTCGTGGTCTGGAGTAGCCTCCCAAGACGCATTTTGCACAGTCTGGTTACAATGTTCAATGGCACTGTATATATCGTATTCTGTTTTCAAGGGGATGTCTAATTGTATTCTTTCTGTAATTAATTCCCGAAAGTAATTCCAGTTAGTGTTTCTAGAAGATAGTGTTGCTGGCTTTTGGACTTTTAGTACTTCTGTACTATATGTAATAAGCACTGGTGAGTGGTCAGAGGACAAGTCCCAGCAAGAGTGAGCTCTTAAGTAGTTTGACGAGACTCCTTTAGTGACATAGAAGTCTAGTAGATCTGGAATCTTGTTGAGATCTGATGGCCAATACGTGGGTTCATATGTACTTAGGTGGTGTAAGTTGTGCTCTTCCATTGCTTTGTACAACTTTCTTCCGCGAGTTAATGTTACTCTTGATTTCCATATTTGATTTTTGGAGTTGTAATCGCCACCGGCTATAAACGTGGGCCTAAGTGTATTGAAGAAGGATGCAAATTGTTGTTTTTTAATAGTAGGTCGTGGCGGGCAGTATACAGAAGAGAAGATGATATCTCTGTTTTTCTCTTTTACTGCAATTGTAGTAGCTTTGAGATATTCGGATTGAAATTTTTGTAATTCATAATGTTTGATTGAGGATTTTATTATGAGTGCGGTTCCTGCATGAGCAGTGCCATCAGGATGAGGGTTGAGTATATTGTATACCTTGGCATCTTCAGATAAGAGTTAACTGTGGTATGGGCTTCTGATATTAGCATTATATCTATGTAGTGGGCTGATAAGAAGGATTTAACCTCCTGGCTATGTTGAGCAAGGCCGTTGGCCTTCCATGGAGCAATCTTTAGTATATTAGGCATTGTGATTCATTTTGCTAATCATGGTGGTAAGCAGGTTGAGTATAGTGTCCATTCTTTCCATGAGTTTGGTCATAAGCGTCTCCAGCTTGTTATCTGTTTGTAGTTGAGATGGGATTTACACGGATTGTTGTGGGATATTTGTTTTATTGTGATCTGCCATATAGTTTGATGTTTTTTGAGCATACGATACACCTTGTTGTACGTAGTTGGACTGGGGATCAGACGGCCTAGGGCGCAAGGAGGGATATTTTCTTCTTTATATTTCTTTTGCAACTATGCAGCCGCGATAGTTTGCTGGGTGGTTGCCCTGACAGTTAATACACTTCACATCCTGGCTTTCAACTTTTCTTTCATAGTTTTGCGTTTGGTGTTCACCTGCACATTTAACGCACCTTGGTGTTCTGTTACAGTAATTTTTTGTGACCGAATCTTTGGCACTTTTGACATTGAGTTATTTCCCTTTTGATTCTTGGTGGTTCGAATCTTATTTTAGATTTCATTAGAAATTCTATGTCGAAGATTTTTTTTATTGTTGTCGGACTGTTCTAGTTCTAAGAAGAACATTGGAAATGGATTTTTGGTGATTCTGTGTCTGATATTATGAATGTTCAGAACATTATGTCCATGCTTATTTATTTCAGTTGCTAATTCTTGGATATCAACTGTGGGGTGTATATCCCGTTGTACAACTTTGTACTTTTTGTTGTCCTTTTGTTGGAATGTATGAAATTCCGTGTTTTTTTCTTTAAGCATTTTGATAATTTTACAATGATCAGTAGCTTTGTTTAGTTGTACCTAGGCTTGTGTGTTATTGATTAGTTTAACAACGTAATTGTCTTTGGCTTTTTCTTCCAACATGTCTGTTAAAGGTTTCAAATTATTTACGCCATAAATAAATATAGGCGACGGTTTTATTTCTTCTGTCTCTTCTTCAGGATTAGAATCGGCGAGAGGTTGGTATTTATTAGAGGTAGATGGGACTTTAAGCCAATAATCAGATATTTTTGTTTGCTTAGGATCGCGGAGTAGTTCGGAACCATTACGTTTTGTTCTTCGTTGAAAAATGCGCTCCTTGTTGATTTGATTGTTGCATTACGTATGTAGGATAAGTGTGTTATGACTGCGAAGGAATTTTGGTAGGTGGTTTTAGAAGTTGAAATTGAAATTGTTGCTGCTGTTGTTGTTGCGGAGGTATTTGTTGATATGAACCAGGATTGAGATGCTGATCAATTAACATCGGTGTTGTGGGAGGGTACTGATACCCATACATGGCGGCCTTAATTGTTGAGTACTTGTTAGAAGTTCGATTTTTATATAGGTATCGGTGAAATATGTTAGTTATACGTACAAATATTAATGTATGAATTTGAATTTAGAAAGTTATCAGCTGACCTTTGATTAGCTATCGCTCGCCGGGCCGGCAGATGAGAACTCCACACAACCTTGCGGAACGGAAGTCAAACCGCAACTATATTATAATTGAAAATAAAGCCAAAATTTTGAACCAGACAGCATTTCTAATAACTTAGTCATAGGGTCTATGCTAGAAGCCCACAAAAATTAATTTACTGTAATACTATAAAGTATATTCGGAGAGAAAGTTACAAATGATAATGGAGAGAGAATTATAGAATTATGTGAAATAAATAACCTCTGAATAACGAATGGGTTTCAACTGCATAAAATGATTCATAAATATACTTGGGAACGGATGACAAGAAATCTGAAATCAATTATCGATTACATCACAATAAGAATCAACACCAAAATAAAAATAAAAGATGTACGAGTTAAAAGAGGGGCGGAATGTGGCACAGACCACAAATTATTAATCGCAAAGATGGAATTCCCTTGGTATAGGAAAACAACAATAACCTACAAACAAACACAGGAAAAAATAGAGGATCAGCACTATCAAGTCGACCAGCTACAAGACGAAAAAATAAGAGAACTATACCAAAGAAAATTGGATCAGAAACTAAATGAATTCACATTTGATAATATAACAGACATGTACGAACATATAAAAACTAGTATAAAAGAAACAGCTCGGGAGGTACTGGGAGTCAGAATAAAAAAGAACAATAATCACAAGATAATCCTTGGTGAAAATACGCTAAAAATATCCAGGAAAAGAAAGAACAATATAATAGGTGGCTAACCACCAAAACGCAAGAAGATCAACAAAAGTACAAAGAGAAGAACAAAGAGGTAAAACAATTAGTAACAAGAGAAAAGAATGATCAGTGGAAAACCATGTGCACAAATATTGACCAATACATAGGGGGAACAAAGAATTCAGAAGCATGGCGAATACTAAAAACGTTAAGAACAAATTCAAAAGAAAAGGCATACATACCGTTCATACAACAAGAAAAATGGGAGCAATACTACCAGGACCTGCTAACAGAAAATAGAGAAGAGTTTAAAGGACAAACGATAGAAAATAAACAAAATGACCAAATAGAACACGAAGAAGTAGAAGTAACAATTGGAGAAGTCAAAAAGGCCACACTATCATTAAAAAATAGAAAATCAGGAGGACCGGGAGGAATAGTACCCGAAATGGTAAAGTATGGAACCCGAAATTACTACGCATGATGCAACATATGTTTCGTAAAGCACTAAATGGGGATGTACTACCGAATGAATGGACAAAAGCGTATATAACGTCGATATTTAAAAAGGTAATCGCAGAATATGTGACAACTATAGAGGCATTAGTGTGATCTCTAATGGGAAGAATTTAAGCAAAAATAGTAAAAACAAAATAGAAGACAATATTCATGGAAAAATAGAAGAAGACCAAACAGGATTCACAGCCGGAAAATCCTGTATAGACAACATATATACTATCCAACAACTTATAGCGAAGAAAAGAGCGAAAAACAGGGACATTCACTTGGCCTTCATAGACCTCAGAAAAGCGTACGACTCGGTTCCCAGAAAAAAACTGTGGGAAGCGATGAGTAATATAGGGATCAACGAAAGTCTAATCAGGGCAATACAGCAACTTTATGGAAACAACCAAGTGGCAGTGAAAGTGGGGCAGACGATCAGTAATTACTTTAAGACAACAAAAGGGCTCCTACAAAGATGCTGCACATCTCCAACCCTATTCAAGATATTCTTAGAAGATACCTTAAAGAATTGGAAAAGGAAATGTGAGGGAATGGGGATACCAGTACGCAATGAACATCTTTATACACTAAGCTACGCAGATGATCAAGTGATGATAGCCCAAGATGAAGAGGACCTGAGTTATATGCTACGAAAACTAAAAGACGAGTACACTAAGGCCGGTATGGAAATAAACTTCGACAAGACAGAATATTTAGCGATTACAGAAGAAGAGGTAAAAAACTTAGAAATAGACGACAACTGGATAATTAATAAGAAAAATAGAGAAAAAATAAAAGCCACAGAAATGGAATTTTGGAGAAGGTGCTGCCAGGTGACACGACTGGACAGAATTAGAAATACAGAAATAGAGAGGAGAATGAATGTAGAAAAAGACACACTGACTTACATCGAGGAAAAGAAATTAATATGGTACGGCCATGTTAGAAGGACGGACAATAATCGATGGATAAAGAAAATAACAGAGTGGAGTCCTCTAGGAAAACGAAAGAGAGGAAGACCCCGAAGATCTTTCAGAGATGAGGTGGACGAAACCATGGAAAGAAGAGGGCTAGCAAACGGAGATTGGGAAGACAAGAAGGAGTGGAAGAAACGGTTGAGAGAAGGAAGGCAGCGTCAGCTGTGAAGATCCTTTTGTATATATATACTATAAAGTATACTAATAGGCCTCATAGTTTTGCAAGATTTATTTTTGATTACTTTAATTTATGTTTCTATAGCTGAGTAAGAGTATCGTGTCCAGTTCATTATTTTAATTGGATATTGGAACGGAGAACAAAGTATTGAAATTTCTTGAATTTTTTAATTTTAAACACTTAATTGGAGTTTTTGTATTTTTTAAACACATAATTCGTTTTAATATGAGTAGGCACCATTATACATCTATTACAGGAATAATGTTTAGAATTCATGGTCATAGTACTTAGTACATAGTATTTACATATTTGAATGTTACATTTGATAAATTAAACTTGTTATGTCATCATTCTTTGGCAAGTTTTGAATAATTAATGTTAGTAATCATAATTAATTGTGTGTTAATGCATTTTCTATTTTATATTCTTGCCCCTCGCCTAGGATTTAAATGAATATTGATGAATATACGCATTATGATGCTATATTATAAAATTTCTTAACAAGTATATATATTATTACTTTTTTAAGCCGATAAAGGGTAAAGAGAGAGTTTAGTTCTTTTAAGTAAGAAAACTAGTTGAATCCCTTGTACTTGCCAATTGTGGGAGCGTATAGTTGGTTGGACAGAACCAGTCAATCGTTATCCATTATGCTGCCCCACAATGTTCAACAGGGAAGATATTTAAAAATCTTGTCCGATGGAGCGGTTGTCAAGTAATTAGAATACAGAACACATCGCGCAGCAAGAGTAGAATAGGCATGTGCATTGTTCATTGGAAAATATTTTATATGTTTCTAGTTCTCGTTAAAGTTTCGCATGGTGCTTCTCAATTATCAAAGAAGATTGAATATGTTCTAGTTATTAAACAAAACAAAGTGCTATTTCATTCTCCAAGCGAGTCTCTTATGATATTACAAAATATATGCAAAGCAATGTGGTTGATTAAAAAATATATGCTAATAAGTCTAAACAATATTAAGTACGCATGGGTCGATTCGATGATAATTAAATAGCAGTTCTTATGAATAGCCATGCATTGACTATAGCAGATAGATATTGCTTGTAAGGTCGTCACTTTTACAGAAATAGTGTTCTAAAGGTATAATAAATTTTCCACAATTCCTAGAGAAGGTTAATGATGCAATAATTATTATAATATGATAGGAAATAAAATTATTCCATAGTAATTCCTACATAGTATATGCATATTATCCGGAAGGTAAGGCAATTTATATCAAATTAAGTAAATTGTACTCATTATTCTATTTGAATGTTGTTACTATAGTGACTTGCATAATTATATTACTATAACGTAAAAGAGATTAGCAGAAAAGTATTTTTGTTATAAATAAACGCCAGCCTTACAAATATCATTAAAGATAACTCATTAAAAGGCAAACTAAGTATTATACAATCTGATACAGAATTTAAAAGTCGATTACAGTTGCAATAATAATTTCTTTAATTAAGTTAGTTTCAGAAAGCTGTAAAGTATTCGAAACTAATCAGTGTAGTTTGGTATGCCTGGCTAACCATGTCATTGTTATCGTCTCATACAATGGCTTAATTTGAGATTTCAGCTCTTATACTAGTGCAACATTCTTAAAAATTTGTTTATCGGGACAATAAATAGTTAATCAAGATGATTATATAAAAAAAAATTAAGCTTTATTCTTGTTTTGTTATTGTATTAGCGGCTAGATAATGGATAACAAAAGATCCTTCACGCAGATATTTTTTTAACCACCTAACCTTTCGAACGATAAGGATTCTGCCCAGCTGGAAAAATTTCATTCACTATAAATTTAGTACTACGCAGCCTATGTAGAGATCACTTCATTTCATAGAAGTCGGTAAAACCTTTAAGCGTCAGCACCAGCTATACCAATAAAATTTGGGGTCTGCATATAATATCAAAATTATGCAATGTATTTTATGCCTTTAAAATGTTCAGATTTTAAGCTGGTGGATTATCTTCTGTAGAATATTTTGGAAGAATAAGCCTCATTAAAATACGAAACGCCAAAGATCGATTTGATATAGGCAGTAGTTGTGATACCTCAAAAATTTATGGTGTGTGCGATAGCAAATAAGTGTATGTGATAAATATTAATTAATTTGTTTTACTTATATTTTTTTAATTAAGTATATTTGTGTGAGACTTCATTAAATTTATATGGTTCTACTATGTATAATATTGCAAGTGTACACCATTGTCAAAATAAACATTGAATGAAAATCATTACGTAGGTATCTTGTAGGCTAAATTTTCTTTTTATTTAAAATTTGAAATGAAGTATAATGAAATAGTAGGTTAGACATTTCATGTTTAGTCTTGTATGACAGATGTAAAAGTCTAGCAACAATCGTAAATGTCAAGTACAGTACTGTAAATAGATGAAGTGCAATAAAAACTACAATTTACAGTAATTACGGCGGCTTAAAATGTTGGATGTACTTTGTGTGGTAGAAGTTTTAGTTATTGTGAAATATTAATGTAAAGCTTGTGTTAAACTTTATTTTAAAATTTATTTTCTACATTGACAGTGTAAAAAAAATTATAACTAATTTTTTATAAAAATTCTCTACTTGATATGATTTTATAGTTACAACTCTATTTGATTAATATTTACCACTGTCTCATTTAACATTACGTACAATACTTTTTGTAGCTACCGTCTTGTTGTTATTGTTACTGATTTTAATGGCAAAGCTGATCTTGTGTAAGTCAATTCCAATTTTTGTGGAATTTTAGAATAAGATAATCCCACGATTCTTTGTTGAAAGCGAAAAATTATTATACAATTTTTTTTATTTTAAAACGTATAGCTCGTAAATAGATACACATATAGAAAGTGTTGAAATTACCTATCTTTATGATATTAAATATGTATTTATCTGATTTGTGAAAGTATACCTAGTAAAATATTCTTTGGTGTTTTCAATAAACTTATTTTATAAATGTTGAATTTGGACAAATTTACCATAATTTTTCGTACCTTTCTCTTTTTTTTATTGTTAAACCTAATTGTAAGCTTATTTGCTTTGAACATTAAATGGCTTTGTGTGTTTAGAAACAACTCGTAATAGATACGAGATGCATTTAAGTTATAACACCACCGATTTGTCTTACAACCTAATCACACAAAAACTGTGAAACTTAATCTCCCTGCAACGTCTACATTTTTTACAACTTCGACGCCATGATACCATAGCCGCTGCAAACGCTTCTTTAGGAGTTTTTTTGACCACTGGAAAATTTCTGATTCGATAGACGCACGACTAGTAAATTTGCAACCACGGACAGTGTCTCTCATCGTTGGAAACAGCTAAAAATCACTAGGAGCGTGGTCAGGTGAGAAGGGAGCATGAGAAATCAACATGCCACGCGCGCAGTCTTGTGGTCGTCCGTCAGCATTCGTGGCACCTACCTGGAGGACACTTTTCGCATTTTCATGTCTTCATGCAGGATTGTTTACACAGATCCCACGGAATGCTAACTTTGGAAGCGATGTGTTCCACACTAATTTGGCGATTCTCCAAAACAAGTTTTTCCATTCGCTTGATTATGTCGTCAGACCGGCTGGTGAGAAGCTGAGATTGTTGTGGCTTGTTGTCACATGACGTTCTGCCTTCTTCATATGAGATACATCCATAACACCATTACATGTCTCACTCAACTGGGGATAAATTTCAATTGGTGTTACAGCACGCAAAATGGGGAAAAAAAATAATTACACGCTGTTCTTGTAATGAAAATGTTACCATTTTAAGTATCAAAAACAGTTCTCACTCTTGCCGCTGCCGCTAGAGTCCTGTGTGCCGAGCAGTGCTGCCATCTCTGTCGCGCATTTACAAAGAATGTGCGCGTATTTTGAAATAAATTGCATGTTTCTGTCTGTTCCCAGTCCCGAGAAAAAAATTCGGAGGTGTTATAACTTAAATGCACCTCGTATTTTATTGCATGTGCTATACAAAGAAAACCAAAAATATTACTGATTTTTTTCTATTTCGTTGTATAAGCTAATCGTTGGTTAATAATAGGTCTAGTAACAAAATCCATTATTTTTCCAATAGATGGCTTTAATAAATTAGGTCCTATCGGTTTACAATAGATGGAGTTAGAAAGCTGAAATTTCGTACTAAAAAAAACGTATTGACAGTTTTGTGAATGGTTGACTCAGTTTTGTTTGAGCCCACGTCAAAGATGGACACCAGAAAAGAGAAAATACGCTAGATTTTACAGTTTTCCTTCGATAAAGATGAAAACGCAAGCCAGGCGGTTGAAAATGTGAATAGCGTTTATGGTTCTGATACAGTAACAGCCAATCAAGCGCAATTTTGGTTTCGTCGTTTTCGTTCCGGTAATTTCGATGTCAAAGATGCACCACGCTCTGGAAGGTCGAAGATGTGAATAAAATCATGGAAATGGCAGAGTCCGACCGTCATATAAGCACTGTTTCTATTTCCCAGGAGCTAAACATTGCACAAAAAACCGTTTGGAACCATTTGGAAAAGGCTGGATACAAAAAGAAGCTGGATGTATGGATGCCACACGAGTTAACGCAAAAAAACCTCATGAACCGAATCTACATCTGTGAATCGCTGCTGAATCGCAACAAAGTCGACCCATTTCTGAAGTGAATGGTGACTGGTCATGAAAAGTGGATCACTTACGACAACGTCAAGCAAAAACGGTCGTGGTCGAAGTAAACGAGGGCCAAGCCAAGATTGACAGCCAGGAAGGTTTTGTTGTGCGTTTGGTGGGATTGGCAAAGAATTATACACTATGAGCTGCTCCCCTACGGCCAAACTCTTAATTCAAACCTGCACTGTGAACAATTGGGCCGTCTGAAGGAAGCAACGCTCAGAAGCAGCCAACTTTGGCCACTAGGACAGGAATTGGGTTTCATCAAGGCAACACCAGGTCACACACATCGATAGCGATTCGCCAGAAGTTCCGAGAGGTTGGTTCGGAGGTTCTTATGCATCCACCTTATAGTCCCGACCTGGCACAAGTGACTACCACCTGTTCCTGTCCATGGCGAACTATTTTGCTGGTTAAAAATTTGCTTCAAAAGAGGCTTGTGAAAATCGACTGTCCCAGTTGTTTGCCAATAGGGACAAGGGCTTTTATGAGAAAAACACAATGGAATTACCTTAGAAATGGAAATAAGTTATCGAACAAAACAGCACATATTTGACCTAAATCGGTTCATTCTAAGTATGTTAAATAAAACCTTCAATTTCCAGCAAAAATAATGGATTTCTTTTTACTAGACCTATTATATCCGTCCCCATCTATAAAATTTCTTCACTAACTGTTTTATCTTGGAGCCGCGGTGGCTCAGTTGGCAAGATCATCGTTCCTCTGTTATCAATCGAGCCAGCGCGGGCGAGTTTGAGTCTCGCTCAACTCATAGGTGTGTGTGACGTCCTAATTTAAGGTGCATGTTAGTAGGCACAATAAGCCATTGTCGCTGCAGTGTCGGTAAGTGCGCCAATAATAATAATAATAAAAAAACTGTTTTGTTAATAAAAATTTAGGTATCAATTTCAGTAGCTTTTTATATCGGGTCAAACAATTTAAATATTATATATTTTTGTAATCCTCGCGTAGCTTAAACGTAATGTGGCAAATTGGACCATTTATAGTAATTTCTTCCACAAACTATTTAACATCCCTTTCGGCTGAAGATTAAACTTAGTAAATACCGTTTTGACTCACTTAGTAAACATTTCGTCTTCTTTCAACGTCACTTTTTATCTTAAGGTAATTTAAATCGGTTTCTTTTCTTTTATACACCATACAAGCTGCTCCAATTCTGCATGTTAAAGCTTTATTAGCTGTAGCAATATTTCATGACAAAAAAATGGCACCGAGAATGGCAACAAGGCATCACGTGGTATAAATGTGGTCTACCAGCAAAAATTGGGAGTTATGCGTAATAGACCTCACAGAAAGGATCCAGAACAATGCATCGCATCTGACAACTACACTTTATTGTTGCCGGTTTAATGGAAATTTTTTAGCAGTTTATATATTATTCCATTCAAAAGCACAAAAGATATTAAAAGGAAAAAAATGCAAATAAATCATAAGTTGTTGCTTTAAATGAGTTATATTACAGGTTTATAGAAAAAAGTAAAGCAAAAAAAGACAAAACAAAATACAGACAGCAAAATAACATCGAAATAAACAAAGTTAAGAACACAAACAGAAGAAAACATTGCTGAGAAATAGGTATATAATTTCAAAACTGCTGAAAAGTTGGCCATTACTGAATGTGCTCTGACGATATTTGTAAAAGCCGTCTTTAGGTAGTTTCGCAGCTTTTAAAAACAAGTGTTTCTATTTGAAGTACGTTGTACCCTTTTAGATGACCAAGGACCTGTCCGTTTTTGTGGGAGCATGCCTGTGTCATTTCACTCGTTCGGTGTACATTATCCACAAGCAGTTGAAAATTGTCACTTACAGTCCTTTTTTTATTTTAGTAAATATTTTCTCGTTGTTTCGATGCTTTTTACCAACTGCTGTAACAAGCAGATTATAGTTTCAGTGTGTTCTTAAACTAATTCAGTTGATTTAATTTTCTTGGCGATTTTTATAAGAGAATTTGCGCGTTAATAAATTTGGGGGAGTGTGGTTAAAAATGTGAAGTCCTATTTTTATGATTTTGTATTGGCTATTTAATATTGGTTGGATTTTGTAGCCAAGTATAAACGCAGCGGCAAAGTTCAAAAAGTACAAATTCACGCTTATCTTCAATTTTACGATTTGCTAGACATTGTGGAGGGCTGAAACGAAGGGCTATAGGATAACAAAGTAACGAAATACGAACTAAAGAGTAGAACACTGTGTGCCTTACGGTAGGGTATGCCTTGGTCATGGTAATTATATGTTACATTAACATCGCAGATGAGATATGAATTCGTTTACCAATGCTCTATTAGCAAAAGAACAAAATAGCAATTTACCTTTTTTTCTTTTAGTTTATAGGTTTAGTCATCCCAATAGATACTAAAAATGACCAAAACATCACTAAGTGACATTATCACATTTTATTTCTTCGCATACTTTTAGAAAAAAAATAATAAAGAAACGACCAAGCTCTCTTTCAAAGACGACAAGTAAACGTAGACAAGAACGGTCAAAAAAGGTGACCAGCTGATACTCCCTATTGTCAATCCATCGATTCTCTAACGTATTTGGTACTTTAATTTTTGGAGAGTCTGTCGCTCATTGGGATGTGGTTAAACACATCCAATAGTTGGTGGTCAACAATAGACCCATGGTTTAGTTCAGCCCAACGGAGGCGATCGTGGTCAACTCGCTATATGGCGATTAAAGAATTTATTTTGATATGTGGCGTAATGTTTAATATTGATTGGGGACAATATAAACCAACATCAGCATACAAACCCCTTTTAATTTTATTTTATAATTTCATAGCTAACGACATCAATATCAAGCATTTCGCCAATAAGGGTAGTTCACATCTACCAAATTAATTTAGTTTAGGTTTTATTTTGTTCTGATTCAATTTTGGTTTTATTAATTTATAATAGATATTGTATTTTAGTTAAGATTATTTTATTTATTTTATTCTTCATCTATGACGTTACATACATGTGTGAGTTTTTAGGGAGACTCGAATAGAGAATCATTCGCTATTTACCAGCGGCCCAGTGCATTTTTGTGACTCTACTGTTTTATGGAGCTACAACACTGACCTGAAGAGGAATAAGGACGTTTCTATTTTAGAAAACAATTATACTTTTTCACTCCGACAGCGGCAAAAATGTACCCAGCTACAAAGTAATTTAGGGTTATGTGCATTTGAGAGCATCAAATCCATGTTAGAGCTAATCGAATTATTTTTTTTGTCTGGAATTGCTTGACCATTTTTAAAACCAAGTTATTTTTAAAAGACATGACGGCTAGTATTCATAAGGATGACTTGTTGGCAGTACTTTGAAATTTGCCATTTTCTGGAAATGTTAAATAAATAAATTGAAAATTGTTAGTCTTAGTTATGAAATTATATAGAAATAAAAAAATTAAAAAACTAAAGAAATGAGTACAAGAAGCATCTACACAGATCAAGGACACGAGAGTTTTATATAAGGTTAGAGAAATGCATCATACGATTAAAGAAGGTGCAGGTTTGTTTAAAAGGAAAACTCAAATAAATGTTTTAAATAACAAAAACACCATAGAGTTAGAAATAGAAGATAAAAATGGAATATGGGAAGAATATATAGAGAAACTTTTCACCGACGAAACTAGAAGCGACGAATATCCTCTGATAGAATTAAACGACGGACCATATATTCTCAAGGTGGAAGTAGAATCAGACCTCAAAGCTGACAAGGAAAATTAGGCTCCAGAAGATGATATGCTAACTGCAGAATATTTTAAGCATTTTAATTCTGATATACTTACTAAACTGACGAAACTATATCATTTAATATACAGTAGCGGAATTATATTAGACGATTGGTTAAAATCCATGTTTATATGTTTTATGTTAAATGTGAAGATTATCGTACTATAAGTTTAATGAATCACGCTTTAAAAAGATTTTTGTGAATCGTATAAAATCGTATAAGAAACAGACGTGAAGAGTTTCTTAGTAAAACACGGTATGGCTTTCTTAAAAAATCAAGCACACAAGAAGCAATCTTTGGCCTATTAATAACAGCAGAAATATTCTTGAAAATACAAAAAAAAACTGCATGTATGTTACGAAGATTACGAAAAAGCATTCGACAGAATAAAGTACGATAAATTACTAGACATATTATTAGATATAGGTTAAGACGGCAAATACATTAGAATAATTCGTAATCTGTACTGGAAGCAGAAAGTTTCCCTTCGAGTTGACAATAAAAGAACAAAATCTGTTGACATCAGAAGAGTTGTAAGGCAAGGATGCGTGTTGTTACCAATTTTATTTGATATCTACGCTAAATACAAAATAAACGAATCAATAAAGGATAGCGAAGAAGGGGTGAATATGAATTGCACGAAAATGAACAACATTCGATATGTAGATGACACAGAAATTATGACAGAAAATAAAGAATAACTACAAGCCTTAATGGAGATACTGAACATCAAGCGCAACGAAATGGGACTGGTAATTAACAAATAAAAAAACAAAGACAATGGTATTTAGTAGACAGTTAAACCCAGCAAATCCGAATATAAACTTAGACGGAACATATATACAAAATATCAATAGCTACATATACTTAGGAGACATAGACGTTAAATAAAAATGATATAAAGCTATTACAATGTTTCGAAATGTGGCAACACAGAAGGATGCAGGGAATAAGCTGGATACAGAGAATCTCCATCGAAGATGTTCTTAACAGATTAAAAGCCCAAACACAATTAATAAGCTTAGTGAAAACAAGAAAAACATTATACTTTGGACATCTAATGCGACACGAAGAATACAAACATTTGCAAGTAATGCTGCAAGGCAAGATCGAAGAAAAAAACAGTATAGGAAGAAAAGAAAATTATGGTTGGGGAGCATAAGAAAATGAACAAAACATAATGCAGCGACATTATTTCATGTAACTGAAGACACAGAGAAAATAACTATAATAACCGCCAACCTTGATGGAGACGGCACTTAAGAACAAAGAAGAGTTAGAAAAATACTTGGAACTTTCACTAGTAGATTTAGTCTTTTAGACTTCATAGTTTATCAAATGTGTAAATCTGCACCTAACTACTTATATAAATTACTACTTATCAATAGTTACATGGTTTGTAACAATTATGTATAAGTTGGTCCCATAGTTTAAATATCAAAGCAACTTTTGCTTGGTTTTCTTACTAAATCCTATACACCACATAACTTTACCAAATACATTTTTGCTCGTAGTTTTTGAAAACATAAAGAACGCATAAATTGTTTTATTTTTTGCTTTGTATGCAATTTCCTCGCATCTTGTTCGTAATATTGTAAATGGTTCTATCTTTACTTGATTATAATATGTCGTTTAGGATATTCTCTCGGACCTGATACGTTGCTAAAAATATTATAAACTGGTGCTTTTCCAAGCTTGGAGATTTTCTTTATTTCTTTATGTCCCCTACATTTCTTATGATTTTAAAGCTCAATAATAATCAAAATAATAAAGATTCTGAAAAATTTGTTTTATATATATAGGTGGTGTGTCTCAAACTTTCGGTTAATTGTATTAGAAAACAAACATATTAAAAGATTTTTTTGTTTAATATTTTAAATTAGTTAATAAAGGATTTCATTATTGTAAGTTGTAATTAAAAATACAAAGTGTATCTAAAAATTTTTAGTAAATATTATCAGAAAACAAGCAAAACAAAAGATACAAACAAGTTACTTTTATTGGCCTTTAAAGATTCGTTTTTATTCACAACGCACTTTTGGCAACGTTCATAAAACTTATATCAGCAAGCAGCTCTTTAGAAAATGATCATAGAACCGCTTCAATGTTGTTGGATTGCTCAAACCGGAAACAGATGTTTGGGGTTTTACATATCGAATGTGGCTTAGCCTATCATTTTGTTTCAGCCGAGAAAGCATTTAAACCACTTGCAAATACATTTGTCCACGGTTTTCGTATCGTATATTTACACCAACATTTCATCTGTCTCCATCGCAGTTTTCTCTAGTTTGTAGCAAATTTTTATGTTTTATGTGAATTTACCTTTCACATTGACCAAGTTCGACCACCCTCAGTGGGTTTCCCTTAAGATCACCTATACTCCACAGTAGGTGGCGCTTCTCAAAGTGTTTCTGGATGGTTATGTGCATGCGCACTATTGGACTATTCACCGAACATTTCACTACGCATTTCGAGAAAATGATTTTGGAAATATTTGTAACGTTTGAAAACAGTTATTGTGACTGATCGTGATTCGGTATAATGTATAAATATTCAACGAACTTAAAAAGTTCGTTACTGAATTCTATGTCTGTCTGTCGGTCCGTCACAAAATTTGAGAGTTTTTAAAATTTGAAAATGGATTCTTATAGGAAATTTTACGCTGATTTCGAATTCGAAATTAAAAAATTTCTACCTCGAATAGTTTTCGAGATATTCGACTTCGAATTTCGGGAAAATTTTCAACAGTACGATTTTAAATGTGATTCTTATAGGAAATTTTATGCTGAATTCGAAAAAATTCTATGTCGAATAATTTTCGAGATATTCGATTTCGAATTTTTAAGTTCGTTCTGGGATTGCTTACAGAGCAATCTCTTCGCCGGCCCCATGCTTTTTACTGTTACCCTGATAAATATGTATGCCTTTTTATGATGTTTTCCGTACTTTACTTTTTACAAAAAAATTATTATTTTCTTTATCATATTTACAACTTATTAAAAAATATTTATTGGTTTTAAAATATTGTTTGGTCAGTTTTTGCATTCTGTGATCCTTGCATATCACTTTTGTGTTTTTCCAGCACATTTTTAAAAGTATGGTTTCCACTTTGCATTATATATTATTTATTATTTAAATTGAAAGAAATTAAATATTTATATTAATTTAATTATTTTGTGTTTTTGTGCATGGTGAAGAGCTTTTATTTTTTATTGATAAATTTATTTTTTAAGACAGAAAAATATTTACTTCACAAATACGTTACTCTTCAATGAGACTAAGTTCTATTCCCAAATACTTCAGTGCTTTTAACTAATAATCTGTAAATTTCCATAACAATAAACAAATAATTTACTATAGTATTATAAATTTAAATGGTTTTAACAGAGGCTATATAAATATATTGCATTTTCATACAGCATATATGTATTGAACGTGATTATTAATTATGTGATTAACACAGTTGGCTAAATTTTTCAAAAATTGAAGTACCGTTTTATTTTGTTGCTTTCAAATGCACATTCGTTTTAAAAAAGTTTCCTTATTCGTCATAAATATGAGGTGGCGGCTCATAACCCATTAGTCTGGATTTATTCTAAATGCTCTCCACGCATTCCTGCTTGGTGTGAACAACCTCTATGTAGGTTGTGAAACGGTTGGATGCGGTAGAGTTAGTTATTCCATTTAATCAAAAAATATCGGATTCCATTAGAAGTTTATTTGAATAATTTGTATATTTTACAGTCAAAATTTGTAATCATTTAAATTTTAGTAAGCCCACAAGTTAATAACATTTTTCTTAGAAATGGATTAAAAAGGAAAAAATTATTAAATATTTTCAATAAAGTACGGAATGAATTGCAATATAAGTTTCTTGTAGATTTTGTGTTGGTTTTTTAGCATCTTAATATTCACCGTCAGCTTTGTTGGTAGTATTCAAGTGTGTCTATGCATATGTAAATAAGGAATTACCTTCACGACATGCTATTATGGCTACCACACCAGAAATAATCGATAAAATCCTTTGTGGCTGACCATTTAGGAAAAGTATATTACGCAACAAAACAGGTGTGAACTAACTGCAAATAGAAGTGCATTTGTTAATTCTAGAGAAAAAACTTTTTGGAATGAACTAAACAGATTTCACTCAACACTTAAATCAACTAAAAAGATAAAAATCACTTTTTTGTTAACAAACTCATTAGCGATGAGTGATTTTTTTTGTTATGTGTTTTCAAGTATTTGTGTTACAATCTAAGCTTGTACCAGGTGTGTTCAAGTTCTCAAGATCTTCAAAATTTTTTTCTCAGCAGTGAGAGTAATAAGTTAATTTTAAAAGATGTAAAAAAATCTGAATTTGTAATATATATGGCAGCACCATACAATGTACACAGCTGGAGTTACCGCGATTGCAGTGAGTGTTGTTTTGTATAGTTTAAGACCCATCGAAATTCTTTGCCAATTGAGGGAGACATGCAATGAAAAGGTTACGGATGCTAAAAATGTGCGTTCGTGAGCGAGAAAGTTTAAAGAAGGTCGAGAGTTTGTGACAATGAGCCGAAATAGCCTCGGCCATGAACCAGCCGGGCCGAAACCATGATTGTGCAAGTGAGCAAGCTGTTATTGGAAAACCACCTCTAAATTTGGCATTTTCGTAGGATTTATAAAGTTCATTTTGTATGATGAAAATGCGGAAAGTTTTTTGAAAGTTCTCAGCAGCTATGGAATAATGGCAATGACGTAAAAATGTGTATTATGTTGAAAAGTAACAACAGTTTCAACTTTTTTTGGGTAAGTACTTTATAAGAAAAAATTAAAGACAGAACTTGAATGCACCTCGTATACCAATATATAAACAACCAATTTATACCTAAACTCAAATTTATTTTGTCAACAGTTGCATGTGAAGTTTAGAAGTTGTACTTAATACACATTTTGTAGTTTTACTGATTTGTAGTTAAAGTAACAATAAAACGACAGTAATGGGCAGTCCGAGCAAAATGAATGGATGAGTTTTATGTTATAACTGATTGAAAATGGCCATCCAAGTAAACGTGCCATTTGATTTAGAAAGTGTGAAGCCTTGAGCGTTTAGCTTATAAGGAGTTTATATGTGCTCAAAGATGAATGCCAAACAATAGTTGATTGACTCGATCACTAATGAAAACCAATATGTTTGCATTTAGTTTTGTGTGCTCCTAGAGTAAAGAAACAGTTGTTTAAGAGAGTAATTGGCAAAGCTGCATACTTAAAGAAGACGATTGTATAATTGGAGAAAAAGTTTTGAAAAAGTGACACAAGCGTTGAAGTGTCCAGGAGGCGCAGCAAACGCAAAGTTAATCTACAAAATTCTGATAAAATTGTAGATTACCATTGTCAAGAAAAGCAGTAAAGTTGGTATTTCAAAGTGTGTTCGTCAGGTTATAAAAGACGGTATCGGATTGACTGTGATGTAACTAGTTGCATATCTTACAAACTAACATTTCATTACATGGATTATTGCAACATGGGATGTCAAATTAATTTTCACGACTAAAAAAATCTTAAATAACGCTGGCGATTGACAGAAATTGGATTAATTATTCTAAGGAACTAATTTATAAATTTTTACAAGACTACTTTTTATAATCTTTGTAACAAAGAGGAAACCAGAATCCTAAATGAGAAAAATCCGAAATAATTGCGTGGAAAGCCCTTTAAAGGAGCTGCGCTCTTAGATGGTAATAATGTACGTCCTCATAGAATTTGGTTTATTTAGGATTTTTTTTGACAGAAAAGTGTCCTAAAAGATGCTCATCATGGAATTGTTTGTGACGACTAGCCCGAGCTGAAATGTCGACTTAAAATAACTGCTCAGAAGAAAAAATATCAGGGTTATGTCCAGGTTATTAGCAAATTATTGATAATAATGAGTTTTATGTTTAATTATTCTAAAATTTTAGTTCAAATATTTTTGGATTTTTAGTTCATTTTGCTGCTTTTTCCGGGACAGCCTATTATGGTAATAATAATACATTTTTCTGGACAAAAGAAATACACTTTTTAACGATAAATGCATTAATACTGAGTATGCGAGCATTTATTTCTTTTGCTAATAATGCAGTGTTTACTCGTAAAGTTTTATTATCAGTTAGTTGGTGAAGTAAAAACAACAAATATCACGATTAAAAATACAATATATTACCGCCGGTTAATAAGATTTGGCGTTGTAGTTGTGTATGGTTTTGAGAAACTTATACAATCGGTTACTATGCGATATTTGGTAGAGGAATAATAAGACTAATTTTTTTTAACTATAAATTTCATGCTTTTTTATCATTCAAAATAGTTCCCCTGAGTAGTTACATACCGATGAAAATATCTTTCCTGTTCTTCGTAGCAGTCCTGAAAGGCTTCTCTTGGAAATGCATTTTATGTCGTCCATTCTGAATGTTAACCATAGTATCGAAATGGTGCCTTTTAAAATGATTTTTTTTATCTGGAGAATAAAAAAATCTCAGAAGTAAGATTTTGGAAAGAAACCACCTTTTATACAGAAGTTCATTGACGTACATGTTTCTTATGTCCAAATATCTGATGAACGACAAACCGATTCACATTTAACTTACTACTGATCCTTATCAATGTAAATTAACTGTCAAAATTTGATAAGACAACGTTACTCAAACGTTCTTGCGTTTATTTTCAAAATAAATTTTATAAGGACAACTTCAGAGGTCACAAAATTCGCGTAGCAACTGTAACAAGTTCGATTTTGTCTAACTGCCGTGTGAAGAGGCGATAGCAGCGTTGTCGAGTCGTACATATTATTGCCAGTTTTATTTCTTTCTGAAAAACCCCATAAAGTTTATTTGTTTATATATGTATATTATATACATTATTATATATGAGATTTGAATAAAATTTTGTACGCACATCTTTTTGAATTTTCTGAAGCCTTCACGGTTTTTTCCTCATTAAGATCCATTTGGCATACACCTAGCTATGTACCTAGGTAGCGTTCAAAAATGAAGGGAATCGGATGACAGCGTGTAGAGATATGAATAAATATTGCGATTTCTACCCATAATTAAACTCTAATAAGTTCACATCAAATCGCTACATTTTGAGAGCTACCTACCTCTGAGGGGTTTTGGCACAAACAACTTTGGTTAAGTAGAAGAATTTATGTCTTTTCCAAACAACATAAACTGGATTTGTTCTAAATCAATCTAGTGCAGCTTTATCATAATGAGCACACGATAGATCTGGCCTAAAGGAAATTTATGTGGATCTATTTAATTTGGCTTTTAATCATTTTACCATTTATAATCTCCCAATAAAAATGTCAATACGACAAGAAAGTTGATTGATTAAAAAATAAAAGTTAATAAATGTAATAGACAATAATTGCGTTTGAATTTTAGAAGTTGAGTAAAACAGCCGGATTTATACAGTTATTAATAACAAATAGCTTTTCGTGTTTAAACCGCAACACTTACACTATATGAAAAGTTAATTCACTTTAGAGACTTCACAATTAAATATTTTAAATTTATGCATCTGCCATCTAGTTGGTTCTTTTAAATTTGATTGGAGTAAATAGAAAGAGGGTTTATTGCATCTTATTTATATTTGTTTCTGAATAAATTGGTTAACTATTAAATCATAAAGTGATTTGTTATAAAAAATACAGCAAGGGCAAAACTATACTTTTTATAATTTTCTTTAAAAATTCTCCCGCATACCTTTTTATATATTTTCGCATTAATACAAGTGATGAGAAACGTTTTTATGTAAGAACAAGCACCAAATGCATCTTAATTGACTTGGTTTGTAAAGGCATCCATCACCCTTTCTAAACTAGCCGATATGTTATATAAAAAGGACGGTTTGAGGCTCCGTAAATACGATATTCAGTAATTTATATATTAAAGTATTAAAATAACAATATCGTTAAATAATTAACCTACACAATAGTACGTAGCGGTAGTCGTTTTCGGTAATATAGCAATAAGTAAGTTATAATTTTAACAAAGAAAGATAAGCTTAAACTAAATCTAAAAGAATCTGTCTTGTAATTCTGTTTGTTTAAACCCCTTCAATCTACGTGTTTCCTCTTTATTAATGTGAATATCTGCTGCTATAATATTAGAGTGAAAAGACAACCTATTTCAATGTCGTATGCAGAACTTTGTAATTTCTTCGGTAATGGTAGGACCATGCAAATTTCAATGGATAATTTCGTTTGGGACATATCATGGGGCATATACAAAACCTCTTAGTACTTTTGAATGGAAGCGTTAAAATGCTGTTAGGTTAGATTTACTAATAGTTCCCTGTAACATCAACCGGTAGGTCCATAGGAGCTTTAACGTTTTTATATAGAAATGCTTTGCTCTCTAGAGGTAATTGAGAGAGGCGGCCCATTAACTAGTATGCCCTGCTGTTTTTTTTTGTTCCAATTACTTCTTCTCCATGTAAGCCATCAGTCAAGATAAATGGTTAGATACTTCCAATCTTCTGCCCATGAAGGTTGTTAATTGTTTAGAAAAACCGAACGACAATTTCTTTTCATTCTCCCTGATGCGCCAGTTTTTGAGATAGATTTAGACTCTATTTAAATGGCGTTGCAACGAGACGCTAGTTCGGTTGTTGGAATATCTCTAGCAAAGGTTATTGTTACTGTCAGATTTGTAGTTTGAATATTAGAAATGTATAGTAGATACAGCGTTGGTCCCAACATGCTTTCCTGTAGCACTCTTGAATTAATCGGATGTAGTGACGTGGACCCCTCTTATAATATGACGAGAAAATGTGATTGTAACACACTGTAGAAGGGGCGGGGAGATTAGATTTAATTTCGTAAAGAAGTCAAACCTTCCAAGCCTTGGCAGAAGCTTGCGTGACATCTAAAAAAGCCGCTGAATAGTATCTCTTGTTTTCTTTATTAACGTGGATTAGGTCGATTAAACTGTGCAAGAGCCGTTTTATGTTTTAGAATTGATATTATTTGTGTGACTTTCCAGTAGCCAGAAGAGAATCCTGTTCTTAATATGACATTGGAGATGTTTCTAGATTCCACAGTTATTAGTTTATATCCAGGTAATTTTTTTTTGTATTCAATTTCAGCTGTATGGTAAAAATACTTTTTTAATGGTTACAAATACAGTCGCCTTGTCTGGATTACTTTTTATTTAGATTGTATTTCGTAGTCTGAATGGAGGAATATATGGCTGTGACTGCTTGGACTTTTTCTAGTATTCTTCATAGAAAATATGTTGACTATGTGGGAGTCAAAATATTTAAGTAGTCTTCAGTTGCTTGCCCTTTTATGTTATGTAAGAGTATTTTATTTATTTTAGCTTTGAAATAATTTTATTATGTGCCTTTTACTAAACAGAAGTTAGTGAGATCGGGTGGTTTGGTAAACTCTTTAGGCCATAGGTTGGTTGACCAGTTGACAATTTATTAAGGTTTTCTTGTCCATTGTTTTCAGTAGTAGCGATGCTTGGCATTATAGTCTTGTAATGCAATAAATCGACTTCTAGGGTTATTGAAAAGTAATCAAGTTGTTCTTGTATTATGATATGTTCTGACGGGAAATATACCGTAGAAAATGACAAAGTTTCTAAGCTGTTTTCTAAGTTTATTCTTGTTTTCTGTTTTTGCACTATTGGTATTTTAACTTATAAAGGATGTAAAAAGATTTGAAGAACAATATAAATATTTAAAATGTGTTATAAAAATTTACTTTGTATTATATGTTTTTAAAATTCGTACAAAATTCTCACATATTGGCGTGCCAGGTGAAACTACTATTTGAAACCAAATTAAAAAACTTTGAAGAAAAGTGCCTCAAAAGATCCAAACAATTTAAATCGTGGTCATTTGCAAAAATTGAACTTTTAAATTCGAAATCTGCAAGTGTGTCAAATTTAAGTTCATAAGTGGCTATGTACATACGCAAAATTACCGAATTCCAAAAATTCATATCAAGTCGAAGAAAAGCTAATACATTTGAAACAATAATTTGGTACAAATTTTGATTGGCGGTGTCGTTAGGCCTTTAAAAACAACTTTTCCCAATCTGAACGCATTAAAAGTTATTTTGGTTTAAGTTAAAGATTATAAGTGCAACAAATTTTACTTTCAAAAAGGCAATGCCACATTTTATACCAAAAAACAGCATACTGGGTTGTTTTGAAAGTTTGTGTCCATTAATAAACAAAATTCAAACGCAAAACTTTTATGCGTTGCTGTTTAATTATCCCATTATGTATTCACTATTGCCTAACACTATGTTCAGTAACGTTTCTTGATTTTTCATGCAATTTGAATATTTTATCCTTTCTTAACTCCTTAGGTCTTTGCAAGCAAAACTTCTCAAGGCGGCTTTTATAGCTTCTAAAGAGTTAAAGTTGTCGTTAAGAAAATTTTGCACAATCTTAAATAAATGATAATCCCAGTCAAGCTCCAACAATTTGATGTATGAGGTATCTTCTTCTTAAAGTTCCGATCCGTTTCGGATGTTGGAAACCATGATGGCAATACGGACTTTATCAACAGCGGCACGAAACAGTCCAGTTGTTGTATTGAACCATACTCGCAGGTTTTTCAGCCACGATATGCGTCTTCTGTCGATGCTTCTTTTTCCTTCGATCTTACCATGGAGGACCAATTGTAGGAGCCCATATCTCTGATTGTTGCGCATGATGTGCCCTAGATACTCCAGCTTACGAACTTTTATTGTTGTGAGGAGTTCTGTTTCTTGTTTCCCCATTTTCCTCAGCACGGTGTGGTTGGTTACATGCTCTGTCCAAGATATAAGGAGGATTCTGCGGTACAACCACATCTCGAAGGCCTCTATTTTTCGTCTTGATGCCTCTGTCAGTGTCCACGTCTCTGCTCCATACAGCAATACGCTGAAGACATAACATCTCAGTAGTCTTAATTTAATGGGTAAAGATAATTCATGGCACTTGAATAGTTTGGCCATTTTTACGAACGCTGCTCTCGCCTTTTCAATTCTACACTTTATTTCCAGTGAGTGGTCCCAGTTTTCATCGATTGTTGTCCCAAGGTAAGTATATTTTCGCACACGTTCGATCCTGTTGTTGTCAATCGTTAATCCGGTGTCAACAATGTGATTTTTTGTAACTATCATATATTTGGTCTTTTTGGTATTTAGGGTCAGTCCGAACCGCTTGCTAACTTCTGTAATTCTGTTCATAATTCGTTGGAGACTGGTGATGTCGTTTGTAAACACTATCGTGTCATCCGCATATGTAAAATTATTTAATATTTCTCCGTTGACTCTGATTCCATCATCTATGCTGCCCAGAGCTTGCTGAAAGATGTGTTCCGAATACACGTTGAACAGAAGAGGAGAAAGTACGCATCCTTGCCTGAGACCGCGTTTTATCTTGATGTCTTCTGATATCATATTGCCAGTTTGCACTGCTGCTTTTGATTCCAATAAAGGTTGCTTATTATTCTTATGTCTCGATTATCAAGGCCTATTTCTTGAAGTATGTCTATTAGTTTACTATGTTGGACTTTATCGAAGGCTTTTTGATAATCGATGAAGCAAGCATATATGTCATGATTTACATCTCTGGCTCTTTGAAATAGAACTTGTAGGCTAAAAATAGCTTCGCTAGTTCCCAAGGCATTGCGGAATCCGAACTGTTCTCTACTTATTTGTGCTTCACACGTTGTAAAAATTCTGCGGTGTATAATTTTTAGAAATAATTTTAAGAGGTGACTCATAAGGCTGATAGTGCGGTAATCTTCGCAATATTTAGCATTTGTTTTTTTGGGGATTGTCACAAATGTTGATCTTAACCACGGTTCAGGGATTTTTCCGGTGGTATAGATAATGTTAAAAAATTTTGCTAGCCATTCTACACTCGCTTCATCCATCATTTTTAGAAATTCGGTATGTATATGATCAGGACCTGGAGCCTTTCCGATTTTTAACTGTTTTATGCATTTTTCCACTTCGTCGGTGGTGATGGGTAAGGGCTCTACTTCTGGATATTCTTGAGGTTCATCTGATCTATCAACGTCTTCGAAAAGGTCTTCAACATATTTCTGCCAGGCAGAAATTTTTGCGTCTGGTTCTATAATTATTTTTCCGACCTTGTTGAGTAGCCTTGTTGTATTGTTTACTTTGTAGCTTCTTTTACTTTTTTATACATGTTAAATGCATCATGTTTTTGTTCTAATTGTTCAATTTCTTTGCATTGTGTTGTTAGCCATGTTTCTTTAGCCATCCTTATTTGGTATTTTATTAATTTCTGGATTTCTTTGCATCTGGTGTCGTTATTTTTTGCTTTTCTTCTTTCATCCATTAATTGTAGGATTTCGTCAGTCATCCACTTTTTTTTCTTTTGGTTTTGTACTGTCAGATACTTATCTGCGATTTTGTCAAAGGATGTTGTCATGTCTCAAAGTGCTTCTTCTACCGTTTGGTTTTTGTTTATACTCTGTTCACATGCTACACCTAGTTCTTGTGTCATATTCCTACGCGTTTGCGGGCTATCACTTATTTTCCTAAGGTCCCATTTCTTTTTACAATTTTTCTCAAGCATTTCTTTAGTTTTAATCTGAATTTTCCTACTAATAAGCAATGGTCTGATGCAATGTCCGCTCCAGGGTATGTTTTGGCGGCTAAACAGCTATTGCGATAACGTTTGTTTATTAGAAGATAATCGATTTGGTTTCGTACTCTCTGCTCTTTGGGTTCGTCGGGGTTGGTGGGGGCGGTCCATGTGTAGAGTCTTCTTGGTGGTAGCTTATATAATGTATTAAGGATAACAAAGTCTTCTTCTTCTACGAACATTTAAAGTCGCTCTCCCCGCTCATTTCGTACTCCCAGCCCGTATTCACCGATATGCTCTCCGCTTCTACCTTGGCCTATTTTAGCGTTTAAATTTCCCATAATAAGAGTTAGTTCTTGCTTTTTTAGTTGGTTCAATGTATTTTTAAGAAATTCGTAGAACTCTTCTATTTTGTCTTCCTCCGCTTCGGCTGTTGGGGTATAGACCTGTATTATATTTATGTTTATGGGATTTTGACTTAGTTGTAGTAGTAGCTTAGTAGTATTAGTCTCTCTGATACAGGTATGAAGTTAGTAACATATTTTTGAAGTTTGCTTGATAGTATCAATCCGACACCATTTATAAATTGATCTTTTTCGTTTCCTGAATAGTATACTTGGTGTTCGTCTATTAAGTATTGGCCATTGTTTGGCCATCTCATCTTGCTTACCCCCATTATGTCCAGTTGAAGTCTTTTGATTTCAGCTACTGCGTTATTAATTTTTCCTTGTTGGGCCATCGTACGGACATTCCAAGTTCCAATTTTGATTGGACTGTTTGACAATTTTAGCCTTTGTTGGTCTTGTGATTTGCAAGGGTTTCGCTGGATGACGACCTGAGAAGCCTTGCTGGTGTTTCTTCTCCTGCCGAATCTTGGGTTCCGATTACCATGATTAGTATTCATTGTATTATTGCAACTGTTTGCCATCTTGATTTTTTCTTGGAAATGCACTTTGTGCCTCTAATCAGGTGGTTTCCCCTTTGCCTTCCTGATCCCAATGCCGTTGATCTTCTTATCGATTCCTCCGCCTTCGAGGGCGATTTCTCACCCTCAGGACAATAGGGTGCCCATCCTGACCCTGGAGTCAGGTTTCTTTGCTTATACCCGGGCACATTCGGTCTCCAGAACTACGTTTGCCACCAATCCTTAGGTGTTCCCACCCTTTACCACGGGGAGGTGTAGTTGGAGTTTCTCTATCATCGAGCTTAAGACCTTACGGCATTTCTTAAACTCTCCAGATCTTATAAAGGACGTATGAGGTATAGCATTATCTTAATGGAACACGGCGCTCTTTCTATTAACTAATTATGTATGGCTTTCTTGAATGTCTCTAATTCATCCAGTTGCAAACAGCACTTATTTAAATTTATCGACTGGTCGTTTGGTAGGAGCTCATAATACAGGATTCCTTCCTAATCCTACCAGATACAAAGCATGATTTTCTTCGGATGGAGGCTAGGTTCGGGGGTAGCTAATGGTGGTTCATTTTATTCATTCCAGGACTACCTTTGCTCAATATTGTTATAAATAATCCATTTTTCATCGTCCCCCACTAATTGCATAAAAACCGGTAGGTTTTTAGTGCGTCATAGATGGAAATTTGATTCATTCAATTTTGCTCGGTCAAATATCGTAGCGATTTACGTAACCAAGCTTCACTCTTGGACCATGATTCTTGATATTTTTAATATTTTTGCTAGATCTCGTCTTGTACATCCCGGGTTATTCTCAAGTATTATTTTGATTTGCTCATCGTTAGTGGTGCGTGTGTACCCGAGCGTTGTTGACATGTAAGGTCGAAATGGCAGCTCTAAACTTAGCGAAACACTTTCGAACTAAAGAACTTTCTCCCTAAATAGCGCATATCCTTTTTGTTGCGTATTGTGTCTAAAATTCATTTTGTTTTCTCCCATTTTTAAAAGGACATAGGAATGACAAAAATTAATTTATTTGCTAATATGCGTTCAAATGTCACCTTCAAGAATATGTCCACGCACCATGCGTTTTCATTTAGTCATCTAGTAGAAATCGGCGCGAATTTTTCAGACAATTTAATATTATCCATTGTACTCTTAGTCCTCTGTTCAAAACCATTTGGTAAAAATTATTTAACGCCATGTTAGAGGAAGAGTCATATAGTTAACAATACAGACCAGTTAATATGTAAGCTGTAAACAAATGATAAAAACTTTTAACGGCGCTGATATGCAAGACAGATTAAAGTGTCTATTTTAGTAGTGTGAAATTTTACCAAACATACCGTGATTTTTGTTACTTTATAATGAAATGGAAAAAATCAAATTATCTCAAATTATTTTCTTGGTTGGCTTTTCGGCAGGTAAAAATTTGAAAGTCATGTAAGGTTTCGTCATGATTTACAATTGGCGTAAACATCTTAACCAGTTTTTATATTTGAATATAAATATTTGTTGATACAACAGTAGAAATTAAAAGTAACCAAGTAAATATCTCCATAAAAACACTTCTTATAGTTTTCCCTTGCTACCTATGGAGTCTTTGTAGAAAAACAGTAATTATACGTTAATGCTATATTCTTGTTCGACTTATCGTATTTTTTTAAAGTTAAATTGCGACAAACAGCAAAATAACATAAAAGTATTTTTATAAAATATTTTAAGTTGCGAATTAGAATAAAGTGAGCTAATATAAAAAATTCACTTTATGCATGAGAATACAGAAAAATCGTTCAATGTCGTAGGTAATAAATAAGTATTCCGGGCTACGTTCTTGGGAATTCATTAATATGCAACAAATGTAAGACAATCTCTATTAGTGTCGTTTTACTTTTGCCGCTAGTTTGTTTACAGAAGCTGCCAACCCTGCTGACGTCTTCTGACAAGGCTGACCAGTTTACAAATGGCCTTCAGATTTAATTAATCATGAAGCTGATATAAAACTCTAAACGTTGCTCTCGACACCGAAACAAAAAGTTAATTTATATCATGCCAATATTGCTAGAGAAAGTGTGTGCTTAGAGGAGAAAGCTGCTACAATGCAAACTGCAATGTGTTATGTAGGTGATTATTTAGTACTTAAAGCTTAGGACTCTTAAATGTCACTTTGCATGTTGCGCCTTCCTATTTAATATCACCTCAGGTTGTTAGGATAATACTAAGTGTTAGTAGTATAGCGTGTTATAAGAAACAAAAACACCTTGGAAAGTCAGATTTCTCTAATTGGATTTTAAAACAGTTTTAATCGCAGCAATTGAATTAGTCAAGGATAATGGAAAATTAATGGAAGGTTTGATAGCATTCTCGAGTTATTTAATTATATCTAGCCTTATTACAATAGAAGTAGATAGAGAAAAAATGTAACCTAATTAGACTAGAGTTAAAAATATGGAAAAGTACCTAGTATTCCTATAAATACTGTTATAAAATGAAACCTACCTTTGCTTTACACAGCGTAGAGATAGTTATAACTAAAACCCAGATGTTTACGCACTAAAAATCAATAAAATGGGCATTGAAAAATTCAAAAATAGGCATTTAAAAAGATGAAATATACATTTTAAGAAACCGGATAGGCGTTATTGTTTTAGTGATTTTATTATACAATTTATCATGTAGACTACATTTTTAATTATACATAGTACAAAAAAAATATTATTTACAAGAATTACAGCTAATAAAAAGATGGATTCTTAAATTCTCTATTGTTAAGGATTACCTCTTATCGGACAATAATATAAGATACTGATGTTACTGGAGCAAATGTGAAACACATGATTTCTGGAACATCGTAATTTACGTTTTTTACACTTGCGTCTCCAAAAGCAATACAAGCTATATTTTTTACAATTTCAAAATCTTGATTTGTAGTAAATACAGTTTCACATTTTTTCTTAATTGTCCCTCCCTTATTGCTTGAGACACTACGTTTGTCTCGTGTGGTATTATTTTCAATATTGATAGAAACAACTAAAGTTAAGTCTTTGCTTTCTAAACTTACTGTTGCACTAGAAATCACAGTATAATTAGTTGAAATCAAGGCCAAATCATTTTGTAAACTTTTCTTCTCAAAAAGTTTCTTGGATGTTTTGATTGATGCTGCCGAATCTTTGTCTAAACTTCTATTTGCTTAATTTTTGTAAAATTGGTAGCATAGTAACATAAAGTTGAAATTCACGTACTCCATTTAGTTATATTGGTTGAGGTGGTAGAGCTAATTCAAGTGCCATTTCTTTAAAAAGTCTTATCCTAAATGGTGTTTTTAAAAAAACCTTTTTACTGAAGATATGAACATATTCACGTCGGAAAATTGTTGACGTTTTTTTTTTTGATACACGATGTATCCCGTGGACATGACATGTCAAATGCAACATATTTTTGTTTTAGCATTACGTAAGTGTGGAACCGAACAAGTGAAAAGTGACATTGACGTTTATAAATCGCTCCGAAGCAATTTACCCATTTTGGGAGGTTTCGAGCAAATAATAATACTATTTAAAGCATAACGGTGAAGGTGGAAATAATAAAAATAAGTGTGCCAATTAAAGTAAGAGAAAACTGCTAATTTCTCAGTTTAATATTTAAGTACGTGCATCAGAGGAGACTTGACCTCCGAGAAGTAGATTCGGGCAAGGCTCTTATCGCTGAGCACAGCTGTACATACAATATTGTAAATAGTAAATACGGAACAGAGCCGCACTCAGAATTCCTAAAACCAAACCTAAAATATGGATAGTTCTGAGAATGAGTTTAATACATCGGAAGATGGAACAAAGAGAAAAGGAAACCATCAGGACAAATAGACGTATTCAGTAGAAGTAAATTAAAGAGATCGCCAGAAAAAAAAAAGGAAATCAAGACGATACATTACAAAAAATGTTTGTTATGATGCAGAACCTCACTACAGAAGTCAAAGAAATTCGTAAGAACCAACAGGAATATAAAGACGAGATCAAAAAATTACAAGAACAAAACGAAAGCATCAAACGTGAAAATGAACATATGGCAAGGAACTAAAAGAAATAAAAGGAAAAGTTGAGAGATTAGAAAACGAAAAAAGGAGAAATAATTTAGTGATACAAGGCTTAGAAATTGATAACGATGACCCTAAGGTTTTGAAAGAAGGCATATTGAATGTATTCAAAGAGAAATTGGGAATAGAAGTACCAATTAAATCAGCTAAGAAACTAGGCCAAAAAACCTGTCTAATCGAGCTAGAAAATTCCAATGATAAAAAAGTAGTTATGATGAACAAAAGCAAACTAAAAGGGAATAAAGAGGTCAAGATATTTATCAACGATGATTTATCCAAGAAAGACAGAGAAATACAAGGCATAATCAGGAAAAGGGCCCAGGAGGATTTAGAAAGCTGTATATAGATGGAATAGAGTGGAGATGGGAAGAGACAAAGAAAGAGTTAAGAAAAGCAAGAGAAATAACCAACGGCGACTCAAAAAACTGATTACAGATTTTGGATTGCACGACAAATATAAAGACGACGACCAGGCAATGAAATGGCATTTGAATAGGAAACAACCCAAACACCAAAAAGACACAAAAACAAGAGAACCTAAAAAGAAATTTGAAAAGAAGCATGAAACATGGAATTTAGCAACATGGAATGTAAGAGGAATTAGTGGGAAAGAGAAGGAGCTAGTAAATGAACTGAGACAAATTGAGATAGAAATAATAGTAGCAACTGAGACAAAAAGAAAGGCCAAGGAATGATTCAATTAGAAGATAATTATATTATGATATACAGCGGAGCCCAAGAAAATCAGAGAGCAAAAGGAGGTGTAGCATGCATTGTCAATCAGAAATGGGCAAAAGAATTTGTAATTGGACATGCATAAATGAAAGATTAATGTCAGTAGAAATAGGGAAGACCAACACAAAATAACAATAATAGCAGTCTACGGCCCAAACGAAGACGATAATGTAAACAATAAGGACCAATTTTGGAACGAACTAACATCACTCACAGAAGAAAGTAAAGGGACAGTAATCACAGTAGGTGATTTTAACGGAAGAGTAGGAGTAAAAAATAAGTCAACGGAAGAATCACTAGGCAAATTTGGAGAACAAGAAAGAAACAATAATGGAAAAGAATACTCGACTTTTGCAGAGAGAACCAATTCATCGTCACAAATACGTTTTACGAACATAAGAAAATACATCAGTACACCAGGGAAGTTAAAAGTAGAGACGAAAATCAATAATCGACTACATCCTAATAGAAAAGGCCAAAAGGAATATGATTCAAGACGTTAGGGTAAGAAGAGGTCCGAAATTTACAGCGATCACTACCTGTTAGTAGGAAAAATAAGACACATGGACAGAAAACAAACAAAAGAGAAGGAAAACTTGCAAAAGAAAAAGTTTATGAAAAGATTAAGACTTACATGCTCAAGGAAGAACAATATCAGACAAAATACCAAGAACTAATACAAAAGAAGTCGAAAACTGGACGAAAGATTTCTACACGAAGACATAGACAATAAATGGGAAATATTTAAAAGAATTTTGAAATCTGCGGCAAAGGCAGTATGTGGGGTAGCCAAAATAAATAACCAAAATAAACAAACAGATTGGTGGAATGAAGATATTAAAAACGAAATTAAAACAAAGAAACGGAAATGGAAAAATTATTTAAATAAGAAAACTGAAGAAGCATACCAAGAATACAAGGAACAAAGGAAGAAAGTTAAAGAAATAATAAAGACAGCTAAAGAAAAGTCATGGGAGAAGTTCGGACACAGAATGGAACATAACAGCAAAGAAAACCAGAAGCTATTTTATAGGGTGCTCAAAAATTGTAGAACAGAGAAGAAAACAATACTAAACCAAGTCAAGAATAAAAGAGGTAAACTCATAACCGAAGAAAATGAAGTGATAAAGATATGGAAAGAACACTTCCAAGAAATCCTAACAGTAGATGAAACGGTAACACAAAATTCAAGAGAAGATGAAGAAGGAGAACAAAGAGCAGAAAGAATGGAAGTAATAACGGATGAAGAACCCACAATGAAGGAACTATGTGAAGCAATAAAAACGTTAAGAATGGGAAAACACCTGGACACGACGGAGTAGAGGCAGAAATGCTGAAAACTATGGGAAAATATGGAGCACAAATATTCTTAGACATTTGCAAAGAGGCTTGGAGAACCGGTAGAATACCAAAAGAGTGGGAAGTGGGAATCATATTACCACTGTACAAAAAGGAGATAGACTTAGTTGTCATAACTACCGAGGAATAACACTGTTGAGCATAGCATGCAAGGTTTATGAAAGAATTTTAGAACAGAAACTAAGAAAAGTCCTAGCAAGACAACTAATAGACTCTCAAAGCGGATTCAGAAAGGGACATAGTATACAAGACCACATATTTAGCTTAAAAAAGTAATAGAAAGAACACTAAAACAAGACAGAAAAGTTTACCTAGCCTTCATTGATTTAGAAAAAGCTTTTGACCGCGCACCAAGAAAAAGATCTGGAAGAGCCTAATTAGAAGGGTGTAGGAAAACAATTGCTTAATGCCACCAAAAGCATGTACCAAAACTGCAGGAACTATGTAAGAACTAGATACTCACAATCGGAAGAGTTCATAACAAGCAATGGCCTAAACAAGGTGGTGTACTAAGCCCTCTGCTGTTCATACTACTCATGGACGACATTATTAACGCATGTAGGTCAAAAGTAGCGAAATTATGTGTAGGATACAGAAACATGCAACGAATAAACATCTCGGAGTGTGCGTTTGCTGATGACGTTGTGATATTCGCACCAAAGGAGAGGGACCTACAATACAATCTGGAAATATGGAAAGAAAGGTTAGAGGACTACAACATGAAAATTAACATAGGCAAAACTAAGGTCATGGCAATTGGTAAACAAGAAGAGAGACAAACATAAAATCAACAACAGTAAATTAGAACAAGTCAAAAGTTTCACATATTTAGGAGTTACTATAGACAGCAAAGGAGGACACTAAGCTGAACTAAACAAACGAATAGAAAACACTGCCAAGTTGTACTACGCACTAGGAAAGACATTCTTGAACAACAAAGGGATGTCTAGGAAAACAAAACTCACCATATATAAAACAATTTATCTATCGACATTGACATTTGGGGGGAATCGTGGGTAACAACGAAGAGACAGGAAAGTAAACTACAAAGTATGGAAATGAAATATCTGAGGAAAGTACTATGAGTAACCAGAAGAGATAAAATACGAAATCAAATAATTCGAGAAGAACTTAAAGTAGAACCACTGGAAAAAAAAATAGAAACACGACAGCTACAATGGTTAGGACATCTACTTAGAATGGACAAAGATAGACAGGTTAAGAAAATATGGGAATCGAAAGTAGGTACTAGTAGAACAAGAGGAAGACCACGAAAACATGGACAAGAACAATAGAAGAAAAACTTCTTCAGAAAGGAATAACATGGCAAGAAGCGAAGGTAATGGCACAGAACAAAAGGAGTGGACCAGATTAGTACATACGAGTAGAAATCAAGAATAATTTTAGTTTTAAATATTATGTCAAGAATTGGTTTAGTTTTATTTTGTAAATACATACCTTTACACTGTATGGTAGGAAAGGTCTTGATAATATATATATATATATATATATATATATATATATATATATATATATATATATATATATATATATATATATATATATATATATATATATATATATATATATATATATATATATATATATATATATATATATATATATATATATATATATATATATATATATATATATATATATATATATATAGTGTGGAACCAAAAAGTGTAATCTTAAGACCTTGCTTGAGCCGTATGTTTGTTTATTGGGCCATAAAATTGTTTAATGAAACTGGAGGTGTCGAGGACCGTCCAAGATCTGGAAGATCACGTTCGGTCAAAGGTATCAGAATTAGCCGAAATCCTCTTCGTAAGCAAAAAATTATATCCCGAAAGATGCAAATTTCCAAAACTTCGACGTCTCATATTATTAAGCAAAACCCAGAACTAGCTGATTATAAATGACATACGGAACATTTGTTAACAGATGCTTTAATGAAAAGTAGAAAGACAAAGACAAAAGGTCGTTGACTGAACGCACGTGTGAAGGATATACGTTAGGTCGTCCAAAGAAGCATTTCAGCTAGCGCAAGAATTTACAGAAGCTATCATTCAGCAGATGCAACGGTTTGGCTGCAATTGTGTTATGATGGAGTAATAGACATTTATTTTTGTAAAAAGTCAAATTTTTAGCCAGCGTATATGAACAGAATGTTTTGGAAGCTGTAGTATAATCTCTGAATCATACACTTTTTCTAGGCGAGCCTTGGATTTTTTAACAAGGCTCCGCACTCACCCACAAAGCATGGTCAGCTCGAACTTGGCTAAGCAACAATGTACCTCAATTTCTAACGGTAGAGGATTGGCCTTCTGGTAGCCCAGGTCTCAATCCATTAGATTACAAAGTATGGGGGGTTTTAGGAGGGACACTCTAGTATTGATTCTAACGGCTGAACTTAATGCTTTTCCAATGTGTGCAGTGGCTGCTGTCCAGCACAAATAGCCCGGACGTCTTAAAGCTGATCTGAAGGTTAAGGGTGGTTACTTTGAATAAATCTCTTGACATTATTTAATGATTCTTAAAAATATTACGCAAAAATAGTCATCTTTATCAGTATATAACAATATTTATGTTACTTATTATGTACGTGGCGCTGCTGCTTTTGAGTAATTTGTTGCGGAGTTCGAATGCCAGACTGTTAAATTTACGATATTTGCATTAGCACACACAAATGTTTTTCTAGTCTGTAATTTTTAAAAGTGTAATATGTAGAGGTATCTTTGAAGCTAATTTTACCTTGTAAGGAAGACTGGCGGCGATTATTTATATATTTTTAATTCTTATAAGTGGCTTCGTATTTGTGACGCAATGATAATTCAAGAAAACAAGCCGAAACGACGTTGCCAAAGGTTATTTAGTTTTTGCTGAGTAATCCGCTGGTCGAAAAAGAAACGCGAACAAGGTGATCTTGTCATTAGCGCACGGTTCATGAACGCCTTTTGCAATCGCAAATAAGCATTAGAAACAGTTTGGTAAAGTCGCTAACGTTTTGTATTTTCCAGGAAAGTCTTTGGAAGAGCTGAAGCAAACGATATCCGTGGGGAACTGCAAGAAAACGCCATGCAGGCTAAAGAAAAGGCGCACGGTGAACGTGGAATTCAAGTTCACTCCAGGTAAATGGCAGACCAATTTTCCGCTTGGTTGGAACGGCATCCAACTGGAAAAGAGTTGTAGCTACTGTCCTTCGAGTCCTAAGTTACTTGAATCAATAATCCCCCGAATTTATTTATCTGGGCGCAGTATAAGGCGCGTTCAAATTTAAATGAACAAATATAGTTGCACAGAAAGCGAAAACAGAGAAATTAAAATATTAAAAAGGAAAATTATGTGGCTTGGTATAGAGGTATAGTATTTGTGTAACTTGTAGGTTCTAAATGAAAGCTGCGCGAAGCTCCACTTAATGTTTTAATTGCAATAGAAAATAAAAATTATGAATAAAATTATAATTTTTCAACTCAAAGGTTACTTTTTAAAAGTTTCGACCGATAAAGTTTTGAAACTGTTTAAAATGTTACTAATTTCGTTTTTATTGCTAATGCTGGGTCTTTATCATAACCAAATCATAATTAATTTCAATTTTTCAAAAATGCCCTGTATTTAGTATATGTTGAAGGTATCTTAAGCTTCTACAGCAAGTGTTTGAAAGTAGCAGTAAAAAATAAAGCTCTGATATTTTGTTTTAAACCTGTAAAGCTTGTAGGACATATTCGAATATACCCTTAGTCCTACAAGAGTGTCTATAAAAGCACTTTTTGTTATTCTCAAGTACTTATTCTTCGGAAAGGAGTATTAGACGGGATACTGCTGCTCGGAATAATTCTATAGATATCATTCTATACCAGTCTCTAAGATTGTAGAGCCAGGATAGTTGTTTTTGGCGTAGTGGATGCCGTCCGTTAATTTTATTTTGTACTGCTAGTTGAAATAATTTAGAGTTTTGCATAACGTGGCCAAGGTATTTTTATATTATATTCTTATACTTTTTTATTACTGCATCTATCTATCTGTGAGTTTACATTTCAAACGCTTCGATCTTCTTACTGCTTTTTTCGTCAGTGTCCAAACCTCTTTACATAAAGTAAGACCTATTAAACATAGCATTATAATAGTCTGGTTCATTCTTTAATGTAGATTCGAGTAGCAGCCTGTGCCATTTATATGCGAACTTTAATTTCTTAAGGCAATTACATTGATTATTGAACTATCATCCCAAATAACGACACTGTGTTATATTTTCGATGTTTTTGTTATATAGCTCTCATTTGACCTGATATACAAGGATTACCTGGTCATATGCTTGACTTGCTTTGCTTTCGAAAGTTGCCTTTTTGTGTTTTACATATTTTTCCGACTATTTGTTAAATAATAAGGGTGATAAAACACACCCCTGTCTCGCTCCTTGGTAAATATGTTTATTTGGTAATTTGTCTTTCAATACGCTCACATGTCTCTTGATACTAATACAAATGCATAGTTCTGCTTGGTCCAATTCGATTGTTGCTAATAATTCAAAAAGCTTGTCATGTTTCAGTTTGTCGAAAGCCTTCTCGAACTCGATGAAGAGAAGGTACCCATCTTTTTTTACGCCCCTGCACCTTTCCAGCATAATTTTCACGAAAAGCAGTAGTTCACGTATACTCGACCCATTGGGAAACCAAACGTTCTTCACATTTATAGTAAACTCCACCATGTATAATTTTTAAAAACGTTGTAGAGATGTGCTCATTAAGTCCTTACGCATTTTGAGTTTGGCACTTTTTGAAAAAGTTATCAACATAGAGCACAGTCAGCCTTTGATAGAATACCCATTGTCTATATACAATCGAATAGATCAATTAGTAATGTTATATTATCGTCTTCTATTAGTTTTGCAAGTTTTTTGTATTTTATCCAGACCTAGGGATTTCTCTGACTTTAAATTATTTATTTCCTTCAATATCTTATTTTTTTGTTACTTATAGGATAATTTAAATTTAAACAGCTACTTTTAGTTTGTCCTTTCTGTTATCTTTAAAAATACTTTATATGTAATTTTTCCATTCTTCTACTCTTTCTTTTATAGATGTTGACATTTTCCGTTTCAAATTTATTAAAGAAATTTTTAGCATTATATTACTTTTTTGTTCAGTTCACGAACTATGTAGAGTGCGTGTGTTATCTTGTTTTTGTAATTGTTTAATATCTTTACATTTGTCTTTAAGTCATGTATTCTTGGTTTTCTTAATTTCTTTTTCAATTTCTTTATGTAAGTTTCAGTATTGTTATTCTTTCAAAACTTTTGTATTTTTATCATCTCTGATTCGAAAGTTTAAACAAAATTTTTATTGTTTTTGGTAGAATTGTGTCATTATTTTGATCGTCCTAACCAAATTCTTCCACTAGGTCTGAGTAGTGTCCTTTATCAACTATGGCATTAGAATCGCCTAAAACTATATTCACATCTTGCTTTTTGATTAATTTTAATACTTCTGCTAAATCACTATAGATCTCCACAACGTTGGAGCGTATACAGAAATTATATTAACTTTAATTTTATTTAAGGACCTTAATTGAAGCATTACTATCCTGGCTGAGAATGGAACATAATTTTACATATGTTGTTTATATTTTGGCTCAATCACTATGGCTACACGCTTATAGTTTATTGTGGTATTGCATCACTAATAATATATGGTTTCACCATTTCGTTAGTTACTTGAGGTTCAGTCGCTAGAAACCCCTCCATTTCTTTGATAGTTGATGTGAGCGTTTCTAGCGGAAAGGTTTTAGCTCTTCAGGGTAACCCCATATATCCCATAAAGTACTTATCTAACACAGTAAGGTTTTTAATTGCCACTATTGTTAGCATTCGCATGGAAACGATTTTTTATTGTAAAAAGTGAGTACAATATTTTCCATGGTAATTTTCTGATAATGTACGTTTGCTTGTTGGACTGAGTTTAATGTACGCCCACACATTTTCAAGTATACTGGCGTCAAAAGATTGTTTTTCTTCTTGCAAGTTGTACATAGTTGGCTGCAATGTTTGGGGAGGGGGAGGATGTAAGGTCTAATTTGTAATAACCACCCTTCATTATCAGTTTCATAATATTCTGATCAAATTGCAGTAAATAATTATTTTAATCATCTGTTATGTATTTAACGTCTCGGTAAAGAAGTGTAATGTTCTACTAATGTAACCCTCCCAAAAAATAAAATAAGACGCTGGGGTAGTCTCTTAGGACGTATAAATTAGGACCGCTACAAAAGACACCAAGCCCAAAAACGCGCCTCATCAGTAAATGTTATTTTCCACATATTTTTAGTAAGTAGCTATAGAACTTAAAATATTATTTGATCGACATGAACCCTATTTGGTAAGTTTTACGAAGTACTAAGTTTGAATTTTTTAAAATAATTATATTATTGCTTGATTGTTTTTTTGCCTTAATTGGACAATTCATCCATTGTTTTTGTTTATTGGTGTGACTTTATCGGATTGCACATTTTTGCATTTTCTGGCGTTTGGTGTGCTGACACAGGAGCGGCCCTTTAAATATCTTCATTAAAATCGCAATGCATCATAATTGCAATTTGTCAAAAGTGTTGCTTGAATATTCCACTGAAATATCAACCGGATGCCCTTGTGGGGCTAACTGTATTTGGATGCTTAACGCGGGGTTTTTATCTTTTCCTGCTATTTTAACCCTTAAAAGATGCGTGAAAAAATATGGCAATTCAGTATATTATACCAAATTAGCTGCTCAAAGAAATTATTTTAAGCGCGGCCAATTTTGCATAACAGTAAAATTAGAATTTTTTTCCTTTTGAGGTCGAACTATTCGGCAAGAAAGTAAAAATTAAACCGCAGACGACGTCATTTTAATTCTCTCTAAAATAAATTGCAGGTAGGTGTTTGTAACTAGTTTTTATTTTATAGATAGAGAAGTGAAGACGTTGAAAAACAACGTAAATGCAATCATCGTGGGCTTGCCGTTCCCGTTCATCGGTGTTGATAGTACGGATGCATGCGAACAGTTGTTCGAATCTGATGGGTCTACCAAGGCAAGCTGTCCATTGCAGGCTGGAAAGGAGTACATTTATAAGAACCATTTTGATATATTAGACATCTATCCCATTGTAAGTATTTGATAAATTGTGCTAAACTAATAATAGCAAAAAATATTGACCCGCTATTGTTGTGCCGTGCTGTTGGTTGCCTAATCGCTAGAAATAAGAATATGAAATTAAAAGTTCTGAATTTAGGCGGATTTAGTAATGATCAATTGATTTGCAGATAAAATTAGTCGTGCATTGGGGACTGACTGCGAACGATGGAAAAGACGTGATGTGCTTCCAGGTTCCAGCAAGAATTGTCAAGTAGGATTTTAACTGTTAGTTAAGGTTTTTAATAGTTTTAGATTATCGGACGCGTACTATACGTGCTTATCATTATAAAGGTGATTGTATGATATAGTATTTTACATTCATAATAGATTCTACTTTTATAATGAGTTTTGTAAGATGTAAAAAGTTACAGTAAAGATATTTAAATAGCAATATTTGCTCGCATTTTAGTGCTATACTACGAAAGGCGGATCTGCCTACTAATGTTTAAAAGTGATTTAAATTTAAATTGTTATAAGCATTTATAAATAAAATCAGATTTCGACTGGTCGTGTCCACGCTTTGGTGTTTAGTTATAAACTTGTTTCGCAGTTTCTTTAGCAAAACATTTTATGCAGGGTTCGCTAGAATAACCTAGCATTTTTAAACAACAATAAAAGGAACAACAGTACAACCCTTGCCATTTAGTCATCAATCAGTTTTGAAGATGATATCGTTCAAATGTTTGCTTATACAAGCGTTGCTTGTCGAGTTACTTTTACTGATGCTGCTGTGATCGGCTTGCGAATAGCATTCGTTAATTTCTTAATAGTCTGTTGCTGCGCTGAAACACTTCAGCCGCCAGGTGTCCTTACATAAAGAAATTCCAAGGGGACAGCTCTAGCGGTCTATCCGGTCATGGGATGTGGTCATGCAAAGAGATGGAAATATTGGCTTCAGAACTTCTCAAGAATTTATCGCCGTGTCTTGTTGGAACCACAATGTTTGGGCTCCAAAAATTGCGCAACTTCTCAACATAACAGGTAAATGTGACCGTCACCACATGCCCCATTTTCTTAAAAAATATAACCCTATAATGCTAAACGCTGTAGTAGCACACCAAAGAGTTATACGCTGACAGTGGGGACATCGCTCATGGAGTTGTTGAGGATTTTGTGGAGCCCATTACTAAAAATTCTGTTTATTGACATCACGCAATAAATGAAAATGAGCTTCATTGCTACTGAACACAACATCATCAGCTAAAACATTTGTCAACATGCTTTCTCATTGTATTTCTAGACAACCACCAGTTTTTATCGATGGAACATGAGATCACAAAATAAAATTTTTTGTACACCTCAGTCAGATATTTTCAAGGAAAGAGCATGCTTAGTGGCGGAACGTGGTCGAGAAATTATTGCTCATGTTGGTTTACAATACATCGATAGCTTTTCGATATTGTCAGTAGTGGCGAAATGAATATTGTAAATCCATAGAGTGAAACCGTAAAGAATTTAGGATAATTTAGGGTCTCATGATATGACTGAGTATCGGAAAAACATAATTCATATGAGCTACAGAATTTATAAATTAGGACAACTTCATCCTCTTCACTATCTAATCAGGCACACAAGTTGCGGGCCTATTTGTTTGCTGACGGGAGATCCAGTTTGCATCACAGGTAGAATAAAAATATCTACAATAAAGACATTCAGTATCGTTTTCTCACTATTCGCTGCATCTACCATTAGCATTAGTTTGATCGCAGTTGCTCCTTGTGTTTTATTTTTCTTCTTTAGCAGTATTTTTGGTAGCTTTAGCACTATTTTAGCGTTGTTTTTCTTTTTTCTTCGTCATTAAAAAATCGCCAAACCGCGAATATTAATAGTGAAACAAATATTTTCATAAGGTGTTATTATTACAAAAGTTTCTGTGCTACTCTATCTTTAAAAGATGGCAGAGACACAGCAGTAGTGTTTTTATAGTTTTTTTAACGGCTAAGTTGATAACAGTTGTTTCCGCTGAAAGAAAATTAAAATATTGTTGTAGCAATTTAAGGTTACCAGACGCCAATCAAAATGTTACACTGAATGTAAATATAGAAATATATAAAATGATAAAAGATTCCCAAATATTTTTATTATTTAGTATATTAAATCTAAACGAATAAATATAAATACATAGCAAGGCTAGAAAGAGTGAAAGCAGTGGCTCTAAATGAAATAGATTTAAGAAGCCTTCTTATACATATACAAACATAGATTCCTGCCTTTGAAAAATATTTGTTATAATTTGAATGTGTTCTTACTCTGCGGTTGAAAATAATAATGTTATTACATTAAGCAAATCTCATTATGGAATCTCATAAAGCAACGTTGAATGTAGAAAAAGATAATATTAAGAAAACCAATTAAAGATACAGAAATACTTAAAAACATAGAAGTTAGTTCTGGATGAGTGTAAAAAATTAACCTAAAATGAAATCGTTACAGAATTTAAATTAAATTTAATAAAATGGACCAAGAAAATATAGTTTGGACTGTTCGGGTAGTAAAAGCCATAATTGCCCGAATTAAACAAAATTCTGTTCGTAAGCAGAAGATTATGCCTCGGAAGATGCAAATTTTCAAAACTTTGGTATCTCGTCTTATTAAGCAAAACACAGGACTGGACTGCTTACGACAAAGACTTTAAAGAAAGAAGGATAAACGCGATTGTTGATTGACCATGATGACCAGTAAAAAATTTTGTTTACGGATGGAAACATTTTAAAGTGCAGGAATCTTTCAACAAACATAATGTTTTAGAGGGCGTAGTAAAACCTCTAAATCACACGCTCCTTTGAGGTAAGCCTTAGATCTTTTAGCAAGACACCGCACCCGCCCACAAAGCACCCTCAACTCAAACTCGGCTGAGCAACAATGTGCCTCATTTTATAATAGTAAAGAATTGGCCTTCTGCTAGTCCAGATCTTAAACCATTAGATTACAAATTATAACCAATTTAGAAGGCATAGCTTGCTCAAAAAGATATCCAAATGTTGATTCTTTATAGCGAGTTCTGACGTACGTGCTATCATAGATGAGTGGTCCGGACGTCTTAAAGCTTTGTTAAAGGATAGCTATTGTAATTATACATAACAATAGCATTTTAATAAATTATAACAATATATAAAACAATTAATCGTTCTATTTTGTTGTTCTAATCAGTGTTTAAGTGTATATATAGACATACTATGATGTAGAAGAACTAATATTGCTGAATTGTGTTTACAAAACCAATTTCCAATTAAACACGAAACCGACAGAGCTACTTAAAGAAATGATTGACATGATTCCTAAACATATTAGCAAACACAGTGATTGATTTTCAAATTTTTTTAACCATGTCTGAGTGGAGCAGAAGGTGAAAGATCATTTAGTGTTCTCCAAGAATTAAATACTTTCTAACATAGAGAATGTGTCAGGAACGACTAAATAAACTGGCCACGCTTAACATTAATCACCAGATAGGGCGCATTTTAGACTATTCTGAAATTTAGTAGTGTAAATTTAGCTTCTGTAAAAGTATTATAATCGAATAAATGTTAATTATCTTTGATTTTATTTTTTTTGCCTAAAATTTTATTTTAAATTTTGAGGGGCCTTGAAAATACGCCCAGGATCTCACATTTCCTCTTAAAGGCTCTGCATGTTAAGACAACTGCATTTAAGGCACGGCAATTAAAAAACGTAAATATTCAAGGTACCGAAATGAGTAAATTTGGTTCTTGCAACCTTTTGCAACCGTTTACTTACAATGGGTTTTCTTTTTAACCACAATCTTGTGCATGTCTCCTGTAGTGTCCTGAGATGCGAGTAGCCTTTCTTATAATTTTTGTCATTTTTTACTCAGTAAGATCCTTAGACTGCATTAAGCACACGTGGAACTTGACGGGACAACAACAGATGTGGCAGGTTTGGGCCAGTATATTCCAGAATGTGACTAAATTTTGAGCTTACTTTGATTTGTATTTATTTAGTTAATGCTGACGAATTAGTAAAGCTAATATTCGAAATGTTGCTAATTGACCTTGACACGGCTGTTCAGCTGCCCGTATAAACAGCGAGAAGAGGTGTTGACCTGGTTTTCTCGCGCTTGCTTTGATATGGATGTGTTAACATTTAGTGTTAACGAACTATTTAACCTTCAGGCTCAGTCTTCATTAAATTGTATCTAATTTTACGGTTATGCAATTTTCTTCGTTGTCTTCGTTTTTGAAAAGATTAGCCAGTTATCTGTAGAAATACAAGAGCTGCTGGCCTGGTTAAATTTTTATTTCTGAAAATAACACTCTTTTCCTTGACATTTGAACACATTTAATCTTTATGTATTGCGGTTTGTAAAAAAAAATATTTGTGTCATTTACAGCAGTTACATTATGTAGTTGTACAATTAGCAAGCTCAGGTAATAAATTTAAAAAATGTAAACAATTTCAATTTTATTATTATTAATGTAAAGCATAGATTTAAAAGTTACATATAAAATATGATGGATAAATTCCCTTCAGGATTCCGTTGATATCCTAACCTTATTAGCGAAGCTTTTCAGTTTGCTTTCATACAAATGCGGCTCTGTTTCAGTAATCACACGTGTGCTGTTTTCTTTTAGCTTTGGAATCGTAACAGGTTTGTTGACATAAACCCTTTTCCTCAAATATCTCTAGAGGAAAAATCTAATGGGGTTAGATCACAGGAATGCCGTGGTTAATTGCTGTCTCCCCTATGTAAGATACCACATTCAGAAAATTTGATTTCTAAATAAAGTTTACGAGTTGTGTGAAATATCGCTTCATCTTGTTGAAATCACATGTCATTTAAGTTAAAATTGTTTAGTTTTATTAAAAACAAAATTGTTTAGCATTTTCCTACAGCGTATATCATTGACAATAGGATCATTGCCAGCTTTGTCCTTAAAAAGGTGCGAGCCGATGGTTAATCCAGCGTTTTTGTAGATGCATTGATTTTTCGTGAATATTTTGATTTTCACTGGCCCGGATGTGGCAATTTTGAGGATTTACAAAGCCATTAAAAAGAAAATAAACTTTATTATTTAATACCTTATTTTTATAATAAAGTTAAATGATATTAATGGTGTTCTACATAGTATACGACGCCATAATGACTTTGCCATGTGTTTAGACACCATACAAATGAAAACTTTTATCGTTCACAGTAAGCAAACGGCAATACAAATCCTAAAATTAATTTTGGATTACTCCATAGTTTCTAGTGTTGTTTAATTAGTTGCATAATATTCTGTGTTTATTTGTTCGTGTTTTATTTCACATGCCTTATTAATCTTTACTTTCACTTTATGTACGTTTTATAACACATTGGGATTTTATATAATTTGTGAAATTTTATTCAATCTTTTATTTCGTTATTTAATTTTTATTTAGTTCAATAAATCATAAAAATTCACTTCGGACACCATTTTGTTAGAAAATCACGATAGGTTTGGAAAGATAGCATTATACGTTTTTCAGGGAGATGTATCGTATATATAAAATATTGAGCATGTTTTTTAATAATAAAACAAAAAAAAACTTTAAAAGCATTCTTATATATAGAAATGGTAGAAATATCTATAGGATACTTATGTATCTGAAGCAAAAGAAGCAAATTAATGCAATATGCTGTCCCAAGTGTATTTTTATTACGTAGAAAATATTTTAATTGAATAAATAATAATCTCATGCGGCAACATCTGTAGCTTACAAAGGATGAGGTAAAACAATTAAGATAATGTTAACAATTTTTTCTATTGCCTGGCGTTACTGTACTGGAAATGGTGCATATATCAAGTGATTGATATCTTATGACATAACAAATCAACAACAATAATGGCGCTAGGATGTAGACAATGGCTAAGAAAGTATACCTTCAATAACTAAACTCTTCAAAACCTAATTGTTTTTTCTTGAAAAAGCAAATCACATGTGAAAATACGATAAAGTGGATGCTTTCTTCTAACTGATACAAAATCCATACTTCAGAGCGATTAACGTAGCTAAGCCTTATCACAAGTTTAAAGCATTCACCAATTCATGAACGTTGTTTTGCAGATTTATATGTGTAGCGAATCTGCGAACACTGCGATCTTTACCTTCCAGAAGGAAATTTCCAGTTTGAAACCTCCTAAACCAAATCTAAACCACTCTCACAAAATGTGTAAAAGTCATTATCGTTGTTACCTTTTTTAAATCTGCAATATTATATGTTGCAAACGCTTTCTTTAGTTTTCCATTTTTAAAGAAGAAACGTGTTCTACGATAGTTTGATGACCAAAAAGAATGACATTAACGTCTAAGAGATGAGACGGTATATTTATATAAACTCTGGCAAATAAAGCAGTTGCGTGAAGGTTAACAAAAAGTTTTTGGAACACTCTTATATACAGGTATTGGATAAAATACCTATCAAAAGTGGGGCATATTTTTACATTTGCCTGGTAATACTGGGCACTGCAAAAACCAAATGTTTCTTGTTTGTTGCAGGTAGTTTAGACTGTGCACTAATAGTAAAGTGAGGCAGTGTGGTTGTGCAGGTGTGGTGAGTTTCAAAGAGGTCTAATTGTTGGTGCCCATCTAGCTGGAGCATTTGTGAGCAAAACAGCAACATGACCGCATACACAGTGCACGGTAAAACAGAGTCGGCGAAGCATAAAATTGGTTGAAAGACGAAGCTGCGGATAAGAACCATCGGGCTTTGAAACGTATGGAGACGTTGCAAACAAAAACAACGACCTAGAAATTGACTACAGAACTTAATTAGCACCTAAACACTTCAGAATCATCTAAAATAGTAAAACGGGAACTGCATAAATTAAGTATCCATGAGCGTTTGCTATTGCTAAGCCCCTAATGACAGACACGAATGCTGAAAGAAGACGTGTATGTTGCAATGCCCACAAAACTGCACAAAACTGAACGTTAGAGGACTGGCAACATGTCGTTTGATTAAACGAATCACCCTTTATCCACTTCTCGACCACTGGAATTGTGTTTTTCTGGTGAATACTCTCTGAAGCATACGATATGGACTGTCTCCGCTTGACTGTCAAACATGGTGGCATTTCTATTACGGATTTTGGGCGCTATATCACGATATTCAGCAGCCCTCCTTCACATTATACGGCCGAGTCACAGCAGCATGTGTGTGCAGAAAACTCTCGGGTAACGAGGTCTACCCAATGGTGCAAATTTTATTTTCAGGCGGGAATGCCATATTATAGGATGATAATGTCTCCATTCACACCGTTGGCCCCGTTCAAGAGTAGTTTTAAGAGCATGCTGATAAGATTCAATATATTTCTGGCTCGCCCAGTTCCAAGACCTAAATATTATCGAGCCGTTGTGGACTGTTTTGGAAAACAGGGTTAGGCGTCGATTTGCACCTCTTTCGTCTTTACCGGAGCTGGAGCCTGTGCTGCATAAGAATGGCTTCAAATTTCACTTATTATTATTAAGGACTTGTATTGGTCTATTTCAACCAAAATTTAAGTTGTATTGCGTGTTAAAGGTGAACCAATATCGTATTAATACAAGATGTTCCGACTTCCACAAGTGTAGTAGTTTTGCTAGTATGGCAGCTTCCTTACCTTTAAAGTATTTTTGACAGCGTCTGCAAAATTAATTATTATCGATGGTCTCACTAGTTGTTAAGGGTAAGTTGTAAAAGTATAAAAAGGGGAGTAGTCCCTAAATTTATAATAGTAATGGTTGATTTTTCATTTCATAGCTTTTTTTTTGTTTTTGTTTAAGATATTTATTTGCAATCTGCTACAGTAGCAATAAGCAAATCAGTAAATTATTCTAGGAAATACATTCCTAGTGTATATTACAGGTGAGGTGACACCTTATGGCGTTCCTTAGTAAATTCACTTATACAATATAACTAAGAAATAGTAAAGATGATAAACTGTCTAGAAACGATAAGGAAGATCGGTCTGTTTGAAACGCTTTAGTCTGCGTACTTGCCCACTTTCATCAATAAGATCTGACACTAATGGATTAGGATGTGTTTCTAATTATATATAATAATTTCTTAGCAATTTTTTCTTTCGCTGTTTTCAATTTCAGGTCTTTCCTTATTTCTGTGTTGGGTATGTAATAGGGAGCATTGGTAATCATGGGGAGTGTCTTCGACTGGAAGCGTTCCATAATTTTGATATTGGGATGTGAGGCAGTACCCCACAGCTGAATGCCGTAGCTCCAGGTTGGTTTCAGTACACTTTTATAGACTAATTTGTTGTTTAGCGAAAGTTTGGAGTTGCGGCCTAATAGCCAGTAGTAGCTCACAATTTTAAGAATCAAGTGTTTTTTCTTAGTCCAAATGTGCGTACTCCAAGGTATGCCTTTGTCAAGACGCATGTCAAAGTATTTTACATCCTGTACGGGGTTGAACTTGGCCAGCCATGATCACGTGGGGGACGATGCTTTTACGTTTAGTGAAAGTGATTTGTAATGATTTTTGGGTATTAATTTTGAATCGCCATTTTTGGAACCAGTCAGAGACCTTATCGAAGGTCTGTCTGATATCTAGAAAGACGGCCCCACAGTAGTTTTTATTTTTGAATGCATAGTTAATGTATTCTACTACCCTGTGTACCTGTTGTATAGTGAAGTGATAACTCCGGAACCCAAATCGATGATCAGGTATTAATTTTTGATCTTCAAGAATAAGGGTTAGCCTGGTCAGGAATAATCTTTCAAATAGTTTGGAAAACAGGAGAAGCAGGTTGATAGATCTGTATGATGTTGGCTCATTGATGAACTTTTCGGGCTTAAGGATAAGTATAATTTGTATTGGAAAAAATCGTGTACGTAAATGTTGTGATCATACAGATAGCTTTAAAAAGCAGTTCCTTCAATCTGCGACCAGTAATTAAGTCGTATCCAGGAGATTTTTTGCAGTTAGTCCTTCTATCAATAATTGTTTGAACTTCAGCCCTAGTGAAAGGTTTGATGGGTAATGTAAGTTAATAGGTGGCCTGAAGGAAGCTGTTCACTTCCACATTAGTGTGTGGATCATTGGTAAGAAGAGGTTGAAACACTTCTTGAAGGTGGGCTGCAAAAGTATCTGGTATTTCAGAGGACGTATTCAGTATCATATGTTGCGGTTAATCCTTCTATGTATTCGTTGAGGTATTCGTTTTTTGGTTGCGTTATGAGTTCTTTGAGATTTTGAGCTACTGTGTTGAGTCTGCGTTTGTTCTCTGAGGATCAATGTTGCCAAATCTTCGGAATTGCCGTTTTTCGGCAATATTTTTTTTTGATCGAGCAATTTTGATGTGTAGTTGATAATTGTGGTGTAGCTCTTGTGACAGCCAAATGGATTGCTTGGTTTAAAGTTTCTACCGCTTCTTGGATGTCTTCTTCTGCGTTCAGTGGAATATTAGTTGTTATGTTGACATGTAGTACTTTTCTGAAGTAGTGCCAGCCTGACTTTTTGTTTGTTAATGTTGGGGATCCAGTTTTACTTATGATTGTTGTACTAATTTGTGCTATATTATAGGACTATGGTCCAAGAATAGGCCGAGACACGACGAGATTTCTAGATAATCTTGAGGTATGCTTTTAACCACAAAAAAGTCAACGAAGTCGGTGGTATGCAAAAAGATAGCTCAGTTTATTGTTTTGCATAATATATAGTAGTATTCTTCCTTTTGGAATGGGAGCACGCAACCCCTAGAGGGGGTGTTTTGCGTTAAAATTACCTCCAGACAGAAATCGGTTGCCTAAAATTCAAATATACCTTTTAAGACTTTCTTTATTAGGTCTGTGCCCGGATAATCTAGTCCTCTATAGATATTATGGTTGCCTGAATACATTCAGAATAGTACCTTAGGATTTCGTGATGTTTTAAATGATGTTTTATTAGTATTGCTAAACACCTTCTTGCTGTGTTATTGGGATAATTGGTGTTGTAGATATCGTCTTTTAAAGTATGTTCCGTAAAATGCGTTTTAAAAATCAATATGTCTATATTGTGGTGTAATAGAAAGGTTTTTATTTTTGGCTGTGGTTGACCCGGACATTGGCGTTCCACTGAGCTATTTTGAGTATTTGAGCCATTATTGATTATTCGAGTTCAATAACTGCGTCACTAAATTTTTTAAATCTCTTATGCAGGTTTCTTATCATTACTCTGAATGGCTTTTCCCCTAGGAAGATAAATGAGTGTTTAACAACTTTGTGTTCGTCAAGGATCTTAATTAGCTTTTTCTAGTTTTCGACTGTCTTAATTATGCTCTTTACGATGTCTCCTGCTGTTAAATGATATTGGTACTTATCGTTCTTTAGTTGTACTTAAATAAGTCGTAATAAAGCGTATGTGTATTGGAGGGGTTGGGGGAATTGGGAGTATGGCATTATTTTCTTTTTGAAGCGCTTGATGTTGAGGAGTTTCCCTGATTTGCTAGAATTTGATATATGTTACTTGTGGCAACGGAATATTTGTCTACAGGCAATACTGGGTGAGTATTTGTTTAAGCAGGGTGGTTAGTTTTGTTTATGTTGTATTTTCTTGTTACTACTTCTTAAAGAATCATTAGGTTTTAGGAGGATCGTTGATTCTTCACTTATTATTGAATGATTGTCGTTATTAGAAGTTAGAGTGTTTGACTTTAATAAAGTTTTGTTTTTGATTGATTTCTCTCTATTACAGTCCATGTGAGTAGAATAGGGTAATTCCATTAGCTGCAGCTGTGTGTTTCTTTGCTGATAATTAGTGGGATACATCGGATATGTTTGTTGTAGCTGCTGCCACTGAGTGTTTATCGTTCGTTGCGGATTTGATTGGAAGAACGGTTGGTTATACTATTGCACTTGAGGTTACAATTGCACAAACATCTGTGTATTGTTCTTTGGAGGCACAGTGAGAAATGCAGGATAGTTTGAAATTGCGTGTGGGAAATAGCTGTTTGTATTTACCTGCTGAGCTCCTGCGCTGTTTTGCATTATAAACTTAAGTTATAAAATTTAATGAAGCTCACAAAAGCCTATAAATTTAAATGGAAATGTTTATATTAATAGAAAAATATTTAAGGAGTTATCGGACACCTTACGGCCGTACTCCGCTGTGCAATTACTTTATCTCTGCGTTCAATTCATGTTTTTACCCCGCGAACATAAAACAGAAACTATGTCTTAGTACGGATTATCGTACTGAAAGAGCTAGTATTTTGACACTTTTTTAAAGATCACACTTTTATTGCACTCTTGACATTGGCTCTTATCTCAATTAGTCCGTGTTTTAAAATTCTATATTTGGTTATTAATATTACTATAAAATTTGTGTCGTCTTACTTGCACTATTGGAGGACACTTAAGTCCGACCTTTATCATGTTTAGATAGCTGTGCATAAAACATCAAAACTGTTTTTGTTTAGTCGTTTAATTAGATTTTAGAAAGCATAATGCAATAATAGTTATTAATTTGTCATTTTATTTGTATATTGTCTTCTATTATGGTAAGTGCTTTCCACAAGTTTTTAATTATTAACAGAAATCTGTATTACAGGAATATTAATTATTCAGCTCTTCTCCAACTGGACACCTCTGTAACAAATAGCGTCCTTTTGAAAATATAGGCGCAATAAAATATTTAGTCAGATCACCGCTATCTTTAAACATTAATTAGTAGATGTGGCTTTTTAAAGAGACAGCTTTTAATTATAGAATAATGAAAATATTAATACCGATAAACATTATCTTTGTAGGTACATTTTGGTCTACTTTGCGCTCTTATCTTCTACTTATTATTAAACTGATTTTAAAAATAAAAGAAAGTCATAATGCCAAAGCTTCATTTCTTTATCTAAAGTGATGCTTGAAATTTGCAACATCGTAAATCTTCTGATAAAAGTTGCGATATTTTAATAATCAGTTTTTTATATTTACTAATTACAAATTCAAACGAATGCATTTCTATATAACAAAGTTTGATCAAGTCAACTGTTAGAAGCTTACTAGAGTTAGGGTTTTAAGCATGCTGATGTGGAAATACAAGTGTGTATAAACTAGTACGCCATGAAGCAGTGAAGAAGAAATGTTTTAATTATACAAGGTGTTCAATGAGATCAGATCACAGTTAACTTTTAACCTGGATATTTTTATATCTTCATATTTTATTAGTAATTTTGAATGCGTCGTATTTTTATCTTGATTTTTACTACAATTTTACTAATAGTACACTTTAAAAGTTTTTTATAATAAAAAGAGCAAATACTGAAAATAAATACCCAATATGTGGTTGGCTTTTGATATATTTCTATTTGTGACAGGATGATTAACACAGTCTAATTTACTGTCATCCTCAAAGTAATAGTTGTATTTTATTGCTTATGATTTGTTCTTTAAATGACCAAGCAAGATTTGATGGCCTTAATTAGTTAAATATTTTTTAACGTTTTGTCTTCACCTTTGTCCTTGTTTTCGAAAGCAGTGTTGTTAACCATTTGTGTTTATTTTCGAATTTAAGCGATACTTGATGATGAGAAAGTGATACACAATCAGAATTAAAACAATTGTAACCATTTAAATAAGAAGGTATAGACACGTAGCACGTTCAGGTCACAGGTTTAATATACCATTCAGGAACTAAATTGCCAGTTTGTAGAACTCTGCTTTTTTGAGTAAGTCATGTTATTGGGACTAATATACCAATTTATAGAAACCTCAACATGCCGTTAGTTGTACACAACGGGAGTTTGTCAGATATTTCGTCAGTATAGTTTTATTATTTTAAGGTATTTTTCTTCTATAATTCATGTCTATAGCCTACAGATTTATACAGGTTTGTTTAGCCGACAGTTAATCTTGATTATTTTGTCTGATTTCAAATCTTTAAGTACAAAATTAATCATCAAATTAATCCATCCAAGATACTAAAAAGAGCGATGACACTATCGTTGTTCATCAATCCCGTTTTTCATTCATGTTTAACCCTACTTAACGCAAAAAGGTATGAACAGTTGCGTCAGTATATTGATTCGGGCATGCAAAGACAATTTTTGTTAAAATATTTGATGACCGTCTTTACTACTTATAAAATCTTCAAATTAATTAAGACTTGAATATTTTATTTCTTAATAGCCTTCTGTAACCTTTTAAATATATTAGTTTAGACGAATCTTTCTATTACCAATAGAATGTGGCGAGATGCTGGTTCATATGAAGGCATCAAAGTGGTGCGGTCAGAATAAGTATATATTACACAATTGTTTTTGGTAGTGCTAGTCCTTACCATCTTATATAAGTAATTTACACAAGCATTGCTCAACATTTCAGTTTTTATAAAGCTATGTGTGCTACATGTAATTACAAAGAATAACTGTGTCCATAATACACGTGTGGTGTTTGCAATAAAAAAGATTAATGAATATGTCTGCAAACTGTTGACGTCACATTGTGTAAGTGATACCATCTAAAAGAGGCTCCATTGTTGCTAGTAACTACTCAAAGTTGCCATTAGTAAAAATTTTTGCTATTAAAAATTTTGAATTTTTATTATATAAAGAGCGATAGTATTGTCGCTCTTTAAGATTTTCTTGTAAAATATATCTGAATCTATAAAAATTGAGTGTTGAAATCTGCAGATAGACTTCTACTAAGAAGTAACAATTACAGTCTTGCTGGTGAATGAGCACATATAGAGTGTAATAGTCGCATTGTCAATGACTGAACAATAAATCTGCATTAAATGTTATAGCAAGGTGGAGCATTTGCTCAAAAAACTATTTAGATGATTCAGAAGACTTTCAAATAGGATACATTGAGTGCAGCACGAATAAAAATGTGGTACAAACGATTTTGTTAAAAATTATTCACATTTTAGAAAACAAGCAACAATCAGAAAATGTTGAAGGTCTACAAGGTGCTATTAATAAGGATCGGTGACTAACTAGAAAATAAACTGAAGATTTCAAGAAATGAAGCATGTGAAGATATTAGCGTAAAAAATGTCATGGCAAAAATAGTTCCTCGGCTACTGTTACGAGCAGAGCGAGCAAAAGGAGCATCGTGCTGCAGTTGCTGATTCATAATCGGAAATGAAATGCTAGCCTACAGCTACGATTATGAAATGCTAGCTTGGTAATCTCGATAGAAGTCTGGTTTGTCACGTTCAAACTAGAGGCATAGACGTGGCAACAAAACCAATTTTGTGGGTTCTCAAAATGCTTTGGGAGGATTAGGGCTACGTAAATTTTTTGTAATACTATTTTTACTAAATTCATTGATTATTTGTTATTATAATTCTAATTTTTGTATTATATAATTATTTTAGTAAATGTTGCTTATGTGAAATTTCATTTGAATACTATAGATGCTGTAGCAATCTTCTATTAGCAGTATTGGCGCTAGTCTCTGAGTAAAGAGCTGGTCGACTAATTTTTTATATCAATTTTAATCTTCGTTCAAGAACGTTGAACTGTTAGTTCGAGTGCAATGCATTGGTACGATGCCAGTTGATATTCGGTTTAGTAACGTCTAAGATAAAACATAATGTGAAATATTAACTGTAGATGTATTAAATTCTCAAAATAATATTTGATAATAAAATACTTGTTTTCGTACAAACTGAACAATCAATTTTTTAAGAAAAATATGTAGGTTGAGTCCTCCAAGAAATATTACAAAATTTGTAAAAATATTTAATATATATTTTTTTTCTTAATACTATAAGATCCTGAGCAGAGGTGGTAGAAGTTTCTATGTCTAATTGCTTCATAACCAGCTTGTACTTTTATAAACTTTCAAAGATGCAAAAAGTCTTTGAAATTTCAGACCTTTTGACTTAGTTATTGAGATATAAGCTCTACAGCAAACTGATTTGACTGATAGAAACAGCTGGATTAGATTTCAATTTTATTTTATTGTAAATATTTGTGCAGTTATATTGGCAATATTCGGCATGCAGAAAAAGATAACCAGCAGTCAGCTACAAGTATTTCTATTAAGTTGGACATCTTTATCTGCTACATCAAATCCTGATTTTGTTTCACTATAATTATAACTATCTCTAATTTACAACTATTTTCTGTGCTAGATTTTATGAAAATACTATCTATGGTAAATTTTTTTATGTAACGACGACGAACAATTTTGCTCAATGCTCCCAGACCTCAGAAGCATCCGTCCATTAAAACTTTATATCAATCTATTTATCTAGTTATACATATGATGGATTATGTATAATTATAGATACCTGCTATATGTTGTTGATTTTTTTGTAATTTTTACAGTTCCTGTCAGATTTAAATTAAATTTGAGGCATATGTTTCTTAGATGCATATATATCTAACAGCAGTTCAAATATATAGGAAATTGTGTAAGAAGGTAAGGAATGTCATTTATTTTTGATTCCTATGCTTACCTCACACTAAAAATTAATGAGATTTACATTAAATCAATAAATTATGGAAATGCAGTTGCTTCTTGGCAGATTTGTCATAAGAGATTTTTTGAAACCTAAATAAACTTTTATTTGCAGGTCTAGTCTTTGCAAAGAACTTCTTTATAGTGCCTACCAAAGTCAATTCCTTGTTAAAGAGTTATTTTTTGACTTATTTCATAAAAAAATTAAATTAGTGACTGTACAACATTAGTTGGTTTGTTACTTATATTACAGTCCTTCAAGTTGTCTGCGTATATTTCCGAATTACAGATATATTACATTTTTTTGTACCAAAGCAAGTATCTTGAAGCCATATTTATTAGAATTTGAAAACATATATTAGCAAAATCCACATCAACCTCTGAAATATTTTAGTTTCTCATCGATGGTTACATCTGTTTCAAGGAAATAATTTTAGTAGCTTGCAACAAAAAGGGAATAGCTGCAAGTTTCTTAAGTTTTTTTGTAATTCTCGAGGAATTTGTAAAATGTAAACATCGATGAAACACTGTCTAATTTTTGTTGTAGCTCAAAGTTTCTATTGTATAGATATATGGTTTTTGCAATAATCAATTTTATCAAGGACCACAACTATTATCAGTAAAGAGTGGAGAAAATTTGTTGGTCATTTTTGTCATTCTTGTAAAAAATGTATTTTTTATATCATTAGAACAACTTTTGGATGTTGAGCTACTTTTGATAATTTTAAATAACCTAGTGAATAGAAGATCGCTATTTGACAACGCGCACTATGCGGAAGTTTGAGATACCGTCAAAGCACAGCTATAAAATACTAAAACCCAACATAAACAACTTCCTCGCAGGTGGGATGGTCGAAAAAGCACGTCAACTATTTTTTATGGCGTATAGCAGTTTACAAAGGGATGATCTTTTTGTAAGTTGAGCACGTCTGCTAATGTAAGTTTTGTAAATAACTAGGTCTAAGATATTCTTGAAAATAGAAGAAAGTCCAGCTATTTAGGATTATTTAAGATTCGAGCAAAAGTGTTTCGAAATCGTTCTATTAAAATTTAAATTAAAACGCCTAAAACCAAATTTAATACGCTGTGGATAAATGTTATCGACAATTTACTTTGTATGGAGACAACTTTATTCAAAAATTGTAAGTATTGTTTTATTTTTTATCACTCTACATATTTTGCATTAAAATTTAATTGAATATTTACAAAATGTAAATATAATTTTTTATAAATAAAAAACACTTCCGTTTATCTCTGTAATGTTACATAACCTATGTACAACGTTTTTTTTTATTGATTAATGCAAATTTACAATCTACTTAATAAAGTAATAAGTAAATGGGTTGAAAGAAGTTCACTTGGGTCAGGGGCCATCCATTGACGGTTATCTGGATTCACCTAGCTAGGTCTTCTGGCCATGTTCTGTTAAGTCTTCTATTTTCCAATGGTTGTCTGAACAGTTCACTGATTAGCTCGTTGCTGTGGGTTATGCTTCGATTTTTATGTTTAACAGAGTAAGCACTGATGACGTCGTATATAAACGGTATTTTGAGGTCGTCGTGTATGGTGTTGTTGGAGACATACCAAGGTGCATTTAGTAACATTCTGAGGGTTTTAGATTGAAAGGTTTGTAAAATTTTTGTATTAGACGGTTTGCTGCAGCCCCATAATTCGACACCGTATGTCCAAATAGGCCTAAGAATGGTTTTGTATATGAGGAGTTTGTTCTGTAGTGAGAGCTGAGATCTACGATTTAGTAACCAAGACATGTTCCTCACTTTTAAATCTAATTGACGTCTTTTGCCTTAATGTGTGTTCTCCAAGTTAGTTTTGCGTCAAGATGAAGGCCGAGGATTTATTGACAGGAAGAGGTAAGAGGAGGACATTCGGCTCTTCGTGTTGTGAACGTGACTTGACACGACTTATCAACGTTTAGATTCATTTTCCAGTGCGTAAGCCAAACTTGGAGTTGATCAAGATAAGCTTGCAATTTTGCAGAAGCTCGTATCGGATCGAGATCTGTAGAAAGGATGGCTGTATCATCAGCGAACGTTGCTAGTAGTGTATCCTCGCTGGCTTGTATATCAGCGGTAAACAGTAAGTACAAGAAAGGTCCCAGAACACTTCCTTAGAGTACACCAGAGTTGATAGTCTGGTAGTTAGATAATGAGTCTTCGAATTTAACTTGGAAGTAACGGTTGGACATGTATGACTTAAGGATGAGGAACAATTGATTTGGTAAGTGTTGTTTAAGTTTGAAAAGTAAGCCTGCATGCCACACCCTGTCAAACGCCTGTTTTACGTCTAAAAATGCTGATGTACACATTTGTTTTGTTTCTATGCTGTCTTTGATTTTATTAACGATTTTATGGCACTGTTGGATAGTGGAGTGATTGCGTCTGAAGCCGAATTGGTGGTTAGGGATTAAGGCATCTATATGTGTTACGTTTGCAATTCTGGCGAGGATAAGTTTTTTGAAAATTTTGGACATTACAGGAAGGAGGCTTATTGGCCTATAGGAAGTGGCATCAGTTGGAGGTTTTCCTGGCTTCAGTATCACGATTATCATTGCATACTTCCATAGTATTGGATAGTAGCACAGGCGTAGTATGCTGTTATATATGGTTGTGAGTAATACAATAGCTTTTCTATGGCAGTTTTTCAGTACTTCACCTGTGATGAGATCATATCCAGGAGCTTTATGAGGATTTAAGAGACTTATTTCTTTTTTGACTTCTGCAGGTGAAATAGGCTAGGGTGGAAGAGACATCTGACAGGGGGCGTTTAAGAATGTTTGTATTTCAACATCATCTTCATCATCGTTGAGGATATCAGGAGCGGAAAATACGCTAACAAGGTGTTCTGCGAATCTGTTGGATTTTTCAACATTCGTCCGCGCCCAGCTCCCATCAGCTTTTCGTAGAGGTGGAATAGATACTATGGGTCTTTTGAATTTCTTTGTCGCGTTCCACAGGGAGTGATCATCAGTAGATAGATTGACGATGTAGTGTTCGAAGGATTCGTTTTTTGCTTCTTGGATAGCATTGTGGAGATTGTGCGTTATTCGATTTAAATAAGTTTTGTCAAGTGGATTCCTGGTAGTCTGCTACCTGCGCCGAGCTCTGCGCTTTGCGATGACCAACTCTCTAATATGAAGCGGAATGTTCTAATTGTTCCGGGTGAAACCATGGGGTTCTGGAGTAGAGGTCCACGAAGCGCTTTGTATTAAAGTAGTTAGGTACTGCACAGCTTCATCTATGTCCTCCTTATCTTTTAAGCGGATATTTAGTGATATATTATCGTTGATATGTTGACGGAATAGGTTCCAATCAGTCTTTTTGGAAAACACTCTCTGTTGTGGCTTTTTTCCATATAATACTGGTGCTTAGAGTTATTATTATAGGACTGATCCCCAAGCTGTATTTTTAGCATTCCAGTCTCCGGCAACTAAAAAGTGTGAGCCGAGTCGTTGGAAGAACTCGAGGTATACATCGCATGTTATAGAATAACGTGGTGGACAATATATTGAAGCAATTGTAATAGGTCGGGAGAAAGTATCTACTTTTATGATGGCACTTTGAATTTTGTGTGTTATGTATGGTTGGAGTACGTGATGTTTTATAGAAGATCTGATTATGATTGCAGACCCTGCGTGAGCCGCATCATCAGGATAGTAAATGGAATAGTATGGTATTTTAAGAGTTGTCCTTTGTGTTTAATGACTTTCAGCGATTAGGAGGATATCAATTTTATTTCTGTTAAGAAATAGCGTGAGTTCCTGAATATGGTTTGATAAGCCATTTGCGTTCCATTCTGCAATTCTAAGTGCAGGGGCCATTATTGAGTTAATTTATTGATAACTGTTGTCAGCATGGTTAGAATCATACTGTTCTGGTTGAGTAATTGATTAAACATATTCTTAAAATCATTAAGAAATATAGTAAATTTGCTAGTTAGGTCTGTTTCGGTGTTGTTAGATGGGATGTTAGGTTGTACTGCGGTCATTTGGGCATAAGTAGGGGTTGGGATTGTTGGATGTAGTGGAGTATTACTTGTAATATTTTATGACAAAGGACTGGGCCCGGTTGGTCTTAGGTGATAGTTTCTGTTTATTAAGTCTTGATAAACTTTACAGCCTTTGTAGTTGGCTGGATGATTTTTCTTACATAGAGCACATGTTGCTGGTGTATTTTTAGATTTACTGCAACTAGAGGTGTTATGTGGTCCTCCGAATTTAATACACTTAAAAGGTTTCCTACAATAGGTTTTCGTGTGTCCATAGTCTTGGCATCTTGTGCATTGTACGATCCCACCTTTATTTCTTGGCGCTTCTACTCGAATTTTAGAATGATACAAAAATTCTAATTTAAAGATGTCTGTATTATTGTTTTGTGGCTCGAGATCTACAAAGAATAGAGGTAAGGGCTCTTTAGTAATCCGATGCCTGACATTTGTAATATTACGAACGTTGTGTTCTTTTTTCTCGAGTTCTTGTGTAATTTCTGGTAGGGGAATAGAAGGGTGGATGCCTCTTATGACTACACGGTATGCTCTATCTTGTTTTAACTAATATGAATGGTGCACAATTTCTTCTTCACGAACGTGACGGATGAGTTTTCTATAGGTTTCAGGACTGTTGGCGTTTATTTTAACAGTATTGTTTGCTAACGTTTTGGTAGTGTAAGTTTCTTCTTCAACTACTTGTGCTAAGTTATCGATCATGTCTTTGTAATTTGAGACCCCGTATATAAAGATTGGTGGAGGTTTCGGTTCTCTTTTTGGAGGAATTGAAGTATTAGACGTGTTGTTATTGCTTTCAGAGAGAAGTGAGAACTGATTAGCAGTTTCTATTTGGGCATCAATTTCAGAAGAATTTTGTCGTTTTGCTCTTTTTCTTTTGGTTACTATTTGCCAGGCGTGTTTGGTTTGATTTTGTGTTTCATTGTAGTTCATTGTTTCATCATCACATGCTAAGTTATCTTCTGTGGTTTTATAGTTTATATTGCTGCTAACAGAATTATCATAATTTGCACTAATCTGCTGTGCTGATAGTACAGGTGGAAATTGATTATAATTTGGTGTGAACGAAGGTGCTATTTGACTTGGCTGTTGATTGAATCCTAGTAAAGGTGCTTGATTCGCTGGGGATCGGTTGGGGTACATTAGTGGCATTTGTGCATTTACAAACGATTGTCCTGCTATGTTTGATGACTGCACAATAGGCTGATTATAGTAATTACCATTTTGTCTGAATCCATTATTGGCTTGAGTGTTAAATTGTGGGGTCCTGCGTTACTCGTGTAATAGGATTCTTAATAATGTGTACTTTTAAATATTATCAAAACGTTTAAAAATATACACGAGTTTTCGAAATTAAATTAATAAATATATAAATTTGCCTGACCTTAAGCAAGGCTACGGCTGCGGCTCCGCCGTTGTGATAACTCAGGTATAGTTCGGCACGCACGTTCGGTCTGCTTGAAGGCACTAGCAAGAATATGTACAACGTACATATCAAATTTTAAATTTTTGTTTTTCTTGTTATTAGAGATTTATGCGGACAAAAACCACAAAGCGTATTTCAAATAAGCGGAAATTGGAAGAATGTGCAGTATCACAGTAAACTTTAAAAACTCGCATCCAAGAAAAATTCATACATAAAAATCAAAAGCAGTTCAATGAGGATTTATATCAAGCGATGATTTTCGCTGATATTCCTTTGTTCAAATTAAAGTATTTAAATTTAAACTGTTTTTTTGGCGAAATACTGCAAGTTCAATAATCCCAACGAGTCAACTTTATGAAAGGGGAGTGTCGATTGCACATATAAACAAACGATAACTAATCTAACATGCAGTGGGTAAAATTTTTTTTATGTTATAGTAGATGAAACCACAGATTCGTACGGCAGATATGCAGCACATGCGTTAATTGGGCTGTTAGAGGAAGAGAATCCAGTGAAATCGTTCGAAACAACTTGAAAAACTAATAATTTGACAATAACCAGGTCTCTGAAAACTCGCTGACAATTTTTTTCTTGTCTGATATGTTGTCAGAAAAGTTTATTTTATTTTTATCAGATGTCGCGCCTCATATGGTACAGGCAGGAAATAATTTAAAAATATTTTATTTTAATTTAATTTGTGGCGTGTTTTGAGCAGTTGCCCATGGTAAATGACTTAATTAACTATATAAAAAAAGTATTTTTGAAAACTCCAACACGGATTAAATTTTACAAAGGAAAATGTCCAAACCTTCAGCGAGCTCCACAACCAGTTATAACTTGATGATTTACCTGGCTTGACGCAGCCATTTTTTATACTAACAATTACGAGAAAATTAAAACTATTATTGCCAACAATATATATTGAACAACAAAACTCAATATATAAGGTTAGAAAGAGCAAAACAAGTATAATTTATAAGAAATATTATACAAGTCACCTGACAGATCTGTTGTGTCTGTGGGAAGGTTAATGTGGTCAGTAAAGTTGTGAAGATTAGCGAAAAAAAATCGTACAGTAGGTGATTAGAAAAATCTCAGTTCAAGATGATCCTGCTCTAACTAAGAGCAAGTCTGGCTGGTGAAAGTCTTAATTCCACTGCAGTGATCAAATTATGCTACGAAACTATCAATGTCATTGTGTATACATCCACTGGAAGGTACAAATTGCTTGCTTATGGATTAACCCTGCTGTTAGATTAAAAAAATATGCGAATCCTGTATGAAGAGACCATTTGGTCCAAATTACGTACATACAAATTTAATCCTATTTTCGCATGTAATATGATTGAATACTTTAATGCAAATTATAAACGTAATTACAAACCATTGATAATTTAACTAACAACCCGTTTATCGGTTATTTATGCGCTGTCATATAGTTTTACTAGCTCAAACATCCAGCTTGTTTGTGTTATTGCACTTGTTGCTCTCACGCAGCCACCTTGTAAAGTAAATTCACTTGGGTGACTTGTATAAAGTTGTGGGATTCCCCTTTTCATATGTCTATGAAAACGTATGCATACACACACTGTTTTGTTTAGTTAGTGATTTGATTTCGTAACAGTTGCGTGGTTTTTATACATTAGGAAAAAATGGAAAGACAACGTGCAGTGCTCAATTCAGAAAGTGATTTTGATATTTCAGACTCTGATATTGAATGTGTTTCAGAAAATGATGATATAAATGATTTTGAAAGAGAAAGTGAACTAGATGTGGCTTCAATTAGTGCTGACCCATTGTTTATAGCAAAAAACCAAATGGTGTGGAGTGCTAATCCATTACAACAACCCATTGGAACTTCTGCTCAGAATATTATTACAGTACAGCCGGGCCCAACTAGATTTGCAACATCTAGATGCAGTGATATACTATCAACATTCTTGTGTTTTTTTCCACCTTCAATAGAAAGAATAATCGTCGAAAACACAAATATTTATGGCAAAGTGAAATGTGATGACAAATAGACAGATATTGATGAAGACACAATACTTATATTGCTATTCTCATTCTTGCAGGAGTACACCGGTATGTATATTCTTGTTTCATTTATTTAACATGATATGTAAAATTTGTACATGACAGTGGAAGAATCGAAGATGTTCATGGCCTATTTGATACAAATTTTGGTCGGCCAATTTTCCGTGCAATAATGTCTGAAGGTACTTTCCACATGATTACAAGTGCGCTCCGCTTTGATAATGTTGTAAGTCGACGACAAATGCGTAGTAACGACAAGTTTTGCACAGCGTTGGCATGTCCTTCTCCAAACGTTTTACAATTGTCATGAGAATGTCACAATTGACGAGCAGCTTGTTGGATTCAGGGGACGATGTTCCTTCCGACAATTTATGCCCTCAAAACCTACAAAATATGGTTTGTAATTTTGGTTAGCTGTACATTCAAAATCTGGCTACGTCTGGAAAATACAGCCATATCTTGGAAAAGCTAAAAATGCAAAGTCTGAACAGAACCAAGGACAGCGAGTTGTATTGGAGCTGACGGAAGGATTAAAGGGGCAAAATATAACAGGCGACAATTTCTTTTCCTCTTTTGATTTAGTGAAAAAATTACTTGAAAGGAAACTTACGTATGTAGGCACAGTGCGCAAAATAAAACATTCATACCTCCAAAGCTGCTGAATGTAAACAACTCCCTTTATACAAATCTACGTTTGCTTTCTGTGACATTGCGACATTGGTGTCATATGTCAGCCACAAAATAAAGCAACTATATTGATAAGCTCAATGCATAAAACAGCTGCAGTTGACGATAGTGAGCGAAGAAGAAACCGGAGATTGTTTCCTATACAATTCAACAAAAGGTATGCTTTGATGCTTGTCGTCTACAGTTTCTAATGTTTTATTTCTTATGGGAGGAGTAGATACTGCTGATCAAATGATTAGCTCCTACACAACAAAGCGTAAACAAATCGATGGCTAAATATTGCATTCGCAAATATGCTGGATATATCTGCTTTGAACGCATATATAATCTTTTCTGAGATCGATGCTTCATGGGTACCGGCTGATCGAAATCGCCGGAGACCAGAGTTTTTGCGAAAACTAGCACTTTGTTTGGCAAACGCGCATATGATGAAACGAAGTAGATTACCACAACAGTTTTCAGCGAAGTTATTGACTGATATACAAACCTCATCTTCATTTCCGCGAATTCATCAAAAATTGCTTCTTCTAAAGCGGGGGCAAGAAAGCGGGGAATCTGTAGTTGCTGTAAGGCTAAATCTGACAAAAAATGCTTCCATTGCGAAAGTTTTATTTGTAAAATAAACCGGAAAATATTTTGTATAGCATGTAATGAAAAATACTTTCATGAAAATTATTTTTTTTGTAAATAATAAAAATTGATATATTCACTGGACCAAATGGTTCCTGATAAAAGACTAGTAACTTTTTAATTTTTTCCGTATAGCTTTAAATTAATATATTACACCGTTTAAAGTTATTGAGATTACAAAAAAAAATTTGGTCCAAATGGGCCTAATCTAACAGCAGGGTTAAGAGCATGTAAATTACAAAAGAACTTGTTGCCTTTTAGAACTAAATACGCTTCGTTTGCAATGGACTAAAGAACATAGAAACTGAGCCATAGAGCATCTAGTGACAAATGCATTTTTAACATTAACTATCATGCTGAAAATATGTATGTTGCAAATACGTATTCCTTACATTTACGCATCTAACTATTGTTATAGTACAGAGGTGTGTGTCTGTCAAATAATTAGTCAACTACATATCGCATTTGGCATAATTCGTACTACGAGGTACCTTAATATATAATAGAATAACAAGATTTCGTTTTCCAGGGCGATAATCTTGACACGGAATAAAAATAATCTAATTCTAGATAAATAGCATCAAAATTAACAGCATGAACTGGCTAGTGCAATCCTCGGATTTTAATCCTATTAAAAACTTATAACAAAAAATAAATAACATTATATTAAAGAACAAACCAACTATAAAAACTGAATTAATCGGATGTCCAATTCTAGTTTAGTATGGTTGATGTCCAACGAGAAGTTATAACATCCAATGAATTTCATGCTCTAGACCAGACGTTCGTTGATAATACCTTAATAGTGTATTTCCAATTCTTGAAAGATACTCTGTATTTATTGCTGGAAGGTGTGTCATTGACTGCAGAACTAATAGTTATAAGTTTCTATACTGTTAATTGTTGCCAATATATCATTAACAAATTTTTCGACAAATAAATTAAAGGAAGGGTGCATCGCTTACCCGGTGATAAAACGTAAATTTCTTCAATTTTGAGTTTTTAAATCACTCATAAAGCGTTTCTAATGTACAGATCTTTAAATAACATGTTATTGCATTCTGTTGCTCTATTCGGATGTAATGATCCAGTGTTGCGCATTAATTGTGCATTTCTAGATATTTATTTATTTAATGTTTCCCTCCTTTTTATTAATTAATATTTACAGTATAGAAAAGAGAATTACTTATAAAATAACTAGACGAGGACTAAATAAAATTGAGACCATTAATGTAGGTAGTCTAAAATTTTTCATCTTAATAAAGATGTGAGGGTGACTAAATAAAATATTTGTTTTCAATATTAATTACTTTTATTGGTTTTAACAAAGGGCTTGATAAATTGAAAAGCATATTCTGGCGATTTATTTTCGAAAATATTTTAGTTCTCTAATGCCACTAATTAATATAGATGCAGATGCTTTTTTTGCAAATAATTATTCGCTTCAAGTGAGTTATTTGTAAGACTTTTTATTTTTTCGTATTTATAATTTATATAATTGGAAGGCAATTAGAAGGTTATGTATAGTGGATAGTAAAATTAAAAATAACTAGCAAAATCACATGATATATTACTTAAATTTAAACTAATACGAATATTTGTGTTTATGATAATCAATTCGCATCTTTTCTAATTTAACAGAATTTGCAACCCGTCCTTCGAAATACAATAATATCAAACATGAACTAAATATTTAATTGTTTTTGTTTTATTGTAGGTTTCTTTTTGGATACTAAGTTTTCTCTATTTTGGCATAAGCTTTATGTAGAGTTGAGATCCAAAGATTGCTCTGGCAAGTCCTATTTGTCAATTTTATTGGTAGCCACCTAGAATTGAATAAGTTTTGCTTTAAACAAGGTGTATTATTGTTTTGGAAAATAAAAATTTACATTTTCAAACAGGTCTTTATCACTAGTAAGCATGTTAAGGTAAATTGTAACATTCACTATCCCAAATACGATGCACAGTTAATCAATTCTTTGGAAGACATGCATTGACATACCATGATGGCAATTGAACGTTTCAATGCAGGGATTATAGATTAAATAACACCTTCTGCCACTGACCTGCGATCCAGTTTTCATATTTTGTAGCCCACTGTTAACAAAAGGGTTTTTGATTTTCAGTCTTCTGTTGTCTAGATTCTGTTAGTCTACAAGCAATTAATCTTTGCAATAAATGTACCTATACGTTAATATTAGCAGCTTTGGGCCATAATTAATACAATTTAGTATAATTAAGAGTTCTATCGACCAGACTTGTTCTTCCTGAGGAAGCATCACTTTTAATTGATGATTTCTTTAATTTTTCTATCTGGGATATATCCGCAGCTGTTTTAAAAAAATAATATGCAAAAATATTACTAATGTACTAATAACTGCTAAATAATTAGAGGTAATTAGGGAAAACAAGCCAAAGTGTGCATTTTAACTAAAACCATACAGGACTTTTCACATCACTGTAGTTGTATAACAAATCTATTTTTGTGGCCTAAATTAATAAAAGAATTGTCGTTTTTTTAAAACCAAAAAACAGTATTTGTTAATCTTAACAAAATATATAAAAATAATAATTTATGTTAAGAATGGTAAAAACTTTCTCCAAACGACAAATTAATAATAATATATTTATTACATTGTGCAATTCCAGCAGCATATTGAAAAACTCTTTGTAATATTTATGAAGACAGTTCTCAGTAGAAAAAAAATTTAGAGGGAAAGAAATAATCTTCGATAAAATGGTAAGCTTAAGTCGCATTACCTAACGCGATAGCAGGTACTTCTGTTGGTGCTAGTGTATTACGGTAGCCAGAGACGTAAATACATTGTGTGACGTATAAGTAGGTCGTCAAGAGTGTACTAATCGCATTTTTCGATTAGATTTTATTCTAGATTGCAAATCACTGTTGATATAAAGGCACAATATCTATAAAACAATTGTCTAGTCAACTGCGAGCTACTTATTTGTAAAACCGCGAGGTTTTGTACTTTATATAGGATGTTGATAACTATTAAGCTGTTTGTTTTGTTCATCGGCACCGTCACGCTTACACGAGCTGGTGCTATAGATTTTAGTGACTGCGGTACGTAATTCGTCTACTAAACCTATTGCAGTTTTATATTAATTTTTGTAAAGGTTCCGACTACATTGTTAAGGAGGTGCGCCTGCAAGGCTGTAGCATCATTCCTTGCAAGCTGGAAATTGGAAAGACGTATGACATAGAATTAATTCTAAAACCAAGTAAGAGGTTTATTTTGTAGGTACACTATTGTTTACCACACAATTATTTGTAGCATATACAAGCGAAAGTTTAACACAAAAGATTTATATAACCTTATTCAACTCTGTTGATGTTAAAGTTAATATTACTCCGGAAAACCCCTGCCTGTCTATATCGTGCCCTGTGCAAGTGAATGATGAAACCAAGTTTGCTGGACAAGTATATATTGGAGATAACTTTATACCGGTGAGTACTATGTTTTTAAATAAACGTTTAATTTAAAAGATGCCCCATAAGTTTTCTTCAATTTTCATGTCCAGTTTCTTAATACAGAAGACAATAAATGGTTGATTATTTAAAAGATCACCCATTTCTTTATAAAAATTTTATAGTTTTGCCAGATGCATAATTATTAATTTAATTAAATAATAGAATGATAAATTGTTTGTTAGATTAATTTCGACTAAGTTATACAGCGGCACAAGTGCAAAAAATATTTTTGTTGCTAAAGGGATTAAGTACACTGGTAGACATAAGTAAGCAATGGTTGTACCCTGGTTAATCATCTAAATCAATTACTACACATAACAGATGTAGAAACAAGTTAATGCAATGAATTTGGTAAAACTTTGAAAGTCGGATGTACTTTGAAATTGAGTACAGAATTTTATTCTATCAAATTGGAACTTTATTTAAGTTAAACTGTGTAAATGCTTGGAAAAAGTAAAGAATGAGGTACGAAAATTTTCTCCTCCTAAGGACAAAGCGTTATAAAGACTCAAGCTACAAAAAATAATCAAAAAATAAATACAAATCATAGATCATAAATGGATTATATCTTAAAAACTATTGTTTCTATAAGTTTTTGTTTCTTTTTAATCTATAGTGTTTATAAATATGGTGGGAAATTTATGTGACATTCTCTGTAGTGTAAGTGTATGGCTATTAAATTTGCGTAATTTTTCATAGACTATTTCTCTTTTATTTGATTATTTTTAAAAAATTCATTTTAAAAAATGTATTTAAATTTGAAAGTAAACGACAGTCGACTGTATGAGTCTTCCATGATGAGCCAAACCCAACAAACGTCGTTCGCGCTCGAAGTAGTTCAAAGCAAATGACCGTTCTTTTGAAAAAAAACTGAACATGTAGCCACCGTGCCTTTGGAGGATCGTAAAACGATAAATTCTGAATGGTTCACAACTATTTGTTTGTAAAAAGTTTTTGGAGATATAAGAAAAAACAACACACAACGCCGAATCATTCTCTACCAAGATATTGCAAGCTCACACATATCGACGCAAACGACTGATTTTGTGAGCACTGAAAACGTTAATTAATGGATCATCCGCCTTATAGGCCTGATTTTGGCTCCAGCGATTTCTTTTTGTTTTTACACGGAACGAACAAACTGCGTGGACAACAATTTTCGACATTGAAAAACGCGGTTGAGGCGTTCAAAACTCATGAAAAAATGCTATAAAACCATGTGTACCAGGGTACGCAATAATAAACTGACCGCCAGGGAAAACATTTTGAAAAACAACAAAAAGTTTTCAACATTAAACATTTGTTTTTGTTATTTTTTTGTTAGTTTTTTGTACCGAGCCGCCTACGTATTAAATTAGCGCCGATATTGCTATCGATGTAGTTATATTTGATTTCATCGGTTAAAATACTAATGACAAGATTTTTATAAATGTTACTTTTAAGCACCACAAAAATTATTTTTTTTAATTTATTTAACCAGATCAGCAACGTCGTGCTATACATGGTTCTGTTAACTATTGATTACATGTAACACTATTGTCTCTTAGGGATTGCCTATTGGCTTACCCATTCACTGTTTAGTTTTATTGTTGTATTATTTTGGTTTTGTCACTACACTACACTTCATTATCACTACTATCGTCCGTTGAGAGGAGATCTTGCGTCAGTTTACGTTTCAAGCGTTGATATATGTGTGTCATTCCTAGTGCGTAATGGGCTGCTCCGCACAGTTGTTTAAATTTTTAAAGAAGGTTGCCGCTAATTTTTTAATGTCTATGGTTGGGATATTTAGTTTAGCGTGTAGTTAGCGGTTCCTTATATACCATGGAGAATTTGTGGCTATTCGAAGAATCTTATTTTGTAGTGTTTGTATTTTGCGGATGTGAGTCGGTGAAACAAATCCCCATACACAGCTTGCATACATTACCAGTGGTCTAATTATTGATTTATAGTTTAGCATTGTATTGTCTAGGTTTAGAGAACTTTTTCTGTTTATCAGTGGGTGTAGTAGGGCTAATCTAGTATAGCTTTCATTCAATTTGTGGTTAATATGGAAACCCCAGATTAGTCGTTGGTCTAAGTATACCCCTAGATACTTAACTGGGCTATTTTTCGTGTTCCATGGAATTTCTTCATTATTTATTTGAATGTTGGGTATATTTCTGAGGCGTCGTAAGGTAAACACTTAGGCTTAACATTTGGTTGAGTTAAGGTTTATGTGCCATTTTCCCATCCAGCTTGATATTGTATTTAGGCTGGATTGTAGTTCGTTTGATGCTTCCAATAGTTCTTTGCTCTGGGTAAGCAGCGCAGTATCATCTGCGCACATAGCAATGGCTGCTTTGTCTATTTGAGGTATATCATGGACGTAGATGTTAAATAGTGTTGGGCCCAATATGGATCCCTGTGGGATGCCTGCATTGATAGGTCTAACTGTTGAGTATGTGGAATTGATTCTAACGGAGAAGGTGTGGTGTGTGAGAAATGATCGTATAATATGTATCAAATAATCTCGTATGTGGAGGCGATGTAGTTTATAAAGTAGACCTTCTATCCAGACCCTGTCAAAAGCCTTAGCTATATCCAGGAATGCTGCTGTAGTATAAGCTTTATTATATATAAGATTTATTTGATAAGGCACTTTATGAATAAATGAATGGCTTAACACCCCTTGGAGGGGTTTCGCCTCTTCTAAGGAAGCCTTCGAGACCCTTTGCGGGGGATCAGCCCGTCTAAGGCACTTTATACTACTATTATTTATAATTTAACTTTGTTATCCTGGTCAGTGCCCTTCTTTTTGAGTTATATTTTTTGGGTGCAACATCTTTGACTTCTTCAGGTAGATTGTAGGCAGACTTGGGTTTTCACTCTTAGCGTGTAATTGATCGTGACGTTTTACTATGTGCAACATTCAAACGATTTTAATTTAAATTTATTTATTTAATTATAGTAGTGGCAGTAATAATAGTATTCTTTATTCCCTGTCGAAACATAGAAAAAATATTTGATCCATCCTTTTCTTCATGCCGCCAATGGTGTAAGCAGGTTTGGTTTGTTTCATGTTTTATAGCTTTTTTCCACGTTTTTCTTCTTTTCCCTTGCAGATTCTACTTCAGGCTTCTTTTTAATACTTTCGTAACCATCCACATTTCCTTATTTCAATTTCCTAATTTACATCATTCATCCCCGTTTCCTTCCATAGTTCCCATTAGATGTTGTTTCGGGCCAGCAAATTTTAAAATTGATCTGTAATACCTATTTGTGAAGGAATGGTACGAGATGCATTCAAGTTATAACGCCTCCAAATTTTATTCTCGGGACTGGGAACAGATAAAAACATGCTGTTTGTTTCAAAATACGTGCACACTTTTTGTGAACGCGTGACAGAGATGGCAGCACTGCATGGCACACAGAACTCTAGTGGCAGCAGCGAGAGTAAGGACTGTATGTGATACTTACAATGGCGACGTTTTCATTACAAGAACAGCGTGTAATCATTAGTTTTATTCATTTGCGTGGTGTGGCACCGATTGAAATGTATTGCCAGTTGAGTGAGACATGCGATGATAGTATTATGGATGTCTAATGTGTGACAGTTCAAAGAAGGTAAGACAATCTCGGCATCGCACCAGCCGATCTGATGACTTGATCAAACGAGTGGAGAAACCTGTTTTTGAAGATCGCCTAATGAGTGTGGAACACATCGTCCCCAAAGTTAGCATTTCCTTGGAATCTATGCACACAATCCTGCATGAAGATCTGAAAATGCGAAAAGTGTCCTCCAGGTGGGTGCCACAAATGCTGACAGTTTTGAAGTGATTTCTGATGCTCCTTACTCACCTGACCTGTTTTCTATCGATTTTTAGTTGTTTCAATAAGTGACACAAGTTTCACAGTTTTCGTGTGATTAGTTTGGGAGAAAAGAAATCAGAGGTGTTCTAACTCGAATGTACCTCGTGCAGTAGCACTATTTTTACTGTATTGTTAAATACATTTTTAAAATACCAATATCTCAAGTACTCATTGACATTTATAGTTAATTATCGTAGCGGATCTAAATTTTTTCAACAAGTGTTTTTCTAAAAATCACTCATTTTTTTCTTTACTGTATTCACTTTTCCTTGTACGTTCTTGGTATTACCTATGTGATAATAGACATAAAGCGAAGGTTGATTGAAGACCCTATTAAACGTCACTATTATGATTTATTATAGTATCGTGTACAAATTGTTTGGCGATAATATAAGGCTCTGCCTTCATGTTTGACTGAAACTTTGTTGATAACATTCCATCATAAATCACATTGTAAGAACAAATCTTTATTTGATGATTATTAAATTATCGGACAACCCTATCGTTTTAAGACTACTTCACATGCATTTTCGCCTTAAAAAGTCAAAAGCTGTCTCAAAATTTATAAAGATCAGAGTGATGAGCGAAGAGAAGTTACCACGGAGCATAAAACAACGCATTATGATCAAATTCTTTGTTAGAGAAAACGCCCCGTCCGCTAAAATTTACCACATACTCCAACAATAGTATGGGGAAAAGTGTCTCTTACGAACCCGTGCGTTCTAGTGGTGTAAGTGTTTCAGAGAAGATACGCGCGTGGATAATGTACCGCATGATCGTCGACCGCGAACATCCGTCACCGAGACAAACGTTGATCGTGCAGACTTGCTTATTAGTAATAGTAAGCGCGTGTTGGTAATAAAAAACCACAGTAGGTACTACACTTTGACTGACGTGAACAAAATGAGGCGCATGCAAGCTGTCAGTCATCTCCTACAGCAGTTTTAAGACGAAGGTGATGCGTTTTTAAAGTTTATAGTAACCACCAATGAAATGTGGGTGCATTACTTCATTCCTCAATTTTATCAGTTACCACGCAAATGGCGGTATATCAGTTCTCCCAAACCCAAGAGAGCGCGGAGGAGCCGTTTGGCAGCAAAAGTGATGGAAACGTTCTTCTGAGACTGACATGAGTCATTCATGTAAATTTTCTGACAAATGCCAGAACAGTTAATGCAGTTTATTATTCGGACCTGATGGCAACAGAGAGAAGCCTTCCTTAAAAGAATGCACGCCTCCATACGGCTAAAATAACAATGGAAGCCCTCCAGAAATTAAACTGAAGCCTTTTGCCACATCCGTCGCATAAACCTCTTTTTGCCTTATATATCTACTTGTTCGGAAGGCTCAAATCAGACTTGCAAGGCATGGGGTTTGCGGACAACGACACCGTTATTCAGACTGTTCGGGAGTAGATACACCGCCAACCAAAAGCCTTTCTTGAAAAGGGCATTAGGATGATTCTAGAACGTTGAAAAAATATGTTGACTCCAAAGGAAAGTACGATGAAGTAGGTGTTTGGTAATTTGTTTTTTTATAAAAACCATATTTAAACCACCTTGTACTTACATCTATTTTTAACATGTCAGCTGTAAACTCATTATTCTCAGGTGCTTTTATTCTTTTTTGTTTGTTTGTTTTTGTTGCCACTAGATCAATATTTACTTGAATTTTTGTCTCTTCTCTCATTACTATATATTATATTGTTTATGTTTCTTTTTCGTTTCTATCGTCCTTACTCATTAATTCTCTAGAATACCCTGTCCATTTTGCTAATTGTTGTTTTGCTGTGTATAATTGTTTTTATCCTTATCATTTATTACCATATTTATCTTTTTTGCCATTTGACTATCTTAAATTTTTCAAATAATTTTTATTGACTGTGTTTTCCGTTCCGTTTTAACCTTTTGGCGGCTTTACAAAGTGAGTAATCACTCGCTTCCGTGGCCAATAGACCTTCGATGTATTCTTTAAAAGTCTCGTCTTTGTACTTCTGCAGCATTGTAACGTTGTTTTTCTTTGAGATAACGTCTTTTCTGCCAATCTTTACGTAATATTCTCTTTCCTGTTATTTTGTTTATAATTTTCAATGAGTAGCTTTCTTTCTTGTCGTTTTCTGGTATTGTAGTGTTAATTTCCAAGCAGCGTTCTGTCTTGCCGTCAAGAATTCTTCTATTGCCGTTTCGATGTCGTCAGCTGTTTTTAGTTTTAGCTTTTTCTTCGAGTATCTTTCGAAAGTGGTTATATGTTAACAATTTTTAGAAGATTTTTCCGCGCAGTTGTGGACGAAACGTCAACAGTTTCTGAACTCCGACCACGGCCTTATAACCCGAGAACCAACCACACCATGCTCCATTACATATATATATATATATATATATATATATATATATATATATATATATATATATATATATATATACATACGAGGTGTGGCAGAAAAGTGATAAAACTGATTTTTTATTTACCAAAGTTTTTTTTTCAAACATCAATGTTATCTCCTTCAAAGTAGTTCCCTTGGGCAGCTACGCACCGATCGAGACGTTGTTCCCACTGTTGCTGGAAGTCTTCAACCGGTATGGTCTTCAGCATGTCCGTTACACTCTCTTGGATGTTTTCTAAAGTTCCAAAATGACGTCCTTTGAGGACATTTTTCAGTTTAGGAAAAAGGAAAAAGTCACAGAGACTGAGGTCAGGTGAATAGGGGAATATGGGGAACCATAGGAGTACCTTTTGAGGTCCCTTTCGCATGTGCAAATGTTCAGTCAAAATTTGATAAACGGCAAATCTGTTCAAATTTAATTGTTCATTCAACATTCTTAATGTTAAACGACGGTCTAATCTCAAAGTAGTGTTCACACGTTCGATGTTTTCGTCGGTTTTCGAAGTTGAAGGCGTCCCTGAAATTCCGTTGTTCCATTTTGCATGACGCACAACCAAAATACAACTTCACTAATAGCAGTCACAAAAATCACGTAGTTAATGGAACGAGTTGAAACTCACACTGAGCTATGGGAGGGTACTTATACATGTGCTTTATCAAGTACAACAGCGTAGCGTTGCCAGATCGCTTGCAGTGTTCCCAGTCTCATTACTTTTCTTCCGCACCTCGTATGTTAGAAAGCGAGTAATTTATTGTTTTATTGTTGTTATTAATATTATTTGATTATTATTATTTGTAAACAGTTTAAAACTCCGAATATAAAGACAACCTTGATGAGGACTGCTATAAGTTAAAAACAATTATATTAAAGAGTGCGGAAGAGGCACTCGGAACAACGATAAATACTAATACGAAAAGAAATGGAAAAATACCATTGTTTTCAAGAAAAGTTGAGTGAAGAAAAAAAAGCATTTATAGACTGCAATATTAATAGAACCCTAGAAAACTACAATAAATATAAGACGGTAAGAAATAGTCAATAGCGACATTAAAAAAATAAAAAATTATTAAAAAATACTTTCAAAAACAATGGAAAGTGGTTTTCATAGTACTTAAATTCAGATATAGAAAGTGATAAGAAGTAGTAAGGTTGATATGAACAAATATGTAGTAATAAATAATATTCACTCAGAAGTATGGATGAACTTCTTTAAGGAATTATATAAAGTACCAAACACAATAGAGATTTAGGACAAAGAACAAGAGATAAAAGCATTTAATGAAGAACAAGATATAAGCTTAGAAGACATAAAATCACAAATAAAAAAATTAAACAGAAAATCTCCAGGACACAACAAAATATACAATAAAGTTTTAAAATATAGAGCTGAAGCGCTTGAAAACGATATTTCACGAACGGAGGGTACCTAAAACATGGAAAAAAGCATAATTATACTGGTATTCAAACAAGTACGGACGTGCAACTCCGGTTTCACAGATGTCCGGCTCTTCTATACATAAACAAAAATTTGCTGTTACTTCCGATAAAATCGGTCTTGAGATTTTCCCATCAGGCTGACTTATGTGTCTTAGTTGAATACTGAAAACGTTATGTCCCTATCCATGACAGATGTTAGAAATGACAGAAATAGAAACTTGTCTCCAGCTTGGAAGCTGCTTTGATCAAAAGTTGAAAAATAAAAGGCCGGACAAACAGGCAGGCGACATTACTCTCTATATAAGGCTTCTTATTTTAACGTATAGAAGCCTAAAAGGAGAATTGCAATACTAGACACCTCACTTAAACTAACAACAAGAATTATAAGAGAAAGAATAGAAAACACCATAACTCTCAGTGACTAACAACAAGATTTTAGAAAAGGAAGATGCTGCATTGACATCATCTTTATAATACAACAATTAATAGAAAAGCTGTTGGAGTAAAATAGATCAGCGTTCATGTGTATCATAGATTTACAGAAGGCTTTTGACACAATACTATTAAAAGACGTGTTACAAATATTGAAACAAAGACAAGTATAATATAAAATTACATTATTTGGTATATGGAAAATCAATTCGAAAGTTTAGCTTAGATAAGCTATTACTCTTTTTAACGAATTTGTACTTTAGCAGTTATTTATAAATGATTTTTTGGTTTTATTTAGTGTTTACGGTTATTTGCGTTTAATTTTAAAAAACATTATTAAAAACTGTAAAATAAAAATTTGAGAAAATTAGTATTAAAGATGAAGATGTGTTCTCTTTTTACTTTAAAATAAATTTAGTGCGTAGAAAAAAATACATGTGAATAACTATTCGTATATTATTTAATAATGTGTTATAAAAACATTTGACTCTTACGCAACATTATTAACAATGCATTGTTTTGTGAAAGATTTTTTAAATATATTTATCGAAAATTTTAGATGTATCTGAAAGTGCTGAATACTTTATTCACAAATATTAAACTGTGTTTACATCATTAACTACAGAATTAATAATTAATCCTACTGTCATAGAGGTGATATGACGACTTAACGACATTTCATGTCTTATCTATTAAAAGCGTTATTAAAGGATGTTTCATTTTAAAATTTAAAAGTTCAAAGTGCGTTTTTAGTTCCCATAAACGCTTCAAATTTCATTAAAGTATTTACGACGTGCATTCAAGTTTTAACATCCCCGAATTTTTTTCTTAGGACTGGGAACAGATAGAAACATGCAGTTTAATTTTAAAAACGCGCGCACTCTTTGTGAATGCGTGACAGAGATGGCAGCACTGCACGGCACACAGGACTCTAGTGGCAGCAGCGAGAGTGAGGACTGTTTTTGATACTTAAAATGGGGAAGTTTTTATTACAAGAACAACATGTGATCATTCGTTTTCTCTAATTGCGTGGTGTGACACCGATTGAAATTCATTGCCAGTTGAGTGAGACATGTGGTGATGGTGTTATAAATGTGTCTAATGTACTTTTGTGGGTGCGATAGTTCAAATAAAGCAGAACGTCGTGTGACAACAAACCAAACAATCTCGGCCTCGCACCAGACGGTCTGTCTGGCACTTCGTTTCAAGATCGAAAAACGGCATTCATGTCTCATCCATTGTCATAATCGATGAAAAGAAAATCCCATTCATGGCGTCATCACGAGTCAACATTTCCTGGCAACATGCCACGCGCTCGGCCTTGTGGTCGTTCGTCAGCATTCGTGGCGCCCACCTGGAGAACACTTTCCGCATTTTCAAGTCTTCATGCAGGATTGTATACACAGATCTCATGTAAATGCCAACTTTGGAGGCGATCCTCCAAAACAAGTTTTTCTACTCGCTTGATCAGGTCGTCAGACCGGCTGGTGCGAGGCCGAGATTGTTTGGTTTATTGTCACACGACGTTCTGCTTTCTTTGAAATATCGCACCCACAAACGTACATTAGACACATTTATAACACCATCACCACATGTCTCACTCAACTGGCAATGAATTGCAATCGGTGTCACACCACGCAATTAGAGAAAACAAATGATCACATGTTGTTCTTGTAATAAAAACTTCGCCATTTTAAGTATCAAAAACAGTCCTCACTCTTGCTGCTGCTGCTAGAGTCCTGCGTGCCGTGCAGTGCTGCCATCTCTGTCACGCATTCACAAAGAGTGCAGCTCGTAGTACTAAAGGTTTTTGGACTGTAACGAAGCAAATAATAATTGATTTTCATGACAAACTTATTTGTTGTCTTGAATATTTTTTATTAAATTTGCTATTAATTACTAGTACACCCTGTATTGTTTGCCAGTCAAACTGCTACAGTAATTCTGTTATATTCAGTTTAAGTTATCGAACACCAAAAACCACATCTCTCTATATTTCACGATTTCCGAAATTTGGAAGACTTTCTGATGGTATCTTGATAACGAATAAGTTGGGGTAGATGGTAGGTACATCGGACGTTCCTGTCCTACTTTTAGATAAACTACCAAATGATAGTAGGCTTAAAAAACAGTTTGTTGACAAGAAGGTGTATTTGTATGGTTTATTTCCGAATAAAGCGTCGTTTCAATTATATCAAAATGTAAACAAACAGAAAGTTTAAGTTAGAGGAAGATAAAAAATAAATATAAGTATTTTGTTTTGTATCAGTGTACAATACGTTTTTTAACTGATAAACTAACGTAGATAGTTACTAAATAGTTGTGATCACAGTTTAATAGCAATATTACAAGATGACACTCGACATTTTTGACCCAAGAAAATTTTTAAACTTATATTTACCACAATAGCTCAGGAGCGACACTAACATTAATCAGTAGGTCGTGTCTTAATTATTTTTTTGCAATACTTTCTACTCAATATGTAGCTTATGATTAGTTTTACAAACGTATTCTGTAATGTGTGCCTGCAAATGAACCACAACCTTAGGTAACGGTGACTGACTACATTTCTTACAAATCCTTAGAGGAACAAATCACTCGTTTAAGGGATGTGAAAGCTAACAAATTGTGTACCTATAGGTGTACAACCATGACTCTTGCCACGGCTAAGAAAGAAAATTCCTGATTTTAGTATTCAACTGGATGGCACGTTCTTACACTTTCACTACAATGTAAAAAACGAGCTCAACAATTGATTACAAATCAGACTAATTGGCTACACTCATGGTAACAATAATAAACTTATTCGATAACTCTTACGTTATCAGAATTTCATTATATGAAAACTTGTTAAAGAATTTATCAGCCAGCAATATTAGATATCGTTCTTGATTTGCAAATAATATCCATCACAGCGTTTATAGTACCTGCTAGAAATTTGGCTACAGGCTAGACCTATTTCGATTTATCAAAAAGCTTACATTGTGTGTTTCATAGACTGTACAATGCTAATCTATAAATGAATAATTAGACCACTGATAATGTATGCATGCTGTGTATGGGGATCGGCTTCACCGACTCACATCCGCGAAATACAAACACTACAAAATAAGATTCTTCGAATAGCCACAAATTCTCCAATGTTATATAAGAAACCACCAACTACACGCTGAACTAAATATCCCAACCATAGAAGAGCACATTAAAAAATTAGTGACAACCTTCTTTAAAAAATTTAACAACTGTTCAGGGGCAGCCCATTACACACTAGGAATGCGACACATACATCAACGCTTGAAACGTAAACTGACGCAAGATCTCCTTTCAACCGATGATAGTAGTGATAATGAAGTGTAGAGTAGTGACAAAACCAAAATAATACAACAATAAAACTAAACAGTGAATGGGTAAGCCAATAGGCAATCCCTAGGAGACAATAGTGTTACATGTAATCAATAGTTAACAGAACCATGTATAGCACGACGTTGATGATCTGGTTAAATAAATTTAAAAAAAATTGTTTTTGAGGTGCTTAAAAGTAACATTTATAAAAATCTTGTCATTAACATTTTAACCGATTAAATCAAATATAACTACATCGATAGTAATATCGGCGCTAATTTATACGTAGGCAGCTCGGTACAAAAAACTGACAAAAAAATAACAAAAACAAATGTTTAATGTTGAAAACTTTTTGTTTTTCAAAATGTTTTCCTTGGCGGTCAGTTTATTATTGCGTACCCTTGTACACATGGTTTTATAGCATTTTTCTAAACGAATCAGGTAACTCCGAAACATGAGTTTTGAACGCTTCAACCACGTTTTCCAATGTCGAAAATTGTTGTCCACGCAGTTTGTTCGTTCCGTGTAAAAACAAAAAGAATTCGCTGGAGCCAAAATCAGGCCTATAAGGCGGATGACCCATTAATTAACGTTTTCAGTGCTCACAAAGTCAGTTGTTTGCGTCGATATGTGTGAGCTTGCAATATCTTGGTAGAGAATGATTCGGCGTTGTGTGTTGTTTTTCTTATATCTCCAAAAACTTCTGGTAAATAAATAGTTGTGAACCATTAAGAATCTATCGTTTTACGATCCTCTAAAGCCACGGTGGGGACATGTCCAGTTTTTTTCAAAAAAACGGTCATTTGCTTTGAAGTACTGCGAGTGCGAACGACTTTTGTTGGGTTTGGCTCATCATGGAAGACTCATACAGTCGACTGTTGTTTACTTTAGAATTTAAATACATTTTTTAAAAATTTTATTACAATGCATATTTAGAATCTGTTACATATAAACAACAAGTAAATGTTGTCACTGGCCTTTTCGCCCTTGAACCGCTTATATCGCGGCGGCATGCTGGCGGCTGTGATGTCTGCTAGTTTGCTGTCGCACACAAAACGGCATATGGGCTTTTGCTCAGCCGAAAGTCTGCATACGCCGTCGGCGGCACCTTTGAAAGGTGCTGGCAATTGCGCAAAGACCGCTGCCGCCAAGGCGCGAAGCCCGGCAACATTCGCAATCCGCAACGCGGCCAATTTGGTCGTAACACCGTAACATTCAAGCACCGCAGCTCGGCCAATTCGGTCGTGTCTCAACCCGCATACATTCGCAATCCGCAACGCGGCCAATTTGGTCGTGTTTAACACCGCATTCGCACCGCAGCTCGGCCAATTCGGTCGTGTCTTCACCCCAAGAATCATTCACGCATCGCAGCTCGGCCAATTTGGTCGTGTCTTCACCCAAGAAACATTCGCTACCCGCAGATACCCGATCCGCAACGCAGGCGGCCATGGGAATCGCCGACGAAGCCGAAGCCCAAGCCGATTCAGGTGAGCGATTTGGCAATATTCGGGTGGATATCGGTAGCCGCCCCATCCGCTTACGTGACGGCCGTTTGACGATTTGGGCCTTCTCGGTTGACGTTCCAAACGGCGTTTCCACACCCACCACGAGAGCGCTATTTACACGCCTGTTCCATTTTTTGGTCCTTACGAGCCGCATCGGTATCGTATCCAACACCGCATCCACGAGAGCGGCTATTTACACGCCTGCCTTTCCAGTCACTTTTCATTAACCCTAAGTACTAATAGGACTTGCCTAGAGCAATTTAGCGATAGTTCTATTATTTTATAAATTATCTAACTAATTGTATAATTTATTCTCATGTGACTAGTTACAATATATATTTAATCACACATGGTGGACAGATCCAAGGATTTGAGTCACTCTAACCTTCTAGTGTCATTATTGTGTGTTAGTTCGGTGGGTAGTTCATTAAGGTGTACCGTGAGTCTAATTTTATATTTAACACTATAATTTTTGATTACCTCGCGCGTTGACTCCATGTGTAGGTCATTTTCTATTACGTAGTTTGGCACATACCAAGGAGCATCGACAATACACCTCAGCACTTTATTCTAAAACCGTTGTAAGATTTCAATATTGGATTTACTAGCCTTACCCTAGTTGAATTCCGTACGTCCAGATAGGTCGAATAATAGCATTATAGAGTAGGATTCCATTTTCTATTTCAGCTGTGATTTTCTGTCCAAGATCCAGCACATGTGGCTAAATTTAATACCAAGTTGTTTAGTGAATAGGTGTTTGCGCCATGTCAGTCGTCGGTCCAAGTGCATACCCAGATATTTCAGTTTGTCGGATTGGATGATATGTACCTTTCTTAACGTAAACGTAACATGCGATGATTTAGGGTTGTTAGCTTGAATTTTAAACTTTCTCATCTAATCTTGGATTTGTGTTAGGTTGTACTGCAGTTTTTAAGTTGCAACTATAGAGTTGCTATCAGAAGCTAGTACGGCTGTATCATTAGCAAATATGGCTGTGGTAGTTCAAAATCATTGTTTATTTTATGAACAATTCTATGTATGTATGTGCTCTGTCATCTTGTGTTGACCTTAAACCCGAATTAGTGGTTGGGTATAGAGTTTTTTTTTTAGTACTGGCTTAAGTCTTTTTAGTAATAACTTTTCGAATATCTTTGATAGCGCTGGCAACAAGCTTATGAGTGAATACGATTTTACGTTGTTTATATTTTTTTCCGGCTTTGTAATTAATATTATTTCCGCTATTTTTCACTGGTTAGGGAAGTATTTTAATTCCATTATGACATTAAATATGAATGTTATTGCTTTTAGAAATTTTGGTGGTGTTTATTGTAAGACTTTGCCAGTAATTAAGTCCAATTCTGGTTTTTTTTCAGTTGAATTCTTTTAATATGATTCTTTCAAATTTTAGAAGTGTCAATTTCTTAATTACTCCAAGGTAATAAGCCAAGACGGAACAGTAACAGATGAATTAAGGAACCGGATCTCCAAGGCGACTAGAGTATACTATCAGATCAACTCAACATTAATCAACAAGAAAGAGCTGAGCAAAGAGACTGAGCTCCACCTGTATAAAACAATATACTTACCTACATTAACATACGGAATAGAAAGCATACCGCTACAAGACAAGAGCAAAAGTAAATTAACGGCTGCGGAAATGAAGTACCTGCGACGAACAGTCGGAAGAACAAAGAGGGACAGAGTGAGGAACATCACAACAAGAGAGAAGTTAGACCTAGAACCGCTAGTGGAAACACTACAGAAAAGACAACTAATGTGGTTTGGGCACGTGACACGAATGGGCGAAGAAAGGCTGCCAAGAAGGGTATTAGAGGCAAGAAGAGAAGGAAAAAGAGGAAGAGGAAGGCCAAGGCAAACATGGATGGAAACTATCAGGAAGGAAGTGGAAAGGAGGGGGAAAAGCATGGCAGAAGCTAAACAAATCGCTAGGGACAGGAAGAGATTTCGAAAATGGATAGAGGACCCGACACCTTAGGGTATAAGGGATGGACAAAGAAGAAGAAGAAGAAGAATTTCTTCTTCTTCTTCTTCTTTCTCTTTGTCCCCATTTATACCTCACGGTGTTGGGTTGAGAAGAAGAATTTCTTAATAGGCAATTCCATTCAGACGAGTGCTTCTAGAAACTTACAGATTTCTCTATCTTCGTCTTGACTTACTTGTGAGGCAAAGGAAGTAAAAATTCTTTCAATGTGTTTGCCGATGGCAATAGCGTTTTCCTTGTGATTTTGAGTCCATTTTTGTTTTAATCTTTTATGGGTGGCGTTGCTTGCCTTCTATAACGAGTAGTCTGTAGTAGTTCCGTTACTGTAAGGTTAGTGAGGTAGTCCAAGATATTTTAGTTTTTAATATCCGGTATTAATTGTTTGAGGTTTTGTGAAGCTTTATTAAACTTTATTTTATCTACTGCTGATCTTGTTAATTGTCATCTTTTGCGTAATTAGTGTTTCTCTGCAATTTTTGTCTTTACCGTTACTGGGCATTCTTCTTGGATTTTAGTTTCATGTACGTTAGGAGTTGCTTTACAAGCAGCGTCTTGTATGGCTTTTGTTATTTTATTTACTGCTTTATCTATATCTTCTTTACATTTTAACGGTGTGTTCAAGTCAACCAATTCGTTATTTTGAGTACACCTCAGTTAGTATTTCTGGAGTATAACGTTGCTTGCCTTTGTTTTGTTGGATTAATGTGTACATGGTTATTATGACAGCTAAATGGTCATAGGAAAGATCAAGTGATGATTGAATCTTACATTCTTTAGTGTCGATTTCTTTTGTCAGTGTAAAATATATGGCATCAAATATCTTTCGTGGGTCTGTTGGCCAGTATGTAGGCTCACAATTGGATATTAACATTCTTTATTGCGGTTAATAGCCTTTTGTATTGGCAAGCCTTAGTGCACAGTGTGCTTTTAGTGTTAAAATGACTTCCGGTAATAAATCTATTTCCTAAAGTTTTAAGATATGTTTTGTAATGATTTATTTTGTTGTTATGCTTGGACGAATAGCATAGACCAGATATAACCAGTGAGCTACTGGGTATTGTAGTTTGTAAGTAATCACATTGACTCTGTTCTAATTCATAGTGCTTAATGTTTTTTCTAATAATCACTGCTGTTCCTCCATGAGTTTTTCCGATAGGGTGGATTGTATAATAAATTCAATAAATAGGTATTTTAATATAGGCTTTATTTGAAACACGTGCCTTCGATATTAACATGACATTTATTTTATTTAATTTTAAAAATTGGGAGATTTCCTGTACATGTTGGGACAGACCGTTGGAAGTCCATATTAATATTCTTCTTAACTCAGCCATTAGACTAGCTTGGTGATGACTGTGGTTAATAGATTTAGCAACGTGCTCGTTTGTTCCATTAACTTCTTCACCATCGCATTTAGTTTGTTTGTTGTGGTATGTTATTTGTGGCACTTCTAGTAGTGTTATTGAAGCCTAAATCTTGTCGCTTGCCTAATGCTTGTTGAGCAAAGGTTACTTCAGATTAAACAAATCTAGTTGGGGTCAGGTTGCTCTTCTGTTTCAGCACCGGGTAGAGTTTTTGTTGCATTTGTTTATAAACTTAGCATCCTCTGTAGTTGGTAGGGTGGTTGCCATTGCAATTTACGCACCTCACTTGATTGTCCTTTTCTTTCGCATTCTCTTGTTGCGTTACTTTTTAAATATTCAACACATCGATGTGGTTGATAACAATAATTTTTGGTGTGACCAAATCTCTGGCATTTAGCACATTGCGGGATCTCTTTTTTTACATGTGGTGTTTCAAATTGGACGATACAGTCTTATAGTAGTTTAACATAAAATATTTTTTGTTATTTTCCTTTGTTAGTAGATTAATAAAAAACATAGGTAGAGGACCTTCTTTAAATTTATCTACCAAAGAACTAGGACTACAACTAAATTCAGTGAGCCTATGATATACAGTGGGTTGGCATGGGGCTTTATTACCAAAAGTCGAAGGGAGTTGATCGACACACTGATGATGAGATAATCACGTCGAACATCGTAAAATATCATTGCATGGAAATGTCAATGTTAATTTTATTTTTTTTTGTAGTAGGACATTTTTAACTTAACGGAAAAACAAATAGCGTTTGTATGACAAAACGTTCTGAGTACGTATACTGTCAAAAATTTGAAACTATACGATGAAAATGTCAGATCGTACGTAGCATATACAGAGTTACAATAAATATCGTGCAGCCCACGTAAAAACAAGAAATATGAAACATTAAAATAGCCTCGTAGACATTTTTGTCGATTTAAAAGTGGAAATCCGTAATGTATTCTGATTGAATTAAAGCTAGGAAAAATAATAAGAAAATCAATAATACACCTTTGAAAACATTTTGGACTCAGCGTGTGCCAAACACACCATTTTAATGATATCATCAGATTCCTTCAACAGTTCTCAAAAAAGTAACTCAAACACTATCTATAAACGAATTTTATAATCAAAACTTTGTGGTTTGACTATATTTATTCAAATATTAATATAAGCAAAATAAAGATAGTATCAAATAGAGCCTTTAGTTGAACATTCTAAAAATTTTAGAAGCCGATTTGTTTTAATTTTGTAGCAACAATCACTTGAGTTGGTGGTGCTTTATTATTCTGCAAAAATTATGGAAGATAAAATTCCAATCACTTTTTTATTATGATGAGGAATAAATGGAGTTTAGTGCATTATGTTTTCAAAATGATTCTCTTCACTAGAGATGGTCATTTCAACCCTTTTTTCCAAATTCTCAATTGCGGTTTTTCTGATGTTTGCAGAAATGACCAGAATATCTTCTATGGTGCGATTCTTAAGTTTGTCGGTGGATTGGGGCTTGTTCTGATAAACTCTATTCTTCAGATAACCTTATAAGAAGAAATCACATGGGATTAAATCGGGAAATTTAGAGGCCACTCGATGCCACCGTCTATCTTACGGGGAGCGTCCAGACTTGTGATCCTCTTTTTAAAGATTTCTATGAAGATGTCAAAGATGCCTTGAGTCCGATGGGTGGTGGCTCCATCTTGCTAAAACCAGTATTCGTTGGCTTGTCTTTTATCTCTTACAATTGGATCTAATTTCTCGAGAACTTCTGAGCGATAAAATTCTTTATTCGCATATTTTGTGAGAAACAGCGGGTCGATAAATTTATAGTGCGAAATTGCACACCATACATTAATTTTTTTGGGTGCTATCGACAAACTTTGGTCAAATATGTTTGCGGTACCCAAATGTTGGTAATTTTATTTGTTGACATAGCCGTACTGTAAATTTGTAAAATAGACAATTTAATTATACAGCAAATTTCGTTATGGTACTTTTACCTTGTCATTTGTAAAACAGACAGTGAGCTTGTCAAACATGGCCTTGAAAGCAGTTAGCACTCCACTTCGGCCCCTCTTGTAAAAAACGGCAACAATGAAGACCCTTTCTTCGGTTGAATAGCAGGTCTTACCTGACGCCATATATGTGTGTGTTGACCTAGAGTGTAAACAAAACTCCAAACATTGACCTAGCTTTAACTAATGTCAAACAGAAAATTAGCTGAAAATGTTAACCATGGTAATAAAAAACTCTTTGCGTGACATAATAAAGGACCTTTTGATTGTCAATTTATATTGCAAAGTGAAAAGAGCGTAAAACAAATGTTTCAATCAAACATTTTTCAATCTTCTTATTCTTAATTTTTGCTTCCTTTTCTAGTAGTTGTTTACAAAAAAACTATAAATGCGATCTCTAGTTTTTGCTCTAGATTTTCACTTTTCCACCCTTTTTAGTAACTTATTTGATAAAGTTAAGTCTTTTTTATTCATGAAAACTTGACCTTCCAGAATGTCTTTTGTGCCAGAAATTTCACTTTCATTGTCATTATACATCTGGTTAGCTTTACAAGATAGAGTAACACCTGAATTATTATGTTATTGCATTTTTGTCACATTTTTAAGCATATCTGTTGTTTAAAACTTATTAAATAAAAATTAATAGTTAAAAGCAAGTATATAACATCACTATTTAATGTAGTTAAAAAATAATGCCAGAGACTTTGTACAAGATTATCTATTGTTAGAATATTTTTATAATAAATATTTTTTGAACAAAAACTGAAAAATGAAATTTCCTATGCATTTTTTTTATCGCAATACTTATTCTTGTCTCATCCATGTAAATCCTCTTAAATAAAGCATGTTTTGTATATTGAGCTTTGCTCGATTTTTATAGAATCTGTCAAAGTAAATTTTCCTGAATACGATAGCTGACACATTCAAGTAAGTCCAAAATTGAAATTTATTTTAAGCAACTTTGCACTCACAGATCAGCTACGTTGGATGAATTATTAAAGTGTTGTTCAATAACTTTTTACACTAAACAAATTTAACTCGTATTTTATTAAAATTTTGAGCGAAGTCGTATTTGACTTAAACCTCTTCTGTCCTACTTTTTTATGTCTTGGCTCTGGTTACATCTAATGACCCTAAAACGTAGTTTTTTGTGGCCAAAGTAAGCGTTAAATGTTTCGTAAATACTAAACCTATACCTACTCCATGTTCTTGTTGCCTTAGTTTCTCAAGTCTTTTTTTCCCTTTTATTTGTACAGTCAGTCTCGGTGGAGACTATAAATACAATTGATGTGTGCTTAATCTAAGACTATTCTAGAAATAACATGTCATGTAGAGTAATGTTCCAGTGAACATCCTCTGTAGTATTTTAGAGATATGGCAATTTAGTTCTAGGCAAGTGACTAAAATCTGGTCAGAAGGTTTGAATCGTTTAAGTCGTCTTGGCTCGTCTTCTTCTTCTGTAATAGGTTGTTTGCTAGCTCATTGGGATGAAAGGTTAGCTTCTTTCTATAATTAGTGCTGAATCGAGTGATTTCTTCACGAACTGTAGGCAGTTTTAAGTCAGCATGGAGTAAGGCATTTGGCACGTACCATGGGCCGTTGATAATAGATCTAAGGACTTTATTTTGGAAGCACTGGAGAATCTCTATATTTGAGGTGCAGGCGGAGCCCCAAATAGGGAACCGTATGTCCAAGTGGGTTTTAGGATAATTTTGTACAATAAGAGTTTGTTTCCGATGGATAAGTTCGATTTCCTTCCAAGCATCCAGTACATTTGATGAAATTTAGAACCCAGTTGTTTTCTCTCAGTTAAAATGTGAGTACGCCAAGTTAATCTTCGATCTAAATGTAGTCCGAGGTATTTGACTACATCATTTTGGGGTATTGGAGTTCCATTAAGTGTAACTGAAGGGCAGGTTTCTTTGGGAAGGGTGAAGGTGATATGAGTAGATTTAGTTGCATTAGTTTCCATTCTCCATTTTTTAGCCAGTTTTCAAATAGATTCAGGTGGCTTTGCAGATTTCTAGATGCAGAAATAGGGTCATGATGTTCTCAAGTCTTAAGTAAGGCATAAATAAATTGCGTTTGTCAACTGTAACTTTAAAGAATTTCCAGTATTTTAAAGATTTAATAATTTCAATTTTTGTGTAAATCGACCAATAACATGATAAAATTAATTCCCTGAGTATTAAATTCGTCTCAAAAATAACGATGTTTGCTTGTTGACTTTAATATAAATTAAGTAAGGAGAAAATGTATTTTTTAGTACCTAGGGTAAGATTTCACTATCAAAAAATTGTTTAAACAATATTTTATAGAAGCAAATAATACAATTACAAAGAGGCAAAAAAATTGTAACAAATAATTTACGTTTCAATAAAGTTATTTCTTTTGTAGAGTTTTAAAAAACTTTGTTTTATGAGAAAAGTCAATTATTTTTTAAAAGCATTTTCTGTAACTGCAAAAATTATTCAAACATTTTCTTGTTCATCAAGTTATCAGTAGAGCAGTATCAATATCAATTTAGAAAATTTTATCACTATTTTCAATTTCTTGTTTAAAAAATAAATTGAACTATCTAATGCTTGCTAGTTTTGTTTGATTTATTTTAATTAGGTTTACGTTGTTTTAGGCTAAGGGAATGCTTTGGTGGAAGATGACAACCAATGGTGACCAAAGCGCAATTTGCATCAAAACATCTGTAAAAGTGGAGCAGAGTACGAGATACAGGTTTTGGAAGAATTTGTTGGAGCGTTTAATTAAAATTATAATTTAAATATTTTGCAAAAATAAAGAGTTGTGCGACATTTATAAGATTTAAAAAGAGCTTCATGCAGTAGACGACCTGATAGAAACATTCAGCTAATTTCACATTTTTGTTAAACAAAACTATATATTAGTAGGTTTATGATTAGTAAGTTTATCGTTATAGAATAACATTCTTGAGCTTCACTCGTCACTTTGGGCATGATTCATGAAGATATGGAAAATAGCTAAGAGAATCTTGTCGAGAAAGAAGGTAGTAACCTATATATGGGAAAGGCGTCAGGAGTTTAAGGGTATGTGTGATATACCATATTAAAAGGCATAATGAATGGAGTTAATCTATATGCATATTAGGGTTTGAAACTCATAAGTTAATGAGATAATTAGTGATTTTTAATTAAATGATAAAAGCGTATTTTATATGATAGGGAGACGTATAGGATGTCAATTTGAAGCTCTTGATGAGCACAAACAGAATAAATAAACACATGAGCTTAGGTTAGGTTAAATGTCAAACATAAGTATTGCGATTGAACATTAATCTCAATAGCAGGCATGTGGTACACAGGATAGCGGGATTGGTATCAGAGGTGAAGGCATGGATTCGAATTACGTATGTGGCATTTGGTAGATGTGCTTTTTAAATATAAATAGCACGATTAAAATAAGGAAATGCCTGCGGGTTCAGTGGTGTGCTGGTTAGGGCTGCTCATTAATCCCCTTGTTCTCATACCTTCACGGCTAGGAAGTACAATTGATTCGCTTATATGCTGCTCTCATCAATATAAACGAGAGGTCAGTAGTCGTATTCCTTCCTCGTATGCTAGCCTGATGAACGAAGCATCCGTCATACGAGCTCAGGTGAGAATATCGGTCCCGTATAAGGCTCGGATGTGCGATGATGATCACCAGGCGGCAGACAAGTTCAATGAGGACGTGCTTTGGATTTTGGTGCACATATTGTGGAAGGAGATGTTAAGTTAACTGAGAAAGCTGTTCGGAAAAGATTTGTAGATCTTCTAGATAATGCTGCAATCAAAACATTAACATCTCGAACAGCGGAAGAGATTGAACATCTCAAAATTAATTTGGATTCCCTGCTTGTTCTTAATTTGAAAACTTATTTTGCATAGTTCTAGTCAGGAATCGCAGCTTGTACTTGGCAGTATAGTAGAATTCTCAGACGAGAATGCTTTAAAGCACATCTGAAACTCGCGAAATGCTCTGAAGTCGACATTTGTTCCCTATTACTTGGGTAACAATAATGTCTCGAGTTTACAACAGATGTTTCTTGATAACACCACATCGTGTGTCCGGTCATTGCTTGGAGTGGGCGAAACAATCGCTATCACGATTTGGGATAGGACTTATTTGTACCAGAAGAGTGCATTCTTCTCTCACCAAACGGCGATGTAGTGAGTCTAAAAGAATAGAAACCTAGAGAAACCGAAGAAAATAGTGGCGACAAATGGCTACATTGTAGATATCAAAAGCTTGTATGATGGGAAGTCATCGGATGAAGAAATAACGGAAAGGATCATGAGCGATAAAGCATCAAAGCCCTGGTTTGATGCAAGATTATGCAAAAATAATGTTTTTGCCCTGGACAGTGTTTTCATCTCAATAAAAGTCGATTTGTAGGATTGAAGATTTAGAGTAGTCATTCCGCACCACCTGACAGGAAAACAATTTACTGATAAAGGGAAAAATAAATTGCAACTCTGCATTTGCCTCAGATGGGTTGTGGAGGCTCGTAACCATAGGATCAAAGTTACAAGTATCGGCAATAAGAATCTCACCCACCTGCTAGACGATCTAATAATTGTCGCAAGTTTTGTAAACGCATTTGAAAAACCATTGCTAATTGGAGGTGATGATGAGGTTCAAAGGGCTGAGGTAGTGTCAAGCAGTATGGGTGTTTTCAATAAGCTGAAAATGCTTGTTGCACACAGCAACCTAAATCTAAAAACTGCATTCGAGCACTTTGACCTGAACATTTACGACATGTCTCGATTATCAGGTTCATACCAAAAAGAACCTTGCAATGTTATACTATGACTTGTAAAAGTGGGATCACGAATAAAAGTATGCTTTGACGCAGTCAAAATAAAAGTTGATCATTCTCTGCTGGTTTGAGTAAAAGTCAGGTCCCATCATACACGTAGTAAAGTTCTTATGTATTCGAAGACGAAGGTATTGCTTGTATAAATGCTATTGTCAGTTCAAAACAGGTGGTAGATCTGTTGTTTGTTGTGCACACTCACTGATGGTTATCCGACATCTGGAATATGTTCCCTAAATTCAGAATCCAAACGTTACGTCATAGTAAAGTAAAAAATTATAATGTAAATAGACAGCTCTGTTTTAAATATAGATGTAATACGTGTAAGTGCGAAGTAATTAAGTAAAACGATTTTTTTGTAATATTTTCCAAATTTTTAGTTAATTTAACTTAAGTTAATCTAAGATCATCAGTTTATTTATTCTGCTTATACTCGTTAAGAACTTCAAATTGGCATCCTATCCGTTTTTCTATCACATAAGTGATACTAGTGAGTTTTAGACCCTAATATGCATAAGTACCAATTTCACTTATCATGCCCTTTAATAATATACCTTACACATACCTCTAAACCCCTAGCGCTTTTTCTCATATACAAATTATCAGCTCTTATTTTTTAACATTTGGTCTATCTCTACTTTTTGTGACCTAAAGTGTTAGTAAAAAGTTATAAATTAATTTTGACACATTAAATTCAATAGTTTTGTATTGATATCTTTGATAGCCACCTTCACTGATCATAAAATTTAAAAATCAATTAAAATCTCTTATTTTAAATAATGTTACGTTTTCTAACAGTCTTTAAGGCCGCGGAATTGCTTTAAATTAAAAGTAATTTTACAGTAAACATAAAAATAATAACTGCATTGATTGTATATTCATATGTAAAACAAAATAACAGATACTAATAAATTTACACGCAAACTGCAGCGGCAGTATTGTTAACATTGCTGTTGTACCATTTGAATGTGTTGCTTAGAGGACCCCTAATTGCTCTTATAACTTAAAGTTAGAACGTCGTTGTTATTACCAAAAATTCTATTTTATGAAAAGATTGTGTTAACTTCTCAGCGGAGAAGCAATCTCAGCGAGGGCAAAGAAGTTTTTCAATAGAAAAGCCTTGCAAATGGATAACTGGTCAGAAGCAACTTAGGGAGAAACCTCTAACCTTTCTTATATAAGTTGTACCTTGATTTCTAAGGATCACGCAAGAAATTGTTTCTTTTTATTATACCATCTACTGGCTTGAGAAGGTGTTTGACACTAACATGAATACTGCAAGCGCCTTTTAGTAACTGTCTAGTTATTAATCGACGAACATCGGTAACTTAATGTACAAATGCGCAAAGTAACCTTTTTACTTGTTGGAGATAAAGTGGGCTGCTAAAAAGATGTTCCACCTTCTACATGATATGCAAATTATCATCATTACAATAATCTAACAAGAAGACTACAGAACAACGTTACCATTCAACTCTGATTTTATGCTACCCTATGGTGGAAAAGTGTGAAACTAGTCACCACTCGAAAAAATGTGCTAGGAATTGTCTGCCACTATATATTTTAAGAAATTTATATGATTTATTTTTAATTATTATTTTACTATTAAATTTATCCTTATTAAAAAAGAGAGAAATCCGCTTCCCTCGGGGTTAAAAGAGTGAATGCGAAAGAATTATTAAGTACCGTAAAAGTGGAGGATAACAGATAGAAGTGTATGGTAAAACCAAAAGTTACTTAAATGGGATATTTTCTAAGTATCTGTACTAACTTGAAAAATCAACCCTAAATGCAAAATATGTTAATTAGTCATTGACAAATAAAAGGTTTAATCACTTGTAACAGAAATAGGGTCTGAAATTGTTCCTTACATTTCAAGCCGAATTTCAGAAAGCGGTTCTTTACAATTTATTATTGCCTGAAATGTCAGCTATCCAGCTCCTGCAATATTGAGGGATAAGATGTTTCGAGCACAGGCGGAGGAAAGTGGGAGTTTTAAGGCTGCGAGGAATTTCACCAGTAAAATTTAGTTTAGTACGACCCGATTGTTTCAATTTTATTTCTGTATGAGTTTTAAAATAACTTCACATGATAATGCACGTACTTTTTCTTTCCTTTATTTCTCCAAGAATTTTTTGATTTGAAACAGATGAATCAGTGCTCAACGTCTTTTTTAAAATATAAAGGCATTTATTGATTTCTGATTTCGTCTTTACACTTGGACTAATTGGTTTCTTTTACAGTGTTCCGTAACGCACTAAGTAACCGACTTTTATGGTTGTTGCCTAAAATGTTATCAGTTGTACAGCCAACTTCTGAACATGCTGGTTCAAAAATGCTATCGTCATTTAATTAATAGACCAAGAAACCTAATAAGATATAAAAAATAAGTAAATCAACTTTGAAGTTGTTTAAAAAATACTATTACAGATTTTGAACGAATTTCTTGGATCTAATAGAAACGTCATCATTGATATTTCTACTATATAATTCATGTGACATTAAAAATATTGAAAAATCTTTTTTTTTGAAGACTATATATGCACACTATAATGTTTTAGAATATTTTAATCAATTTTTTAAACATTCTAATCTACCTAGTCTTTCTTTCATTTTTCTTGAATTCATTTAACTGGAATGTAGATTTAAATAAAATATGGATGTTAATCTCTGTACATTTATCTTGAGAAATTTATGGTTTTATATTGATATGCGGCTACACTTTTAATATTTAACATATTTTGCTGTAAGTTAAGATTGCTAATGAATTGTTCAAGTTAAGACAACTAAATGTGTAAAATAAATGTAGGAATGAAGGTGTTTTTAAAGTTAGGGAAAACATGCAAAAATATTAATCAGATTAATTTATAATTAGATCCCACACAAGTGCTACTACATGAAAGTCTATATTATTAGATAAAATGTCAACCGCGACGCTCACAGAAACACTGCAATATTTTATACATTTATTAATTAAGTACCTATTAATTTTCTAGACACAATTCAGTTGTAGTCTACATAAAATATCACAATATTTAGTTATAGCTAACGTGCCGTTACCGATGCAGCAAGGTCACCATTGATATGCTACGGTGGTGGTTGCCCGCTAATGAGCGCTAGTGCGCCTGCGCCTTGCTGCACAGATACAGCTTTAAATATGATATATACTTGTTACGCATGGATATGACGGAGGTGATGAACCTATGGTCACAACTAAGAAGCCACGAAAAGAACGCCAGATATGTCAAATCGGCACGTTTGGCTCATGTTCTACCAAACGGGGAAACGCACAAAGTCAGACGGGAATATTGTCAAAGCCACTTTTCAAAATAAATGCCTCCAGGTTTCCGGGGTGTACCTTAAAAAACTTTTATTAACATATCTTGCTAGGAATACCTTATCATTCACATGAGACTCAGATATTGAAAAAATGTTTAATCACATTTACAACACAAAACATATTATATTGTAATTAATGTTGTTGTTTGTTTAAGCATTCACTATCTTTTATATGCTAGACACTCGTAATGTGAACTTATTCTGTATAAAATTCATTTACCGCAGACTCAGTTTTCAACTGGTCTGCATTCCCACGCGGTAAATCTTCCGCTAATTATTAAAAATTAATTGAAGCTGCAATGTACTTACAAATTGGTCTAAAATGTGATTGCGTGTTAAATGTACTTCTCTTATTTTCCTAAACAAAAGTAGTATGATATTTCACACGTATAGTTTAGTTTAGTTATTAAATGCGCCACACTGCTGCTGCAGCAAATAGCTAGCACTTAAGCGTTTGCCTGCTTGCACATCATTAAAACATTACCATATTACGATAGTGGTTTACAACAAAACAGTTATAAGACGTAATAACAATATTTACATGAATGTACACCATCCTCTAGTTCCATACGGTTGGATTGTCTATCCATCATCTTAAAAAATTCCACTAGCGTCTGGGTAAGAAAAGTTACATTAATTCGTTTTGCATTCTCAACATATTTACATTATTTATGTACACTGTTACAGCTATCAGTCTGTTTCAGACGCAATTCTTGCAGAAAAAACTTCACTGGACGGTCACTCAACAAAACAGAACTGAGGAGCCGCGCACTCGGCTTACACGCAACTTTCGGGCAAGCGGTTGGCCATCAGTCTCTCCTTGATGGCCAGACCGTTCAGTTCTAAATCCGTCTTTTGTAGGGTGGCCGAGCTGCCGTTGCCTAGGCGCAAGTCCTTGGGCCTGGAGTCTCTGGGAAATGTGCCTGCTACCATCGGGTTGCTGTACTGGTGGAACTGGAACAAATAGGGTTTGAGGGAAATGCAGCGGAGGGAGCGGCCGCGATTATACCACCGATTCCATGGTGGGCGCGGGTCCGGGGCTGACCCACTGCTGGGTTGTCACGACTTTCTTGGGGTAGCTGGGCGAAGTTGGAAGCTGCGTTCCTGGAAGACTTTGTGGGCCGTTGATTGATCCCAGTTGTTTGTCGCTAGCACCGTCGGGAGAACCTTAAAAATTGTTAAAGTAAATAAACGTCAAAGTTAAAATCAGTACACTACATTTGGTCTAAATGTATTCAAAAGAAACACATAAAAAATGACATTTTTCAGTTAGATAATCAAGTGTTTTGAATAAACAAATTTTCTAATAAATATTTTTGTAGCAACTCATTTAACTTTTTTAAAACTAATTAATACTCATGAAAAGTAAACATTAAATGTACCTCTCAGATATTTTTTATAAACTAACAAATGATTAAGATAATTTTAATAAGTAACCAAGCAACATACTAATGAAGTAGTGAAAGTACCTGGAAAACCAAATATTTATTTTCCTTCAAGATTTTTTATTCCGTAATGACATCTTGTCTATGTTTTACATAATCCCTTAATATAGGTATTATACGGTGTAGATAAAGAAATTTAGCACAAGACAGAGCTTTGGTTGGTGACACCACAGTGATCTTACAGGCATTAAGTTAAAATTATAATTTGTAATAAAAGGATTAAAACAAAAGATAGATTTTGGCATGTTCCATTCAAGCTATTGCAAATTATTATTGTATCTTAAGTATAACATGTTTGTTAAAAGTCTACTATTCCTTTCCAATTAGCCTTTCAATTAGCCAATTAGCCTTAGGCGTGATTTTCTACAAAGTTGAGCGGTACCATCAAAATTTCTTCATGCTTTTTGTGTTGTAAGGATTAAGTCTAATTCTACTTCTTGTGAAGAATAAAAATAAAAATTTTAAGGGAGTAATATTTTATTGCTTAACAACTGAGAGTACCCCCTGTTTTTAACAATGCTACCTGAATACTTCGGGACGTCGTTAAAATTATTTACAAGCTCAAACTGTTTTCGCCCACATGCAACAAACTACGTCGGAATCAAAGGCCGAGCCTGGCTACCGGGTTGCCTAGCTCATTTGAAACATTTCCATTTTTAAGAAGCTAACTACACTCTCAAATAGTTTTAGCTATAATTCTCGTCAAAAGTTGCACTAATAGATGACGTAATACCAAGTAGATACTACAGAACTAATAACCAACAAGTCGAGGAAAACGTAATACAGAAGCTAATAACAAAGAATTAATTTTTTAAAATTCAGTATTATTGCTACAACTTGTCACAATTCGATATTCATTAGTTGGTTTAAAAATCGTGAATCGGTAAAAGATATGAAGGTTAAGCATCTAATCTTGCTTATATTAAACTTAGAACTGATTTAACAAAATATCTTTTGTTCAAAACATAATCGACATGTATGAGGTCAATAGGAACTAAAAGATTATGTCTAATAGTTCCATTGAGGACGTACTATAAAACATTTACAATCATTTGGAGTATTTTTACATTGTTACATTTACATTTTATATGGTATATTCACTACCACTCATGGAACTATAGACACCTTGTTAAAATTTAGTTATACTTTTCATAATTAATTTTCTTTTGTTTAACTCTTTACCATTTTCTTAGACAATATTGTTTTGGATGAAAATAATTAATCACTTGTAGGTCTTTCATAGCATTTGTGGATCAAAAACTATATTAACTTGAACTGTCATTCAACAATTCAAATTTTTCTTTCTGTCACTCCCTTGTTTTAGATATTTGTTTTTATTAAAAAACAACTGTGAGCGATCCGCTTAGGGGGTTTCACGCCTTGCTATGAGTTTTTGCATTTAATGGTCCGTGGGAAGCTTCTCTCCATAGAAACTCGTTCAGCCATCCTCACTTTACATCAAAAATTCGTGCGTAACATTGCATTAAGGGTTTGTGTTCTATGGCAAATTTTACATTACAACGCGACAGAGAGAGGTATGAAGTCTTAGAGATCGCCATCGTCCTGGACCATCTCGAGTAACATGCGATGCAGAGGATCAGTTCATCAGACTGTAAGTAAACGAAATAGGAAGATTAACTGCCCCAGATATTGTTGCAGGGTTTAACTGGGAACGTGGTAAAACAATATCAGTTAACACAATAAGACAGACACCTAAAAACCGTTGTTTTAACGTGGTAAACGGCTGCAGTGGACATAAAAACATTGTTCCTGGGTAAGTGAACAGTGACAAAACGTGTTATGGACCGACAAATTTAAATTTGAAATTTTCAGTTGGAAACGGAGAATCGTCGTGCGTGGATCTAAGACTAAAAAGATGATCCAGAACTATATTGTTCCGACTGTCAGCATAGAGATGGGTCTGTTTTAGTGTTTGTGGGGGGAGGGGTGCTTTTCTTTTGCTGTTGTTTTTTTTTTATAACATCCCATTTATTTGCAACTGTACAAGTACATTTAGCAAAGTCATTTGATAATTTGATAGACATGTAGAAGCATGCTCAGCAGAATACTTCTATAACAGATAAGCTTATAGGCTTTGTGTGACAAACGGGAAAAATCTTACAAACTACAACTTATAACTAGCCTTAAAGTAAACTAAGAATTCAAAATCTGGTTGGCAGATCGTTTGGCACATGTCGATGTAAGCGCCTGTTGTCGCTGGGCGGATCCATAAGATCTACTGCGAGGATGTTGGGATGGGCGCTAAGTCGAGTACTGTATTGGGAGCTGTAACGCCTAATTTCGTCCTTGACTGTGGGGATACGAAGATCCTTTATGATAACCGTGTTTGGTACAAACCAAGGTGCGTTTGTTATCATGCGCAGCACTTTTCTTTGGAAACGCTCTAGAATTTCGATATTTGAAGTGGACGCAGTCCCCCAGAGTTGGATGCCATACGTCCAGATTGGCTTGATTATTGTTTTGTAAACCAGAAGTTTGTTGTCTAGCGAGAGTTTAGATTTATGCCCAATTAACCAGTACATCTTAGTAAGGGTTAATCCTAGTTGCTTCCGTTTTGTGAATATATGTTTGCGCCAATTAAGCCTTCTGTCGAGGTGTAGTCCGAGGTATTTCACATCATCTTGTTGTGAAAGTTGGCTATTGTTTAGATAAATAGGTGGGCACGTGTTTCTGCGAGTGGTGAAGGTTATGTGAACGGATTTGGTGTCATTGGCTTTAATTCTCCACTTTTTCAACCAGTTTTGGACTGCAGTGAGGTTAGTTTGTAGTTTCTGCGAGGCAATGTTGGGATCTCTATCAGATGCTAAGACTGCAGTGTCGTCGGCAAAGGTTGCTATCAAAGTTTCTGGCGTAGTTGGTAAGTCTGCAGTATATAACACATATAATAGTGGTCTGAGAACACTTCCCTTTGGCACACCGGCGTTTATTTGAAAAAGTTCCGTATATTCGGTTTCAAACTTTACCAGGAAGGATCTATTATTTAGGTAAGATTTAAGGATAAGGAAGTGGTTTAGAGGGAGAAGTAGTCGCAACTTGTAGAGAAGTCCAAAGTGCCAGACTTTATCGAACGCCTGAGTGATGTCTAAAAATGCAGCAGAACAGTACTCTTTATTTTCAAAGGTACCGTTAATCCTTTGGACAACTGATGTATTTGTTCTATCCTCCTGAAGCCAAATTGGTGATTGGGGATTATATCATTGTTTTCCAGGATTGGTAAGAGCCTTATTAGTAAGAGCTTTTCAAACACTTTTGAAACAATTGGCAGGAGACTTATTGGCCGATAAGATGTAGGTTCGCTGGTAGGTTTCCCTGGTTTTAATATTAGAATGACCTGTGCCACTTTCCATTGGTCTGGGAAATACCCTGTGCGAAGGACTGCGTTGAACAGCTGGGTAAGATATTTAGTTCCGATGGTAGGTAGTTCTTTAAGAATTTTACCAGTAATTAGGTCATATCCTGGAGCTTTCTTAGGGTGAAGAGTGCCAATGATTTCATCGACGTCAGCAGTTTTGAGTCGCTGGATTGGTAATTCTAGTTGTTATGGGGACTCTAATTGTTGAATAATTTCTGCTTCTTCTTCGGGCCTATTATCTGATTGGTGTGGCTGGAAGACGTTTGTTAAATGGTTGGCAAAAACACGTGCTTTTCCAGAATTTGTTCTGGCCCACTCTCCTTGAGGTGTCCTGATGGGCGGGGAATGTTTTTTTATCTGTTTTAATTTTCTAGTTGTCTTCCACAGAGAGTAGTCGGTAGCTTCAGTAGCTGTAAGTTCTTCTAAGAAAGTCTGGATGCATTCATTTTGTTTTGTTTAGTATTTCTTTTAGTTCTTGTGTGACTGCATTGAGTAAACGTTTGCTTTCAGGTGTTCTCAGTCTTTGCCATTTCTTGCGGATTCTTCTCTTTTCAAGAATTTTTTGCTTGATTAATATAGGACAGTCATAAGCTGTGGTAATCGCTGATTGCTCAGGCATTGAATTCCAGGCTGCCCATTGTATCGTATCATTGAAATGCTTAACAGCATGTTCTATGTCTGTTTCGGTCTTAAGAGATACGTTTAATGTTAGTTTTGATTAACTAGGATTCTGAAGTAGTCCCAATTTGTGTATTTAGTACATAGACACGGTTGTTTTCTCTACTTATTACTTTTGTTGAAAGTGAAACTAAGACTGGGGAATGATCCGAAGATAGGTCGAAACAAGATCGAGCGATAATGAGGTCCTGGGGGATACCTTTTGTAACACAGAAGTCTACAAGGTCTGGTTGTTTATTCCTGTCAGATGGCCAGTAAGTGGGTTCACCAGTAGAGACGTGTTTCAAATTATCGCTTTCTATAGTTTTAAGTAGCTCGCGTCCTTTGGGTGTTATAATTCGAGATCCCCAATCGGTGTGTTTGGCGTTGTAATCGCCTCCTGTAACAAACCGTCGTCCTAAGGTATTATAGAAATCCTCGAAATGCTCCTGTTTTACTGTATGGTTAGGGGGAAATATACTGCTGAAATTGTTAACGAACTGGCTAAATCTTCTATGGACACACTGGTTGCTTGGAGAAAAGGTTTGCTGTAACTGCTTAGTTGGTGGTGTTTTATTGCGTTTTTGATAATTATGGCGGATCCACCTCGGGCAGTTCCTGCTGGGTGATTAGTATTAGAGACACTGTAGTTGGGAATTTTTAAATAATTTCTTTCTGTAAAGTGGGTTTCAGAAATTAGCATGACGTCAATATTGTGAATTAGTATAAATGTTTTTAGTTCTTCAATGTGGTTGAATAGGCCATTGGCGTTCCATAAGGCGAGTTGTAAGTTTTTAGCCATTATGTGAGTTTGGAGAGCACGGTTGTCAGGAGGTTTAGTAGGGTTCCTATTTGGTCGAACATGTTTTTCATCATGCTTTTTAGATCTTGAATTGCTGTTGTAAGAAACTTAGTATAAGTAGATAGCATTATAAAAAAAATTTACGGAAAACGCTATACCATATGGGTTGCGATTAAACAGAAAGGAATTCGCAATGATTTAAAACAACGATCCTAAACATACTTAAAAGCCTTGTAAGGACTATCTAGCAAACCAAGAAGAATAAAAATGCTTAAAATGATAACATGGCCACCACAGAGTCCACATTCAACCCCATGGAGTTGCTATAGGATGAGCTGGATAGAACAGTAAGAAAGAAGCATTCCACGTTCAAAAAACATCTTCGGGCTCTTCATCGAGGAACCGTAAAAAATGTCCCACTCGAGAAAATAAAAAATTATCCGAAAAAACGTCTAGAATCGTAAAAGAAGTGTTTTTTTTGGGCGAAACAAATTTTTAATATTCAAGTTAATTTTTTCCAGTGTCCATACTTTCATATGCTGTAGTGTACATATTGCATTGATCAAAGTTTTAAAAACATGTTTTCCAAGAACAGTTGCAATCGATGGCCTTTAAGCAAATACATTTTTTGTAACTTTAGGCTCATTTGTTTTGCGTTTTGCTCATATGTGGGTTCTCTGAGGTCCTTGGTACTATCAATGTGCGGAATTTATTAATTGTTAACACCAACGGCGGACCGGTACATTTCCTTAGTGTGAAGATGACTAGATTTGCTTTAATTTATTTCAATACGCCACTTTTTGCATCAACATTGTTGGGATACTAATTTAGGATCGAAGTCTGAGTATAGCCGTGTTATCGATGAAAGTAGCGACCTTATTTTATATTGTAGTCGGGAGATTTGCTTTGAACGGGTACAGAATTAGACTCCGTATGCTCCCCTCTAGAACACTTGAGTTGATTAGATAAAAAGGTTCAATTCTCTGACAATCTTATAAGAAATGCCAGTTGGATAAATAAAATCTCAAAAGTTTGAAATGATCTGTAGATGGGGATTTTTTAATTTTGCAAATCAAATTATTGGGCTAAATCTCGTCAAAGGCCTAGGTAACATACGGCATGGTAATTTTGTTCACAATGCGGCAATTTTATTCAATTGTTATGCGATTACTCCGGAAACCAAATTAGTGATAAAGTAAGAGATAATTATCTAAAAGATTTAAATATAACTTTAATAGCATTTTTTCGAATACTTTTACCAAACGGGTAATAAACTAAGCCTTTATAAAACAGTTTTTGAGGAGTAAAGCAGCGACTATATCGTAGCTCAGGGCTTCGTTAGAGCTTAAATGTTTGAAGCTTGTTATATTCTAAGTTTTTTAATTGGCAAACTCGTTTAATAGATAGTGGTAAATATCATTTTTATTATATAATTCGGCTAAAAATAATTTGAAAACATTAACTAAATGGCCAACAATGTAAAAGCTTTTTCAAGGTCGCTTTTTTCCCAAATATTGTTGACAGTGCGGGTTGGCGTTTTGTGTTCATATGGTTGTTTTATATGTCTTGTGGCCTTCTAGAGCGAGTAGTGATCTGCTTTCTGTGAAAAGATATTACAAGTAGTTTTTTGTCATTTTGGATTCCAGTACTAGCAGCAGAGTGGTTTATTGTCATTTTATCATTAGGGTATTGTGTGGTTTGTCAGATTATTCTTAGCTTACGCCTCTCTGCAATTTCATGTTTGACAATAATTATGGATCTTACTGGAATGATGTGTTATAATTGGTAAGCTGCTTCTTGTACTATCTGAGTAAAGTGTAGTAGTGGCTCGTTTCGATTTGTATGTATTTTTAGTAGTACGCGGTGCGTTTAAATTGTAAGGTCTCCAATTTTTTCTCAGTGGTAAGAGTTCGCAGAAAGATACGGTTAATTTTAAAAAACGCTGGAAATATTTCTGAATTTGTAGTATACATGGCAGCGCCATACGATATAGTAGGTCAAATTACCGACACTGCAGTGAGTGTTGTTTTGTTAAAATGGTGGCGTTTCGTGTTCAATAACAACGAGTAATTATTCGTTTTCTTCTATAGCGTAGTAAAACTCTCTTCTAAATTCATCGCCAATTGAGTAAAATATGCAGTGAAAGCGTTATGGATGTTAAAAAATGTGTTTGTAAGTGATAACGTTTAGAGAAGGCCGAGAGTTGTGTAACAATGAATTGAAGCAGCATCGGCTACGAACCAGCCGGACCGAAATAATTACTGCGCGAGTGGAGTACAGGTAAGTTGTTATGGAAGACCGTCGATTAGGTGAACGTGATACTACCTCTAAGCTTGGCATTTCCGTAGAATCTGTGGAGTCATTTTGTATGATGACCTGAAAATGAGAAAAGTTTCCTGAAGATGAGCGCCACGAATGCTGACTGGCGAACAGACTGCGCGGGTGGTAATGTTTCAAGACATGTTAACACATGATGCCCCTATAAATTTTCGATCATGAAGACATTCTCCATAGCCGCTCATTTTCTAATCGAGCCGTTGTTGCATCAGTGATTTTCCAATGGGCAAAACACACTCCTAAAGAAGTATTTTCAGCAGCCCTAAAATTATGCCAACGAGGTTGTGAAAAATATTACGTTGAGAAATAACAGGAGTTTTAATTTTTTGGGTAAGTATTTTTTAAAAAAAATTGAGGCCTTAGAACCTGATCGTATATCCCTGTGTAGTGATTCGTAAATTAGTTCTTTAAAGCGATTCCAGTTTTGCGTTTGTTGGTAAGTGATGGCACCTTCTCCTTGAGAATTACATTTGTTTTCAAGATACTAGTACCGAGAAGTCATCAGTAGAGAGATCAAGACAAAAATTAGCAACAGAAAGACATGTTTTTTTTTATAGTCAGTGTCCAATACGTAGATTTACCTGTAAATAAGATCAGTACTCCCATGTTATTTACTGTTTATAGCCTTGGTATTTTAAGCAGCCTGGAGATTTAGTAGAAGTAGTGTACATACATTTCTTGTTTATTATTATACTTGATTGGTAATAGATAACAGACAGTATAAGTGGATACTGCCAGTCTTCAACAGCTATTGATGTTGTTAACTGTATTTAGGAAATTTATAATATTTAATTGAATTCTCAATCGTTATAACAATGTTATCATATGCCATCAGAATGTTATGTTATATAGACAGCAAAATTAGGTATTTAGAGTGTAAAGTACTCTTGAGATTAATATAATGTTAATACAATGAGTTCTAATGAAGGCAGCGAGTTTGTCTTTATGTCGTGACAATTCGTTGGCGTTCTATGCAACAACTTTAAAATGACGATTCATTATGTGTTCTAGATATAACGTAGTTAAAATGCTTAACTTTGTGTTCATCTGTTTTAGCATGTTTTTAAATTCAACAATGCCGCTTGGTTAATTTGTCAATCCAGTATTGTGTTTTGCGGGATAGAGCTGTTGAAATGAGTGTCTTTGTTTAGTACTTGAGTGTTGGTAAGATTTTGTACAAAGTATAATATTTTTACGTTGTGGGGGAAACAGACTTTGTTGGAGTTTTTTATAGTTCACTTAGTGACGTTTTTTTATTTTTTTATGCATTGTGCGTGGGTTGCATACCAGTGATCTATGACACAGCAATAGGATCTATAGCAAAAAATGTTGTGTGTCCATGATTCTAACAACTGGAACATTGGAGACTAGTTTGATAGACGCAGAGAGGTTTAAATTTTACCACGAAATGCATAAGCTTGTCGATATTTTATACGTTTTTATTGTTATCGGATAGTTTTAGATCTACAACAAAGAGGACCAACTCTCTTTTCGTGCTGGTTTGCTTTACGTTCTCCTTATGCTGTTAATGCTCGTGAATGAATGTCAGTTTTTAAGGAAAAGCTGAAGTTGCGTTTTTGCTTAACCTGATACATATGAAACTCCATATTTCTTTCTATAGTTATTAGTATGTATTTTTTATGGATTCTAGGAAGTATATTGTTTATGTTATTTAGTACAGTCTTTATTGCGTACTCGTTTTTGGCTATAGCTTCTAAAAATTTGATTAAGTGTTTATTGGTTTTCTATCTTCTAAATTCTGATTTATCTGCATATCAACGTTTTTCACTGTTGACAACGTGTTATTCTGCAGTGTAGAATACTGAAGGAACTTAATGCTGTTGGTTAACTGTGGCTGATAAGGTAAAATACATGAGCTAAATTCTACATTTTGTAGATGAAACTACAAGTTTTTAAGAGACAAAATAAGCATGTTACGATAAGAAAAATGAGAAGATCAAATATTATTGGTGTGGTTTGCGGTAGGAAGGTTATATCTAATGTGTAGAGTCCGGATAGTCGGGCAAATGCCTGATGCCTGTCTTTTTTGCTGTTTTTAACATGCAGATATCTTTTGTGTTTTTTTTGAACTATTTTGCTTTTTTCGACTGGTTTTGCCAACCTTATCTCAGAATTTCGGGAATACCCAACACAATGTCTTATAATAAAAATTCCACTTATACAATGCTTATACCTGCTACTGCGAGGTCGAAATTATATTACAGGGATGGGGTGGGTTTTACCTGCATTCATTTCCCAGTATAATTTAATGAGTTCATTCGCGTCTTTGCATTTTTCGAGTTTAGCTGTAGTGTCCGGTTTAGTGGATTTTCAAAAATGCCGAAGTGTGGCCAAACGGAAACTTGGATTAAACTGGATAAACATTTAAAAGTTGATGGAAACTCTTTGTTTTGTGAAATATGTTGCAAGGCTGTAAGTATTGTCTTTTTGTAATGTAAATGCTTAAGTAGTGCACTATTTACCTACTTATAGATATATAAGTACCTGCGGACTTATACTGATTAAATTATAAAATATTCATATAAAAACTGCATCCAATGATAACTAGAAATTTTTTATTTATGAACTACAGTTAATTAATTACTTCAATAATATTTTGCGTAAGAAAATTCTGAACATTTTGCAGGTACATTTTTTGCTTCATTGACATTTATCTGCTACAATAGCAATAAGCAAATCAGATAAATACAGAAATATAATATTGCACTAGAAGTAACGTGTGAGAGAACGTCCAGTGACGTCCCCCGTTTTACAGATACTACTGTGTACAAATATAACCCAGAATTTTGTTATAATTTTTGAAATCCTTATTTACTCTTAAAAATCTATTTCATCACCTTCGAAGTAATCCCCCTCGGCTGCAATGCACTTATGCCAGCAAATTTTCCACTCAACAAAACACTTTGAAAAGTCCCGTTTCGGTATGGCCTTCAGCACCTTCTTCGATTCGGCTTGAATCTCTTCTATCGTGTCAAAACGGTGTCCCCGGAGCGGTCTTTTCATTTTGCTGAATAGCCAGAAGTCACATGGAGCTAAATCAGGCGAATACGGCGGTTGCGGAACGATATCGGTGGAATTTTTAGCGAAATGGTCACGAATAAATTGAGGGTTTTTGGAACCAAACGAGATTTAACTTTTTTGAGGCATAAAACTTCCTTCAAAATGGTGTTGACTGAACCATTTGAAATGCCAACGATGTCAGCAAGCTCTCTAGTTGTCAATTGACGATTTTGGAGCACCAATTCCTTAATTTTCGCTACGTGCTGTTCGTCAGTTGATGTTCTTGGACGTCTTTGATGTGGTTCGTCTTCAACGTCTTCACGACTCTCTTTGAACATTTTATGCCATTCGTATACTTGTGTTTTAGACATAGCCTGTTCACCGAAGGCTTTTTGTAACATTCTGAACGTTTCCGCAACAGAAATATCATTTCTAACACAAAATTTAATCGAACTTCTTTGTTGAATATTTTCTGACATGGTAAAAATCGAAAAAGTTAATTTTGGTTGTTTACGAAAACGAGCGTCACTCTTCAACTAATTAAGATATTAACCTAAAATTTGACACAGATGTCAGTAGCAGTCCTACCAACTTAAAACTAAAAAGGTTTGTGACCAACGAAATGCCCGCGCAGTTTAAATTAAAAATTCCTGGTTATATTTGTACACAGTAGTACATGCCATTAACAAATACCACGAGACTCAACCTTTGAATAGTGGCATACACATAAAAAAACTTGCTAACAAAACAAGCAAACAGCTACTTATTCAAAATTGTCTCACGGATAATTCTAAATCAGGCTAATCAAAATCGACATATTTGTTTAACTTGTGCATTTATTTCGGCGTCGATACCGCAAAATAAATTGAACAATCCAGTTTAAAAAAGTTTTTGGAATCAACGACGCAAGAAGTAATTCCGGATGAATCAACAATTAAAAACTATTATTTGGATTTGTGTTACCAATGTAAGTATATGAAATAAAAAATAATGACACTGTAACAGCGTCCTTTACTATTTAGTTCGTAAGATAAGTAAAAAATATGCCTAATTTTTAGAAAATGGATTCTATTAGACAAAATTTTGGAGACATTTATATCTGGATTTCTATCGATGAAACAACACAGATTGTAAAGGCCAGTATATTGGAAATATGTTTGTAAGTACACTATCTAAAGATAAACCAGCAATTTCACATCGGTTATCATCAAAAGAATTAGAGAAAACAAACCATAAGACAATTGTCACATACACATGACCTGCATGGTGCATGGTCTCCATCGAGCGTATGAATTTATTCGAAATGAATTCACTGTCATAATAAATTAATTTCTTCTACAAAAAAGGTACCTACAGTTTTAATTCAAAACTTTTTAATTTTTAATTTTTTTAACTTTTAGATATTCTTAAAAGCTCTTTTGCGTATGCGTATTGCTGTATATAAGGAAAAACTGCCGAATATATTATTGCCACCTGAACTTGTGATACAAGATGGGGTTCCTGTATCTCAGCTTGTATATTTTATTAAATACATTTTGAGGACATTAAAGAAGTATAAAAAATTATTAATTTTAATGATTTATGATATTTACATTTTAATTATTTTTTATATTTTCTAGGCTGTCGGTAGCTTTGACGCAACATCTTCGACATAATAAGTTATTAGCTGCTTTGGACGATGCCAAAGTAAAGAGTGGCTTAATTTTTATTAAAATAAATTTTTTTTTGCCTGATGTAATTACGAAATTAGAAACTTGAGGATTAAGTTTAGTGGAATCTTTTCAAATTTTAAACTCATATGTAGTAATAATAGTAATGGTATGGCTCTAACGTCCCGCGTGCGGTGCGTCTGGTGCGGGGCGATGTGGCAAGCACAGCGCCTTAGACGACCGCCATTATTACTCCTTGTTCGAGTGAATGCAGTTACTCAATTATTTTTAGTGACTGAGTAGGCCACCCGCCAGGGATCAGAGAGCACCGGAATTGAACCCGGGTCCGTCTGCATCGCAGCCCGTGCCTCAACCACTGAACCACTCTGGCAACTCATATATAGCAGATATTAAAAAAGTTCCTGAAATTATTGGACAAAAAATTGCAGCTAAATTAAATGCAGTGGTTGAAAAAAATCCGGGTGTTGCAATACTTGAAGAGGTTCCAAAAACAGATCAAGGTTTCGTGGAAACAGTAGAACTAAAACTAAAAGAAGTTTGTGCTTTAAAGTATGCCTCCACAACATTGTGAAATGTTGATCGTAGCTTCTCCAGATACAAAGAAATTTTGTCAGACAAAAGACAAAATCTATTGCCTTCTAATGAGGAAAAATATTTAATTACCGCATGGGAATCAAATCGAAATGTATAAATGTTTTTTTGTACTCTTATGTATTTTCACCTAAAATAAAAATGCCTTTTTTGTGCCTTTTCTTAAAATTATGCTGCCTTTTGTGTGATTTTTTGGTACCTTTTTGCCTTATTTTTGTGCCTTTTTCGACAATTTTTTGCCTAACTATCCGGACTCTACTAATGCAGAGATCTCCTGAACGAATATGAGGCCTACTAGACTATAATTTTATCAGCGAAAACTTGCTGCGACTTATTATAATTAATAGTTTATAAAACAACAAGTACATTTCCTGTTAAAAACCTTACATTGAAAACATTAATGGAAAATATGTCTGTCAGAAGACAATGTCTGTAGTGATATAAAAGATGATTTTCAATTTTTTAAATCTACCTATACTATTGATGTAACAGAATTTAAAGTTTGAAAATAAAACTCGGGAAATAATGAAAAAAAATCATGGTTTTAAAACTGCGGGCACGTTGTCTAAATTATCTGAGTACATCCAACTCACGTACTATCTGTTTTTTAGTTAATTTAAATGGCAGACATATTTATTTTCAACGAAAATGGACAGCGGTAATTTAATAAAAATATATATTTTATAATTACTGTTCTGTTACAAAGAGTTCGTTTTACACTTTCTAAGCTTTTTCCTATATTACAGTTTTACGGAATTATTAGCGCTGTTTGAAGATGCAACTCAGGTCGCCTTTTTGGTATTACAATCAGTTATTTATTGCCCTTGCGTGCGTATAACGTACTAAAACCGTGCGTGTGTTTTCTGCATTTTTAAAGATTTCAATTTCAAATAGAATGCTTCCTGATGCTCATGTTTAGCGAGCATTGCAAGTGTGCCATTTTAGCTACCAATTATGGCAGTTCGTGCAGTTTTGTATTGTAGTTATGTATTGCATTTCAAAACCATCTCCAAATAAACTGAAAACAGTATTTCTGTAATTTGGATTTTGTTTTGTATCTTTCCCGCGCGCCCACGTGTTTGTATCACAAAACAGTGTCCGTAGACTCCGTTACCTGCTATCATTCCTGCCTCTATTCTGAACTGCACAGAATCTCATGGTTAAGCTAATCTGCTAACTGCGATAGCGGTAAAAATTGCTTTCTCTTGCTTACATGGACTGGTCCCATCTTTTCAGGTTTAGAAGTACAGTCAGTTAAGTGAGAGCGTGTTCGGGTTAATGGAGAGAAAAAATTATTTAAAAACATTTTCAAATACATGAATACGTTGTATTCCATTAGAACAAAGATGCTATTGTATATTTTCTGACATCTTCGAGTAATGCTTTCGGCCAAATTGACGGCGTACTCATTCGTCAAGAACCTCCAAATGCGACGATTTTCTTATGTTAACTGCTTCAAAGTGAACTCTTTTCTTCCACGAAGCTTGTTCTTAATGTATATCCGCATATTCTCAATCGGATTTGTATGGGGCAACTGCGACGGCCAATTAAAAGTAACGATGCAAGATTAAGTCATCGTTTTTCTTGATAAATCAACGTTTAAGTCGATAACAAGTATTTCTTATAAATCTCGAGCATTTAGGATGTACTTAAACAGATGCAGCATTCCGAAAACCAGTTTTGATAAGCAGCCCCAAAGATGCACTTTTACTGGGCGTTTAACGGTCCGCTGTACCAACCTGTTAGTTGATGTTGACCAGGCTTGTGGGACTATAACATATCCCCGAAGAGAAGCTTCGTCCGTAAAAATAACATTGCTCCTACCAAGGTCGATATTATCTTTTGCTCAAGTGAGGCGCTTTGTCACATGACCTTCACCTAACAAGGTTTCTTCACTGAACTACTGCATTTGATATCATGCGTATGGAGATGGATTCAGATAGCTACGTATGATATATCTATAACTTTCTCTTTTTATTTTGCTGGTCCTTGACGCAATGTTAAGCCCGGATTCCGCGAAAACAAGTTTACAATCTGTTTTTCGACTTTAGGGGGCATAGACCGTTTTTGTCTTCTTATATCGCTGCACCCACTTGATGACGAATGTTTTAGACTTGTTTAAGTACTTATCAGCTGTTGCATGAGATATTTTCGGACTTTTCTGGTAGGTAAAAAGAAACGCAGTTTTGTAACGCAACGCGTACGCATTGTTTTATACGCGTTTCTCTAGCAAGACTAGCCAACTAAATATTTTGTGACAAAACATCGATGACAAAAATTTCCTCTGTCAAATCACGAAAGAATTATGGCAATACTTTTTACCTACTGCTAATTACGTTGAACACGCTCTTACTGACTATAATCAAACTGCCTTTCCAAAAAAACTACTTTGGACTAAAAACCGTTTCTGTTAAATTAGTGCAATATTCTCATTTATTTTCCTTTGGGATTTGCTAAGTTTTAGTTTATACTTTGTAGAGCTATTTCTAATTTTCCCACATATCAACCAACGAAAAGTATTATATCAGCCGAGCACATTATAGCATTTTTTCACTTTAGCATTCAGATTAGTGCATTTACTTTATTTTTTATTGACAAATTACAGCTTTGCACAAAATCGGTTGTAATTGTTTAAAACTAACGTATGGCAGCTTGACAGATTGTGAAACGTATACGCTTTGTTTTAAATTTCGTTTTATAGATATATGTTACTGAAATTTGCTTTCATATAGTACCAGAACCATCACTCATACCAGTTTCTTCATGATTGATTTACAGTTTTCTTCAATGGTTTTATGAATTTTGGCAATCAAAAGTAAAGTAATTTTCCTCACTAAATATTTGCAACAAACTTAAGTGAGCCTTTTGGTGAATGAATTTTGTTAACATATTAGACAAGATAGATTTCTAAAATACAGACACTTCAGTGGAGGGCAATTTAAATTCTTGTTACTATACGATCCCAGATACTCTAGAACTGTTATAAATGTAACTACTTGCTTCTTTGTGTTACGGTGTCAGTACTTTTACCGCATTATTCCAAAAAAATATTGTAATAAAGTTAATTGTTGAAAACTTTGTAAAACAATAAAATGTATAGATATGTAAGCAAGCAATATAAATTTTTTCAGTGTTTAAAATCAGTGGTGATGATAGACGAGTTTTCAAATCTTACTCATTTTTTTAAGCAAACCACGCTATGCTATATACACATTTTATTAGGTTGCTAAGAAGTTTTTACTTTTTAACCGATTAGGTTTATTAAATAGTTTTTTATGTAAAAGGTGTTTTTTTAAGGACGATAGAACTTATGAAAGGGTTAACTGTCAAACGAACTGTCATACTGCGCTCGTTTTTTGACATTTATAATCAGTATACTCTGGCAAATCACCATGAATAGATTGACGCTTGAACAACGCTACCAAATTATCCAGATTAACTTTGAAAATCAGTCATCGATTCGCGCAACTTATAGACGACTTCGTGATTTTTATGGTGGATATAATCGTCCATCTGAGCAAGCCATCCGTCGAACTGTGGATAGATTTCATACCACACACTCTCTAAATGATGCAATAACACCAACACGTCGAAGAAATGAGCGTACTGAAGAGAATATCGCCGCTGTAAACGAAAGTGTGGAAGAAGATCCAAATTTATCGATTTGTCGTCGGTCGCAGGAATTGGGGCTCTGTCCGTCCACTACGTGGAAAATTTTGCGTAAAGATCTTTGCCTACACCCGTATAAAATCCATCTGGTGCAGGAATTAAAGCCATGAGACCATCATATGCTCTAGAGCAGTTGGAAATTGACCCGATGTTTTATCGCAAAATTGTGTTCAGCGATGAGGTTCATTATTGGTTTAATGGGTTTGTTAATAAACAAAATTGCCGCATATGAAGTGAAACCAATCCACAACAGAGCTTACAGACTCCATTACATCCAGAAAAATGCACCGTTTGGTGCGGTTTACACGCTGATGGCATCATCGGACCTTATTTCTTCAAAAATGAAGCCGGAGCTCGCGTTACGGTCAATGGAGATCGTTACCGCACCATGAACAATGATTTTTTGTTTGAAAATATGGATGACATTGATCTGGGCGAGATGTGGTTTCAACAGGATGGCGCTACGTGCCATACGACGACCGCAACTATCGACTTATTGAAATCAAAATTTGGCGATAAGTTGATTTCGAGAAATGAACCTGTCAATTGGCCTCCAGGGTTCTGCGATTTGACACCTCTCGATTATTTCCTATGGGGCCACGTGAAGTCACTGGTTTATGCTGATAAACCAGCAACAATTGACGCCTTGGAGGCCAACATTGCTCGTGTTATTCGTGACATACGGCCAGCAATGCTCGAAAAAGTGGCCCAAAATTGGACGTCCAGAATGCGCTTCGTCAAGAACAGCTGCGGTGGCCATATGCCCGAAATCATTTTTAAATGTGAATGCCATGTATTGATCTTTCGAATAAAACATTTTTTTTTATTTAATTTTTTTGTGTTATTTTTTACAATTTCAAGTTCTATCGGGATTAAAAAAACACCATTTAGTTATTACAACCTTTTATATTGATTTGTATTAGTAGAATGTTTTTTTATAATGATTAAATTTAATTAAAAAACCATTTTACTTATTTATTAGTTGGGAAAGTTATAATAATTTTTAAGGGTATACATTGCTATTAAATGTAAAATAAAAATTTGAAAACTGTCCCCCACGCTCATTTGACTCTCAAATTTTTCTGACAAAATTTTCGTTTACTTTTCCGCATAACTGGGGCTAAATTTCGTCGATTACTTTTCGAAATTTTGTTTTTAATTCAGAAATCCTGAGCTCGCAAGATTTTGAGATCCTACTAGAACTACAAGTTATCCAAATCCATACCATTTACATGAGGTCGCAAAATCTATTATTATCTTAGATAACGTTTTCCATCAATATTATTTTCAAAAAGAATTATCTAAAGACTTCAGCAGCATAAAATCCACACAAAACTGTTACTCTTTGGGTATGCATAGGCTGTTCTTAAATGACCCGAGGATTTTCAATATCACAAATGCGCCTAATGCTAAAATAGTTTTTAGACACTCCTTCACACCATCCTGCTTGTTCAAATTTCTGTTTACTAAGAATATCGGTATCTCTGTAGTCAGTTTATATAGCCCTCCAAAACACAAAATCAAATTTGAAAGATATGAACAATTATTCAAAACCATAGGAAATCGATTTATCATAGGCGGTGACTACAACGCAAAACACACGCACTGGGGATCGAGGCTGATTACAACTAGAGGAAGAGAACTGCTAAAATCTGTTCAAGCATATGGATGTGAAACTATCTCAACAGGCAAACCTACATACTGGCCAACAGATCCAGAAAAGGTTCCAGATCTGCTAGATTTCTATATCATCAAAAATATATCAAGCAATTACATGCAAATAGAAGATAACTTTGAATTGAGCTCGGATCACTCATCGATTGTACTGACGCTAAGCGAACATATTATCTCAAAGTCAAACAATCCTGGACTAGCTAACAAAAAGACTGACTGGGAAAGTTTTAGAGCAACATTAGAAGAAAGAATTAATCTGGCAGTCCCACTACAAACAGAAGAACAGCTAGACTTTGAGGTGGAAAAGCTGGTTAAAGAAATTCAGTACTCTGCGTGGCAAAACACCCCAGAAATCAAAAGAAGACTGAAAGGTCATAACTATCCTAAAGAAATTTTGGAACTAATATCAGAAAAAAGGAAAGCGAGGAAGAGATGGCATCAGACCAGAGCTCAGCAAGATAAAACTAGATTGAATAATCTTACATCTCAGCTAAGAAATGAAATTAAGCAGTTAAAAAATGATACCATCAGTGAACATCTGCGTGGCCTTACTAATGATTCTAGTACTGAATATTCTTTATGGAAAACCACTAAGAATCTAAAAGACCTATTATGCAAATACCTCCGATCAAAAATGAGGACGGGAGCTGGGCCAGAAGTAATGAACAAAAGCTGCAAGATTTGCCGACAATCTCGAAAAGATATTTCAACCCAATTTAACTGACGATGACAAAACACCACCGCCCTATGACATCAAGCAAGAAAGAAAAATAAAATTCCACCTGACACTGTAATTGAAATTAAACAAGAAATAAAACTAATATCAATCAGAAAAAGCCCTGGCTTCGATCTAATTACTGGTCAAATTTTAAAAGAACTTCCGAAAAGGCATTAACTAAAATCACCAACTTGATCAATGCTTCATTCCGACTACAGTATGTACCACAGCTGTGGAAAGTAGCCGAAGTAATCATGATTGCTAAACCAGGAAAGCCACCTCATGAAGCAGCATCATACAGGCCAATATCGCTTTTACCAATTATGTCTAAATTGTTTGAAAAACTTCTACTGAAGAGACTAAAACCAATCATCGAAGAAAAACATCTTATCCCGGATCATCAATTTGGCTTCCGGAACCAGCACTGCACGATTGATCAGGTGCACAGAATCACAGATGTGATTGAAAAAGCATTAGAAGAAAAGAAAGTATGCTCGGCGATATTTTTGGATGTTGCACAGGCATTCGATAAGGTTTGGCACGAGGGCCTAATTCATAAGCTCAAAATGCTTCTCCCTTGCAATATTCAAAAATTTTAGAATCCTACATATCTGAACGTTATTTCAGAGTCAAACAAGAAGATACTTATTCAGAGTTGAGGAAAATCCAAGCAGGTGTGCCGCAGGGAAGTGTACTGGGGCCACCTCTATCTTCTATACACTTGGGATTTGCCTACATTCAATGAAAATGTTGTTGCCACATTCGCAGATGATACTGCAATTCTAGCTACTGGGGACAACAATATAGAATCAACTGAAAATTACAAACAGCTATTGCCGAAATACAAAGCTGGACAGCAAATGGCGAATTAAATTAAATGAAAGCAAATCGGTGCATATTGATTTCACTAATAAAAGAATCGAGCACAATCCAATATATATCAACCAGCAAGTAGTACCGTATGAGAATACAGCTAAATATCTGGGCATGACCCTTGACGCAAAACTTAGATGGAAACCACATGTTAAGAAAAAATGTGAAGAACTCAAGCTGAAGTACAGAAAACTGTACTGGTTATTGGGTAGACATTCAGCCCTGACAGTATATAATAAGCTTTTGCTTTATCAACAAGTCCTGAAACCAGTGTGGACTTATGGTATTCAGCTATGGGTTGTACCAGTCAAAGTAATCGAAATATCATACAGAGGTTCCAAAATAAGGTGCTGCGGGGTATCGTTAATGCCCCCTGGTACATTCGCAATGACAATCTCCATAAGGACCTGGATGTGGAAACCGTTGACAACGCTATCAGAAGGTATGCCGAAAGACATGAACAACGTCTACATCAGCACATCATATTGAGGTTCTCCAGCTCCTTGATAATAATGTTGACTTAACTAGAAGATTAAAAGAGTGAAACCACTTGACTTAGTGCAGTGAGCCAATAATTATAATCCAGTGCGCAATAAAAAATAGTGCCCAATAAATGTCAAAACCAAAGTGATTGTCGTAGGATAAGTACTTTGCAATTTTAAACCGTAGTAAATTAAGTTAAAAACAAATAGCTCATTAGTATGTATCTGCTAGATTGCTATATAATAAATTCACTCAATGGGTGTTTTTAATAAAAAAAAAAAAAAATTCTGTTTCAAATTTTTTAATTATTTTTTTGCAGTTGTTTCATTTGGTACATTTTTTCTTCCAAACATGTCACACGGTGATTGTAATGAATTTAACAGTCATTCGCTTAATAGTAACTAATCTCAATGTGTTGTAAAATGTCACTAAATAGAGCGCTACCAACTTTTCAGATAAAATGGGGCACAATTTAAATCCCGTCTTTCTTTTTGGATACTCTTTATATTCTCTAATTTTAATATTTTTTATTGCACTTTCCACTGTAAAAAAACAATTATAAATGAGTAGAAAGAGTATCAATTAATATTTTTTTAATTTACACTAAAAACATGTTTGATTTTAATCACCCAAAACAAAATTAAACAACAGTGTAAGACCTGTAACTAATTTTGTATATGTTTATGTACCTTATGTGTGAAACAAACAAGCACCGCATTTTGCATTAAAGTTAATTAGAAAGTTGTGGTAGTAATAATACACTTGGTCGTATACAGGGATAAATTGAAATTTTAATTACTTTTCTATAATTATAGGTAGAGCTAATAAGAAGCATAAAACAATTAGTTATTGTATTACGTTGAGTGCCTTAAAATTATTTTTTGATTAATTGAACTTTATTCATTTATCTAAATTAGAGCAGTTTTGGAATTAATTGGATATCGTGTCGTAATTGGATTCCAAGTTGTTCAAATTAAGTTTCCATATTTCAATATCGTTCAAACCGATCCCTCGCAACAAAGTAACATTATCATGGTTATATACGTCCGGGGAGAATTAGATGTAACGAGCCAGCGGCTGCCATATATGCTAGGTACCCATATTAATTATTTAGTTTCAGTTAATGGATTAATCATTACATACCATACTTAGCAGGAATGACATCGGGATCCCGCTCATCAGAGGCTTCTCTGGGCGAACCGCTTCTCAACAGCGGCTTAGTAGAAGACATGTTGTGGTGGTGTGGGATCCCGACCACCTTCTGCTCGTATATCGCCTCTGGCTGGGGGTGGGACCTCCGCACCCTTATGATGATCAGCATGACGACCACGATGACGGTGAATGCAGCTCCGATCACCACGCCTAGCAGGGGAGATATTGGCAGGTCCCCGTCTGAGGCTGGAATTAATAACAGTTACTGCTCGAATCGATCTTGCAACCAATTAAGTAAGAGCCCCGCCGTAATTTGCACCAGACAAGCCGCTCGTCCATATTTTTAGCGCTGTCGATGCGCAACTTTGACTATGATTGAAGCGCGCTCTTAGCCAGATTAAAAAATGACAGCGCGCGTTTCGGAGCTCATCCCACGGGAGCGAATTAGCAATGACATTTTAAATCCCTCACCATAAGAACAATTCCCCGCGGATCTGAGCAATTACCCGCTTTATTTATACTGGGGCGCGTTTTTAAACTGTTGACTCTGAGACGCTCGGAAAATTAAAAAGGGATTTGAGGGCACGCCCATGCACAGGGGCCGCAATCAACAAATCAAACTGCATTACGCATGGAACGTCGTAGGCTGCTTAAAATCGCAAACGAAGGCTGTTTATTATCTATTATTTACCGGCCAGGGTCACCCCGTTACAATTTATTTCTTTTATAACTGCTGGAAAATGGTACTAGAAATACCCTGGCGCTCATAACTTAGCTCGCTGTAAATTTAATGTTTCCTTAGAGAGAACCAATTTATTTTACTGCAATATTTATACACATTGCTGCAAAGCTGAAGTTATTTCAAAAGCCTGCGAAACAGTTTCGTGGAGAAGAATGCATGCTGCTGCATTTTTAAATATTTGGATGCGCTGCTGTAAAATAATTGTTACGTTTTTGTGCAGAACCAGATAATTCTGCGATGTTTATGTTAAATGTTTTAAAGATGGACAAGTTAGATATGAACATTTTGAAGAATTATTCAATTTGTTTCCTTAAACAGATGAAGTAAATGGGCTATTGTTGTTCCTTCAATATAAAGCGTCTTCTATTAAAAGGTGACATTTTGTTTTATGCTATTTTTTATTTTTTAATATTAGAGTTTAATATTAGGGGTGTTAATCGGATGATAACGCGCAATACACAACTTGTCACATCTAGGTCAATCTTACCTTTACTCGGTACACCCTATTTACAACAAACGAGGACAGTATAATCTTAGATCACAAATCTAATAAAGAAAATGTTTGTTACCGCGGCTAGTTTGTCGCGATAGTTAATAGGGGGAAAAATTGCAATAATAAATCCCCTTATTTGCGATGGTGCTTTCTTCAGTCAAACACTGCGATTTCGAAACTACAATTTAATGTTGACTGAAGTTAAACAAAAATACAAGGTTGCGAATGTGCTCAGTGCATTAGTCGAGGCTTTCGACGAAGTTGCTTGTTAACGATTGACTATTACAAAACTGAGTCGGCAAGTGAGTGACATCAAATTCAAGTGGTAGGTTCTTGAAATCAGGGACAATAATTACCTGCAAAAAGGAAAACGGCTGACAAATCTTAAACTCATAAATATATTTTTGAATAGGGTCATAAAATATGTATTTAACACAAAAACAAACGACAGCGGTCATCTGCCTGAAAGGAACCCACCGACCACTTAGACTTATAGATCTGTCACTCAAATTTCCTGGAGAATCTTAATTCCTGAAATAAGATAATCCTTTCAATTATTCTTAATAATAAATTAATAACTATTTCGTACTAAACAGAAAATGTTATTAGCCTTCGCACGTGGAGAAATTGATAAAGAAGAAAACGAGAACCACTTCGTCAAATTAATTAATATTTCCTAGTAACGCAATGCATATGTTATGTCTTCGAAAGTTAAATGAATATCCGGAAGTAAAATAGTCCCCCAGTTGGATTTCTAGGGTGGGAAAACTCAAGAAGGCTAGGTGAGAAATAAACATCGCGTGCTAAAATGTCAGAACGCTACTAAAATGCGGTAAATTAGATAACTTAAAATATGAAATAGAAAGAAACCAAATAGAAATATTAGGTATTAGTGAAATGAGTTGGCCGCAACAAAACTTTTGGTCAGATGGTTACAGGATAATTAACACGCAATCCAAGGCAGATGAAACAGCAAGAGTTGGTTTTTGAACAGAGACCTAGAGAAACGAGTAATAGAATATACACAATACCATAAAAAACTGATGAAGGTATTCTTAAAAACACAAGAATAATCTAAGTATTGGTTGACATAAGCGTCAACCCATGATGAAGACGAAACAGAAGCAATGTATGAAGATATTGAGAAGCTCATTAAACACATGAAAAGAGATGAAAATCTAATAATAATGGGTGACCGGAATGCCGCAGTGAAGGAGGAAGAAGTACAAAATATAATGGGATAATACGTAGTAGTAAAAAAGAATGTGCGTAGAGAACACCTAATTAAGTTCTGTGCAAAACAATCTAATAATTACAAACACTTGGGAGATGCCAAGCGATATTACGCACTACCAAATAGACTATATTATGGTCAGACAGAGTTTCGAAAATCAAACAAAAGATGTAACAATCTAAGCAGGAACAAATATCATAATCATAATATAGTCATAAAAGTAAAGAAAACATGCACACCAGTAACAGCGTGGAACTTAGAAAACTCAAAAGATCGAGCAACACTCAAAACTTTAGAAGAAAACATCAAAGAAGAAGTAGATAAATTAACAAATAAAAAATATATATAGATACTAGAAAACAATGTACAAAACCGTTCATATAAAGTTTAGTACTATATGGCTGCAAAAAATAGACTATAGGAAAACTAGACCAAAAGAAACTAAAATCCTTTGAGATGTGGTGCTGCAGAAGAATATTGATTATTTCATAGACGCAAAGAAAAACAAACAAAAAAGTACTAAGAACAATTCGAGAAAAAAGGAGTCACATAATGAAACGACGAATGCAAACGATAGGCCACAAAATGAGAAAAGAAGAACTGCTTAAAACTATAATAGAAGGAAAAATATCCGAAAAAGACCACGCACACAGAATAACAGGGCAGTAGCAGTTACGTAGAAATGAAAAACAAAGCTTTAGAACAACAGATATGGAAAGCTGCGACAAACCAGTGGTTAGACCTTAGAGGAGGGACATCAAAGATTTCATTCTTCAACATTTGATTAGTAAAAACTAAACGATTAACAAAAATAAAACTATTGAAAACTATATGAAAAAATCTCTTATAAAAATGTGAAAATTTGCAGAAATAGTCCGTAAATATCTTATACTTTTCGATAGAAATGAAGCTCCTTGTCTTTCAATAACCGTGAAAATTATCGAAAAATTTGAGATTTTTGGTCAAGTTTCAGAATCCATAGCGTGCTTGGTGAAAATATCACAGCTGCAGCTGAAAATGTGCAAAAGATACGAATTTATTGATTTCAAGACGAATGGCATTAATTGAGCATTTTATATATTAGCCTGCAGTGTATATTACACGACTATTTGGGCCTAAAGGTTTACAACGCTTAGCTGACACAGGAACGAGGCAACACATCATGAAACACCCCTTCTATTTGTTAATTGGACCATTTAAAAAAATTACCTTCACTAATACTGATGATCTTCAGTAAATACGTAAATAAACAAAGCTGTCGCATTTGGGGTCTAAAAATCTATGAGAGATAGTCAAGGAAGCTTTTCATCCCTATGGAGCTATAGTTTGAAGATTTTTTAGGTTGGTGGCACTATTGGTCCGTATCTTTTAGAGAATGAGGCTGGTGAGACCACTTTAACAAATGATGTGAGATATTATAAAATGCTGACTTAATTTAATACCCAGAAATGGGTGACAAATGAAAAAACAGGCGTTGTTTCAACGTAACAATTGCGCAAGACGAGTAATTTTTCAAAATAGAGACTTCAATTAGCCACCAGTTTTGAGGCTAGATCAAAGGTAAGATCTTCATTAATCCTCCAACAACGATACACGCACTGAAAGACAATATCAGAGATGTAAGTGCGAAATAAAGTCATGCTATGCGAAATGACATTATGAAAAAATCTGGTGAACTTCACACGACTTTCCTTATCCTATTATTTGGATAATTCTGGCAAAAATCCTGGGCTACAATTTTTTTTCGAGTTTCTATTTTACCAACTTTAACTTTAAATTTATGTTTGTCTCGTGATAACACATCATTTTTATTCTCATGAATTTTTTGTATCTTCAACCGTTTAGATTCGTGACCGCTTTGCGACCGATTTTGCGACCTTGCGACCAAACGTCTCGGTCGATTTTTACCCTACCTACAAGTAACTTGCATACCAAATTTCAAGTCTCTAGCTCTTACGGTTCTCGAGATATCCTGTTTACTGACAGACCGACAGACACACACACGAACCAATGGCACAAACCAACTTTTTTGGTGTCCTGAGGCTATAATTCGTCCAGAAATGTGAAAAACTGGGTAGGTTAAATTTCCGCCGATTACATTACTTTCCTTATTATAGGATAAGGAAAGTAAAATTTGTTTAAATTGTCATCTATTAAAAAAGCCGAAGCGGCTACTTAAAATATGTTGTATTTCACGATTAATGGCAGTTTTGTGCTCTACTTTTCAATAATGGTAAGGTTCTAACGCCCCACGTGGGAGCACGACTTGTGAACTGAGAGTTTAAGGTTCTCATATGCCCGATTTTACTGCCCGGTCGTTATGCACCATCTCTGATACAGGGCGACGTGGCAAGCACCCCGCCTTAGACAACCGTCATTATTACCTCTTACTCGAGCAAGGGCAGGTATTCAATTATTTTTAGTGACTGAGCAGGCCACTCGCCAGGCATCAGAGAGTTACGGGAATAGAACCCGAGTCCGTCCGCATCGCAGATCACTTTAACGATAATGACAACTCAGTAACTTTCAAAAATAGCATTTTTTATAATTTAAAAGTACTCCCAATGGGAGACACTTTATTTAGAATTACATTTTGATTGCGTCTTGACGGGACGGGACCATCTTATAAAAATTTTTATTTTATTTTTCTTATACAAATTATTTGATAAAAAAATTATATGTTTACTCTAACAGAATTGATCTAATTAACAGACCTACAAGGTTTGTCCGGAAAGTGTAGGGAGCAATTCAATAAAAATAAAAGTATTGCAGGTAATCGTGTATTTCTTTAATATTCTCCAAAATAGTTTCCTCCTACATCTACACAGCGTGTCTGCTACGCTTTAAATGCTCCCTAGAATGACAAAACTGAAATGATAAGTACAGCCTTAGACACGGCAGTTTGGACTCTCTCCACTGACCAAAAACGGGCTTTGCAGCTTATACAGCCAATAAAATTAAATTTTGTAAGTCAAAAATCTATTTTTATTTAAGATTGCTATCATTCTATATCAGTTTTAATTAGAACAAAACTAAGTCTACTAGTGTTACAAACTGAAAACAACTCGCCCTTAATTTGTTCGTTTATTTTTACTTGCAATTAAGCTGAATAGAATAGCACACTATTTGATATCATTAAATGCACATATAATTTACATAAATATATGTATTTTTGTAAGTCAATGTTGGCACGGAGAAAAAACTAATTTGTCCCTGGACTGCTCGGCAGAGTTTAAGGAACACGCAGGAAGGTGCAGGCATTACATCCTGGAAATCCATTTTCTATTATGGCGGGCGTTATAAAAACAAATTTAATAACGCCATCACCATAAAAGGAAGTGAAAGTGAGTCATTAATAAGCCCATCAGCGTTTAAATAATCCGGGATCGCGATAACAATGGGGTAAAGAATTCGCAGATAATGGGATGTGCCGCCGTGCGCACCGAAGGATTCGTTATACCCATCGGAAATAACACGGTCGTTGAGTGCCGGTTTGCACAGCGGAGGCAGCGCAGGGCCGAAATCAGGGCCTGCAAGTGCATCAACGGTTAATAAAATTTTAAATACGGCGCAGCTGCAGCGCATCTAACTCATATACGGAATTGGATGTACGTAATAAATCCCAGGCGTAATCCCAGTCCTAGCACTTGCGGTTATGAAACTCGCCGATATCCATACGATGTCAGCTGCTGCAGGGAAATTGGCAAACTATGTGTTTTGCGGTTTGCAGTATCCAATATCACCACCTACGTATACTAATTAGCGTTATTAGGGCATAACTTGAGGTACATCTAAATTATTTCGCTGTTGCGTGCAGCGGGTCGAGACTGCAGCGTCGATGTGCCAGTCTACAAACAAAAATATTTTTATAGTAGAAAATTTAAGATGCTACGGAGAATATAAAAGTAAGAAAATTTTGAACTAATTACATTATGAAAAAACAAGTTATAATAATTACTATACCGCTTTTGGCGTTGAGAGTGTGCAACTTTCAATTAGGCTTAAACTAAAAAGCATTTTATTCTGAGTAGCTTGCTATATCTTATCTTTTCCTATTGGCCTGCCAACTTAAGAATTTCGTTTTAAAAGTTTCGAATATTTTTTATGATTTTATAGCACACTTTTAATTAAAGTACCGATAAGGACTTACAGAAGCCGTTCTGCGAGATAAATAAATGTAACTTGATAAACGGTACGATTAATGCTAAATTACATGCAACATCAATCTCTATATCCAAATACGAACACATTTGGAGTTCGAAATGGTTTAATTTACTTTCTGATGTTTTAAACTAATACCAATACATTCACAAAATCTAACAATAGGTATATTTACAACAACGAATCATTGAATATTCCGCCAGTAATCAATCCAGTAAAAGTGTCAAATCTATAATATCCACCCATATCAAATGAAGAAAGCCCGTGGCAACGAGTAACAAAAGAACTTACAAATTTAAAAAAAGCATCACTTGCTTTCGAATCTGCAATAAATACAAGATACTTTTAAAACTAAATATGGATGACAAAGAAGAAAAATGATTATGCTGTATTTAAGCCTCCACCACTTTTTATATTAGACGTAGATAATATAAAGACGTTACTCTTTTTATTTAATAAAATAACTACAGATAAATGTACATTACGAGTAAACATTAAAAAGTGTACCACAAGCAAGTCAAAGTATAACTCTTAAGAGGTACGATAAATACCAAAATAATTAAAGCGCTAGCAAAGAAGACACAAAATTCCACAATACACCTCCAAACTAAACAAAAGCTTCTATTTACCCAGATTTTTACCCATCAACAAATATAAATGACTTAAAGTTAAGTTTTCAAGAAAAAGGGCTTAAGATCACAAACATATAGAATGCAAAGCAAAGAGTGGCATAAATAGCATTACTATTAGAAATAGATTTGGTAAATATTAAACTACATTTTAAAGTAACATATCGTTAACGTAAAATACCCAAATGTATGTATGTGGTGCTAAAGATTTGGCCATATAAAGAGACAGAGAGAGAGAGAGAGAGAGAGAGTTGTATAAATAATCCGAAATGTCTTGAGTGCAAATGCAACAGAAAGATACTTAGTATTAATAAAATGAAAGTGAGACGAGGTACGTCCAATCAGAACAACACCACCTAAAATAACAAACGAACTAAAGTAAATGATGTAGAAACTCATAAATCAAATCTCAGAATTCATGTCAATGCTAGTTAGTGAAAACATATATTGGCTAAACTATTAAAATTAGTGGAATGCAATGCTAATTTATAAAATCTGGTGACAGACATCCTACTAGCATCAAAAACTTACTTTACAAGAAATTTTAAAATACCTAACTATAACATATTTAATACCAACCACCCAGACAAAACTGCACACACAGAGGCCTGCCGTAATCATCAGGCAGATCATTAAACATTATAAAAGAGCGTTTTAAAAGCCATTAAAATAACTATTGTAAACAACTTAGAAATCTTAAAATACTAGAAAGGTGATATATAGTTGAAGAAGATTACGATGCGGAGAACACGTACTGGGGATTCAGACTCATACACACAAAAAAGATAGCTACTAAGTCATAAAAAATAATAACCCAAACTACTTATGAACATATCAGCCTACCTGCTGGTTTTCTAAACCCAATAAGGTATATAACCTCGTAGATTTGTGCAACATAAATTATACAGTCAACAGTGCATAGACATGTTCCACATCAAATGGTAGCACATACAATCAATTGGTGTTGAGTTAAAAATTAGTATGTGGTCTGGTTCAGCTTATATCTAGTTTCAGACTTTAATGAGATAAGCAAAGTTGCATCCAAAAAATTTTATCTTTGTTGATTCAACTTGAAACATAAGAAATTAAAGCTACATTATGAAAGTCATATGTAAAAAATTGAAAATGCTATATTTGTTAATTTTATCTTAGCAGCTCTTAAAAATTTCTACGAGGAAACGATATCAATTGCTCAACTATACAAAACAAAACAGTACTGAAGCAACAAAACATGCTGAATATGAAGATTCTCACAAATTTGACAACAGTTTGCATTTTCTGAAAAGCAACTCTCTGGTCACACCTCAATGAGGATAAATACACATCACAAACAATGAAATTGTACAATGCAAAGGCACACCTATTACGTTAAATTCAAGTATTTTCTGTAAGTATACATGTGGGCGATTCAAGTCCAAGTTGAAATTTCAAGCTTCTGAGGAGAATGTGCATACTTCAAATTACTAGAGAGTGTTGATTTATAATTCAAAACTGCCCAACGCTTCATGAGCTTATGAGTGGACAAATTATATAAAGGCCTTGAGACAGGTGTTACGGCCTTTCCCATTCAAAAATGTAATACTAGCGTTTATATGGTTTATAACAAGAAGCTTAACTCGCTACAGTTTGCTACCTGATCCTAATAAACTGGTGTCGTCAGACAAGCAAACTGTAAAAAAAGAAAAGACAAACTGTGAGAACATAAATTATATAAGCAAAACAATACTAAAATAGCCACTAAAAACTACTACTAGTAATTAACGTTACAAAATTAACAATAAAATGTAATAATAGACTTACTGAATTAATAACAATACAAACATCCAACAAGAACAAATACATCCAAAACCGAATTAATTTAAAGCTGTGGCAGGAATCTATCAGTGCACGCGAACACAATTTGGATCACTCCGACAAACCCTGACTCTCCTAAACTACAACAGCAAATGCACAAGCGATTAAATTAATAAGGTTGGCTCGAGTTAAATGATATTAACGACTCTATTGGAGGTAAACACACTTAAGACATAAGTGGGTAGCTGGCGCAGGCGCGCAGCAAGTATCCATAAAAATAGGTAAAAAGCTTAACTATCTACCATATAGCTATTATTATTGAGTGAAACTGAACTGTAACATTTGATCACACCAATTCTAATAACGTTCACAGCCAAAGTGCGATCATTTCCGAAGTAAACTGGATAAACAAATAACCTTCTAAATAATACTGAAAACCTAAATAGATATCAAAGAAGTAACAAGAAACCTAACCAAAGCACTACAAAATCAGCATGGTGAGAAACTTTACATGGAGATGAAAAAGGTTTAAAGAAGTATTTCCAACAAAATTAAAGCAGGAAATATTAGAAAAAAGCTTTATATGATAAATAACGGTACAACCAACCGGCCATTGACTTTAAAAAGCTACTACATAAGGTAAAAAACGAGTTTATCTAAGAATTTTTAGAGGGTTAATACCAACTGAATATAAGCCAACATCGCTGGACAAAAACAAAAGATAAAAAAGTCAAAACTTTTGTTGAACACGTCGCCATAATTTTACAACCAGTTTCACACTGACTAACAATTGCAGAAGAGAAAAGGGTTCAAAAACCGGATCGAGATTATTTTCCAGATGAACTTACTAGTAAAAAAATCCCTTGTGGCAAAGCTGCTGAAAAGTTTGGTGTGAATTTCATCAGAATTTAATATGAGTTACACTTAGGAATCAAAATAAATATGGCGATATTTCCTTACTACCTTATTCAATTCCTTTCATTTGGATTTTGTCTAAGTATATATATATATATATATATATATATATATATATATATATATATATATATATATATATATATATATATATATTAATGCCGTTTAAAAAATTATGTTGGGCTATGAAGCTCATTTTTGTTTAAATTGCATTGTAAATCGTCGTAATACAAATCTACGTACTATTCACAAAACACCAGTGCATCTATAAAAATGCACTGTTTGGTGTGCATTGTGAGCTGAAGGAATCATTGGCCCGTACTTTTTTGGGCACAAAGTTGAAAACACTGTTACTAATGGTTACACTGTCTGGACATGCTAGTCAACTTTTTTTCATAAAACCAACAGTTTGAATTATATATATAAAAAAAATTATGAGTGCTGCTGTCACACAGGTCAAAGGTCAAAGGTCAAAGTTCAACTCTAACTGGGTATACGTAAATGCGTTGTCATGGCAACGGCGTACGTCAATTATGTCAAACAGAGCTTTTTAATCGTGTTTTTATTTTTTTTTTAAAAACTACTATGCGAAGGGGCTCAAGCATGTCGAAGTTGGACAAGCTCTCGGGGGGTGGGGGGGGCTGCCAGACCTCGTTTGTATAAAATATGATTTTAACAAGATGGAACCACATGTTAGCCAGCAAGTAAAATACTCACTTTACTTCAAACAAAATTTCTTGGTTGTTTTATCTGGCAGAAGGGTAATATAGTTTGGCCACTGGGGTCTTGCGATCTATCCCCACCAATTGGAATAAAATTCGGATTATTTTAATATTTTTGTTTTATTCAAAAAAACTTCTTAAAGGGTATGAACAGTATAAACTTTAGAATTTTAGTCTTTTTTTATTGATAAAAAAATCGGCTTGATAGATTAAACATAAAAATGTGTACACATTTTTAATAAAGTTCTTATTGGCAGCAAAACGGAACGTCTGAGAGGAAAAAGCAAAAAATATTCTAAAAATATATATAAATGGCTTGACGTAGAGGGTTTTGAAAATATTGATTTGGAAAAAAAAATGATAACCATTAAAGAAAAAGTCGAAGTTTTCGCGAAATTTTTAATATAAAATTGTTTATAAAAAAAAGTAAGAGATAAAAAACGGCTACGTGATGCCATAAAGAGGTTTTCTCTATATAATTCATTTTGAATCAAGTCGATCGGACTGTCTTCGTTATGCTGTCAACGAGGTCAAAAAAAAATGATTTCGAGTAAACGGCGTTTAAAGTTTTAGAATGCTATCCCTAAACTGTATAGCTGCTCTTCATCGTCCATAGATTCCTAAAATGATTGCTGGGCATGCAGACGTCCTTCATGCCTGTTAGTCTGTGCCTGACGATTTGCGCTCTTCGTCGATCTTTTGACAAAAGGTCCGCTGCGACCTCCCATTTCGCTTGTTGAATACTTAGAGTTCGAATTTTTACTTGCAACTTGAGATACATCTTTGAGGTATAAAGTATTGATTTATGAAAAGTTTTTTTTTGTGTTCATATCCCTTAACGAAGGTTGGCCACCATCACTGCTATTTACATCCCAAGACAGAAAACTCGTACTCCTTCTAAACCAAGTTTGCAAATTCTTAAGTCAGGATATTCGTCTCCCCCCAACGTTTCTTCTACCTTTAATTTTTCCTTGGATTATTAATTGCAGTAACTGCTACTTTTGATTTCGCGTTGTGTTGCAGTGTCTTAGATATTCAAATTTCCTTTTCTTTATTATATTTAGAATTTCTCTGCCCTTTCCCATTCTTTTCGTAAAGTTAATTTGTATCACCCGATACTCGTGTCAGTGTAAAATAGGACAACATATAGTGGCCACAAGATAAAAATCACATAATGTAGTACTATAAGCCTCCTTCTAATTTTATATTGACAGTTGGGCAATTTTTTATTAAGATGATTAACTAATATTGTAGACGCGAAAGTGATTCCTGCATATTAGTGCGGAATCCATAGAGCAAGTACGCCGAATTGTTATCGCAAATTAATAAGGACGTGAAAGAGAAACGATAGTGGTCGGCTGTTTTTATTGATATAAAACGAACATTTGACAATACATGTCATTCAGGATTATTTCATAAACTTAAACATTTAATTGTGTATCTTTTCTAGTCCTCTAAAATATTTTCTGATAAAATATTACAAGTAGAATCAAGAAGCATACAGTTTTACTGATGTTTGTTCTATTAAATCCTGCTTACCATAAGGCAGTGTCCTAAGGCATATCATATATTAACCGTACACAGCAGATTATCCACAAACCAACCTAACAATCAGAGCTACATACACCGATTACTTAAATCAACTTGAACAGTGGTTAACAAAATGGCGAATGAAGAACAACGTTACATTTACAATAACCAAAGGAACTTCCCTGTTGTCACTATGTACAAAAACCAAATACCATAAACAGGCAAATACATAGACCTTCAGTTAAACAGAAGACTTGATAAACTCATATTTTTGCTTAAAAAATAGCTAGGAGCACAGTTCAAACAACTGTACTGAAATTATGTAAAGAAAATCAATTGAAAATAAGCTATTAACATACAAAACCATATTGAAATCCATTTAGGCACATGGAATACTCTTTGGAAATTCGCCATTACTTCTACTATAGAAGCATTACAGCTTACATTTGTTTTTAAAATACGGTATTAGTATAATAGTAAACGCCCCATGGTGTACTCCAAATAGCACTGCATGCTGACCCAAACACAGTTTGTAAAGAAATAACTGAATGTATTGCCAAACACAGAAATAAACTAACACAACATCCAAACGAGCTTACAACCATACTAAAGAAAAAGAAAAAACGAGAAGATTGAAGCAATTCAAATATAAATATTATGTTCCAATTAATACCATCTAAGTATAGTAAACCTATAAAGAATCTTTGGTAGAGCATTTGTCAGCATAACATATAATTTGTAGCATAGATTATTAATTTACATACTCAAAATTTGTTCTGATAATAAAAGCACTGATTGTGCAAAATAAAAAATAACACAATTTGAAAACGACCAATACATTTAATAAGACAAGTGGGCCAGCTAATGAGTACGTTAATTACATAACTTTAAGTTTATGGTTAAAATACCACCAACATTTTTGCAAGAGTCAGCCATTGACTATATTTGTTTTGTATACTCGGAAAAAATTAGGTTTTAATTATTTGAACATATGGAGCACCAGACGAAAGAAAGTTGAATTTGTTATTCTACTTTCCATGCAGTAGTTGTGCTTAATGCTAAGGGCCGCCACCTTTTATGAAAACAACACTTTTCATCTATCACTCACAATTTGAATGTGTTTGGTGATATTTATATTGTCACCACACAAATTTAAATGTGATCTGTCACCATGTTAAATGGCACCTCACAGCATTGTACCAATTCCTCCATATTATAAGTTATCGAACTGATTAACAGACTGGGCAACTATTACTAAATTGGTAGTATTGAATTTCTCTAAAAATGTAAGAAACCACCGGTCGACCTCTGTTGCCTAGTTTTGTGAATGCTTTTTCTGGAAGGGTGTCGGTAGTAAGTTCGTTTTGATGGTACAAATGTACATCTCCATTCTTTGTAAATATTAATATTTTTTCTAATATCTGGTCAACATGATAATTGTTTTTGGGGGTTCTTAACAGCTGGTTTATTTTTAGGTTATGTAATAACTTTGTTGTTGACAAGAGTACACTGCTTAATTATAGTTGTAATTACGAGTATCTTGGGATATCATACACTTGCTATGGTTTGTACGCACACTGTTTGACCAAAACAGGAGATTTTTTTTATTGGGACGACTAAGACTTTATTTCCAAATTGTAACTGTAGATACCCGTTTAATCTTCGGTTATAATCTTTTTCAGAAAATCTGACTCATTAGGCAGAAACATGTTATAAGTAAGTATAATAAAATTATTAATGCGAAAATCTTCCCACAGGAATTCCCATACTTTAGTTTTTTTAAACCCTCAGTTTATCTTTTAGTTCTTAGATTGTCGGTTTTCGTTTCTTGATGATTGTAGCCCGTACTTAATATTTTTTGGTGTTTGTTTACGCCCATCGAAAACGTGCATCATTTTGAATTGTTTGTTTTGCTATACTGGTTGCTTCCTAAAGATATTTGAATCATCCTAATAGTTTATGTAGGCGAATATTTTAGTTTTGCGCAAAATTTTATACATATTTGTGAAGTTGTCCTCATTCACGCAGGCGCATTACAGCCCTCTCTCATCAGCTACCATGTTATATCGCAAAGGCCTACATTGTTGTTATTATATTAAAGTTACTTGTATATTTAGGAACAGACGTCGTATATAATTATATTGTGAATTATTTATCTTAATAGGTTTTAGATATTTAATCTGTTGTATTTATTAATATTTGCTTTGTGTAGCTTTATATGTTTTATAGCTATAATTTACACCAAAGAATGTGTAATAACATCATGAGTTAGCTTAGTGCCAGACGTTGTTGTAAGGAGTCAATTTGTGTGTAAAAAATGTTTTCAAAGAGAAACAACACTAGTGCACGTTATACAAATTTCGGAAAAATTGTTTGTTGGAATAGTAACAAAAAAAATTAAAACTTTTATTCAAAACATGTTGCTGCACTGTAACAAAGTGTATATTTTGAGATGTTATTTTAATTTGGACGAACGCCACACGACTTTCTGGCATTATCGCATTAATCCTGACGTTGGTACTTTAGTGAGCAATAGCCCAAGGATGATGATTAAAGAGATTGTCGAGAGTCTCAATATTGACAATAGGTTTGCGTTTTGTCGTTTACAGAACTTGAATTTCAATTTAAGCTAGATATATGAGTGTTGCATTATTTATCAGAGAATAATAAGTTGTACAATATTTTTGCAGCTATTTTCCTATTTGGACGCTATCAATGACCTGTTCCAATCTCTGCATAGTTGTAACACAAAATTTTTTGTTTCAGTGAAAGCTTGAGTTTTTTTTTAAAGAAAACCCAAATTAGAAGAAACAGAAGAGTTGGCAAATTACCTTGGTACATTATTATGACTATAGAATTGATTAGTAAATTTTTTCTTTAAATGTAATCACTTGTGCTTTTAATATTTTTACGTTAGGTATGTGTATTTCTAAAAGTATAAAATGTATTTTAAAATAATCCCCATGTTCTTAGTAAAAAATTATGATTATGCAACTTACAAATAAATATTATTTGAGAAAATTAATCAGAAAGTAAATTTATTCAAATTTGCCTTTACTTATATACTAAACATTTAGTATTAATTCTTTAGCTGATTTATAGTAGCAGAGAAACCGAGAGTCAACCAAAAATGTAACAAATCTTGACACGTTTTGATGAAAAATAGTTTTCAGCTTAAAACGCTCTCTGAATTACGTTGTTATAAGAAACTTTGCTGCTATAAGAAATACAACAAAGAGTGAAATATAAACGACTTGGCGGATAGAGGATCTAACACATTTATGAGATTTTTTTTTGTGTTAATAATATTACGGTTGCTTATTATTCAAGTTCGTTTTCTATTAGCATGTATTTAGGAAGTTAGTTATTCTATGTTAATAAGCTCGACATGTTAGGCAAACAAAGACAACTCTACCATTAATAATTCAACGAAAAGCCTTCCACCGTCCTCAGTAGAATCCGTCTGAATGTACAAGGGATGTGTAATAAGTCGAAGGAGATTTAAAATTTAAGTATCTGTTGTTTCAAGTGTTTTTCCTAATAAATTGTACTTCGAACAGGTTGTTATGACGAAAAGCTCAATTATTTGTACTTTATTTGTGCAGTTTATCTTAAAGAAACTTTTATAAAAGATTTAGCTTTATCAATATTATTCCACGTAGTTTAGTGATGAGTTCTGTTACAAAACATTTAGATAGTATTATAATAGACTAAAAAAACTTTGACATAGAATATAAATTAATAAATAAAACTACGTAAAGCAATAGGAACATGTCTAAATAACGAGGCTGTTACAAGAACAAAATATTCTTCCTTAAATTAGTTTTTTTTAAAGCAATCTATACATATAACAAATTAGCATAACAATACTGTTTTACTAGTTTTTGACGATATTATTAGCAAATTTAAAATTATTCGCATTGTGTATAACATGTATCAAAAATATTCATCCCGTGGTTATAAGAAAAATAACAGGGTTGGTAGCAAATTTGTTACTGGTAATAAATTTAATAAAATGGAAACTATACTTTTTTTCAAAGAAAGACAATAAACGACACGGGAAATTAAAAAATATGTAACAATATTAAAATACGTAAAACGTTATGATAATGGTTAATGTAAATAATTAAGTAGTTTATTTACATATTTTTAGTAGTGGTTTTGGTTTCAAAGCGTAAGGTTGTGCGTTCTTCTATAAAAGATTAACAGTATCAAGTGCAGTGATAAGCGTGACCGCGACATCGAAGTTTTCGAAGTGAGCGGCACGTCGTAAATGCGTGCTGCGCGTACGAACGATGGCCTACGTGCCGAGTGCCGCTAGCGTGCAATACTTCCAGCATTTACAGCCATCAACAAATGCAACAAATTATGACCAAAATATGCTTTGATCACAATTACAACAGGCGCCTTATTACATTGCTCCTGTAACGCAAAATATGTATTATCCTCAACAGCCCCAACAGTATTTACAAGGTTTGCCACTTCCACAGTATAATAGTCAACCAAATTCACTGACATACAGCCAAGCAATACAAAACACTCAAAATTCCAACACAATAACAACAAAACCAGCATTCTACCCGAGCTTACAAATATTTCGGTCTCAAGTAGTAAACAATCAAAATAACACACCAACACCACAAAATAGTAAAAATACATGCGACGATTCAGAGGACGAACCTTTTGAACCAAACGATTTTCAAAAGATAGAATCTCGACGTACAAAATGCAAAAGGAATAAAGACAGTCCGCAAAATGAAAACCGCGGGGGTAAACAAAAAACAAATACAGGTAGTATACAAACAAAAAAACCATTCCAACCACTTAGCGATCTAACAGAAAAAAACAAAGACCTTGAAACAAATATACAAGGCAATAAAGTAAAAATTCAAAAAATACCACCATTTATTTTATATGGAGTAAACAAAAACGTTCAAAACTTGTTAGAAATAGTTAAAACGGCTACCACTAAGTTTTCATATCAACTTTTATCGGATGACAAAATGAAAATACAAACAGATACAATTGAAAACTACAAAAATCTCAAAACTGTGCTGGATGCCAACAACATAAGTAGACACACATATAGACTACCAGAGGAAAAGTGCTACAGAGTAGTGTTAAGAAACCTACATCATACAACAGCACACGACGAAATCATAGAAGCACTGAAAGAACAAGGACATACTGTCAAACAAATAATGACAGTTTTAGACAGAGTAAAGAAAACACCAAAAAACTTATTTTTCATAGATATCGAGAAAAAAGTGAATAATGGTGAAATCTACAAAATAAAACTCTATTAAATGCAGTTGTGCGTTTTGAAATCCCAAACAAAAAACAAACCATCGTTCAATGCAAAAGATGTCAGGCATATGGCCATACCAGAAATCAGTGTACCCAGCAATTACGTTGCGTCAAATGTGCAGGACCACATGATTATCGGACATGCAACAAAAAGAAGGCAGATGGCAAACCTGCAAAATGCGCGCTTGTAAAGGAGCGCACACCGCAAATTTCAAAGGATGCGAAGTATATTTAGAAATAATAAACAAAAGATTTCCAACACGAAATGGAATAGCACTAAATCGAGCAAATACACAAATTGTGTTACCGCCACCACCACCACATTCAGAAACAATGGCTCCACAAAGTATACAAACACCACAAACCAAACCAAGTGTGCAGTATGCTGATCAAGCAGTTACAAAACAAAACCAATATCCGGAATTTTGCCAACAAAACCCGGATAATAATATTATAACCCTTTTACAACAACAAAATGCGTACCTACTGCAACAAAATATACATCTACAGCAGCAAATAGAAAAACAACAACAATCTTTACTACAACTAACACAAGAGATCAGACAGCTCCGAGAGGAGATGAAGCATGCTCCCAAATCCAAAAAATAATGGCTCAATTTTTCAAAATTGCCCTGTGGAACGCTAATGGCATCACGAACCACAAACATGAAGTAGAATTATTCTTAACTTTCAATAAGATCGATATTTTGCTTATATCGGAATCACACTTAACAACAAATACCAGTTTTAAAATTCCACACTATATAATATATAATGCAGCCCGGATACAGAACGACGAGCCAGTGCGGGTGCAGCAATTATCATAAGAAACGGTATAAAACACCATGTGTTAGACAAAATCGAAGAAGCGTGTCTCCAGGTAGCAAGCATTGTTTTAGAAGACTGGCTCGGTCCTATAACCGTATCTGCAGCCTATTGCCCTCCAAACTACCCTGCAGATAAACAAATCTTTATAAATTACTTCACTCAGCTCGGACATAGATTTCTATCGGGTGGTGACTATAATGCAAAGCATGTGAGCTGGGGATCCAGACTATCAGCCCCCGGGAGAGGTAAAATACTACACGCAGTAATTAACGAACTCCATCTGAACCATCTTTCCTCGTATAAACCAACATATTGGCCGACGGACCCCAACAAACTACCAGATTGCTTGGACTTCTTTGTCACTAAAGGGTTTACGCCAGGATCCCTAGACATTGAACCAAGTGATGACTTAGTATCTGATCAGTCTCCAGTGGTTGCAACCATCTACTCAGGTATAAAAGAAAAAGAGCAGAAGATACAACTTTACAACCGTAAAACAGATTGGGGTTACTTTAAAGAAATAATTAACGACAAAACAAACCTAAGAGTCTCGCTTAAAACAACAGAAGAGTTGGAAACAGAAGTACAAAACTTTACCTCTCTAATACAAGAATCTACATGGGAAGCAACACCGGTGCAAAATAAATCTAAATAAAAAACAGTTGATTATCCAATACACATCCGCCAAAAAATATTAGAAAAAAGACGACTTCGACAGATTTGGCAATTATCAAGACACCCACAAGATAAAACAAATTTTAATCGTGCTGCAAGACAATTGAAGGAGTTGTTAAAAGAACTCAAGAACAGATCATTCCAAGAATACTTGGAAAGGCTAACATCAACAGTTGACACTGAATATGCTCTGTGGAAAGCAACAAAAAAATTAAAACAACCAAGAGAACATATACCACCCATCAGAATACCAAACAACGGCTGGGCGAAAACAGACAAGAAAAAGGCTGAAACTTTTGCCGGGTATCTAGAAAACGTATTTAAACCATTACCAAAGATTGACGATGTCGATGATAACGAAATTCAAAGATTCCTAGAAGAGCCTGAACAACATAGCGAACCTGTACCTTTAGCAACACGAAAAGAAGTAAAGGATGTAATTCTGCACGATCTGAATCCTAAGAAGGCCCCCGGTTACGACTCGATAACGGGTAAATTAATTAAGGAAGTTCCTCGCAAGGGTATAATTATGCTAACACAGCTCATAAACGCTGTTTTCAGACTACAACATTTCCCAGCCCAATGGAAGACAGCAGAAATAATATTAATTAAAAAAACCGGCAAACCACCACAGGAGCCTTCATCTTATAGGCCAATTAGTTTGTTGGCAGTCTTATCTAAAATTGTTGAAAAGCTGTTAGCCAAAAGGTTAAATAAGATAGTCGCAGAGAAAAACCTGATACCTGATCACCAATTCGGGTTTAGACAGCAACATTCTACAATTGAACAGGTGCATCGTGTAGTCGATACCATTAATAAGACGTTTGAAAATAAAAATTAGCCAGGCTTTCGATCGGGTATGGCACCATGGACTTCTCTATAAGCTCAGAAAGATACTTCCAGAAAAATTCTTCATCCTCCTTAAATCATATCTAACTGAGTGAGATATGAAAGTGAAATAACAACACTGCACCTAATAACGTCTGGCGTGCCACAAGGTAGTATACTGGGTCCTTTATTGTACATCTTATTCACTGCTGATCTTCCAACCAATAACGAAGCGCTCACAACCACATTCGCAGACGATACTGCCATATTAGCTGTACATAAAAGTCCAATTGAAGCAAGCAACATGCTACAAAACAGTATTAATGAAATGCATAAATGGACCCAGAAGTGGAGGATTAAAATAAACGAGGCTAAGTCCAACCACATTGTCTTCACTAAATGCCGAGGCGATTCACCACAAGTAATGATAGGAAATCAGTTTATACCTACCACAGACAGTGTAAAATACCTCGGTATACACTTAGACAAGGGATTGACCTGGCGTACACATATTTGGAAAAAACGCAAACAACTAGGTACTAAATTCCGAAACCATTATTGGCTGCTGGGACGACAGTCTCAACTTACACTTCAAAACAAATTACTTGCATACAATGTCATCTTCAGGCCAGTATGGACATATGGGCTACAGCTTTGGGGAACAGCATCGAAATCGAGAGATTCCAGTCTAAAGTGCTGCGTGCTCTTGTAAACGCCCCATGGTTTGTAACAAATAAAGACATCCACAATGATCTGCAAGTGCTGACAGTAAGTGAAACGATTGTGCAGTGCAGTGTTAAATACATTAAACGATTGGAAAATCATCCAAATGTACTGGCAGTAAATTTGCTTGATAACAGTGAACAGACAAAGAGACTTAAGCGTAAAACCCCACTCGATTTAGTTCATGACCGATAAATATCCTATTTTAGAGTTTAGTTAAGTTTACAAACAAATTTAAATTAATTTTCATATAAAGATTATTGTTCATCGTAGCATATCTCTTTTCAAGTCAATGTCAATCCACATAAATGCTTATTGTTAATTTTGTAACAGATTGCATAATAAAAAAAAATTTACATATTTTAAAATTGTGTTAACAAGAATGATCAACTATTAAATTACTAGCTTTTAAAAAGAACAGAACTTATAGAATGGAAAGCCTGTCTAATACACTAGCGGTTTATTCAATCTATGAGATAAAGAGCCAAAAGTCATCAAAGTTGTCTGACATTTTTACAAAGACAGTTTTATCTGCACGATCATATTTATAATCTAAACATTTAAACTTTCTGTAGTTGATCTTAGTTTTAAATTTTGTAGAAGATCTTTTTCAGTTTGCAATGTTTTTTTCGATACTTTTCCCAGAATTTCTATATTTACTTCGATACCGTCTTTATTAAGATAATAATAAATACTATAATATAACTGTTTATAAATTGGTTTAAATTTCAAAATACAAAAGTATAGAAAATAAAGAAAAATTTATAACTGGATGTTAAGTTACAAACATTATTAAGTCAGCACTTGATTTCTAAAATTTTTTTAATAATTTAGATTCTCGAGAAATTCATGCATATTGAGGTAGATAGAAGAATTATATAAAATACTTTACAAAACCGTTTCGATAACAAGCGAGAAGAGATGACAAAATAACTCTGTATCAAATGCATATATTAATTACGCATACTTATCTTTGACTAGAGTACTTTTGCTAATAGTTTGTGCGTTCTCTTGTTTTTGTAAAAATTTATTTGAAATTTTTTATTTTATGACTTGCTTTTCATTTTTAGATAAAGAGCTTGAAAGACCGGTTTGTGATTCGAAATTTGTGTATTGCATCATTATTGCACCAAAACTTTCAATTCAAATATAACCGAACCACTTTGTTATTTTTCTTGTGTCCTTATGACAATTTATAGTATGAAGATGGAATAATTTATTTACAAATGATAACAATGGGATATGTCGGTGGGGCGACCTTACAAAAGTAAAATATGCAAAATAATACTAAAGATATGCAACCAAACTTAAGTTCAGAGCTCAGCCACGCCACATTTCATATTAGCTCTCTTTGTTTACTTTCTGTTCAAATGTATAGTAGATTACTAATAGTACAAATAAGTACGATATTGATTAGATCTACTGCATATGCTTGTCTCGCACACTCATTAAGTAGAGTAGCATGCTCTTTGCTTTTTATAACGTTTTAATAAGGTGGTTTGTATTTAGTTTTAGCGTTGTGGTTCTTTTAAGCTAAAAATTAAGTTCAAATGGCGTTCAACATAATCTTGAAATGAAGCCCAGTCTGTACTGCTGAACGAACTCTCTAAAAATAGTGGTAGTGCTAAAACTAACTATACTTTAGTAGTCCGGCGAAAAATCATACCTAGATTCAACATTAGTTATTTAAAATATTATCTAACAGGTCTGTTTTATTTGAATCATTAGGGCAGTACCTGGAGATAAGCAAGAGTAATTTCTTCCATAAGAGCTATACAATTTTCTACCTCTTGCGGTGATCATTCTGGATCACCAGTGGGTATGCTTTGTATTGAAGTCTCTTCCTACGAGAAATTGAAATGTTAGTGTATCAAAGAAAAGTAATAGTTTTTCTTTTGTGAAACAAATTTTAGGGGACAGTAAATTACCGAAACATTTAATGGAGCAGATAACCTTCTAAGCCTGCAAAAATTCCTCTTCATAATTGGGAAATTTATTATTAACAAATGTTTTTTTATAATAGACTTAATACTGATTGTGAGATACGTTTCTGCGGTAAAATGAGTTTCCGATAGTGGCAAGACATAAATTTTTTTTTAAATTCAAAAAGGTTAATAGTTTATCTCTATATTGAATTAAATCGCTAGCATTTCATAAAGCTGTTCTCAGAAATGCAGCTGTTATAAGGTATAGACAATATTATGCTATACTGATAAAGAAGTTAATTAAATAGATTTTTAAATTCATCTAGAACCACGGTTAAAAATGTTTCTGTTTATGTAGATTAATTTTGCGGTGTGGTCAAAGAGAATAATGGCACAAACGGCGACTAAGGGCGTTAGCATAAAATGGATATCGATAGATAGATTGATTGATAGAACGGTGGTACTATTATTTGTTTAGTAGGTGGTTTTATCACCTTCTGCAAGTTTTGATAGATTACACGACCCTCGTAAGTAGCAAGATGCGGTCCTCCACACAGTGCTCATTTGGCAGGCGCACCTCTTATTTTTACAAAAAATTGATTGTCGGGTGTCCCTCTAGATTTCACACCGGCAAACATGCAATAACAGTAAGCTTTTGTGTGATTATATGACTAACATCTGGACGTCAAGCTTAGATGGAAGGAGCATGTAAAGAAGAAAAGAACTGAACTAAACTTAAAATACAAACAGCATTATTGGTTGATAGGAAGAAACTCAAAACTTTCAATCTCCAACAAAGTACTAATCTACAACCAGATTCTAAAACCAGTGTGGTTATTTAGCTTTGGGGCTGCGCTAGTGACTCCAACATAAAGAGCATACAAACATTTCAGAACAAAGTGTTGGGTAACATAGTAGACGCTCCCTGGTATGTACACAACTCAGATATCCACAGAGATCTCCGGATTCCAACCGTCAAAGAAGAGATTAAAAGGTTTGCTAGAAAGCATGAAGCCAGCTTCACCTACATGTCAACAGAGGCTCTTGCTACTGGACAACCAACACCAAGTCCGAAGATTGAAGAGGAAAAACTGCTGATCTTGTGTAATGTTGTGTACAAAAGCAGAGGCAGTCAGTGAAGTATCTAGAAGAAACCTAGAAGACATCATTGGATAGACTCTAGTATAGAGTTTAAGATTTATTAGAGTAAAATTAATGTTGTCTAAAGACTAGTTTTAATTAGTGGACAAAAGTGCTATTACAAATCTGTATGCTGCACTAAGTTTAACTTTTCTACGTGGAGACTCAACTATATTTCGAAAGTATTTAAAATAAATAATACAATTCTAAAGAATAGCAGCAACAGACCTTTAATCGCCCTACTTTTAATTTTATATATTTTTATAGCTCTATAAAACTATGATATTGTTAGTTCTAATTTTTCCATGACTAGGTGTATAAAGTAGAATTTTATAGGCCCATTAAGTGTCTACGTCTAAAATATTAAACTCTTATAAAAGCTCAGTAATACTAACATAAACGAGCTTATACCATCCCATCAGTTTGGTTTTCGAGCGCAACGTTCCACTATTCAGCAAAATCACAAAATTATCAACGAGATAATCAAGGGACTAGAAGAGAAGAAACTATACATCTCGACATCAAGCAAACGTTTCACTGTGTGTGGCATAAGGAGATCTTATACAAACTGAAACTATATCTACCTACTTCCTATTACCTATTATTAAAGTCCTATCTATCCTATCGCTCTAACCAAACAAAATATAACACTGAAACATCTACTTTTTACCTCATCCAGTCAGGTGTGCCGCAAGGTAGTGTGCTGGTATCCTTCTTCTACCTGGACTGCACTGCTGATATTCCAACCACAAATAACAAAAACATTTCTACTTTTGCGGATGACAACGCCTTAATATTCGTCAACGATGAACCAAATGTGACCTCACATAATATCCAACAACATTAATTTCATAAGTGGAAAATATTGTAAACTAATCTGAATCTAAACTCTTCAAAGACTACAGTGCCCAGAAATAACAATCAACATACGCCTCCCCATAAAAAATAAATATCTTGGTTTAACTCGTTACAGGAGACTTATATGGAAAGCTCGTATCAATAATAAAAAAACATAAACAAGTCTCAAAATATGACAAATGAATTGGATAATAGGTCAAAAATCCAATTTAAAGCGATAATAAAATTTTACTATACAAAAGCATCATTAAGTCCACCTGGGACTACGTTAAAGCTCCGGAGCTGTACTAGACATCCAATACTAAAATTATTCAAAGATTGCAATCTAAAATATTAAGGATGGTCTTCGACGCTCTCTGGTATGTCAATAATAAAACTATACATGAGGATGCCGTAGTTGAAGAAAAATACAAAGCTCTACTGATAGATACTTAGACAAACTCCCTGGACACTTAAACCACCAGTGCGAAGAAGACTGAAGAGAAAGTGACCAAAAGATTTATAGTTATCACTGACTTTATGACTAAGACAATTATTTTTTTTAATATGTTTATTTGCTAGTCCAACAATAAATTACACTGTTATTCATAACATTGTTATTAATAGTAATGTAAATAATAATAGAAACATTTATAATTTATGGGAGTAGGTAATTCCCTTACAAATTAGTTTGACAATTGGACTTGGCTAATCACTGCCAGGTTAAGATAGGTATAAATCTTATGGTAGTTTACGTTTTAGTCTGTGATGGGTATTTTGTCTGCCTATATTGTAATGAACAGCGCCATCGCATTCATGTATGGTTTTGAAGAATTCTTTGACACACGCACTGATGTAACTTTGCACTGTAGGTGTGTCTAATTCATAGCGTAGCTATTCATTGCAGATATACCACGGTGCGTTCACTGCGATGCGAAGAATTTTATTTTGGAGTCTTTGCACTTTTTCTATTTTGGATTTTACGGTGTTACTCCAAATTGGTAATGCATAAACCACTAATGGCTTTATTAATGATTTGTACATCATGGTGGTACATTTAGGCTTAAGCGACGATTTCTTGTCTTGCATAACCTTGGTCTATTTTGAGATTTACATGAAGTCTCCAAGTAAGTCGTGTATCTAGTAGCACTCCCAGATACTTAACAGCAGCATCAGCTGTATTCTAAGGAACAATGTTGTTATTGATTACTATGTTGGAATGGTTCTTGATTCTTCTTAGGGAGAATATTTTTGCTTGGCATTTGGTGGGATTAACTTAGATGTTCCATTTGTTATACCATGAGCATACTTGATGTATTGCAGTTTGCAGTTTTTCTATGGCTTGGGTGAGGTCGGTGTGTTGTGCCAGGATTGCAGTATCATCCGCGAAGGTCGCTAAGGTTGCCTCTGTGGTAGAGATGTCTGGTGTGAAAATATTGAATAACAGCGGCCCCAATACACTGCCCTGCGGTACGCTTGCTTAAATAGACTTGGTTACTGAAATTATGGAGTTTATGCGTACAGCAAAAATTCGGTTTTCGAGGAAAGAAAAGACTACTGCTTTTAGGTAGTTGGCTATTCCGATCTTGAATATTTTGCTTTTTAAGCCTTTTAGCCAGACATTACCGAAGGTCTGGGTCGAGAAATATCGCTACAGTGTAGCTTTTGTTTTCGAATCCTTCATCTATTTTTTCGGAAATGCGTTGTAGTTGATGTTGCGTTGAATATATTTTTTTAAAGCCAAACTGGAATAGTGGTAGTATGTTAAATGGCGTTATTTCGTTCACTAAATAGAAGTGTATGATCTTCTCTAGAACCTTTAAGAGTAAAGTGAACATGCTTATTGGCCTATAGCCGTTAATCATCTTTTTGTCTTTACTCGGCTTGGAAAATACTAGTATATGGGCATGTTTCCATACTTTTGGAAAATATCCCTGTCGGAAACATGCGTTGTAATTTATTGCAAAATAGGCTAAGGATTTATTGGTCAGCTGAGTTACAACTAAGTTAGTTATCAGATCATGTCCAGGGGTTTTTCTTTCTGGAAAATTGTTAATTATAGTTTTAATTTCTTGGGGGATAGTAGGAATTATCGGTTCAGTTATCACTGGCAGATTAGTTTCAATATGGTTAATTATGTATGCTGTGTGGTTTGGAGCGCAAGTAGTTATTGGAGTGAATACCTTTTCATAATGAGCTGCAAAGAATGCTGATTTTTTTCGTCTGTAGTTAGTGTTGTATTTTCTACACTTGCGTTGTTTGATGTCGCCTGGTTGAAGACCTTTAATCTATTTTTGGTAGGTATTGATTCTCAGCTCATCCAATTCGCATTTTAGGCTATGCGGTAGCTTATTGAGTAGGCGGTTTTTTCCGGATTTCTGCTTTTCTGCCATTCTCGCCTAACTTGACTTTTTCTTTTAATTAGTTCTGTAATTTGAATTGGTAGATATTGATGGTTGTGTTTTTTATTAGTTTTGGAGGCTAGTGTTGCCTTGTGCACGCTATTGGTTATTGACGTTGTTAATTTGGATATTGTGTTGTCTATGTCTTTATTATTGCTTAGGCTGGTTGAGCATTTCAGCTGGTCATCAAGATTGGTTTGAAAGTAATCCCAGTTTAATACCCCATTTATAAGTCTTGGTATTGGTTATGCTACCAGTGTAGTCAAGCTCTTCTATTACATTTTGGAATATTAGTTTGTCAAAGTTCTTCTGTCAAATAATGTCTAGTATGTTGGGCAGGTGATCGTTGCGATATGGATAGTGAGTGTATTTCTCAGGTTTTATTATTTGGAAGAAATATTTTATCGCGTAATTTTCCATCTTTATTCTCTCAGGACTATTTGCTCTACATCCCCATAATTGGTTTTTTGGAGTTAAAATCTCCAATCATGAAGAGTGGTTCAGTTGTATTGAATGTAGCTTTTAGGTCTTCCTCCACTAGCTTCTTGTTTGGTTGTTTATAGGTGCTTATTACTGTGAGGTTTTGAACTTTTAGTCTTATTTTAATTCCAATTGTTTCTAGAGTTAGGTTATCAATGTCTGCGATAGGACTGTGAATGATTTTCTTTTTAATGAGTATAGCTACTCCTTCTGCTGCTGTTTGGGCGTTTCTGTCTTTCCTATGCACTTGGTATCCAAAAAATTTGAACGTGTTTGCTTCAGGTAGGTGGGTTTCAATGATACATGCAATATATATGTTGTGTCTGGTAAGAAATCCTATAAGGATTTATCTTTGGGTTAGTATACCGTTAACATTCCAATTAAGTATTGTTAGCTTTTCTATGACTTTCTGAGGTTTAGGATCCATTGAGGAGTAAGGGAAGGATAGTATTAGTGATGAAATTTTTAATTAGAGGAAGATAAGGGGTTAATAGATCGATCAGAATTTTAGCTATATTATTTGTGTCAAGTGAGACTGTCGGATTGGCTGATTGATTTGAGTTGGGATTAGTTGCTGTAAGATTTCGTGCTTGGTCAGCATATGATCGGCTAGGGTTGATAAAATAATTTCTATTGTGTCCTATATCGAACTGGTTGTTAGTGCTATTGTTTTTCATTCGTTTTTGCATCTCGACGTGGTGGCTACAACAGCGATAACTTGCAGGGTGTAGCCCTTCACAGTTTTGAGACTTAGAGGCTTCCTCTGTTTTTTTTTGCATTGATGATGTTGATGGTGTCCTCCACATTTCACGTATCGTGGGTCTAGAGTATAATAATTTTTGGTGTAGCCATAACCTTGGCAGTGGTGACACTGAGGGTGGTATATGGCTTTCTTCTCAGTTCAACAGTGTCAATTGAATGATGAATACTTTTTAGTAAGAATATATTTTTGTCATTTCATTATCATTTAGGTCTACTCCACAAACTGCTGGCGGTTGCTTATATTTAGTTAGAAGGCGTGTAACTTTAATAACTAGTGCAGAGTTTCTGCTAAGTTCAGCAAAGATTTCTCGTTCTGTTAGAGATAGCGGTACATTTTTAATCATGACGTTAAGAGGTTTGTCGTTTGGGTTTTAATATATATATTTAATTTCGTTTTCCTTAAAGTGTTTTGTTAAGGCCCTGTAGTCATCCTCTTTAGTTAAATTTATTCTTAATGTATTTGTGTTACAGAAAGTTGTGAATTCGCCGTTTGTTAATTTTTTGATATCTGAGGTCAGCGCTATATGATTTAGGTTTCACTAAAGTTTCAGTTACATTGTCTGCATTTGTGTTGTGTTGATTATGATTATCGTCGGGGTTATTGTTTGAGTCGGCCTCTAGGTTAGCTAGTAAGTTGTATTTGTTATGTGTTGAGAAATTTGGTGTCTACGAGTAGCGTTTTTGCACTTTGTTTGGTGGAGGTGTTAACGAGTCAAATTTACGCTTATTTTGCGCTCGAACTTCCATTGGGCTTTCATTGTTTAGATTTGCGGTTATTTTGTTAAAATTAAAAAATAACTTACGATTTATGTTGCTTTAAAGTTTCTATTTTAAGGCAACAGTTTTGTTAAATAATTACACTTTCACACACTTAGCTAGCGATAAAGCACGTCTTAACGCTTTTAAGAAAATTATAAAACCAATTACTTGCTGTAATTTTTATAAAGTGTCGTCATTAGATTATTTCTCTCTTTTTGTGTTTATGTCATTATTTACTTATTGTTCTATTGAGCAAATTGTTAACATCTAAAATAAATTAAAACAAAGATTTAGTTCTACTTACAAATAGCACTACCATTAATCATATATATATTCCGTTTTTGTTATCTCTTAAATTTGCATTATTTTGAGGAAAAATTTTAATATTTTGTAAAAATAATAATTTTCTGAAAAATGAAAAAACCAGTTTTGTATTTTTTAAAAATCTATCTAATACAAATTTTATTTTATTTTGAGTAGAACAGTTCATTGCGGCGAAGTAATTACTAGCAGGGTAGAAATTTAGCAAATTATTTTTAATAAACGTTGGCAGGTAATCTCTTATAATAAGTGAAGTTTTCTAAATGACAGAAATGAAATAGTTTTCATGTAATGCAAGCAAGAATTTTTAAAAATAAATAATTTTAGTTTAAAGTAATATAGTTTGTAACAGGCATATCTAAAAAGTTATGACGAGAACCATCTTATAAATTTCGAGCTCACTCTAGATGTGCTCGCTTGACGGGTCGAGAGCCGCAACTTAATTCAATTAGAAGAAAGCAGCAAATCTGCATAACTGCTCGTGCATCTATACAACGTAAATTGTGCCGGCTGCCGTGCAGGTCAGCTTCGTTTGAGCCATACAGCCCATCAAACAGCATTAAGTGACGGCGGGAAATCGTAACAGGAAAAGGGCATCACGTGGGGCGCCATCGAGCGCCCTCGCCCTTATCGCAGTCATCTTGAACGGTGCAGCTCGCTCCGGCCCCTAAATTGGAACAACTAGTCAGATAGCCCACCTTCCGGCCAATTTCATGCGGATTCGTGCAATAAGTGGAAATGGGGTTCAGATGCAAGCGAGAGCAGGATTGGAATCGGGAGAAATTTCAGGCCGCCAGTTATGGCCCTGAAAGCGGACCGGATCAAATGTGTTATCGGAAGCTACAATAAGGATGCAACCTCGGCATTTTGCACGTTCTTGTCTGCACCGGGAGTCTGGGGGCGAGCATAAAATTCGAGCCCCATATAAAACAAAGAAAAATCGTCCTACCGGGGCGGAATAACTGATAATCTGGCAATCCAATCACCGTAATCTATAGATAGTTGGCTGGCCAGTCGCTGCAGGAAGTGCAACGGCACGAACCACTCTCTTATTGGCCTATTTCGGAACTACATTTGGCTGCACCTTTATATTCTCTTCCGGCTCGAAGCAATGCATCTGAACGTATTGCCGTAATCCCATGTTTATTAGCTGCAGTTTCAGCTGACAGCGGAGTGCAGCAAGATCCCGAGCAAAAACCGAAACGGTGCACGTCTTCGCTAAGTTTGTGACCAACAGCTCGGAGGCCGGGCGCACTTGACGGCCGAGTTTAATCAAGTTAATGGAAAAATCGCTTCCTGCTGTAAAATAGAACAAATATGTACCTGCCGCCGGAACACGGCTTCGAAATAACCCGTCGATTATTTATGGGCCAGAAGTAGGGATGCGAGCAAGCAAACCGAACGTCGTAAATATTTTATAACTAATAAACGTAATAATTTTCATGGACTTGCTGTGACGGACAGATACAGCTGACGATAGCGCGGGTAAAACAGAGGCGCGGATAAAACGAATTAAATTACGTGCGTACATAATTGATAAAACAGCTATTGGGGTGGATGTATTCGATGCATAATGTATGGAACAGCGCAACGCGAACAAGAAAATGGAAGACCGAACGAGACTTTTGGTTGTAATTATTAATTATGAGTCTTTGGTTTATACACTTGTTTCTTACTCATTTTTTTAACAAAATTGTATTTTTGCAAGATATCCATTGCAAAAAATTAACAAAAACAAATGTTTAATGTTTTTATTCAAAATATTCTCCCTAAAGGTCATTACATTGTTGCATACACTAGAACCAATTTTCATAGCAACGATCAGGTAATAAAAAAAATTGTTTGAATTCAAATCAGGACTGTAGGGCGGATGACCCATAAGCTCGACGTTTTGAGTGCTCAAAAAGCTAGTTGTTTGCCTCGATGTGTGTGAGCTCATAGTATCATGGTGGAGAATAATCCGAAGTCGCGCGTTGGTTTTTTATTTCTTTGGAGACTTATGGCAAACAAATGCTCGTGTACCATTTAAAATTGACCAGTTTACGATTTTCTAAAATCACTTGAATTTCACGATAAGTCACATGGTGATGTTGTTTTATCAATTTGCGCACGGTATTAATGTTTGTTGGCACCACAGCCGATTTTGGACGATCTTCCTTAAATTCATCCGCTAGCGAACTACGACCACGACTAAAATTCATCAAACCAACGCTATACAGTGGCTCTGTATAGGGCTTTATCGCCAAAAGTCAAAGTGAATTGATCGACGCACTGTTGTTGAGATAATCCACATCAAAAATTGTTAAAAAAATCACATAAAAATGTTCACGAGTTACTTCCATTTTTTGGTCGGGAGGAAGTTTTTAACTTAATGACAACAAAACAAACAGCGCCCGTTCTGAGTACCTATGCAGTCAAAAATGTCTAAGTGTATGATGCAGACGTCAGATCTCACCTAGCACAAGCATGGTTGCCAATAGATATTGTTCAGCCCACGCAATTGAAATTTGCGTATGCAAAATAGCTGACAATTCTGTACGTATTTTATAATTTGTAAACACGTAACTGATAACATAATTTTAGATGTAATAATAAGGATTGATTAGATTTATCACTATTATAAACTCGAGAGTAAATGTTACAATACGGGGGAAAATTACCATCCAATCCAAAATTATATTCCGTATGTCTAGATTAGGACTCTCATAGTCTTATATAACAAAGCTTTGCTAAACTAAGAAGAGATTTTCGCTCGAAAGACCAAGCCATTTTATTCATGTATAATTATTCCCTTTTGATTTGTATACGTGAGTTTCTTTTCAAGAGCTTTTGACATATTTTTTGTAGGGTTTTTCATTGGAGATTACTAGATGTGGGTCTATTTGCTGAAAAGTTATGGATGTCTATTTATTTGTGTTGATTTTGATTTGAAAAATTGTGATCTACTTCTGTAAAACCTGTAGTGTATTCTATAAACTTTTTAATATTTAGAGTGGATTGTTGTGAATCTGCATCATCAGCGAATATGGCAATTATAACGTAGTTAAAGACAAATAGTAATGATAGGGAAGGTTTTTTATGATCAGACTCTACCAAAAGCGTGAGTTGCGTCGAAAAACATAGGTAAGCACAATTTTTTTAGACACTATTAACTACTCCATGTACTTCTTTTTAGGTTAAGTACTTTTAACGAAAACCGATTAATTATTGAAGAGTTTCTTCTATAACAGAACTGAGCCTTTTTAACATCTTGATAATTTAATATGAATAACAGTAATGTTTTTTAAGGTGGTTTGTCATTTGTGCGTATTTGCAATTTAACTCAGTAATCCGCAGTATTCACAAATAAATGGCGATAGGACTAATTTCTATAGCCGTTTTAGAGCTTGGATTGCAGGAAAAATATGACTATACTTGGATTGAACAAAGTATGGTAAACCATATTCCCTTCTACTTTTAAATTAACGGGTTAGGCTAGCCACCTGCTCGGAGTAAGCGCAACATGGCTCATAGCTCACCGCGTGACTGTGCGGTTACAAGCAGGGTAGTATATATAATTTTACACTTATATAATAACTACCGAAATATTATTAAAAAAAAAAGAAAATTTAAATGCAAGGAATCAAAAAGCAATCATTTTAAGAATCTTTCAAAAATGATTTATGTAAGATATTAAAGCAGTCTAAAAACAATTGAGGCTTATTTGGGCAAGAACTGTACAAAGTATATACCATATTAGCATAAGTTCTAGTTTCTTCATTCTTTAGCTTATTACAGCTTTGCGTAACATTTTGTGTATTCTCTAGGCAACTTTTTACCATCGTCATTGAGTCTTTGAACCAAATGATGTGTGTCATCAGTCGCTTTTGAGCACTGGGGTGGTCGACGAACCAATCCATTTTAATTATTGAATAATTCTGCTTAAGGTTTATATACTACGTGTGCCAAAAGAAAGTGTTGATTTGATTGCCTCTCTGTGTGAACGCGACGAACCAGAGGGCCGCGGGGCGCATATCAATCGGTAGTCGCTGTGGAGCATTTCTCGGGAGCGGATCGTACATTTTGCGTGTGAAAATTTTGCAAAAAAAATGATTCAGCGATTATTGCACAGAGTAAGTTCAGTATTCATTATGATTTTCCTGACAGTAATTATTCTCATAGTGTTTTTCTCGTCGGAAAATGGATGCGTAAGTTCAAAAAAACCGGTTCAACTATGGTGAAGACGACCAACGTCATCAAAAACTACCAAAAACCTTAGTCAGCGTACAACAGTCCGTTCGCGAGACTTCTAACCTATCTGTTCGTAAACGGGCAAGTATTTTTAATGTGCTTAGATCATCATTACACCTCATTCTGCACAAAGATTTGTCTGCATCCCTATAAAATTAAAATTGTGCAAGAATTAAAGCCCGACGATGTCAGTCAGAGATTTCAATTGGTTAACTGTGTAACTGAGCGTTTCAATTCATTCAACAATATTTTGTTTTCGGATGATGCACATTTTTACCTCAATGGCCACGTTAACAAACAAAACTGTCGTTACTGGTGCGCTACGAATCCACAGTGCAAGTACGAGAAACTCCTTTATTCACCAAAAGTGACTGTATGGACTCCAATGTCAGCGCGAAAAATAATAAGCCCGTACTTCCTTGAAGATGAAAGCGGCCACGCGTTAACAGTGACTTCAGAGTGTTATGTGGAGATACTAAACAATTTCTTGGTACCTGAACTGCAAAATTTTACTAGCTATAACGAATGAACATAATGCCACTCCAAAATGGAATATCACTGCATACTTCTAACCCAAAAACTAATTTCCAGAAGAGGTGATATAAGTCGGCCTTCACGTAGCTCTGATTTGACTCTTATGGAGTTTTTCTTGCAAGTATATTTTAAATCAAAGGTATACAGCGGCAATTGGGTTCAATTGAAAAAAATATCTGCCAAGAAATGGCAGCCATTACGGAGACTATGTGCCGCGCAGTGCTCAGAAATTTTGATTTTCGTTTAAAAGAGTGTCGAGAGTATGCAGGATCACATTTAGATGACATTGTTTTTAAAAAATAGTTTTCCAAAGTCTGAATTCTAATAAGAAATAGATTATTTTAAAAGACATCTTCTTTGTTTTTTATAACTACCTTAAAAAAGACTTTCTTTTGGGACACCTTCTATAACCTACCGCTATTCCCAATATTATCTCTAGAGAAAGTTTTCTAAACCATTTTACTCCTTTGTAGATAGAAGGCCGTCTGATATAACAGTAGTAATCAGTACTAGATTTTTCCTTGGATTTGGTGGCCAACGGGACCGCGGATTGGTGCTTACTGGTCACCAACAAATTTATATCGTGCCTGCGATAGCTTTTTGCGCGTCACGAATTCCATCTCACTCTGTTGGATTGCAGTAATGGGCGCTTACGACATGAAATACAAAAATATCATATATAGAAATTATTCGTGTATTTCCAAGTGGTTCCAAAACACTCACCGCGTAGGGCGATAGCCACAGCGTAGCGACTGGCTGACGGGATACGCGGCGGAAAAACTAACGCTTTGTAATTGCACCTCAATATTAAAGCAACGTTTGGCTATATATTATTTTAACACTTAAGGCTGTGTGGTCGGTTACTAAATTTAAAATGACAACACATAGTTGTCAAGCTAATTTTTAAGACGATAAACTGATGTTTGTTTTGCCATATTGTTTTAGGCTTTTATATATGTAAAAAATAAAAAGCTATTGCATACGGTCTGTTCGTCCGTCCATCTGTTCGTCTGTCCGTTGCTTTTTCCAGCTTTTTAATAACGAGCGCCTATATTGTTTAATTAATAGCAATGGATATGAATACATTTTCAATTTTTTAATAATGCCTTGCATTGTTCCGTATTCCCGATCCAGGAAAAAAGCCGATCCAGTTAAAAATTTATATATATAAAAGCCCGGGATATCTTTGGAACATTGTACCATGCTCCCATTTTGTTTTACTTTGATAGTATCAATTTTAATGCTGCTTCTAGGGAAAGCAATCCTTTCTAAAGTAAAATAATAGGTGTACAACTTTGCTTCCGCCGTTATTTCCGACATTCGAGACTTTATTGTAAAAAACTGGTTATACATTTACAATTCAAAATATTGTCCATCGCTGGCCACCAATTTTTTCTATCTTTCGGGCAGCGTACGAATCCCGCGTTGAAAAAACTGCTCATTTTTTGAGGCGATCTACGTGTCGATCTAATTTTTGACTTCTTCATAAAAACGTAAGTGCTGGTCAGCCAGTCCGTGTGCCATTGATCGAAACAAGTAATAGACAGAGGGAGCAATGTCTGGAAAATACGGCGGGTGGGGTAGAACTTTCCATTTCAACGTTTCCGAGTATGTTTTGACCGACTTTGTGACAGGGTGTCGAACATTGTCATGCTGCAAAATTACTTTATTGTGACTTTCGTTGTATTGCGGTCGTTTGCCTTTCAATGCTCGGCTTAAACGCATTAATTGATTTCAATACAGATCGCCTGTGATTGTTTCAGACGGTTTTAGCAGCTCATAATACACTACACCGAGCTGGTCTCACCAAATACAGAGCATGACCTTGGAGCTGTAAATAAATTTGGGCGTCGACGTGGAAGCATGGCCGGGAAGTCCCCATGATTTTCTGCGCTTGAGGTTATCGTAATAAATCCATTTTTTGTCTCCACTCACAATGCGATGCAGAAATCCCTTCCGTCTTTGCCTTTTAAGCAGCTGTTCACAAGCAAACAAACTCCGTTCATCATCTCTCGGTCTCAATTCATATAACACTCAATTTCCTTTTTTCTGAATCACTCCCATAGTTTTTAGACGTCTTGAAATGGTTTGTTCAGTCACTCTTAATAGTTCTGCCAATTGTTCTTGCGTTTGACACGAGTCTTCATGAAGTAATGCCTTCAATTCTGCATCTTTGAAAACCTTCTCTCTTCCACCGCCATGCCAGTCTTCGATGTAAAAATCACCGTTTTTGAATAATTGAAACCACTCACGACACGTTCTTTCATAAGTATTTAAGAGCATTCGATGAACCTCAGCCGTAGATTTCTTCATATTGAAGCAGAAAATTAAAACCCCCCGCAAATGATGAGAATTTGGCTCGTAGACTGACATAGAGAATAACTTTACGATATGGCCACAAATCGACTAATGTTTCGATAGAGTAATGTTGACAAATGCCCAAGTTTATTGTATGACGTTTACATGTGTTTATTTTTGCCACCACTTACTGCCTAACGCCATCTATTAAAAAACGGCGGAAGCAAAGTTGTACACCTATTACTAATTTACTATTTCTAGCAATGCCGAATTCGTTTTATTCTTCTAATTTTAGTGTTTTCTATTTAACTCTATAATATGGTCCTAATTTTTATAACTGGTATAACTCTAGTAGCAGTTATATTTGTCTTCGACAGTGATGGTGTATTCTATTTTAAGGTTTAATGACTTGCAGGATTTTTAGAAATTGGTAAGATGTTTCAGTAACTAGCACACCTATTTCAGAACTTTAAGGGAATTTTATGGCAAACTTCAAGAAAATTTGTTTGTCAAACATTAAAAATCTTTATTTTTTTCCGATTAATAGATTTTCTAAGGATATTTAGACGTCAATGTTAAGTGATTTTTCTCAGTCACTGCAATATAATTAAATAGCTTGCCATCTTGTATATATAATGTAATGATAAAAAGTAGTTTAGGAAACCAAAGGAGTAATGAACACTCCTGCAGTAAAAGTTATTATTATTTTTACAACAAGTTAAGCTTTAGCAAGTTAGGAAACAACTATGTTTAGCAACAAAAGTTAAAATAGAAAATCTTTTCCTGTGCTTGTATTTGAAACAGAATAAAGAATTACGCTATCGTTTTAGTTACTGCTTGCTACTTTGTTGTGTAGTATAAATTCTACAATAAAAATTTATTTAAGTGACACTAAACTATTGAGCTTTGTTTTATGGATTTTATATGAGCTTTGCTGTAAAAATTTGTTTCAAAGTAACATTAAAATGGTTTTGGCGCCATGTAATTTAGCAGCAGCTATTTTGAGAACATGAATTAATTGGCGTAAAAAATACTTTTGTGAAAATTAGTGTATGCAACATAGAATTGTCTTCACTTAATTCTATTACGTCAACGCCGGAAACATAATTTTCTACTCTAAAAGCGCTTGTAGTTAGCAAAGCTAACTATATTGTGAAATATAGCGAGCTTTATTAACTACAGGAGCTTTTAGAGTAGGGTGTAGAAAATTATGTTTTTATTTGCTGCACTGAAAATAGCAGGTACCAGTTTACAGTGTAAACACAACCAGACTTTGCAGACAGCACTTTAATATCGAAAGTGCATTTGAATGTTCAAATAGGTAATAATATCCAGTTTTCACATTACGTGTCCATATGTCTATTCGATTACAATTACTTTATTCTCTAATTTTAACGGCGCCACTTAGAGCAAAAACGCGAAGTGTTGGCGGTCTAACCCACGAGCTTATCAGCAAATCTGTCAGGCAAGGGAAGGGGTGTGTCAAATCGAGAACAATTACAGAGTTTAGTCTTATCGCTCGCCCATTATACTCGCGTTCTATTCAATTCTGCCAGGCGTCAGAATCATTCGAATACAATTCAGGATGGATGGCCTTAGCCGGATTTATGGAACCGCCCACGTTTATGCAAATATCCTGTCAATAAGCTGCCGTGAGGTATGAATGCTATAAGAGACATTTCGCGGGGGCATTCCGGACGGGGCGGAGGGCACCTGGCAAAGTGGGGCCATAACTAACATTGCCTCCTTGCGCCTGTTTAAATTTGATTTTTAAGGGCTCATATAGATTGCCGTCACATTTGAAGGAAGGCAGATCCGTTATCCCGAAGATGAATAAGTTGGCAGCGCTCGCAGACTACAGATTGAGGATTTTCGAGGCCCCCTGCTCTGAAGGGTGTAATGCGACGAGGATATTCTTGAAAAATTCTTTAAAAATTACATAGAAGCAGTTTTTGGTGTTAAAATTATTTTTGATGTTTACGGTTGTTAGTAGATAACCAGTTCTTTAATTATTATAAAAAAAGTGTCGCATCATACTGACTATAAAAAACACAACCGAATAGTATTTCGTTTTCAAATAAACGACATTGCTATTTTGCCGAACATTTAGTTTTCAGTAGTTTACATTCAACGCAAGATCGGCTGCAACAAGCTGCACTGATGTTTGCCTGCAAAAAGCGCCATTTGTATCGTCAGGTGGGACAGCGACATGAAAGAAGCTACTTTATCGCAGGCTGAGACATATCGCCCTGCACGTGACACGGCAAATTACTTTTCCAGCGGAGTTCGATTCCCCTCTTTATATTACGGCCAATATGTTACAAATACTTTCTTAAATATAACCTATCAGTGTCGCCGGGAGAGTCGGGCGGATACATCAAAGTTGGACGTTTTATTAGATGGGCCCGAAAAACAAACGCGCAGCAATTGGACGCTTAAAAAAATCAACGCGGATTTATGCCAGCGCTGAGCGACTAAGATTAATTGGCCCGCAACTCACCAGTGCGTTTTTCGGGGTCCCTGAATGTGACTTCCTCGAGGATGACGCCCTGGCTCCTGCCTTTGCTGTTCACCGCGAACACCACTATTTTAAACGTTACGTCGGGCTCCAAATTGGACAGGTAGAAGTATGGCTCGTCATTGGCCGTGATGTTGTACCGCGGCACGGATGAACTGGGTGTGTACAGTTCCAGAAGGAAGTATTGAGGAAGGCCGCCGTCGAAGCCTGGTAAGCAGTAGACTTCCACAGAGCTGGTCGTTTGGTTTGATAACGAGCAGTTTTTCACCGGAAATGGTTTTCCTGTAAAAATTAAAATTAATAGGTTTGCTGAGATACAAATAACATATATTTTAGTAGATTACTTTATGGACCTACGAGGTCTGTCCCGAAAATATTAATCCAATGTTTATATAATAAATAAATATTTTTTTTCACAACTGCGGCATTACGCAGCCCATAAGAGTAGACTGTGATACGCATACGTGAATAGGAAGACTTCATTGTTCTGTTCGTTCGGACTTAGATCATGGTCAGTGAGCAAATGTAGCCTGTGATCGGGATAAAATATTGTGCAAAACTAGAACGTTGGTTTGTAAAAATTGTTCGGGTGATGCATTACAAATAAGTGCCTGGTAGAAAGGATTCAGAACTAGCCGTAAAGTCTGCTAAAAGTTTTGAGACCAGCAATAAACGGAACACCGCAAAATGTTAAATGAATATGAATTACAATTAACAAGAATCAAGGGCTGATCAGCAGAGAATTTTGATGGGAGATATTGGTATAAAATTTTTAGAGATTCTAGACCATCAATAAGATCCAGGCAAAATTTACAATCTGATATCTTAGATTATTTGATAAATTAGATAAATAATTTTACAGGAAGAGATAAGTGGTTTAGAAACCACACTTCAAATAATTACTTGATAAAAGAATACAATAAATGGTATAATATAATCAGGTTTGTAAGTCTGCTGAACGTTTCCTCTCCAGTCTACTTAGTAGTGTAAGTTCATTTACTATACGACTAATCTTTTGATTAGGATGTACTGAGAGATTTTGAATACAGGTTGTGAAAAATTTTTAAGCTTCTTCAACTGTTTTCAATAGTTTTATTGCTCACAAACCAAGATGATCTTTTATACGAAATCGTATAATTTTTTAATTCGAGGACTTGGGATAACTCCACAGGTTTGTAGAAAAGTATTTTGTTTTCTGGTTTTAATTTTGAGTTTCAGAAAAGTACTGAATTTATCTGACAAAATTTGGTGTTGATGTGTCTTTCGGATGTTATGTGGGGCTTTCATGTAAGCTTAGAGTCCACTATTAGTCCTACGCATTTTACTTTGTTTTTGATAGGTAATACAGTATTAATAGTTGAGATGTTTCAGCAGTCAGTTTTTCTAGTTTGCTTGTGCCAATTTGGTAGAATATACTTTTATAAGCACGAGACTTCAGTCGCTCTTTAAGTCTGTTTAAGTAGTTTTACCGATGAATAACGGATAAGTGAGAATTATTGTTCTTAGATAAGATTGTAACGTCGTCTACGAATGTATTAATGGCTGTGTTATTCGTTCTTGGATTATTTGCCGTAAATATGAGTTACACGAATGCCACCAAACACCTGATTCAATTGGACAAATTGTTGATACATTATTATTATATTTAGTTTAGAAGAAGTAATCATTTAAGATAAAATAGTAATAGGTGTTTCTAAACTCCTTGTTAATTTGTTTACAATTCTTTAACACTGGTATATTTTAGAACGGTGCTTACGAAAGCCAAATTAGTCATACAAGTCAATGCTAGTCTTTTTTTTTTCTAAGCTGTAATTGTTCAAATATTTTAGATAACTGAGGTAGCAGCACATGGGGCAGTATAAGAATATTGTAACAATTGATTTCTTGTCAAATTTTTGATGAAGAAAATAATTATTGGGCAAGGTGCATCCAAAAAAGTTTGAATATTCTTACCATTGATATTAGTTGGGTTCTAGGAGCTAAACGTTTACACTAATGTTCAGTAAAAGTATTTACTTTTTCTTACTTTTCTTGTTTCCATAGTGGCGGTATGTGATTGTAGAGATTTTAAATGTTTTCTATCTTTCTGAGCGATGGCTGTCGCATTTGTAGAGGTAAGTTGTAAATTTTGAGCTTTGTTTGAGGTTCGTGTAAGCTGATTATTTAATTGTCTTGTTAAAGTATTGTATTGTTCTAACCAATGCATTTGTGTTCTTTTAATTTAATATTTAGAGTTAGTTTATAAAGATACAAGTCTAATTAAGTTTTGGTTTATTATAATACGAATATTACAAATATATAAAAAAAATAAATAAATACGAAAGATTACTACTAAAGAAACTGGAGACTGATATTAATCTGAATTAAATACTACCTAAACATCAATTTGGATTCAGAGAACGACACTCCAAAAATTAACCAGTGTTACAGAATCGTTAACGAGATCATAAGAAGTCTGGAATAAAAAGGGTTTGCGTCGCAGCAATTTTAGATATTGCTCAAGCTTTTCACCGTGTTTGGCATAAAGGTCTTTTATTTAAGCTAAAACAAATCCTTCCTACCTACTATTATATCAGCCTAAAGTCCTATCTCAGCGATCGCTTCTCCCAAACTAAATTTAATAATAATGTCTTCACAATCCACTCAATGGAGTCAGGAGTACCACAGGGTAGTGTTCTAGGACTATTCTTCTTTACCTTGTATTTATGGCAGACATACCAAATACTGATAGCACAATCATTGCCACTTTTGCAGACCACACTGCGATCCTGTAAGTCGACAATGATCCTCAACTAGCTGCTGATTGTGTGCAAACTCATCTAGACAGACTTAAAGAATGGCTCAGTTCCTGGTGTATCAAAGTTAATGCCGTAAGTCAACGCAAATAAATTTCAAAACTAGACAAATCGAATGCCCAAATTTCTTTATCAACAATACCCAGCTACCTGCCCAAAACGAGGTCAAATACCTAGGACTAATACTAGACTCTAAACTCACATGGCGGCCACACTTAATATCCAAAAAGAATCATATAAACAAGTTCGACAAATGTATTGGTTACTTGGTCGCAATTCTCAATTAAAAATAGAAAATAAAATACTTGTATACAAATGTATTATAAAACCCATCTGGACATATGGGATTCAGCTGTGGGGTTGCATGAAGGTCTCAAATTCAAAAATTATACAACGACTGCAGTCCAAAATCCTACGCACGGTTCTAAATGTACCTTGGTATATAAGCAACAAAACCATTCACGATGACTTAGCCATTCTTACAGTTGATGAAGAAATCCAAAGATTCAGCACCACTTATTTTTGCAATCTCCCAGGGCATCACTATGAGGAAATTAACCACCTAATGAATGAACTAGCCGTACCTAGAAGACTGAAGAGAAAACGCCCCACTGATCTACAAAATTAAATTACTTGAGTATCACTTATATTACCTTTGTCATACATAAAGGAGAGTGGTCGCTGGATTAGTTCTCCCCTCATGTTGTACCTACTAATTATCCTATTTACTAAATGTTCTCATAGAACTGATTGTAAATTTCTAAATAAACAAAAAAATTATAATACGAATACTAAGAGGAACGATTATTGGAGACGTTTACTGTAAAACTAGTTGACGATAAAGAAGTTTAGCAGGTCTGAAACTTCATTGTGATCAGTCGATGAGTTTGTTGTTTCGCAAGTTTAACAAGTGAAAAAATTTTTCTTTGTAATTGCTCGTAGTAGGATTGTATCTTTTAGTATTATTCATCAAAAAACTCCAATTGGTATGTTTAGTGTTTTCATTTCCTTCAACCAGAAACCTGTTTCCTAATAAATTGAACAATGTTCCGCAGTATTCACTATTTATTGTGTGTTTGGGTGGACTATAAATTACCGTATATTTAAATGATCTAGGTCCAAGGTTAACATTACTTACCAAAGCCTGGATTTTATTTGATTTAAATAAAGATACTTTATAGTGTAATACTGTTGTCTATCTGTGTAACATTCCATTTAGATAAATAGTATGGTAGCTGTATAAAATAGTAATTTAAATACTGGTAGGTCAGTAAATATGTTTTAGATTTGAGCATTATTTATTTGAATAAAGTGCATTATTTGTGTTTTATTATTTATTAATACATTACAGAGAACTAAACGTAATGATAAAATATTCATTAATGAATTAGTTTATTGATGACAGTTGATAACATGTTTCACATTATACTGTTCTGTTTAATTAATTAATTAAACATCTCTTTGAAATCGATCAGAAAATTATTTGTTTGGTCGCTGCAATTGTTGTTTGGTTAACTGTTGTGCCTTATTGAAACATTGTCATATGTAGAAAAATTAATTCTTCCTTGTTGATTCACTGGTTGATTTGATATTTAAGCGGGTAAATTTTGAGTATGATTTAGATTCTAATAGCCACTTTGTCTTGATTTAACTTTGAGTTTTATAGATCTTTTTGAAGCAGTTCGAAGACTGGTCTTTTCAAGAAAATGTCTTATAAATTCTAAATTTTAAATGCCTTTATTACTATATACGAAGAATAGAATTAGTGGTTATTTGGAAATTATATATCTTAGATTGATAATATTCTGAACTGTATGATCTTTTTCTTCTATGTCTTTTTTATTTCTTCTGAAGGAATTGAGTAATGAAGATTTTAAATAACCACTCTGCATGTCTTGTCTTATCTCATTAGATAATTATCTTTATTAAAATGTCTGTAACTTTACCATGGTTTTTGGAAATATGTGAATTTAGTTTTACTGTCATTTGAAAGTGCTTAATTGCAATAGTTTTTTTCTGTGACTTTGGAGAAATTGTCAATAATATTTTTATATTCTATATGACCATATGACCAACCTATGACACTATCATCAAGTACTAGAGTGGCACTACTCGCAATCGTACGAAACTCTTCTAGCATAGGCCTAGTTTATTTTTAATTGAATTTTCAAAATGATCAAATGTTAACCTTTCGAAACACTCTTGTTTTATATAAAATAGGATTTAATTAAGAGTGCTTTGAAAGGTCTTGGTTTCTAGCTGATAGGTCTGGTTATATTGCATTGAGGCACATAGCATTTTCTAAGTCATTGGCTACCAAGACACTCAACTTCTTTCAAAATCACGAGATCCTACTACAGTGACTAAATGACAAGTGATATGAACATTGGATTAAAGCAGCGCCCCATTATTGAGTTTCTAACAGCCTAGGTTTGTAGGTATAATGACATTTATTGACGCTGAAATAAAAATATTTAGTCGTAACAAATCTGCATGGTCAAGCATGATATTTACTGTCGCCCCTTGACAATAACAGTTGAATAGTATGAAGGACATGTAGACAAAGTGAAACTGTTAGAACTTCTTTTAATGAAGTCTATTGCATCCTTTATGTTCTTCTACAGAAAAGTGTGCGCAAGGTCCCACAATCGAAAGGAAACTTGCCAACAAGAATTTGATGTCTTTCTCCACCGAATTGTCACACTGTTACAATTCGGAGAAAAATTGGCAGTAAGGTACAAGTACAACGGGTTTTTAAAATAAAGTCTTTTGCCTTTATAGAAAAAGTGCTGAAGACCGTCTTTTGAAAATCGAATATCACAGTCTATATTGTAGCTTTTACATTATTTGATACATGTCAATTACTAGATAGCCATCAGGGTGGTCTAAGCAGTTAAGACGCGTACTGCGGTGCGGACGGATCCGGGTTCCATTCCCGGAGCTCTCTAATACTTGGCGGTAAGCCTATTTGGCCACTGAAAATAATTGAATACCTGCGTTCGCTCGAGTAAAAGGTAATAATGGCGATCGTCTAAAGCGCGGTGCTTGCCAGACAATAAAGTCGGACATATGAGAGCCTTAACCTCTAAATTTGCAGGCCGTGCCCCACGCGAGGCGTTAGAGTCTTACCACTATTATTATTATGTCAATTCCCAGAAAAAAATATCAGTTTGATTAAAGTTAATTATATGACAATGTTCGCCTAAAATTGTAGGACGTTTCACCGCACCCACACTAAATAGCGAATCTTGTCACTTGAGATTTTTGCTTTTTTGAGGCTGAAGGGAAAAACATAAAGAGACATGTTACATTAATGATGAGGAGGGACAAACAACCGTACGTTGCTCGTGTCGGCAGCGAATGCCTGGTTTCTTTTAACGGAATAAAAAAATAAATTATAAGCAATATCAGTTTAATAAATTGTTTAATAAAATAAACGCAAATGTATATAAATAACTATAACTTAATTTTATTTAATTCAACATATTTTAAAATATCTTTTTTGTTTTTAACTGATCAGGATATGTCCGCGTGACAAGTTTAACTTAGTTAACAATGTTAATTCTTTATACAATTTGTGTTCTACTTTTTTTTCTTGTACCACTTTTTTTACGATATTACTTGCATGTTAATATAATATGACTTTTTTATTTGCTTTAATTATAGATTTTAAGTTTTTTAAATTCTAGTTCTAAATATAATTGATCCATTTTATATAAGAAATATGATTATGTCAAATGTATTACGTTGGTGTTTTGGATACAAAGCGTATCTAAAAAGTGATAATCGTCAAAGTAAAACCGGTTCGGGCAATCAAACGTAGTGACTGTGAGAAATAGTCACAATGTAATGGATCAACGAGCAAGGGAACGAATTTTGTTACAAAATGGAGAAATAAACAACATAACAGCATAAAATCTTGGTGCGAGTATATGGCATAATATGTAGATGGGCAAAAAATGTGTCTATAACTGGTACAAACGTATTTGTGACGGCTAAGAAACTACTGAGGATAGGCCGTTTGCAAATACAATCCCAGACGTAATTGAGCAAGTACGATAAATTTTACTAAGAGATCGGTGAATGAGTCTACGTTTGATAGAGGAGAAGTTGGGCATTAGCAAAGATACGGTACGTACCATCAGTCGTACAGATTTAGACAAGCGAAAGATCTGTTTCCGGTTTGTGCCAAACAAACTGGTAAACAAACAGAAAGCAAAGCACAAAGATCACTTTTTAAGGACCTAGCGGCAATCCAAAGATATAAGACAGTAGACGTTTGCTGACCATATATGTATATTTCCTTTTTTCAGAACACAGTAAAATTTTTATTATTTTTTTATTTAAATTTGTTTCAGTGTTATTTTTTATGTCACTTTATATTTAAAGGTGATATATGTTTTGTATTAAAATTTAGATACATGTAGTCCAAATAGTTTGCGCCGATATATTTTTATTTCTGGTAGAAAAAATTATTATTGTTAATTCCAATAATTAGTCATACAAATTTTAGGGTATGTTGATTGGGTTGTATAATTTGATGTATGTATGTTTAGTCCATGTAACAAGTGGTTCTGAGCAGATAAAATGTTTTGCTAATTAAATATGGATTTATGATTTATTAATTTTTTTATTTTTTATTTGTAACTGCAAATTTACAATCTACTCTATATGGAGTATTAAAGAAATATGATGGCAACAAATAAGCGATGTTAAGAAAAACTACTCAGCAGTGGGACTCTTGTAGTAGTCTTTTCACTTTAGGGGGCTCTCAGATCACAGTTCCAGGTTCTATTTAATTATCTAACGGGAATGACGTCGCTAGACAACTGATGCACTACATCGTTAGGGTAACCACAAAGTCTGACTTGATATTTCTGGGTAAATCGGTGGATTTTTTCAATAGCAAAGGGAATGCCGAGATCTTAGTGTAATGTCTGGTGGTGCTTCTAGATGTGTTTCTAGGTAGTTATATGTATGCATGTCCATCTAATTTATGTTACCGTTGAGATATTGGATTACTTTGAATATATTTGACAGTCTTGTTACTTATGTGAAAAAAAGTTTAGAGCTAAAACTGAAAAGAATTTAAAATTTATAATTAGAACGAATAAAAAGAGTAAGCTTACGTTAACATGCAAGTAATATCATAAATAAGTAGTACAAGAAAAAGTGGAACACAAATTGTATCAAGAATTAGCATTGTTAACTCACATAGACTTGTCTCGCAATAGATTCCGATCAGTTAAAAATAAAAGAAACATTTTATAGCATTCTTAAGAAAATAAAATGTAGTGTTAGTCATCGATTTACACATACACTTATTTCATTACCATTTCATATATAGCTTATATAAATATTTGTTTTTAATCAAAAGTACTTACCAAATAGTTAAAAGCTCTATAACATCAATTAAGTAAGCTAAACTCAATTAGAGCTTTTGATCTTGGTCAGCACTAATTACAGAAAGCGCATGTAATTTAAATTCGTGTCTCAAACTACGGAGGTTTCTTTGGGCGTACTTACAGGCACTGCAGCCTCAAGGGCTTATTGTACCCACTAACATGCACTTATTCTAGGATATTCACACACACCCATGGGTTGAGCGAGACTCTAACTCGCGCGCAGGCTACTGGTTGAACCATCTGAGCCACCGCGTCCCCCTAACTACGGAGTACTCCATACTAGACTACACTAGAGTCTAAAAAGCGATTTGGTTAAACCAGATAAAGTTCATGTTCTCGGAACAGACAAAATAAGGCTCGTCAGATATTTTATAGGTAAAAAACTAGATGTGAAGTACGAGTTGCCGAATGTAAAACATGGAGGCGAGTTGGTGATGCTGCAGAAATGTACAGCATAAATTCTTCTTCGAATAGACAAGAGATACTTTGATATCTTACTAAATAAAATAGTATGTTTTCACATGGAAGTCAAATTTTACAAAGAATTTTAAGTTGTATTAGGGAAAATCAAAAGACTTTGAATGCACATGAGCAACTCTTTATTAGGTAACACAATAAGCTTCACATAATAAACGACCTACAATTATCGAAAAATGAGCCAATAATATGACCGCAAAGCTGCTGTATATGAATTCCTTCGCGTCGGAAAATCTTTTATAGAAATTGTTGCTTAGTTTAGATACAAAATGCCCAAGTTAAGAAATCAAGAAATTTATCAGCAGGAAGAGATAGCTGCTCACAGGGCATTTTACATCAAGCGATCTGATCTCAACAGAAGTGATAAATTCTTCTGTGAAATGAAAAAAGATGAATCAGAATCCTGATCGGAACATGACTAGTTTGTCGAAAGACATCACCATGGGAAGGTTCATAGTTCGTCTAGTAGTGGACCAAGACTTACATTACAAGTTTTTCGTCTTGAGAAAGTGCCAATTGTTGACTGAAAAAAAAGTTGGACAGGAAGATAAAAGTCCAAGCACTGCTGAACGACATTAAGCTTCCTGAGATATTTTTCGTAGAAAGAGAACATAATCCATGTACACAAAATTTTCCGGCTTTGTAATGGCGCTGAGGCTTCTTTGAGGAAAGCCTGAGCTGACTGCTGACAGCTATATCAACATACTAAAGGCAGTTATTAAGCCCTGGTTAGAGGAGATGACCCCTAGGCGAGAGTACGTGTTTTAGCAAGACTCCAGCTCACAAGGCAAAGAAACCCCTTTTCATTCAAGTTTCTTGTCTGTTATGGATCGTTGGCGATCATATTAGCTACTATATTTGCGATTTTGACCTTATCAACTGCACATCTGAAAAGCTATATTGTCTCAATTTTTCTAATTATAGGACTCTGTCTACCTGGATATCTTCCGCTATTTACCTTTCCTTCTATTATAAAATGTAACGTGTCGTATTTTTCTTAATTCTTCATTCGTGATTTTATCTCTTCAAGCAATTTTAAGTATCCTCCGGTAAATTCACATTTTAAAAGCTTTCAGCCGCTCTAGTAGTAGTTATAACTGCACCGTTGCCTGACCCAAGTCAGGATGAGAAAGGAGAAGGGGGAGGAGTAAATACCTCATTAAAAAAAACAGGGTTCAACTGGCCCGGTTGATAGTATCATGTAAGGGCCCCTGCCTAGGGTTACAGGTGAAAAAAGGCCAATGGCTGGAAGGTGGATGAGAGTAACTACTCCAATGGCTGTAAAGGCAGACGAACCACAACTGCAATAGGGCAGCAGCTGTTGCAGTACTGGATGTAGGTGGAAACAAAGTTTTGTTGGTACAGCTACATACCAGGCACCAGCAGGCGTAAATGGTATCCATTAAGCCGGCTGCTGGACTGCGATATGGAAGGAAAGGAGAAACCACCATATTAAATATTTCTCAACTGCAGCAACTATGGAATTAAATAATGATGGCTCCTTCGGAAGCAAAATTTTCCGGAGTTAAAATAGTCTCACAATCGGATCTCCGGATGGCGACTGGTTTAGGAGGGTTCATTGAAAAGAAAGAATGTCATGAATGCAAACAAAATCTCCACAATAACAGCAAAAATCAGTTAATAAAAATTGCAAATTGGAATGTACGATCGCTGAACGTGAAGCTTGAAATGGAAAGACTTGATATCGTATACATGGAATAAGTGAAATCAAATGGCAAGACGAAGGAGACTTCTGGAGCGGAAACTACAGGATAATTTACTCAGGGCACTGCGATGTAACAACAGGAGTAGGAATTGTATTAGAAAATTAATGGGACAAAAGAGTAAAAAGCTATTTACTATACAGCGACAGAATCATGTTAATTAGGTTACAAACGAACAATAAAGACTTGGTAATAATATAAATATACATGACAACAACGGGCTACTCTGATGAAGAAGTGGAAGAAGTATACGAACAAATAGAAGAAGTTCTTGAATACGTAAACAAAAAAGATAATTTAATTATATTAGGTAATTGGAATGCAGTTGTGGGAGAAGAAAAAGGAAACAATGTGACCTGAAAATATGGACTTGGTAAAAGAAACAAAAGAGGACATAGGTTAATTGATTTCTGTACAGAAAAACAATTAGTTATAACCAACACATTGTTTAAGCAATCGCTAAGAAGAAGGTATACTTGGATTAAACCCGGAGATACAGGCAGATAGCAAATTGACTTCATAATGGTGAGAAAAAAAAACAACAATCACAAGTAATGCAATGTAAGACATACGTAAACAGCGACCACAATTTAGTGTATATGAAGTACAGAATAAACTGTAAAAAATTTTACAAACGTCCACACATAACTAAAAATGAGACACAACAAAACTAAAAACACAAGAAAATATAGGATTGTACCAGGCGTCTGTCAAAAAAAGCCTAAATAATGAAAAAATATCTGCTATTACAACTAACGATAGATGGGAACAATTAAAACATGCGATTATCACAGCGGCAACCGATACTTTAGAGTTACCAAAGAATGCACCTCGAAAACCATGGATAAACAATAATGTTATCAAATTAATAGAAGAGAGGAGGAAGTACAAAAATGCCCAAAACGAGAAAATGAAGAAAAATATAACCGTTTAAAAAATGCCGTTAATAGAGCAGCCAAAGATGCAAAACAAGAATGGTTAAATAATATATGTAACGAGATAGATGAAAACCTGAATAAACGAAATCTAGAAAAAGCATACAGCTTAATTAGCAGATATTTTGGCGACTCCAAGATGAAAGTAAATGCAATACAGGCAGAAGACGGAAAAATTTTAATAGAGGAAAATCAGATAGCTGAACGACGGAAAGAAGGTATTGAAAAACTGTACACAGAAGAGGAAGAAGACAAAGGAGAAATAGAAAACGAACAAGTAGAAGAAGATAATTTAGGTCCAAGTATAATGATAGAATAATTTCAAAAAGCATTGAAAGATCTTAAAACAAAAAAAAGCGTATGGCACGGATAATATTCCTACAGAATTACTCCAAGCATTAGATAGCAGAACCAAGAACATTTTGTACCTACTAATTAAATAGAGTTACGAGATGGGAAAAATACCTGTTGATTTCCAAAAGACTAGAATGGTAATGATACCAAAAACGTCGAAATCAAAAAAATGTGAAGACTATAGAACTCTAAGCATTCTATCACATTCCTCCAAAATACTTAACAACATTAATCAAAAACGGATAGCATCTAAAATTGACGCAAACCTTTCAGATGACCAGTTTGGTTTCAGAAACAACCGAGGTACCAGGGAGGCCATTTTATGCCTTAGAATTATAATAGAGGAAACTATAAGATGTAATAGACAATTATATGTTGCTTTCGTAGACCTACAAAAAGCATTTGATAATGTAAACTGGAAATTATTGATGCAGATACTAAAAGAAGCACAAATAGATTATAGAGATAGGCGTATAATATACTATCTATAAAAAGAACAAGAAGCAGAAATAAAAATCAACAACAGTAAAGTTAAAACAGCTAAAATCCAAAAAGGTGTAAGACAGGGGTGTAATTTGTCACCATACCTATTTAATGTATATATAGAAAAAGCTATGGAGGAATGCAAAGAGTTTTGTACAGGTATTAAGGTAAATGGACAAAGAATACAAATGCTGAGGTTCGCGGACGACATCGCAATCATCTCCCCTGATGAAGCTAACTTAAATAGATCTTTACAATGTATGGAAGATATACTACAAGAAAAATATAAAATGAATATTAACAAAAAGAAAACTGAAATACTAGTGTGCTCCAAAGAACCTGAAGAAATTGTCATCAAACTGAACGGCGTACTTATTAAGCAGGCAAAAACATTTAAATATCTAGGCAGCAGAATAACTCAAGATGGAAGAGGTACAACAGATATTAAGCAACGAATTTCACAAGCTAAGGCTACATTTAACAGGAAAAGAAACCTCCTATGTTATAATAACCTTCGTCTAAACCTTCAAAAACGATTAGTAAAAAGTCTTATATGGAGTATTGTTCTATATGGGTGTGAAATATGGACGTTCAGCCAACCGGATAAAAAAAGCTATAGAAGCGTTTGAGATGTGGTGCTGGAGAAGGATCTTAAAAACAAAATGGACAAACCGTATTACAAATGCTGAAGTACTAGAAAGAATCGACGAAGACCGATATATAGGGAACTGATACAAGAAAGAAGACATAGGTGGCTAGGATATATATACAGACATAATCAATTTATAATAAATGTGATAGAAGGACAAAGGCAAGAAAGACCAGGAAGGAGTAGACCACGGCTTGAATTTATAAAACAAGCAATAAAATACGCTGGCACTGATAGTTATAGCAACATGAAGAGAATGGCCGGCGATAGAAACAGATGGAGCGCTGAAAACCAATCTGCGGATTGATTAATAAGAAGAAGTAATAGTTCTATTAATGTCCAGCTCTGCTCCATAATACAGCGCTGAGAAAACGTATGCCCTGATCATTCGGATTCGAAGAGGTAAATTTATATTGTGACTGCACAGAGGTTTCTTCATACGTAGAAATACAGTTCGAGCATATTCTATACGTCTTTATATCTCTATAGAGAAGTCTCAACCTTCGTTTATGTTGAATCCCAGATATGTTGCTTTTTCTATTCTTTCCAGCTGATCCCTATTTATTTGGGTGCTGTTATTCTGTAGTAATTTGTTCTTACTTATTATCATATATTTGGTTTTTGATATACTAAGTTTTAGGCCGTATTATTTGCAAGTTCTAGCGATTCTTTCCAGAGGCGTTTGCAAATCTTTATTGGTATTCACGAGAATCAGCGTGTCCTCGACATATCTGATATTGTTTATTATCTTACCATTTACCATGATTCCTCCCTTACATCGTTAAAGTTTCCTTAAATACCTAGTGCTTCTGAGTTCAAGTTAAGTGTAGAAGCAACAATATACATCTCTGACGGACACCACTTTTTATTTCTATTGCTTCATTTAGTTGTTGTGCTACTCTAACTGTGGCCGTTTAATGTACCAATTATATGCAATTTTAATAGTCAATTTTTACTTTTTTTAAATTTGGAGTGGTTTTTTGTATTGTATCTTGTCAAAAGCCTTTTCAAAATCAATATACGCATATCACAGTTGACATTCCGACATCGTTGAATCAACACTTGCACTTCGAAAAGAGCTTCCCGTGACTCCATTCGGGTTCGGAATCCGAATTGTGTTCCATTGAAATTTTCCTCCATTCTTTGGTATATTATAGCATGAATGACGTCAAAAAAAATTTAGAAAATGACTTATTAAACTTATGGTGCGTTAGTCTTTACATTTAATAGTTCTATTTTTATTTAAGGTCGTAATAAAAGATTCTAATCAATCTGTTGGTAATGTTCCTGTATTTTATATTTTATTGAACAAATTTTCCAACATTGTCACTCTTATTTCTCTAAACATTTTCAGGAGGTTTATCACTCTTTGTTATTCTTATTGCTCTTTCTACTTTGTGTTTTGTAATATCTCATAAAATAGGTTAAGACATACTCTGAGGCAGATGTACCAATAGATCATAGTTTATTGTTGGCTCTAATTAGACTACAATTTAAGAAAATACATAACAAACAAAAAAATATCAATATTAAACAGAGAAAAGTTAAAAGATCTGGAGGTATGCACAACAAATAGAAGATAATCTCAACAATCAAAATTACAAAGAAAAAAATATAAAAACACAGGTAAAACAAATAAAAAACACAGTCTTTTACATACAGTAAACAATATTCAAAGAAGAAAAACACCATAAAAAACAAAGATGGATAACAGAAGAGATTTGAGATTTCATGGAGAAGACAAAAAAATCAAAAACAAATAATCTACAATACAATTTACAAAGAAATTAGAAGAAAAATAAAACATATAAAAGCAGAATAGCACAATAAACAATGTTTAGAAATAGAGTGAATATTATATGTTTAACCTTCACAAAAAAAACTAAAAGAGATTTTGGGACTAAAAATAAAGATAAACATCAAAGGTTAAAAAATGATGAAAAATCAATTATAACAAAAGAACACCAGAAACTATAATTATGAAAAAATGTATTTTAGAGCTATTAAATAATGATAGAAATACAAAACACAATGTGAAAGATGTAAAAACAAAATTAAAAATTACAAAATACGAAAGAAGACCCGGGAACGGCTATATAACAATTTCTATTATTACTGATTTCCCAATTTTTTCCCACTCCATAGTCCCGACTGCAATCCACTTGACTACTATGTATAGTCAACAAAAATCATCATAATACTAAGGACAGCTTAAGGGTCTCTATCATCAAGGTAATAACACATACAGACAAGGAAAAGTTGTGTTGGCCTGCAGCAGATTCAGTTCCCGGCTTAAGAGGTTGTGGCCGCTAATTGAGGCTACATTGAGTAATATAATCCTTATTACTCCTGCTAATCAATTGTGGATTTACCTCTACGATTCTGTATGTTAATATGATAAATTCAAAAACATTAGTCAAAGTTGACCAAGGCCAAGAAAAGAGTTCAAGACTTGGAATGATCTAGTCAGTTCCCCAACTTAAGTCCAATTGAAAATTTATCAGAGTAGTAGCTTAGTCATTTGAAGAATAAAAAAGATAAAAATCTAGCGGAAAATTTTGATTAACTGAAGGAAAAGTAGAAACTCATTTTAATCGCTTTAATGAGTCAATATTATCAAGCAGTAATTGATGAGTTTTGGTATTTTACCAAGTATTTGATTCACTCAATTGCATTAATTGATTTTCTCATATTCTCTGCATGGCTGTGTTACTAAAATAGCATTGGTTGTTGTTATTATCAACCAGCAAAGTGGAATAATCTTGTGTTTGTTTATTACTGACCATTTGACTATTTTCATAACATCATGTAGCAAATTTAGTAGTCTACAAATAGTCTGCTTACACGCTTATTCTTGTTAAAAAAATTGTGAGATTCTACGCCTTGCGTAGAGGCAAAGTTTCCAAACTAAGAGGTTGAAGCTCTCATATCTTTATCCTTTATACCCGGTCGGCGCGCACCATCACTGATACGGGACGATGTGGCAGCATCGAGTCTTAGGTGACCGCACTACTAACTTTTATTTTTTATTAGTTTTAGTGACTCAGTAAAGTATCTGCCCCATCAAGGTTAAACTTGTATCCTCGCGGCCACAATGACGCTGTTGCGCTTGTTACAGAGTCAGTTAGCTAACATTTAGTTTTTAGTAACTAAAGTGAATATGTGCTAATTATGCACGTAATATTATTTTAAAAGTTAAATTAGTTTAAATATTTTTTCATTTATTTTAGAAAATATGTAAAGAATGTCCCGTCGGGTACGCCGGATTTATATTTCCAAGCACTTTTTTATATTTAAGTTGACAACCCTAATGTTTGACATTTGTTATCTGCAGTCGTTGAGGTTATTAAAAATGGATCACTATACAAAAGAACAACGTATTGTTGTTGTTAAAATACATTACTGTTAGAAGACTGTTAGAAAAGTATGTGGAATTCTTGGTATCCATAATTCACTTAATGAGAATATCGTTGAAACATTAATTTAAAGAATTGAGAAAACTAATTCGGTTATGGGCAGTCGTCAGTGAGAGCATTGATGAGAATCCAGGAACATCAATACGTTATTGTTCTCAACAATTGAACATCAGCAAATCTAGTTTACAACGAATTTTCACTAAAAACCTTTACCTCTACTCTTACAAAATTCAATTACATATGCAACGGAAGCAATTTACTAATTGGCTGATGGAAAATAATTTGAATAATTTGAATGGTTTTGTCAATAAGCAGGATTGTCAGATTTGAGGCAATTGAAATTATCGTGTTATGAATGAAAAACCGATGCACCCATGGGGATTATAAACTGGAAATATAATTGGACCGGTTTTTTATGAGAATTAGTGTGAGAAAGCTTTAACTATAAATGGAGTACAATATCGTGCCATGATATCAAACTTTTTATGGGATCAATTGGACGATATCGACCTCGAAGGAAGATGGTTTCAACAGGATGGTGCCACATCCTATACAGCAACAGCAACAACAAAAGAAACCATTAATTTGTTAAAACAGCGTTTTCCTGGCCATGTGATTTCCAGAAATGCTGACGTTAATTAGCCGTCCAGATCTTGCGACTTTTTTTCTAGGGTTTAGTAAAGTGCAATGTCTATGCTAGAAGAAAAGTGTAGAGGAATGGAATAGTTACGAAGCACATTTGACGACTTTAACCAAAAAACTACATACATTCTCAGAAATAAACAAGAAAATTTAATATTTAACAAAATTATCTAAAAAGGACACAGGTAAACTATATAACAAATCTTTTCGACAGCAACCAAACAAAAATGAATATTAAAAATAAAACCGACATGGAAGGACCAGAAATAATGCAGTTTGAAGTTGAATATGTATTACAAAATTGGGCAAGGCGGTTGGACCTGACAAAATACCAGTTGAGATTATTAAATTGTTTGATAAAAAATAATATAAAAATGATTACTAAACTTTTCAATCATGTATATGAAATAATAAAAAATCCTGACATTTGGACCAAATTCATCTTTATTCCGCTACCTAAAAAAGTAATGTAATATCATGTAATGATTTTTGCTCAATCAGCAATCAGCAATAAGTTGTGTACTAAAGCTTTTTCTTAGAATTATACAAAACAGAATTTCAAGGAAATGTAAATCTTTTATGAAAAGTTTACAATTTGGATTCAGAAGCGGACTTGGAACAAGAGATGCTTTATTCGGAATGAACTTATTATTAAAAAAATGCCGAGAATTCCAAAAAACTGTGTATATTGAATTGAGTTAACATTCAGAGTTAATCGAAACATTACTAGAAATAGGACTAAGTGAAAAGATATTAGGTTAATCAAAAACTTGTGCTGGAACCAAACTGCGTCTGTCTGTATAGAAAATGAGCAAACAAAAAACATGTCCAATAAAAAGAGGGGCAAGACAGGGATGCGTTCTGTCACCTGTCTTATTATATATTCGGAGCGTGTGTTTTAAAAGGTTTTATGGGAGCAAACAGAAGGGTTTAGAATAAAAGGAGAAGTTATAAATAATATTAGGTATGCGGACGACACCGCTATACTTGCGGAGAGCCCTAAAGAGTTACAATTTCTCATGAATAAAATAAATAAAGCCGTTGAAGAGATGGACTTAAAATTAAACCCATAAAAAACCAAGGTCATGGTAATGAGACGACAAGCAGTACCAAGAACACAAATAACGATAAACGGAATAGCAATAGAACAAGTTAATAGATTTAAATATGCTAGGAAGTTGGATAAATAATGATCTTGATCCTGATTATGAGTAACATCTTGAATATAAAAAGCAAGAAGTGGTTTCTACAACAATCATTTGCGGTTGGATATTAGAATAAAGTTTATCAAGTGCTACGTTTGGTCAACTCTCCAGTACGAAATGTAAGCCTGGACGTTAAAAAGAACATAATTAAGAACATAGAGGCGTTCTAAATGTAGTTGTTTAAGAAAGTGTTAAAAATACCTAGGACTGCGCAAATTACAGATGAAGAAGTACTAAAAAAAGTACATAAAGAGAAAAGGCTAATGAAAGTTATAAAGAAAAGTAAAACAGCCTACTTTGAACACATTCTACTCTAAATAATAATAAAGGAAAAAATTCAAGGAAAACGACTTGTAGGAAGAAGGAGATTGTCATGGATGCGTAACACGCGTAAATGAACTAGATTGACTGCAACACAATTGTTCCGATTAGCTGAAGACCGAGAACCTTTTAACCAAGTGGTAGCCAACCTCTGAAATAAACAAAGACAAGAAGAAGAAGGTTTATGCTAACAAACCACAAACAATTCCTGACTGAAACTGAAAACAACCTACTTGAAAATAGTCTGAAAATTTGATCAAAAGGTTCGGGTTAGTAGCACAGCCGCGGCGGCTATTTGGCCAACATCATTTTCCACAATTAATCTCAACATGTCTACTTTATAAATCAATAAAGTTCCTCAATTAAATAATACTTTACTGTGTTACATTTTAAAATTAAATGCGGCGCACCCGCTGGATCACCCATTATGTTATTTATCCGCTATCTGTACATTCAGATATGTTCTTAATTTAATTTCAAATATAACCAAATGCAGATCGACATAATGCAACTTTTCAGCTTATTCAGCTCTTACCTGCAGCTACGACTTGAAAGACGCAGGGGTGATTTGGTGGCCGACGGCATTGATGGCCAAGCACGACAGCGAGCCGTAGTCCAGCTCGGACACCGGAGTGTACCGAAGTATGCTCATTGTGCCATTACTAGTTTTGGCGAATCTTTCCGCTGCCACTTCAAGAGTTTCCCCCGAGTTGTTGAATTTCCACTTGTAAGTTTTTGCGGGCGGGTCCGCTTCAATCTCGCAAGCTATATCCACGCTCTCGCCCCGGGAGGCCCCCACCACTACTATCCGGTCGAATCGGCACGTGGGCGAATCTGAAAAACGTGAAACATTAAAAAGCCCGCTAAATCAGTTTCAGAACGACATCTGATAGATAGAATGAGACTGAAAAAGAGAATACAATAAAATGAAAATAGGAGAAGTATTGTGTTGCACTGCAGCAACGAGCAATGTATCTGTGTAAACAAGAAAGAATTTTTCTTTGCAATACGTTATAGCGTGAGTTAAAACTGATGTGGCGCAATGGATAATGGAGATCGAACGCTCTAAACAAAGTTTTATAGGCTGACAGCGGCAAACTTACACACCTTTGCGGCGAAGCAGCAAAAGTGAATTTTCGAGCGTCTTTATTAATTCAACAGAATTTAATCTGACAAAATCGAAATCTTCGCGGCGACATGCTTAAGCTCTAATGCCGCAGGATTATTTCGGACACGAAGGGATGTGTGTCGAAGCGGGAGCGTCGCGTTTCTCACGCGTCCGCAGTATTTATCACCGAGACGTGCTGCGGCTGGTTTCGCTGCAATAATAAAACCGGGGAATCCCAAATAAACCAGAAAAGCGCCCGACTATTGTTGTCACGAAGAATTTTTTAATTATCGCACAGACGGTATTGTTATGACGCGACACTGTAAGCTCAGCCAGTCTAAACACACTTTTTACAACAAACATACAAAGAACACAAAGGGGGCCGCCGAACGGCTCCCGTTATATTGTCTAAATTTCGCGATAAATAAATGAAAATAACGAGCCCTTTGGCGCGCACCCGGCGGAAATACGGATGCGATTCCGTGGTTTTCATGACGTAATACCCGTGTACAACTGGATTAAGAGTTGGCTATAAAGTAAGAGCGGCTTATCCTGCACTTTTGAAGTCGGAAGGATTCCTAAAACCACTGTCTAGTTTGCAACCGCAAAATAAGCTCATTAGGGACCAAATTAAGGCAGCGTTCCGTTAAGACGTCGCGCAAGATCCCGCTTTCGCGTGCGTCTGAAAGCACTCGCGCTGAAAATGCTGAAACGTAATGCGATTCAGGTTAACAAACGGCTCTGGAATAAACTAGAAATTAATTCAAACGTCGCGCAAGGAGCCAGAGCTGCGGCTCGGAGCCCTTCAAAAAGATTCTTCATAACGCCGCCGACAGAATGCGTGTCATCGCCAGGCTCTTCTAAAAATTTAATCGGAGAATGCATCTCGGCAGCAGCACTGGCGCCATCAATAAACGCTTTCATGTTAGGATTCCGTGATGCATCACCACTTTCGTTCATTATATTTCCCGGCGCCGCCGCAATAATCACAACTGACTTGTTCTCCCGTTCCATTCTGAACCTTCATCTTCCGTGTGGTCCATTAACGTAGGCTATGTGTGGCTCTGTCTCCGAAGCTTTGTGCAGCCCACAGGACCGCCTGTCACGGCGCCCGTGATGTATTACCCTGACCAGGACAGTTTGTGATCCCCTGATAATACCGGCACTAAATAAACTAAATACTGCCTTATAAATATTCAAAGTACGGAAGGTTTTCTATTCGTCCGTTCGATTTCAGCTGCTCGATGCGTAGCAAGCGGTTTGATAAGGTAAATATGGGGCGAGGAGAACTTATTGCGGAGTGTGGGGCGCATCAGGTGCTCCCGTAAGCGTTTCCTGAAAAGGATTCGCCGAATTCCACTGACTTTGGCAGGCATAAATCTTGCCTTCTTAATTAAATTGTAAATTCGTTTTGATTTTGAACAACTAATTAGTTACATGTGATTAACGGTTTTTGCACAAAAGCGACACGTGCAAATAAGGAATAATTTTTGTCAGATAATCACAACTAAATATAGCAATTGCATTTTGACACTTTATTATTTATTAATTTCTTAGAAATTGTACTAAAAATAAAAACATTTTTAGGTATAGTATGTGTAGGTCGCCAAGCCATAACTCTCATATTAGTCATGCGTCAAATAGATTTTTTCTTTTACAATTATTTAATTTGATTTGTGACAATTTTAACCAAAAGAACGTTTATTGATTGTTAAAACTTATTACAAAATTATCTTGGTATTCATAATCGTCTTAAAGAAAGTACAATTAGCGATGTTATGGGTAATTTCGAGACAAATTTCACTCTTTCGCCTTTAACCAAACATTCATATGTTCGTATTGTGCGTACCGGGCTCACAATTGCAGTTCGACAAAACATTGAGAAAAATCTAACCACAATGAAATCTGTCTTACAGAACTCTTTAAAATTATCCTGAAGAAAGATTTTCATTTGCACGTCTACAAGATTATGTTAACCCACAATCTAAAGCCTTTTGTCCTCAATTCGTTTTTTGGATAGTGGAATGGTAAAATAAAAGTGCTGATTGTTCCATGCAGATCATCTTTAGTGGTAAAGCGTTTTTTCAATTCAACAGTCATGTCAACAAGCCTAATTGTCAAATTTGCGGTCTCAAAAATACTCAAATTATTTATCAGACAGAACAGCATCCGAGAAAAGTGAATTTTTGATGTGGATTTTGGTCGGACGGCTGCAAAATTTACTAGTGACAACTGGAATTTGTTTGGCAGTATGACTGGAAAATTTTCCTCTTTCGAATTAATTAATTAAAATCTGAATAACTTTTGGTTTCAACAAGACGTTGCCACGTCACATACGGTCTTCGTAAAAATTAAAATTTTGAAAATAAAATTTGGAGATCGTGTGATCAATTACAAGCATTGGACCTCCATGAAGTTGGGATTTGACACTGTTGGACTATTTTCTATTGATCTACCTGAAAGACTGAAAGATGTATAGCAATAACCCTCAAATAACTGAAGCGTTGAAAGACAACATTTGAGTTGAAATTGTTCAGATTACGTCAATGATGTGACGCAAGAAGAATTGTTGATTGTAATACCGCTCGTAGTGGTCATATTCCGGATATTTAGCTTCACGTGTAACTGTCATGAACCAAATTTTCGGATGTAATAAAGAATTTTTATCGTTTTATAAAAGAATGTGTTTTCAATTCATTTGAAAATTACACAAAAAATAAGCCCGTTATTTATTAGGTCTATAAACAATGTATCAGTGAACGTAAAAAGGCGTGACTATTAAGTTTTGCACTACTGTATTTTTAACTACTATAACGATGTTAGAGTTACTTTCGTTTTTTAACTAACAGACTGTCATAAAAAATTTTCTCAGCACAAGAAGTAAAATTCTGTCAAATTTTCAGAGGACTTGCAGTTTGTTCAAAATAAAATGATGGCTGTAATTTTGAAGAAATAAAAATGTAAATGGTTTTTCTCTTTTATTGAAGTATACATTATGAGCTATTGTGCGACTACTTAATATTTGATCCAATCACTTCCATTACTAATTGTAGCTTCACATCTTATTCTTTGCTTTTAAGGTGATTTTCTGCATAATCATTTTAAAAATCGCCATATTCTTCTAATTTAAAATGCTAGCTGATTGACCGCGTACACTGACTTTCGATTGAGCTCTATTTTTAAGTACAACCACACATTTTTAATAGGATTAACATCTGGGGACACTGGTGGTCATACCATCATAGTAACGTTTGTTTATTCTTTTCAAGCACTACACAGTTTGCTGCAATGATTGAAGTCACTGTCTATTTGCAACACTCAACTTCTACTGTTAGAACAAAAATACTGATCAGCAGGCTGCAGTCAGTATTTTTGGTAGATCGTGTATATTTGCTAAGCGTTTACCTTTTACGTAAACAGAAAGGGACAATCAAAACCTTATTTGCGAAAGCATCCCCAAACATGCACTTTTACAGGGTCGCTGAAGAATGTTATTACTCTTCGTTGATCACGCTTTCGATAAGGAAGACCATGCCCAAAAAGAAGACCATCCGTAAAAATAATATTGTCGTAATCTCTATCCAAATTTTCCAAAGGTTTCTTTAAGGTTGATTAAAGAGAAACCTTTTTTTCACGCATTGAAAAAACCTAAATTTCTCTCTTGCGGAAATTCATTGGGACACAGCGCAGCAGAAGATTTAACTTGATCTTAAAGAGACGCAGATCTTTTTATCTTCTTCGTTGTTAGGACACTTGCTATTTCCCCTCTCCCGCAAATCATTTATCTTTGCAACCTCCAAATGTTGCTTTACTCATGTTTTAGAGAATAGCTCCGACTTCTGCATATATTTTGTAACCACTTTATACGTCAGTTTCAGTTCTTTCACGTGATTGACTAAAAATACTACCTTGTATTGCTTCAAGAATTATGCACTCGTTGTAAAGGTAATAGCAACACAACAAAAAAGCATAAAAAAAGATTTAACCGAATTAACATAGAAGACACTGCGGTGCGTTCTAACCAAATGACAACAGTCACTTTCTTGTCATACAGACTGTAAGGCACAGACTTAAGAAGACTTAATTGTGCACGTGGCATAAACAATTTTTGAAAGCATGAGAATCAGAAATAAAAGTGTGATTGAGGAGAATTATTCACCATTCTCTCGAACATGATCATCAATTAGGGGTTGCTAAAATTACTTTTGTCGACTTTTTACAAAATAACAAAATAAAACTCTCATATCCTTGGAAAACGAGAATTTTTAATCTGAAAGGTTATTCTGCTTGACAACACTTTGGTCCGTGCAGCTGGCACATTCTACAATGCATTGAGGATTTGTTCTGGAATACAATGGAACACCCCTGCTATATTAAAGATTATTATCTATTTGGACTTCCAAAAGAAATGCTCCAAACATAAAGATGTAGTTTAAGCATTTGTGTACGATTAGCTAATGTTACAACGATCTTTATCTTATAGAAAAAAAAAAATTGGAAAAATGGGTTTTAAGAGATCATGTTTAAGAATAACAATGTATGTTCAAATTTTTATTAGATTTTAAAACATAACTCCGTGTTATATTTTATTTGCCCTTGTAGAAACACATAGGCTCCCAAGATTTAAGACTACATAAGACCATAGGCTACTATTACAAGCCTTCACTTGTGGTCTCGATTGTATTATTAATATACTATTATTACGGCTTAAGTTTCGGAAGCTCGCGGACGTGCTTTGCGCCCGGTAATCAAGTGCCCGCGTGTTAAATTGAATACGAGCCTACTTACGGTCTAATGTTACCGAGTTTTAAACAAGCCTTAGGACGTGCTCGGTGCTCTGTTTGATTTAAAACACCAAGTGCTACGATTAAACCTTAATAGATAAAGAGATATAGTAAAGTAATATAAATAAAATAACTTAATTGGTGCAAACTTCCAACGTTGTGCAACAGGAAGACTAACTGGGAAAAGTTTCGAAGAATACTAGATGAAAAAATTACACTCGAACTGCCTCTCAAAACTGAAAAGGATATTTCAATATCAGTCGAATATCTAACTAAAGCCATCCAATACGCTGCATAGCAAGCAACGTCTATTTCATCACAACCTGAAAATCGAGAAGATCTTTTATTAGCGAAATAAAAAATAGCTGAAATTGTCAAACCTAGGCTACGATATTGAGATAGGTTGTCTTTTCATCCTAATACCGCAGCTACGAACTTCTACATAATAATGTAGAATTACGGAGACTCAAACGTTTATACCAATTGATCTGCCAAACAGATTTATTTAGGTTAGTTCTAGCACTATATTACAGTTATAACTTTACTTTTATTATATTACGGTTATAAACGTTTGCACAACTGGGTGGTACTGTACATGCTAATTATTCATGCTATTGTTATTTATTACTAATTGACATTTAATTTATTGAATGTCTAGCTACACTAAGAGATGTTTTAAATAATAAAATGAGTTAAATAAAAATAAACTACTGCTCTTGAGAGAAAAATTTAAAGTTAAATATGTTTAACTGCAGGTATATAATAAGGTTAATGTTATCCTTATAAAATAAACAGAAGTGAAAGATATTTATTAGCATTTTTTGTCGTCCCCGGAAGTTTATGGTAAATAACTCTACAAAAACAATTTTTATAATTCAAATTTTTATCTGCACCACTGTAGCTTCAAAGAGCACCTTGAAATATTGTGGTTAGCTTTTCACTATCCTGTTGAGTTGTAGATATCTCTAATCACTAGCAAAGTTAATTAGTAATAACCCATAGAGTGTCATTATGATTTTAGTTTTCAATTGTTTGGTTTCTATTTAAATTGGTTTTTTAACGTATTATCCTATATTATGCTTACATAAAGGACTAAACAAAGTATCAAATATTTGCAAAGCAGAACGGAGCGAGTGAACTATTCGCTTAGTTACTTAGTATGTGGTATTTCCATGTAAACTTAGTAGATTAAAGGGTTTATTATTCTTCTTTAATTAGATAAAGCCATTAATTGCATTGATGCAATTCCAGCAGAATGACCTCTCCATTTTTAATTGACTTCCTCGTTCAATGTATTGGTAGACGGCGCACAAAGCATGTGACATTTTAGTGCCTATCATGGCATTGAATTTGTCGTGGAAATTCTTTTTAAAGAAAAGGTAATTCTGAAATTGGGACGCAGCTGATATTTTGTAAACATTTTAGGTTAGGTCTTCACGGAAAAGTACTGTTGCGGGTAAAAAATTTCCGACAGGCTAGTTCAGATTTAAAACAAAAAACACTTCAGACACCTAAGAATATCTCAGCAGTCTCAGGTTGTTGCTACATCGTCATAACGTTATAAAAGAAACATTACTGCGCAATTTAAAAAAATATAGTAACCAATCCACATAATGGGTGTACAAATAAGTTTCCGCCGTTTTCAAAAGATGGCGCCATTGATAAGATAACATCGAAATTGTCATCTGTAAAAAGTCGTATAGTATATGTTGACATCTGGCAACAGTATAACCTTTTAATACCTCTGACTTTTTGCTAGCATCACTTAGTTTTCATCGTGTTAAGATGTCAAGTTTTGAGCCAAATAAGCGTCATTTGCGGGAATTGCTAATTTACTTCTTTAATTTAAAGAAATCTGCAGCTGAGGCGCATAAGCTACTCGTAGAAGCATACGGTAATGTTAATTTGAGTGAGAGAAGTTGTCGGGAGTGGTTCCAGAAATTTAAAAGTGGTGATTTTGACGTGGAGGACAAAACACGTAGTGGAAGGCCCAAAGTGTATGATGACACAGAATTGGAAGCTTTACTGGCGGAAGATCCGTGCCAAACGCAAGAAGAACTTGCACAAGAGTTAGGAGTGACTCAGCATGCTATTTCACAACGTCTCAAGGCCCTGGGTATGGTTCAAAAGCAAGGAAATTGGGTTACTTACGAAGTTAAGAGACGTCGACCGTCGCTTATTCGCTTGCGAACAATTGCTCAAAAGGCAAAATCGCAAAGGATTTCTGCATCGAATCGTGACGGGAGACGAAAATTGGATCCATTACGACAACCCAAAGCGTAGGAAGTCATGGGGTAAGCCCGGGCATGCCTCTACTTCGATGGCCAAGCCAAACATTCATGGCAAGAAGCTAATGCTGTGCATTTGGTGGGATCAGCTTGGAGTAATCTATTACGAACTACTCCAACCTAATCAAACCGTCACCGGGGAACGTTACCAACAACAACTGATGCAATTGAGCCGAGTATTGAAGATTAAACGTCCACAATATGCCAAAAGGCATGATAAAGTCATTTTTCAGCATGACAACGCTCGGCCACACGTTGCAAAAATCGTAAAGGAAATTTTGGGAGGACTGAATTGGGACGTCCTACCCCACTCGTATTCACCAGACATTGCTCCTTCAGATTACCACCTATTCCGGTCGATGACTCATGGTCTGGCTGAGCAGCACTTCACTTCTTACGAGGAATTGAAGAAATGGGTCGATTCGTGGATCGCCTCAAAAGACGAGCAATTTTTTAGACGGGGTATCCACTTGTTGCCCGAAAGATGGTCAAAAGTATTAGAAAGCGATGGGCAATATTTTGAATGACATTATTTGTACCTTTTTTTACAATAAATTCTTAATTGTTTATAAAAAACGGCGGAAACTTATTTGTACACTTAAAATATAAAAACATGTTATTTAAATAAATGCTAGTTTTCCCAATGACTGAGAAAATGTTTTATTATTATATTAATTACCCGCTATTCAAAATATCTACTAATAATTTTCAAAAAAGTTTTTATGCAAAGTTTTCAAAGCCTTCAAACTTAGTTTATTCGATTACAAATTGACAGGATTTGGACATAAAAAATGTGCACCAGTAAATTTTGACAAATAAAACCTTATGGTTTTCCAGTCTTTTATTTGCCTGATTTCAGTCTTTGTGACGTCTTTTATTCTCATTTTGATAATTTGGATATTATATAGAACAATGTTACCGACGACGAGCACACTTAAAAAGCGTTACGGTAGAAGGCTTCCAAAACTTTTACAAACAATGGAAAAACGTATTTATTGGAATGTAATCTTCTAAGAAGATAACTTTAATTTGTAAAAAAATAAAATTTGTGGTTCAAAAATTCAACCCCACTATTATTTTTATTTTTTGCACAATAAACTGTATCATAACTACAAACACTCGAAAAAGCTTCTCTTTGTGCATAATCGCAGAATTTATAAAGAAATGTAAGAGAGGTACATTCGATAAATTTGTTCACTATTCTCATATTTTTGTGGTTGGAATGTTATAGATTACAGATTAAAATAATTTACTACATTTCAGAGATTTTGAGAGATAGAGAAACGCAACCTTTCCTGTAACTTGAAATGGATGTAGCTAAGTAATGCTTTTGTTTCAACTAATGAAAATACAACAACGGTTTGCAAAATTTTGATATTGCTATTTTGTATACCAATTTATTAGAAGTTATATTAACAATTTCCCTAAGACCATTATAAATTGAAGGCCTTACTACTCAAAAGATAGGGAAGGAGGAGGGACTGCCGAGTAACACCTTGTTAAAAAAACCTGGGTTTAGCTGGTTTCGGCTGCTAATACCCTGTAAGGATCCCTTCTCCAGGGTTACGGATGAAGTCTACAATAATACGGAAGGCAAGATAAGATAACTTCAAATTCGGCGGACACAACGGAAGTAATAACCCGTAATTGTAGGGCTAATATAAAATCAAAAGCAGCGTCTAACCCAAAGTGGGCGGCTGTAAACGGCGTCTGCCCAGATCCAGATCCAGAGGATCGGCCAAGAACAGAACTCGCCAACACGCTTGGACAGCGTAGCGTTTAATGACCAACTTCCAAAAGTCGAAATTAAAGAGAACGGATCAAGTACCTCTGGTGTGTGGATCAAAAAGCTCTAATCTACACTACCTCGGTTATTATTTATAAAATAAGAAAAAGTCAACGCATACAACACTGCATATAGGGACATATAATGTACAAATTTTGAAATTTAGCGATAGAATACATGAACTAAAACTATTGAAAATAAAATAGAGCATATTGGGCTTGGCAGAAGTTAGAAAAAGATGAAAAAACCATAAAATTAAATTCAGGCAACGTGTTGAATTACTTGAATTACATCATATCCAAAAACATCACGGACAAGATAAAAAAGTACAAATCAATATTAGAAATAGTTGTATATCTTCTAATAGAGCTAAATAACAACATTTTTCTACAAATTGTTTAGGTATATGCCCAAATCAATTATATGAAGACGAAAAGGTATATGGTTGGTTCGAGGATATATCCAAAGCACTTAAAAACAAAATATAAAATAATTAAAGGAAATTTTTATTCAAAGTTGGGCAAAAGAAAAGACAAGAAGGAGCACAGGATGAAAAATTTTAATTGTGACACAAGAAATTAAATTCATTCTTCAAGAAGAAACCACAAAATAAACAGATATCGATCAGAACGCCGATATCAAAATCGAAATCAATTATGTCTCAGCAATAAACAAAGAAATGGCTTCAGATATTAGTGTGCTGACTAATTACACCATTGATAGCAACCACAGATTAGTTGAGGCCAAATTATAACTAAATATAAAGCTAAAGACAATAAAAAGAATGAGGAGTAAAATCAACGCTCAAACATTAAAAGAAAAGATTGACAAATATTAAGAAGGAATAAAAAGCCAGTTAGAAAACAAGAACTATGTAAACATAAAAATAGACGAAATTAACAAAACCCCAAAAGAAAATTATAGACCCAGTCCAAAAAGTAACCTTAAAACAGAACAAGAAAATTAAAACTCTGTCCCCTACAGTAAAATAAATGCTAAAAAGAAGAAGAATCTAGCGCAACAGAACAAACAAAAGACCGTAGAATTAAATAGATTAATAAGAAGAACTATAAGACAAAATCAAATCACAAACAAGACGTTATAATCCAAAAGGGTATAGAAAAAAATCAAAATATGATCGTATTAAGAAACAACACACAAAAAAAGTGTTAAAAAGAAAATAGTAAAAAGAATTGAAAACATGCCGGAAATAAAAGAAGACAAAATAACAAGCAAATTTAAAAAAATAAAAAACCAGAAAGTCTTTTGGAAAAAACAAGCTAACAAAAGGATTGATAATTGAAGGAAGGGAAAAAACAATAAAAGCGCTGAAGACGTTGTTCAATAAGTGTTTGGAAACTGAAAAAATAGTGTCAGAATGGAAAAAGATCGTAATAATACTATTGTACAAAGAAGGCGATAGACTAAATTTAACAAATTATAGAGCCATAACATTATTATCTGAAGTATATACACTTTTGTCGAGAATAAAATCGAAAAGATTAAATAATGAAGTAAAAATCTGATAAACAAGCTAGTTTTCATAAAAAGTGTAGTACAGCGAATTACCTATTAACCTTTAAACTACTAATAAAAAAAGTAAATTAATACAATTTTTCTTTTTACATAGCTGGACTACGAGAAAGCATTGCAACCTGAGCAATATAACAGAGTCTATGAAATTGCAGGATAGACCACAGATATATGACGTTCATCAAAGACATCTACAAAAATACAGCAATAATAGATAACTTGCCAGAAGAAACCTCAAAGAGGAGTGTATCAAGGAAATGCAATATACCCTAAGCTATTTGTACTAGCTCTTGAAGACTGAATCGGGAGAAAAAAGGCATAAATATAAGAAAATTTTTAAATAATTTAAAATACACAGATAACTATTTGCAGCAAACGGAGAACAGCAAAACTCAATATTACAAGAAGTAAATAAGGCTTACAGATAAGTAGGTGGGGTTACGGATAAGCATCACAAAAACAAAAAATTACCACAAAATTCAATGAGGAAGTGAATATAGAAATAGCTAAAAACTCTTTAGAACAAGTGTAGGAATATTCATATCTAAGGCGAAAGTTTACACGCAACAAAGAAATCCAAGCAATAGGAATCGCAAAAAAACCAAATTGGGATGGGCCGCTTTTGGCAGCTTGAGTTATATATTGAAGAACCAAAAGTTACCCTTAAACCTTCACTTTGACAAAAAGAAATGTAGACAAGTTCAAGATCTAGAGGACCATGGAGAATGAAATGCTACAAATAACCCTAAAAGACAAAAAACGGAATGGAAAACATGGATAAGGGAAAAGACAAAAATTACAAATATAAAAAAGCGAGAGAGAGAGAGAGAGAGCAAGGTAGAATACGAGAGAAAAAGTAGACAGGCTCAAATCGCAATTCGCAACGCCCGCTAAACAAATATCAGGTAGAATGCACGATTAAATTGGAGATCATAGTTAGGCACAAGAGCAAGGGAAAAACCACAAATGAGATGGTTAGACCTTGTAAAGTGTCACGTTGGTCTCGCATAGACAAGAATAATCCAGAATAGGACAAGAAGGCATGTAAATAAATCGTTGAATCAAAAATAAAGTTATTTTTTTAATATATTAAATCACTATAAAAAATACAATATTCTGTCATTTCTCAATATAATATTTCGACTTAGAAATCAAATTTTTCTCAGAGGATAAGTGTATTTTTAATCCCGCTATAGCAAGTTGAAGGTAGTTGTAATACAACAACATTGTTGTCAAACCTCTGTGCTTTTCTAGTGGTCTGCACAAATAAAATCGCAAGACAATAAGTCCTAACTGTAGGGAGAGCACTGTAGTAGTAGTGTAGTGTAGTTCAGAAGAGATCTTCAATTTTTCATCGAGATATAACTTTTTGCATTATACATTCAGGTCTTTTTTGACAAAATATTTTGTACTTACTTACTTAATCCAAAACCTTTCTACCTTTCGGTGTAAGGCTATTGAGCTGAGTTGTGCTTTATGGATTCGGGCTTGTCTTGCACAGTTCTCTCCACTTTTTTCTATCCTTTCCTGTTGTGCGAATTTCTTCCCACTTTATGTTTCTTGATTCTGCTGCCTCTTTTAATTCCTCCTTCCATGTTTTTCTCGGTCTTCCTATCCTATTTTTCCCTTTCGGTCTTGCTTCAAACACTTTTTTCACTGTTCTGTTTTTGTCCATTCTTATTATATGTCCCAACCACCCTAACTGTCTTTCTTGCACTGATACCGCTACCGCTTTAGTTTTTAAATTTTCTCTAAATGTTGTGCTCCTGATGTGGTCTCTCTTTGTTTTGCCCTCTATTTTATGCAGGAATCTCATCTCCGTACTTTCGACCCTGCTCCTATGTTTATTCACTGTTATCCATGATTCACTGCCATAGATGAGTATTGGTGTTACAACTTTTTTGAATACTTCTACTTTTGAGTCATTTGGTACTTCCTTTTTTCCTAGAAAAGAGGACTTTATGGAGTTAAATAGTCGTCCTGTAATTCCTACTCTTTCATTTATCTCGTTATCGAGTTTTCCATTTTTCTGTATCCATACACCTAGGTATTTGAACTTCTCTACTTGTTCCAATTTTCTTCCCTCTATATATATACGATGTCTTCTCTTGTCTGATGCTATTACCATTGTTTTGGTTTTATCTCCGTTTATCTTCATGTTTTTCTTTTTCAGTTCTAAGTTGTATACATTGATATTTTCTTGTAGGTCTTTCTCACTTTTTCCGAATATAACCATATCATCAGCAAAAAGTAATTCTGATATGTAGATTTTTTCCATATTCCAGCTTCCTACATGGTATCTTCTTATTTTTTTCTTGCATTCTTTTATTGCCTCATCTAATACTAAATTAAATAGCGGGCTGAGTACACATCCCTGTCTTAGGCCTATATTGGCCTTAAATTCCTCCGACTGCACGTGTCTCGTTCTTATTATGTTTCCGCTATTTTCGTATAGTGCTTTGATTGCTGCTACTTCTCTGTAATTTGTTTGCTTTTTCTAGACACTGCCATGTTGTCTCTCTTTCTATTCTGTCGAAGGCCTTTTCCAGATCTATAAAACAGAGATGTATTTCTTTCCCTTTCTCTATGACCTTTTCACTTAGCTGTCTGATTGTAAATATATGGTCTTGTACCCCCCGTCCTTCTCTCAACCCACTCTGGGTGTCTTCTATTGTCTTATCTAGTTTGTCTCTGAGTCTAGTTTCTAGAATCCTTGTGAATACCTTCCCTGGGATACTTAGTAAGGAAATTCCTCTGTAATTACAGCATTCTCTTCGGTCTCCCTTCTTATATATGGGTATTATGATTCCTATTTTCCATTCCTTCGGTACTTTTCCTGCTACTAAGATGTCGTATAGTTCTAGTAACCTTTCCTTGCCTGTTTCTCCCATGTATTTTACCATCTCTGGGGTAATTTCGTCTATGCCTGGGGCTTTTGCTAGTTTGAGTTTCCTTATTGCTATATCCAATTCTTGTTTTGTTATTTTGCCTTCTGCGCTATCTTCCTCTGTTAAGTTCGTGCCTTTTTCGAAGTCGGTATATTCCCTCCCTCTTCTTTTTTCCAATCCTCTCTGCTGCCAACAAGTCTTCGAAATATTGTTTCCATCTTTCCATAATATCGTTTTCCTTTGTCAGTACATCTCCCTGTTTATCCTTGATGTTTTTTGTGGGTGTAGTTTTATTTTTTCTCGGTTGCTTTAAAGTTCCGTAAAATAGTTTCTGGTTGTCGTCAAATTCTTTTTTCATTTTGTTTCCGAATTCTTCCCACGCTTTCTGTTTTGCTTCCTTCACTTTGTTTTTTACTTGCGTTCTTTTCTCTTTGTATAGATTGTAGTCCTCTTCCAATTTTGTTTGTAGATATTTGCGCCAGCATTCTTTTTCCTTTTTTACCAGTGTTTTTATGTCAGTTGTCCACCATGCCGTTCTTTTAAAGTCCGTGTTTGTTACCTTTGCCACTCCGCAACATTTGCGCGCTGCTTTTATCATGCATTGTTTTATCGTTTTACATTTGTCTTCTATATTTGTTCTGATATTTTTTGTCTCGTACTCCTTTTTTAGGATGTCTTGGAATTTCTTCCTGATGTGTTCTTCTTGTAACATGTGGCTTTTAATTTTCTCCTTAGTTATTTTTCTGTTTCTCTGTCGCTTGTTTTTGGCTCACCCTCATATCCATTTGGAGTAGGTAGTGGTCGCTGCCTATTTCCGGTCCTCTCTTCACCTTAACATCTTTGATTTTTCGCCAATTCTCCCCGTTCACTAGAAAATAGTCTATAATTGATTTCTCGTTTCTGCTGTGTTGCACCCTTGTGTATTTGTGTATGTCTTTATGTACGAACTTTGTGTTAGTTATTACTAAATCATTTGCCACGCAGAACTCTACAATTTTTGTACCGTTTCTATTTCTTTTGTGCTCTCCTTGTCTTCCTAAAATTCTCTCTATACCTCTATTATCCTTTCCTACGCTTCCATTTAGGTCCCCCTTAATTATAATATTGTTTCCTTTCGTATCTATTACTTTTTGTAGTTTCGTTTCTCTACTCGTGTCCGTGTGCTTTGCTCTGTTCGTCATCTTTTGTGTCTGTTTTTATTTTCTGGGTGCTTAGTTTTTTGAGGAGGGAGTCTCTTCTATGGCTCCTTGTTCTCCTTCGCTCTACTTGTAGCAAGTTCCGTCTATTATTATATTCTGGTATCCAGTTTTTACCTCTTTTCCTTCTGCTCTTTTCACTCTTGCTATTTTCCTGATTTCCGCTTGTATTCTTCTCTCGTCCTGTGTTTGATCGTTTTCAATGTATATTCTTGTTCCTTTCAAATATTTCTTGTTTTGCATTACTTCCTGTTTTTCGTTCCATGAATCCATCTCCACTACTGTTAGTGCTGGCTTTATGGTATGTACATTTTTTATTTTGGCCTCCACTTGTAATTTTTCTTCGAGGAACTCCATCACGACTTGTTTCTTATTCTGTCCTTTGAATTCAACCCCTTTTATTACAATATTGGATTTCCTTCTATTCTTTTCTGTTATCTCTAGTTTTCTTTCCAGCTTTTCTATTCTTTTGATTAGGTAGCCTTTTTCCAGCTCCCACTTCTCTTCCTTCTTCTTATACTCCTCTCTAAGCTCCTTGTTAGTTTTCGTGTTTTCCTTTATTTCCTTCATCATCTCTTCAAACATTATTTTCAGCTCACTTATTTCCGACATTTTGGTATTCGCTGATCCTGTGATTTTTAACAGGGGGGATTTGTTAATGTTTTTTCTCTTGCTTTCTCTACAGAGTTCTTGGTCCAATTCTGTGCTGCTATTTAACTCCCGTTCCCTTTTGTTTGTGTTTTCCATCCAGTTAGCTCTTAAATGTGATCCCCTAAGATTTGTTCACGTTTTATAGCACGCTTATTTGTTTATCTTTCCTCTGAACTCCGTTGACCGTGGCCTTTATCGCTATCACACTTTCGCCGCCCGTTCGTTGTCGTCCGCTCTAGGTTTATTCACTGTATTGTACACGTAAAATCACAGAACGCTGCACACAGACCCTTTGTTTTCCTCTTTTTTTCTTTTCGCCACTAAATCCGCTTTGTTTTATATGCACGTTTTACGTCGCGTTGAAATTTACGAATTTCATTTGGTGTGGTATAGCCCGTATACGGTATTTATATATCGCCACCTGCTTTAAAATTCGCGTCCGCGCCGTCCGACATACAAAACTCAACTCCCAAAATATTTTGTTTTTTCTAAAAGTCGACAAAAGTAATTTCAGTAACCATTAATCGGTGGCCAGATAAGGCGACAGAAAATATAAAATTCTTCTGTCACACTTATCCTTAGTCAACGCTGGTGACGTTTCCATATTTTCAAAAATTGTTTATGTATGCGCACACTTGAACCTTTTTAATGGTGTTCCCACCGAACTGTGCTTTAAGTGTTCTCAAAATGTATTAGGCCCTATGTAGTTAGAAAATAGTTAATAATTTGTTGCGGAAAGAGCGAAAACACTTCTTGGTCTGACATTGTGGTACTAACTAAAGAAGAGGTATTGCAAAGCATCCTACAAAGAAAATTCTCTTCAGATATTCCTGCGCCCCTATCCACTCAACTCGCGGCGCATCAAACATTCCGGTTTATATCTCATTTGTTCAGGTAATAATTACAAAATTATATAATAACTTCCTCACACATGGTATATAAATATTGTTTAAAAAGTTTTCTTTAAAGATTATATACATAATTCAGTTGGTTTTCAGTTTTGCTAGTCTTAGTTGAACAGTTTAGATTTTGTTATATATAAAAAGTACTTATTGGCAGCGTTGGTAATATCCTTGTTAACAAGAGTAAATACAAGACCAAGGTTAGGGTATAAGCTAGATAAGGAATTCAAATTAACAAAATTGTTTGCAATTAGCAATAAGGTTGTTTAATTAATTGTAGCTGATTTTCCTTTAAATAATTTTTTAGTAAATCAAGCTTACCTCTTGTGACGAGATACTGCTTCGAGGTGGTTTTGAAATTAGTCCGCGATTACAAATCTATGCATAATGACTTCTCAGTGAACATTCCATCAAAATATTGTTTCATGTTGTTGATTGACAAAATAGTAATATAAATCGCCCGCGCTGCTTTTGGATAGTGATTTTTTGTTTGCGCATTGTGTATTTATTCGCTTGAAATAAATAAATTCTCAGCAAACTTAACAATCGTCCGTTATGGTATGACCTACCGAATTACAAAAAAGCTATATTACAAAAAATACACATAGTATATAATAATTTGCCAAAAGTTTTATTGGGTGACACGTACTGCTAAAATAAAACATAAAAAATAACAAAAAATACGAAATACATCACTTTGTCGTATTGCCAAACTGCGCACGGGGGAAATTGTTTTTATGCGTTTTGCTTTCGTTCCAATATCCAAAAACTGTTTATTGGAAACTGAACAATATTTTGGTTTATCATTTTAAATTGCTTTAGTTTTTAGTTTCAGCTTTTTAATTGGGTTTTTGTGTAGAAGGTAGAAATTACGCGGTATATATACGGGCGGTCATGAATTCCGCATTTTCTACATGGCCCCTAATCCACTTTTCATGAATTACGCACTGTACATAGGATTATTAAATTTTAGCGTTCATGAATTACTCACTTGCCACTTAATAAGTCCAAAAAAATACTTAATCTCATTTTTCATACACAAACTTATTGTTACAAGAAATACAAGAAAAAAAATACAAGACAATAATAAAATTATTTTTTTTTATAAAAGTACCCCAAACTTTTGACATATTGTAATCTTCAATGTCTGAATATTGATGTATATTTTATTCAATAAATAACCGACAACGTGGTGTTTTGGGATCCTTAATTCTGTTGTTTTTCAACACTTTGTAATTTTATATAAGTTTCAAATATCAGTTAATACATTTCTAAAAAAATACAGCAGAGGGTGACTCTTGTAAAAATTACTATTAAATTTTGCATGAAATGACTCACAACAGTTTGTCATCATATCGTAACTAGCCGTTAAGCTTGCGCAAATCTTTGGTGGAAATAGCGAATGGTCGTCTATGTACGTTTCTATTAAATAGTCAGAAAATCTCACCAGTCTGTCATCTTCTGGCCTTATGCTCATGAGATCAAATACAAATCAATCTGCAACTTTCATTTGGTCTGAAAATGGCAAGCCAAACACATAGTTTAGCCATTTTCTTACTTCATCGTTTCCCCAATTCTTGTATTTTTCGAAACCAAGTTTGCGCTACACAGAAACGACAACCAATGATTTTGGCATAAGGCCAAACACCAGAAATTGCATTGGGGATGCCTTTTTGAAAGTCTACCACAAATAATTTTGGATTCAAATTTAAATTGATATCTTTGCATTTTCCCTTCACTACGTTCAAAGCTATTTTATATGTTTCAGACTTCTTGTCTGGTAAAACGCAAAACACAAGCGGTATATAGTGACCATTTACAAGTATATGAAAGAAATAATTCAAGCAATAATCAAACGTTCTGTCTAAATAAATTTTTTCAGAACTACACAAAGCCATTAAATTTGTGTCACACGAAAACACGATAATATTACATTCTTTCTTAATAAAAGAATTATTTTTTCCTTTGATAGTTAGACAAGGAAAAGTCTAACAGTCTCTTCTGCACTTTTTGGAAGCTTGAGTTGCAATTTTTCCGTGCGGAATAAATGTTATTTCGGACATAATGAATATCCCGAATAGTTGAGTGTCGATTTTTCCAACGGATTTTTTTCCAAAGTTGTATGAATAATTTTGAAAGACTTTACAGATAGGCCTCCTGCAGCATTTCTTTTCGCATAAGCGCTGACTACAAAAACAAAAACAATTTCAAAACAGATCAAAAAATAATAAAGTAAAACATAATTGTAGTAGTTGAAAATTCTTACCTAACTGCCTATTAAAAGTTTTTAGATCTTTGAAATTATTATGATCCAAAACACTTTTGGATATAATTTTTTCCGGAGCCACTGCCCACACTTTAGCCCGACACGTGTTTTGAACGCAATGCCAAAACGATTTTTCACTTTTTTATTTTTACATTATTTTTTTTGCAAAAGCAAACTTAGCCTCGTCTAAAACAAAAACCTCCCTTTCCTTTTCACTTATTTTAAAAGTAGGATTCATTTTGATAATTGTCTCAACCAACTTGCAAATTAACGGAGGAAAAGACATAATTTTGGCAATTTATAGGGGGTTGAAGTGAAATTTACACTATTGCTTTTTAAAGGTTTTTGAGAAGGAAATTTATAAAATTAAAATTGAAAGTTGTTGTAGATTTTAGATTACTACCAAGAATACATTAAATAATTAAGAGGTCATTATCTACCTACAAGGGTACAGTGCGGAATTCATGTACCCATCTCAATTAAAATAAAGTTTCTGGATTGAGGGATTAAGAAAGTGCGGAATTCATGCAAGTCCATATTTACAATATTAATATAAAATAATTGTTAGTGAAACTGAATATTTGATCTTAATTACTTAACTTAAGATCTACATTGGTAGTATTTTAAAAACTTATTCTTGTTTATATTATAACAGATGGTGGATCAATATTTTTATCTTGTAATAAATTCTGTTAAGAGTTAAATTACACATTTAAATAGAATAATCAAGTGCATTAAAGTAATCAATCGTGTTACAAGATAAATGTTTATAATTGTAATAAATTACATTATAAGCTTTTTAACTCTAAAAGAAAAGGGTGCACAACTTCATATTGCATTGGGTGATGTATATTAGAGGACTGTTGACAGGTGATAAAACAAATTTATATTTTAGCGATGATTTTCACAAAAACCGAAAACTGAGGCAAACATGCGCTGTATGATAAATAACACAGGAGGTCAATTGAGTTACCTATAAAATTATTAAGATGACTTTGGGTATTGATCATATATGGTTATTTAGTTTTAAGAAAAGTTTGTTATGGCACAAAAAAATTTCAAAGAAATATAATAAAAATTATTATCGTTAACAAAAATTGAATACGTGCTTTTAAACCTAAATCAAAATGGTGATCAACGGACCAATTGATATTAATTCAATTAGAGAACCCTGGAAGTGATAGGAAGAAAATATATTAAGACATATTACAAATCTTCCTAAAAATACATATAAATTTACCATAGGGTGGTGCACAATAGTATGTCTGCCAGACATTATATAAAAAGCTTATTACGGAGCCCACAAGTCAAATGGTTCTGTGCTTCAAGTTATATTACATATCAAACAATAAAATCTTTAATGACTTTCAGCTTCTAATTACTAGATCATCTGATATATAGTCTTGATCTGACACATTAATAAAAAAACAAACAAAACCTATAAAGAATAGAATAATTTATAACTGTAAAGGATACCGTGGAAAGATCCAAAAACATTGTTTTTGCAGTAACTCAAAAAAAGTATGTTACATTTCTACAACTGATCTCATTGAATGCGTAAGTGACTTAAGCATCTTATTTGGGACACACAAATACGATTTGCACTACCCTCTTAACTATAATTATGTTGCACGTATAAGCCGTGTGTATAAAGGCGGATAAAATAGACTTGCCTTGCTGATTTTTTTATACCATCACCAATAACATCTTAAAGATGATATTCACAGTGTATATATACAATTATCACTCAGCAGAAACTAACTGTTTTCCTTGGTGTATAGTGTGAATCAGAAAATTCTCTTTAAGTGTTTGGCCACAACAGAAAAATCGTGTTTCTGGCACGAGACGCCGGAAAAGAAATGTCAGTTTGTGGAATAGCAGTACATTGGAAGCCCTAGATTCAAGAAGCCAAATCGGGATTGCTTATTCCAAAAAAAGGAAAAGTTTTTGCTGATTAATTGACTCCTGCAAACATTATGAGTTTGTAGTGGTACGAGTAACTGAAGCGACTCAATGCCATTCTGCAAGTTCTGATACACCGCACTGTTTTGTGCGCGTTATTATTATTATTGCAATGAGAGATTACGCTTTGCATAACGAAATAAAAGAGTCAATGCGTTGCAAAAAGTTATCCCCCCCTCCCAATAAAGAGCTTTGTTCCACAACATGTACCGTGCAATATCTAAAGAATTGTTTACAGTAGCTTATCAGAAACTACTGAAGTACTTGGTATAAGTAAAATGCTTTTAACAAAATATTTTTTCATTAAGAAGAAAAATTGTATTTAATATAATGGTGTTAAAAATTCCATATGTCTTGTTATCGTACAGATATACAGGGTATATAAACTTTAAAGACTGATTTCTGAGACAATTCTGATAATAAAAGTTTATATGAATAAATGTCCAAAACGTCTTAGTTTTAAAGTTATAGCATGTTCAATAATAAATTAAATGTTATACAATAAAGGGTAGGTATTGAACAAACTAAACTTAAATAAATTGTTGAAAATAGTCCCCGCCAACTGCAATACAAGCTTCTGTCCTTCATTGCACTGAATGGCGAACTCGTTCAAAAATATTGGGGTTGTTTAGATCTGATACAACAATGCAATTTCTGAGTTCCTCAACATTTTCAATGGGAGTCGTATCAACTAGTGATTTAAGGTGACCCCAGAAAAAAATCTAAAGAATTTAAGTCTGAAGACCGAGGAAGCCACGGTTGTGGACCTCCTCGCCCTATCTACCGTCTAAAAACTCACGAGCAACTAAACTGATATGTGCCAGAGCACCATCGTGCATAAAATGCATTTGTAATCTTAATCGATATAGGACTTTTCTAACAGTAATGGCAGTTACTCTTTAAAAAGTAGTGGTATACTTCCCCATTTAACCTAATCGGCAAAAAAATGTAGACCTCCAACAATTCCCGCTCACACATTAACTGAGAATTAGTGTTGATGACGGACAACTAATCTTTCGGCCCATATGTGATTATTATGGAACTTAATAGCGCTTCTAGAGAAAGTAATCTTATCGGTGTAAAATACTTGCGCAAAAAACTGAGGATTTTGTGCGATTTTATGTTGCATCCATTGACACAAAGCCACTCTTTTCGGAAAATCGGTTGACAAAAGTACCTGTTCTCATAGAATGTGATAGGCATACAGCTGTTGACTCCAAATATATATCCTCCAAGCTGTGGGCTGACTTATTCTTAAGGTAGCGGTAATTGTTCTAGTACTTGTAGTGGGATGTTCCTCGACTTCATTTAGCACCATTTCTTCAACTTGTAGAGTTTCAATTATGCGAGGGTGTTCGTTATATTCCGTATATTTTTTAAAACTTCTCGTTTCACTAAGACATTGGTGAAGACGAGAAAATAAGGAATGATGCAGGATTACACGGTTCGGGTATCTTTTTTTATAAATACGTGTAGCTGCACGTGAATTGCCATTAGCGAGGCCGTAAACAAAATGAATATCGCACATTTCAGCATTTGTGTAATTCATTTGGAAGAACAGAAGCTGGCAATAAACTTTAATGAATCAATGCTTTGACACAATAATAATGAAATAACAAATAAATATTGTCATTTAAAAATGATTGTTTTCTGTTAATCAACTATGATGTTGGATGGTGTAAGTTATACTACACAAACTTTTAATTTATTGTTAAACATCCTATAACTTTAAAACTAAGCCGTTTTAGACATTTATTCATATAAACTTTTATCATCAAAATAATCTCAAAAATCAGCATTTAAAGTTTGTCGCATATTTTTAGAAGCCAAAATATTAAAGCATATTACAGTTTAGAATTTTCCATTTTCTTAATATATTTAACATTGCTATAAATTCTAATTCACAACATTCTCTACGGTGTAAGTGCTTCAGGGAGCACACAAAGCGCGTAAGCATGAACCGCATGATCGTTAGCCCCGAACATCCGTCACCAAGCCAAAAGTGATCGTGCAGACGCTGTTATTAAAATTAGAATTAGAATAGGCGCACCATTATCAAATAACAGAGCAATGCTGTTGATTAGTATTGGTGGTGTAGAACACATTTTGAAAAGTTACCTGAACCATTGCAAGGTGCATACCATGCATTTTGACGGACGCGAACCAAATGGTGCGCATGCAAGCTAATAATCGTCTCCTAGAGCAGTTCGAATACGAAAGTAATGCGTTTTTGAAGTATAGTGACCGTCGATAACAAGTGGGTGTACTACTTCATTCCTGAGTTCCAACAGTTATCATGCAAATTATTTCTCTCAAACAAAAAAAGCTGTTCAAAAAGTGATGGCAACGTTCTTTTGATTGTATAAGTTTGATGGATGCCAGCAATGTATTATGACTTTCAACAGACGTAAAAAGATCCGATCAAGTAGTAATGCAGATGCTAAAACAATAATAAAAATCTTTTGGACACTGAAATTGAACCTTCTGCAATTTTGATTTGACACTAACTGTTCAGAAGACTCAAATCAGACTTGCAAGGCATGCGGTTTGCAGACAACGACATCGTGATCCAGACTGTTCGGAAGTTGATAAGCCACCAACCAAAACCCTTCAGAATGCTTTCCAAATGTTGAAAAAATGTGTTGTAGGTAGATTATATTTGTTATAACAATTTACTTACTATTCGTTGTAAGATATTGTAAATGTAATACGATAAAAGGTAGTAGTAAAATGTATAAAACTAAACTGAATTTTTCTGTTAAACTACTAAAAACTTTAACATAAATATGACACAATCTATTGTTATCAATAAAAATAGTAACTTGGCACCATTTCTGTATATCTGTTCTATGAGAAAATAAAATGTTTCGGAAAATTATAAATTCACAAACACGTGAGTATTACTGTTTTTAATTGTTTAATTACTGCATTTAAAATTATCGGAACGATTTTTCTGCTACAATAGCTTTGCGAAACAAATATTTAAAAACGCAGAGAAAATTCTTAAGCCTTAGTTGTCTAGAAGTGCACAATTAACGATATATTTCAGGATCATGTTAGAAGCCGAAAAGTTGTTTTGGCTTTATTGTTTGTGTTAGAAATAAAATTTTATGGCTGCCGTATAACACATAAATATATAAACGAATTCCTTTCGGGGATATGTTGTAGTTTAAAGACCCATACACAGCGATGCCAGTTTACAGCGTAAAACAATTTTCTTATTTATTAAAATTACATTTAAACAAAAAAATATTTAAATCACATTTACCTAGTTTATTAGTATTTTTTTTTATAAAATGACAAGATGAAATAAAAATTCAATTTGAACGTCCTTAAAGCTCTAATCCAAATGAAATACGTCACTGCAAATGCTTGTCCTGTCACGAAAATAAGCATAGCCAAGTAAACAACTCATAATTATATATATAAAAAAAATTATGAGTGCTGCTGCTGCTGTCACACAAGTCAAAGGTCAAATCGTTCGTGCCTTTCCGTGCCGACCCGAGCGCCTCCGAAGGACAAATTTCGGTCCGGCAGCAGGCGCGAGTGCTGTCACACAGGTCAAAGGTCAAAGTTCAAAGTTCAACTCTAACTGGGTATACGTAAACGCGTTGTCATGGCAACGGCGTACGCCAATTATGTCAAACAGAGCTTTTTAATCGTTTTTTTATTTTTAAAAACTACTATGCGAAGGGGCTCAAGCATGTCGGAGTTGGACAAGATCTCCGGGGGGCCGCTGCCAGACCTCGTAATAACTAAAAGAATATGCAAAGTGTTGCTAAGAAGTAAACCATCAATTATATATAGTACATTTAAAATAAGTATCATGTATTAATAGGTTTGCCCCGAACTGCTACAAAGAGAACTCACCAAACTTTACTATTAGTTTTCACACTACATATTTTATGAATTTACAACTAATAATAATGTAATATTCTTAGGAATAAAACTAGAGCCTTCATATGTTCTATTTCAAGCATATGAACTACGGCCGCAGCATTAAACTATTGCTACACCGCATAAACAGGTCCAAAGGTAACCACCTGAGATCAAATATTAGCTTTAATTAATGTTACACAACAAACTCAATGTACACCAGAAATCAAAATATTATACTTGAAAAGTTTTCAGGTGGCAACATACAATTGTATTAAAGATTCGAGCAAGTGTGATCACTTTGGAAATTATTTTAAACTCTTAAAATACAATTTGAAATTGCCAGGCTTTGTTAATAAGCTAAACTAGCTTCTCACAGTTACAATGAATAAAATAATTTTTTTGTTGATTTAAACAACATTACCAAAAATGTTGATTTTAACTCTGTACTAAAGATTTCATACGAAATTTACACTATTGTAGTGTAATATATATATACAGGAAATGAACAAAATAATATGAACACAAGGGAATAGTGGGAGAAACCCAAAGTTAACTGACAGATATTGACGAATATTAAAAAGGATTGTGGTCAGACAACATAAAACTACCGCAGCAAAAATGACAACAGAACTCAACACTCACTGGAGTAATACTGTTTCGACAAAAATAGTACGCCGGGAGCTCTTACAAAGCTAACATTCATTAAAGGGCTGTAACTGCAAAACCCTTTATAACGGAAGCCAAAGCTAAGCTGTAAAAAAGTGGTGCCACGATCATAAAAGCTGGACACTTGATGATTGGAAGAATGTGGTATGGTCCGATGAATCATCGTGGGTTTATGTACGGAGAACTCCAAAAGAAGGCTATATCGTGGTATTCAGCTGGTCCTCTCATTCACATCACTGACCGGATTACTGCGAATTAATATCTCGACATCCTCAATAATAAAGTTTTTACTATGACTGGCATATTGCTGCCATACACTGCCATATTCTGAGATGATAATGCGCTCATTCACACAGCCAAAAAAGCTCTGTCTTGGTTTCAGGAACATCAGAATATCTCCCCTGGCCAGCACAATCACCCTACCTCAACATAATTGAACCGTTATGGGAAGTTTTGGAGCAGAAAGTGAGGAGCAGATTTTCATCTCTAACATCATTCAAGGAATTGGTGGATGTTTTGGTACAAGAATGGAACAACATTCTGTTGGAAACTATTCAGACACTACAAATCTATCCCGCAAAAAATTGCAGCTGTTCTAAAAGCAAGTGGTGGTCCAACACCTTATCAATAAATAAATATTGTGTATATGTCAGATGTTAATATTATTTTGTTTATCCCCTGTACACACACACACACACAGTAATTGTACGTTTATTATAAATTCTTATTTGTTATGTGTGAATTTTAAATGAATAAAACACGTATCTTTTATAATCTGAGACTAACACTACGAGGGACATTACAACCAACAATTATTTTATTCTTCAAATTTTTTCAAGGCCATGCGTGCACTGTCTTGTTGCTCTTATACACTGGGTGAACGTAACAATCTCCGTCAGTCTGTTGCATCTGTAGCGCTTTTACTACGAAATCGATCACTATGAAATTTTTCACAATGATAGAACTCGAAGCGAGTGAGGTAACCTGATAAATTGTTTCGAAGTCGGACAACAATAATACGTTCGCAATTTTAACAACTCGCTCCTGCAACTTCTCAAACAGCGTGCGAGAACATTACTAGTTAAAACTAAAAGTTATTCAGATTGAAACCAAGCAGTTTGGGCCACAGGAAGTTTTTACTTATGCTACAATTATGAATTCCGATTGTTGTTGGTGAATTTTCCTAATAGCCTTCAAAAAATACGGCCCAATTACACTGCCCGACCAAATTCCACACTAAACATTCACTTTTCTTGAATGTTGTTCCCCTTGGTAAATAATTTGAAGATTTTTGAAACTCCAAATTCGGCAGTTTTGCTTGTTGACGTGACCATTGAGTTGAAAAAGTGCTTTATCATTGAAGATGATCGGTGTGGAAAAATCAATACTTTCTTTCAACCGTTCAAGCAACCAAGAAAGGAATTGACAACGAAAAGCATAATCAGTTAGCTATAGATGTTGGGTTCACACAACCTTGTAGGCGTGTAAATAAAGATCATTCGTCAAAATGTTATAAAGAGTGCTATGAGGCAGATTTAATTGTTAAAACACCACGACATGTGGTTGGATTTTGTTTAACATTTTTCGAATCCCTGAATTGTGGGGCTAATACACTCAGTATGAAGATATAGATATTTAGTTAAAGGCAACAAAGTGTAATTTCTGCCGAAATTAGTCGCAACACAACAAATTGCACTTTATTTAAAACGATTATGAATAACAAAATAATCACGTAATTCGCGAAATGTTTCTGTTGCGGATATATTATTTTGTTATAAGTTTTAACAATCAATAGACGTTCTTCCATCATGTATTCGTGTATTCCGTAATTAAAATTTTCATGGATAAACTAAATAATTGTAAACAAATTGATTTGACATATATTAACCCTTAGCACTCCGTTGTCGCCGTATATGCGACATTTAAAATATGAACTTTAAATTCACTGTCGCCGCTACGGCGACACGCTTTATTTACTTATTCGGCACTTTTGTAAAAAAACACTTGAGTAAGGGAAACAGTCTTTGTTTATATTATGTGTTTATATTATCGGTACTATGTTTATATCATAATATGCGTTGCATTTTGTTTCTTTTCAAAACGTTGTAGTCCTTTGCGTGGTAAAGATGGAAAGTGAAACTTTTGAACAAAACTGTGAAATAAGCGATGTGGAAGATGAACTCGATTTTGTGTTGCACGGAGATAATTTGAGTGAAATATTAGTAGACGATATTGGGAATAATTCAGGAACAGATAGTGACGATAGTGACATAATAGTAGTGAGAAAAAAACGAAGAATTCAAATGATTGAATCGGATTCCGAAGATGAAGTTGTACCTGTAGACAACAGTGAATGGGCCGATATTACAGGAAGTGATATTCCCTTACAAAATATAAACTTTTCAACGGGAAATAAAGTTCCAGGGCCGCAAATTTTCAATATCGACGAACCGATACAATTTTTCAATTGTATTTCACGGATGATCTCGTAGACGAAATTATAACAGAAACGAACAGTTACGCCAAAAACAAATTGAGGAATAAAAGTCTTACCAAATATTCCATATGGCACACGTGGCGCGATACAAATAAAGAAGAATTCTGGGCCTTCCTTGGAGTCATCCTCAATATGGGCACGATGCCTTTGCCAAATATGCAGGACTATTGGTCAACAACAATAACACTAAAATACCATTTTTTTCAAATGTATTCACAAGAAGACGATTCAACCAAATATTTTGGATGTTACATTTGAAAACAATAGATCCTCAGAGGATAGACATTCGAACACGTATTCAACGGGTCAGTAATTTTCTAGAATACATCAATTCCAAATTTTCCAAGTATTTTATACCGGGTAAAAACATATGTGTAGACGAATCGGTTATCAAGTTCAAAGGTAAAATAAGTTTTATAACTTATAATCCTAATAAGCCTAGGAAGTGGGGCATAAGAATATACGTTTTGGCTGATTCTGAAACAGGATATGTATACAATATTCTTCCATATTATGGCAGTATCACCTCCGAAAGTCTTATAAAACAGGAATTACCAGTCAGCGCTAGGATTCCGTTGCATTTATATGATAGATTATTGACCAACGTACCAGGTGCACAAGGTTATCATATGTTTACGGACAGATACTATACCAGTATACCACTGGCAGAAGAATTGTTGAAAGTGAAATGTCATCTGACAGGGACATTGAAAATGAACAGAAAGGGAATACCTGATTCGATAAAGAAAGCCAAATTTTCCGAAAATAAATCTGTTGCTAATAAAAGGGGGAACACGATGTTATTGTCTTGGAAAGACAAAAGAATAGTAACGCTATTGAGCACTAGTGATAGCGCTGGATTTATGACTAAAACAAGATTTTTAAGAGGAGGCGAACAACAAGATGTAAATAAGCCAAAAGTTGTAGTGAATTATACAAATTCGATGGGCGGTGTTGATCGCGCTGATCAATACGCCTCCAGTTACTGTTTTATAAGAAAATCCCTTAAATGGTGGCGGAAAATGTTTTTTTGGGGCATGGAGATGTCTAGTATAAATTCATACATATTATACAAAAGTGTGAAAAAGAGTAGAAACGAAAAGCCAATATCGCATTTGAAGTTCGTAAAGCGATTAATTGATCAACTGGTAGGCGACTTCCGAGAATATCGCACAAGACCGTCAACTTCAACGTCTGAAACCAGGTTGGACAAAAAGCTCCACATAATGCGAAAAGGCAACAAAAGAGACTGTGTAGTGTGTTCCAACAGACAAGAAAAAGGCCAAAGACGCGAAACAAGCGAGTATTGTGCTACTTGTCCCGGAAACCCCCGCATACACATGGGGGATTGCTTTGAAAGATACCATACCATGCGTAATTTCAAAACATAAAATTTTATTTTGTTAAAAGAAAATAAATTAGGAATTATTTTACAATATGTTATTTAGAAATAAATTTTTTTTTATTGCAACAACCGTATTTTTCTGTTATATTATGTATTTACATTTATAACTAATATAGTGGTGGAGTTGCTGGTACCTCTATATGAGTCAATAGGCTGGAGTGCAAAGGGTTTTAAATATAACATGTCAAAATTCGTATATAAAAAATAAACCTCCGTTAGCTTAATCGAAAAACTAATGTTAAAAGTGGCCCACCAAAGAGAATCGAAGTAATCATTATCGAGTAAAGCTTCAATACATTGAAACTAAGCTCCAATGTATACAGGATAAATATATTTTACAGAATAAATCCCAAAAGCTGTCAACTATGTGCTACATACATTTAATAAGTGCATATTTTTGTATTTCAGATAATGTTTATCTAAAATTTGTTTATAGAATGAGGCTCTTAAAAAAAGATATTCAATGGCTACTCCAATTTTAATAAAAAAAACCAAACAGGGGTGCTTCAGAACCTGTTCGAAAAGTTTGCAAATCTTTCGGTAATAGCATTGGTAGATGTTAGTTTACAAAGTCTAAGGGAAAATAAATACTTGGCCTACAAGAAATGTTCTGGATCTAATTGAAGAAGAGCTGTCAATGACATGCCGGATGTTGGCTGACGAGTTTGATTGCCACTATTCGACAAGTGACATAATTTTATAATAAAGTCGGCAAGACCTAACTAGCAGAAGAAACATTAGGCGCTACACAAAATGGGCGCAAAACAAAAACATGGGGCCGGCGAAGAGATTGCTCTGTAAGCAATCCCAGAACGAACTTAAAAAAACCTTTCGATTTCGATTTCGAATTTCGGGAAAATTCGAAATCGAATATCTCGAAAATTATTCGACATAGAATTTTTTCGACTTCCTTTTCGAATTCAGCGTAAAATTTCCTATAAGAATCACATTTAAAATCGTAATGTCGAAATTTTCCCGAAATTCGAAGTCGAATATCTCGAAAACTATTCGAGATAGAAACTTTTTGATTTCGATTTTGAATTCAGCGTAAAATTTCCTATAAGAATCCATTTTAAAATTTTAAAAAATCCATAATTTTGTGACAGCGACAGACAGACAGACAGACCGACAGACATATAGAATTCAGTAACGAACTTTTTAAGTCAGTTAAATATTATTATAAGCAAGATAAAACTTTTGCAATAACCTATTAAATGTAAAAGTCAACCTATTACAAACACAAGTGTCAAACTTTAAAAATCCCGTTGACAATACTATATAATCATATAAGAAACAGATTTGAAAAGTTTCTTAGCAATGCTCGGCATGCTTTTCGTAAGAAGTCAGATACACGAGAAACAATATTTGGCTTAGTAATAATGACAGAAAGATGTTTGGAATTACAAAAATTTTTTTTGTATGTTACGTTGGCTATGAGAAGGCGTTCGATAGAATATGGTATGGTAAATTATTCATCATACCACCAGATATTGGTTAGGTTGATAAAGACATTAGAATAATTCGAAATGTATACTGGAATCACAAATTTTATATTCAAATTGACAAGGAAAGTACAAAGTATATAGATATTAGAATATTATCAATTTTATTTAACGTTTACGCCAAATTTATAATAAACGAATCGGAGGATAGAGGACAAGGAGTTAATATAAACGGAATAAAAATAAACAACGTTCGCCATGCAGACGAAAAATAACAACTACAAATCTTAATAGAAATGCTGAACATCAAAAGCAAGAAAATAGGACTTACAATTAAATAACGAAAAGCAGAAACAGTGATGTTTAAGGGAGAATTAAACTCAAATCTAAGTTTAGACAAACTGGATATACAAAAATAAATTAAGAGTAAACTAGACCACTCAAAATAAGTAAAGCACGGTATAGAAATTGCAACAAAGGACTTTATTAAAATTTGTAGGGTTTCGATGTAATTTAAAATTACCAAAACATATCAGACTGCAAGTATTAAGATATTACAAATTAAAAAACTTATGTCATATTATTACAGTGTTTTGAACTGTGGCAAAATAGAGATATGCAAAGGATAAGCTGGATCTTCGAAACGAAAACGTATTAAATAAATTAGAAATCTAAGCTCGATGACACACTAAAAACAAAAAAATACCATATTTTAGATTCCTAATGCAAGAAGAAGAATACGAACATTTGCAAATAATGCTACAAAACAAGAGCGAAGGAAGAGAAAGTACAGGAGGAAAGAAAAAATCATTATGGAGAAATATAAAAGAATAGAAAAAACAAACGCAGCGACATTGTTTTATGTAACTCAAGATAAAGAATAATTTATCATATTGAACCTCAATAGAGGCGACACCTAGTAGAAAAATAATCTTCCAACATTAGTTTCGACAAAATAAAAATGTCATTAAGGCTACATCATGCTGGTTATATTTTTTATATTTTGAATTTTGAGTAAAAGTAAAGTTTAGTTTACAAAATAGGCCATATTAACTGAAAATTTTTTAAACAAGACCAAGTAGAACTGATATAGATGTGGTGATATAATGAATCATAAAGTAAAGGGTGTTATTCAATATTTAAATATTGAAAGTGATGATTGTGTATAAAGCTTAATTGCAACAGTGCAGACGTTCGTTAGCCTGCTAGAGATAAATGCCTTAACGCTATTCGTACCAAACATTTTATTTTTCTTACTTTCAATAAAATCAACACAAGTTTCTTAAATGAAATAGAAATGCATATTCAAGCGTTAATTGAATAGTTTATCACCGCCCGCTCATAAGATTAAAAACGATACGCATGGAACACTCAAGATTTATTAGCCAGTAATCAATTATACTTACTAGCAAATTTAGCTAATAAATTAACTAATGGAGAATCTAATAATAATAATGATTCAAGCGTAATATATAAAACGTAGTCAGAAATAAATACACAAAGCCTTAATAGAAGACATACAAAAAGTAGCAACTGGAACCTTTACAACAACGCGTAATACAAATACAGTACACACTAACTTAACCAAAAAAAGAAGAATTTTGTACACTAATCAACAGCAAATCCAACGACAAAACTAATATCCGTAGTTATTAAAACACGTTTGAACACCATAAATGGAAAACTTCTATTAGTATGCGCACTGGAACTAACCAATAATAAGTAATTAATTACAGACATATTTTTACTAAAAAAACTTTTTCACGCCATAGTTGCTGTGGAATCCAGAAGAAAAGCCAAAAATATACCTCAGTGCTACAGATGCTAATAGTAAGAGCATACAAAGAACTATTGCAGCTTAAAAGCAGTTTGCTTAAAATGTGCATCTACGTACTGATTGTCAAAAGAGACTCAGCGATCCACCAAAGTGTGCCAACTGTAGAGGCAACCACAGCGCAAACTATCATGATTCTGATAACTAGCTTCGCTAAAACAACGGACACGAACTCAATTCAGTGTCTTATATGTAAATATGACTTACAGGTCTTTGCAGAGAAACTCAAAAGCGGACTAACCCAGAACAGCAACGCTGCATCATTCAGTGCACCAACAATACCTCCTTAACCTTATTACGCTCTACCTTAGGCTTTCATTATTAACACTCTCCTACAAATGCTTATCAATGGATTATAATCAAAGTAAAACAATATAAAACTTAGCCATCCTTAACTAGAATGCCAGTGGCATTAACAACAACACTTACTATTTGTTGCTTTTCCATCAAGATACAATGTAAGCATACATATCAGAAACGTATCTTGATAAAATTTCAAATCCGCAGTTATCACATTTATAGCAAAGATCGAACTCCCGAGCAGCACCGGGTGAAGTAGCAATAATTGTCAAAACCGACTATGAGCACATACAACTTCATGAAATCCTTAATTTAAAAATTGAATTGATATCAATTAAGGTTAAACTCAATGATCAGAGCCTACAGACAGCCAAATATGAAGATAGTTGAAGAAAACACCAAAAGAATTCTTGACATGACTGAGTCCTAGGTGATGTTAATTCTAAAAATACGCTATGGGGATGCAGTCACAAAGCCTAAAGGTTTTAAACTGGAAAATCTTGCCATAATTAATTTTTTCAAAATTTCGTCACTAGATAACTATTCGGTCTATCCGTATCGAGTAGATCACCAGCCTGATATACTTGATATTGTTCTCCAAAAAACTTCAATAAACCTATTTTTCGAAACGGTATATCCGAATTGAATTCTGATTACCTCCCGTACTAGTATCATTTAACAACACCTATTTTAAAACTAATTAATGGCAAATTGGACTGGAACAACTTTGAAGATCAGCTGATATACTTCACTGCCCAGCAGACTTCAAATAGGCGCAGACGTCGACGGAGTCATAATTCACTTTACCTTAGCAATAAAAGAAAGTATTAAATTAGCCTGTACTACTCCAAAGCAAGCCCGCCGGTCTGACTATAATTATCTTCCCAGGTACAATATTATAAAAGAAAGCTAGATAATTTAAAAACTATTATATAATAAACATATAGCTGGCTTTAGTTCAGGAGATCGAGGCCTTTGGAAAACAACTAGAAAAATTGTAAACCAAAAAGAAAAATTTTCCAGGCTATTGACAAAAACCTCGGACTCTAAAAAAGCTGCTGCCTTTGCTACTCATCTTAAAAACACCATTTCCCTACAATTACTTGCACGCCTACTCACAATGCACAAATTATAAACAATATTGAAAGAAGATGACGCTATTCTTTTAATATTGTACCAGATCATATTATTTTATAAGTGCGGTTTATTACAAACTCTTTAAAACGAACATTCATACCAGGCTCTAACGCGAACTACCTTAGGACATAGCATTAACAGATCAAATAGATGATTAAATTAATACCAATTAACCTCACTGTGACCATTACTCTATCACACAAAATGTTATAGTTATTATTATATTTCTATTTCTATTGCCCATATATATAATAAATAAAAAATATGTATAACATATAATGTTTGTTGATCCGGCAATAAATGAATTAAGAAAAGATTTAAGTGTTGTCCTTAGTATATAAAAAGCGACTCTCTTATCAACTTTTTTCTTTATAGCAAAATTAATTATTTGGTACTGTCAATAACTGTATCATACTTGCTACTGTACAGAACCCTTAAATCCAATAACGACATTGTAATTAAATAGAATGTTAAACAAACTGTATGGCAAATATTATTACCGTTATTAACGGTTTCGTTAGACAAACCTATTAGAATGATAAAGCGTCTACATTTGTTACAATGCAACGTAAAATATCCCTCCGAATTGAGCATTAGCCGTATTTATACTGAAAGGTAATGTCTGTTTTAACATACGAATACGTAAAATATGCCCGCATTATCTGGCCATTTGTCTCGCATGCGTTATAAAGCCGGAGTCCTGTGCAGCCTGGAGGGACGTTTTAATTTAAATCACCTAATTGGACTAATTTCTGCCTAATTCCAGCGCCGGCCGCCGTAATAAAGCCCGAAATAATAACCCATCTGCACGCGGCCAAGGCGCGCGCTGCAGCCAAATTATGATGGATGGCATCGAAAAAAGGATATCCTAGCCTAACGACGCGTTATCCGAGAAGGGTCTCGTTACACTAATAGACAGCTGCGAGCGAATACGGAACAACAAGATGCAAATGGCCATCAGGATGATTACTGCGGAGCGGCCCGCAGAAAGAAGTCATTACCGTCAACGCTAACTTATTCCTCCTTCGCATTATAGTAATTTATCTTAATGATGTATGCGGAATTTACACACTTTGGCGGCTTTGGAAATCAGCCGTCGTTAGCCGCGCTCGAGAAACTGCCGGTGGGTAGAAAGGAATACATTAGGTGCACAACTATCAGAAAGGCCCTTGCAGAGGAAAGCTGAAAGTTTTGATCTAATGACGTCGTGTTTTCTATAGAAGTGCATGCAAAATTGCGATTAACGCAACTAAGTTGCACACCGCGATACAAATTGTTCATAATGATAAAAATGTTGGTCTTTCCTACAAACATTTCGACTTATATTCTATTACATTGTAAAATATTCAAGTTTTGTCGAAGTTGGTCGTAAAGCTAGTGCGGAAAATTCGAGCATCACCTTGGAGCGCCGGCAGAGCGGTTTTTCCGCAACTACTACTTTAACTACGACTCCATCGGGGACCTCTTTATTATCAGTACGTGCAGGTAAGTAAAGAGGTCATATCCCATTCAACCACTTTCCTTATCTTCTTTATTTTTCTTTGATGTCCTTTATCTTGATCCTTTTTTCTTTTGATCTTTCCTTGTTAGAGTATAAAATTGTGCTAAAGAGTAAAAGTTCATTTCAATTTACTCTTATAAGGGGCAACAAATGAAATTATAGAATTCAAAAAATATAACTCACATAATGTTGAAGGAAAATTGATTTATATTCACTTTTTGTAATACATAAACTTTGTCTGCAACTTTACGTATTCTATAAGAGAATAATTTGTTTCTATAAGAATCCACAGCTAACTAATTATTGTACTGCCGTTTTTATTACTAGAAAACGTTAATTGTAGAAAATTTCATCTCAAGAATTGTAAAAAATTAGCAATAGATGAGTAAAACAAAGGTTGGATGTGTTTATGTACCAAAAAGCTCGCCAAGGGGATGTCGCAGTTTATTTAGAGTAATTTAGGAGTTTCTTCTCTAAATGAACGGTGGGGATTTTCCTGGCACAAAGTTAAGTTTTCGTCGCGGTTTTGTATTTTGGCGAGCGCTGGTTAATAAATCTAAAATCATCTTGCCGAGCTCGTAAAATCGCAAAAGAGGGAGATTTAAGAATTTGAATAAGTGGTTAACGTAAAGTGAAGTGCAAGAAAATTGTACATTGTTTTTGCGTACCGCACGAGGTCAAGAACGGGTCCGGGCGATAGCTTATATCAAACGGCTTAGATAAACGTGAGTTACAAATAGAAGCAAGATAAAAAATTGGCTTCATGTTTGGAAAGTCGGAAGTTTAAATTATGAGGGTGGCAGCTCAACGACGAATAATAAGAAGCGAAATAATGAGACACAAGGAAGTAGAATTTAAAAAAAAGCAGATAAACGATAAGAACACCATGTAAAAAAGAGGAAGAAAAAGTTAGAGATAGGGATGAGATGAAGAAAATGCCGCAAAATCTTACGCTTACAGTGAACAAAATAAGCGAAGACTACAGACAATGAATTTCGGAATTAAGAAAGAAAAAAGTCATTAAGCTAGAGAAGAAAATAGAAGCAGCAGAAAGAAGAGAGACAAAGAATAATATTAAAATAACGGATATTTTAGAGGAATAACGTAAAGAAAAGGAGGAAGCCTTATAAGTAGTTCACATGCTACAGGTGACAGAAGTTATGGTAATACTCTAATTTTAAACTCATGAAATGTGAGGGGCTTAAGTACTATAGGGTGAACATAGTGTGGGACTATAATAAATAAAACAAAGTAAAAAGGAGAAAGTAAACGTAGGTGAATATAAATTTATGAATTGTGAGGCTAAAAATAAAATGTTAGATACTGGTTTTATAGTCAGGACTATGTTGGAGAGCTTTATATTAAATTTTAACCCAAGCGTTTATCAGATAGACTATGCAGCATAAACATGGAAGAAAAGTATCAATATAATTAATGTTTATACCTTATCTGAAAAAATTAATTACGGATGTTTATTAGGAAAAGATAGCAAGAACCACTCAAGAAGATATCAAAATTATCATAGGCGATTTTAACGTCAAATTAGGAACAGAGCGAAAATATAGAAACAGGTCATAGGAAATTACAGCAAGTGTTTAGAATCACTCAAAAAATGAATTTAAGAATTGCAGGGAAGAGATAGAGACGATAGAAGAGCTTTGTGCTCCGTTCATATTGATAAGATTAGTGTAAATGAAGCGGAAAGGATCAGTGACTAAAGTACAAGTAGAAGGAAGTATATCAGAACAGTATGCATTTAATCGAGGCTTCAGATAAGAAGACCCCCTCTTATCGATATTATTTAATATTATTTTATTATTCAGAATACACACTGAAAGCTTGATATATCACGCATACTCGGATGACTTAACCCTCGTTAATAGGACAAAAGCGGAAATAAAGGATGTGCTAATTAAGCTGAAAAGGACGACAAGAAAATGTGATTTACAATTAATTTAATGAGGACAAAATTAAATTTTTGGAACTAAGAAGAATGTCACAGAAAACATACATTAGCTGCTTGAAGTTTAAAACTGAGGAAGGCAAAAAATATGTGTTTAAGGGAGAGGCCGAATTTAATTATCTGGGAGCAAGAATTACGAGTAATGGAGGAAAAAGGTAGAAGCTAACGTTTATTTAGTAAAGGATAGTAAAAGTGCAGGAGCATTTAGAAGTCTATTTAAAGGAAAAGATATATGAAAAGGAACAAAAGTAAGGATGCATAAAACTGTCGTCCTACCGGTAATGTTATATGGTAGTGAGACATGGGTGATGAATAAAGACGATCAACAGAAAGTAGACATCTGGGAAAGAAAGGTTTTTATGCGAATATTCAAAGGCAAAATTGTGAATAGTGAGTGGAAGAAAAAGTATGGAACTGTATAGTAAGTCAAGCTTAACTCAAGAAACCACTACCCAAATAAATAGATGCCTGGGTCATGTGCCTTGAGAACTGTAGAGCAATCAAAATAGTACTAAATTATAAAACAGAGGGAAAAAAGAAAGGAAAGCCGACGAATAAATTATTAGACTCTCTGTTGACGGACCTGACAACACTAAACATCAATAACAGGAAGCAGAATACCCGGGACCGGAAAGAATAAAAAGACATAAATCACTAAACCTTGGACATCTAGGCCTGTACAGCTTACACATAATTAATGTAAACTTTAAGATAATTTTGCTAAATAAAACAAAATATTGCAAGGATATGAATTTTATTAGGATCAGTATAAAGTATCGTACAAAATTAGCAGTTGCTTATTAAATATCCGCCACGACTCCGCCGACATATGACCATTATTTAGCGTTTTTTATAATGTTAAATGTTGTGATATTCTCTTTTACCGAAATAGTAGAAAGTTTGTTAATATAAACTATTTCGTTCACATAGTCTCAGTGAAAAAATTCTAATGAGGTTAGATCGTAAGACCGCGGTGGCTAATCGACGCCACCCTTCTGCCAGATAAGATAACCAGGAAATTTGATTTAAAGTAAAGTGAATAATTAATGTGTTGTGTGGCATATGGCTCCATCTTGTTTAAAAAAAACACCTGCTATTTAAGTTCAAATTGTTGTCGTCATTGAAATAAAACCCGTTTAGTATCTCCCAACAGAATACCTTATTAATAGCTACAGTTTTGCCAACTTAGTTCTCAAAAAAGCACGGACTAATAATTCCTCTAACTCATAATCTACACCTAACGGTTTTTTTTTTTTTTTTGGTAAACGTTATTTGGATTTTTGTTAGCCTAAATGCAACAAGTTTTACTATTACTAAGGTCATTAAAAGAAAAATGAGCCTTATCGCTCAATACAACTTTGTTTTTAAGTCCAGTTTGGCGATGTACAGCACTTCTGGTGGTTTTTAATAGAATTTGGCATATCTTTAGATACCATCTTCCATCGTTTATAGAACTCAATTGCAAATGGCACGAAATTCAAATCCTAAAGTTTAATTTGGATTTTGGCGGTAACCATTCGACAGATCCGTTTTAACCAATCCATCGATTACTATATCCTGTGTTTAAATAATCAGTGACAACTGAGCAGGAACACCGTCATGCATAAACCGCTTCTCCTACCTATTGGCAATCTAGAAGCTCATATAAATTATTATGCAAAAAATTCAAGTAGAATGTTCCTAAAAGCCTTGTTGGTAAAAAGAAAGGACCAGCAAGATTGTCACCAAGGAGATCATACCAGATATTTAATAGAAAGGTATGTTGGTAATCCGTAGTAGCAGTGGTATGAGGGTTTTCTAAGTATGGGTGTTTCGAAAATTTCTGATAAAGCAAGATTCACCAGTCAAATTAATCACTTTGCACTTATTATAATTTTCTTGTAACAAATCTAGCACACACGTAATGTAAAATGAATATAATTTTTGCCTGCGGAATGTTCGCTACACGCTTGTACATAAACATCAAAACAAAGTGACAATTTTCTGGTGCTAGCACCAGGAGATAGCTCAACAAAAAGCAGTATCTCTCCCAACGTTAGCAGTTAATCGAAATCTTTGCCGGCCAGCGTTTAGCCGTCGAGATTTGAGTTTCTCTAAGACATCTTGAAGTGCCTAGATCTATCTAGGCACTTCAGTCAATGATCAGTGGGATCATTCAGTAGAGATCAAGTGTAGAATAGAAAAAGCCAGAAGGTCATATATTACAATGCAAAAACTATTCAAAAACCGAGATTTAAATATCGAGATAAAAATAAGACTGTTAAGGTGTTACGTATTCTCAGTCTTGTTATATGGAGTAGAGTCCTGGACGTTGACTGCAGCTACAATGAAAAAGTTAGAGGCATTCGAAATGTGGCTATATAGACGTTTATTGAGAATACCATGGGTTGATGATGTGACAAATGTGGAAGTTTTACGCAGAGTTAACAAAACAACTGAAGTAATAAATACAGTTAAAATCAGGAAGTTACAATATCTTGGACACATTAGCAGAAATGAAGAACGTTACGGCTTACTTCAACAAATACTTCAAGGCAAAGTAGAAAGAAAGCGGGGACCTGGAAGACGACGCATTTCATGGCTCAAAAACTTAAGATATTGGTTTTCGATGACGACCACTGGACTTTTTCGAGCAGCTGTTAATAAAATAAAAATCGCCACATTGATCGCAAACATCCGAAACGGATAGCACGAGAAGAAGAAGACATCTTGCAATGGTTCTTCAAAAATTTTACGATTTGGCATCCTTCCTTTTAGGACTTGAAATGTCGAATTGATATGTCATCCGCCGGACAGTCCTGATTTGGTTTTAAATATATTCCTTTATTTCTACATGTAAAGAACAAACTGCGTAGATAACGATTTTCGACATCGAAATAGGCGGTTGATGCGTTCAAAACCTATGTTTCAGAGATACGTAATTCGCTATGGACAAAATACTATGAAAATTTATTTTAGCGTATGCAATGAAGTGTTGGCCATTAGGAAGAATATTTTGAAAAACAATAAAAGAGTTTCCAACAATAAACATTGGTTTTTGTCAGTTTTTCGTAATAGATATCAAACAGCCCACATAACTCCAAATTTATTGAACGCCGCTTTAAAATAAAAGCTTCTATTGTTGCATACAAGTAAAAGAAAAATGTAGATATCTTCACTGCACCCATCTTTCACGGGCGATAAGCCAATCTTGTAAATATTGCAGTGCTTCTCAGTATTTCAAGAGCCCCGGCCCAATTACATTTCTACAGCGCCGAAATCGGCCCATAATTTTGCTTGCACCTGAGCAGCGCATAAAAGCTAGAATTCCCGAAACATCCCCCAGGGCTGCAATAATCTTTTACAGGTGCTGCATAATTTAGCGCGCTGTGTATGCGTAGAGGCGTTAACACGTTCAGCGTGAGGAGCGGTGTCAATTATCGCCTAAAAAATTAAGATGGGGCTGCCCCGGTCCCACCCGGGAAATATTGCAGCGGCTGGCGCCCCGAACCACCGCAACATCAATAATAAATTAGGCAGTACGATATAGCAGTTTATAGATGTTCAAATCACCTGCGTTTCGGAAAGTGCCTCTAAAACGTTTACTTTATCTGGTGTTTTCGCCGAAGGGGTAATCATAATGTTATTTTATATGTGGCGTTAACAAATCTTTGGAGTTTACTGCCGCATTCTGATGCCCGGAATGCTTGTTTTTTCTCGATAAAAACGTGTTTGCTAATATATTGCTTGTAGAGTACATTCATGCAAGGGGTGTAGCGAAAAAAATTTGGAAGAGAATGCGAGATAAGTAACAAATATGAACAACTTATGTAATACGCAGTTTAAGATAAAAGCAGAATAATAAATTGTTTATAGAAATCAAAAATAAATGGAAAAACGTTTTAAAACCCAATTTTGTAATAATAAAAAATGTTAATATACAAAGACGTGTCATAAAGGTAGTTATGTGAAAAACCTCAAAATATTAAAATTGAAATTATGAGAATCTAACAAATTAAGTTAATAAAAATAAGAGTGACGCACAAATCAAAAGACGCATATAATATCTAATAAATACTGTTTTCAACAAAAAACTAATTCAACTAAAAATTAATTGATAAATTTCAATAAATATAAAATAATAGCAAAAAGTTATGGAGCAAAGGACCGTAACAAAAATAATTTATTATCACTACAGTGGAGAATCAGACTTTAAAGATATGGAGTGAATTAGACCAAAACGTATGATAAAAGTAAGAGGTATTTTCAAGTTCTGAGGTCTCCATAATTTTTCCTCAGCAGTGGGATTAAGTAGAAAGATGCAGGAATATTTCTAAATTTGTAATATACACAAGGGTGGCAGCACCATCCAACGTACACAGGTCGAACTACCGCCATTGCAGTGAATGTTGTTTTGTGTACTTCAAATGGCGACGTTTAGTATTTAAAAAACATGTAATTTTATCCGTTTTCTCTGTTTGTGTGGCGAAACGCCCATCAAATTAATCCCCAATTGAGTGAGACATGCGGTGAAGGCATTATGGTCGTTAAAAGTGTGTATTTGTAGGTGCGAAAGCTTAAAGACATCGTGTGACAATGAACCGCCAAAGCAGCCTTAACTACGAACCAGCCGGACCGAAACCAGGATTGTGCGAGTAGAGTAAGTGGTTATGGAACACCGTCGATTAGATAATATTGTCTCTAAACACAAGGCTCCGCGAATGGCAATGTTTAAGGACATGTTGACACGTGATGCCGCCAATAATTTCCGACCATGAAAGGAGCTCTTCGTAACCGTCCATTTTTCAACCGAGTGGCTGTTGCATCAGCGATTTTCCAGTGGACAAAACACACCCCTAAGAGAGTGTTCTCAGCAGCCATAAAGTAATGGCGAGGACGTTGTAAAAAATGTGTACGTCTAGACGATTATGTTGAGAAGTTAAAATTTAAATGAGACTAATTTCCAAAATTTTGACAAATACTAAGTTATTTATGTTTCTTTTTATAAATTAAAAATAAAAAAACGTTAATTAAAAGAATGTAAAAATTATAAAATTGACTTCTGGTGCACCTAGTACAATATGACATATTAATATTATCGATTTAAGAAGTTATATCGCTAAAAATTGACTATATGAATTTTATAAAAAGTTATGGTATATAAAGAATCGTCGAATTAAATCCGTTTTTTAGGTTTTATTGTGGGAAAAACAAAAAGCCGTCTTATGCGTATGCGAAATTCCAATTAGCAAACACAAGTTTTTTATTGCAACCTCAAGGGGTAATTGTGCCTACTAATATGCAACATAAATTCCACGTTACATACATCGATCAATTTTCAAGGACACTCGAATTCGCCTGGGAAATGTATTTCAGGACGTAGGAGCATTCGCTCATGACCGGCTGAATATAACAATTCATATTATCGACAACTTACAATTGTCAACATGAGCCAAGAACTACAAGGAATTTGACCGCCAGGAGGCTGTAACTGCTAGCAGCACAACATACAGTAAGCGATCTTATCTCAAGAGAACAAATGAATTCCTCAGCTAATCAAAAGAAAAGATCAACTAGGATTCTGGGTAAAACATGACTGACTTGACAGAAGAAATAGGCATGTAGAGATCGACGATCAGTCTACAAATGCATCAGGACTTACATTACAAGTCTTTTTTCTAAGAATCCGTCAACCCTTCACTAAGAAAAACAAGAATAAAAAAAACCCAAGCGCTGTATAATGACATCAAGCGCAACAACGCTGACTTTCTGAGGGTTTTTTTTTGGACGAAAAGGACTTTATCTAGGACAGGAAGATAAATCACTCAAAATGACTGTTATATCAATATGCCTATGAAGTGTCTTTCGTCATTCATACAAAATGCGAAGGAGTTGTTATAACACCAAACTTCTTTGAACAAGGCTTAAAGATGGCCGCTGAAAGCTATATTAATATGTTAAAAAAAATTGTTACGTCCTAGATAGAGAAGGTAGCCATTGGGTTGGAGTACGTATTTCAGCAAAACTCTGCTCCAGTTTACAAAGCAAAGAAGATCCAGACATGGCTATATAAGAATTTGTATTACCATTATCCCTCGATTTGTGGTCACCCTTCTACCCCAACTGCAATTCCTTTGACTACTACGTGGCTGAGAAGAAGTTCAATGAGAGGCATCATAACACCAATATCAGCTTAAGGACTTCCATCGTGGAGATAATGACACACAGAGAAACTTATATTGGCCTGCAGCAGGTTTAGATCAAGGAAGTTTTTAATATTATTTGCTTTATATAAATAAATTACCTTTTTCTTGTATTTTAATGTTATTTGTTTTGTTTATTCATTCACTTGTATTTTATACTAACTAACCAAATTATATTGAATTTAAAAAGCTTGTGTAGGAGTTCTTCTATATATGTAATATGTAACCGCAGTCAAAACATCTCAATAGCCAATTAACGCTATCTGAGTCATAGCGTCACTCCTCATTTATAAAATATGTTTGGCATTATTAAAAAACTGACACGATTAAAATTGGATAAATATTTGGTTAAAGTTAACATATCTTTATGATGTAAAAGAACCGAGGAATCATTCAGCTCAGCTTTCACAGAAATTTTTTTAGAATTGTATGAATTGTGAATGAGCAGTTCAAGCAGAATTGTAATAATTATTGTGCTATTGATAATAGTGTAAGTTTTATTTATATGAAAACTACCAATAATAACTAGAAAGTGTGTAACTCAAAGTACTATTATTTTTATGTTAATACTAGAAGATTTCCAAACACTCATATGCTGCAAAACCTTATCCTTATAAAGAAGTTCTTTTTATATCATAATAAAAATAAAAGACGAATTTACATATTCCGACAAAAACCAGCTTTAAAATATTTCAGGGGGGAGGGGGTAATAATTACACTGCCTCATTGATGTCCAATTTTCCACAAACTTTGTAAAACTAACAGCCGGAAACGCATTGAAAAGCAACAATAAAAATTTTAACATATTTTTTATGTTTTTGTGCCAATCCTGGTTTGTACTGATATTGATATTAATCAACAAGATACCATAAACAAATACCCGTTTTTCATTTAAAACGTCTTATCACAACTAGTCTTTGATATAGGCTAACCAGTCTTTCTAGTTCAATACAATCTTAGAGTTAATCAGTTAGTGTCTCAAAGTTTATCCCATTGGTATCATCCAGGTTTTATTATACGAGAATAAAAATATGCATGCTATGCTGATTTTCACCTCACAATTCACTCAGAAAATTGTCTAATCTCATCCGCCGCTTTTTCCATTTCTAGATCTCAATCTAGATGACTATTTTTGACATATCAAGAAGCGTCTACTATGCTCCTTAACACACTGGCGTAAAAAAGCTAAACAACTTGTATTTTAGTGTCGCTGGGACATGTCCGTCGATCGCCAATGGTAATTGTTCGGTTTTATAAAAACTGACAAAGACAGATTTATTCTGATTAAGTTCTATGCTCCCCTTTGTAAGTTGCTATTGGCATTAAGTTCTTTATTTGGGAAAATACCCAAATAGTTTGCAAATGTAGCGATTAGGGTATATCAGGTTGAGGTATGTGGAACTTTATAGTACATAAGTTCAATACGGGACATCATGGTACATCAGCTTTGATGGGTCCTAACTCGAAGTGAGCATTTTCTTGAATGCGAAAATGTGTGTTGCCAATATATGATTGCAGTAGTAGCTTATAGTCCTTGAGTAACTGTTTATTAATATTTAATTTCAATCCGGAACACCCCACCTTATCAAACGCTTATATGGTTACCAAGAACAGTCTAACAAATCTTATTTTCTTCAAATACCTCTCCGATGACGTTGGTGATTCAATTGACTTGGTCTAAAGTTGCATATTTATTCATAAATCCGAAATGATAGTCTGCACATGTTTTTTATTAATAATAGGCTTCAATCTCTTCAAAAGCAACTTTTCATACAGTTTAGAAATTATTGGTAGCAGAGAAATGGATCTGTACAACCCTACGATTTAGGGATTATATTAATCTCTGCGATCTTTTAGCACAGCAGCACATACGCAAGCCGGCATTAAGTTAGTCACAATTTCTTTCCTAAAGGTTCCTTAAAACTTCTTTATTTATAATATTCTGTTCTGAATATATGTTGAAGTTTAAATTTTATTTAATCTCTACCGCTAGCTGCTTCGGGAAAGTCGATTCTATATTCACATCATCTGAACATGTATTCAATGATGTTCGTTCGAGCTGCAATAATATTTGCCTTTTTTGTTTTTTTCTAGTCCACATTCTCTCAGTAGTGGGACATGCATCGTTGGTATTTTAATTTTATTTGCTATTCTCCATAATAAATAATTAGTCTCATTTTCATAGGTAAGCTCGCTCAAGTACTTGGTCTTATTTTTTATCTTCATGATTTTGCAGCTTAACTGTTACGCCAGGTAATTTAGCTTGGTCCTATCTTTTGGCGCTCTCGTTTGATGTCAAAGTTTCCTTGCTTTTCATTTTCAGAAACGAGTTTTCTAACCTTTGTGGTTAGTTCATTCTCCTCGTCCTTCGTTTGACTATCCTACTATTATCTTAGTCTGCATACTGCCTGTCGTCAACAAACTTTTCAACCTCAATATGTAATTTTTCAGAAGTTATAAGTTTGATATTCAACTGAAGTTTGTCGTCCAATTCCAATCTAGAACTGTCCAAGTCCGTCGTCTTATGAAATGCCAGCTTCTCTTTAGTTATAACCTGGTCACTCAATATCATAATTAGCGAGAAATTATCTGTCGCTAGTTTAATTCTTCTACATGTTTAAAATAATTATGAAAAATCTTCCTAGTGACGAAGAAATCACGCAGATCTAGGATCTTGTTGGTATCCGTAGATCAGTAATTTGATACTCGTGTGAATGAAAATTGCAATTAAGTTATTCTGCTGTCGATATAATTGTCTACTTTTGGGATAATAAATGGTTGCAGAGATGGGCAAGAGGGGAACATATATTGGATATAGTGGCTTCCTCAAAATTAAATAGTGAAGCAACGATTTTAAAAGATACAAAAAAACTGTATCCGTGAAGCCGATATATAATAGAGAGGCAAAATATTTAAATATTACTACAAAGCATTTTTAAGAAAACAATGAATTCTATAGTAAAGTGTTGGTCAAAGATTGGTATAGAAGATGCAAGAAACTAGTATTGTAATGCAAACAGAAAGGAAAAAGAAGATGAATAAAATTTTACAATATAAAACAAGAAAGTATTAGTTTAAAAGCGGGGTTAAGTAAATACTAAAATTGCTTAACAACGCAGAAGAAGGAATTGGCTATTTAAAACACATCAATGCAGCGAAACACTGAGAATTTGTGGCTTTGAAGAAAAAATAAAGATTTGTGTAAGTTATCCCAGATACCTACACATAGAATAAAATTCAAACAAAAAAGAAGCCCTGTAGGTGTCACAGTTTTGATTGTATGACAACGAATTATAAAATGTAGAAAAAACATCTTTATTGATGTGTGTGTATTAAAAAAGCAAAAATTTAATTGTGTAAAACATAGAAAAGAATTTGACCTACGATGAGTTGAGTAGAAAGTTGTGCTTATTTTGAGCCGAAAACACAGTCTAAAAACAAGCGTATGGACTATACAAGTTAGAGATATAACCGTACCAAAAACAACTGCAGGGTAGATTAAATTTAGTTTATCAGGTCTAGATTTAAAGCCTGGTTCATTTATTTATTCTTCTAAACAATTGTTATTAAGCCTATATTTTGTTTTACTTATTATTTAATTAATTGCGATTTGGTTTATTTTTTATATTTGATAGTATTTAGTAAACGTTAGTATTCGTCATTAGACGGATGGGACAAAAAAAACTAGTAGCTAGTAAAGCTAGTACTATGAGGTCAACTATTTAGAAAAAATATATGCCGAACGGTTTAAGCTAGTTTAATAGGGGCTACAGTGTCCTGATTATATTTGGGGTCAGAACAGCTCTTCTGACACAAAAGAGTACATGATTGCTGTCAGACACATGCTCAAGTCCGGCAGTATGTGGTTTATTGGTGGAAAGGTATTTGGACATTACTGCACCGGTAATTTACACTGTTTTGCACGATCACTTTCAAGTGAGTAAAATTTGTTTTTCTTTGGGTATCGCATGCCTTAATCGACGAGTAGATGGCACGGCGTGTTTTGTAGTGCCCCGAAATTCTCAATAAGTTTAAAACTATTCCTGCCCACCAATCGGTACCAATCATTTGAAAGTACTAAACTACAAGTGCTGGAACACTTCCTTATTACAAATCTCAGCCCATGCGACTTTTTGCGGTTCCTGTCGGTTTTCTAACAATGAAGACCTAATAGCGTGGGCTGGTAAATATACCCATATATTTTAGAAAACGCGAGAAAGTTGATTTGCGGCTGGTTTTGAAGGACGCAAATGGATATAATGTGGTAGAAGTATCACATTAGGGTTGAGTTAAGCAAGATTTTGATGTGTTGTAAGAGCAGTTGTGAATAGAGGTGTGTTTGACTATGCCTTGGACTCAATTTTAAAGTTAAAACTGTTGACAAGTAATAGCTAGATTTTTATAATTTCCGGTAGACTTCGTGGTTCATATGGTACAATTAATCCGCAGGCGATTTCAAATGAACAACATATTTATTTAAGTGCTGCCATTTTAAATCAATTAAACAACCGCATCGATGCCAAATTGTGTAAGCAAAGGTTCTTTCCTAAAGACTAAAAACAATAAAAAGGAAAACTAACTGCTTTGCAAAAATAGTTTCGTTTCAGATTTTCATTAGCTTAGAGTGAACGGAGACACGGTATCAGTACAAAGTTATTACCCCGCATCCGCAAACCACCACATAAGGAAGTTTAATCGCCCCGGCTGATTACTTACATTGCACCCGAAAGCCCAACTCGTTGCTGAGGGTCTCCCCCTCGCTGTTGACGGCCGAGCAGACGTACCTTCCGGCGCTCTGCCTGGTCACTCTCTGGAGAACCAGGCTCTGGTTGCTGCGGATGATCCGGGCCGACATATTATGATTCAACACGACCCCCTGCAATAACGGAGCGATATTAGTGACAAATGCGGGAGTACACGGAAAAGCTCTCAGGATTTAAACGGCTCGGTGGGAAATATGGAACTTAATCATTACTTCTCATTTCCTGCGATAAGCTGAACTGTTCTACTTAACACATTTACTTAGTTTGACGGCGGCTGCTCTAACATGGCATTGTAAAGTGCGCCCGCTTATAAATTCCGCGCTTCGGCGTCGGCGACGAGCCGTTTTAATGCTCGCGAAAGCTTTCAAACGCATTCATTAAATTTCGGTGCTATAGACGTGTCTTGGCGTGGCGTCTCACATAATAGGAGCTTCTTTAGCGTAGTATACAATCATGCTAAAAGTTTAATGTGAACGTTATAGGAAACAATCAGCCAATTGCTTTATATAGTTGCTAACCAAAGACGATGCAGCTTAACAGTTAAAGCAGTTAAGTATTGTGAAAAATATAATGTGTTTGTTTTTTACAAATAATTTTTTGCTAATATATAATTTTAAAAAAATTCTTGGGTTGTAAGTACACATGAAAATGCATATCTATAAAAGAAAACTGAAGAGAAAAAATTCTAACTAAATATTAGGTAATGTTAAAGTATCAGTTTCAAAACGATATTTTTCAATCAAATCGTGCAACAAGTTTGTTGGTATGTGACTCCAAGGGAGAGTAGACACACACGCATAGATCAATGCCCAACTGCAGTCAAGAGACTAATAGCAGAAAAAAGAAGGTTGAGACGACGATGGCAAAATACCAAAGCACCAATTGACAGAACAAACCTCGATCGAGCAACAGACAAACTTAGACAGCTCCTTAAACGACTAAAAAATGAGGCAACTCAATACTATCTGGAAACGTTATTACATGCTGCGGCTACTGACTACTCTTTATGGCGAACCATAAGAAAATTAAAACAACTAACCCAACACATTCTACCGCTCCGAAAAGATGGAACATGAGCAAGAAGTTTTGCTGAAAAAGCTACAGTATTTGCAAAACATCTGGAAAAAGCCTTCTAGCCACACTCTTCAGAAGCTATTTCTGAAGAAGAAAGTGAAATTAAGCAATTTATGACAGCGCCATGTCAGATGAGCTTACCAAGCAAACTTTTTAGAATGAAAAAACTGGAGTAGTAATCAGAGGCCTTAAAAATAATTAGTCGCCAGTTTATGACCTAATCACCAGTAGAGTACTTAAAGAACTACCCCAAAAAGGCTACAAATTCCTAATAAAGCTGTTTAATGCAGTACTCATACTGGGCTTCTTTCCTGATCAGTGGAAAGTAGCTACTATAATATTCATACTAAAACCAGGAAAGCCACCTGAAGAGGTCACCTCATGTAGACCAATAAGTCTGCTTCCGCTTCTTTCAAAGGAATTCGAAAAGCTTCTGTTATTTAAATTAAGACCTTAAATCTTGCAAAATAATTTACTATCACAATACCAATTTGGTTTCCGTGTGCAGCACTCCACGATTGAACAAGTGCATAGACTAGTGCATAAAATAAATAATACGCTGGAAACCAAAAAAAATTACCGCTCTGCGGTGTTTCTTGACATTGACCAGGCTTTTGATAAAGTCTAGCATGAAGGCTTACTGTTTAAAATCAAAAATGTATTACCATCAGATTTCTATCAATATTGAAGACATATTTAACTAACAGATACTTTCTAGTCAAAGTACAAGGCGAGTTCACCACCTTATTCCAAGTCAATTTTGGAGTGCCCTAAGGGAGCGTTTTGGAATCGTTATTATACTTGCTCTATACAACAGACCTACCCACAACCAGGCTAACAATCGCTACTTATGATGATGACACAACCATCTTGTCATCCCATCGTAGCATCCTCCCAATTGCAAACTCACCTCAATAAACTGCAAACGTGGTTAAGAAAATGGCGTGTTAAAGCCAATGAATTAAATCTGCGCAGGTAACATTCACGTTGAAGCGAAAAACTTCCTCAACAAGACAGCTAAGAAATGCACTTAGACACACTTGAAAGCAATATATTTGGGCCAAACGTAAACAATTAGGACTTAAATATAGAAAAATGTATTAGTTACTAGGTAGTACTTCTTTACAAAAGAATTCTACAACCAATCTGAAAGTATGGCTTGCAGTTATGGGGTGTAGCAACCAACTCTTCAAATAAACATAATCAGAAGATTTTAAGCTAAAGTGCTACGTCAAATAGTGAACGCTTCGTGGTACGTCCCAAACGAGGTTATAAGTCTCGATCTTGGAATAAGTTCGGTCAGTGAAATAATCACAAAGTTGAGTGATAATTATCGCATCCAACTCAGTGTATATCCAAACAATTTATCTGGTGACCTATTAACGTTCGTGTAGTGCGACTTAAGAGGTCCAAACCCTTGGGCGCGCCAAACAGATTTGCCTAAATACTTCCAATCATTGATTAAAGTTAAATCAAGCCATCTAGTCTTAGTTTTAGCTAATTAAATTATGTTTAGTATATAGGTATATAGAAACCAAACCCCTAACCACTTTAGGGTAATTAAAGAAAATTGCTAACTAGGTAATAACTCACAAGACATTAGCTATATCATAGAAATTACTAAATGCCTGTAAACTGTATGGCAGATTGTAAATAAAGAGGAATGAAAAGAACGATATTTTAGTGAGAACAACATACATTTTTGAGCAATCCTTTTTAGAAATTTGTAAAAAAAACTTCGTATTCAACACTATCAAAATATTTACTATTTTACGTTTTGTCGCCTGTAGAACGATGTATTTTTGTAACATTGCATTAGAATTTTTGTACATGAATCTTAAATGTCCTTATGATAGTTTCATCAAACTTGAAGTCAAAGGTAACTCAAATAACCGTGTCCTTTAAGATCTTACTATATTAAAAATATTTATTACGACTGTTGCAGCTTGAAGACTAACTTGTAATGATTGCCACTTGTTGGAATATGCCATGTACAATGGTTGGCATGCTATTACAAAAGTTTAACTTTTTAATACACCCAGTATTAAACTTACATTTCAAATTTCTAGGTCGTAGAAGATTCAAGTCTCTTAAAATTAAAATGTTTAAGTAGAGTCGGTCTACTCAAACTACAACTTTCTGCAAATCTTATAATTTACTGTAAAAAACAAGATCTCGATGTTTTAACAATTAATCGAGCTGTCAAAATATTGCAAATCTATTGCAAATTAGATGAATTGACACCACTCATCAATGACGTGTAAAGAAGATTTGTTTGATCAACTGAAAAATTTATCATCATCATCCAACTAGGTTCGCTATTTTTCCCTGTTCTGCATCATCTTTATCCATCTTAGTGTTGCTACTTTCTTAACGTAGTCATACCATCTCATTGTCAGCTATCCTCTACTTCTTATCTTATCTGTTGTGAGTTTATTATTTTAGTTTTGTCTATGTTTATTTTTAGTCCTACCTTTCGTGATTCTTTTTCCTGTTCTTGCAGCATTTTCTTTAAGTGATCTTTTTCGCAATCAGGACTACATTGTTCTCAAGTGAGATGTGAGGGTCTTTCACCTTTGATATTAATTCCTATCTTGATCCAGGCTAGTTTTTTAAAAACTCCTTTCATGGCCAGAGTGAATAATTTAGGTGATATTGTTGTATTTATCTTTTAATCTCTATCTTCTTAAACTCCTTACAGAGTCTTACTGTGGCTGTCACTTTTTCATAGTAATTTTTTATTAAGTTTGTGTAGCGGTAGTTTATTCACTCATATTCAGCTCACCCATTTTGGCTTAAAGTTTTGCGGAGTTACAGGCCTTTTTGTAATCTACAAACGGCTATGTGCACCGGGACGTTGTATTTTGTTGCTTTCTCTAGCAGGATTTTAATCATCGAAAGTGGTTACATGTACTATAACTTTTGCGGAATGCTAACTGCGTAACAAGTCGGTAGTTACCTACTTTCCTTCTAACCGGTTTCCTATTATTTTTATAAGCCACTTGTAGAATTGGAATAGGAAACTTATTGATCAGTAATTTTTTGAACGTACCCTATCTCCTTTCTTGAATAGTACGACTATTATCACGTTGCTCTACGTGATCGGTATGCTTTGTTGCTTCAAATAGCTGTTAGTTGTTCAGTTCCCGTGTTATTGTATTTCTTACGTCTTTAATCATGTTTGCCAGAATTTCGTTTTTTTTCTGGTGTCTTGCTGTTTTTAGGATATTTTAGGCCAAAACAAATTTTCTCGTTGTCTCTTTCTAGTATATAGACACCACGTTCATTACTGTAGCGTTTATCTCTTGTGGTGGTCGTTTAATTTGTGCGATGTATAGATCTTCGTAATATTATTGTGTTCATTATTATTATTATATTATTATATTTTTTCTATTTCTTTTTGCTTTGCCCTTCTCGTCCGCTAGCGCAATAATTTGGTTTCTCTGTTCTTTTTTTTTAATCACTTAAAGTTCTTGTTCTTTTCCATAGCGGTTGTTACCATTTTTGTGTAATGTTCTTCTAATCGTTCCCGATCATTGCTCTTGCTTCCTTTCTTATTCGTCTATATGGTAGCATATTGTCCTCTTCGATATAGTAATCTTTGTTTTCCTATTTTTCTCTTTGTTTTTTTTGATATTTTCTTTTCTTTATTTGTTTTCTTCTTTGTTATTTCTTCTATAGCGTCATTTTGTTAAAATTATAAGTTTTTTTTTTGTTATTTAGTAATTCCGTATATTTTTATATAGGCTTTCTTCTGATTTTTTAGAGGAGGATAGTATAAAATAGATAGTTTTCAATTTTTCATCGGAACTGATCAATGTCCATTATTTTAACGGTTTTTATTGTACAGAGTGTTTATCACGTATAGTTCTTCTCCTTTTATATTATCTCCTTTATATTTGCTTACGTATTCGTGATGTGCCTGTTAGTGTCTCAGTACAGCTTTAAAATTACCCATCACGATGGTCTAGGTACATTTGTTTTTATATAATATTTCCATCTTTTCGTCATCATAGGTGGATATTTGAGCATATATTTGAATTACTTTGATCTTCTATTTCTATGATAATTTGATAGTTTAGTGTGCAATCATCAGGAAGTGGTAACTGTTTGCTAATTATGAAATACAGTTCTCTCTGATTTTTTCTGTCATGTCCATCACATTATAACGCATTATCTGACCTTAATATTCCAAAATTCTCTTCTGTTCTTCTAACTTCTGAGAGCCCGATTAGGTGCTTATTTATTTTACATGTTTCATAAACCGTATAGATGTTTTTTTATTGCATCTTTCAGAATTCTTGAAGCAAGTTGACCTAGTGTCAGTGCCGAATCGTAGTTTTCTGACTTTATCTATTTGAGGTATTTTCGTTTCAGTTTTGGAGTTTGGCATCTATAAAAAGAGAATTGGAAATTAAAACGCGGCGCATGCCAGACGTGTTGCCGAGTTTTGTAAGTAGGACATAATTTAGTATGATTCCTTTTAGTGATAGATGTGAGGGAAAACTTGGCTCAAGTAAGCAAATGTGTTTACCCACAACTAATTGACAAAGTACCAAAACAAAATTAATTTTTCAACTTATCCATAACGCCCAAGGAAAGGCAGAAGTCAACAAAGCAAAAAGTAACGTACCTCACCGCCTCACTGCTGCTATGTTTTAGGGTGTGCGAACACTACGAGATCTATGGTTTTCTTGGTCAAAATTTTCTCGTGACGACTTATTCTAAAATTGCCGCTGCGTCACAATCATCTTCTTCTTCTTCTCCTTCTATATAGGAAATTTGCCTGTTTTTTTTTTGATTTATGCCTTCTCTACGTAATGTTGTCACTTCATCTTTTGCGCGGTCGGCCAACGCTTCTTCTTCCTAGTGGTTTTTTGTCCCTTGCTATCTTCACTATTCTATCGTCTGCCATTCTACTTATGTGATTATTCCATTCTTTTTTCCTGTTCAGTGTCCATTCATTTATCTCTTGCATGTTGCATCTTCCTCTAATTTCGGTACTTCTTATTCGATCTCTTAACGTGTTTCCTGTTATTCTTCTCAATATCCTCATTTCGGTTGTTTCCAATAGTCGCTGCGTTTTAGTTGTGTCCGGTCTCGTTTCTGATGCGTATGTCATTATTGGTCTTATAGTTGCTTTGTATATTCGAGACTTTGTTTCTATATTAATGTGTTTATTTCGACATATTGTATTATTGAGACATCCTGCGATTTTATTAGCTTTTTGTATTTGATCTTTAACCTCTTTTTCTACATCTCCATAGCTTGTTATTTTGATACCCAGGTAATTTATTTCCATGACTTGTTCTATGCTTGCACCGTCGATTTCAATTTGCATCTAATGGGTTCTTTGTTAATTACTATTGTTTTCGTTTTCTGTGCTGAGATGATCATGTTAAATCTTTTGCTGTTATATTGAATTTGTGAACTAATCTTTGCAGATTGTCTTCGTTTTGGGCTATTAATACTGCGTCGTCGGCGTAACATAATATCTTGATTTCCTTGTTCCCATTCTATATCCTCTTTCTTCGTTTACTTTCTTAATAATCTCATCCATTATTAGATTGAATAATAAGGGGCTTAACGAATCTCCTGTCTTATTCCATTGCCCATGTTTATTGGTTCCGTAAGTTGTCCATTTATTCTTGCTTTCGTTTTGTTGTCTTTATATATGTTCTCAATTGTTTTGATGATGTCTATGTGTATTCCTCTATTATATAACAGATGGATTACGTCACCTAGTTTGACTCTATCAAAAGCTTTCTTCAGGTCGATCATACATAAAAGGCTGGTCTATTGTATTCAATTGATTTTTCATTTATCTGCCTTATCACGAATATTGCATCTGTGCATGATCTTCCACTACGGAATCCTTGCTGTTCATCGTTCAGAGTTGTCGTTTGGTTTATTTGTTGGCATATAATTCTTGTTGTTAATTTTAATGTGGTGTTCAACAGGTTGATCCTCTGTAGTTCTCCGGTTCTTTCTTATCCTTTCTTGAACAGCAGTATCAATATGCTTGTCCTCCATTCTTCCGGTATTTGGTTGTGTTTATTATTTTATTAATTAGAGTTGTCATGTTTCGTCATTACTGTTCCGCAGTGCTTTAACAGTTCGTTCGCTATTCCATCTTCTCCTGCAGCTTTCCTGTTTTTCAGCTTCCTTAGTGTCTCTTCTACTTCCTCCGTGCTTATCGTAAATTGTTCGTTTGCTCTAATTTCTGGGTTGTTTCGCAAGATGTCACAATCATCGTTTTAAAAATAAGTTTCCAACACAAATACATAGTGCTTACCATTCTATCAAATAGTGTGCCTTGTGCTGCTCAAGGATGTATGACTTAAACATCTCCTATCAATAAATTGCGTACGACAGTTATTTTAAGAAAGGAAAATTCTCCTGTCAGAACCTTTATTTACTATAAGTTTTGAATATTTACTAACAGGGAATGTCATTATTTTTTTATAGAATCACCTGTTCGCACACTCATGCCAATTTATGTTTCTTCGTTTCGTTAGAGAAAAAAATCAGACGTCTGTTGTGAGAACCAATTACGTATAACTGCTGGCACCTTTTTGTTATTAAGATAATGGTGTTATTTTGGCCCCGAAAAAAGATGAAAATTGCAAGAAACGAGATCCGGACTATACAGTAGATGCACTATTTTGCAAAATATTTCTGTTTGTTGAATAGAGTGAGGACAAGCACTGACATATTGCAGAACTGATTTGAGGACCAAATCATTACAATCGAGTTTGTAGTTTTGTGTTCATATAATGATTATAGTTTTCTTTAAAAATATATATATGAATTATCCTGTTCCACTTCCAAGAACCGGTTGTCAGCATCTAATTTGTCAAAGTAAAGGCTCTGATTTTTTTAAGGTTATAAAGCCCTTATACCTGTACAGTACCACTTGTTATCTCAATGATATTGTTGTAGCCAGAATCTGTCACTGGTGATCATCTGAAAAAAACAAATTTTTGGAAATACTCTTTTGTATGTATTTTCTTTCAGGAGTCAGCATGTAATGGAGCAGTTTAAGCAGAATTTTAACAATTTCAGCTTTAGGCCAGTTTATATACATGCGCTTGATATTGTTCTTATGAGCCTGTAAGAGCGGAACACATTAAACCTCAACATGCAGATTTATTTCAACTGCAACTTCTGTTTTTGATTTTCTTGCCTACGGCCCAATAGTTCTGACACCAGCGCTGCCATAGATAGTTTCATTTTGTCGATAAACGTCAATGGCCGCACAACTCTTAGCCATTAGAGTTAGGAAGTCAATGTCACAACGTCAAAAAAGTTTTTAAACCTACTGTTAGAAAAGATGAAACCATAATTATGTACTATAATTGTCTATCAAAAAAAATTAATAAAAAGGAGCAGATCAAACGACAAAAAGGCCAAGAAAGGCAAATATGACTCAATCGTCAAAGAAAATTACGAAAATGATCTTTTGGGATTTGAAGAATATTTTGGTGATTTTCAGAAATAGAATATGATGGTAAACAAAACCAGCTAACAGTATAAATTACGGGATGTTATCAAGAAAAAGAAGAGTAACAAACTGAGTAAAACTGTCACAATTTCTCATGATACTGTGAAAGACTGTGGCTTGGAAGAGCTTTCCAGTTTACCTTGGAGTCCAGATCTTGTTCTTAATGACTAACTACTATCTATTTTCAAAAGTAATGAAAGACTTTTAAGATAAAAAATTAAAAAGTTATGTGAAGTTGCGTGGGGTTGTTTTAGAGCATTTTATACATGAAACTTCAGAGTATTTTTTAAGGATATTGAGTGTGTGGAGGCTATAACATAAAATAAATCTATTCTTTTCTATTATCTTAGACACTGGTATACAGTGGGTGAATGCGACAATCTCCGTCAGTCTGTTGCATCTGTAGCGCTTTTACTACGAAATCGATCACTATGAAATTTTCCACAATGATAGAACTCTAAACGAGTGAGGTAACCTGATAAATTGTTTCGAAATCGAACAACTGGATTTAGAGCAATTAGCAAATCCAGTTCCCATAGACTTAACATGGAAAAGGTTCGGCGACTGTTTTGGCAGTTTTGTGCAATAATACGTTCGCAATTTTAACAACTCGCTTTTGCAACTTCTCAAACAGCTTGCGAGGACATTACTAGTTTCTATAACCTCTAGAATACTGTCGGATGGGATATTAGAAATTAGTTATTAGAAAACTAATGACGAGAAATTATTACACCCTGTTGTATCATTTTGTAGTGTCATTTACTTATAAATATAATTTAGACGTATTCTACAAAGAAAGAGTAATAATCTAGCTGAGAACTACGATTATTAGAACAAATAATATTAAGAAGCTACAATTTTGAAGAACAACTTTAATTTATCCTTAATTTATAAGAATCTAAGGTGATTCGAGCGCTACACCCCAAGTTATCTTTTAAACCATTGCGAGACCATTGCGAGTCTTTTTCATTTAAAATTATTTAGAATTAGTACATTTAATTTGCGATTGTTAAACTGATAAAAAATTGATGAGGAGAAGTAAGCGAAATGAAGAAATGCTTTGGCGGCGTATAAATTATGCAGTGTATCCAGCATCCTGCGCAGGAAGTGAAATGCTGAGAGCTTTTAATAAGACACAGCCGCCCACTGTTGTTAGTCGAGTCCGCGGGAAGTCCGCCTCGCCGAAAAACGATCCAGCGAGCAAACCTCATTTCGTGCGAAATTTGCTTAGAAGCCCTAAATTATTTATCGGGACAATTTCGAGGCCAAAACGGGCACTTAAGACAGCAATTTATTGCGAGATTTCATTTAGAAAATGTCTAGGTCTTTTTAACTGCGGGCTATTGTCTTCCGCGGCAATAAAGACGCGACTCCATCGGCGCAAATTCAAAACAGGCCCGAGACAAAGCGCTCCCACTTAGCGCAAAAACATCGAATAACCCTTGTTATATGCGCGCAAATAATTACCGAAATCCGTAATGACGACTCTAATTAGGAAAGGTTTCTGCGGTCTGTTTGTTATTTTCTTAATAATGAGGGCTATTGAGGCACGCCTTAATAAAAGAGCACCGCTGAAAGAGTTCGCGGTTTTATTTGTCTGTTAAATTAGCTCAGAGTGCGGGGCTCCAGGCGAATTAACGGAAAATGGGCGTATTTAAGCTCGATTGCAGATTATAAGACTTGAGATAATGTTAAAACACATAATTTGCTCGATACGTTTTTAACTTACTAAGATTCAATACACAAATTAAATGGTGATATATATGTTTAGAGGAATTACAGTTATACTCTAAATAAATTGTAATGCTATTAAGTTTTTCTAATATACATGTAGGCTAATGTTGCTTTTTTAATTTATCATTTAATTAGCAATCAGAATTACAAGTCATTCTGTAGGCTAATATGCTATTTTTTAATTACTAGGGTAGTCGTGGTTGGTGTGAAGAGGACTTCTCCAGTGTGTTGCCCTCGGTAATCCTGTTTCAGATCTGCTGGCCAGTTTCGTTTCAGTCTTCTACCATTTTGCGCATCAAGCAGTGGGTGCAACAGGGGGTTGACGTGGGTTTCCAGTTTGTTGTGATGTCTTGTACTTTTTTCTTTTATGGCGTCCCTCACGTAAGGAATTTTCAGATCATTGTGAATCGTCAGATTGGAGACGTACCATGGTGCGTTCGTGATCATGCGAAGTATTTTTGATTGGCACCTTTGAATTTTGTTTAAGTTAGATTTACTCGCACATCCCCATAGTTCTGCTCCATACATCCAGATTGGTGTAATTACGGTGTTGTAGAGTAACAGTTTGTTTTCAAGGGTGAGCTTAAATTTTCGTCCAATTAGCCATTGGAGTTCTTTCATCCCCAAGTCAATCTGTTTACGTTGCTTATCTACATGTTATTTCCACGTCAATCTGTTGTCCAGGTGTATTCCCAAATATCTTGCACTTGTAGATTGCGGTATTGGTATATTGTTAAAATATAGTGGTGGGCATAACCCTTTTCCTAATGTAAAATTTACTTGCACAGATTTTGTCTCATTAATTTTGATTTGGACGTTGGACCGACACCTCGTCATTGACTTTGATGCAAAATTCTCTACTACTTAGGTAAGATTTTATCAGTTTGAAGTAGGTGATGGGTAGAAGTTCTTTGATCTTATATAGTAATCCAGTATGCCATACCTTATCAAAGGCTTTACTGATATCTAGAAAAACTGATAGACAGTATTTCTTTTGGTCTAATGCTTGATTTATTTGATTACTGATTTGATGCACTTGCTGTATAGTGGAATGGTTATTGCGGAAGCCAAACTGATGCATAGGTATCCAATCTTCTGTCATTGGGTCAGAGTTTATTCTTTGCAGAAGGAGTCGTTCGAGTAATTTTGAGATAATTGGTAACAGACTTATAGGACAGTACGATGATACCTCGTTGGGTTCTTTATCTGGTTTAAGGATTAGTATTATTTCGGCAATTTTTAATTGTTTTGGCCAGTATTTTAGTCTTGCGATAGCATTGAAAATGTAGGTAAGTAAAACTAACCCTTTCCTTGGCATCTCCTTTAACATTTTTGTAGTCACTTTATCTATTCCTGGAGCTTTTCGAAGATTTAATAAGCTGATTTTCTTCTCAATCTCTTTCGGAGTAAAGGATTTGATCTTTGGTATGTTGATAGGGATCTCGGATAAATGTCTGTCTATAGCATTGTCTGTAAGGTCATCATTAGGCGTACATACTTTGGCAAAGTAGTCTGCAAATAGAACGGCCTTTTCCTTATCACTTCTAGCCCACTGTTGATATGCTATTGCAGGGTTACGGAGGCAAGGTATTGGCGCCTTAGGTTTTTTTTTATGTTTTATATGTTTCCATACGGAATTGTCGTATCTGTTGAGATTGGTAACATAATCATGGAATGACTTTTCTTTCATTTCTTTTAGTTGACGCTGCAGTTGGTTATTTAATCTGTTTAGTACAGTTTTATCTGCTGGTGCATGGGTACAGTGCCACTTTGCCCTGGCTCTTCTTTTTTCTGCTATAAGCCTCTTAATGACCGTGGGTATTATATACTTGTGATTTTGGAATTCTGTGTGAGGAGTGGCATGTTGAGCGGCCTGTTTGAGGATGTTTACTAGGGTGGTTAGGACGGTGTCAATTTCCTCTGGAGTTTTCAGACTGATTGTTGCAATTACCGGCGAGTGATCAGAGGAGAGATCGTAGCATGGTGTTACGTTCATATACCCTTGCGAGATCCCATTGGTTACATAAAAGTCCAAAAGATCTGGGATTTTATTGGGGTCTGACGGCCAATAGGTTGGTGTACCCGTAGAAAGGAAGGAGTAATTATTTTCCTGTATGAGATTAGCCAACTGGCTGCGTTTTGTTGTGATTAGTCGAGATCCCCACAGCGTATGCTTACTATTGTAGTCTCCACCTGCAACAAATTCATGCCCTAGTGTCTGGAAGAATTCCTTGAACTTTTCTTTTTTGATATTGTGCCGTGGTGGACAATATACTGCTGCTACTGTTAATTCGTATGGGAGTGTCTTTACTTTAATGGCTGTGGCTTGTAAGTGATTAGTTACATATTTTGGCAGTTCGATGTGGCTTATAGAACTTTTTATTAAAATGGCGGTCCCAGCATGTGCAGTATTATCTGGATGATTGGTTATATAGGTTGTGAAGTTAGGTATGCGAAAATATGATCTATCTGTGAAATGTGTTTCGCTGACTAGCATGATGTCCACTGAATTATGATGAAGGAATATTTCAACTTCATTTTTGTGCTGTAGAAGGCCGTTGGCATCCCCCAGGGCTATTGTTAGAAATTTAATGAATTTTACTTATCAGCGTGGTAAGCATATTCATCACCATGCTGTTCTGTTCTACTAGTTGCTGAAACATAGCCTTAAACTCATCATGGAATTTGCACAGGCTGATGGAGGGTGTTCCTGTGTGATGTTCGTTGTGTTCTCTATTCTCAGTTGAGCGTAATGTATTTTGTTCGTTGGTTCTGTTATTTTTCACTGCTCCTGCATAGCTTAAATTTTGTAGGATACTATTTGTTTGAGGTTGGTTTTCTGTATAGATGGCTGTTAACGGATTGTGTTGAATGTTTAGTCTATTGTTAGCATTGTTGGATTTTTTTAGTAAGCCTTGGTAGAATTCGCAGCCTTTATAGCTAGCCGGATGAGGACCATTGCATAATGCACATCGTGCAGGTGTGTCTTTGTTTTTTTGTACAATTATTCGTGCTATGAGTCCCTCCGCATTTAACACAAACATAGGGTTTGGTACAATAAGCTTTAGTATGACCATATTGCTGACAGCGCATGCACTGTGATATACCTTTAACTTTTTTGGGTGGTTCAATAGTTATTAGTTGGTTTTGTATTTTTTGTATTTTATAAATATTGTTATTGCTTTGTGCTGGCTCTAGGTCAACAATGTATAGGTTTAAATGTTCTTTTGTTATTCGTTTTCTTGCGTTCATAATATTTCTGACTTGATGTCCGTCTTTACTAAGTTCTTTTTTAATGCTTTCTGTGCTAGTAAAAAAATGGAAGTGCTACCCTATAGGCTCGTTCCTCCTTCGGTTGATATGTATGGTGCACAATTTTGTTTTCTTGTATGAAGTGAATCAGTTTTCGGTAAGTATCAGAGGTATTGCTATTGATTTTTATTGTATTGTTAGCTAGAGATTTTGTGCTGTACTGCTCTATTTCTATGATTTAATTTAATTTGTTTACCATTTGTTGGTAATTTATTACGCCATAGACAAAGATTGGCGGGGGTCGTGGGACCTTGTTTTCTACTTGTATTGTGTTAGTTTCTTCTTCCATGGCATCGGTTAAACGGCTATTTTTATTTTGTATTAAAATGTTTGACTGTTGGGTATATTTATTTTTCTTCGCTTGGTTTGTTTTACTTTTTGCCATGGGTTTTCTTTGGAGTTTTCATGTTTCATCATCGCTGGTTGAGGTTAGTCTGTAGTTCTGGTGTTCGTTGTTTGATTGCTGCTGCCGAGTGGCATGGGAATGGGCTGGTGGGTTAATGTTCTGTTGCGGTAGGAAGAAGTTGCTACTAGTGGGTATTGATTGACTTTGTTGTTGACAGTTATAGTACTGCGGCATTTGTGTGTTAGCTAATGTAACACCCGGTATAACGTTGTTCATTGGGATTACTTGCATGGGATTATTATATGGTACGCCATTTTGGTTATAATTAACTCCTGGGCCATTATATGCTGGTAACATTTTGAATTTGTTAATAGGTTAATAGGTAAACACAGTTACCTTTTATTTAATTTCCTCGTAGTTTATTGAGCATCAAAATATTAAGCTGTTAATATTGTTAAAGTCATGTTAATGAACACAGTAACAAAGATATATATATACAAATGTTAGAAAAGAAATTGAGACAAATATTAAGATCCGATATTAAGAGAAGTAGAAAATAAGTTAAAAAAAATAGGCCATATATTTACATTGTAAGAGATTACACATAAGAAAAGGGCTACGGTAGAAAGTATATACATGACGTTTTTAAATATAGAAAAAGCGTTTGATAGAATGCTTAAAACTAAAATATGGGAATGTTTGTATAGACAAGAGGTAAGCTAATAGAAGCAATCAAGAGTTCTGCCTAATCAGCAAAAACATAAAATCTAATGTATTCTATACAAAGGAAGGGATTAAACGAGGAGGTTGGCTAAACACTTTACCAATTATACTATTTGTTAGGACGCAAAGTACTTCCACGAAGCAAAAGAATCAGCCTAATATTGGAACGCAAAGTGTTTCCGCGAAACGAACAAATTAGCGTAATGCCGAGTCGAGAAGCATTCCCAGAAACCGGCAATTGGGAGTGCAAGCCTACCCATTTACGCAATCTTTTCTAAGAGGAGACATCCCCTACTACTAATAAAAGTGTGCTTCACGTCAGTCCAAGACAGTTCGCTGCCACTACTCGAAAGCTTTCGAACTGTTTAAAGTCTTGGCCTTCATTGAATCGTGCTTTCCACTAAGCATAGGATCTTCCCGAATTGTAAGCCACCTCCGACAACTACGCACCAACATTGTCTGATTGACACCTCTGAAAAAGTACTATCGGAACCAGTGGCGAGCCTACCGCCGAAGAACGCCGGTACCGGAACCGCTTTCCTCGCTGCCACCCCAGAAGAGACTCGCCGGGAGACGCTGGGCACGGCCCCTGAAAGAGCTGTTTAGTGAATCCCCATCTCCCGTGAAAACGGCGGTGGCATCACCGACTAAAGAACGTTTGCAGCGCGTCCTGTGAACACTGTTCCGGCCACCACCGGATTGCAAGAACCAACCCTTAACGTTGACGCCACGGACACGACCCAACTGCCGGCCGGGACCTCAGCACTCTCATGGCCATAATAAACTCTTGTTGTAATTAATGTAAAAAGGAATCTGCAAATAAATGTGAATATTCGTTATACCGTCCCCACACTATTCATGGACAACATCATTAAAAAGCGAAGAAAAAGACAAAAGCCTTATACATCACAACTTAAAAAGTAGAGATTACAGAATGCATATTTATGGTTGATGTAACACGGATACCAAATACAATCAATTCAAGTACGTATATTTCTAACTTCAATATAATAAATTTTGGAATTAAAAAGCCATAAAATGTGTCGTAAATAATGCGCAAAAAAGAATTTCTTTACCAAGCATTATGCAATTTCCGCCAAAATGAGACAAATCAACCTGTCGCAATTTATAAATGACACGATCTTGAATCTTCAGCAACAGACCCAACAATTGCAATACCAATCACAACAATATTCCCAACAACAATCGCAGTATTATTGCAGCACACAACTTGAAAGAATACATTTAGGTAGCGACGAGGAGAAAATTCTACAGAAAATCTATGAAAAGTGATAAATAGTATTAAAAAAAACGCCAATTATTACAAAATCACTAAACAAAAATCTGACCCTGACCGACAGATACAACGCCCTGACAATATGTAAAAAGAAAGCTTAACCACGAATAATGTTGACAAAAAATCCTAAAATCCTTTCCCATCTTTGTGGATGGAGTAGCTAATTTCCCAGAAATTATAAAAAAGCTAATCGATATAGTGGAGGAGTTGGATAGATAAGATTTGATCAAGTTGAAATATTTTTGTGGTAGGCTCTTTTTAACTTCTGTTAACAGGCCTGTATGCCAAACAGCTGCGCAGTATTTTTTCTCTTCTAGTGCTTCATTTATGATTCGCACCATGCAATGACGTTGTTGGATCCAAATTGATAATCGGGAATCCAGTTATTGGTAAATGAATCGTCCCTGATTCTTTGTAAGATTATTATTATCGGTCTGTAAGAGTTGACATTAATTGAATTCTTACCAGGCTTTAAAATCATGTTACTCTAATATATATTTTTTTAAGTGATCAAGCCAGTAGGTAAGCTTAAAAACAGCATTAAATAAATACGTCAGAAGTACCTACTATTCCTTTCTTTGGTAATTATTTTATCGTTCTTGCTGTTATGAGATCAATTCCCGGTGATTTTCTAATATTCAACAGTTTAATTTTATCTTTAACTTTGTTAGATGTTACAGTTGTGATTTTGCGTGTGTTATCAATTAGTTGCTTTAAGAATTCTTCCATTTCTACATCTGGCTCAGTGTTGTGTGAAATAAATACTTTAACGCGATAAGCTACAAACAAGTCGGCTTTCTTCTTATCACTTTTTACCTAATGTCCAAGAACTGGACCTGTTAGTCTAATTGAAGGAATTGTTATTGTCTTATTTATTTTTTTTATGGGTTGTTAAATGGCGTGGTCATACCTGCTTAGGTTGTTAATGTAAGTATTAAATGATTCATTTTTCAATTCTTTTCATTTTGCTTTCAGCCTGTTGCTAACTGATTGAAGTATGTTTTGACAGCCGGTCTTCAATTACGATGTCAGACAGCTCTTGCCTTGCGCTTTTCTACTATTGTGTTTCTTTTTTTATTTCTAAGGGTATGTCTAGTGATTTTTTGATTTGCGTGGTGGTGTAGCTTTTATGTCCGCTTGTGCGTACGATTGTTAAATTTGTTGTTTCTTCTTTATCTAACGGGTACTGTGAACGAATACTAAAGTTGAGATTTTTTCAAAATAGCTCCGACATACGTTTCAGTTTGTGTTATTATGTAATATAGAGTCGGGTTTTCTTAAACAGATCGTAGCAGTTATTGTTGCAATAATAGTTGAATGGTCGGACACTAAGTCGTAGCTTGCCTCTACTTCTACCAGGAAAATTCAATAGATTACAAAGAAATCAAGCAGATCTGAGATTTTGACAAGGTCAGTTGACTAGTATGTTCGGGTATATAAAAGAATACATGTGGTTTTTAATGGCTTGTGCTAGTGATCAGGCATGAACTCCATAACATATTTTTGGTGTTATGGTCGCTTGATATAAATTTAGTGCCTGAGATTTAAAAGTAAGCTTTGAAATGCTTTCTTTTGATTTTATGGGGTGGTGAGCAATACACGTCAGAAAAGGTTATGTTGTATGGCATGCACTTGTCTTTTATTGGGCTGATTTCAAGATTGCCTTTTCACATTTTAGCAATTCATGATGTTGGATTGTTTGTTTTATAAATGTAGCAATTTCTCGTTGAGCAGCATTATCAGGATGATTTGTGTAATAGAGTTTGTAAGATGGGGTGTTAAAATAACTTTGCTCTGTGAAGTAAGTTTCGCTTATTAATAGAGTATCAAAGGTAATGATTTAAAAATAATTTAATTTTTCTTTATGTTGCTTCATCCCACCGATGTTCCAGAGGGCTATCCGCAAAAGCTTGGCCATTATTGTTCTATTTTATTTGAAAGCGTGGTCAGTATAGTTAATACCATGCTATTTTGTTGTATTTGTATGAGCTGATTTAATATATTTTTGGAATTTTCCAGAAATTTGTTTAGCATGGCACTGATGTTTTGGTTGCTATCACCGTCCACTTTTGTTTGTGGAGCTATTCATATTACTTTTGGTTGCATTAAGTGAAATTTTAATCTGCTGTCGGTTAAGAAGTAAGTTTATTAGTACTGGTTTTGGGATATTAGAGTTACTACTGATAGATTACGTTTGTATAAGCAATGATAATATTTGCATCTTTTGTAGTTTATAAGGTGAGGGTCTATTACAAAAGGCACAAGTGGCTGGGGTGTTTTTAGTTTTCTTGCAGGTAGTAGTGTTGTGCGGTCCTCTACATTTAACGCACTCAAATGGCGTGTTACAATAAGTTTTTGTGTGCTTACACCTAGTATATTGTTTGTTTTTTTGTCTTTTCCGGGTGGTTCTGTTTGTATTATACAATTTTATATTCTAGATAAGTGATCTATGTACCAATTTTTAAATTATTGTAAATTTTTATATTTCCATTCCAAAAAACTGCAAAACGGGCAAGGAATTGAACCCGCAAACCTCGCATTCCGAAGCAAAAGCACTACCAACTCGACCAACCGGGCATTGCGAAAAAGCGCGCTTTTTGAGCTGATTTTTTCGTGCGGAATTTTTGTCAGTTGTACAAAGGGGCTATTTTTAAGGCACTTGCACTTGTTTTCTTAAATTTTGATGGAGAATTCGGATTCTGCATCAAATTTGGCTGTCCCTTTTGAAGCTGGCGGCTAGGGGATTTTATGTGCTGTGCTTATGTATCTATAAGAGAAGATATTGGAAAGAGTATCGACTTATAAATCATTACCATTTTTATTATTATATATATTTAAGAACTATTTAAGTGATTTTGTAGATGTCTTTATTATTGTCGAATGGTTCTATATTCACAATGAACATATTCAGTGGCTACTCAGTCTGTCTTTGTTTTGCATTGATAATATTTCTGATCTTGTGCTCTAGCGATGTAAGTTTTGATTTAATTCCTATAATGTCCATTATGTAATGTAGATGCATGATTACTATCCTGTAGGTCCGATCTTCTTCAAGTTACTATTACTTTATTTTCTTTCACAAACTTTATTAGCTTTCTGTATCTGAAGTGTTACAATCGACTTTTACAGTACCATTAATTACTTTTTGTGATGTATTGTTCTTCTCTCACTATAGCGAATAGCTTTTTTATCATTTCTAGGAAATTAACTTTACAGACTATAATTCGTAGCGTCTGTAGGAGTGAAGTCATAAAGACTTATTTTTTATCTTTACTGATATTGCTTTCAACTGTCCTACTAATTTATTAAACGTCTATTTTCAGCTGGAATGATTTGCCAAATGTTAATATACTATGACTTGTAACGTTAATGACAAAAATCAACTAAGTTTTAAATTGAAACTCTATTTAAAATTATTTTAAAGATCTTAATAATAAACTGATGTTGTGCGGTACTTGTATTTTATCTTATTTATTTAGAATAAGCGAAGAAGAACTACAACGAAACCTACTGATATGGAACGAAGAACTAACAAATAACGGTATGAAGATAAACGCCAATAAAACACAAGTGATGCTTATTGGGAAAGATCACCAGAAGATAAAGATGCAAATAAATGGAGAGGAAATTAAACAGATAAAACAGTTCAAGTATCTAGGGGTCACTATAGATAATAACGGAAGACAGGAAATAGACATATCTGAAAGGATAGAGAAATGTAATAAACTATATTACGCAATGAACGCAAATTTTATAAACAAGAGAAGTGACACAAAAACCAAACTTACGGTATATAAAACAATCTTCAGGCCTATTATGACTTATGGATGCGAATCATGGGTATTGACACAAAAAATGAAACTAAGATTAGAAGCCACAGAAATGAAATACTTAAGAAGAGTGAAAGGCGTCTCCTTGAGGGATAAAATCAGAAGCAGTCAGATTAGAGCAGAATTAGAAATTAACCCAGTAACAAGCTTCATTGAACAAAGACAATTAAGGTGGTGGGGCCATTTACAGCGGATGGATCAAGATAGACAAGTCAAACGAATATGGGAAACGAGGAAAGTAGGCAAAAAGAAAAGGGGAAGACCACAGGAAACATGGGATAACACTATAGGAAAAATACTAACAAGGAAAGGAAAAACAGTGGAGGAGGCGAAAGCAATGACAAACAACAGAAAAGAATGGAATAAATTTGTTCATAACACAGACAATCCAGTTTAATTCAGTTTAATTAAGTTAAGAATGTAGATAAGTATTGTATAATGTACATACAAGCCAACACCAATAAGGTAAATGGCTTTTGATTATATATATATATATATATATATATATTTAGAATAATAGGATTTGTTGTATCAGGGTAAAAAAGTTTCTTAACACTTGTAAAAAATTACACTTTTATCAATTCTCTTTTGCTGGAAAAGGAGATTTATGAGGTTGAAAATTTTTGGCGACTTTAGCCATGAAGATCAACCACGTTTCGGCTGATCTATTTTAGATGAAGACTTGCAAGCTGGTTTAGATGGTGAATCTTCATTAAGCACATCAGCTGAATTTGGCGTCTCGCACATGATTGTCTGGAATCATCTGTATTACCTGAATTTTGTCCACCAAAAACCAAAACAACTATTTTATGAACTGAATAAACCACAAGCCAACAAAATTTTCTAAATGAAGGGTTTTGCTAGCGCGATGTTACTTATAATAAAAAATGAGTTTCACCTTCGCCATTTGATCAACTGTGCCGTTTGCTAGAACTTTAACGATATTGTGCATTTTAAAATGGTTTTAAATGGAAAAACCGTAAATAAACTGTATAGCGAACAACTGGAACATATATATAAAATTTTTATAAAAGTATTTGAGTTTCCTTGGCCATATAGGAGCTCTTTTTTAACAAGGTAACGCATAAATAGTGCTACAAAGACTACAGACAAAATGATAAACTAAAATAAATTTAAATATTGACTCATCCAACTTACAGCCCCAATCTTGGACCTTCGTATTACGGCGTGTTTTAATTTAAAGCGCACTTTTTTCGCTGTAGCCGTTTTCGGTCGCTTAATCAAGTTGAAGAAGCACGTTAAGAATTATTTCTTTTGAAGTCGACAGATTGGCATCGTTAGTAGATTTGACAACTTGTAGAGCGCTGTTCAAAAGTAACTGATAATGGTGGTCTAAGTATCAAAGAATAATTGTCGTTTATGACATTAATTTGCCCACAAAACATAAATTATTCCAGGTGTTAAGAAAATTTCTCAACCTAACAGTATTTTATTTTTTAGCCGTTTGATGAGAATAAAGAAGAGTTTACATTGGGTAAAGCAAATTTAGTTAAAGGATTTGGAAAGTAAAAAAATAATTTTTCTTCCACAATGTTATCCTAAAACTCGTCCAGAAATAATGTTACTACAAGTTAGAAAGCATTAAAGCTGCCTGAGTTATGCAACACATTAACGTTGTGTAAATTAGACGCCTCCCAGTAAAATTCGTTGTAGTAGTCAAGAATAAGACAACAAATTTTTTTTAAAGAAGAGAGAAGTAAATAATATAATAAAATATAAGTAAATAGTACATCAGTAGACACATTTAAGCAGTCACTTCCAATGGAGATAAAGTTTATGTAGGGAAAGAGAAGCAGTAATACTCTTTCTCATCAACGCAATCTGTAAGGTAATTTTACTGGTGTTTTTGAAATCAACTAAAATAGTCCAGGACCCCTATTTCAAAAAGTAGGTGTTTCATCAAATAATTGTTGAATTAAGTTTTTGTTAATGATAAGTAAGAAAAAAAATACGTACTTTTGAGTGAACTAAAAAGTAACCACGGATTTTGGTCGCGTATTTTTGAAAAATAAAAAAAGTTGGAAAACACGGTTATTCGCGTTTATCTCGATAATCACGTTTTGTACAACCATATAACCAGAATATTAAATATAGGTAATGAAAAAAGGAAAGTGTTGGTCCTTACCCGATGTTAATCTGTGCAGTAATTATTTTTTTACAAAAAATATATTTGATCAAGTCAACGTAGCGGACGCGAGAGGGGGACAGCAACAGAGAGCCAGCAGACGCTATTCCACTCTCTCGCGTTCGCTATACTAGCTTAATCGAATATTAATTTGCGCAGATTGACATCGGGTAAGGACCAAACCCTTCCTTTTTTATTAACTATGGCTGTTAAAAGGTAAGATAAAACTGTCAAATACATGCCGATCAAATCACAGAATCTTAAATTTTGCAATTTTGACCTTCAAAGGTACCGTGCTAGATAACAAAAAATATGTATCGGTAGATTTATTAGGGGGTAAGAAACAACTATTTAAAATAAAAATATTATCTAGCCTACCCATTGAGTCGCCCAAAAATGGGGTAATAATGTTGTATTAAGTAACAAAACCTCTTAGGCATTTATTTTCAGAAGGATGCACGAAGCAAAGCCAGGGTAGCTTTTACTACAGAGGTTGGCTGATCTTTCGGTTAAGGTACACGTTGGAAATTCACAAATTTTAGTACTTTACACATGTTTATTTATACACATAATAGTAATTAAATGCTGTGACTATACCAATGGAGTCTCCTATAATCGGCTAAGAATTATTTAGTAAAATAGCAAGTGACTAATAGTTTAAAATACTAAGTAGGCATTATATAGAAAGAGAGCTGCAAAACGGTAACCAGATTTTGAACTAACCGTCACAAGTTTTTATTGTCGAGAACGTGTGGTCCTTTACAAAATATACACTTCAGTTATCCAGAGATTATGCTAGAATATTGGTCAAAAGCGTGGCTTAACATTGTCTGATATGTATAAATTTGATGTCAATCGGGAGGTAACATTAGCTCTTGATTGACAACAGATCAGACTTTGATCAAGGTGTAGTCTAGTACGCCTCAAGTAAGTGATAAGTAAGACTGCAGGTGTAACTTGAAGACCTACAGAGTCATCTAAGCTCATCTAGGTTTCATAAAGAGAAACTCTGGTTATTGGAGCAATTTTTTTTTATTTAACACTGAGATTTTTTAAGGAACAATCATATAAATATTTTTCAGTAAAAATCTATTACCGAAGTTTCCCTTCTAAAAGAATGAAAAAGTGTTACACTACTGCACTACAATTTGTATATCATAAATATTACGGTTGGAACTGAAACTACGATGGAGTTTCTTTAACTAGGATAATGCGCCTTTTTACGCAATTATTATCATTAATGGGTTCCCACAGTTTGGGCTTTTTAACAGAAGAGTTGTGGTGACTAAAATAGAATCATTTAATTATTCTCCTGCAACTTTGTAAATTTTGTTATATGAAGTAAATCAATGCTTGAACATAAAATTATTAATAAAAAGGATATTTAAACATAAGCTAACACAATCACTATTACAATAACGGAAAATTTACGTGGTTTTCAAAAAGAGATATTGATGTAAACGTGTATACATTTTACAAATTATTTTCTGTTTGTTAAAATGTAAGCAACCCCAATACATTCAGGCAATAACAGCGTGTGCAGCATAATCATATTTGTAGCATTAATATTGAGCTTGCAGTGATTATAGTGGAGCCACTATAATTGCAGTAAATAAAAATCCAACTATATGTTAGATCGAATTAAATATCATAAGGCCTAAAACATTATTAAACAAATGAATTTCCGGCACGTCCCCGAACGTCAATTATTTCCAACGTAATTAACAATTCCCGATAAAAAGTTTCATTTTGTGTGAATAGCAATTCGTTGCTTTGTGGCAAGTCATAAAAACGCCACTTTAATCGGCCGGGGCGGATATTGGACAGGTCGCTCGGCAGCTAGGTATATTCGCATTTTCTATTGAATCAATAATATAGCATGCAGCATATGTACACAACCATTTAGCGGTTGGTCTGTGATGTTTGAAATGCAGAGATTGGGTCATTTATGAAAGAACGGGTATCAAATGCCGCAATGTCAAGTTTGTAGCAACTTTGCGTTTATATTGAATACAATTTAATTACCATGGAACGGTCGTGCCTTTACTTTGTTTTATCAGCTGCTGATATAAAAGCCCTAGTTATTATTTAGAGTGATGCCTAATTTATTTATCAGACAAAATAAATGGCAAAATTTGTTATACAAGCTTTATGTATGTGTGCATCTTTCAAGCGTAGATTGAAATGTTGTTTTTAAGTCTCAAAATAAATAAAAATAATATATCTGCAGTGAACACTGAAATGGCAACTGTTGTTAACATCAAAACAGTAAGTTTAAATTCAATTTTTCAATATTTTAATTTTGGCCATTATTTTATGAGATTTAAGGCCAAGTATATTCTTTGGAATCCTCTACACCTAACGGTAGGAGAGGTACAGATTATATTATATATCATTCTTTGGAATTGTGATTTCAATAACTACAAAGCTAATAAAGTAGATAAGCTAACCGCCACACATTAATTCTAAATATTAACACCTAATAAATATCTTTATTATTGTTACCGAAACGACTACCAATCAGATCGTTTTGACATTGCAATCACCAAAAAAACTACAAATATCTATGCAACAAACGGTTTTACACAAAAACCGAACTTCGAAATGTAAAAATTAGATAAACAAATTTGCAATATTGTTTTCCATTTATATAGACAAGGTCACTGAAATGCTTACAGATGCATGCAAAGTATAATGTAATGTATATAATAAATTTAACTGAGCGTAAAGATAAAAAAGATGACAACAAAAGGACAAAAACCCTATTTTAAAAACGTAATCAATTTAATAATTACTACCGCCCAATTAAAGGTAAATTAGGCAATTACCAAATACACATATAAAAAAAGCATCAAAGAGAGAGCTAAACGGTACTAATTTACCGCAAGTTACATACTACAAAAACACCAAATTCGATTTACTGTATGAATAAAAATAAAATTAATCGTACGTAGAAAATTTTGAAACTATAGATACACCTAATATTCTAGAGACAAATAAATTCCATTTTTAAGGAGTAACTTTATAAATCGAACCATTTTTTCCAATTATTACTAACTACAATACTCACTTTTACGACTAAACGCAATAATTATACACTACTTTTATTAGTGAAAAAACTACCGAATTGCATACTTATACTAAAAGTCGTATTTAAAAATCCATCCAAAGAACCATCTGCATACGTGGTTATACTTTTCAATGCCTCACTACTATTAAAATACTTCCCTACAACCTAAAAAAACTATTTGTAGTTCCTATAGTCCTGCTTAACTTCTCAAATGAGTTATTCTTAAATAACTTAACACTGCACTGGATAAGCAATGCATAATCCCGCGCTTCGAATTTGGATTTTGTAAAGATTAATTAGTATTCCAACAATTGCATGCATTAAACAAGAACACAAAAGTAAACAGTACACTGCAACGATCTTCATGGAAGCATTCGAAAAGGTGGGGATAAATGGATTACTCTTCCAACTCTTCTAAAACTCGAGCGCAATAATTTGTTCTTCTTTTGAATAAATTTATTTCTGTTAAAATAAATAGTTCAGCTTTAACAGTAAAAAAAAATTACGCTGGAATCCCTCGGGGGAATGTTTTAGATGCAACACTTTTTAATATATGATCGTACGACAGACTCAATCCAAGATGTCATTTAATAGAACTATTAGGACTATTTTTATATAAAATGATGACTTTTGCACTGCTATTGATTTTTTATATAAAATAAGTAAATCCTCGGCAAGTGCATAACGCGCATACTCTACCACATGATATGCAAATAAGCTTACACTTTGTCTATTACAACATGCTGTAAGAAGTCTAATAAAGACAAATATACTTTATTCTTTCTTCTTCTCTTTCTTCAGCCTTGTAGCGCCCAGTATTGAGCATAGGCCTCCCTTTTTGGGGGGGATTTGGCAATTAAACGCCACGCTTGCCGGGCGGGTTGGAGAGTATACTTTATTACTTAGCATTTATGTCTGCAACATGTTCGTAACAACTATTCCCAAGCCCAGCCGGCCTGTCGCTCACGTGTGGCTAACTGTCATCGGAATCAAAGGCTCAGTCCATGACTCCGCTTGAAGACCGATAACCCACATGATCACCTTTGACCGCCTGAACCATCTAAACCACAAATTGATTGAACTGGGAGCTGAAGGCTGTAGCTAGACGAACGATAATTACTAGCAGTTACACCCAAAGAAATATGTCTTCCAAATGTCTCCTCGTTTGAGTAAGCAACAAAAACGCTTATATTATCACTTTAATCGTTTACAATACAATAATCTCAAAAAAACTTACCACTAAAGCTATTAAATATTTAGGTATATATTTGGACTAACTTGTATTAGTATCTATATTAAACTCAATCAATAATTTAATTACCTAAGGCTATTATATCCCTTAATAATTCACTTCGAGTAGATTGCAATATTCTATTATATAACTTACTTCTTAGGACAATGTCAACGTACAATACAGCATTATCGTCAGTATCAATTATAAAAAGTTGTAAATATTTTAATAATATATATTGCATATATCAGCATATATTTTTGGATTTATAAGCAGCTAACAAATCCACTTTGAGATGGATATTTGCACCATCCATGAATTTCTGCAACGATGAATGAAGAAATATATTGCTGCCCTTAGTAGTAGCAACAGCAAAATCATTTGATAATTGGGTGTAAAAAACCACCAAGAAAGAGACTTTAAACAATAACAATTTACATAAAAGGTAAATGTGCAAAAGTACATGCTTTAAGGTATGCGTCAACTTCTAAGCTACGCGCATCAGTTTGTATGCTTCGCCGTTCATTTTATTATCTGATTTTAAATGCAATTTTGTATCCACTTCTTCCGTTCACTTTCATAAAATTTGATTGATTTACTTATAATTTAAAAGCCAAATTATTTATTTAATGTTCAAAATACCTTTTTTTACGTTTTTATAAAACAACGGATAATACTTGCATAGGACAGTTGATTACGCCAAAACTGTGGATCTAACGTACTGTTTTAATTTTGGAAAAGCAAGGGCAAGGCTGCCCGCCTTTATCGGTTCACGATTTACTTCTCAAACTGTTTCAAAGTTTCAAAGTAATGAGATTCTCAATTATACTTCCTTTTTGTGTTTTTTTGGACTCCAGCACATATTAAATTTATCATAGCCTTTATTTATGCTAAATCTGATAAGCGCAATTGAATACGTTTTAGAAATTAATGGAAACATTTAGAAAATAATTACTCACAATCAGAGAAATAAATGAAAGAGGCACAAAGTCCTCAATAAAGTAAATAAAATTAAAAAATGCCTGCAGAAATGCAAATTTTTTTATTTTAATATTATAATATAATTATGTTCTTCTGTAAATTTAATATATTTAAAATATGTTTTTACTAAAGCTTCTTTTTAGTCTTTTATGTTCACCTTTTTGACCAAGGTTATACGTCACTGCACTGTCGCATTCACTTATATTATCAAAGAATTTGTTCCACTGTTTATTTATGTGATCCAGTAGAGGCGGTAAATTCAGATATTTGTGAATTTGGTCATTCCGTACAAACCATGGCGCATTCACTGAAATTCGAGCAACTTTATATTGCAGAACTTGTAATTTTCTGTGGTGTGTATTAGATGCATTTCTCCATACAGGGCACGCATTTGTTAAAAATAGGCCTTAGTATTGTTTTATATATTAGCATAGTGCACTCTACACGCAAATGCGATTTTCGTTTTATAAGCGGGTATAGGATACCAGTCTGGCATAGCAGTCACTTAGTTTTTTTGTTTACATAGAAGCCCCATCCTAGTCTGGTGTCTAAGTAGACGCCCAAATATTTAATTGCTGAATCCTTGTCCCATTCAATCTTATTTTGGTTTAATTTTATGATTGGTAAGTTCTTTATTTGTTTTAGGGTAAAGATTTTTGTCTGTGTCTTTGTTACGTTGATTTTAATTTTCCAGTTGTTAAACCAGTTGTGCGTCTCATCTAGGGCGCTTTGTAGATAGTTTACTGTTACTTGGAGGTTTTTACTTTGTATTAAGATGGTAGTGTCATCCGCGAACATAGCCAAGGTAGTATTTTCAGTTGTTTGCAAGTCGTGCATGTAAATATTGAACAATAGTGGTCCCAGTATACTACCTTGCGGCACTCCCGCCAATATTGGTCTTTTATTTGATACAACAGTATTCACTCTCACGGAGAATGTTCTGTCTTTTAAGAAGGACGAAATTACGTTAATCATATAGTCTGGGAATTCCAGTTTTATTATTTTGTACCTTAGTTCTAGGATAAATGCTGCTAGAGTCTATTTCTTATTCTCAAAGCCTGTCTCTATTAATTCGGTAATTCTCATTAACTGGTGTGTTGTCGAGTGCTTTCTTTTAAATCCCATTTGATGATGAGGAATGATATTACGTTCATTCACTATCGCTTGGATCCTCTCATGTACAACTTTTTCCAATAGTTTAGAGAGTGTTGAAAGTAAACTGTTAGCAGTTAGAGATTAATGGTTCTTTTGAAATATGGCACAAAGAGGTAGCAATTCATGCAAATAAAACAAAAGTTGTATTTTAGAATTATCAGATCGTTTCTTTCAATATTTTTTATATAAATTACATTGCTCACGTTAAAAAAAAACACTAAATACCATTAGTAGTGCAATGTTTGTTGACGCCCAGAAGTAACTACGCATTTTGACCTCTTACCATCGGAAATCAAATTGTACAACCCAGAAGTGATCTATGGAAAGAAAAAAAAAAAAATAAACGTCAAGAATAAAGCGCACCTTAAATAAAGCAGACAGTTGGTACATCTTATACGAGTAACAAACGCAAAGCATTAAAAAAGTTACTACACGCAAAATTATGATAAAAATTGGTAGAGGTTATCAGCACAATGTATTAAACAAATAAAAGAATTTTCTTTGGGAAGGAATAGAAAATAATGAAAAAATGAACAGAATAGAATGCTTCAGAACAGCGGTGAGTAAATATTTCGAGTCGTGGACTACACTGATTTTTGTCTGGCTAGCCATTTGTAAATAATTTTTCTTGCTTTTTAATACATAAGATTTCCTCCATAATAAAGTATTATAATTATAACCTCCAAAAACTCAATTTCATTAGTAGATATCACTAGTTTTTACAAAAGATTATAGTTAATTATTAACTAAAATAAAAATATGTTAAAAAAGTAGTATCGACAAGCCGTGGGCTGATGCTGTAGTTTGTAATCCATAATTCGTCCATTACATCCTTGAAAACAAATAATAACATAAAAGAAAAAATAAAAACAAAATAAAATAATTCGAACCGTGATGAATCAACTATTGGTGAGAAAACTAAACTGCAAAAAAAACATACCAATGAATAGGGCAATTAACAAGAAGTAAAAGGAGAACTGAAGTTTAAGGAAATTTCTAATCTGAACTAAAAAAGAGTGAAAACAAATACAATTTTACAATTATTGAAACCGTAACCAGAAAAACTATAAGAAGATACAGAAATCAAACATACTTATGTCTTTACATGCCTTAAAAACTTGAATCACTGCCGACGCTGAAAGTATGTTTGATAAGAAAATGGGTGTATGATTCATTAACTTAAAAAGCAATTTGAAGAAATATATTAACATATGGTCACATAATGATGACTGAAAGAGAAAGTTTTAGAAAACCAGCTATCAACTAGAGAATAACAAAAAATACTATAATCAAACATAAAAAATGTGAAGATTCCAATAAAAGTCAAAAATGCACTTAGCAAAGAACCACCTAATAGTAGCCGTATTAATTGTCTGGGAAAGTCTTGCCATACCTTATACAGAGAACAAATATAAAAGTTAAGATATAACATTCCAAAATGTAAATACCCCGAAGAACTAAAAATAAGAGAAATAAAAAGGCAAAGCTAGCTTGCGTGCTACAGAGTGTAGAAATAACTATAACAAAGAAATACGTAAATCAAATCTTTAAGAGAAAAGACAGACATTTGAATAGTATCATATATCAAATCAAATATCTTTAAAGCACAATGCGGAGGTCCCCGGTTCCTGGCCGTGTGAGAAGCATTGGTTGCCAAAGTAACGCGTTCGGGGCCACGCGGAAATACATGAACGATCGTTGCTATATATTTCGTAATATCAACATAACGTCAACGCCTATTATGGCGATGCACCAAAGTGAAACGCAATTCGTGACTGGCACAATCGTTGGAGGGCAGCAATAGTAACGATTGCTACAGAAAGTTCGTAACACTTGCATTCTCTATAGCAGTCAAGCGTAGCTGGCTGGATTTTCTAGTATTATATTATATAAGAGGGCGGGCAGGGGGAAAACATCCAAAAATAGTAAAAATGGATGTGCTGCAGATGCGATAAAAAGGGCCGTTTTGCTAGTCACTCCTTCTAGAATGAAATACTGTTTGGACTTTCCATTAGTAGAATTCAGACTTGACATGAGGAGGTGTCCGAAGTATAGGTATGTCTCTAATCGAAGCGAGAGAATAGAAGGGAAGAAATAAATCGCAGACGATTAAACTCACAGCTCTACAACAACAAATTTAAATATGAATGTGACAGCTACAGGCTCACTGCACAAGTTGATAATAACACGACTTTATGTACCTTTACTCAATGAGACAAACCAAAGTGTCATCAATAGATTTAATTGATATAGAAATAAAAATGATGACGTAGTAATTTATGTAAAGTAACAACGAGAGTTGTAAGAGAGTGGTAAAAGGAGAGGCTTTGCAAGGTAGGATTTACTTGTTTCCAAACAAGCCACTACCAAAGTATGTCATGAGTCAAAAAGTAGAGTTGAAAAAAAATGTTTAAACTCAAAAGGAGAACCTAATTGGGAGAGATTTATAAGCAAAATCTCCGATGTAGAGTACTAAAAATGAAAATGAGTGCATCTCTCAACTTCACTTCAGGCGACATTATATAAAATCAGAGAGACAAGCCTACCTTCTTAAAATATGATAGCGACTTAATGATAAATATAACGTTGTAACTGTCAACAGTTAAAATGTGTCAAAAGAAGCAATTATATCAAGCATTATAACGTATATTTTGAAATAAAAATTAAAATAGAATGATCTAAACATTGGAATCCACGAAAAAATATAGAAGAATTGTATTAGTATAATATACAAAAGCTTAAGAACAAGAAATGTGGTTTAGATAAATATTACTTTCTATATGAATACTCTTACACAGCTTTTTATTAGAGAGAAAAAGGTCCAATGATGCCTACAAGCAAAATAAGCAACTGCAACGTATTAGCAAGAAGTGTTTAAAAAAACGATTATTATTTTCTAGAAAAGAATACAAAAACTTAAAAAATAATACAAGAAGGACTTGATGGGGAAAGCTATTTGAATAAATAAAAATATTTTACGTGACGATTTTAAAATTTTCCTTCTTACCTAAAGAGCATATGCCGAAGCACTTGAGAAAATCTTCCCAAATCAAGGAGATAGTGTGGAGAAAAAATTATAAATGAAAAAAGAAAAATTATTTATTACCGGTAAACTAATAAGAGGGATTGAAAAAATAAATTTAGAGATTTTTGTGTAATGTTTCAATGGATCTGCATGAGTTTTTGAAATGAATGAGCTTATTTCTGGGCAGAATATTCTCAGGTATTGAAAGTTCAAAAGACTAATTTCAATAGAAAAACTCAAGAGAAAAACAGTTTAGGTAAGTTTATAAAGCACTTGCTTTCAGATAGACTGGAAAGAAAGGTATGAAAACGGGAAGAGTTACCCGATCAGTTATGGGTTCAGGGAGGCTATACCGACGCCATAAAAAGTTAAAGGAGATAACTGAAATTTTAAGGTAAGAATAGGAATCTGTGTATCTTTGTTACCTTTGAAATAGAAAATACCTTTAATTTAATATTTAAATAAATAAAATTTAATAAAAAAAATGTGGTTAAATAAATAGGAGTTGCTCACAAGACAAAGGTATAATAATGAATAGAATAAGTAAGATAAAAATGACTAGAAGCATTTTACATAAATCTGAGGTTGCCTTATTTTTATCAAGTGTATACTGTGATGTTCTGAGACTACAACTTTCTACTAGATAATGTCGTACTGCTGTCGAGCTCAGCTGACGAGTGACCGCTAGCGACTAAAACAGAGCTCAATTAAGGTAATGGTGAGTAGAAAGGAGAATACTGTACAAGATATAAAAAATTAGTGAAAGTACACTAAAGAAAAACAAGACAAAGTACGTAAGTTCAAAATATCATCAACTATAATATTTGTATGCAAACTTTGAGAGAAATATAACCTTAACAAAGCATGTTCAAAGTGGTAAAAAAGGCAAGTACAACAAAAGTTGTGCTCAGTAAAATTTATAATGCTCTATGTACCACCTGTAAAAAGTAAATGAACACGATGAAAATTTTGTAGCGAGGATTGACGCTACACATATATTGTGCGTAGAGGGCGGCTTCGGAAGTTACTCTAATGGCGACCGTGCATAAACTAACGTGTAAAAAGTATCGAAGTTACATAAAGTGAAAGAAATATCGGAATTAAGAGTGTAGTAGCGCATATTTATACAAATAGAGAACAAAACTTTTTACATGCGCTCTTGCGTTACTAAGTAGACATAGAAAGGTCGATTATTATACGACTCAGATGTTGACTGAATTTACATTTGACTTTCAAAGAGTAAGGGAGTGCGTATTTATTGCGCTCCGTTATCTTCAATTGTCAGGTGCCTTTTGTGTGATAATGTCTCAAAAGTTAACTTTTAACACAATCAAATAAGCATTTATTAACAGATTTCAAAACTATATGTAGAATTTATTGATTTTGGATGTAATTTACTGAAACGATTTATTGACCGACCATTTGGCAGTCTTAGTAACTATCAGTACAACAATCATCACTAAGGAAACTCTCATAAGACTGGATTTCAAAACTGCTGGCAGGTATTATTTCTAAACTCTACTTGACCAAAAAGTCAATGTCACGTTCAGAATTAAAACCACGCAAAACCTTAAAGATGCAGCTGAATATCCCACAACTCTATTACAAAATGCTGCAAGGCAGGCAACACCCAAATCCCCAAATATAGTCAGAACCAACACTATACCCCATCATACCCAAGACCTGATTTTGGAAAACGCCTAGCTAGGAAACGGTGGCAACAAACCAGGGATAGAGTCGACAAAACTTTATATAAGAGGCTTATCCATCGCTTTCATAAGGCCCTTTTAACTTTTTATTATTTAGTTTTCTCTAGATGACCATTCAATATGGAAAATCACAAGTTTTATTGTAGCGATTCTACGAATTAAAAAAAATAGATGGTAGTTAAACCAAATCAGATCAGGATAAAGCCGACATCTTTGCTGAACATCTTGCAAACGTTTTTGTGACACCACCAACTCCAGCAAACGACGACGCAACAGAAATTAAAACTTTTCTTGATTCACCTTGTACAATGTCCCTCCCACTAAAAGCCTTCTCACCAATTGAAGTTTGAAATAAAACATGGCTGATTAAAACTTGTAAAGCTCCTGGCTACCGCTTACTAGTAGGAGAAATCCTTCACAATTTACCTAGAAAAGCTTTAGTTCTTCTGACCCTATCTACAGCGGTATTTTGAACTGCGTCGTTTTTCGATTCATTGGAGACACGCTTACGTTATTGTGATTATCAAACCTAAAAAGCAACTAACACAAACTCTATCCTGCAAGCCTATAATTATCTCTTGTCTAAAATGTTCGAAAAACTATTCCTGAAAAGAATCAAAAATCCTAGATTTAGACCTAATATTTCCATCTCACTAATTTGGATTTTGCGAACAGTGCACCAAGGACCCCAACTCGTCACCACAATGATGGAATGCCTTGAAACCAAAAAAATTTGCGCCAGCATATTTTTGGGTATCAAGTGTTTGCTGAGGTCTGGCATACTTTATAAAGTCAAGTTACACTTTCCAAGTCAGTTCTATCTTGTTTTCAAGTTCTACCTAAGCGAGAGAACTTTACAAATTAAAATTAATAATACAGTCTTAAGTTACCAACACATAATTGCTGGTGTACCACAGGGCAGTGTACTTAAGCCACTTCCTTACCTCTTATACACAACTGGTATTCCAAACACTCAAACCACCGTTATATCTACGTTCGTTGATAATACAGCAGTTTTATTTGTCAACGATACCTCAGCAGCTAGAGCAGAACAAAATCACTTTGACCTAATTGAAACTTGGTTCATTCGATAGAGGGTTACAGTGAATATTAGCAAGTTTTCTCAAATAACTTTCAGCACCTAAATCTCAAACTTAAACAAATGGATTGGCTCAACGACCGGCACTCAAATTTCCCTATCGAACAAACTCCTCCTCTATAAAGTTATCCTAAAACCCATATGGACCTATAGGATACACCTTTAGGGCTGTACGCAAGCCTCCTGTATAAAAATACTCCAATGCTTCCAATCGAAGACCCTATGTATTATAACAAACGGCCCATGCTATATCCGGAACGACACTTTACACACCGACCTTCAAATACCATACACAGCTGGAGAAATCCGTAGAATTGCAAGTGCCTATTACGGCAACCTGGATGGACACTCCAACCAGTTCGTAGAACCGCTTACTACCCACCCAATAGTTCGAAGAATGAAACGTCGGTAGCCACATGACTTAGTTTGGAACTGATGCATTATTTTGGGGTCCAACAATGGCTGAACCCTTTTGATGTTAATGTACCTTTCTACCATTTGCTTATTACTTCAATGTAAAGTAGCTTGTAAATTTACAGTTAATTAAAAAAATATTGACTTAGCAGTGGTGTTTGAAGATGCACAATATAAGAAACTATTATTTCAATATTTTTGAGAAGACGAGGATTTCGGCGAACAAACAAAGTTTATGTGTTTCTTCTGGGGTAGGAACGAAAGGAAATGTGGAAGAAAACGGAAAATATGTAGGATGCTAAAATGTGAAATCAAATAGAGGATATTAACTAGAATTATGCGAATATAATGAAAAGGAAACAGTGCGAGGTAGACAGATACAAAAGAATGGACTTAATTCACACTGATAGTCCAAGAGGCCCAGGCTGCTAAAATATCTGTGTTGACATTGAAGCAAAGTCAAGAGATGGTTTCGGAAGTCTAGCACTACCTGGCTCAATAGATGTCGAGCGCCAGATACACACAATAGATTTCCCTTCCACAAAGAGGTTGTTTATATTTACATTACAACAAAATTCGTACTTCGAAAACAACTTTAAAGCAATTGCGTTTGCTAGATACGTTGAAGAGGTATCTTTTCTATTCATGCACTATTCGTATTACTCTCTTGTTAGCATTGCTTAGTTCTTGCTTTTTTGTCTTCTGGGGTAAATAAGGTAATTTTTTACCCTTATTTTTATTTTCTTATATAACTATTTCATTTCGGGGGTTTATTAAAACAGTTATGTTTCATTTCTCCTTCTATGATCTTTATTAGTTTTTATTTGATTATTTTTTATAACAACATTCTTTCTTTATTTACTTCATTTATTATTTGTTCGGTTCGTGTATTTATATTATTATTTTTACTTTATACTTTTTATACTTCTGTTGATGATTTATTTGTATTCATAACTAGTAAAGTTCCGTGTCAAAATATATTTCACTTATACATTATATGATATAATAATATAAAACGAAACTAGAACATCAGTAATTAAACAGTAAAAAAAATTAAAACCGATCGGACGATTAAAATAAAACAGCAGTGCGAAACAATGTCATTTATTTTCCGCCAGTTTGCACAGGTAAATGACGGAAATGGATCCTGCAATCACGTTTTGCAGCGCGAAACAGGCCTTTCTGCGGCAAACAGGAGTTATTGCCCTCGCGGAAGCATGTCCCAATTACACGTCCCGCATGTTCGTGACTTTATCCGGGCCCCTGACACACGTTTCATCAGGAAAGCCGAAAAGACGGATTATCTTTAATTATCTGAGACATCGAATGATGCCAACTCCAATTGTGTCTTAGCAAGAAACCCGCACCGGCAAAAAGAGTGTCACGGCAATAGAGACTTCTGATCAGAGCCGGCCGTATTTTTCAGGCGCGCCGTATTTCAGGCGCAGAGATTACTACCCGGGCTGCGCTTTTTGCACAATGCCGAAGAAAATAAGATCGCCGCGAAGTGAAAACCATCGCTGCTGCCTAAACGGGCGGACGTGCAGCGCGCCGAATTATAACAATGGCGATTATCCGGCGAGTTTATTTATGCGATCGCGAAGGCCCGCCGTTCGGATTACATCCTTGTCGCCCAGGACGAGGACGAAGAGGCGGCCTACCAGCGGGTATTATGAAATTCGGAAAATCCTAATAATTAGGTTTGTAGGAATTAGCGCCGCCTTAATGGAAACCTGTCATTTTTCCGCGCCGGGGCAAGATATATTGACGTATTGGACAGACATGATTGATTATAGGAACAAAAAGTAATTAAATTGTTCGTGACGGTCTAATCTATATTCAGAGCGAATTATTGTCCTTATTACTTTTATTTTTGCTTTGCGTGCGCGGGTTTTTGTTATGGCTGAAGTCTCCGGAAATTGTATTTATTCACACCAAAAATTTAATAGCAGCGCTTCTAAAAAGCAGAATAATAGACTGTGAAATAGTTTGTAGTTATTTTCTTAATAAACAATTTTTTAATTTACTTCTACTAGGAACGTTCACACTATATGGTTATATAGTTTGAATCAGCCATAATTAATATATTGCTGTCTTTATAGACAACATGTTGCACTACTTATGTTCAGTAAGTGAATCAGATTATTTGCAATTTTCGAACAATAAACATTGACTTTACAGTCTTTCTCAATGCATTTAAAATGGAAGTAATCAAAGAACATATTTTATATATTATCTATTACAAATATAGAAAGTAATGCAAACAAATCCGCTAAAATTATTCAAAGTGTATACGAAAGTGATCTAATTTAAAAAAAATGTGTTAGAGATGGTTTAGAAACAATGATCTTAGGTTAAAGGCCAAGGAGGGCTTTAAGCGGCCCTTTGGTTTTAAGATTAACTTTGAGCCCTTTACTACAGTTCATCAACTTGTAAAGAGTTGTATGTAAGTTATATGACCATTCAATGACATTTGAAACAAATGAGTAAGCGGTAAAGTCGGGAAAATGGATATTATATAACCTATCGCTGATAAAGTTGCATTGATCTGTGCATAAATTGTTACACTCTTGTTTTAATTCCTGAAACAATCTGTTACTACACTCAAAAAATAGATATGCTGTATGTAAAAGAGACAAAATTTACATAAAATCTTTAAATTTGACTCATTAACTTTTGAACAAGCATGTAGTCATGTTATTGAAGTTTAACTTAATAACGTCATTTTCTAGCTTTTGTTTCAGTTTAGACCTAGTTGCTTCGCTAGTAGTGTGCACTAAAGAGGACTACAAAGCAACAATCCTATTTGTCTGCTCAAAAAGTGTGATACAGGTTAAAATTTATTTATAACAAGACGGAAACAGTGTTTACTATGTACAACTGTATATGAGTGGACCGAGAAGTTCAAAAGTGGGCGAAGTCAGAGCAGTATGTCTGTTAATCTACACCACTGGTGAGAAGATTCAGTAATCTCGAGAAATCGTACTGGTAAACCGGCGAGTTACCATCTACGATGTAGCATGTTATATGTAGATAAGTCATGGTTCTGCCTATTGCATTATTTACGGCGAATTTGATTTTTATAAAGTTTCTGCAAAATGGAGAACATACCGTATACGGCCTGCAAGATTGTTGAAACCGTTACATATTCGGGTTCTCAGGTGCTATAACACTCCGCCTGCAACCAAATCTCTCAGCTTTCGAGTATTATTTTTTTGGGTTTCTCCAGATCTTTTATAAAATCGTTGATTTTGAGGAAGTGAAGTAGAAATTATTAGATATTTAAAGAAATATATTGAAAGGAATACCTAAATTAACACCTAAATTTATGCAGATAAATTGAAAAACTAAAGTGCATGTTATCAGCACCGATAGCTTAATCTAGTAGATAAAACAATACCGGTTGTGTCTCTTGCAATGTTTCATTATTCTCTTATACACTTTCAATATTGTTTCAATTGTTTGTAGAGTACCTAACCAATAATCTATTTAGAACTGTACTTAACTTGTTGGGGACTTCCAGAGCCCTGAGTTTTTCGTAGCATTTCTGTACTAGCTCGAATTTTAACTTTGGGTTATTTAACGCCTTCAGTATATCTAACTTTCTGAATATACTGATTCGTATATTTCGATAAACTTTTAAATTATTTTGTCTGGTGCATTGTAGTATAGCAAATACCTCCGTTTTACACGAAATACATATTCGTATAGGTTTCCGTGGTTAACTATGTTTAAATGACTTAGTTCGCGGGTTGAACCACGTCTTATTTGAGACAATTCTCGGCGTTTCGGCATCGGCTTTGATGCGATTTTCAAGAGTTTGCTCTTCACTCGGAGTCTTAATCTGCCTGCTTCCCAAGGAAAATTACAAGTTTTTGAGTAAAACTTACTCTGTCCTTGCAGCTTATATATTTTATATATTTATTTACATCCACAATATTGATATCAAAATTTATATTGACTACAAATTTTGGCGCCATATAGTCTGTTCTCATATCCGATGTGCCTCAGTTACATGTCTAATTTTCAGATCTACCACTTCCATACTTTTTCTGCGAATAGGTGGGCTGCACAGTCTATAAAGAAGCAATTGAAGGAACGAGAGGTGTTGCAGTTTCGCTATTGCAAGTGTTATTGTTGTTTTATAGCGCCTGTTATTCCTAGACAAGCTAGTCATTCTATCTTAGTTAGTACAAGTTATAGCAGTTTTTTGTGTCATCTTTCTCTACCAGCAAAGCTGCACGTTATCATGAGTTTCATCAACATGTATATCCAATTCATCACTCGTTTTGGACCCCACGTTTTTCTGTGTGAGTTTTACCTATGATGAGTACTGGTCTGTGGCAACTCGTATATAATTGTACACTTTTAAGTTGCAACAACGCTTCTTTGTTAATTATAACACTAGGATACGGTTTTTTAGTTATGAATTACTGAAAAACGTAATGCATAGAGCACCTCTAGGCAAAGGGTTCCTTGTTTTAAATTTATTATCTAGTGATCTTAATTTAGCTAACTATGTGCAAAAATAAGTAACAAACATGATTGATCTTAATTAAGTCGTTACAGGTAGAACCTTATTTGAAATGGTATTTTACTTTATGTTCTTATTTTTAATATGGATCTCAAAAATATTTTTTTTACATTTTCTCTTTAGTTCTCTTCTTTTGATTTGTATTTTTTCAGATTTTATTATTTTAATTGGTTCATTGTTTTTTGTAATCCTTAGAATTAATAAATTCCTTTTTATTAATACGTTGTGTAAAAATTTTCCGGAATTTTGACTGTTAGTTGAATAAACGATGCTTGGGGTTACGGAACTGTTGGGAAACGGCACTCTAAAAACTTGGACTTCTACGCCCGCGGAATCGATCTGTTGTCCGAGAAGTGGCAGGAAGTCATTGATGTTGAAGAAGAGTACTTTGACTATTAGTTTTGCCTTTGTTCGAACTTAATATATGCATAAAATCATAACCAAAAGTCAAAATTCCGGAAAATTTTTACACAACTTATTATTATAGTAATACATATTCTGGATTGTATGTCACACATACTTTTATTGTTTGTTTATTGAAGGTTTCTATTTTTTTTAATTTAAATGGACTAATCAGAGCCGGTTCCAAAACCATTGGCCTGAGACGTCAATTTTGAAAGGCGCTACAATCTCCCTATTTTAATTGGAGAAAAATGTTAGGTTTTTCACATGAATTAATTATTATGATGTTTCTAATGTTAAATTTCCCTTACATAATTAAATAATAGGCGATTACTTTCTCGTAAATATTTTTTTTAATTTTCAATGAATCAGAAATCAGTGTATAAAGCATTCTATAAACTAATGTTTTGTCTTTAGTGTATGTATGAAAGAATACACTTATGGTGGGAGGAGAAAGACATTCAGTCACACTTCCCCAGCTTTCCTATTGTAGGTCCATTGTCCAATATCGGTTCAGTCTTCTGTTCTAAATCGGGAGTAAAAATAGTTGTAGTAGAGGCTTGAGATGCAGTTCCAGATTTTTGTGATATTTGGAGTATTTCTCACAAATGGTACCTTGAGATCCGCGTGGACGGTAAGCGTTAGTAATAGTCCGTAAAATATTTGACTGGCATCGTTGAAGTATGGCCACCATTAATTTTCTTGCGCAGTTTCATAACTCTATCCCATATGTCCATATACGCTTTAGTATTGTGTTGTTATTTAGCTATAATTTTAGCCTTCTGTCGATTAGCGAACTGAGCTTTTTCATTTTTATGTCGAGTTGTTGCCTTTTTTTCACAATGTGGGATTTCTAATTAAGTTTACTGTTCAGGGTTAAGCCATGGTATTTCACTTCGTTGGTCTATGGGAGTTTCTTGTTATTTATGTAAACTACTGGTCAAGATGATTTTCTAAGAATAAATGTTGTGTTTGGATTTACCTCCACTAACTTTAACGCGCCATTTCTAAAACCAACCCTGCAAAGAGCTTAGGTAATCTTGTAAGATGAGGCTGTTGCTGGATCTTGATACTTTGCAACGATGCTTATGTCATCTGCAAATGTTTCTGTGATTGCGTTATCGAACGTTAGTAAGTTCGTTGTATACAATAAATAAAGAAAGGGTCCGAGAACGCTTCCTTACGGTACTGCTGCAGTTATTGCATAAATAGTGGACACTTTAATGTTAAATTTTGTTTAAAACTCACGATCACTTAAGTACAATTTTAGAAGTTTAAAATATAAAGAAAAAGTTTTTTTAATTTACTAAGTAAATCAAACTTGATCTAGCAATGATGTGCAATATTACTGATCTCCCGTTTCTGTATTTATTTCACGTGTTATTTTGTAGTGGAGAAGTGAGTTTGTCGAAAACCAAATTGGTGATCCGGTATTCAGTCTTGTGGGGGTAGTTCTTAATTGGGTTTACTTGCTACTATCCTTTCAAGTAACTTAGAAATTACAGAAAGTAGAGTTATTAAGCGATATGATGCTACATAACTGTTTTCCTAGCTTTGGTATCAGAATTATTTGTTTAAGTTTCAATTGAGTAGCCTATACGTAGAATAACGTTGAATAAATTTTTTAATTATACTGTTGTTTTCTGGGTACTTGATGTATTATTTTATGTGTTATGTTGCATGTTTTTTATTAGTTTCCAGATGGTGTTATCGTATCTGCTTAAGCTGCTGACTTAAGCGTTAAACGAAGTGTCTTTTATTTCCCTAAGTTTTAATTCTAGTTTATTACACATTTGGTGTAGTTTTGTTTCTTGAAATATCGCTTCTCTCGTAAATAATGCACATCTTTATTAAAATTTTAGAAAATAAACAAAAATGCAAAAGTTACTGCCTAATGCAAAACCTTGCAAAATTTACGAAAAATAAATTTTGAACTAGATTTGCGAAAGAAGGTTTTGTACGAAAAATTTAGTGGAGCGTTAATGAATGTAATTGGTTATGCTCTTTCTTTAACCACTTAAAAATCAGATGCAGTACAAAATAAAAATAATATAAATTTAAATGCTAACATTATTGCAAGAAGAAATATTCCTTAGAAATTGTATAACATCCTTAAACAATTTCAAATTTAGCAAGTGTACACAATGCAAAAACCAAAAGTCTCACGTAAGTTGCTCATTGCCTGCTTTATAACATTAAATTGCAATATATTTGCCAGTTCATATACTAATATTTAATATTTTTGAAATACACATTTAGCTGTAATGTTGGCAAGGGTCAGCACTAATTAAGTTTGTTTCCATTCACCTCGGCGTATTCAGTTTATTTTGCTTATAAAAGCTAAAAGAGATTACTACCAAATAAATATGAGGCGAATTAGTTCTGACTAATTTCTCTTTACATACAAAGCTGAATGTTTGCTCCTTTGCATAAAATGAATAGTACAGAATACAACGGACAAAAGTTAATTATTTCGTTTCACTAATGAAGATAGATGAAAGCATTTAAATGCTTTATTCAGCATTTCATTACCCGAAATAGCAAAAACAGAAATAAATGCATAGTGAAACAACTTCTGTGTACTAACCATTTCAAACATTTTCCAGACTAGAATAATAATGTAGATTCTAAATTCGGCGCTTTGAATGGATACGGATCGTTGATTGCAAAAATAGAATTACGCCGGATTTTACTAAAATCCTTTATTGAATTAAATCCGCAAATAAAAGCTAATATGTATTTAGAAATGTTAGTAATGTGCTCTTTGCCCATTTTCAACTTAAAATTAACTTAACATTTGTGGTAAACATAATTTCGCCCACGTTTCCTCAAATGTTTGCATGTTACACGCGTTATTAAAAAAATACGTGGACGTTAATTATTTAGACAAAACGTTTATTTAATTTTTAAATTTTCGTTGCATACTTACACTTTATTACAATGTTTACATACATTTACACATAGATAAAGAAAATTGAAAACATGTCTATTATGTTAAAAAATATAAAAAAACATTTTTTCTGGCTTTAGAATTAGTAAACCTTTGGATTATGTCGTCAAAAGAAACCCACTCCCAATAAATAAAAGTGTAAGCCCCTCATATTTTTTTGCTTTTCACCCTCTTAAGAGATGAAAAGGATTGTTCTCCAGTGCAGCTAGTAACTGGGATACTTAGAAAAATACGTTCCATGACTTCAATAATTGTGTTTTTGGTTTGGTATTCTTATCTTCTTTATCAGTATATTTATTAATTCCTAAAAATGCTACTAAACGCATACATCCCTCAAGAAATATTTATCTAAATCAGAAGCATACCTTTCTAATAGCTGATGTGTGCTTTGCCGTATTTTGTCATTTTCCATTTAATTGATTTGAAATCCTTGAGTATTTCTGTATAGATTGTTCTTTTTCGTACTAATAATAACACAAATAATTTTCATCTTTGCTTTTACTAAACGAAACTTGTACTTTACTCTTATTTGTAATGTATGTTTTGTAGCTGTCAGTTTTACAAATCAATTTTGGCTTATTTTCTAACTTTAAAGCTTATTTTCGTTTCGAAAAGCTTTTATAAAAGCTTCTAACGTATTGCATGAAGTAATGACCTTTGTGGTGTCTGTACTTTCTCATTGAAACCTTTCACTTAATTCTAGGGAATTTACAAGAGCAGTTTCAGGAATATACCACTAATGGCATTTTAATTTTCTTAAGTTTTTCGAATACCATATTTGCCTTACACTATATGTCTTTAGTCTGATCGCTAGCATGGATAATGTGTGCCAAAACATCAAGAACCTTCTGCTATGATTTGTATAATCCTTGACTGGCATCAGAACGGACACTCCAATGGATTATCGATACACTTTTTAAATGTAAAAAGGCATTTTTAAAGTGAGACTGCAAATAATCTTCCTAAAGCAAAAAATTTAACAGAATACTTGCTGCTAATGGAAGCTGCATAACCAACTAATGATAGAAAGCGGCTTGTGTAAGAGATGCACCACTCTTTGTAAAACTTAACTTCTACTAATAAATTCTGAAATGCATCCTCTGTGTTTAGAGGTGTTGTAATGATCGATGTTTCTCAAAAATTGGTAGTTTACTCAGTTTATGAGTTAATCGAACACTTTATAGTAGTTCTTTCTGTATTTTATACTAATATAGCAAAAAAAAAGTTTCCAATCGATAAACATAAGACGTCTCTGCACTATTAAGTATTTGGATGAAAATTTTCCTTTCTTTATTTAAAAGAATAAAGTGACTTTGTGACATTCGTTAAATTTAATGTCTCATTCTACCGAGCCAGAGGCCATTAAAGTAAAGTAGTCAAATTTTGCTTTATGGTTCTAATGTAAAATTAAGAGCCGGACGGTCATTTATTCGAATTAAGTGCGTGCATAAAAAAGTTAAATCAATCTGGAAAATATAGGCAATTCCAGATTTGTTTCCAGTGGAAATACTTGCAGCGAGCAGCTCCGCAGCTCCACGTAGGAAGTCAAAATCGTTAATATTAAAAGAAACAAAGACGACGCCGGTCGCGCCTCCAGCAGCATCTTTCTGCCCCATTCGTCGCTTCTGTTCCTTCATACCTCATTAAGTTTCCCATCTCTGCTTTATCAATCTATGGCTATCGATCCCTTCCCGCTTCATAACGTCTGCGTTACACCAAGTCTGATAATCGGGACCGTTCCGCTGGACGCACTAACGATTTTTATTTGATTTGCTCCGGGGAGTAATGGACTATTAATTCTTGGCGCTCGAAGCGGGCGCGACTCCAAGATGCGCCGCGGGCACCTCTGGCCCGGAGTTATTTTGGGATTAAGATTGCGGAATGCCGCCACGAATCATTTTAATGGACTTCCTGCGCTTTGTTTAATTGAAATTGTGATTAATGTACTTTTGGTGCGATTGGGATTTGATGAAAGTGCCGGCCCTAAAATAACTTTAATTTTTAGTGATTTATAGGGCGCGCAGCCCGCGAACGAAAGGTCAAAACGGACCGAGAAACGTCGACAGCCCACTCTTGCCGCAGACAATTAATACTCTTATACTTCCATTATAATTTAATGTAGCAAGAAATGCCGCCTGATACGTTTAGCGAAACGCAATTCGGGAAATCTAGAGCGCGCTCGCGGAATGACGAATCTCTGCCGGATTTTCACGCGCCCATAAACCATAGGCTGCAGTTAGGATCTGCAGAAACAGCAGAACACACGCAAATGAAATTAAGCCCTAATGGTACGCGGGGTCGGGGCGCATAAACGCGCGCGATACTTATAACCCGGGCGCACGTGCCTAGGCTCTTCGCCTCAAATTTTCTCTTGCTTAAGCACAATCCGAGTGAAATCTTCGATGTGTTAAGGGTCTGACTGGGCTGTCGATACGCATTTGCGGCAACTTTTGGTAGATATTTTCGCTGTTTGCTCTCCGAAGCCAGAGCTCCCCTTTTTGCCCGCATTTTGTTTAGAATGGAATTTAAAATGTGGGCAAACTCTGCAGTCAGCGCTCATAAAAGTCAATGTTTTGCGCAAAACAAAACGCTCGATAAGGTCGCAATGATCGAGTAACGCCCAACAAAAAATTATGTTCACTGTTGACGCAAAACGTTTTATTTTGGTGCCGAAGAATGGAGTGATACCGGGAAACAATTATTTGTCACGTTGGTTCACATATTAATAGAATTCCCGCATAAGAGCATTCGTAAAAATTTTCAACTATCATGTGTTGCAAAGTCCTGGAGAAACTACTGTACAGCCGTATAATGCCAATAGTCAACAGCTAATACCTGCTCACCAATTCGGATTTCGAAAAGCACATGGAACCACGGAACAAATACATCGATTGGTCAGAAAAATTCATAACGACTTTGAAAATAAAAGACACTGCTTTGTAATATGTGTGGATGTAAGTCAAGCTTTTATTATTACCAATCCTATCCGGGGTACCACAAGGAAGTATTCTTGGACCTCTTTTATACTCGATCTACACAACAGTTATAATACAAAACAGCTGGATAATAATGGCCACCTACGCAGACTATTTTAACATCACACGTAGACCCCATAACTGCCCCAAAAAAATTATAAACCTACCTAAATAAGTTTTAAGAATGGTTAGGACGCTGGAGGATTAAAGTCAATGAAAATAAGTCTTCCCACATTACTTTTACACTAAGGCGTCGGAAATACCCTCCTGTCATGCTAAATGGAAAACAAATTCCACATAAAATACGATCAAATATCTAGGACTTAGTTGGGATAAAAGACCTACCTGGCGTACACATATTTCTAATAGAAGAAAAGTTTTCATTGAAGATAAAATACTGTTATATAAAACCATTCTAAAAACTGTTTGGATATTCCGTATATCCAAACAGTTTTAAACAGACTTAAGATATTTAAGCCAGATAACTTAACGACTCATTTCACAGAAATATTGTACAACAAAACTGCAAAACCAATGTATACAGTTAATAGACAATGCTCATTGGAGTATTATCATTCATGACATGTTAGTATATAGTGTTAATCACTAGATTAAGTATACATTAGATGTACTTATAGACCGCAAACCGGACTAATTGTACAACTCAAGAAAACAATTAAAAAAATTATGTCTTACAGTCTGCCATATAAAAACGTGGCGGTGATTATCGGCAACATGTTAATCGTAGCCTCGTACTTTGTCTTTGTAAATGTAGAGGAAACCTTTGTCGTAAATGCCTTGTCGAAGAAATCAATTGTTCATTTGATTTAGCTAAATTTTAGCAAATTAAACAAAATGTATGTTGCTTACGCTTTGTGCTCATACTTCAAGTGTCCGAAAATGACTCATACAGCCGCCTCGAAATACATGGGAAAATTGGGCAACTTGTAAGCAAGTGGGTGAATCGGTATTTGGCAGTACATAATGTCGATAACTTTCCAAATTGTGGCAACGTGTCAAAGAATGTCGAGAAAATAATTCTGAGTTTGTTTTCAAAATATCTTAACTTGATTCTCTGTACAGGTGCTAAAATTTACGTAAAAAGGTGTCGAAATATTGTTCGACGCTATTCGTGTGCATTTGCGTGCTAATGACTTATAATATAAAAACACTTTGCAAAAAGCTTTGTTGAGTGAAAAACACGCCCTGAAACGTCTCGCGTGGGCGCAAGAGAACTCCGACTGTGACTAAGGCAACGTAATCTTCTTCAGCGAAGCATCCTCTTGGGCATTTCCGATCATAGTACGGACCGTAAAACACCCGGTCAAGGTCCATGTTTGGGGCGTGTTCCATAAAAGGGTTTTGGCACTTTATACCTATTCACCGACAACTTCAACGCCAAAAAAAAAATAAACCAAATTTACTGTAAAGTTTTATTACCGATTGCAAAACGCTGGTTTGTAAAAGAGAATGAGTAACGAAATCTTCAGAAAAACAACGGCCCAAAATATCGGTGTAAAGCGTGTAGCTCGTGGAATGACCGAAATAGGGTCATCACTTTGGATTGTTCGACTAAGTCGCCTTATACTAATCCCTTCGAGAATATTTAGGCTTATATTAAGACAAAAATCGGACCTTGCAATTTGGATTAGTTAGACAAATTCGAAAAATTTGGAGGTCGCTTCCGGTCGAATACGTCAAAAATCTTGTGAAAAGCATATTTCAGAGATGCCAGGCATAATTAATGCTGGTAGAGACTGGACACGTACTAAAGGTAAAATTTGTACAAGTAATGTGCATTTTTTAAATAAATATTGTTTTTTTAAACAGCTGCCACGCTTTTATCTGACAGACTATACATGTTAAGAAGTGACCTGTAGTTAAGAGCTTATAAATGAGTCATTCTTTTACAGCAAATATAAACGTTAAAGGTATTAAAGTATCTATTTTAATTTTACAAGGAAAAATAGTCGGCACAGAAAAATTATTTTCTTTGACAAACAAGTGTTGAACAAGGAAAGGATTCCATTTTTCTTATTAAAGAGTGTGCTATAAAAGTATATAGTACTTTAAATGCGATATAGTGAGTTATGAATTGCGATGATATCATTTGAACGTTTGTAAGAAATAGATAAAAACATTAACTAGAGAGTATAAATAACTTCTATAGGTTCTAGAAATAAAGTTTATAATTGCGAAACCTTAATCTTAATGTTTTAAACTTCAAATTACTCTTGTAGTAGTCTCTATGTTTTAGGACGTAACGTATAAAAGTACACCTCGATGCTATAGTTCTTGTAAAGCGATTGGCGGATTGTTCTGTAAATATACTAAATATGTACAACCCTTGGAAAAATGTTTTCTTAGCGTTATTTTATTTTTCCCAAGAAAATGCTGACGACACTTGATTAACAATAGAACAACACCAAGGTTCAAACATTTTGTTGTGAAATAAAAATTTTTTAATCATTAAAGGGTTACTGCTTAAATTGGGATAACTTGCACTATGTATCAATGAATATCTAAATAAAAGTTTTTGGCTGGTGCTGCTAAAATATACAGTAAGAGCGCTTTAACTTATGCTACTATTTTAATTAATCCTGATACACTGGGTCATGAAGCGTTTGTCAAATTTGAAGCGATTTATTATCTAATATAAAGGTTTGAGATTGGACACTAAATAGTAAAGGAATCACAGTAATAGAATACCACCATCCATTTTCTATTACAGTTGGTCGGAAACACTCTGAGGTGATTAAATAGCGTAAACCACTTCGCCGTAATATAGTTAGGAGTGATTCAAAAATTTGGTCACTAGCTGTTCGAACTGTAAGACCCTGAATTAGATATACACAACTTGGCAGATTGTTGACTTTGTTGTCATCCAGCACGTCGCTTAGAAACAAAACGTGTTCACTAGTTTTATACTAGAATTGTAAAGATATCAACAAAGCATCATCTACAAAAGTATTTTATCAAAAACACGCAGTTTAAAAGAACACTTGAGGCCCCACATACAAAATTAAAGCTCTAAAATTAGAAAAAACACAAAAACGTGGAGATGTGAGCTTTCTAATAACACATTATAAACATTCCTAAGAACATTCAAAATATAGCACCATCATAGTCAAATTAGTACCGTGTCTTGCTTAGTATGTTTTCTTAAAAAACACTACATCGCTACCCGATTTTTTGGTCAGGTGTGAATAAATAAGTTACTAGTTACTTGCTCACTTGTAATAATTGTCCCAGATGTAAATCCAGTAGTTAAAATTTTTTTGAATTACTTTATAAAAGTTTTACTAATTTTCTTTCTTAATATGTCTTTTCCTTCATGCAAATAAATATATTTCCAGTATAGAAAATGACGCCATACAATGAGTTAAGCTTTGACGCTACCGCCGACTCTTGTATTTAGACTAAACCAAGTTTTTGTTCATTAGAAGATCTCTAATGCATAATAAACAACGATAGTAGCCAGATTATTAATCACGCGATGCGCAGGATTATGTACTGTATGAGTACACATAAATCCCTAATTTTAGTATACCATCAAATCACAACCTTGTGGGGATAAATAACTAGAATTTCGAGATACAGATTTTCATTTATATTAGCCTAAACGCAATGGGTCATATAAATGATTCACTTGTCATCCAGCTACAAGTTCGTTTAGCTTACGTTTAAACAAGAACTACGTTCGATAAAGAACTTAACGCATAGATTTAAAAACGTTATTTCTAAAAATTGCGATCAAAGCCCACCTTGCATGTATTGTTCCTGACGCAAATTCTCTCTCTCTCTCTCTCTCTCTCTCTCTCTCTCTCTCTCTTCATGGCGCTACAGTCCCATCTGGACCTGGGCCTCCCGTATTTTTTGCCTCCAATCTTCCCTGTTTTGTGCACTAATCCTCCAGTTTTGGATGTCAAGTATTTGCTGTGCATCCTCTTCTATGTTATCGGACCATCTTTGTCTTGGACGGCCCCTACCTCTTCTGCCTTCAATTCGCCCTTGGAATATTCTCTTTGGTATTCTTTGTGCTTCCATTCGTTCTACATGTCCTGCCCATTTCAGTCTTAGTAGTTTTGCAAATTCTACTATATTTGCCTCCTTATGTAGTTGTCTCAGTTCAAAATTGTACCTTATTCTCCATATGCCATCTTCTTGTACTGGGCGAAAATTCTTCTTAATATTCGCCTTTCAAAACGCAATAGTGTTTCTTCTGCTTCTTTGGTCATTGTCCATGACTGACATCCATATGTGACTACCGGTCTGATTATACTTTTATAAATCTTTAATTTTGTTGCTCTTGTTATGTATGATGCTTTAAAGATTGATGTTAATGAGAAATATGTTCTATTCCCTGCTGTTACGCGTAGTTGAATTTCTTGTGATATCTTGTTTTCACTATTTATTTGGGTTCCCAGGTATTTGAACTGCTGTACCACTTCAAAATTTTTGTCCTCTATTGTATAGTTTTGACCTAATCTTCTTGGGGGTTTTACTGCTAGCATTTTAGTCTTCTGTTCGTTGATCTTTAGTCTCACCTTTTGTGCTTGTGTTTCTATATTTCTGTATATGTCCTTGACTTCTCTTTCCGATCTTGCTACCAGGTTGATATCGTCCGCATATCCGATCACTTGGTGTGCCTTGTTAATGATGGTGCTGCCAGTGTTGCCTGTAGCTTCTCTAATTACTTTTTCCAGTACTAGGTTAAACAGTATTGGTACAAGTCCATCTCCTTGTCTTACCCCTTTAGATGTTGTAAACATCAGGGAGATTCTATTCTGTATCCTTACCGCAGCTCTAGAGTTTTCCATTGTCATTCTTGTTAAGCTAATTAATTTATTCGGGATGCCTAATTCTTCCATGATATTGTACAAGCTGTTTCGATCTATGCTATCATATGCCTCCTCAAAGTCAATGAATAGTTGAAATATTGGTATGTTATACTCCCATGCTTTTTCCAGTATTTGTCTTCATTTTCTTGTGTTATATATTTTCCTTCTTTGTTTTTGCACATTGAGGGTCTGGGGTGGAAATCTTGTTTGGTGTTTCTGATGATATTGTACATTCTTTTAACCTCTTTTGCTTCTCTTGCCTGTTCTATTTCATCTATTTGTTTATCGAGGAAATCTCTTTTCTTTCTTCTCATCAGTTTCTTTACTTCTCCTCTTAGCTTCCGTATTCTTCGGTTTTCCGCCTGGTGGGCCTCTGTAGCAGTTTCTTTTTGCTTCATTTCTTTTATCTATTGCCTTTTCACATTCTGTGTCCCACCATGTTGTTCTTGGTTTCTTTTGTATGTATCCTATGTTCTCTTCCGCCATGTGACAATAATATTTTCTATTTGCTTTCATTTTTCTTCTACTGACTCTATCGGTTCCACGCTTACTTGGTTTCGTTTTTCTTTAATGCTCTCTTCCATTTTCTGTTGGTATTTCGTTCTGTAGCTTTCATCCTTTATTTTATGTACATTGTATTTCTTATTCCTCTGCGTGGGTATAGCTCAGCGTTATCTATTTTGCCCTGAACACTGTCTTAACTAGCATGTGATCAGATTCACTCATCGCTCCTCTCATTGTTCTTATGTCTATACAGCTGGATTGATGCCTGTTTGATATTAAGACATGATCAATTTAGTTGACTGTCCTTCCGTCTGGTGATATCCACGTGCCTTATGTATCCGTTTATGTGGGAAGGTTGTACTTTTAATTGTCAGTCCCTTGGCCGTCCGAACTCTATAAGTCTTTCCCCATTGTTATTTGATTCCTCGTGTAGGCTATGTTTGCCTATGGTGGAAATATACTTCCTTGCCAACCTTGGCATTTAGATCTCAATAACTATATGTATATCATTGCTGGTGTTTTCATTCTCTATCTAGTGTCCATAGAATTGCTCCTTTGTGTTATCTTCTTTCTCTTCTGTTGGCGTGTACCAAGAACATAGATATGTTGTTAAATTTCATTTTAATTCTATGTATGATATTCTTTCATTGACTGGTGTGAACTGTAGTATTTTGTTTTGACTCGTGGCCCTACTATAAATCCTGTTCCTAATTCATGTGTATCCTCTGCCCCGCTGTAATATATTTGGTGTCCTGATTTAGTCAAACTTCCACACCCCAACCACCTTATTTCTTGTAGGGCTGTTATGTCCATTTGATATTTGATTATTTCTTTCATAGTCGTTTCAAGAGCGCCTATTTGATATAACGTTCTTACGTTCCATGTTCCGATAATCATGTCCTTTTCTCGCCGTTTTCGTCTTCTTGACATCCGTCCGTAGTTCCGAGGCTCAATATGGGTCTTCACAACATTGCTGACGCAAATCTTTGTTTGTAAAACAGAACTTTTGTATTTGAAGAACGCTGGCGATGAACACTGTTAGTTTAGAACTGAATACCGGCCCCTAGATGAAATAGATTATTACCTCAAAATTCATTATACCACGTAATGAACCTTATGTGGTACTCTTTACTTTAATATGTATGATTATGCAATACAAATAAATTAATCTCTGCTACTATTGCGACTACAGCAAGTATATTAGTGTACACGTGTGCCATGTATATATTTGGCTTATCCACCATTAAAAATTCGTTTTGTTTGGAGTAATGTTTAATTAATGGTTAACCACATAAACGTATATTATATCCTAAAGAAATTTTAAAATTGATAGCTGCCACTCTTTGGTCACAGAAAGAACAATAAGTTCAAAAATATTGTAACAAACTTTGTTTGGGGGTTCAATTCTTTAATTTTTAATTAACAATTATTTGATAACATATGGGTGTTATTTGTTTTTAATGGGTTAGCAGCTAATTAACTAACACACTAACACTATCATTAATTATTTATTTTCATATATTAATTTGTACTGCCTTCCTCGTTGTATCCACATATTCTTCAATACACGCACTTGTCATTCAAGAATCCTCGCGGATCTACGATGGCACACCGAACAAATCAGTGCCACCTTCCTTCGCAATGCCCCTGGAATACTCTGAATTTCTGTGAATTGCTCCGTCAGTCCAGGACGCTCAGATTTTAGAAGACGACCGTTACACTGCTCCCTCGTTAAAGCCCATCTGTTTTAGGGCCATAATGATTTATGCGACTTATGAAATAGGCCAAAGAAAATTTACCACACTTCGAAGTTGCTTGACTTCTGATGGTAGATATAGCAGTTACTGTAGACGGCCCTTGATATCTACGCGCTACTTTGCTGACGCAGCTGTCTGTAGCCCTTTTAGAGACACCTGAATGTTGAAGGTCAACCGTTAAAATATCACGTTGAGAAAAACTGACTAACAGGAAAATCATAAAAAAAATTATACAACAACAAAGTTCTAAAATAATCAAAGAATATACTAAAAAATGAATAATGTTTGTCGAGTTTCACAAAGAATATATGTAGTATTATAAAAGCTAAAAAAGACAAAAAACAAGTATAGCAAAATGAAAGAATTGAAGAGAAGTTACAAATACGATTTTAAATTCTGAATTAAAAGTTTACGGAGAATTTCAATACAGCAATTAGAAAAAAAAGACCGAGGAATAATTAGTTCAAATATAAATTCGATGTAAACTTTGCACCTATATAACATTGTTAGGGATGTAATTAAAGAAAAAATATTTGAAACCAGGTGTCTGCATTGGAAGCGGTATGGATTTGAAAACGTGCCTGTATAGATGACTTGTGGAAATTTGTAAGCAAAAAGAAAAAATATAAAAATATGGAAAATTATATTAGCAGCAAAAAATGTAAAGCTAAATAGGAACAAAATAAAGGTCTATGACCTTTTTAGAAAATTTGGACATAAGAATATATATTGAAAACTTAAATGAAAAAGTTTTGTTTGGCACAAATAGATGCATTCAAATATTTACTAGATTGTAAAAAAGTTTCTTAAGACTTACCAAAAATTTGTTTACTATGCATTTTTTGATAAAATTGGATTTTGAGTTTTGAACGGGAACTGTCAACAACAAATACTGTAAACGGAACAATGACATCCTTATCCTCACCTTAAAGCAGGTGAAAAAAAACCTCCAATTATAAACCGATGCTGCTCATATTCTTGGAATTCAATTGGTATAATATGATAAAGCAAATATTTTATCTACTAGACCGACCTCAATTTGATCGTGACGGCGGAGAAGTCAAAAATGTTTTAAACCAGTGCCATCATTTCCAGTACTTTCGGCATGCATAGTGCTAATATCGTGCCATCTGGAAGTTTGGGAATTGTGGAAACGACCATCACACAGGCTCAAAGATTCTCCGGATTTCCAAAGCCGGTGACTTCATTCATTAGATTGTACATATGTTGCAATGCCTTACAGATATACTCCAGCTATATCTGCACCCACCCAGTCGCTTTCACAATGTCCCTAAATCTTCGCCGCAGCTCAAACATTAGGGCTAGGCCACCATTGCTGAATGGTTTCAGAACGAAGACCCCTCCACTTTTTTGGCTGCTTTTCAAAGCACCGCGGCAGCCACCAACTTTCTGGAAGTCATTGAAAGCATGAACGCCATTCTTGATATGTTCAAGAAGAATTGAACATTTGAGATAAGCTTAAGCTTCTGTCATGCTGAAAGTGAACTCGGCATACCAAATTTCAATACCGGCCGTTTCAGAACCTTGTATGCTAAAGATGGCAATGCCAAAGCTGCAAGTGAGATTTGCAATGCCAAAGGTAAGAAATTATAAGCCATGTAACTGTTTTAAAATGGTACAAGTTCTTCGATTTTGATGACTTTGGTTTCAGAGATCACCCACGTCGCGGTCAACCATCTGTTGTAGATGAAAAAAACTTGCAGGCTGCTTTACATACTGAACCTTCACCAAGCAGTCCCGATTGGTCGACTATTTGGCGTCTTGCGCATGGCTATGAAATAATTTATATCAACTCGCCTTTGCGGATAAAGAATTAAGGCAAGATCTTTATAAATTGATTCAAATACAATGGTATGGCAACACTATAAATGAAATTTGCAATGCCAAATGATAAAAAACTATGAGTCAAGCGATTGTGGTCACTATAGCTTTAAATATTAACCACGTTCCGGCCGATGATCTATTTTAGGTGATCTCTAGCATCGATTTACAGCATAAATAACAAGGGTTCTTTGCTTCGAACTCAACAAATTCGAAAAAGCGGGGCGCTGGCAAAAAGGCATTGATAATGATTTTAAAAAACAATTCTTGGTAACTGAACAACATAGGGATATACATAAAAATTGTATACTGACAATGATATTAACATCAGAGAGATAAAACAGTGTAACGTAGATAGTATAATAAGAACAAATAATAGTGAAATAGCAAGAAGTGTTGTGATTCAGTTTAAGAATAAGAAACAAGTTAGTTCAGTTATCCTATACGTTCGAGTATTTAAGGTTTAAATAGTTTATGTACGTACAAATTTAAGAGTTTCTCAAGTACTTTCTTTAACAGTTGCAGATTTTAAAGTGTAATTTAATTTAAAAGTAGAGAATGAGTTGGTAATCTGTACTTTAGAGTTGGAAGTGTAAGAAGTAACCCAGTAATAGGATGGCGAAGAAGTTAAGAACAATAATGGGCACTGGATGATCCAGTGATGTAAGGAACACAAATATATGGTAGCAAGCACATTCTTCAAACATAGAAATATACATAAGTACACAAGGGAATAACTTAGCAGAAATTTAAAATCAATCATAGATTTCATCCTGCTCAAACAAGAGAGAATATTAGTAGTAAAAGATGTTAGAGTCTACCGTAACCATACTGTGAATCGAACCATCACATAATGGTAGAAAAATTTATCTGTAATGGTATACCAAAAAATAAAAACAAAACAGATAAAAACAATGAACAGTTACAAGAAATAAAACAGAGTTACTATACCAGGATAGTATAAAACTGTCATACCAAACACATGTCGAAGAAAAATTAGACCTACAAATGCAAGGATTGTCCACAGAAATGTACGACCATATGGTAAACTCCATTCACGCAGCAGCCTATGGAGCAATAGGGATAGCAGAGAATAAAAATTTTCCACTCATAAAGTTAAGTGAAAAATTAGAAGACATGATAGGAAGTAAAAACAAACATATTACAATTCGCTAACGAACGAGACTAACGAGACACGAGGGAATTACGAAAGATAGAAAAAATTAGTTAAAAGAGAAGTAAAAAAAAACAAAATGAAACATGGAATAATTTATGCCAACACTTTGATAACACTTTAGGCTATGGCAGATCTACGGAATCATGGAGAGCTATAAAACATATGCGGATCAATACAAGTAAAACTAACAAGACAGTAGTATCACTAAATCAATGGACAGATCATTATTAGAGACTGTTGCAAGAAGAACGAGAACACGGGAAAACCATAAATTACGCATCGTACTACCACAAAGTAATATAAATAAAAATAATAGAGTTCTGATAAGGGTTTTAGGAAAATTGAACGAGGAAATAATCCCAATAGAATGGAATACATTGTATATATCCTCTATTTCTAAAAACAATAAAAAATTGTTACAATTACAGAGGTTTAAGCATAATCTCCTCACCGGCAAGAATATTCGGCAGAATAAACAAAAACAAGATTCGACAAAATATAAAAAAGTTGCAGAAGAACAGAGCGGCTTAGACAATTAATGAAAAAAAAAATAAAACCAAAAACATAGAGATGCATGTAACATTTATAGACTTAGAAAATCATGAGATAGTGTACTATATCTAAAATATGTGCAGCTATAAAAAGGTTAGAAATAAAAGATAAATCGATTGAAATAGTAAAACAACTTTATACACATACAACAGCGAAAATAAAAATAGCAAATAGGTTTACGCAAAATCTTAAAATAACAAAAGACTTAAAACAGGGATGCACACTATCGCCGCATTTATTTAAAATATATAGAAAGAAAATGGTTGAAAGTTGGGAACACACATGCGAAGGAAAGAGAATTATTATATAAGACAGAGAGCTAAAACATCTGCTTTTTGCTGAGACCCAAATAATTTTTCAGAAAACAGAAAATCTGACATTTTCTATTATAACACTAAAAAACGAACATGTGTATAACCCGAGAACCAGACATATGCATTGCAAATGTGACCATTCGATATTGTTAATATTAAAAATACTTAGGCTTAATTGTCTTGTCTAATGAGTCAATAGAAGGAGACGTAAACAACAGGGTCAGGCAAGGAAGAGCAGCAACTAGAGTATTGTATAGAGTTCTATGGAATAAGAACATAAGAGAAGAAACCAAGAAAAAATGTTTTATGGCTTAATTAAAAACATTATCTTGTAAGAGGTCGGGTCAGTAGCAAAAATCTTGAGAAACAATTTAAAAACGATCGAATTAGACTTCTTCAAAAGATGTCAACAAACTACGAGACGAGAAAGATGGAGAACAGAAAACATATGGGGAGAAGTGGAGGTAACTTCATCCATTACCATAAATCTAGAAAATAGAACCTTTCATTGCTACGGACATGTAGAAAGAATGCAAGATTACACGTGGGTAAAAAAACTTTTCAATTGGTTACCGAGAGAAACAAGACGAAGAGGACGTTTATATTACAAATAGAAAACTCGTGCAACAAAGATAATGGTAGAAAGAAATCTGCAATAAAGATCCATAAAGAAAAAAACGCCAGAAAAAAGAGAAGACTAGTATGAAAATATTTAAAAAAAATATGGAGCCTATGTTACTATGGTAATAAATTGACTAACAACAATGCAACCTATTTGCTGATTAGAATAGACTCTAATGCGCATGCGTGTTTGAGGACGATTTCATTGTACAAGTTAGTTGGGAACTAGACGCCGCTAAGTAGATACAAATAGTAATTATTGTATTTGAAATTATTGGACGAATAGAGTAGCGAATTTACATCAAATTTTGTGTAAAGTTGGAATATCCGTTGCTAAAAACTATTCAAATAATTTGGAAAAATTTTGGAATATATGGAATAAGTGTAGCACAAAAAAGAGACGTGCAAAGAACGATTTAAAAATGGATAAATATTTTAGTAAACCAATAACGAGTTGAACACTACAAAATAGTAAATGTGCGCAAACTACAATCAACAAAAAACGGCGACTGACACGCAGTAAAGCAAACGATAAGCTTGATATTCTAAAAATTGAATGTGCAAAATTTTGACGAAACGTCGAAAACGACTAAATACGTTGTATTATATTTGCTAATAATTTGCTTTAAACGTCTACAATTAGAATATTTTTTAAAAATTTAATATCAAAACTGCATAATGTTTTGAAGAACAAAAATGATGCCGGAAAAAGTATGTGCTTACTTTAAAGAAGATTGAAATTGTATTAAATATACAGATGTTTTAAAAATAATATAACTACCAGTTATAGTAGTAACCCTATTAGAATAAAAAAATAAAAAAATGTTTGTATGTTATATTGTTGAACGTGTTAACTATTGTCAAAATTTATTGATATTAATGTTTATGGGTTTAATGCAATCTTAAATTATAAATTTAAAATTTATTTAAATGTGTTTTTAATACTTAAAGGTCATTGTAAAACTAATAATTTCATCTTTACGTGCTTGGTAATATACAATATTATAATGTTGAGTAATAAAAAATTACTTTAAATTAACATTTCACTAATTATGTGACCACCTCCGATATACCAACACTACTAAAGAACATGGAGTAAATTTTAATCAATCCATTTATTTCTACTCAATAATGCAAAGCAAAATAGGCTGTCTAAACATTTTATACCTATTACGGCGTAACGATATCGTAGATTCCGCATCACTTGAATTTCAAAGCACACCGTTACTTATGCACATGCAAGTGGGATCGGGGGTTTATTCGTCTTCAAAAGAATATTTGATGTATCAAACTGGAGCCGCTTCACAAGTTGACTTTGCAACCCGACTTTCCGCCGCTGATCTGAACAATACTTCTCATATTTTTTAAATTATAAGCGCAGGTATTTCGATCAGAATGCCAAGCCTTCGGCGACAACCGGTATTCGCATTTTTGCCCATTACACATCAAAAACATTTTTGCGTGGCCGTTGCTTAGGGGTTATTGATTCAATTGTTGTTTATTTTTACCGGCAGTAAATGGCGCATACGTATTGCTAATTGCGTTTCAACTGCCTTTTCAAAAAACATTCCAAATGATGGTTGGATGTTAAACCAGGCGCATTATCGAACTTTTTTCATACAAGTGTGTATTAACAATTGAAATTGAAGTTGTAATTATGTGATTATTTTGGAAGATTTAATATACGGAACACCCAAATTGTAAGTATTATTAAGAACATTAAACATGTTTAAAGTAAAGGTAAGAGGAAACTAGTGATACAGTATAGCATCTCGAATCAAGTTATAAGACGGAAATTCACTTGTTGAAGAAAATAAACAAATACTGGAGACAAATATAAAATATGTCGAAAGACTATTTAGAAACGATTTATTAACCACTGTTTTCAATCCCTTTGTTACTTAAAGAACGAGTTACCTGCAGACTATTTTCGAGTCTGAAAGAAGGTTGCAGTCACTAGGAGCAGATGGACCAGATAAAGGAATTGTTAAAAAATATAAAGACCATCTTTGTAAATGGTAGACATAGGAATATAAAGCACATGGTTAGACGATATGTTGGTAAAAAATGTACTTACTATATTTTATGTAATACATAAACCAAAAAAATGTTAAACATCAGTACAATTTATAGTTTACTTTTATGACACATTTGAATCAGTAGCTTAAATAATTTACATCAAAATTAACAATTACAACTTCTTTAAAAAGAGAAAGTTCTTTTAAGTAAATAGAATACTTTAGTATCATGACAAAATAGTATGCACAGCAAAACTTAACATTCATCGCTTTAATAATGGCTTCTCTGATTTGATTTAAATCAACAGCTAAAAGTTCCCAAGAAGTAAAATAAATTAATTTTTACATTAAAAAATTCTAATTAATTAGAGTACCAATAATTCTCAATAATAGAGAAATCGTATTAACTACTTATTAAGTTCTAAGACAACTGGGCCATAGCGGTACATTAGGCCAAATTCTTCCAATATGAAAATACTTCAGAGCAAATGGCCCTCAGCCCCAGCAACCTTTAAGCTACCATCCAAAGCAGCGGGTGGGATAGTGGAAGAATGAAAAGATGCTAAGAATCCCTGTGTTCGAACAAGCTGCCGAAGAGAGAAAAAAAACGCAAAGAAAACAGAATTACTCATTAGTACTTATAATGTAAAAACTCTCCTAGAGACATAATTGTTATTAATGAGGTTAGAAGAAGAGACAAACAGTGTTGAAGTTTAAGTCCAGAAATATACTATTTCACAAAGAACAAGAAGAAAAGATAAGAGGAGTAGGGTTTTTACATTAAGAAAGTGAGTCTAAGTTAATACTGAGTACCAATATATATAACAATCAATATCTAGAAAATCAGTTAACATATTAAGTTCTAAGCACCACGCGCATCATAAAGACAAAGTACATTAGGCCAAACTTCTTCAAGAATATGAAACGCATGTACTTACAGAGCAAATGGCTCTATCATCAAGCAGACCTTTAATGCTAACCATTGGGCAGAAGCAGGAAATACTAGAAAACGTGGAGATTAGTGGTAGAAATCGAAATCATGCTGAAGAGATCCTGTTCGAACAAGTTTTGCAACGAATGAAAGTATAAAGCAAAAAAACAGAATTACTGGATGTGGTAACCATGAGATCGACTTCATTATATCATCTCACAAACAAATAGTAAAAGATGTTACAGTGTCCATAGATCGGTTAGAAGAAGATAAATATCAACACCAAAAATGTTAGAGGTATACAGAAACAAAAAAATGAGATAAATAAGGTACAAATATATCAGCAAAGAACGAAGAATTGAGAAGAGTGAGAAGGAGATAAGGATTAACATTATTGAATCAAAGATATAAGTCCGAGTATTGACTTATGCAAGTTAAAACGTGGACTCTAACCTGCAAGGTAAATAAAAGTTAAAAGTAGCCCAAATATTCGTGGAGCAAAAATAGTTAATGACAACCTTTACAAAGATGTTTATTGAAATGTACAAAGAACTAGTTCAAATGAACTAACAATCTATTTTAATTTGACAATATATTACACTGTATTACAGATAATACTTATCAATTAAAGAGATCCCTTAAGTTGTCTCACTGGTTGGATAATTGAGGTTTAGTTCAGCCTAAGTCTGGTAGATTCCTCACATTTAGTAGCCTGAGACGCTTCTTCGTTAACGTGATGCTGGAAGGCGATTCAGTGAAGGTAGCATATCTCGTGATGATGGATGCGACTGTTTCTACTCCGAGTTCTCGATGGATGTCGTTGTTAGGTGCATACCATGACGCATTAGCTATGTATCTTAGCACTTTGTTCTAGTACCGCTGTATCACATCAGTGTTGCATTTTTTCGCACTTCCCCATAATTGGGCTCCATATGCCCACACTGGTTGCAGCACTTGTTTATATAAGAGCAGCTTGTTGTACATCGACAGTTTGGATCGTCGTCCGAGTAACCAATACATTTTTGAAATTTAATTTGTAGTTCCTTTTCTTTTTTTTTATGTGTGATTTCTATCGGAGCTTGGCATCAAGGGTCATCCCAAGGTGCACTTTGTTGTATTAACCGGCTGTAGCCTTACGCCATTGAGAAAGATTGGTAACTGATTAATCATTTTATTGGTGAAGTTGATATATGTTGATTTGGTTTCATTGAGCTTAATGCGCCACTTATATGCTCCAGGTGGCAATAATGTCTGCTGTTTGTTGCAGTTTCCTTGTTGAGTCTTCGATTGAATTGCCCGTTGCCATCACTGCTGTGTCGCCTGCAAATGTAGCACTCGTGCAGTTCGTCGTTTTTGGCATGTCATTGATATACAACAAATACAACACTGGACCCAAGACACTTCCTTGGGGTACACCGGCTTGAATTTTTCTTAGTTCTGAGTACGCACCTTCGTGTTTAATGAGAAATTTTCGTTCGCTTAAGTACGATTTAATAAGTTTATAATATGAATAGGGGAGAGTTGATTTTGTTTGTGTGGCAGGCCAATGTGCCATACCCGATCGAAGGCTTGTGCAATGTCTATAAATATTGCGGAGCATAATTTTTTATCTCCAAGTGATTTTTCTATGACATCAGTTATTCTGTGGATCTGGTCAATGGTTGAATGTTTACTACGAAAGCCAAACTGATGTGTTGGGATAAGTTGATATTTTTCGATGATGGGTTTAAGACGTTTCAGTATTAGCTTCTCGAACAATTTCAACATAATCGGTAACAGTGCGATTGGCCGATATGATTCTACTCCGTTGTGGTTTTTACGAGGTTTTTGGTAGCTTAATTACTTTCCAAGATACTGGAACATGTTTTAACCGAATTGAAGCATTAATTAATGTAGTTAACTAAAGCTTTCCTTTGAAGTTTCTTAAGTATGGCTCCAGTTATCAGGTCAAAAACAGGTGCTTTCTTCGGATTAAGGTTTGTTCGAATTTCTTCAGCAACTTCTTTCGGTGTGACCAGTAGAATTGTGCTATTGTACTCATTTGAAGATAGTTCAGGTAAGTTGTCTTTCCTTCAAGGTGGTTCGCGAACACATTGGCTTTTTCACTATTATTACGAGCCCATTGTCCATTGGGTTTTCTAATTGGAGGTACTTGTGAAATGGGACGCTTCAGGTGTTTTGTGGTTTTCCACAAAGAGTATTCTGTATTGTTATCTGCTGTCGTTAGGAATTTGTTAATTGTAGCGTTTTTTAACGTTCTTATTTCTTGGGTTAGTTGTCGTGTCAATCTATTCAAATTTGTTGTATCTTGCGGTGCTCGGGTTTGGTGCCAGCGCCGTCTTAGTCTACGTTTTTTTTGGATAGTTTAATCCCTTGAGCTTTCTTTTAATACCTTTCTATGCTACTTGCTGGATGGCTGTGGTAAAGTTGTACACTTCATTTTCAAGTTGGTCAATTGTTTTAAGTGGGACATTCAGGTTAATAGTGTTCTCTAACATCAGATTGAAGTAGTTCCAGCCCGTGTTTGTTTTGTTTTGGTGTTTTGTTATGATAAGTTACCTAATTGTTAATAGAATAGGCGAGTGGTAGGAGTTCAGGTCATGGCTTTCTTCGATTTTATGTAATTTGCTGAAACGTTTTTGCTGACAAAGTCGATCAAGTCTGGTAGCTTGTTTTGGTCAGTTGGCCAGTATGTGGGCTTTCCCGTAGACACGAATTCACATCCGTATTCTGTAGCAGCTTGATATAGCTCTCGCCCTTTTGACGTGATAAGACTGGATCTCCAGTGGGCGTGCTTCTCATTAAAGTCGCCTCCAATGATGAAGCGAAAGTTTAATTTTCGGAAGAATTCTAAATACCGATCTGCGTAGATATTGTATCGCGGTGGGCAGTATATTGCACTTACCGTTAGTGATTGTTTGGTAGTCCCTATTGTCACAGTTGTTGCTTGAATATCGTGAGTCGCGCAATTTTCTTCTTTATAGTGATTTAAGTTTTCTCTAATTATAATAGCACTTCCGCCACGAGCTGTATTAGCGGGATGAACAGTGTAGTATGTCACATAGTTTCGAAACTTAATATGGGATTCACTTGTAAAGTAGGTTTCCAATATCAGGCAAATGTCTATGTTTTCTATACTTAGGATTGCTTGCAGTTCATCTTTGTGTTGCAGCAGTCCATTTGCATTCCATTCCATTATGCGTAGGGAATTAGCCATTAACAATATTAGCTTCTAGTTTATCGAGTCGCTGTAGTATTTGCTGCAACATCGTTTCGATTGGGTTTTGTTGTTTTCCCTTATCCGCCTAACTATATGTCAGACTGGTTGATTTTGAGGTTGTTGATTTGGGCTGTAAGGAACTGGTTTAAAAGATAGGTGAATAAATATAAAAAAGCACAAAATAGAAGACGTGATTGAACATTTAAATTGAAATGGTCATGAGCGAGACATATTGCCCGTACAACAGATAATAGATGGATGAAGAAGGTAGTCCAGTGGAAAGCGCAATTTGGAAAAAGAGGAAAAGGAAAACCGCCATTAAAATAGACCGACGACATAAAAAGAATAGCCAATTATAACTAGATTCAGAAACCACAAGATGGGGATTTGTAGAGAGTACTTGAAGAGGCCTACACCCGTGAAATGATGATGTTAATGCTCAGTATACTATAAAACTTTAACAAAAAGTAAACCTCCAATTTGATATTTGTATATGTGGTTGCTAGCTTTAGGATCTATTCCACTGACAACAATCTAGCTGATTCTTGGCTATCAGTCATTTTAAGATTAATGTGTCAAATACGTAACAAGCTGCAGTTACTAAAGTTTTATGCTGTCTAACTCCGTCAAAAAGATGTTCAGACCACACTTTACTTAGCTATGTAGAAAGACTAAATGATTTGATTAATAAAAGGTAGGAATAAACCGAGGAAAGTTTGACAGTCTATTACTCAAATCAGAAAAAACAGAATCTAAGTTTAGTTTGTATCAATGTTATCAAAAAACTCCCAAGTGCCATTAATAAAATAAATCAATTGAGTACTGTTTGTGCCTTTGAGTTTTATTGAGCTGATTTATATAAATATTTGTTGCTGAGCTGTAATATGAAGATAGGACTACAAAATAATACAACGTAAGAAATAAATTGAAAGTTAATTAATAAATCAACGAATGAGGCTAAAAAGATGTCATTAACACAAGCGATCATATAAATAATGATAGACGCGTTGTCGAGGTTTTCTTAAAATTACAGGCGATAGAGAAATTTGATCTACCAGCAGCAAATGACACACGCTTTATTAATTCTTTGCAGGTGCTACTTGTGGTAAGATTACCTTTAATAAGGTATTATGTATAAATTTTAAATGAGTTTGGAGTACAAGTTGTGTACAGCGTGATAAAAGTCTTTAAATAAAATCTGGTGTGTATATTCATGTACGATGAATATAAGGTTATTTATGAGATACTACATTAAATTTTACGACTAAATCGAAAAAGGCGCAAACCCGAAATATGTGTGGGCAATAAAATAACCTCCAAAATTAAATAAAAACATTAAATTTTCAGAATAATGAATTTGAGACTATAGTGACTGGTCTTATTCAACTTATAAGGAATAAATATTCTCATATAAACACAAATAGAAATATTAAAAATATCTCAATAAACGAAGAAAATAATGTGGTTACCGAATTGACTAATTTACATTGTAGGATTGAAAATTGCAATAAACTACAAAAACCAAAATATTTGCAATAAAAACCTGATGTAATATGGTTCTATTTCCGACTTTTAAACATGACAGTTAGAGAATATAACAGCTGCAGAAAAATCACAACAAGCTCTCTCACTATAGATTAACAAAAATATTTAAGACAAAAAACAATAAAAAAATAAAAAATTATTCTTGAACGTAAAGATGCACCACATGAATGACCAAGTAAATTTCTCTAAGCTGCTGTTTAATGCAAATGGTTCTTCGCGAGAAAGCTTAAAAAGGAAACCATTGAGGAGAATTGTGTAACAAATAATGTGCTGGAGTTAAAAATAGGTATTATGTTTTATTCCGTGGGAGCTTACTGGACTTCTCTCAGGCGCCTCTCCCGGGTGGTGGATGGAAAACTCCTTTAGATAGCAGGTTCTGAGATTTTCAAGGTAGCCCAAAACCAGTCTTTAAGTTAAGGTGTATAGCAACGTGCCGAAGGCTGTGTTACTACACCGGTAAATGCAGTGGATAACGGTCCCCTTATATTTAGCCTTACCCAACCAAGCGCGGCTCTGGTCGAGCGGATTTCTATTTCTCTAACTTTCGTAAAAATCATATGGATCAAAAAATATAAATTATTTTAAGGATAAGAAACCAAAAACAACTGAAGAGAAAACTGTTTTCAGGTAGGCCTTAAAACCCCCGGAAAAGACAGTTTTGCCAAGCCGAGCAAGACAGTTTTCAAAATTAACTCCCTAGAGTGCATGACAGAAGACTAAGTCAAGCGGGCCAAGTTGACAGGCGCGTCAATGAAGAGGCTTCAAACCCTCTTAAAAGGCAGAGTCAATTATGTAGAGGCCAAAAGATCAATCATACAAAAGAACTTCATTAGAGCATTGAGATCTAAGATCGAAAGCAAGAAGACCAAAACAATATAAAGAGATTGATCTGAAAGCGTTACGCCAAGAAAAGGCGCACCTAAGGAATCAAAGACTGTCCTGGAGTAAAAATTCTCCATTCAGACAGTTACTTTAGAGAAGGTGGCGGTGATTGCCGCCAAATATCCTAATGGGCTGTTGGATGCTGACCAGTTTAAAGCCACACAACCTGCCACCATTAAAGCCATGGACTCTGTCCAATTGAAAAAGCCCCACGTAAGGCCATATAGATCCCTAAAAGAGTACTGCCCTTAGAGTTCTAGCGGGAACATTTCCATACCTGTTGCTTGCACCGCCTTTATCCTCAATGTCAATAAACGACTCACGGTAGAAGGAAATCAAACAAAGTTTGAGATGGAACAATCGGCAGTTAAACATTCAACTCTAGAAGGCTTAAAAACATATTTCCGTAGGAAAAGGCTAGCTATGGATACCCACGTTTCAGTAGCATTAAAGAAACTTGATATGTTTTTATACTTTGGCATGGGTATCCTTAAGTTTAAAATAAAGGACAAGACTAAAAATCTCGAAAAAATTGCATTAGAAAAGCCAGGTACAGAAACATAATGTTCCAGTTAGGTGAGCTCAATGAAAAGAATAAAGGACGTCGAAGAAACAGAGTTCCTACCCGTGCTTTCTTAATCTTCAACACGCTAAGGCTGTCTCAACCGTGCTTTGTACAAAAATCGATAAGAAAGGCTTAGATATAACCCTGCTGCAAAAATTCTAGATCGATAGTAGAGGAGTGAGAGGCTCGACGGCCCACAACGCCAAGCTGATGTATAGGAGAAATGTATGAAAACACAGGACGTGTATAATCGCAAGCAATAAAATTAATTGTACACTAATTCTGAAGCTTTGCTCCTGTAATATTGTTACAGCAACTCTCTCAACCAAGATGGAGGGGAGACAGAGAAGGTGGCTACTCTGCTCTTAACCTCAATTAATAAATGACGTGGTGAAATACACCAGGACCAAAAATGTAAGCCTAATAATTGGATGCGATGCAAATGCCCATCACAATTTCTTAATAGTGAAGGTTTAGCTAATATAGGCTCAAAACCCACTTTTATCACTTGCTCTAGATTGGAAATCTTGGACCTCACATTCACCAACCATAAAACAAGTGGTACAAATTAAAATTGGCATGTATTTGAGAAGCCCTGGTGCTCCGACCACAGACTCGCAAGATTTGGTATCATAATTCTTCCCCCCACCTCTTCTTTAACTGCAATATTCCATAACCCTAAGAGAACAATCTAAGAACAATATAAAAGAAAATCTATCAGTAATATTTTTGGAAGAGTAGGTAATATGATAAGAGACAGGAAGAGTCTTGATGGTGTTTGTTCTCGGAAAGTTTTGAATTACGACCCATGAGCCAATCTGTTTGAATTTAAGATGGAACCCTAGGTATTTAACATCTGATTTCCCAGGTACAGGGGCTCCGTTAACTGTTACGGGAGAACAGATTTAAGTGCGGCTGGTAAATGTTACTTGGCCAGACTTAGATTGGTTTCTCGTGATTGTCCACTTATTTTACCATTCACTAAATTGATTTAGGTGGGTTTGCATGTTTTGGGAAGAAGTTACAGGATCGTTATCTAAGGATATGATAGCAACATCACCATCAAATGTAGAAATAACAGTGTTTTCTGTTTCAGGTAAGTCAGCAGTATATGTAAGATACAGGAGCGAGATAACGATACCCGATCGTATGGGGTAGCGGGGAAAGACAAAATCATTATGCTTTACGGAGAAATTGCTATCGGTGAGGTAAGATTTCAGGAAGATATAGTAATTGTTATTAAGTATATTTTTAAGTTTGTACAGGAGGCTCTCATGCCGCATTTTGTCAAACGCTTGAGATGCATCCAAGAATACCCCGTTGCAACATTCCTTTTCCTTGATGCTTTTAGATGGTTGTTTATACTGTGGGCTTGACGTAATGTTGACATGTTTTCGCAAAAGCCAAACTGGTAGTTAGGCAGCAAATGTGTTAGTTGGTTATCTTCCTGGATCCGTTTAAGTAGCAGCCTGGACTGCACTTTTTCTCTTGACGTTACAGCAGACCAGGAATAGTCTTTTAGGCCTGTTGCAACGTCTGTTCATAAATTTCTTATATCAGATGAATGTACCATTAAGAGAAAACTTAAAATAGCGAAATTAATTCAAAATTATCTAAAAATTAATATAATCCTGAATTTTGACTTATTCTCTGAAAATAACATTCAGATGAAAGAATTATATAAATGAAAATAATTTTCAATGCAGTTCCAACGGTAGAATGTTACCCATATCAATGGAAAGTGGCCCAGGTTATCTCTATTCTAAAATCTAATAAACTACTAACTGATGTAGCTTTATATAAGCCTCTAAGCCTACCAACAATATTACAAAGAGTGTTAGAACTACTTTTTTACTGAGAATGCTACTACTTGTTGAATAGAAGAAACTAATATCTAAAAGTCAATTTAGTTTCCCCAGGCAATACAACATACTTGAGTAGATAAACAAGGTTGCCACCAAAATTAAATATAACCTAAAAACCAAAAATACTTGTTTAGTTACATTTATCTACATAATTCAAGTTCTTCATAGCCCTATTAAATAAACTTATACGGTACTTACCATATATCTGCTATATTGTATTCAAATCATACAAAGTAGACATTTTTTAGTTAGATATCAAACTTCCACTTCTTCTCAGGAGTTTCTCAGGGAAATGTCCTCGGACCAAATCTGTACTTGACATACACTGCTGACCTACCGACTACTTACAATCACAAACCAATAGTAGATTCAAGATACTTACAGCAGTAATTTTAATTGAAAGATGGATAAAGACATGTCATATCAAAACCAATGTTCAGAAATCTGTACACCTAACTTTTACAATCAAGAAAAATTCATGTCCTCTAATTTAACTTAACGGCAATACCTTAGTATAAAAGAAAAATATCAAATATCTAGGAGTACGCCTCTACCGACCCCTAACATGCGGTACGCATATGTAGCAGAAGAGACTGCAGTTGAGCCGTACCATCAGAAAATACTTTTGGTTGATTAGAGATTACTTAGTCTACAAGGTTACCATAAAATCAATTTGAACTTACGGAATCCAAATATGAGGTGCAACTAACAGCAATTCGTCCTTATCAGAATACAGTAATACTAATCAAAAGTTCGGAGGACAATAACTAATGCGCCGTGCTCCCATCTCTAAGGTGACAATCCTTGAAGAAACCACTAAAAGCATAATATTATAGGTATATCAAGGCACGATTAGAAGCTATCCCAATAACCTAGTAGTTGCATTCCTGAACGAACAACTAGTGAATAGGTTAACACAACCTACTATAATTATGAGATACATTCTAATTCCAAGTTAGATACAACATATTTTATATTATGTTAATTGAACGTAGAAACTGCCATTTGGCAAACCCCTTTTATGTCACTTTTATTGCGTAAATATGTCTTAATGTCTCTATAGACAGTATATGAAATTAACTTGGGGTCAAATATAAAAATCTTTCGTAAGTTTTAGTTTTATTGGTTGCGAGCATATATAAAATTTTATTATTGACTTATTTCTAATTGTACAGTTTATGACAACAAAATTGTTATTTATGTTATTTTTATTTCTTTGACAGACCAATCCAAATATGTCAATGCGATCTATAAATTTACGTGCAAATCAGATGTAAAAAGCAAAATTGGTCATCGGATCGTTGATATACTGTCTGTTTTTATAAGCACAAACTAAGAGCTTGCAACACAGCATGATAATTCGTATAACATGGTCTTGTTAAACCTTTAAAAGCTTAAAGTACTTAATTCAAAAATTCCATAAAGATGTAAAGCTTACAATCATCCAAAAATTCATGAAAAGCAATGAAAGAAAATTGTTTAACGACTCTAAAGGTTGTTCAAATGCACCATCAAGAGCTTTTAAAAAGTAAATAATTTAGAAATGTATAATCAAAAATCAAAATAATGAAGCTTAAGGATTATGCAACTTTAAAATAGCACATTTACTTGGCTATCCTGAAAACTATGATAATTATTTTAAATGTCTCAAATACAAGTTATATGTAATTAATAATATTAACTATTAGTTTTATTAATTATATTGTTATCAATTAACACCAAAACCCGCAGTAACATAGAAAAATTTTGTTAGCCCTTATAATTCAGTAATAATTGTAGACTCCCGGTATAATACAGAATAAATGCTTCTTAACCAGTGCATTAATCACCCTATTTATCCTTGGGTATCGTAGTTTGCTTTGACACAAAAACCCTGCCATCTACTAACAAGAGGTTATTAAACTTTGCGCTTATCAAATTGATTTAATAACGGTTGCCACACTAGCGCCGAAAACAAATTAATTGGAAAGCTGGCTCATTGTACATTTCAGGATTGCATGACAATACAAATTCTTTCCTTGGGAGCTTCTTTGTTAGCTCCTAGCTAGTTTTTGCTTTATCGTTCGCCGCCAGCTGAGTAATAGGATGTTATCATGCCTGGGTGTTTGATTGATGCATACTCCTTTTTTGCGAAACGTCATCATCGCTCATTGTATAGACAGGAGGCTGTTCTTTAGTTTGTCGGAGCGATAGAAATTAGAAAATTCTGTTCCTCCGGAATCACGCCTAAACTTCTTACGGCGCAAAAACTTTTTAATTAATAAAAATAATATATGGTGTTATAAAATACGCTAAACCTAGTTCAGCTCAAATAAAATGCATTTAAAAAAATGTGCTAACGTTCTCCAAATAATAAAAACATTTCAAGGTATATTACAGCTCCTACGTGGTTAACAAACTGCTACGGATTTATCTCAACTAGAAGTCAGTATTTACTCTACTAAAGTTGCATATAAACCAGGTAGAACTAAAACCAAATATTCGAAAGATACTGAATATTATATAAACCAACCTTCTACGCTGTTTACACGAAGCAGAAGAAAACTGAGAAACAACAAACAAAATTCAAAGATTCAGAAATTTAAAAATAAATATGTATGCAATATAAAAATAGTTTAAAAAAGTAAATAATACTCAAACAAAGCAAAAATGTAATTTATACAAAGGTAACCACGTATAAAAGGTAAAAATATATGTTCTCAATAAAATAGGGCAATCCTGATAATAACAGAAATTAAAAAGAAACAGATGTAAAATCCGGAGAGGCAATTTTGAAAGAGAAGTAAATCATGCATCTATCTCGGGTGAAATGAGAGCTACAGGCCTGAAATTTAATACCGGAAATAACTAAGGTATCTATTGATCAAATATGAGGTGAATCGGCCAAATACCTATAAATAATAAACACGAACAATGAAATCACTTCAAATGACTAATATAAGTGAAAAACTAACTTTAAAGTGTTGTTTTTAAAATTGATAAATATATTGAAATTTCTATCAAAAATTGTAATGTTACTAGACAGATTAAAATGCAACACCAATAGAAGCAGAAACTACCACATATTATAACTATCCTAACAGAAAATTTTGAAAAATAAAGTCTCTAACAGCAACGATAAAAGCCGAAAAAATACCTTAAAGTGAAACTTAAAAGATTGATAAAAAATAAGTGCGTAGAAACATTTTCAAAATATTTAATTCATGGAAGTGCCTGCTATTTTTAGAGCTCAACAAAAAAGAATTTATACAAAAAAGCATTTTGCTGTTTCATCACGGAAACTACACACCAGTGTAGAAAATCGACAGTAGACTAATATATTCTGAGTACGTAATCATAAAAAAGCAATCAGAATGAGTTTTCTTCAAAATGTACTATCTGCTATTTCTTAAAGTAAAAAAAAACACATTAAGCTAGTATAGGCAATTACGTAAGAATCTACTTCGAAAAAAATTGCCAAAACGATCATTGCAAATTCATACATGTTCTCAATATCAATCAATCAATTCCTATCACGATGGTCAGTTTAATATTGTCTATCTGTTTAACAACATCCCTAATCTTAAAGCTTTGTAAATTCTAAAGTCCACCTACAATCTAGAGTATTTAATAAACTATTGCTTATCAAGTACCAATTTCACCTTTTAAAACAAATCTATTTGCTAAACATTGTGTTCCCATATTTATTTGTCAAAACTAGTCTTTTTATGTTTAAATCTGAACAAAAAACCTTCATTCTCTCTACCCAGAAAACTACCTGTTGCATACATATTTTCGTGATATTTTTGTTATTTGGTCTTACGGTGTATATACTACCCAAAATTGTTTTCGTCCAATCCAAATTCACGCCAACATCAAATTTACCATGAAAACAGAACAACTATATATTATAAGACAAACAAGTCCTCAAATAAGATGTTTATTTACACCATCAGAGATACTATCCATACTAACCGCTACTTATATGCCAAATTCCACAATCATTCTGCTCAAATCAAAACAGTTGCAGTTTTTAAAACTAAATCAGACAAAATATTATTTAAACTGGATATTCTAACAAATATAAATATTAACAAAACCGATGTAAAATCCGGAAAGAAAACTTTTGAAAGGGAAGCAAGTCATGCATGTAACTTTGTAATAAATGAGAGCTACAGGTCTGAAATTCAATACCGAAGAAAATAACGATCTACTGACCAAACATAAAGTAAATCTGTCAAGTAGTTCCGGAACTATCGTGTTGACAGGCAGACAAACAGGATCGTGATCGCATTAACTAAATTGCACTAAGGTTTCTATGTAGCATTTTTAAAACTGAAAAAGATATGTTCGTCCCATTTGGTCGATAGAGGTAACCTGATGCTTATATTTGGGACCGATATGAGACTAAATAGATTTTTACTTTTGTTAATGCGTCTTTATTCATACACACATAAACAAAATACGTAAGTTTATCTACACTGTGGTAGCATTAATTGTAATATTTGATGCCAAACTAATTATTCCTCTTCTGAGTCAATGAAATGCAATCTCTTAAAAATTGTAAGCTCAAAATTTATAAAAGCCTAAAAAATACATCTTTGTAATGGAATCGGCCGCTGGCTTTACGGGTGAGTGGATTTTTTTCGCCGCGGTGCGAGCATGCTATTATTTTGTCGTTCTTATTTGAATTCGAATTGAAAAGAAAAGCCGGTCTATTACCAACTGCGTTATCAAATTGCTTTGTGATATTGCAAGTGATAATGTATTCGTTTACTTTAAATAAATTGTAACTATAAGCCCGGGGAAAACAAAGGTAATATTCAGATGTTCAACTTTAATTTCATTAAAATTAAATACTACATAGCCACAACAAAAGTGCTTTTCTTTCAACTTATTCAAAAGCCCCTATAACATGCTGTGTTTTTATCTCAACCAGAAGCCAGTTCCCCTTGCACTAAAGTTGCATGTAAACGAGGTAGAAATCTTCAAGATCATTTCCAACTAAAACCAAAAATTCTAAGATACATTGAATATTGACTAAACCCACTTTCCACCTCTAGTCAATACTGACATTTATAATAGAAGAAAAAAAACAAGAAACAATAAACTAAATACAAAGGTCTGAAAGACGCATTTAAAACATTAAATTGCGATAACAAAGGCGTTAATATAGATGGTAAAAACACTTCAAACTTAAGATTCGCGGACGAAAGAAATCTTATTTTTAAGGATCTCCAAAAATTACAGGAAATAGTAAACAAAATCACAGAAATCGTCCGAAGAATAGGATTGCAGATCATTAAAGCAAAAAACTTAATTTTAAGGTTATAAACAGAGCAATGTTGATCAAAAAGCTGATTAGAACTCATTCCAGTGAGGCCAACTTAAGATCCTAAATGTACCAAACTTGTACTACTAACAGTCTTTTCTCCACTCCAATTTGTCTCTTTAATTATTGAATGATCCTCGTACTTAAAACTACAGAAAGCAATCGTCCAAGTTATCGTTCCGTATCACATATTGGCCAACTGGTAGGAGCAAACTACTTGCTTTAGTTTACTACTTCTTAGGTTACAAAATGTACCCTCATTTTGTTTTGAATTATCTTCGGAAAATTTTCCAGTCTTGACCTTCTATATAAAAGCACTAAGCGAACATAAATAACAAAAAGTAAGTTCTAAATATATTTTAAAAGTTTAATAAAGCAAAAGCTGATATTAAATGTCTTTCTCGAAACTAGAGAAAGGAAAGTTTCTGTTGTGTTTTTAACAATACAGTGGAATGCAACACCTAAACAACCAGACAGTTTCACAGCATACAATCATCCTGCGTTAATTAAGGAAAATATCTTTGAATTTAAAATAACCGTAGGTTAATTAGATGACCTTTTATCAACAAGAAAAATTAATTTATCCATACACTTACTGAAACTACAGGTACTCACTTTATAAGATGACAAAAAAGTTAAAGCAGCTTAAGAAACATTTTCCGTTTATCAGGTTACTCCAAAAAGCGTGAGCAAGGACTAACGACAAAAAACTACGTGTCTGGAGAACGTCTAACAGAAAATATAAAATTCCAGATTTGCCATATCAACTCTAAGTGCTAGTTCAGTAACTCAAACTTGTTAATGTCGAAGAAGTTATTAGTACCCCACCTCTCAAGAAAGTACCAGGATATGGCTAGGTCATATCCTGGTACAATTATTAGAAACCTGCCTGCCATTGGAAATAAATATCTCACTCACTTGTTCAACTCAGTTTTGCACATATAGTGCTTTCCAATCCTCTGAAAAATGGCGAAAATTATTTTAATATTAAAACTGGGAAAACGTCCTAGTAAATCAGCTGAATATAAGTTTATAAAAATTTGTTAATAAAAAAAATTACTATAAACTTTTTAAAATAAGGAACTAACACCACTTTGCTTTTAGCCGGATGTACTCTATTATAAAACAAATTTATTGAATTTTTCAAAATATCAATATCAAAATATACAGCTTTGCTGCATTCTCAGACGTCATATGAAGTATGGTACGCTGACCTTTTATACAAGTTACGGCTATTCCTCCTTCTAAACTAGTTCTTTGCTCTTTTTTTTTATTGATAGTTCGCATATTTACAATCTACTCAGTATTTGTGTAATAAGCTAATGACTTGGTATTATAACATTGGTGGGGACCCAGCCAGTGCTGGCATCCTAGAAAATTGCACTAAATAAGATCTTGTGGCCAATGACGCTTCAGTCTTCTGGTTGCTAAGGTGCTAGCGAGCTGCTGTACTAATTCATCTTGATGGTTAGCTAATTTTTGATTATATATATATATATTCTTCTGCTACATAATGTATATTTAGATCTGTGTGAAGTGTTTTATTAGTTACGTACCAGGGGGCGTTTGTTATAGTTCGTAAAGTTTTAGATTAAAATCTCTGAAGTATCTTGATATAGGAAATCTTGGCATAGCCCTAAATCTGAATTTCATAGGTCCAGATTGTTTTAGTATCGCTTTATACAAGAGCAACTTGTTGGATAATAAAAATTGGACGTGCTTGTTTTGAGGTCATGTTGTTTGCGTTTTATCTTAATATGTGCTTTCCATGTAAGTTTAAGGCCAGGTTTCAGCTTAATTAATGATTCTTGTTGGTTGACATACTACGCATTTGTTTTTAAAAGACACCCGAATCCATTTATCGTGATTAACAATAAACCTGCAAAGCTTGCAACGCATAGCGAAGTGGCGAAGCAGTCTCCCAAATTTGAGAACCCTCTAGTTGACCTTTGACCAATCAGTTTCAAACTCACTAGCAAACATCCCTTTTTGGTCACCTGTCGATTAATGAAAACAGAATTTGGAAATTCCCAGCCGTTCTCGAGTTTTTGCTCGGACGGACGGACAGACAACATGAAGTTAGTAAGTGACTTCGCTTCGCCACTTAATAATTTTTCACTGACTAAACCAGTCGCTTAGGAGGTTTAGGTGTCTCTATACTTAGTGCGCTGCTGATTCTGCATGACTACTGACTGCCAAAATAACAGTAGCGTCGACCTATGCTACTATTAAGGTATTTATTGAAACTAGAGTATCTTTCCTGCATATATTAGGTACAGAAGTGGTCTCAACACGTTTTCCTGCTACTTCGTAGTTAATTTGGCAATAGCTTGATGCAAAGTTGTTCAATTTGACTTAAAACATCAGTACACTGAGCTATGACTTTAGTATTAGGTAGGGTTGACTAAGAAAGTGTCTTTTAGTTTATAAAGAAGAGTCGTATGCTATACCTTATCGAAAACTTGTTGAATGTCTAAAAACGTCGCTGTTTCGAACCTTTTCGTGATTTTGGTAACTATGCAATAACTTTGTTGAACTGTTAAATTGACTTCTCAAAAACCAAACTAAGAGGGAGGTAGTATATCATTTAAGTCGATTGTTTTATAAATTTGCTTAAAGAGTAATTTTTCAAAGATTTTAGACATAAGAGGGAGAAGGCTTATTGGTCTATAAGGTAAGGTTTCTGAGGGAATTTTTTCAGGCTTAGCTAGCATAATAACTTGAGCAAACTTTCATTATAAGGGGAAATAGCATAGTTTTAATATGCTGTTATGTATGGTAGTTGATAAAAACTACTGCCTTTCTAGGAAGATTCTTAAGACTGTCTCTTACTATGAGGTCGTAATCTGGTGCTTTACGAGTATTAATTAGTTTTATTTTGTTCCGGATTTCATTTAGTGAAAACGGCTTTAGAAGAAGTAAAAGTTGACAAAAATGCTTCAATATCAGAAACATCATCATCGGGTTGAGATGGTAGAGTAGTAAAAATGTTTTTGATGTGTATAGCAAATATGCCTGCATTTCCTTTATCAGATCGAGCCCAACTACCAACTATTTGTATAGTATATTGCTAATTTCGGGTAAAATAGGTGTTGGAGATGATGTAGCCTTACATACAGTATCCCATATCAAAGTTATAAAATACTAAATTGTTTCATCCAGGTCATGGTTACTATTAATATCGAATATTAAGATTAATCGTCTGCTTGAGTTGAGTTTCAAAATAAACCCTATAAGTGCTTTTGGAACAAAATCTTGGAGGAGCATCTTTATGGATAACAGTCGTGCTTAAGATGATAATTACTAGCGAGTGGTCGAAAAATAAATCAAAACTAGGCTGTGCCATAAAGTACGTGCGTTTCATACCTCTGACCAGTAAAGAGATAATCAAGATTGCAACGAAGACTAGCATTTCTGAGGTTGCAAACTTTGGGAGCGGTTAGTTTTGATCACCCCATACCGTATGTTTCCCGTTCCGTTTCCAAGAAACTGGAAGAATTTTTCGTATTCTGCAGTGGCGATGGAGTATCTTGGTGGGCTGTAGGCCGCTGCAGTTACAAATGAACAAATTACTATTTGCATCTTGATGCAGGCGCTTTGAATTTTATTTATTTGGTAGCTATTAGCGTGCAACTGAATTTTTTTACAATGACGGTAGCTCTGCCTTAAGCAGTATCGGTTGGGTGATTAGCAAAGTATATTGAGTAATATGGAATTTTAATTGTTGTTCTTGGTGTTGCGCAGGATGGTATTATCTCCTGTGCGTGGTTTGCGAAATTTTTAGCGTTCCAATTGTGTAAATATTGTTTTAAATTCCTGTAAAAAGTCAAAAAGTTGTTCATTAAGGTTGAAGTGTGTTCATTAGATGTCATATTGTTTCTCCCTGCACCCACTTGCGAAAACGTTGGGTTATTTCGTGATTGTCCTGTAGTTACATTATTGGGAGTAGTTGTTTGATGTGAGATTGGATGAAATTCGATTGCATATATGTAATATTGGAACATGGAACGTAAGGAGCCTTTATATGGCTGGGAAGACACCCAACGTAATTCAAGAAATGACTAGATTAAACATAGAAATTCTAGGAATATCAGAAACAAGATGGCCGGGATGTGGAAAAAGTGAAATTGGTGACCATGTCATATACTATGCAGGTAACAATGACACAAATCATCCGAATGGTGTTGCGATTATAGTCAACAAGGACATAAAAAAATCTATAATCAACTGCATACCCTTTTCAGATCGTATAATATTACTACAACTAAAAGCGTCACCAAAGAATATTAACATCTTCCAAATATATGCCCCGACAATGGAAAAACCAGATGCAGAAATAGAACAACTGTACGTACACATAAATGAACTAAGAAAAAACATTAAAACAGACGAAGTAACTATTATTATGGGCGACTTCAATGCCAAAGTGGGCCAAGGCAAAGTAGAAGACATTGTGGGAAATTTTGACTTGGGTGAACAAAACGATAGAGGAGAACGACTAATACAATTTTGTCAAGAAGAAAACATGGTCATCATGAACACGTGGTTCAAGTTACCACCTAGACCCCTCTATACATGGACGTCTCCACAACACACCCCGGAACACATTATACGAAATCAAATAGATTATCTTCTAAATAACAAGAGATATAGAAATGGACTAACAGGCGTTAAAACATATCCCGGAAGTGATGTGGGCTCAGACCATAATCCTGTTGTAGGATACATTAACATACGTCTCAAAAACTACGAAAGCGATATGACAAGAAAATAGATTTACAGAAACTGAAAGAACCAGTCCACTGCATGCAGTTGGCTCAGACTCTAAACGAAAATATAAAAGAAAGTGGAATACACGAGTTAATAAATAATGTAATTACTGATGTAGACATTACAGACCGCACAGAAATTATCGAATCTATCTGGAACAAAATAAAACTAGCCATCACAAACACACAAAATACCATAACCGGACGAAATCGTAACAAAATAAGAAACCATGGATGACATCAGAAATATTAACGTTAATGGACAACAGAAGAACATACAAAACAAAATCAACAACAATATAAACAACTAAATAAACTAATACAAAAGAAGATAAGGCAAGCGAAGGAACTATGGCTAAATAAGAAATGCAATGAAATAGAAGAATTAGAAAAGAGACACGATACTTTTAACCTACACAAAAAGATCAAAGAAACTATAGGAGGGACTAAGAAATATAACTACAACAAAATGTTAAATAACGACAACCAACTAAAACAAGTATGGGAAGAATATATAAAACAGACCTTTGAAGATGTGAGAACTGAACAACATATAACAACAACGGAGCATGCACCAAATATATTACAAAGTGAAACAACAAGCGTAATACGAAATTCTAAAAACGGCAAAGCAGCTGGACCAGACCAGATTCATAACGAATTTTTGAAACTTCTAAATGAAGAAAACATAACATTACTTACTAATCTTTTTAATGCAATCTATCAGACTGGGAAAATGCCTTCTGATTGGATGACATCGGAGTTTATCACTATACCCAAAAAACCCAACGCAAATAAATGCGATGATTTTCGACTCATAAGCTTGATGAGCCACGTTCTCAAGTTATTTCTAAAAATTTTACACCGTAGGATATATCAGAAATGTGAAATAGATCTGAGCGACTCCCAATTTGGATTTAGAAGAGGGTTTGGTACCAGAGAAACCTTATTTAGCCTGTCAGTTCTGCTACAAAAATGCCGTGACCAACAAAAAGATATCTACGTGTGCTTCATCGACTATGAAAAAGCCTTCGACCGTGTAAAGCACGACGAACTATTGACAGTATTGACTGAGAAAGGACTTGATCAAGAAGACATAATAGCTATTAGAAACCTATACTGGAACCAAAACGCCACAGTGAGAACAGATAATGAAAATACAGAAGCTATCTCAATTAAAAGAGGAGTGAGGCAAGGTTGCATCCTCTCACCACTATTATTTAATATTTATTCAGAGACAGTTTTTGTCAAAGCCCTAGAAAACTCCGAAGACCGAATAAAAATAAACGGTAAACTTTTTAATAATATAAGGTACGCTGACGACACCGCAATAATCTCGGATAGCCTAGAAGGACTACAACGGCTGATGGATGCAGTAAGCCGTGAAGGAGACGCAATAGGGTTAAAGATAAATACTAAAAAGACAAAATACATGATTTTCAGCAAAACACCAATAGCACAAACACAACTTATAATATATAATCGACAAATAGAGAAAGTACAAAAATTCAAATACCTGGGAAGCTGGCTGACAGAAAATGGAGACCCAGAAACGGAAATAAAAATAAGAATAGAAACAGCAAGATCAGCATTCCAAAAACTCAAAAAACTACTTACCAACCGCAGTCTTCGTCTTACAACCAGATACAGATTTGTACAGTGCTACATATACTCAATACTATTATATGGTGCTGAAGCGTGGACCCTCAAGGCTAATACAGAAAAGAGAATACAAGCTTTTGAGTACTGGGTGTTTAGAAGAATGCTACGTATATCTTGGACAGAGCATATCACAAACGAAGAGGTCCTGAGACGAATGAATAGAAGAAATGAACTCCTATTAACTATTAAAAAAAAAGAAAAACAGCTTATCTTGGACATTTATATCGGAATGACAAATACAATACTTTGCAGCTCATTATGGAAGGAAAAGTTGAAGGCAAAAGAGGGCGAGGTCGCAGGAGATGCTCCTGGCTTAAGAACATTGGAGATTGGACCCACATGAGTACACATGAGTTGATAAGATCCACTAAAGATAAACAAAATTTTGCCTCGATTGTTGCCAACATTCAATAATGAATAAAGCACTTTAAGAAGAATATGTAAGTGTATTTGTTGTTCAGATGTTTTCTTTTTAATGTTGTGTTGGTTGGGCTGTTAAATAACCCATTTCTGACTTTTTGCAAATCTTTATAAACTGCGCATTCTTTATAATTTGTCGGGTGGCTCCTGTCACAGAGAGCACATTTGGCAGGTGTATTTGGTATTTTTTACATAAGATAATGTTATGCCCCTCACCATATTTGACACATTAAAAACATCTGTTGCAATACGTTTTTGTATGTCCGAACTGCTGGCAGCGGATGCATTGTCGTATGATATTCTTTTTGCTAAGAGGTTAAATCGAAACCTTTTGATTTTCCAAGTGGGTAACCTTGTATATAGTTTTATTATTTTCTTTGGGCTGACGATCTATAAACAACGGCAAAGGTTGTTTAGTTACCCTATGACGTACATTAACGATATTTCTCACTGTGTGTTCCACTTTGACTAGCTCTTCTTCAATGTCGTCTGTTGGTGTGGAATGATAGATATTTTGAATAGATATTCTATATGATCGATCTTCTTTTAGTTGATATGTGTGGAATACAACATTTTTATCTATGAGATGTCTAGTTAGCTTTCCATATAAATATGAGGTGAAAGGGCTAATTTTAATTGTATCTTTGGTCATTGTCTTGGCGTAATGTTGCACTTTTCGATAACAGTGAAAATATTTTCTATCATTTAATTGTAATTATTAACGCCGTATATATACACTGATGGTAGCTTAGCAATTTTTAATTAGTGATTGTTAAAGGTTTGCTTGTGACCTTCATTTTTATCTTCCGTTTGAGCTAAAATTTGATCTGTGTTTGTTGTATTTGTTTAGTTGATTATAGATGTACTGTGGATAAGTGTATGGTTTCTCTTTCTTTTTTAATGGTTTGCTATTTATGTTTATTTTTATTTGAATCACAACAACTTTTGTGATCCATGTCTGTTAAATTTATATCAAAAATATTTAGAGGTAAAAACAAGAAAACAAATCTTCGGTTTGCTGTAGTGGATTGCGTCAATTTACAGTGTATATATTCTAGGCTAATTATAAACAAAAATGGTGCTCAAAATTTTAAAAATTTTGTTTATATTAATTTTTAATTTTCAGTTTGTAAACTTTTTCTCGGTAGTTATACAAGGTTATGAGACAATCAAGCTTACGTATTTATATCCATTAAAACTATCATACGATGTAGCAGAATTATGTGTAAAATAAATATATAAATTAGTTGTTACAAATAAAGTTATAAAAGACATGCAAGAAAAAATATCATTTGCCAACAAGAACTGTTACAAAATTAGCTAAATGTGTAAATGTATAAAGGAAAATATACATATTAATTTGCAAACAATAAGATGTAAAGTTCACCTTTTTTAAAATAAAATTTTTTGACTATTAAATTTTAAAGTGACAAAATATTGATATTATTTTACTGCTTCTTTTTCCGATCACGGTTAAGCCACAGGAACTTTTCCGAGTAGTCTATTGCCATACTTTTTTCAGTCTCTTTTTTCACCAGGGGGATATTTGTACATTTCTTGGTGGTCGGTGATTTTTTTAATTCTTTCAAAATACAGTTAATTTTCAGCCTGTTTGTGGTCTTCAATTGTTACTAGGACAAGTTATCTTTTAGATTTCCCTTTGTATCGTCGTTCTTCAGCTTTAAAACTTAAATGTGGAAACGATCTTTTTGCTTTAAAACCAAGCTTTGCTACCATACAACAAGACAGGTATTGCCATATTTTTATATAATTTCTGTTTTCCTTTCTAGCCTTGATAGTGGCGATTGTTTGCATGTTTCCAAACATGCGCCCGAATATATGCGTTTTGGTTTTTATAACATGATTTAAATCACATCCTACGTTACATCCTAAATAATGAAGCGATTAACTTGTTCGACAAGTTAGTCGACGAAGATTTTATCTGAACTGTGAAATGTGGTAGTCTTGTCTTCTAGTGTGAGATGAGTGAAGTAGGTGATAAGGCATTTGAAAGTAATTTTTATTACCCTGGATTATAAAAAAATTATTCAGCAAAAAGTAACCAGTAGATTCATTTGTCCCTGTCCATTCGAATACTTTTAGGATTAGTACCTTTCAATTTACGGAGTGCGCCGTCAATACAATGTTAAAAGCGTGGACAACGCATTAAACCATTGTAGTACTTACTTTTTAGTAAGGAAAGGTTTACTGCAGTGTCACTACAACTTCTGTGTTACTAGGCGAAGACTTAAGATATTCTATAAGTTGTTTTGGATAACAGTTTTTACAATTTATATTGTCAAACGCTGTTGTAGTCTTATACAAACAATACGTGCTTTAGGATTAAGTTTACTACGCTTTTCAATGATTTGCCGAATAGTTAAGATATCATTTATACAAAAGCAAACTAGCACTATTTATATTGCTTTCATTTTGAAAATAATGTATATTAAAAAAAAACATTTAAATCTTCATAATAACACTGAAGTGAACTCATTAGATAAGAAATACGTTGCATATTCGATTGATAAAATAAGAAGAGATGGTTAACTACAGTTATGGGTACGTCATTTTAAAGATAACTATGTACTATAAAAAATAATATTTTATGAAGTACTTATAATTTGCAACAAAATTAGTTAGCAACGGCATAATGTTAGATTTAAGAAAGTCATGTTCATTCCAGATTTAAACGAAATGATGATTGTTGACATTTCGAAATTAGATTCTTTGAGAACAAATAAGCAAAACAGGTTATACTAAAATAATTCCTGTAAAGTACCTTTATTGTCAACGAAATATATCAGTCGTATTATAAAGAGGTACAGATTATAGCACACAATCAAATATATGAAATATAATTCTCATGAAATAAAAATTATTTTAAGCCCTTTAAAGTTGTTTCTATTTTTTAATAATTAAACTTACTAGAAGAGTTATTCAATTTTGATTAATTGTAGTCTAGAGCTACTGTTATTCGTAAGTATTATTCTTAAACTAACGTCATAAAAGAACAAGTATAAAATGTTCCTTTGTTACTTAGTACTATAAATTTTACATATTTTGCTTTGTTTGCAATAAGCAGTTATACTACGTTAGATCAGAACATCATATCTATTCACCTGTTCATGTAAATTGTACAGTACGTAGCTAGAAAAATCATAATTGTAAATTAATATAGAAGTGCACTATTATTTGAAAAAATTTTATTCTTTTATCCTAATTTGCGACGTACGTTATTTGTGCATTAAACAAAAATCAAATTAAATGATTACTCAAAGGTAAGAGTAACAGTTTACAAGCTAATAACCTCACATAATATATTAACTGTTTAATTGAAGTAAAAAATCAGCCACATTTCAACGACAACTTAGACTCAATTTAGCTGCACGCTTTGTTTATATTAAATTCAATATTTCCTTTCCAGCAAAAAGTATTAGCTTCCTTCGGTAAAAACAAAGAGCCTATTATTTGTATTGCTAGCAATACTACGTTAAATCAATACAAGTCTGCTTTTTATTAATAGAAAGGATTTTATTTATTTTTGCTCATGCACGGAACGTTTATTTAACGCCAATTTTACTTACTTATTTACAATGTGGGCTTGTTCAATGGTGAATATTTTAAATAGACGTTTATTCTTGTCGATTGATTTTTTTAATTAAATATACTTGCCTACAATATAAACGATTTTTTTAAATAAAAGAGTAAAAATTAGAAATAAAAAATTATTTGGTAATTACGTAAAGAATATGTCAAAATATTGGAAAATGCATAACTGTACGCATTACTTCAACTTCCACATTTGTGTTATTTAAAGGTAAATAAGGTAGGTAACACAAAACACTGACATCTATAAATTTTAGCAATTTATCGGTTACCCCTATTAAGAATTATGAAATATTTTAACAGATTATATAATAGAAAATATTTTATTCAAGACATAAATTTTTGTTTCGTAAGTAAGCTACAAAGTTTAGCTCTTCTAGTTGATAACGAACAGTTTGAGTTCTAAATGTTCAGTATAAACATCGTGGAAAAATAGACGGAGGTAACTAAATATAATAAAAGCAGCTTGTCTGGAAGAAACAGACCGTAAAATTAAAATTCTTGTTTTCGGTACTTTAGATTGAGATATACATAATTGAAAGTTAGAAACCCCATAAAGCTTCGGAACAAATATATATAGTCAACATTTAAAATTATGGAAGCAGATTGCGAATTTAGCAACATGGAATAAACTAAATTGTTTCAGAGTTAAAACATTTCAGATTTTATAGAAACCAGGAAAATGTAAGTTATTGTAATTATTTTTACCAAAACAATATTTACATTCAATAAAAAAAGAACTTTAATAAATTTCTAAATATAAGGTCGCAAAACAATTGTATGGGTGCATGTTCAAAACGAAAACGTTTTAATTAATGGTTAAAATAAATTCTTCAAAAGTAAAATTATCTAAATTTAACATTTGGAAAGCCAAAAAAGTTTATGTTACTCGAAGAACTTATAAATATAATAGGAGAAAGAAATAATGATATTGAATAGAACTATAAACATGTTAAAGGCAACACGCAAAAAAATAAATTTGAAGATAATGGGAGGATATTAATAATATCATTATATATACAACTATATAAGAAAAGCAAAGTTGAAAATATAACATCATATAATATATGAATATTTAAGTGTGTAAGTTGCAAGAGCAGTTACTGATAATTGGAAATTAAGTTAATGTTATTAGTAAAAAAATGAAACACTAAATTACGCAAGAAACGTTTTGAACATCTAAAGAATACATAAAGCAGATATTAAATATTTATTATTTTATGACAGGATTATGACAGCGATAAAATATAGATAGAAAAAAACATCAAAAATTTCTTAATGCAAAATAAACACAAAATTTGATTCAAGTAGTTAAAAACTTCCATGGCTATAATTACAAGTAAAGTAAAAGATGTTCGTGTTCACTTAAAACAAAAAGTACCCCGTTTTGAATATATATATATATATATATATATAAAGTAAAATGTAAATATATGTGACAACTACCGAAAAGTCGAAATAATCAGCTCAGTTAGTAGCGAATATAGACAATTCTTAATATATCAATGAGAAAAAGAATAAAGTAAAATAATGGCGGTAGAACATTAGGTTTTAGAGTGAAACGTTTGTCACTCAATGTAAAAAAGAAAACATAAAATGAAGAGTAACTTGTTTAAAAACATTAAGTAAAGTACATGACAAAAAAATTAAGCACATAAATAAATAAAAAAAACTAACGAAGCACTTATACCTAAAAGTGACACTTAAAACAAAAGACATAGTAACTAACAATAAAAATATTTCAGATAGAAAAACGACAGCACTCATTTAATTAGTGTATTATGGGATCTATACATAATGAAAAAAACTCACAACACCTATACAACACTATAAGTAGGAGTATAATGGCGTATGGTAGCGAGATACAGAACTTAAAGACTAAATCAAGCCCAGGATTATTGCAGATGAGCGACAAGAAAATGTAAATTAGAAAGAATTATCAATGAACATAAAAATAAGTTCTATTTATAATAGTAAAGGACATCGAGACAAAATGTGTGAAACAGGATGCCCTCGTCTAAAAAATACATCTATTCATTTCAAAATTATGAAAAAAATCACTTGGGATAAGAAATAAGGAAAGTTGTGGAAAAGTTGCACGATAGAACTAGACTAAGAAATAAAGTCGAACAAGGTAAATTTGGGAAGGGACAATTTTGTACATTGTTACAACAATTTCTTACCCCTGTCCTCAACTCTTCACAGCTAGAAAAATGCGTTTTCTATAAATAATCCTTTAATGTTCAAAATATGTTGTCGTGATTTTGAATAGCTTAAGAAAATAGAAAAATCCAGCTTTGGAAATGGTGGACACAAAATATTATTTTTGCGGATCATCAATTTTTTCATTACAGAACCCATCATATTAAAACTTCCAAAAATTTAAGTATATTTTTTTACTTTAGCCTTGTTTTACCGTACCCCCCTCTCATCCGTTTGAAATTTTCATTTATAATATCACCCAAACCCCCGATTTTTTGTAACTTTTATAATTGTAACTAGAATTTAATAAAATTTGGCACAAATGATGGTTTGTAGGTGCGGCGCAAAAGTGGAAGATATCGAATGAGGGACTAAAAGACTTAAATTATGCTTAATTAGATCTACATCACTGCATTACGAAATCTACTTACCTTTTAAGGGCTTTATTAAAATATATTTTTTTAAATTTGCAGTCAAAGTTATAAAGCTGAATAAGTTTTGGAATTTGGTATATGTAAAATATTTTTACACGAAAAATAAAAGAAAACTACCAGGTACACCCTGATAGATAACTTGCGAGATCTGACAACATAATATCGAGAGTATAACCTGATACCAGTTATCGCAAGGCAACAGAGCCTTTGTGTCTTGGTCAATCGCCCCGCACTAAGTATTTAGATTCAGAAAAGTAGAGTGAGCTTTGGAACTAGACGGCCCAATCAAAGACAAATAGCGAGAATAAGAATTAGATTTGGCGCATGTAGTCAATGTTCCTCACCGTAACAGCTACTAAATTTGTAGAGAAACTGGAGAATTATAACCTGTAACTAGTCGGTATATCTGAAGTGAAGAAAAGACGAAGCACATAAAGATGATTTATGAAGGCTTTACTATAAGATATGCAAGCACACCAATTTAAAACTAAGTAAAGAACGAATAGACATAGTTCTTAGGAATGAAATAGATAAAGTAACACGTTGGAAAGCTATAAATTCTAAATTTATGATTATTAATTTAAGACTCCAAGAGAAAGTAATGGTCGTATAAATCTATGTACTTACAGAAAATGCCAACCTACAAGGTAAGGAAGCGTTCTATGAAAAATTACAGCAAACCTTTAAAAATACAAAATAAAAATTAACACGTAACAATAATGAAGAAATAAAACAAGTACATAAAAATAACAAGGAAATTAATCATGAAACTACGGGAGGTCATGGGTACAAAAAGAAATAAATACAAATGTATAGAAAATCCTTGAATTTTGAATAGCATATCAGATTTTAATAGGAAATACTTAGTTTCCTCAAAAAGATATACACAAAGTAGCGTATTAAGCTGAAGAGTTTAGACAACAAAAATATAAGATGTAATACACATCAAAATAATTAGAAACGCCGAATTCAATATTAAACACAAAATCTTGGTTGCGGATACCAACATATAGAAACCAATCCAAAGATACCATGAAAATCTAGAAATAAAAAGTACTTACGTGGAAATACAAATCGATTACTTTTTAATGGGGAGCAAGAAAGTCTAATAGAAGAAAATCTATAGGTCGTGGACAAAAACAAACCTAATTTTAAGAGACAATGTTAAAACAGCTAAAGAAGTATATGGAACAAGGGCAGTAAGGTACAACTCAAATGTAAAATAGTAACAAAACAATGAAAATATTTTGGTGAGGGAGTAAATTAAATAACAAATCAGAAACAATTCTGGAATGTGGTTAAGAGCCTAAAAGAAACACCAGAACAAATAGTAATGATTAAGAGGAGAACTACAAACCAAATAGAAATACAATTTTTAAAGCATGAAAAGAGTTTACGCACTAAACTCCAGGAAAAATCTAATATCATCATACTCAGCAAACAAGCAATAGCAGACAGAGTAAAGAAAACCGACAGAATTACAGAAAAATAAATTAAAAAGTACCTAAGAAAGCAATCCCAGAACGAACTTAAAAATTCGAAATCGAATATCTCGAAAATTATTCGACATAGAATTTTTCGACTTCATTTTCGAAATCAGCGTACAATTTCCTAAAAGAATATATTTTCAAATTTCAAATAATCTCAAATTTTGTGACGGACCGACAGACAGACATATAGAATTCAGTAACGAACTTTTTAAGTTCGTTGACTAGAAACCTATACCTAGCTTTCCTCAATCTAAAATCCGCCTTGGATATAGCACCTCAAGAACATATTTGAGATATACTTAAAGAACTTTAAACGACTCTGAAGTTGAATACAAAGTCTACATAAAATTATAATAGAAAGGGTACGGCTGAATCGACAAATATTAGCGAAATCACACTGAGAAATAGTTTATGCTCCTTACAATTCATCATATATATAGACTATATCTACAATAACTGCAGAAACAAATTTATACAAATCGTTATAGGACATTACAATGTAATTTATAAACATTAAAAGTCAAATATAGACAAAAAATCCATATGAAACAAAAATACAAAAAAAGTAAATTATGTATATATTAAAAATAGCGGACGAAGGGTAAGTAAGTAAAAATATAGATAAAAACATTTTGGAACAAGTAGATATCTATGAATATCTAGTAACTTTAATCAGTAAAGATGGATAAATAGATATATAAATAACAAATTTACTACTTTAAAATTACACTAACATAAAAGAAAGAACTAAACAAAAACAAAAATGCACTTAGATAAGACTATCTATACTTCTACATTATTATATGTGGAAAAGTTAGATAAACTAGTTAGACAAACATATAATCATATTAAGCAGCTAAAACAGATCATGGAAAAGTAAAAAGAAATAGAACACGAAATAAAGAAGATCTACAACAAGACCCTGTAGTGCAATTTCTAGCAATAAAACAACTACAAATATACGGCCACATTATCCGACTGAGATACGACAAATCTCCAAAGAAGGTATTTGAAATCAGACGGAAAAGTCAAAGTCTAAGGGGAAGCGTTCAAATAGAAGGTAACTAAAAGAAGATGAAGCAAGTGAGAAACTATCAAATCTTCAGCAAATATAAAATTTGATAGAGCATAAATCAAATAATGCAGTTCCTAACTTGTAATTGTTATTTATTACTTAAGTTAAATTGCTTCTCCCTCCAGGAGTTATGAGACCTTATCGTGGAGGAGCTTCGTTCTAGTTCAGAACGATCTAAGGAATGGCTCAAAATGGCTGGCGAGGGCGTGGGAAACCTAGCAGACATAGCTGCTAAACTAACAAGTTCGGTCCAGAGTTTCCGGCGCCCTAAAACTGGATTTTTTCGGCTATAGAATGGTCATCCAGACAGGAGAATTCTTAGTCCTCTAGGTTTGAGGTTGAACTATGGGCCAACAACCCATTCCGTAAAGAAGCCGTTACGGAACCTTTCGAGAAGCCTCAGAAATTAGGACGGATCAGTAAAAAACGACTTAAGCAACGAAATATGCATTACGAGTTATGCACATGAAGCGTCAGGACACTCCTTTGGCCCAAAGCGCAAGAGAACCTGTTCACTGAGTTAAGAAGATACAAAATTAGAATCGCTGCGATACAAAAAATAAGATGGACAGAGCGAGAAATTTGAGATGCAAGAACACACACTATTCTTTACATTAGAAAGTCGGGTGAAACAAAGAATTTGGCGTAACCTATATAGTAGGAATTAAATCGAGTATAATAAATTATCAAGCAATCAATGAGATGATATGCACACTACATAATAATAAGAGCAAATTCTTCGACGCAGCGCTAAAAAACGTACACTGCCTCACGGAGGATAAGGGTAGAGAAATCAAGGAATTTTTTACACTCGACTGGAATATGGTAACTTGCCAAAGAGTGATATTAAAATCATATTGCGGGATATGAATGCCAAAATACGTAGGAAGGAAAAACATATTAGAACAATTGATGCACGTAGTCTACATACAGATACAAATGAAAATAGGGAAATTGTCAAAGATTTTCCAAACAGCAGACATATGATGGTTGGTTTCACTTGGTTTCCACATAGAGACATCCACAAAAAAAACATGGATATCGTCGAATGGAGAAACTGCTAACCAGATATATTAATATATAAAAGAGGAGCCTTATGTATATTAGATGTTAAGATCATGTGAATCAAATCACATCATGGTATAAAATAAGTTTAGATTCAGAATTAATAGGCAATAACCCAACAAACACATTCACAAAAAAAAACTAGATTTAGATAAACTAGACAATCCGGAAGAAATAGGAAGTAGAGATCAACAATAAGCTAAAAAAATGGACAACAGAGAAAATGAACTAGAATGTGAAAACCGTTGGAATAATATATAATATATGCAACAAGTAAATCCGCAAAAAATTGGATAAACAAAAACCCCGACGTAAGAAAGAATGCTTCAACAAAGAATTTGAGGAAGTCATCAATAAAAGGAACTCACTACATTAAAAATGTATTCAACAAAGAACGAGAGAGAGAAAGGAAAAGTTCGAAGACGCAAAAAGCTGTTTTCTATTTATATATATATATATATATATATATATATATATATAATATATATATATATATAAATAAAATTATATATATATATATATATATATATATATATATATATATATATATATATATATATATATCAAACCGTATACCACCTTAATGAGAGAAAAGAATAGCAACATGATAACAGACACAACGGAAATCAAACAAACTTTTAGAAAGTGCCGACAACAAAAAGAATGTACCCCATCAGGACAATCAGAACAACAACGATCCTCTAGAGCTATTCACATTAAAAGAAGTGGTTTAAGCTCTCGAGGTTCAGCAGAATAACAAATCACCTGGATTTGAAGACATTTCGGTGAATTATACAAGACACACAATTAACAACTACACACACTAATAGTAAGAATCTAGAATGAAGAGAACGTCCCAAATGACTGGAAAATATGTATAATTATCTCTATCCATAAAAAAGGTGATAAGCTAACGTGCAAAAATTATCGAGGATATATGCTATATATACTACACTTATATTCATTTTATACTACACCACAAAAGTGTTCGGAAAACCTCGTCGGAAAATATCAAGCAGGGTTCAGGTTTGCAGGATTCACCATCGATCAACTACTAGTATCAAGGAGATGTTGAGGCGAATGTGAAAGTATGATATAGAGGTAAACCAAATTTTTGTCGACTTTCTCCAGGCCTATGGTTCCATCAAAAGAGAGAACCTACAAAATAATGAACGAATTTGGGATACAATGACAATTAACCAGAATAATTAAGACAACGATGACAGAGACGGTGGTGTAGGTAAAAATACAGAATCAGAGGACAGATCCATTCGAAATAAGACAAGGTCTAAAACAAGGTGATGGGCTGGCCCCAATACTTTTCAACATTAGCCTTGAGTGTGTCATAAGAAAAATGACAATCAACTTAATGAACAAACTGAGAAATAAATTATCCTAATTAACATCATACGCAGATGGCATTAATATAATAGAACGATTAATGATATATATAGGGAATGCTATAGTGCTAATTAGATTACATTTGTGTTATCCAGTATCCACTGCAAAATAAAATAATTCAATCAAAGTATATACAGAAATATCATATGTTAATGGAATTTCAATAACCCATCATACTGTTATTTTCTTATATTATAAATAATTCGTCTGCGTATCAAATAACAATTTTTTTTACACAAACACAGCTAATATCAAAATTAATTATCTTTACTAATTTATTATATTCAAAACTGTTACCTAAAAAAATTAGTAACGCTGATTTTTTAAATTAAATCCTGCTGGAAGGCATTTTCGCTTGTATGAAACAAATATAAAACAAAAAATTTTAAGCGTTGCCAGACGAATAGAAAGGGTGTGGCTTTTAAGCTGCACAAGCACGAATACCTAAAAGAGATTTTCCAATAAGATACCTGCCACTGCCGCTTCTTTAGCCAATATCACGGTGCCAGAACAAAAACTATCTTAGCCTGTTGCGAAACGGATTGTTATTAAGTTTTTTACTAAGAGTGTAAAATTATCGACATTTTGAGAAGATAAGGTACAGTTCAGAAAAATACACTTAAAAAGTATACGCATGACATAAATAATTGTTGGAAGAACGGGAAGTAGTTGAAAATAAGGTTATTCATATTGAATGCCGATTGGCAGTGTTGTTTCTGTTAACTTTAGCGAACAAAACTCTTATAAATGGTACAAAATTGACAACCGGAGACGATATCACGCTTCTTGAAAACTTCCGGTCCCATACAGCTTCTCAAACTCGATAAACATTGGAATATTTTTTAAACCACACGGAAGCACCCTCTCTGTAGTCTGACCTTGTTTCAATTTTGTTTAGATCGCTAAAAAAGCGGTCGTGTGCAATTGGGTGGTGTCACAACTACCTTCATTTTACAATAGCAGGGACTGTTCCGCTAGAAAGAATACAGTTTTAAGTCAGGAGATTATGCAAAAAAAATAACTTTGTGCATTTTTATGATGTTGCAAGAATAGGTTTATATTTATTTACAATATATAAGTGATTTTTAAATTCTGAGAGCTTGAAATAACTTGAACCAAATAATTTATTCTTAGAGTGCAAATTATTTGAATAATTTATAATATTTTCAACGAAACATATTTAAAAGTAGATATTACAAAATTATTGGGTTACTTGGTAACTCGCATATTGATAATGTCAGGCATATAATATGTTGCACTTATTGAAGGAGTATTTCAAAGATAAAAAATAAATAGATAAACCGGTACTAATAGTGCAATATACGTAAAATATGCATATTCAATACTATTAGTAATTACATATGCATTTTAGTAGTGACGTGCAATGATTTGCATGTCATTTAGTAATATTTTTAATTATTCTAATGTTGACAGTAGGTTAACATATAGAAGCTAACATTTAGATTCACATATAATTACCTTAATTGTAAATATTAAATTATTAATACTATGTTGTTAATTACCCTTCTGAAAAAGCAACGTAATAAAATAGAACTTATTAGATGTGAAGCACATAAACCACATAAAAGTTAATAACAGTATGCTCTGAAGCTCTGGATATTCGCAGAGAGCTGATGTTAAATTTTGTTAAGCTTTGAGAAAAAGAACAAAACCTAACGATTATTTTTTGGAGAATATTTGAAATAGAGATTTATCGGATTTTTAAATTGTCCTTTGAAAAATCGTTATTTTTGCCTTCATATAACATGCACAACTCTTTATTGAAACTGCGGCACAAAGAAAAACTCAATTTAACAATTAAAACTTTTTAGATAAGACAACCAAATAAGTAATTTAAAAACATTTGCTCATCAACATTAACGTTGTCCTTCTTTTTAGCATTGAGTCAGAGAATGGGCTACATTTAATTCATTACTGGCACACTCCTATAATTAAGCAAAATTCGTTGGAGGTTGATATGAGGTTGGTATTCCTTGACATTCCAGTCATTTTCGGTGATCTGGCAAGTCATGAAAAAGCTCCCACTCTTTTTGTTAAAGGAAGTTTAATGAGTTATGTACCCGCATGTGGGAAAGCGATGTCTTGGTGAAAAATTGCTTGAGGCCTGAAGGAAAGAAGTACCATGGATTGTAAGACCATGTCGATGTAGGTCTGACTGGTATTGTTGCTTTTAACTCTGACTATAGATAACTGCTATATGCCATATATTCCATCTACGGTTTATTAATATTCAACCATAGTTTTGGGTTAAATAAAATGCCAATATATTAGGAAATACTATTTTATGCCACTTGTGTTTACAGAAGCCTTCCCGTTGCCCACTGTAACTATCGTTGTCGATGCGAAAAAGTTAGTGGTAGTCCTAAGAAAGTACGTTGTTCTGTTAGTTCCATTGCAAGTAATTTACAGGAGGTAAAAACTGGTACCGTGTAATGATCCACCGTTATTGCACTTGAAGTCACGCTGCGGTCTGTGATCGTAAGCCTCGAAAAGTGACAATTCTCCTAGTTGGTTGTCGCGAGTAATTCTTTTACGAACGTATAACTACTACGGCGACAATTTTTTTGGTTTATTATATGTGCTACATATGAATGACTGAGAACAACTTTATGTTCATTTTACGCAATCTCGAAAAGCTATAAATACATGATTTTAATCATTTTCTGACTCTTTTAATCGTTGTATGCTTATTTTATTAGAAAAAGTTTCAATGTAATGTATTTTATTTTTATTGGTGCTAAGATATTACTGAATAGTAATGTAATTTTTGTCATTGTCTCAGACTAAACTTCGAGTCAACATCGCTGAATGGATTTTGTTCAAGCTTATACTGTACATAAAGTTATATTTAATAATTTGTTTGTTAAGCGAATTAGAAATATATGCTCTTTAAAAAATATGCTATCGAACTTTGGACCATCCTGGAAGGTCATCCAAATTAAACCCTGGAAACTCTCATTGCAAATCCACACCTAAAACAACATAAGATGAAATTGTTTAAGGATCTGACGAAACAAATATGAATGAACTTGAAATCTCCCTATACCCTACGTTTAAATATTCCCTCTATAAACTATAACGATAGCACATAAAATATCCTGACCGCCGGTTCTCTCTGGAAAAAACAAAAAAAACCAAATTTGACGTAGAATCCAATTCCGCGATCAGAAATTCAAGAAAATCAGTGCAAGTGGCCTAAAAAATAGCCCCTTTAAAAATTATAAGGCTTGACGGATAGGACAGAAAAACAAACCAAACAAACCAGCGCACAAGCGCGCTTACCCGTAGTGCCCAATTAGTCGAGTTGGTAGCGAGTTTGCTTCGAGATGCGAGGTTTGTGGATTCAATCTCCTTAGTGGTTGCCGTCTATTTGCAGTCTTTTGTATCATTGGTTACATTTAAATGGGGGAGAAGGTAGGGCCTGAACTTCTCACAAGGCACGAAGCGCCTCAACGCACACCTCTTGAAAGCTTTACCATCTCATGCATAGAAGCATACTTTAACAAGGTCGCGAAGCGACCTTTATTGTATATCTATCTTGTCCCTCTATAAACAATAAGGATAGCACGTAAAATCCCCTAACCGCCGGTTCCCTCTGGAAAAAGCAAAAGAAACAGCCAAATTTGACGTAAAATTTGAATCTGCGATCAAAAATTCAATAAAACCAGTGCAAGTAGCCTAAAAAATAGTCCCTTTCATTTCAAAAATCTATAGACAGTTGAGAAAACCTTTAGAAATTCCTTATAATACATAAGCACAGATTCTATAGCCGCCGGTTCCTTAAAAAAACAAAAGAAACAAACAATTTTGACATAGAATTCGAATCCGCGATCAAAAATTCAAGAAAGTCAATGGAAGTGGCCTAAAAATAGCCCTTTCACATTCATATGGCTGTAGCTACATTTAAGTGGGGGAGAAGGTGGGGTTTGCACTTCTTACAAAGTGTGAAGCACCTCAACGCACACCGCTCGAAAGCTTCACCACCTTATGCATAAAAATATGCTTTAACAAGGCCGCGAAGCGGCCTTTACGTTATAATCTAGTATACTTCGTAAATATTATTTTACAGAATTTAAACTCCTATTGGTATCACATTTCTCAACAAAAAAAAAATAAATAAAATAAAATACATTTTGGAATAAATGAAATTCTTTAATAAAAAACTTTAATACTTAAGTATTAATAATACTTAGAAATTTGAAATCAAGCTAATAATCAAAATTAATTTCAAAAAAACTAATCGCGCCAACACTGTGTTAGAGATATTGTAACAAATTAATTATTTTTTTTTGTAATGTTATTATTATTTAATTTATATTAATGAAATTGTTTTACACGAGTCCTATTAACTATTAGAACGAATAGCAAATGTACAAAGTAATTGTTTTCACTAATTAATCTTTTTGTCGTTTGTGATATATTTTGAACATTTAATTTTTGTTTGTGTTTACTTTTTTATAGACAGATATAAATTATTTATTAAATAATAGTACATAAAAATTGCGTAATGTATTATCGTTAATTCTATATCCATTTGTTGAACAAATACGGAAGTGATGAGATGCGTGTTTTAGTTATTGAGTACAGTGTAAACATTTTGTGTTAAAAACAAGTATTGAACTTTAATTTTGCCGACATATAAAAATTAATTAATTTTTAAATAAAGCACTCGATTAAACTGTTTTTCCAAAAATAAATGAGGAAAAAGCAAATTTAAAAGTTTATCAGCGCTGTTCTATTTCCTGGTGAAAACTCTGAATAAGTCCTTTTTGTAACACAAAATTAAATAACCGCAAATCTACTGTATCGCTGAAAATAAAAAATGAATTAAAATTGCCAGCTTAATAAAGACTTGTTAATCAAAGGCGTATTTTGGCTTACTGATAATTAATAAAATGCAACGATATCAATCGTATTTTTTGCTAAATAACAACTACATCGAATGTAACTTTTAAATTAAAATATAAAAAAAATCATCATTTTCCAGTCCAAATATAAATTCATAATTATGGTTTTCTTTAAAAAATGTAGGTTGTATCCAAACTAACTAATGTTATGCAGTTTTCTTATTTTCAAGTTCTATTTGTAAGATATCAGTATGCTACCATCTGCTAGGGGTGAGAACGACGGCGTCAACGATTACGCCGCTAGCGAGAGAATCTGCGCTGATGCTTAACGTCGTGGTGCAAAAACCGACACCAAGTCAGTGTGGAAACAAGGGTTCCACCCTTTATGTATTGTTAAACGCACGAACTAATGAGTAGGTACGCAATTGGAAGCGAGCGTTCCCATTCAAGATGTTACACTGGTGGAGATACAAAGGGAAGATTAGGAAAAAGGGGATAACGCAGCACTTACGTCGTGCAGCCAGGTTAGTCGTCTCCAATGGGGGTTGGCTTTGACGTGGCACTCGAAGTAGACGTCGTCTCCTTCCTTGATGTCATCAGCATTGAGGGTGCTTCCGAGACGCAAGGACACTATCGGGGGGTCTGGAACAATGCGCCATTGTCAGCGGAGAGCAAAAACAGTTCCGGAAACATATAAATCATTGATAGACTACTGCTGTGTATTCTGCTGTCAACGCTTCATAAACAATGCTCCAAGAAAATGAACGAACAGATTCGAAGAAAGACGCCCATTGTGCTTCCGACTTCCGCGGCGACTATTATTTCTGACATTAATCAACTCGCTCAGATTGAGTTGCAGTGCGGGATCGCGTCGGTTACATCCGAAACAATTTGCGTGGGAATCGGGGGCACAAAAAGCTCTGACGAGCGCTAATGATAAATTTAATGGGCGTTCGCTTAACTGCCCCGCTCAAGGCTCGCGCCCAAATCCGTCGGCCACCTCCCCGGCGCGTTATCAAGCGAACTGCTCTAGTATGCACTTCAGTTGAATGGTTGAACTGCACGTCGCGTGTTTACCTACACATTTCGAATGACGACAGGTGCAGCGGGCTGCAATCGATGTATTTGCTTCGGTGCTTTGGCAATGATGCAAATTCGTGTAGCGCGGATATGACATTTTAATTACTATAAAAGTTATACGCGACTTCCGAGGCGCTTTATTGGTTATTGCCCCATTGCAGCGCCATATTTTAATGTAATAACCTGACAAGTACTAAAACGCGCGCCCGTAAAGTAAAATTGCAATTAGAGAGCACGCTCGGAACGGCATTGAAAGCTTGAGAATTACTTAAGTTTTTGCGATGTGATTAATACATTGCAATTTTGTAGCAAATTGCACAATTTGCATGCTGCAGCTTTTTAGTGCGCCACTGATTATTAATCGCCAAACGGCACAACAGCTAAATGCTTAGTCAGATAAATATTCATCCAAAATATTACGACAATGCAGCATTAGTACCAGTCATTGGTGAACAGAGCATAACTACTTTTGCTTAAAAAAATAGAATTTTATTCTTTACAAGAGTAATATAGAATATAAAGAAGGGGTACCTATAAAATCATTTTTTTTTCATTTTTTATCACTATATGCACCTTCGATGTTATGTTTTAAAACATAAACTGTAATTTGCAGTCTAAATTAGAAGAAAAAATAACACCTTATAAAGTGATCTAACTTTAACAACCAGAAGGAAAGTTGAACCTTCTATTGAATCATTTTTAGTCCATTCATGTATTTCAAGATAATATTGAAATACTGTATTATTAAAGTTTATTCCTAATTTGAAGCAACAGGGGAATCGGAAACTAATGTTGTTTCTGCGCATAGCGATATTTGTTTGTCATTTATAAGCTAATTGTGTACTTCAAAGTCGTACCAAAAAGCATTTTAAGATTAGAGTGACTTGCTTACTCGTAAATAATTAAATCTTAATTTTTTTTGCAATTTGTAATGAAATGGTCAGCCAAATACCAAAAGAGTTGCATATCTGGCATTGCATGCTTTTTGAATTTCACCAATCGATATTTATAGATCCGACATTGAAAATTTGCACACTAGATAGCAAAAGGTTATTGATAACGAGAGTGATTACACCATACAAATAAAAGTTTGTTAAAAATGTATCTGTTTAAATTAATGTAAAAAAACGACATCACTTTTAAGTCCCCCTGATACTTTAAGTTACTTAACATATCTTCTACAGCAAATTGGATTATGCGTCACGTGTTATAGGAAAAATAATTTATAGGATTTCTACTAGTAGCTCTTTCTACTAGAGCTGATAATTTACAATTAAAGATAAAGATACACAAACAATTTAAAAACTAAGTATTAGTAGAACAAAAACTTACTACTCCGTTCAAAAAGTAAGGCGACTTTTTAATTTGAAACTCGCGAACGTGCATTTTAATTTTTTTATGTTGGGTTAATCTTCAGTTTGATATTTCGGACAGTTTATAAGTTACAGCAGCTTATTTACTTTGACTGTTTGCTTTATTCTATTATTAAAATGTCTAACATTGTTGAACAAAGAAATCGCATTATACTTTTTGTTAAAAATAAAATTAATGATACTAAAACATTTAAAATGGCAGAGAAAGTATTCGGTGACTAATCTTTATTGAGAAAAATCGTATGTTAGTGACGTAACCTGATCAGAAAAGGTCATAAATCTGTAGGAAATGAGTTTCGTTTTGGTCGTCCATCAACATTAATAACCAAAAAAGATATTAAAAAGCTAAAACCAAAAAAATTAAAGAGAGTACAAATAAGTCTCCGTCGTTTTTTATTAAAAATTGGGCATTTATTATGAAAGAACGGAACGTTATGTTTCATTCAAAGTATTGTCTATCTTTCTGGCAGGATACAGAATTTTTTGGTATCTTCATATAATGTGAAGTGCTGCTCAGACAAGCCATGTGTCATCGGTCGGAGCAAGTGATGATGTCTGATGAATACGGCGGTGGGGTAGGATTTCCCAAGTAGGTTTTGACCGGTGCCGCAACATGTTGACGAGCATTATCATGCAGGAGAATAATTTAGTCGCGTCTACAGTAGTAGTGGGCACGTTTTTCCTTGAGATCTCGGCTCAATCTCATCAATTATGTTGGGTAAAGAGCCCCATTAATGTTTTCGTTCGGCTTGAGCAACACACAATACACGACATCAAGCTGATCCTACCAAATACACAACATGAGTTTTTTTCCATAAATATTCCGCTTGGCTGTCGATGTTGAAGCATGGCCACGTGGTCCCCATGATTTTCTCTTTTTTGGGTTATTATAGTAGATCCATTTTTTATCATTAGTGACTATACGACTATACTATGCAAAATACGACTATACTATGTAAAAAACCCTTTCTTTTATGCTTGGCAAGCAGCATTTTACTTGTGCAAAATGGGGGCTCAACGTTTCTCGGCTTCAGTTCATGTAGAACCCAATTTCCTTGCAAATTATTTCCAACAATCTTAAACGATGTGAAATTGTTTGTTGAGTCACTCCTAATGTAAGTGCAGGTTCTTCTTGGTTTGTCAGAAATCTTCTGCCAATAATGCTTCCAATTCAGCGTCTTCGTACACTTTCGGCCTTCTGCTACGTTCTTTGTCGACGTTTTTAAACTTATGAAACCATTCACGACAACTTCTCTCACTTAAAGCAGCCTTACCATATGCTTTTACATGAAATCTATGCGCTTTAGCTGCAAATTTCTTCAAATTAAAGAAGTAAATCAGAAGTTCCGCCAAAAGACGCTTATTCGAAACAAAACTAGACATTTTCGCACGACAAAATTTATGTGACGCTGATACAAAATCGCTAATATTTTAAGATTATGGTGTTGCCAGATGTCCAACCTTACAATGTGACGTTTTATATCTGACGATTTCAACCATAACTTACTGGTGGAGCCATCTTTTTTCAAACGGCGGAGACTTATTTGAACTCCCTTTATTTCATTGTATAAGAGCTGGAATACTAATAACTTCAGTAGATGCAATTCTTAGTGATATTTTTGACTCAAACCATTTGTCAGATAAACTCAGTAATCATTATTCGTGAGTTTTTCGCCCAAAATTCAACAAGACGTTGTTCCAAAAATGCTGTATTTCCTATATGTGTCACCATGTGACTATTTGTTATAGTTTGAAGAGCCCTACTTGACTCAGTTGCATCAATAGAACAAAAAGCAAAGGAAGTTCTAATATAAATTCCAAAAAGTGGACACGAAAAGTGTTTCCAAGATTGAATTGAACACTGGCGTGTGTGTACCGCACAAGAAAAAACTACTTTAAAAAATCTAAACTAAATTTAGATGAATTAATAAATAATATGTGTTTTAATGACCAGAGTAGTACACGGTTTGTCCGGAAAGTATAGGTGATAATTTTTCTAGCCAACCAGGAGAGTTATAGGAACGTGGTTTTTGGCTGTATAAATGGTGGGAGGTATTAGGTAATGAAAGCGAGCCGACTCAATTGCATCCGAGTCGTGAGAGACACGGACTCGATATACAGCATACGTCAGAGCAAGAGTTATTCGGTGAAGTTTTGCGTCAACCTCAAAAAATTCGACATCTAGGCTTTGAACCTGATAAGAGCAGCCTGCGGGGAGAAATCCATATAAAAAACAAGAATTTTTGAATAGCATAAAATGTTTTGTAAGGAAGAAAGGCCGTGGAAGACAAAGAATGCAAAGGATATCCGTTAACAAACAGTAGTGATAAAAATTTAGTAAAAGTGAAATAATTTTTTAGACTTTGACGTTTAAGTGTTCGATTGATAGCACGGGAGTTGAATTTACCAAAAACCCTTAATGCATGCTATTGTGTCTGGCGATTTGCAAATGAGAAAAATTTGTGTAAAGGTTTTGTCTCAAGAACAAAAGGATCTGTGTGTGTTGATCTGCCGAGAACTGTTGGAACATGGTGCGCCTGACTCTGACTTATTGGACACGGTGATAATCGGTGATAAAACATGGGTGTTAGAATACCAAAAGTCCTGAGTGGCGTGCAACCGGATCTCTTTGTCCAAGAAAGCTCCGCATGAGCAATTCAAAGATAAAATAAATGCTCATCCCCTTTAACACAAAATGCGTGTTACAAAAAAAGTTTGTACCTGCCAGGTTTTACCTGCGCCGGAAAAGAGAAAGACAACACCTGGACCCTCCACCACAACAACCCGCGTGAAAGAATTTTTAGCCAAGCACAACGTGGCAACATTGCTCCAATCCCTGTACAACACAGACTTGGCGCCGCTCGACTTCTTTCTGTTCCGAAAACTCAAATTTAGCGTAAAATAAATCCATTTTGGGTCAGTGTAGAGGGTCCAAACCACTGTGACCAAAATCATAAACCACATTTCAGTATATTCCAGGAAGCCTCCCAAGTGTAGCGGGCACCCTGGAAATGTTGTTGTGTAGATGTAGGAACCAATTATTTTAAAGAATTTTAGAGAAGTAAACGATTATCTGCAATACTTTCGTTTTTAATGAATTATTTCCAATATTTTTCGGATAAACCGTATCTTTCTAGTTCACTTTTTACCTTAAGTATCGTGATAACTAAATAAATTTTAAAATGGGTCACTTTATTGTTTTAATAACAGTATTACGTTTGTATAGTGCTTAATAATGCTCCATTTGTTATTTTTCTACAAAAAATGTTGACGGCTGTAATTATTTGACATCAAAAGTTAATCATCATATGTCTTTTCCATTTATAGAAAATTGTTTGTTATGGAAATTTAGTGCAGTTATTTTGCGTTAGATTTAAAATTTCATGTTATGTACTGTAAAACATAATATATGTATATTTGATGATATTGGTAAACAATCTATGGTTAATTTTTGGATGTAGTGTAGTGACTTTTCAATGTAAACGTCTTGAATAAAGGGGTCCTTAATCATATTATGAGTTTAAATTTATATTTATATATTTTCCATTTATAAGGTACGTTTGGAAAATAATAATACTGATTCCAAAAGATTCGTTTAATAAAGATACAACTAATATTCTTCAAAATAACACTCTCGAGCTTTAATACACCGTTATAGCTCACTTGCAAATCTTGAACTGGAATCTGTTTCATAGCAGCTTAAATATTTTTAACAGTGCTAAAATGCTGACCTTTTAAGTTAGGGAATAAGAAAGTCGAACAGCGCCAGGTTCAGACTACATGAAGATTGTGACAGCATTGCCACAGTTGGTTTTATCAAAATCAGAAACGTATAAATCAAACTTTCTGTATCTGCAATTCTATTGTGACAATGAATTTCTTAAGTCTCATTTCATTTACTATAAATCTAAAATTCGAATGTCGGTGAAAGTCAAAAACCGCTTTGTGCTACCTAAACACTTATACTTTCGATAAAGTATATTTTTTGTAGGCCTTTTATATTACAGTAAGTCTCAGTTGTGGAATTTTGAGTTTAACTCAAAACGTTATCGCGTATCGCTGATTGACACTACTCTGCATTGTCCACTTGGCAAGCAATTTGCATCTTGTAAAGGCGCAAAAGCAAATAAACTGGATCAGCGAGTTTACCCGATTTTCCCCACCAGACCCAAAGCTTTCACTCCTCCTGATCCTTTTGCTTGGACCAAGAAAATTTGTTTCGTTACTTTCCTGGCTTAACTTGTATGACTATAAGTTATTTAATATAATACACACATACAGTATACGAAAATGTTTTGTTTGCTTTAATTATTGAAGTCTAGTTCTATTAAGTATTTTTTGTGAAACTAGGTAAATGCTTGTTACTGTTTAGTGTTTAATTACACATTGTGACATAAATTAATTCATGTTTTAGGTCTCTCTTGAAAGCAATCATTTGCTTGTTAATATCTAATTTATAATGATTGAAGGGTTGAATTTAAATCTAGATGCTAACGCAGATTGGTTATGACGTATACGTCTTTTGAGTCACTATGCACCCTTCCAGGAAAACGGAACTGTATTAGACAAGTGCAATAGTGAGCTCTTTATTGGTTTCTTGTTTTGGTAAATAGTTGCTCTTACTTTCTCTTGTTACATCGTCATGTTCTCATTCTTTCGTTTATCCGTTTTAATTCAATAACATTGATGTTTAGGCGATTTGCAATATCGCCCTCATTTGCCAATTTCAGCTAAAAGTTAGTATATACAATTTTTATTGTTCAGCATCTGAATTGTAGCATAAGTTTGCGAATGGCATTGTTGGCCTTACTGTGATTTTCTAAAGTGATATTTTTTTTAAAATTTGTATATACTTTAATCTTCAAACCACTTGCCAAACTGGTAAATATTGACCAAAAAGGTCGGGCTTAGATCAAAAATGCCATTTTTCTATTGTGTTTTAGTATTATTTTATGTTAGCAACTTTAATCAACATATTTCAATTATTTTTAGGATAACTGTTCCCGATTGCTAGATTACAAACAGTAAACTTTGGAGTTTGTTACGACATTACTGGAAAAAAATTTGACTACATGCGACGCTGCTAAAGCAATTTTTAAAGTGAAGGCGAAGGAACAGTTGCTCAATAAAGGAGATTTTAATATTGAAAACCCTCGTTCTGGTTGGCCATCAAAATTGAACAACAAAGATTTGTTACGACTAGTTAAAGAAGCGTGTCAAGAATTTTTTGATTTAAAGGAAACAGAATAATATCTTGATTAGATAGTATAAGTTGCTGAACGGCGGGAAAAGTTCATAGAGGATGATGACATTCATTTATAAAACTAGTTGTTGTTATTTTGAATAAATGTATGCATACAAAATGTCATTTTTGATTATAAGCACGTAATTTTTGGCCAGCCTTATATGTGAAAAGTTGATTTTATTTTTTTACGGTGTAGAAATTCGGTAAATAAATAAATAATAAAAAAATGTTAAATTACAAGAAAAATTAAATTTATTTTTCTAAAATTGAACACAAAAGTTAGAGTAAATCATATTCTTCTTCTTCTTCTTTCCGTATTTTAACCTCTATCTGGGTCTTCCGGAGTTCAATATTTTTTTCCATTCTTTTCTGTCCATCCAAGCGCCTTGCTGGATATCCCACTTTTGCTTCAGGCTTTCTACTTCCTCATTCCAACCTCTTCTTGGCCGTCCCCTCTTTCTTCTTTCTCTTGGTTGCCACTGCATTGCTTTTTTCGGGAGCCTGTTGTTACCCATTCTTTCGACATGTCCGTACCACAAGAGTTGCCTTTTTTCTTCCAAGATGTCCCTTTATGTATCCATTATTTCACGTATTCTTGTATTTCTGACTCTATCTCTTCGGGATATTCTCGCTGATTTTCTCCAATAGTCCATTTCCATTACTTTCAGTTGATTTTTATGTTGTTCCGAGAGTTGCCAGATTTCGGCTCCATATAGTACCACACTTTGTACCATAGCGGAGTATATTTGTTTTTTATTCTTTTTGCTTATATTTGCATCCCAAAGTATACCATTTAGCGCACCTATAACTTTCCGGCCTTGTTTTATTCTCTCTTTTACCTCTGTTATATAATCCTTGTTTTCCTACTGTTGCTCCCAAATATTTGTATTCTTCACATGACGGTATAGTTTCGCCTGTTTCTAAGGTTAAAGCGTCTTGTTCATATCCTATACTAAGATATGCTGATTTATTTACATTAATTTTAAGCCCCCATTTATCATATTTCTCTATAGCTTTCCTTGTCATGTATTCAATGTCTTCTATTTCTTGTGCCATAATAATTTGGTTGTCGGCAAATTGCAACGTATATAATGTAGTGTCCTCGTCCAGTGGTATCCCCATTCCGATACTTTTCCTTTTCCATTGTTCGAGTGCTTTTTCTATATATATATATATCTTGAATAACGTCGGTGAGATACAGCAACCCTGCCTTAGACCTTTCGTAACTTTAAATTCTGTTTTAAGTTCCGCTCCTACCTTTACCCTCGCTGTTTGATTGTCATATAGGTTCTTCACAGCCTTGACTAATGTACTGTTGATGTTGCTGCTCTCCATTACCTCCCACAGTTTTTTCAGGGGTACGTTATCATAAGCTTTTGATATGTCGAGAAATACTAAATGCAGTTCTCTACCGGTTGCTAGTTTTTTCTGCACAATTTGTGTTAAACAGAACAGGTTATCCAAACATGATCTGCCTGCCCTAAATCCGCTTTGTTCTTCCGCTTCTTCGGCTTAATATTGTTGTTCAATTAAGTCTCGAATAATTCGTCCATATATTTTGCTAAAAGTACTTGTAACTGCTATGCCTCGGTAGTTGTCGCAGATGTCTCTTTTCCATTTCTTGTGTATTGGAGATATATATCTTGTTTTCCATTCATTTGGTATATTTCCCTCATTTATGCATTTATTCATAAGTTTTGTTATCATCCTATACAATTTCGGTGTTCCATTTTTTACCAACTCAACGGGGATTCCTCCTGGACCGGGAGCCTTTCCATTTCTCATTTCTTTAATTGCTTTAATTACTTGTTCTTCTTGTATTTCTATGTAGTTAATATCTATCGTTCTTCCTTCTGTCATCGTAGTGTCTTGGAATATAGGTCATTTCTCGGTGAGTAGCTCTAAATAGTATTGTTTCCGTTCTTCGGCAGGAATATTTTGTATTATTGTTTTTTCTCGATGTGGAGCTTTTACATTCCTTATGAATTTCCATACCTCTGTCGTCCTTCGTCCTCCTATGTACCTTTCTATCTCACTACACTTTTTTCCCACGTTTGTTGTTTTGTAGTTTTTATCAATTGTCTTACTCTAGTTTGTTGGATCTTATAGGCATCTCTATCTTCATCTTCTTTAGTATTTAGCCACTTTGTATATAGTTCTTTTTTGTAGCGTATTTCCTCCATTAGGTCTTCGTTTATCCAATAATATCTTGGTTTTCTCTAACCTCTTCTCCTAAGGCTTCTTTTGCGGCTTGCTGTAGGCCTGCTCTTAAATGTTCATACATCTCTGTGTTTGATCCTTGTAGATGTTCGTTAAGTTTTTGATCCAATCTATTTTGATATATGTATTGTATGCTACTTTGTTGTAGACTTTGTATGTTGTATCTGACTTGTTGTATTTCTCTGTCTGTTTTGGTATTACTACCTTGTTTTGCCCTTTGGGTGAAAACACTATTTTGGCTTTCACCAAATAGTGATTCGTTCCGCATGTCGGGCCTCTGTAAGCTCTAACATCCTGGATTCTACCGGTAGAATACTGTCGAGTTATAACATAGTCAATGATTGTTCTTCGTTGTTGTGCATGTTCCTTAAAAGTATATTTATGAATTTTCTTGTGTTTATAAAAACCATTTTGGATTTTTAGGTTGTTACTTTCACATAGACCTATAAGCCTTTCTCCATTACTGTTTCTTCTGGCATCACCAAATTGTCCTACGACTTTATCGTTCGTCTTGCATCCTACCCACGCGTTGAAATCGCCCAGTAACAGAACTTCTCGTCGCGTACCACATTCATTTATTATATCGTCTAACTTACTATAGAATTGGTCTTTGTTCGTGGGGCTATCGTCTTCATTAGGTGAATATATTCCTAAAATTGTCATTCTATATCTAAAACTCTCGAGGTTAACTTTAATAATCCTCTCGTCTACTGCTTCCCAACTTTTATTTGTTTTCCATATTTCTTCTTAATAGCCATAGAAACTCCCTTTTTTCCTCTTTCGTTTTTTGGGACTCCACTCCACATGTGTAAGTATTGTCCTATTTCCTCTATTCCCGTTCCTTTATTTTTTGTTTCTGTCAGAGAAATTACGTTCATTCCCATTTCTTCTATCTCGTCAAATACTTCTTGTGTCTTTGTTGCTAGTCCTTGTATATTCCAAGTTCCTATATTCATTGTCCAATTCTTTCGTTGTATTCGGCTTCCATCTGATTTCTTAATATTGAACTTTTTGGCATTACTCTTCACAAACGTAGAATTGCCCCCTCCGTATCCTACGGGGCTCCTTCCGTAATCGGAAGTGTGGATTCCCACCCGGAGATTGTTTGTTTTAAACGAATTTTTTATTCTACTTTGTTTTAAGATTTTTACAAGTAATGGGGTGCTGGCCCATTGCCCCAACCCCCAACCTGGAGGACCAGTTAATTTATTCTCAGGGTTTTCTTCCCTTAGATTGGCTATCTTCTACGGGACTCACGAGACCAATCTTCCCGCTGATGGTTCTTCCGCACTCGTATATTATGAGTCCGTTGACCGGTTTTCATCCTGTAACTCTAGAAAGAGGCCCTTACTGGGTGCTATCAGCCGGAGCCAGCTGAACCCAGGTTTTTTAACGAGGTTGATACTCCTCCCCCTCCTCACTTTCTCATCCGGGCTTGGGACCGCCAATGGCGGAGTTAGTAAATCATATTGAGAATCATATTATTTAATGTTTCCGGCCTAAACCTAAATCTGCTGCAGACTAACACAACGTCCTGATAGAGATTTTTAAGTTGTCCTTAGTGCTATGATGCTTCTCATTGCACTTTGTTTCGATTATCTTCCCACGTGCAGTAATCAAGCGGATTATATTTGGTGTTGGAGGGTAGCCACAAGTCTGGAGACTAGTAATAATGAAAATTGTTGTATCACTTCTCTTTGCCTTGTGGCTAAAGTGGAATCCTGCTAAAACTTGCACTCCCGTCCAGCGGCCACCTTCTCTATCCAGGGTTTAATAACTATCTCCAGTACAAACTATAGCAGGACTACAGAGGGCAAGAACCTTGCATGCATGACGGTAGGCACTTCAGAGACATCTTGGCAGATTCACCTTCCTGTCCTGAAGAAAGTTCTTTTCCGAAAAGCATCTTAGGAAGCCATTGCTGCCATGCTTAATATCGTTTAGTAGTACTTTGGATTTTTACATTCCATCCATCTTGTTTTACTAAGTCAAAACTTGGCTGTTTTATAAAGCGAAAAACTTTTAGTACAAATAAATTGCTAGTCTGACCCCGCTATGTTCGTTTCTATTACCATGCAAGTAATTTTCCACCAAGAAATCTGATCGATCTTTTCTTTTAATTCAAGAACAAATTTGTCACTGCTCTTGCTGTAAGTGGTAGATAATAGGTAAGTTACTTTCAGCTGGTAGTCTAATTCCCTGGACGTTTTAGTTACGACGTAAACTTTCATGTTTTGTAGCCAAATCATGCAATAATTTCTGTCGGCGCCAAGGAATTAAAGTATCGCTACTCTGCGGTCATATTTTTGCCTCATTTTGTCAACAATTATAGGTCGTTGATTATGTGAAGCTAACTTTCAGCTTTTCCGCAATACAATCCAAAATAATTCCGAATTTATTTTGACGACCCTGCACTATCCTAATTTTAGGTTAGACATATTATTTACATCGGTATATTGGTAATATTCAGATATTTTTATAATACATATGAAGGGAGCGCTAGTGCCGCTGCGACATTTGGTTGCAGTGCGGACAGATCTAGGTTCAATTCAGTCTCTCAGTGTATTTGAACTTGCACTCACTTCAAATACGGGGTAATAATACGATTGTTTGAGGCGCGGTGCTTGCCAGATCACACCGTACCAGAGATGATGCACGACGGCTGGGCAGTAAGAGCATTTATTATATATGATAGGATCAGTTCAGCTCCTAGGCATTTAAATTTTTGGTTTTAGTTTTATTCCATCCGTTAAATTAAACAAATTCTTAATTTTTGTGTCAGACTTTATTAATTGATTAGCACGAGTTACGTTCTTGTGAATGGTAACTAACAGAAGATCACCCGCAACATTTTTAATTTGCATCATAAAGATGTTATAAAGAGTTGTATGGTAGAAAGTAGGCTCACGATAATTTTTAGTTTGTGATTTTTGCCATTGATATTGATGTAATTTATTTGGTTTTGATGATATGCCTAATAAAGTCTGTTGCTTAAAACAACTTAGTTTATTCTTTTCTTTTTGTTTTTTCTTTTTTTTTAATTGCTGTTTGGATGCCAAAATCTATTGAATGAAACTGTATTAATTTCAAAAAGTTGATATTTGTGTAATCAGGATCCCTTCTATCAGGACTTTCAATTATTTTTTGAAATTATACTAATTGATTGGTATGAAGGAAACTTTTTACATTAGACTTTTTATAGTTTTACTAAAATCTTTACTTTGAATATTTTTACTTTCCTTATCCTTTAATAAAGAAAGTAATGTAATCGGCGGAAATTTGACCTACCCAGTTTTTCACATTTCTGGACGAAATATAGTCTCAGGACACCAAAACAGTTGGTTTTAGCCATTGGTTCGTGTGTGTGTGTGTGTGTGTATCTGTCGGTCTGTCAGTAAACAGAATATCTCGAGGACCGTAAGAGCTAGAGACTTGAAATTTGGTATGCAAGTTACTTGTAGGTAAGGGACGCAGTGCGAAGCTGCGGGAGGACGGGGGGGAGAAAGCGCTTGGCCGCTAGGAGGGAGCACGCAGGCGATAATGGCGAAGGCCGTGCGGCAGAGCTCGCACGGTTACCTTCCGTGACGTAGCAAAATTTTAAGTACCAGTCAATTATTGTCTTGTACTGTTTATTTTAATCAGCTTTCGAGTGTTGGACTCGCGCCTCGTCCTTTTTTAAATTAACAAATTTTTAGACGAGAGCAGCGCAGGGCCGAGACGATGGACTCGCGCCTCGTCCTTTTTCAAAATAACAAATTCCGGGACGAGAGCACCGCAGGGCCGAGACGATGGACCCGGTATAATATATAATAATAGAATAAGAAAAGTCGCGTGATGTTCACACCAGATTTTTTATTTTTAATAAAAAGGTTTAATAGTTATTGGTCATATAAACCCCAAACGGAGCGTTATATTTGATGTTACATTTTATTTAAACATATTTTTAAGCATCTCTTTTTAGCTTGTTCATTTATGTTCGCAATGAGGTTATTTATTCTTCAGTAATTTACAGCCTGCAGTTTTCTTTTTTGCTTCTATACTTGAAAATTAAGTTAATGTTTTGTAATTAGGAGCTTAATATTTATTTTGAAATAGATCGTGTTGTTGACTCACATTTATGATTAGTTTTAAATAATAGTACCCTTTATGTGCCCACAACAATCAAAATTTGATCTTTAATAAAGGTTTTTATATCTTCAGTGATTTAAAATTAAAATAATTTGAGTCTTGGAATAAATGAAGTCTTGTGAGATTTTCTTTACCATCCTCTGGAAGTGTAAACAATTGATGGAAATGAATGTATATTAACGTCTACCTTTCCATATTTAGTGTTAGTTGTACTTTGCTACTTCAGTTTTTAATGCTCTTGACAATTTGATTGTAGTTAGTTCCTTAAGAAAAAAACAGCATTCTTAAGGTTTCTTTTGCGATTTAAGGAAGCGAAACTTAAGTTTTAAATATTTTTCGTTTAGTTAAAATTGTCGATACTGACAATTTGATCTACATTTATTGGTCACAGTGGCCTTCACGCTTTTTCCAAAAATTTTTGTTTATTACTGTTGCAATATAGTGACTAGATTATCCCATAATGTTATGTGCATGAATGAGGGCAGCATTAATGTTGGATTTTTTATCTACGTACGCGGAAATTATTACCAAAGTTGGTTCTTCAAAACCCGCAAGTAGTGAATATGTAAATAAAATTTAAGAATTCCATACAACCGTATGGAAATTCTAAAGGTCATAATTTTTGGAGACTCATTCTAATCATTGGTGGATATGATAAATTTCTTTATAATCTAGACAACAAATAATGTGGATTTTACAAGGAACAAGTTAATAAATGCTGTGCATTTGGTAATATGTCTGAGAAAGTTCTACACTTTAAGACGCTTTTTAAAAGTAGATGCAAAACAGCTTGTCAGAATTTGGCTTAATCAATAAGAACTGAAATTTGATAAAAAAAGGTCGATCTCGCACACTGCTCCCGTTTTGCCCCACTTAACATATAGTTTGAATGTTTTCCCATCCAATTATAGTTTACAACATTTGACAGCAAATTTATTGTGTGGTGGATAGTTAATAATTTTGAGGAAGTAGGAATTGAAGTTGAAAATTCTTTACTTCTAAACCAGCTGAGTGATATTAACATCAAATGTTACTAATAACAATGTTAACATTAACGTTTGCTATATTTTCTATTTTTAAACATTTTGAAATAGGGTTGTGCACAAAGACTTCTGAAACGAGGCAGTATAGTATTTTAAACCAATAGTAGATTACTGGAGTTATCCGGCGATAATCCATTGCACCTATAGCAGTTACACAGTTAAAAGACTGATAAACAAATTTATGAAATTTTAACTCAACTACGTTATCTGTATAATAAAAATGGTTTTGATTAACTCCAAATATACTTACTTCTCAATTGTGGGAAAAGGGACCAAAACTAATGTTAGAAACTCTAATGTGTCTTACCTTGGTAATTAATATTTTTTAGGAAAACTTTCAATATAATCAAGATTTTATAGAATAATTCCGTTAATTACAAAAGATTGTCATCAGAGTTGTCAATAAGTATTTCATTTAATGCTTTAAGAAAATTAGGCATGTTACAATTAACCCCGGTTATATAAAATATATAGGGTTGTTAAAGTAAATTTGTAAAATAAATAAACATCAAAAATAACATTAAAATACAAGCTAAAATTATTTATATAGAACTTAGAACAATTAAAGTAAATAGTAATGAGAACCATGTTATTAGGTGTAGGTTCCATCAGATCTAAACTTTTTGCAGACCAAAACAACGTTCTCTTTATCCATGTGTGTTATTACCTCCATAATAAGGAAGATTGAAGAGTGAATGCCTCTCAGTTTAAATATAAATAAGTGAAAATTTAATGAAATTAAATTCAAATAGTGATTACAGTAAGGTAAAATAGGTGAATAGTGTTAATATAAACAACAGATAAAGGTAAGATCAGCGAGTAGAAAACTTAAAATAGATCGCGAAGGAAATAAACACCGATGACAGCTAACCGGCTGAGCGCGTGAACGAAACGGCGGAGCGATACCAAACCGCGGGCCTTTCAAAATACCGCAGGACCGTATTCCAAATCTTACAGAATTTTGAGAAGTAACGAGCTTTTATAAAAGAGAACGACGACCTCCGAGTGGATCCGGGTCGTTCTTAGTCGGTTTAGTAAAATGGAAAATAAAGACGAATATACCCAAAGTATGATGAAACTACTACAAGAAATAAATGGAAAATTAGACAAAATGGAAGATAGTAACAAGAGACTTGAAACTAAAATAGATAACCTTCAGGCAGAACTAAATAACGTAAGAATGGAAAATGAATTACTGAAGAAAGATAAGGAACTACTAGAACTAAAAACATCAATACAAGAAGAGAATAGAAAACTAGAAAGAGAATAAAAAGAAAAGAATAATAATACAGTGGATGAAGGAAATGAAGGGAAGAACGGAACTAGAACTAAAAGAAAGAGTGAGAATTATAATAAGAGATATGGGAATACAGATAAATATGAGAAGAAATAACAGAAATCAGAAGATTGGGAAGCGAACAAAGAGGTAAAAGAAGACCAATACTAATAGAACTAAGGGCCACAACAAAAGATGGAGATACTAAAAGCTACAAAAATTAAAAGGAACAGAAATATACATGGAGGAAGACTTCACAAAAGATATACAGGAACAGAGAAGATATCTAGTGAAATACATGAAGCAGTATAGAAAAAGGAGATCACGCAATACTACGATACAATAAATTAATAATAAATGGAGAAATTATGTCCCTGGAAAAACTAAATCAAATAGATAGACAGAAGTATAAGGAAGTAGAACGAAATGACGCAGAAGACAGTATGAGAGAGAAGAACACAAAAAGGAAGAACAATGAGTCAAAGATCCCCAAGAGCAACGAGGAAGAGACACTAAGAGATAAGTTAACTAAAATAACAAAAACAGGACGGCATACAAAAACTAGTAAGGAGCGATGGAGGAAATAGACACGACAAGGCAAAGAATGAAGGCTAACGCAAATGGAAATAAGAAAATTGGCGAAATGGACAAACCTAAACAGACGGAAACATATAATATACAAAAACATTAAGAAAAAGAGGACAAAATTAAAAGAAACAGGAAGTAAAAATGGGGAACAAAAGAAATGGCAATAGGAATATGGAATATAACAACACTAACAGGAAAGAGATAGAGGTAACAGAAGAAATGGATGAATATGGAATTGATATACTAGGAGTAAGCGAAACTAAAGAAAGAAATGGGACAATAAAACTGACAAATACACACTACTTATTATTCAGGGTAACAATGGAAGAAAGAGCAAAAGAGAGTGGGAATCATCGTGAATGAGGAAATAAACCAAAAGTCATCAAATCAGAGGCAATAAATTCGAGAATGATAATCTTACACCTGCAAATGGAAGAAAGAATAGTAATTATACAAATATACGCACCAATAGAAGAAGTGAAGTAAGGAAAATTGAAGAATTCTATAACGAATTACAGAAAACATAGATGAAGTGAGAGATACCGATAAAATAATAATAATGGGGACTGGAACTCTCAGTAGGCAGAGATGTGAATAGAGGGCTGGGATGTATGGGCGGATATGGAGGAAATAAAGAATACAAATGGAACTAAAATGATAGAATTCTGCCAGTTAAACGACCTATTGATAGGAAATACTTTCTGGGAACAAGAACTAGAAGACAAGTACACGTTTGTGGCAGAAGAGACAGGCCAAAAGTATAATAGATTATATAACCTATACACCGGAATTAAGACATAGTATACAACAAATAATAACCGAGAAGAGGGCGGAACTAGGAACGAATCATAGATTAGTAAGAGCGACATGGAAAATACATAAGCCAAAACAGAGAACGAAATAAAATTTATAAAGGTAAAGATAATATAAGCTAAAAGAAGAAAAGACAGGATAAAATATCAAGAAGAAACAGACGAAGAGTTTCATAGACAAGAAATACAGAAAAGTGAGTGGGCAATGGAAGAAAGATGGAAAGTATTTAAAGAAGTAATATACTCAAAGGCAGTAAGTGTCTGTGGGATGACAAAAATAAATAGTAACAGGAAAAGAACAAACTGGTGGAATGACCAAGTAAAAGAAGAAATACGGAAAAGAAAAAGGCCTGGAAGAAATACATACAGACTGGACAGCAACAAGATAGAGAGGAATATATAAATAGGAGAAATAAAGTAAAACAGGCAGTAAAAGAAGCTAAAAAGAAAAGCTGGGAAGACTTTGGAGAGAGATAAATAAAACATATAAAGATAATAATAGGATTTTCTGGGCCAAAATAAGAAAGATGAGAGGAAGCCAACGAAAAGAAATTAGAGGATTAGAGATAAAACAACCATATTACAACAGACAAAAAGAAATAATGGAAGTATGGAAAGACTACTTCGAGCAGAAGTTTAAAAGAAAGGAGACAATGAAGAAAGGAAATCAAATAGATAAAGGAAGAATCAGGAGAAGAAACAGAACAGATAACGAGAAAGGAACTAGAAAATTCACTGAAAAGATAAAGATTGGGAAAGCAGGGGCGAGGACAAAATAGACCCGGAAATGATAAAATGGATGGGAGAAAAGGGTAAAGAATGGCTCTGGAAAATATGTGAGGAGGCATGGAGAACTAAGAAAATTCAGAAGACTGGGAAAAGAACTTGATAGTTCCAATATATAAGAAAGGGATCAGACGGAATGCGATAATTATAGAGCCATTTGTCTCTCCTCAGTGTGCTTTAAAGTATATACCAGAATTCTGGAGGAAACTTAGAAAAGTGATAGAAAATAAACTAGAGGAGGAACAAGGGGCATTTAGGGCAAATAGGCAAGCTAATGACAACATATGCATATTGAGGAACATTATAGAACGAAAAATAGAGGAAGGAGATGAACTACTGCTTACCTTTCTAGACATAAGAGCAGCTTTTGATACAGTTGAGAGAGGAAAAATATGGGAATGCTTAGAGGAACTGGAAGTGACAAAGGAACTAATAGAGGCCATCAGAAGTATATACAAAGTAGTTAGAGGAAAAATTCAAATAGCTGGACTGACATCCGGGGAATTCAAAATGGAGAGCGGCATAAAACAGGGCGATAGCCTAAGCCCACTACTTTTTATAATAATAATGGATAAAATAGCAAAAAATCTAAAAGAAAAAACGAAAGGATTGGATACAATAATAGGATATAGAAACCTGGAACCAGTCAAGGTGAAAAGTCTAATGTATGCAGATGACATAGTCATAATGGCAGATACGGATAATAAATTACAAAAGCTAGTCAACATATGGGTAGAGGAAATAGAAAATGAAAATGGAGGTCAACATTAAGAAAAGTAAAACAATGATAGTGAATCAAAACCAGGAGGGGACAAAATAGAAGTAAAGTGTAAAGGGCATAATATGGAAAGAGTCTCAACATTTGAGTATTTGGGAACAATAATAACAGATGATGGCCGAATAGAAGCAGAACTGAGTAACAGAATGAGGAGAGGGAATAGGATCTACTATGCATTACATAGAACGATATTGGGAAAAAAGGAGATAGACCAAAAAGTGAAATTAATGGTACATAATGCAATAACAATACCAACAGTATTATACGCCAGTGAAAATTGGACGATACAAACCAAACATGAGGGTGTTATAACGGCCATAGAAATGAAACACTTGAGAAGGATAGCGGATAAGATAAAGTACGGAATGAGGAAATAAGAGAAACTTTACAACAGGAACCAATAGTGAACAAAATCAAAAAGAAACAGTGAACATGGTACGGTCATATACAACGAATGAAACCAGAGAGAATATGCAGAAAACTGTTCGAAGCAAGAAGTATAAAGAAAGAAGAAAGGGAAGACCCAGGAAGAAATGGATAAGTCAAATCATTGAGGTGGGAAAAGCAAGAGGAAAGACAGTAAACGAAATGAAAAGTTTAACAAGAGACAGAAAAGAATGAAAGAAATGGGTTAAGGAGGACCGTGACGTATAAATCTGACGCTGGAAGGCATAAGGATAAGAGCGAAGAAGAAGAAGAAGAGCTGTCTCTTTAGTGTTATGATGCTTAGCGTTGACTTTCGCCTCGACTACACCTCACATACAGTCAAATGGATTGTAATTGTAGCTAAAGGATTAGTAGTAATACAAATTGTTGTATAGCCATGCTTATTCCTTACATACGAGCTGGAGCAGAGTCTTTCTGGAACATATAGTTTCGCCTAGCAACCTGCTCCTCTATTCAGAAATTGACAATTTTCTCCTATTAGTTTTTATCAAATAATCTGGGTGTTATCAAATTTTTATCATAGAGGCAAAAAATCTACACATAACACTTCAAAGCCATCTTGGTAGATCCAGCGGTCATTTGGCAATTCATCTTTCTGTGCTGAATGAACCTTTTTCACCCGAAAGGAATCTCAAGCAGCCAGCGCTGTCATATTTGATGTCGTTCATCAGTGGTGAAGCTTTTTATTTCATGTTTATTTTGTTTTTCTTAGATTTACTTGGACAATCAAAAGGAATTGTTTATATATGTTTATAAATATTAAATATTACTATTTGCATTTATCAGCACCGATTTTTTTTATTTCTCCTATAATATCTAAATTAGGAATTGGGTATACCATAATTATTTTTAAAATAAATGGTTTAACAAGATGGTTTTTATATGATGAGACGATTTAATTTATAATAAACATTTCAAATGTGCAGTATTTATACAAAACACATCAAAAGCCTTTTTATATAAACGCCTCCACAATTTTTACAAATCCGCTTTAGTTATTTCGTTAAATTGCTTTGCGCTACAGCTTGGAAATGCAAACAAAAAATTCCAATATACTTTAATTTTCTCTTTAAATAACGTTTGACAAAAAAGACAAATACAGTCCGATATTGTGCGTCTTTCGGTGCGACCAGCTTTATTGATAACATTTTATTTCAGTCTGTTAAACACGACCGCGTTTTCTTTGTGTTTACTTTAAGCAGACGTTTTCTTGTCTGAACAGACGTAGAAACGCTGCCAATGAACTCTGGGTCGACTGTTTTTCTTAAAATACGCCAAAGGTTCCCTGCTAAGCGACTGTGATAAATTGCAGCTCGCCTGTTTGAATAAAATTGTTTATGCGGTAGTAAACAAGTTTGTTTAAACTGTAATTGCCAGAGTTGCAGTCCAACTGAAAAATATATATGACAATGTTTTTTAGATAGAACAGCTGCCAGAAAAATACTCGTTAATTAAGTTGTTTTTTAATACAATATTAAAACAGTGGACACTAAAATGCTCAGTGCTGTTATTACTCTAAACGAAACAAAAATTTACTACTACTGAGTCAATTAGGTGATTTACGCCAATTTACTTACGCACGTAATTGACTGAAGCTTCAATATAAACATTTAATTCCAAAATATAATTGTTTTATTAGTTTTGGTCGTATTTTTACCTCTAACGCACAAAATTTTAGCTAGCGCTTAAAATTTCTTGAGCTTAACGATTAGAACGATTAATTTAATAAAGAATACTAATTTATTCAGAATAAAACATACAACAAAGTTTAAAATAACATACAATTACGGTAATCAATAGCTACAAAATGGAAAATATATAGCATATAAAATTTTTCTTCAGTTTAATTTTATTTTGTATAAGTGGAACAATCCTGGGCATATTTTGGACAACTCATAAATAAATATCTTTTAATTTTTACAAATTATTGTTTTTAATTAATTACAAGGTGATACTGCTCATTTATCACTGTATACTAATCTTAAAGAAATTGCCCAGAAATCTTATATAAAACAAGCTTCAGCCACATGTTGGGAGTTTACTTATTTTATAAAAAAAATTTATTCTATTTTTATAGTTCCAGTTTAATGTGAAACAAGTATAATACAGACTTGCTCAATTAAACCAAAAGATATCATCCCTATAATATTTCTGGACAAGAAAACACTCTTGTTGATTTGGCATCGACATTAGGACCAGAAAAATATCTGTTGACAGGTTTTGCGATTCCTTTCTAAGAAAAATAGCCCAAACATATTTTTTCAAATTTTAACTTGCTTTTAAAACTATTAGATACACCATTTTTGTCATTGGTGCATAATCAGTAATAATATATTATGATTAGTAAAAATAAAGAATGTTCTACCATCCTTTTTTTGGAATTTTGTAAGATTTCATTAAGTTGTTGCTTTTTATAGTATATCTGTGATCACATAATCTTTAGTTTTAAAGAATTCCTAAAAAACGCAGAATTTAATATTAAAACAAACGTTTTATTTATTTATCAGTTAACAAAGTTGTGACAGCATTATTTGTGGGAAAACTGTAAATGTGGAATAGAATATTTGATAAATGTGCTCCACGGCTCATTTGGTACCCTCAAATTCTTCTTACAAAAATTACAATCACTTTTTCGTCGATATCTCTTCGAACTTTTACTTTTCATTTAAGAATCATACGCTTTGAGGTCACAAGACCTTGGTGGTTAGTTCACTTTGCTGCTTTGAGAGATAAGGCAACCATTAAATTTTTTCTTTAACAATTGGATTGTTTTACACATTGCGTGAGAAATAAAGCTGCCCTGCTGAAACTGTTAGCCATCCAAATAAGACCACAAAAACCCACTATCATCTCACAATAACGTTCACTATTAATAATATTTGCGTTTTCGGCTCCGTTTTAAAAATGGGCAGCTTAATTATTACACCAGCATAAAATCCACATCAAACTGTTACTATTTGGGTATGTATAGGCCGTTCTTGAATTTCATATCCTTCAAGTGCGACAAATTTTGCTTTACTCACGCACTAAAATAGAAATACGCCTCATGACTAAAGATCATCTTCTTAACAAAATTTCCGAAAACTTCTTAATTCTCTGGCACCCAATATGTGAGTACCCTGCGTTTAAAATAGCCGCCTGGCTTTAGTTTCTGGGTTAACTGGATCTTAAATGGGTCCAGATGCAGATCTTTTGTTGAAATCCGTTGCATAGTGCTTTTTGAAATGTTCAGTTGCAGCGAGCGGCGGCGCACGAGGTTTCTTTGCGCTTTGTCACGCTATCGTTGGCAGCAGCAATGTTTTTAGCTGAACTGTCGGTACGAGATTGTCCTGTTTTTTTTTGTTGGCTGTAATTAAAGCTGTTAATTTTTTTATTGTTTTTTACAGTTATTTTATTTGATGCATTTGTCCTTCTGTAAAATGGAACTAAGCGGAACGCTGTTAACACTCCAAAAAGAAAATATTGCACAATTTAAATTCTATGTTTTTTGGGGACACCTAATAGTTGGTGCACACAAAGGTATACGAGTTCTGTCCCGAAAATATCAAGCTAATGTTAGTATAATAAAAATTATAGGTGCGGCCGCAATGTAATCTGGCGGCCGGTGACAGTGGAGTATAATGCGCACGCGTGAATTAGGACAACTTTACTGGCCGAGTCATTTTTGACTTGACGGTGGTAAGGAAACACTTGTAGTATGTGATCGTTATATTTGCATTGGATTTGCTGAAATATAATGATATTATGATAATATGATATAATGAAAACTCTATAAATAAATACACAATATGGAATATTTGGAGATGTCAAGAATCTGTTGAAAGTGATTTATATTCTGGAAGACCAGCAACGAACAAAATTGTTAGGGGCTATGATCAATAATAATCGGCGATTAACAGTCCGAGAATGAAATGAGCTGGAGATTCTAAAAACTAAAGTACAATTTACACGGAAGATCTTGACGTGAAACTTGTAGCAGTAAAACTCGTTCCATGGCCACTCGTGCTAAAGTTGCTAATTATTTGTTTCAGACTGCTACCAATAAACCTGATTTAACCCAATACTCCAATTCAGTTACTTGGGATTCTAACGCAGAACTTTGCAAAATGTTTTGAAGTGAAAACGACTGCGAGAAAAGTTTAAGATTCCAAGGTGCTTATTTTAAAAGGGACTGGTGCTATGCACAACGTTTCTTGTATATTTTAGCAATTTTTTTAATATACAAATTTTTGTTACTATAATTTTGTTTATTTGTATACCTTCATGCAAGAGTAAACACTTTTAACACGGTTTGAAGGCAGAACTACCCCAATTATTATTTCAGAAATGTCTAAACTGACGAGAAGGGTGTCAACCCAAATTTGCAACTACCGAAGGCTTTAACTAACATGATAAAAAGAAATTGCCCGATTTGGTTAAAAATCTCGTGCTTTATTTTAGTCTGAAGTACTTGTGTACCAAATTTGGTATCAATCAGAACTTTAGTTTTTGAGTTCTTGCGATGACAAGCACACACACACACGGCATTGTAACCTCATTAACTACTCTTAAGCGTTAGAACGCTTTCGGTAGTTAATGACATTTGTCAGTTGGTTATATTATAAAAGTTCTCATTACTCTAAGCTCATTAGAAGAAAGTAAGTATGCTTTGGAGAGACATTTACAAATTAACTTTAATATTCTTAATAAAAAAAAGAAAAAACTTTTTACCCTAAAATACTTTTTTTCACCAAAAATAATTCTTTGGAAAGTTGTGCTTTACCTCGCCTATGGCCCCCTTCAGAATAGTGTGGTTTCCTAAAGTCCACTAACACATCACTTTCTTCTCAAGACAGTTCTACCCTAGAACGGTGATAATCTTTGTCAACTAAGAAATAGGTTGTTAAAGAATCACCAAACTTCTTTGTAGTTATATGTGTTCTAGTAATAGAAAGTACCAGTAAGCTACCTTTTCCACAGATGGTTTGTTGTGGTCAAAGTTTTATAGAGCTGTCTGTGTTTTTGTTCCTTGTAATAATACACTTTAGCATGTTGAGCAATATATGTCTACAGTAGGGTTAAAAAGTTCTGCATCACTTCAAAAATTAAGAAAATTTAAATATATACCCACTGATTTTCTATACTACACAACTAGTTTCTTCCAATGACGTAAAGAAATCAGCACAAATTAATGAATTAATTTTGCCCAATAATCGTCCTGAGAAATTATATCTTTATTCCTAAAAACTCTTCAACTTGACAATTTTGTAGTATGTAGCATTCCTACATAATGGCAGCAATTTGGTGTTTATGGTAAATATTTTAGCATAAGGAAACTGAATTAAATTAATATTAAAAGTTTCTGTGGTACATTTTTTAAGTTTCTTTGGCTTACTGCAGACCAAAGACACTAGGAAATAAACAACTTCTTCTATGGTCTATTTCCTCTTAATCTACAAGTATTAATTTTTGCTATAGAGTTGATGTATACATACCTACTGTTAGCCAGACCCGTTCTGTTTAGGGCAGAGTCATTTAAAATGGAAATTTTGTAGTCATTGCTACATGGTTCTGCGGCATATTTTAAGAAAAGATGATGAACAAAACTAATATAATATTAGCTGTTAAATAATTAGTATAATTGAAGAAAATGTACGAAAAATGTGTATTGTCTTACAGCACTGTAACTGGTTCACACTATATCTTATCCTTTTTATCACCAATTTTTTGAAGTTTAACTGATTTTCAAAAGCATAGAACATTCCAAGCATAAATCTTATTATTAGTTTTATTGAGAATTTCTCTTTCTCCTTGCTTAAGATAATTGTGCACAGGCTTAGATTTATTAATAAATATTTTTAAATATGTAAATTTTCGTGGTGTCGCCCTAAAATTTGGTCGAAAGACCACGACATCTTAGACTGTAAAACCTAATTATGTTAATATTTGCATACATTTAAAAGGTATTTTTACATATCGCCCGCTTCATCCCTTCCATCACTTTGAGACTAGAAATATTAAAAGGTTGTCTTAATGTTGTCCATGCTTTCTGCAGAAGAACTAATTTAAAGCTCCATCTTTGACCTAAACAAATTTCAAACAAGAATACACAGACACTGAAAAATTGTTGGATTAAAAATTAAGAAATTGTGGACGTATAATCCCATACGTTTTACTCCAACCAGAATATCTTTGTTGCCAACCATCACATTTTCTCTTAAGCTTTCTATATTACAATACCTTACAGTTTTTTGACATAACAACTAATATTTTCGTTATCATTTTTAAATTTTTGTATAATTTACCTAATATAATTGTTGTAAAATTTTTCCAACGACTTTTCGATTTGAAAATGTCTTCCAGAGAGCCTATTATAGAAGTGACAAAGAATTTTGGACAGTCTCATTTTTGCATCAATAATTACGATTCTAATTCATTTACATTAACAATTTCTAAAGGTCTTACCAAAAAACCGTTTTCCATTTTTGATAAATGCCATTGTACACTATTGTTTGGTGAATTCAATGTGCTCATTTCCTGGCGTGACAGACTCTCTTCTTGACGCTTGCAATCTAGTTTTATTCTTCGTCCACTGTGACTTATGTAATAAAATACTGAAAATCTAGGGAACTCTCGGTTTTTTCAATTTTAAAACGTTTTAATACTATTTAAATCTAAAAACGAACAAATTTAATTAATATGTGTTTAGGAGTATATACGAGGCGAGGGGGAGCGTTTGCATGCAACACGCTTTTTTAATTGTGTTTAAATCTATTTCGAACTATTCTAAAATGTTTTTATGTATCCTTACTGATACAACAGTTAGATAGTACATAGCAATATCTAATTTATATATAATTCAATAATTGCTCTAAAAGCTGTTATATACTCCTATGTGCTCTAATTTTATTTATAGTTAGATGGAACGCAATCATTTGAGACTACCTTGACAAGATTATTTTTAAAAAATTTCAACAATTAGAATAATATTGGTAAACTAAATGTATTGTTTATAAATGATACAAAATAAATAAACCTGCAAAGCTTGCAACGCATAGCGAAGTGGCGAAGCAGTCTCCCAAATTTGAGAACCCTCTAGTTGACCTTTGACCAATCAGTTTCAAAATCACCAGCAAAAGAGCTTTTTGGTCACCTGTCGATTGGTGAAAACAGAATTTGGATATTCCCAGCCGTTCTCGAGTTATTGCTCGGATGGACGGACGGACAGATGGACAGCCGGACGGACAACATGAAGTTAGTAAGTGACTCCGCTTCGCTTCGCCACTTAATAACACTTAATATGACGATTACGCAAACTGTCTTCCTATTATAGTTTCTTGTTGTAGTTCAAATATTTGTCTTAAATAATAAAGCATTTAAATAAAAGGTTGCTCGAAACTCAAGTCAACTCTAACAGAGAAATTTAAAGGCTAGAGAGGATCTGTAGGGTGATTCAAATTGGTCTTTAAAATATTTTTTTCGAATAAGACAAAATATTGGAATAATCCGAATTTGTTGTTCTCAGTGTAAAGTACAAACTTGATAGTTACGTATAAAACATGATGTTGGCTAAATGACCTCTACAACTCCGCTGACATGCGACCCATTCTTTTAGCAAAATTTTACATAATGTTTTCCATAAATTAGACGTCTAATGTTTTATTGTAACCTTGGTATAGCAGTATATTTGTTAACATCACCCTATTTCTTCAAATAGCCCCAAAGGAAAAAGTCTAATGGGGTTAGATCGCAAGACTACAGTGTGCAATTGATGCCATTCCTCTGCGAGATAAGAAAATTGGTATGAAATAAAATGGATATTTTACATGCTGTATGACGTAAGGTTCAATATTGTTGAAACCACATGTTACTTAATTTTAATTTATTGAATTTCGCAATCGTGTACACGGAGTAGCCAGTTTCGTTCTCAAAAAGGTACAGGTCGATGATTTTCCCATCCCACAATGGTTTCTTATAAATAGTACATGTATTTTAATAACCTCAAATGCAAAAATTTTGACGATTTTTAATGTCATTGCTCAATAGTCTGTTTTCATAATAAACTTGAATGATAATGATGCGTCGTTGCATAGTATAAGGTGTCACAATGACTTTTCCATGTGTTTAGATACCAATCCCCAAACTAAAATTTCCAATGTTTATAGAAAGTTCAATTTGGACTACCTTATATTAAAAAATCTTATCATTACATGCAGTACTAACACAAATCGTACAAATACGCCAAATTATTCCTAAATATGCAAGACTGGTTACCCACCGTATCTGTAATATATAAAAGCTTGCATAAAGACTGACAAATTGACAAAATGAGATTTAAGTACAGTTTATTTCATATACTACTTCTGTGAGTTATCAATGTTTTTAATACTTCTACTTGCCAAATCTTGGCTTTCAAATCATCCAATTATTTTTTCTAAAATGAAAGTTGTATTTTTATTTATAGATCTAAAAACCTCAGCGCTATTCACCTAAACTATGTCGAATCTTTATAATTATTGCGTTTACTGCAACTTCTTTTAATGTAAAATTGTGTTAGTAATTTATTTTCACGTCTGTCCTTAATAAAATTTACCTGCGCTAACGCACAACTTAAAATGATAGTTTTCTTACAGAAAATTACTGTACAATAAATGATCTGACAACGTCCGCCATTTTTAAGCAATGGCTGTTCCTTAAAAAGGTAAATTGCCCAACAAAGCAAAATTTTTATTTGCTTTACCCAACCTTATCGCTGTACACCGCAACTTCAATTTAGGTCATCTATAGGAAGCCCCGTATTGCCCAGGGCTGATACGAGGGCTCGTGAGGTCGGAAGTAAAAGGAGTTTAGATTCCATTTTTGGCTTAATACGGTTGTAAATTGATTACACTTTATTAAATTTCGACGGCGAATTGCGTAATCGCCTCACGAGTGGGTTAAGAGACGTGGTTAAGTCCGTTAATGCGAAGGTATCCAAGGAGAATCGATAATGCCCGTAATAACTATAATAGTAATGGTAGTTCGGGGCATAAACGCGGGTTTTGGGAAACGGCACCAATATCTATAAAGGCAAAAACATGCAGCACGCCCGACCTGCATTATCCTATGAAGAGTCGGCAATCCTCACCGCGATATTACCGGCAATAAATAGTTGCCCGATGTTTTCGCTAGGAAATTCGCGCGGATGAAAACTGCCACACCACGCAGACGAGTTGGATGTAATGTATATTAAAGTTTGCACTTACAAACGACGTCGATCTTCCAAGATGTTTCCAGGAAGAGGCCCGTTACGTTGGGGTTTTCCGCCCGGCAAGTTATGGATTTTCCATCGTCTTCCGTTGTTGGTACGAAACTTAACTCGCTTATTGTTACGTTCTCCCGTGTTTCCTCCTGAAAACAAAACGGATATTACATTAAATTGATTTATTTGCTTAACAACAGAGTTAAGTCAACGCCCAAGAGGCTTGAAATTATAATATTATAATGGTATCGTGTCTTATTGTCTCATCCTAAAATAAAATGAATAAGAAATTTAAAAATATAGGCTCCCTAGAAAGCTTTAAAGTTCAAAAACCATTACCGTTCTGCGATATATAGGAGGCGCATATTCAAATGGAGCACAAAAGAATTAAAAGCAGCTCTCGTAAGTTTTCCACTCGCCCAAATGGGGCATTAATCTTACAAAAACCGCTGCGCTTAGAACACCAGACACGCATCTTTTTACGCCCCTGTGTGTAATGATGAAAGTTATTATTGCCGGGGCTGGATTATTTCTATTTTCAAATTGATAAAACGCGCAGCCAGCGTGAGGCTCTTAGGAAAATTACATGGAATTGCTCACTTTTATCAGAGCCTTTAGCAGAGATTCAGATGCCAGGGTTTGCCTTGTTCTATGGATGCGGGGGAATAATTGCATACTTTCCGTAATTGATGTTCCTGAACTTTTACAGCCATAAGGGATGAATGCGCATTAAAAACAACAATTTGGTGTTAAAAACATTTCCATGGGGCTGCTTGGCGTTTACGCCTTTTAAATTAAAAGGGGTTTATGTATAAAGTTTGGCTGTCACCTGCTTTATAGAAAATAAATAATAAACAATGAAAATGTGTTTTAAAATAATATTTTAAAATTTTCTCCAAAAAGTCAACATTTTCACTATATAAATAAGTAAAATCTAGTTGCTTTATATCACAGCATAGATTAGAGTTAAAAACTTTATAAAATTACAACTTATAATTATTATCCAATAAATATAAATATATATATTGAATGATTTTAATCTTTTTTGACAACAAACGTACTTAATATGTTTATAAGTACTGCGAATTCAAAAAAATTAATATTTAATACAAACTTTTTTCTGTTAATTATTATGCCTTTTCAGGTGTCGGATTAAGATGATGTGTTCTCTTCTAATCATTTCTTCCAATCCTGTTTTTTTATATGGTTTTCCTAAATCTATCTCTTTGTTTCTTTTATAAAATATAACTTTTGGTTTTTCCGTTATTGATTTTTATTTAATTATATATCTAATATTTTTTCTGTATGCTCTGTTTATTTATATTCTATCGTTTTAAGAAGCTTTACCTCTAATTATTTTAGTTTCCTACTCTTTCTCCATCGTCCAGTTTTGCACTTGCATATTTTATTATTGGGAATGTTAATTTGTTATACACCTTTTTATTCTAATAACGTGTACTTTATTGTTTGTACGGTAGATTTGTTTCTGTAACACCTATTTTAAATTTTCCATTGCGCTACCTAATATTCAAATTTCCTTGCGCTACCTAAAAGTTTGTTTTTACATTTGATGTTTTTGTTGTTTTGATTATCTCTATATTTTCTTTACTAATACCAATTGCAATTGCTATCTTTGCCTTGAAATTTTCTACCTCTTTAGAACTATAATAATAATAATTATTATTGTATATTTACAATAATAATGCGCCGTTTTAGATTTCTGTATTGAATTATTGGATCTATAAGAATTACAAATAATAGCACACTTAAGCTATCTTATCGTTTTATTTAATTATTTACTTAAAATTCTTTTGATAATTTTAACTATTTCATTTGTGCTTTTAATTATTCTAATAAGTGTATTAAGTACTTCTATTTTTTAGCATTTTCTATTTATTGTATCAAATGTTGATTTTACATATATAAAGGTTAAAAATATTTATGCTGCTTTCTTAATTATGTAACATATAATCATTTAATATTGGATCTGAAAATAACTTAATATTTATTGTGCGATTTTGGCTCTTTCGCCAATAGATAGTCCAAGCTAGATTCTTTTGCTCTAGGTGTGTTTGTTCCAAGTTACTTTTTAGTAAAGATACAATCCCATGTATTTGGTTTCGTCTCTTTGAGTAATTACAGTATTGTTGTACATCTGGGCATATCCTTTATAGGAACGTAATCGTGATGTGCTGATTTTACCGTATGTTATCTTTTAGGCAAATTTTAGTATTAAGATGGTGTTAAGGAATGGTTTGGACTCAGTTAAAATTGTGATGCAAATGTGGCCGTCTGGATATTTAATATGATTAATACATTTGGTGTGTAGAGGTTATACAGCAATGGACAGAGAATATTGCCTTCAGGCACGCCAAATTAAATTTCTATTAAAGAAAACTATGCTTCTCTTTGCTTCACCAGAAATTTTCTGTTCTTAAGTATAAGGTAAGTTTAATTTTATTTTATAGATTAGATTATCATGGCAAAATTTATCAAAGTCCCGTATGATGTCAATAAAAGCACCTCTAAAGTACTGCTGGTTTTTAAAATAAGTTTGTATTATTCTGACTAGGCAATAGGCTTGTTCAATATTACCTGATAGTACCGAAAATCAAATCAGTAGTTAGATATTAGTGTCATTTATTCACTAGCTCAATTTAGCCAATCTAGAAAGAACTTCTCAAATTCTTTCAACGGTGTAGGGAGAGGACTAATAAAATGTAGCAACGTTGGAAAAACCTTTTTGGGTATAATTGTCGCTAATTTTTAATCCCTAGTATAGTTGAAGATGTGTTGGATCACCTTGTAAGCTATAAGTAGCAATTCCTTTAATATTCTTTTCATTGCTAGGTTGAAGTTGGGCGATTTCTTAGAGCTTAGGTAAGAAATTTAGTTGATAATTTCATGCGCTTTAAATTTATTTAGTTGGTGAAGGGCTCACGTAACTTATTTAATGGGTTTTTTATTCTTTTGTGCTGTTTCTTTTAGAAATACTTTAAAAACTTTACTTAGGGGTTAACAAAATATTTTTACTTTATTAGTGGCCGTTTTTGGCCCACTCGCCTTTACTTTTCCCTGCAGCTTTTTTTTTATTTTGGTAATATTTTGTAACCAATTCTGTTTCTGATGAGAATTGTTTTTCAAGCAATTTATTGGTTAAATGGTTTCTGTTTTCTTTTACAAGTTCTTTTAGTTCACTATTTGCATTACTGAGATTTCCTTTTATATTCTGGTGCTTTTCTTGTTTGCGTTTTCTTAGCTTTATATCCACAAGTGTTTCAATTTTTATGTAGTTAGGAACGTGGTGTTGCTGCTATCTCTGGCGTGACGTTCTACAAGGCTTTCTAAATTGCCGTAGTAAGGTATTCAAATGATGATTAAATATCCTCATTCGTAATTGATGGTATACTTGTATATAGGTCTATGAAATTAATAAGATTTACTTTAAAGGTGACTTAGTCCGTGTTCTTATTTATTATTTTAAAATATATTTTCTATAATGATTTCTTTATTATATTATGTCAATTGAAATAAAGAAACTGGGCCTGTAAATTATAACAAGGATTTTCAAATGTTGCGGTATAGAAATAAATCTGATTACCTCATTTATTATAAGACAGAACGCACAATCCAGTCAGTAAAATAATTGAATTGAGTATACAAACAATTGTTGTAACTTCGTTTAATTTCCAAAAAGTTTTCTTACGGTTGGTATGTAAATAAAAACTGAATAAAGAAACCAAAATAATGAGACTGTCATTGCAACCGTTTCCATCTACTTTTAAAAGGCTTCAATTAATTTGGATAACTAGGCGTAAATGTTCTCTAATAAAAAAGATATTTAGGTGAGGTATATAGTTGGCTCATAAATATTTCAATATTTTTATGAAACAATATATATTAATATTGGGAGAAATTACGTTAAAAAATTTAAAGTAAATTTATCTTGAGCTTGTGTAACATAATTTGTCCTTGTCATAATATTTCATAACATATAATTTCAGAAATCAAAAGCAAACATCGTATATGAAAATGTTTTTAATTTGAGGGCAACTTGTATAACAAAATACAGCTTTAAACAAATTTAAAAGAAGTAAAATTTGTATTTTGGTCATAATATAATTGAGAACCTAATTAAAAATAATATAATTAAAAAACTGCAGGGGGTTTTCGAAACTAGTAGATACCAAAGAATTTATTTTTCATCACAATTTAAAAAAATTAAAATCAAAAATTCTACTTACAGTCCTTGCTTATATTGTAATACTGAGTGGAAAAGAAATAAAATCATTAAAAAGATAAACTATGAACATGAAAAAAAATAAACGTTTACAGGATGTTTTTTGAGAAAGAGGGTTAATAACATTTGAACCGATTATGGAATTAAACTTTTAATAACTCATCTAAATAGCTACAGATGAACGGAAAGCTTGGTAATCTTTTTGTGTACCTAAATTTGGTCAATTTTTAGTAAAAACATTGGAAATTTATTATTATTATTATTATATCTTTCAAAATTTTTAGCAATTTTTTGCTCTACATTTCTATCATTATCAATTGGCCCATAATAATAATAATATGGTAAGGCAAACTGAGAGATTAAGGCTTTCATATGTTCGCTTTTTTTTGTCTGGTCGTAGCGTCCCATCTCTGATATGGGGCGATGTGGCAAGCACCGTGTCTTAGACAACCGCCATTATTACCCCTTGTTCGAGTGAACGCAGGTCATCATCATCAGCTATGTCATCCATCGTCAGATGTAAGCCTCCCCTAACGTATTCCATTCTTGTCTATTTCTTGCTCTTTGCATCCAATTATGGCCTGCGTGTCTCTTTATGTCGTCCGTCCACCTTGTCAACGGGCGTCCTCTGCTTCTTTTTTCAGCTCTAGGTCGCCATTCAACCAGTCTGCGAGTCCATCGGTTGTCTTGCATTCTCGCTATGAGACCGGCCCAGTTCCAATTCAATTTGCATATGCGGTATCCCACATCCGTTACTTTTAATCGCTTCCGAATTTCGGTGTTTGTTATATGGGCTTGTAAAGTAACTCCCCACATACGTCTTTCCATCGCCCTTTGGGTAGTTTGTAATTTTGTGATTATGTCTTTATTGATTGCCCAGCTTTCAGTACCATAAGTTAATACTGGGAGAACGTGTTGGTCAAATGTTCGAGCTTTAAGTGTGTAAGGAAGTTGTGATTTAAAAATCATATGTAGTTTCCCAAAAGTTGTCCATGCTAACGACATCCTTCTTGTGAGGTCTGTTTTTAGGTTATTTTTAGTAAGCTGTATTTTTTGACCAAGGTATATGTATAGATTCACTTTCTCTATTATTTGCTCTTCTATTATTGTTTTCGTGGTTTTCATTTTCTATCAGTTCGTGTTTTATTTTCATACCAATTTGTTTTGATTTTTCATTTAATTCAACTAATATTCTTTCCAGTTCTTCTCTATTTTTACTTGTTAGTGCGATATCATCGGCGAAGCGCAAGTGATTTAAATTTTCTCCATCGATCGCAATACCTTTGTCGTCCCAGTTCAGTTCTTTAAACATATCTTCCAAGGCGAGAGTGAAGAGTTTGGGCGAAATAGTGTCGCCCTGTCTTACTCATCTTTTAATGTTTATTGTGTTTGTTTTAGTTTCTCCATTTATTTTCACTTGAAATGTTGCGTTTTTGTATATGTTCTGTATTAGTGTAGTGTATCTGTGATCTATCCTACTGTTACTCAATGCGTTTAGAATTGGCCAGGTTTCGATGGAGTCAAATGCTTTTTCGTAGTCTATGAAAGCGATCCATCGTATTGTACTCGTTGGCTTTCTCTATCACGGTTCTGATGGTTTGCAGGTGATCAAGTGTACCAAATCCCTTCCGAAATCCGGCTTGTTCTCTTGATAGTTGTCTGTTTGTTAGTCGTTCTGTTATTATCTTTGTGAATAGTTTATACATCACTGACAAGAGGCTAATTGGCCTATAATTACCTAGTTTACTTTTATCTCCTTTCTTAAATAGTAAAACCACTGTAGCATTATTCCAGTTTTCTGGTATTGTACATTCACTTATACACTTGTTGTATAGTTTTTACAGTAGGCTTAGTATTGGTGTTCACCCGTGTTTAAGCATTTCTGTAGTTACTCCGTCTTCACCGGGTGATTTTCCGTTTGCCATTTTGTTTAGTGATTTTGCTATTTCGTCTTTGGTTATGTCTGGTATTTCTTCCGAGCCTATGTTTTGAACTAGAATTCTTTTTGTTTCTGTTTTGCTATGTGATGGATTTACTTTGGTGTTATATAGTGTTTGATAAAAGTTTTCCATTAGTTTTATAATTTGTTCTGTTTGTGTTATCTCTTAGTTCTTTTCATTTATGAGTTTTATTATGTTATTTTTCCTACATTCATTAGCTTTATGGTATTCTTTAGGCTGTTTCCTTCTTGTAATGTTTCTTTTACTTTTTGTTGTTATAATTTCTAACGTCTGTGCTGATTTTTTTCGGATTTTTTTATTCATCTCTATAATTTCGTCTGTGTTACTTCTTTCATCTCGTTTTAACTGTTTTCCTTTTTATATTAAATTTAGTGTTTCTCTGGTAATTCGTTTTTGTTTTTGGTTTGTCTTTTGCTACTTTTTCTGCTGTTTTTGTTATGCATTGTGTTATTTTGGTGTTTAAAGTATTTATCTAACTAATGGACCACTCTGGTGAATATCAATTGGCTCATAATAATCTAAAATTTGAAATATTCCCAGAGGTAATCCAAAAGATTTAGGTTAAGATACTCAGATGATTATCCTATTAGACCTCTTCACCAATCCATCTTCTTCTGCAAAACGATTCAGAAAGTGTTTAGTAAGGATCGAGAAAGATGCTGGGGCAATCCCACTCTTGCTTCGATAAAAACATCGTTAAGCAATGGGAGCAGTTGATTCTTCAAAAAATTGTAGCATTTATATCAGTGAATAGCCGGGTGAAAAATGAACCAACTAAAACATCACCTATAATTCCTATCTCAAAAATTTTCAGAAAATTTATTTATTAAATTTACCAGAATCTGCGTCTGTTTAAAACTGAAGTTTAATTATTATTATTTTTCAATAACTACACATTTACAACTACCCTATTAGATTAAAAAGCAAATTCGGCTCAATTGTTTATACGACATATAAAATGTTCTATGTCAATGAAACCTCTTTATGACTAGATACTTAAGTCACTAATCTACATAATCATCTATCCGTTTAGTTTTATTGTCAGACAACTCACTATTGCCCTTGAATCTGTTGAAATAGTCTTCAGTATCTTCTTTAACCCACAGTATCTTCATATCATTGTTGACGTACCATTCGGCGATGACCATCATACGATAGGGTCTTAGTTTAAAATATTTGAATTATATTAATATCTGAATATTTGAGACACGTCCAAAATTAGATGGTGCAAATCCACAATAACAATATTACTGATTTTTAAAGTTGAAGGTTAATGTCTAAAATTAGCTGAATTTTCGTCCTAAAAGTCAAAGCATTCTTTTACTTAGATATATAATTTGTTTCTTTCACTTTTATTAGCCAACTGTTTGTCTAATTTTGTGTTGTTTATAATGTTGAACTAACTCTTTTGATGCTCAAACTAGATTTTCTTGAGTGTTTACGATATTACCATCATCTACAAAGCCGTTCTTTTTTACAAAGTAAGTCTGCCATAAACAGTTGATATAATACAGACGCCCAAGCGCTACATTGCGGTACACTTGCTTCAGTGGAATAGATTGAAGAGTGACTACCATTGATTTTTTATGTCAAAGCATTACTTTATAATTAAGATTTAAAAAATACTGTTATTCTAGTATTAATGGAGAAGGTCTCCTTAGTTTTATGTAACATATTATGCCAAACTTAGAAAAAATTTGGCTTATATCAGTAACACCTCCGAACATACCTTTCTTTCTTCCATTTTTTTTGCTATCTGCTACCCAATGAATTATATCGGTACAAGAACTAAAAATTAGCTATATTTTCTAATTTTTGTAACAGAATTACCTTCAGCAGCAGAAAGTATTGTACCATATTCTTAAGATTGCATTAAAAGTTGAGTTAGTAGTTCACGAAACAAATCAAGCATCATAAAATCCAACCCTGGAGATTTAAATATGTCTAAGCTTTTAATATCACTTAGGATTTTGCTGGGCGGATAATGCTTTATAGGTAAATCAAATTGAAAAGGAGACCCCAATCAAAAGGTTCTGAATTACATTTTGCTGTTCTCACTGTTAGATGCTGTTGGAAAATAGTAACCGCATATTTGTTGAATAATTCTCATTTTTTCATCGCTGTTGGTATAGAAACCGTTACCTTTACGAATAGAAAGAATGATCTCTTTAATCTTCTGGTAATTTTCCACAAAAGATAATCATTGTGTTGATTCAGTTTATATACTCCTTATATAATCATTAAAGGTTTTTTTTTATTATTGACTGCATAATTTCTATTAAGTCTTTTACTATATTGTTTACCTCCGTTAGTATTTTAATAATGTTTTAATAATTAAGCGTTTCTTTTGTGTATATCAATCTGTATTTGTTGTAAAGGATGGGACAAAAAACTTTCCTATCATTGACGTATCCAACATACATATTATAGAAAAATAATCCTTATCTAAATCGTACCAATCAATGATGTCAATATAATTTAATAAAATTCTATTTACCAGAAGAAAATCTAAAGCATGCGACAATTTCAATTACAATTCGTAGACACGTAAATATACATTTGTAAGCAGATATTTCATTATAATAATTATTTGTGGTGGTCTTATATAATTCTTTTCCCTTGGGATTAATTTGAATCCTACCTTAGAATTAAATATTACTACTTATAATAGACCTATTTCTTAGTTTCTTATATAGCTTTTCATACTATTTGTGTTTTATAGAATGTCAAGGTGGACAATATATACCAAATGCTATTGTATCTTTTATAACTTATTTTTCATATCTGTGGCTTAGATTAGGTTGGCCCCAAATTTATTTATTTTGCAGTATGATATTTTCTCATTAATAGTGATAGACGTTTCTGCATGGGCGGTGTTGGGATGTAAAGTAAAATAAGTTCTCAAATTTTGCAGAAAATTGAGAATTTGAGATATTAGCACTAATTTTGGTGTGACTGTAATGACATTTGATGAATCCAGCATTTTTTCGTGTTAGCACTGTCTCATTTAGACTGTCGTAAAGTATATTCTTCTTCTTCCAACGGGTTAGAATAACTACCTGCCTGGGGTACAACCAACATGGCTTATAGTACTACACAAATTGTGTAGTTAGAAAAAATATATAGCCTATATGCGAGAGTAGAAAAAATCATATTTTTTATTATTACTAGAAATCTGTAGATCTACAAAGAATAGAGGTCTAGTTAGGGTCTTACGTTTATTGCCTTTGTTTGTCTGCATTATATAGTCTGCGTCGATTAAAACATTGAATCTATTATTATCGCTAACCTGACTCTGTATATTCGGGTTGTTTAGAAAATCAAATCTAATCGTTTTTCTATTTTTACCACATGGTATTTCTGCAGACTTTTTGCAGGTTAATATTTAAATATGTCGACTGACTTGAATATTTTAATTATTATTAGGTCGTAGTTAAACAGGTAGGTTATTGCCACATCCACTCGCTCGTAAGGCCAGTGGGCAATTCAAGTTTGATTATAAACTTAGTTTTGGCATAAAAGTTTATCTAGCATTTGGAAACCGTTTACACATAATTAAAAAAAAACATTCTTTTGTGATACGTTGTTGAATAACTGTGTTTTGTTTGTAAATTATAATAAAGTACAGTTATAAAAGATCTCGTATGCAAAGTCTGTAACCCTAGGTGGCAGATAGAAGAACGCCCTTCGGAAATGAAACGTAGGAAGAAAATAAAATACTTCTCGCAGACCATCGGACAAAGTAGCGTCTGATCCAAAATAGACAGTTACAAACAATGCCTGCTTCACAGTGAGCTGATGACTATAGTTGGCGAGGGGCTAGCAACTCATCAGATAGTTTAAAAAATAACAGAATAAAAAATCCACCCCTTGTTTAGATGAAAACCCTAAAGAAATGGAAAGGGCAATTTTGTTGTTGTTCAAGATTCTAGACAACATAAATCTAGAAAAACCAAAGATCAAAAGATAGAAATCTAATAGTAGGAACATGAAATACACAAGGGCTGTCAACTAAGAAAAAATTAAGTATACCAAAAACTAACAAGTCTAATATTGACATCGGCATACTGACAGAGATTGAAAAGGACATTACAATGAATATTTTGGCGAGTATATGATGTTCTATACCGTAATAAAAAACAAAAAAAAAACAGGAATGGCTATTATACTTTATAAAAAGCTCATTCGAAACCAGTAGTAAATAAGTGAAAGAATAACAATAATGAAATTACAAATAAAAAAATGTACCATAATTTTAGTGGCAGTACATACACCACCAGAAAATGCTAGTGTTGGAGCTACAAAAAATAATTGATAATAATATGGAATTTAAGTGTTAGAACTGGTGGAGATTTGGAGACAAAGCTTTCAATAGAAACGGGAAAAGGTTGATAGAAATATGAAAAATTTTTACTTTTAGAATAATAAACGGACAAATAGATGCGAAGGCTTTCACGGTCGGTGTTATGGTGCATCGTGTGGTTGGTTCTCGGGTTATAAGGCCGTGATCGGAGTTCAGAAACTCTTGACGTTTCGACGACAACTGCGGCAGACATCTTCAGAAGAGAATCTTCTAAAAATTAAATGACTGTCCCGTGCGTTTTCGCTTTTATACTCGTGCGAGTTTGGTAAGGATGGTGTTGGGGGGGGGGGCGTGGTTGACGTCACAGGGATGGTAGATGACGTGATCGTGCTAGCTGCTACGTTAATCGGGACGTTGCAGGTAGTATTTCTGACGTCATTCGCTCTTTCGCCGTATCGCGGTTTGTTTTTTGCCCCTTGAGAGCGACAAACCAAGACCTAGGTAGATGAAATCCGTCGTCCCTGTTAAAATTATTTTTATGTTTATAAATGTCCACCGCCTCTCTGTATAATCTTAGACGTACAGGTGTTGAGATCGGAGAATAGACATGTACAACACACAGTGTACAGAAAACCCACGCATACGGACAGATACCTTCATAAGCAGTCGAATCATTATCCAAGTCAAAAAAGAACGGTTGTGAAAACATTGTTAGATCGAGCACGACGTATATGCCGCCCACAGTTTCTGAATAAAAACTCAAACGTTTGGAACAAGCCTTATAAGGGAATGGCTACTCGAGGACATAGATAAACAGAGCAATCAAATCCAACAAACGTGCAGGAAAAACGCAACCAAAATCGGCTACGGTAGGCTTTTTTACCTTACATCAACAAGGTTACGGACCGGATAGGAAAAATCCTCAACAAACACAAGGTGGAAACCATCTATACTACCACCACCAAGATATGGGATTTGCTTAGACCAGCCAAAGATACAAGAAACCTTGCTCATGTAAGCAAATCTACATTGGGACCACGGGCCGAACGATCACTACCAGGATAAAGGAACACAAACGTCATCTACGTCTTAATCAACCCGATAAATCAGCAGTTGCTGAACATGCTTTGGAAAATCCTAACCACGAGATAGAATTTGGGCAAAGTTTTATCCAACTGCAGGAATTACTACCCGAGATTGTACAGAGGCGGTGGAAATTTATAAATATAAAAATAATTTTAACAGGGACGACGGATTTAATCTACCTAGGTCTTGGTTTATCGCTCTCAAGAGGCAAAAAACAGACCGCGATACTGCGAAAGAGCGAATGACGTCAGAAATACTATTTGCAACGTCCCGATTAACATCGCAACTATCCCAGTGACATCAACCCCCCCCCCCCCAAACCATCCCTGCCATACTCGCACGAGTATAAAAGCGAAAACGCACGGGGCAGTCACTTAATTTTTAGAAGATTTTCTTTTGAAGATGTCTGCCGCAGTTGTGGACGAAACGTCAAGAGTTTCTGAACTCCGATCACAGCCTTGTAACCCGAGAACCAACCACACGATGCACCATAATAAACGGGCACTTTGAGAATAAAAACATATACAAATTTACTTGATATTAACCAACAATAGATGCATATTAAAATCAGAGCATGTATACAACACCAAAATCCCCCCAAAAATGGATACGTTTATCAAAGCATAGGAGAAGATAAAAACTAGAGATTAAATCGGTATAGACACGAACGCTAAATGAACAATCAACGATGGCATTTTTGACTATTGAAATAAAAAACGGAAGGAAGAAGGAGAAGAAGAGACCTCATAGAAGAAGACTGGCTAGATCGAAAGAGATGGTATCTAGGGATGCGAGACAACCAAGATATATATATATATATATATATATATATATATATATATATATATATATATATATTTGTGTATACCGTAGGCTCTAGATTGTAGCAGACCTACTCTGTTACGACCCCAAAGGGCTTTCGTGGCCTATTACGAGGAACTGTTATTATTAATATTATTATTATTATTACTATTATATATATATATATATTCAAATGGACTCCCCAGGAAAACGGAAAAGAGAAAGACCTAGAAGATCATGGAATAACGGAACAAGAGACGCGATGATCATCTATCAAGTACAAATGAAAGATGCTCAAAACCGAGACATGTGGCGTTTAAGAACCGGAAAGCCGCACAGGGTGGTAAATTAAGAGAAAAACCTAAAATCGCTACTATCGTAAAACTGTGGTAAATAAATCAAACATCAAGCTAACAAAAACTAACGCATTAGCAAATTAAAAGCTTTTTGAAGCAAAAATCTACATATAATAATTTCAAGTTACACTGGAGTATAATTTCTCATCACAGAAATAGTAGATTTCCAATAAATATAAAAGTACGTTGGCAAACTAGAACAAACATTATTTTCAGTTACGTTATTAATAACTAAATAGAAAATAAATATGCAGTAATAAATATAGTAGAAAAGGTTATTACGTTAATTGCATAAAAATGTTTTCAGCTAATGTTATACTATATGTGTGTTGGGATACAATATTAGTTTTTAGTCAGTTGTTGTATATTTTCTAATATTATTCTATCCATTATTCTGCATTAGTTTTAAATAAAATGCTAAGTGTATGCTTACGTGCTTAGGTTTCGGCAGAATGATCTCCCTTTGAAATAGACCGCCGCGTGCAATGTATTGACAGATGGCGTTCGAATCGTACATCCTTGAAAAGGCACAAGGTATGCCATTTTAGTGCTCATCACGGCATGGAGTGGTAAAGACTGTACGTTTGTGTTGGAGACTTATTTTAGAAATCGTGTTTTTGTAGGAAAAGCATAATGTTGTGGGTACACAATTTCCGACAGACTAAGTTTGCCATTATAATGGAAATCACCCGGTAAAGCTCGTAGCGTACTTGAGAGTGTTCCACCAGTTGTCACGACGTCTGCCGTAAGGGATGCTCTTGCCTTCGAAATATCTAACCGGATATGCAAAAAGTTCTACACTACGATTTCATGTTCCATCCATACAAACTGATCTGGTCCGGGAACTCAAAAAATGTGATTAATACCCTCGGCAGGCTCCTAGAAAGACATGCTGGCAAAAGTACCAATTTATACTGTTGTGCTCAATAGTGATAAAGATGTCTTTTGTTTAAGAGTTCATATTCAGATTTTTCTGACTTAAACCCTATAAAATCCGCGACAAATTTAATGCGACTTTTTCACTGTTAGTACATAATTATTTGACACGCTTTTGCGGCATTTGGCATCATAAAGTCATACTTTTTTGAAGAAATATGACGCACGGTATTTCTATACATCGTGACATCCTATGATAGATTAGGTTACCAGACTTGTGTCTTTCTGTTGGGACACCTGAAAGCTGCGGTCTTTCGACACCAACCGCGATTTAGAAAAAAATTAAAGGATACTATTTGCAACACAACTGTAGCAGCACCAGTTAAACGAAACTTTAAGGTGAGGATACAGAATAAACATTTGGACGATATCATTTTCATAGCCTGAGTTATAACAAGCGTTGTTCTGTGCGATAGCATAAACAGAATCTATTTCATTTTATTGCCTTCTCAAAAAGGAGAGATTATTCTGCCGGATCCTGTATAAATTAAATTCTATAAAAAAATCTACTCTTTACATTAAAGTATTTTCAATAAAACTGCAATTATGTTCATTTTACTATAAATTAAAAATATATTAAAATGTAAAAAAAAAATTGCGCAACAATTAAATTAAAAACAAACTGTGACCAAATTGTAACGAACTGTTTGCCAATTTCGTCACGAGCACATGAATATTCAACGAGCACATTTGCTCCGCTTTGTCCGCAAATCGCACAAAAAGCACCTCAAACTCATTAATCCCATAATTAATCCGCAGGTACAATGCTCCTCCGAGTAATTGCTAGACGGCAAGCATATTGAATGAAATAAGAAGATTCAATCAAGCGCTGTGAAGATCGCGAGGCTTTGTATTGTGTTTGGCCGCGAGCTGTTAAGCCACATGCTCGAAAAGCTTCTATAACGATATCAATAGCTTCCCCTTAGGTCGTTTAATACCTCCAGAAGGCCCACCTATCCAGTTTCCGAGCAATCTGATTTATATCAAAGCGATCATTTACTAGATTAATTTCGCAGATGCCCTTAAGGCAGCTGAAGGAATTAACTTGTAAGATTTCGGCGGAATTAGAATGCCCGCGCGGCCGAAATAAATTGAGAAAGTAATCTGGCGACAACAGCAGTTGGTAATATTCATAATAAGTATACATTTCACTGATATAAATGGAAGCAAAATAAGAACGCTAAATTTAATAAAATGAGCTTTTTAATAAAAAAATTCTCAATTTACTTAACATTTATGTACAATTAAAGTATAATTATTTTTTGGTAAAATAACTAGTTATGGAATAAAATTAAATATCACAATGTAAATTAAAGTAAATAAGTACATTATTCAATGGATAAAACAAAAAATAACATACACTAAAATAAACAGATCTATCTGTAAAATATCTTAAAAAATAATAAAACTTGCATAGGTTTTTAGCTTTTTTCATGAATTTTGTAGGAAAGTGTTTAGGATAGCTGGTGTGGCGGCCTTTTCGCCCTTGAACCGCTTGTATATCGCGGCGGCATGCTGGGGGCTTTGATATCTGCCGCTACGTTTTGCCATCGCACACAAAACGGCATATGGGCTTTTGCTCAGCCGACAAGTCTGCATACGCCGTCGGCGGCACCCTTTGATGTGAAAGGTGCTGTCGAATTAAAATTTCCCGCAAAAGACCTACCGCTAAGCCAGGCGCGAAGCCCGGCGACATACGCACACCGCATCGCGACCAATTCGGTCGTGCTAATCAACCCGCAATACTTGCACCGCATCGCGGCCAATTCGGTCGTGTTTTAACATCCCGCAACAAGGTGGCCACCGCGAAACCATCGCCGACGAAGCCGAAGCCGATTTAGGTGAGCGATTTGGCTTTACTTTCGGTTGATCGGTAGCCGCCCCCATCCGCTTTCGCGCTGGCCGTTTAAGGGACGATTTGGGCCTTATCGTTTTACGTTTCAAAACGGGCCGTATTTAGTTTCCCACACCGCACCACGAGGGCACGGCTATTTACACGCCTGCCTCTCCAATAGCTTTCACTTGGTTTATACATCTAATTATTGATCTTCCTCTTGTACTACCCTTACTATAATTTGATTTTTTAAATCTTTTAGGTTGTTTTTATATTTTTTATATGTCTGATGTACTATAGAATACGTCATGGGCAGTCAATCCCAGATCTTTATTTAATTTAGTGTAGGCATATTGGTTCTTAATTCTGTTCAAGGCGTTTCAAACATTTTTTGTCTTTTGCTATCAGATGTTTTACTTTTCAGTCTTCTTACCAAATTACTTTTTGGTAATGCAGGGTGCACTAGTTTGAATAGAGAATTGTTAAGTGAGAAGAAGTTGTAAAATCAGTGGAGATGGCGTCTATGGTAGTAAATAGACAAAAAGTTTACGCTACAAAAAATATCAATCGTAAACATAATTTGGATAAACAAGCTGCGCGCTTTTGTTGTGGATGTCCACATCCAACGGGATTGTAGTCGCCGTCCATCGCGCGTTCCATCATTTGTTCCAAATCCCTCGTTAGACAAGTGAGGACTAAAAATCAATTACGTTGTGTGCAAAAAACCTTGGAAAAACAAGATCTGTTGTTAGAAAAAGAGCTGGACAACTTCAAACTGCAATTAGTCTTTCGGATTGCACTGGGCGATGAGTTCTTCAACAAGTTCGTACAAAATGATCATTGTTTAACAATCGACATAATTTGATTACTACAGTCAATTGTGGCAGGTAAAGTAAAAATTAAAACTTTACTACATGACGCGGTTGTTTTTTTAGCGACGAGCTACATTTCCATCTTTTTACATGTGTGAATAACCAAAACTTTCAATATTGGAATGAAAGAAATCTACCATAAGCCTTTGCTTAGTGATCGTCTTACGGAGCAGTATGTTAGTTTTGACCAGATTTTTATGCCTCAGCACTTTATGCACTTAGTCTGAAGAATGCCTGCTTTTGGAAAGACATGGCCGCTACTTACACAGTATTACGAGTATCGATGCAAGTTTCAAAAGAAATATTTTATGGTCGCTTAATCTTCCATAGTTCACGCGCTTGCCAGATTTAATTTCGTGCGACATTTTTCTGTGGAGATATCTCAAATAATAGATTTACAAACATCGCAAACCCAAAATTAGACAATCTACACATAAATTTGCCCTACACTCCAAGAAATTCTTGAAAGTGTTATGCGAAGCTTCATAAATGGCTTGTAGGAAAATGTTTCCCAGTCGCTTGATCTTCCTGAGAGGCGATATTCCTTAGTCCACGTTCTCACCATATTTAACCTCATGCGACTTTTTGTGCGAAATTATCAAATTAGGGGTTTATAAACATCGGCCAAAAACCTGCAAACCCTAAAGTAGACGATCTAAATATAAATTCGCTGTACATTTCAATAAATGCTTGAAAGAGTTATGAAAAGCTACATAAATGGTTGGAGTATTGTTTAGACAACGATAGACATTACTTCGTAGATATTTTCAAAATCACTTGAGATAAAACGTTCCATGTTAGTTTCGGATGTCAAAATATTTTCTTTGTCACATTTTCTTTGCCAACAATCATAACTTTTGTTCAGTCTCTCGGCTAGTATTCTCTTTTCTTCACCTTGTTACACAAATCTCCTGGTATATCTACTCCTGTGTTTTCTAGTACCGCATATATTTTTCCCATATCTGATTTTGGTTCGAGTTTATTTTCTCTATCTCCCTAAAAACTTCTCGACCCCTCATAATTCCTACCTATTTTTGCTGTCTGTGGCTATGTTCTGGGTTAAAATTTTTTTAGGGTATTCGCATTACTTGGTATGTATTTCGAACTTCTTCTACTTCTTTGCAAATGTTTTTAATATACCCATTTTTATTTTTAGCTTTATGTGTTGGTTTGGGCTTCTTTAACATCTATACTACCTATCTTAGATTTTTTTATCTTTCAATTACTGTCAAGATTAGTTTTGTTGTTCAGTATATATTTATCTTAAATTTATTGTTAGAGATAATATATACAATTGAGTATAGTGATCAATTGTACAATTAGGTCGAAACTTCTGACCACCTTTTTTGAACTCCTCATTAAAAAGTAGAATAGGAATGTCTCATAAACCCGACCCATTGAAACACCCCCAAAGGGGGGTTTTCTGGCTTTATTTATTTTAAAGTGACATATCTCATGAACGATAATATATAGAGTGCTGAGACCTTCATAGTTGATTGGTTGGTCTAAGTTTGAGTTTCCAAGGTGTTTATGAGTTTCAAAATTTGTATATATTACCGTTTCGCCCCCTGATCTTGTTTCTTAACTAGTTTTAAGTTTATTTGATTGTTTTTTAGACAGTGTCTCTAAAGTTTATTTATTTTTTAGTTTTCTGATCAATTAATTTTCCACTTATTTCTGTTTTTAGCTTTTTTTGCTTTATTTTCGTCAAATCCAATGAGGTTTTGTTGTTTTGTATTTTTAATTTTAAGTCAGTTCTACACAAAGCAAAGAAAAGAAAAGATTTTTGCGTTGTATATAGATTTCGAATATTATAGCCAATTTAATATTATAATTACAATTTTTAATTATACAATTGTCTTACATGATCTTAAAAATGTGTTCGTCACTTCTAGTTTTTTTTTATGCAACCCTGTAACATACATATATTCTCCACGTTTATTTCTTTTTCCCATTCCAAAGGTTCCATTCAGTAATTTTCAGTAATCGTCATTTTCTGTTTGTTCTATCTTAGCATTTGTATCAACTTATACTATTAAAATTTTTGTTTTTTTGTTTCTATTGTACTGCCTAGTTTAACGTTTCTCAACCTTTTTGCACCTGCGGACCCGTGAAAATAAGAGGAATATTTTTTAAACCGGTTGACGGTTACGACAGAAACTGAAATCAATATAGATATTACTTTAATTATTAATGTTACAAATCTACAATTTTTAATTATTGCAACATTTGTTGCTGCTGTCAGAGAATTTGATACGCGTGGCTGCAACTTTGTCTCTGGGATATAAAATTCTACATTGACGAACTTTTAGTTTATCTGTTTGGTTTTTATTATCAACATCACTGAAAAAAAACTGAACTTCATTAATCAGCTTGATCATTTTGTATCCTTCAAGAATGGATCATTAATCTAAAAATTATCTTTATCAGTAATAAAAATCTCTCATGTTTCTTTTGTAAGTTTTCTTTTGGGAGGCATTCATTGTGTTGATCAGTGTAAAGCATTTGTGCACAAACCCTAAAAAACATAATAAATCAGTTAAAAATGCTAAATAAAATCGTCATATACAAAAGCGTACGCATTTCTCATTTATTAAAGACTCTACTTAATCAAATTTTCGCTGTCTCAGAAACTACTTTACTTATTCCCTCACTTCCAAAAGGTGTGCACAAATCCATTCTTTCGATAACCATTTTAGTTCTGCATTACAGCGTTTAGTTTAGTAAAAAGCTTTTTTACAGCTAGACTCTGCCGCTGAATCACAGTCAGTGGGCAAAACTTCTGGCTATAAACTTTATTTATTCTTGCAACTACGCCAAATTATGCTCGCTCCAGTGTTAGTACATATGTCGATGCAGTTACTCTAGTCCAAGCTCTAAATTTTAAATTTTTGTAAATAAAATAAAATATCTTTTGAATTAGCAGTCCGCCCAGAAAAGTTAAAATAACAAAAAAATGTCTTTGTTTCCACTATACCTCAAAAAATTAAAAAAAAAAACGTTATTTAATGTCATTTAATTTATTAAATTGAATCTTTAATTATATCGATTTATAAATCTTCTCTATAACTTTTTTTGAATATTAGTGGCCACATCAACAAATATTCGTATCGCAATACATTTTTAGCTCGTATTGCACTTTCTGAAATATAAACATTTTTTTTTATTTAACATGTAACACTAATACTTGGCATGCTTTCAATAGTACCGCTGCTTTTCTCCTGGATATTGTTCTTGTCTCTACTAAAGAAGGTTAAAAAGTCTTGTTGTTTCACTTTTTTGCCTCCATTTTGTTAAGTTTCAACTTTTACAAAAGTAGTGACTTATTTATCAAAATGTAGAAAATATTAGAATACAATACCTACGAGTGTGATAAAAAAATAATTCCATAATCTTACCAACATAATAGAATTAAAAAACAATACTTAACAATGAAGTAAATAAACTAAGTATTTACAAAGAGCAACATTGAAGAAAATAATACTAAATTGATTTTACTATTTCTCTATTGTATTAAACCATCTTTTAAGTTCTTTTTTATACTTTTATTTATTTTGTCATACTCTGGGGTTACGTTATTTAAATTTTGTCTTCTTTCCTGTTTTTGAATGACCTATTCTAAAAATTTTTTATTTTAACATCTATGTTATAATTGAATCCGACGTAGAAGGATATGAGAAGAAAAAGTTATATTAATTTCACTTGTTTTTTCTTCATTAGATAATGCTTTGTGCAGTCTCGGTTGGTATTTTTATAAAAAAATTTGTATTATGTCTGTTGTAAAGGAGGATTTATGTTTAGTGATATGCTTCGTTCTATTTTAAGGTTTATCTTTATTTTGGCTCTTATCAGTTTATAGCAAAATGATTTAAGGCCAATACTTGTTTACTATATATTTCGGGTTAATTAAAATTAATCAATTTTATTTTTTACGGTTCAGTCATGGTGTCTCCAAATCTACTTGTGCTTTGTCCATTTTTAAAAGAAGGTTTCTTTTTGATGATGGTTTATCAATTTCTCCCATATTCATTAATATAAAAATCTAAACTCTTCAGATAGCTCGTTACCCACTTGTGGCCGTAAATAGCGTAGCCCCATCCCAAGGCTTCGTTTGGCTGCTGGTCCACCTAAACCATTTCTATTGCTCAAACGAAAAGTTCTCGGCCTCAGTTAACAAAATGTGCCTTCAAAATATCTTCCCGTTCTAGCAAATAATTCAAAATGCTAACACAGGAAATGTCTTAATTTTAGTAATCAGGTAATCTAGTTTCACACAATTCCAAGATGTTATATTCTTTAAAATGTTCAGTGTACCTCACTGGTTGAATATTATATGTGGATATTTGCATATTAATTTATTCTATGTTTGGGACTCTTTTAACGAACGATTACCACTCTTAGTCTGACCTACTTCAAAATGTAAAATTTGCAATGTCATGGTCTATCTACTATTATTATGGTTTATATATTTATTAATTTACTATATTCTTAAGAGTATTACATTCTTCAAATAAGTAAGTTAATTATTAGTAACACTTTATCGAATGCCTGAATTAGATTGACTAAGAATATATTTGTATATTCCGGCTAGTTTTACCGTGTTCTCTACAAATTTTTATTTTGGCAAAGTCCTTATTTTGCTAATGCGAATAGCCCTATTTGAAGTGTTTGTTAAATTACTTGTACTGGCATTGTATGACAATGTAATTTCTAAATAACTTTGTACCTAATTTTTATCGGTGTTTTTGATTATATAAATAATTGTGTCTATTTATCCTTTTTGTCAATTTTGGTCCTTTGTATTTAAATAGGCCACCCTGTATCTTACGTAAAATTGGACTGGTGATTTCTAGTGTTGATTTGAAAGCATTTCTAATATTGTTCATTCTAGAGGCTGCTCCGGTATTAAAGTCCAATTTGGGTCCTATCGAGTGGAGAAAAAACACATAAAAACAGAGGAAAAATATAAATTAAAATATACTAAAAAGCAAAACTGTGAGTATAAAAATTCAATAATTAAATTAGAGGTTAGAAGTCTGTCAATAAGAGCAAAATTTGCTAAAAGAGATAAATAAATAGTATTACAGAGGGGAAACATTAAGTTGTTGGTAAAATAATAGGCAACACACCGTACAGCTGGGATTAACAGGTAGAGATCTTCCATCCGAAGGGTTGACCTGTGGAATGCCTCTGGCGCCGGACGTGAAAGATAAATTTAATGTCTGCACCACGACCTAAAGTATTAAGTAAAATTAGCGAGTAATTAACGGGTATAAAGTTGGTATAAGAGCAGATATAAGGCTGCAAGATAACCAAGCGCTATCTAAAGAACATATAAATAATCAAGCAATTTAAACGGTGTTATTAAAGAAAGGAACGAAAACACAAAAATATGGAAATACTATTACAGGAAATTAAGAACAAGCATGGAAAAATGGACACGCGTAATAAACGCGTAGAAAAAAAGATTGATACACTGCATGCAGAATTGCAGGTAATAAATTTAGAAAATGCCAACCTGAAAAAGGAAAATGAAATGCTGAAAAAACAAATACAGCACTTGAGGAACAAATGGAGAACATGGAAAAGAAAATACGGAAAAATAAAATAACTGTACAAGGAACAAACAACGAAGAATACAAAGAGTTTAAAACGAGACAAGATGTCAAGCAGGGTTATGTCCTAAGCCCACTGCTCTTCACAACGGCATTAGACGAGGCAATAAAAAAGCCAAGAAGAAGATGAAGAAACTAACCCTGGGATGCTGGAAAATGACACATACACAACTGACAGAACTTATGTTCGCAAATGATATGGCCCTGATAGCGGATACGAAAGAGAACCTACAACAGAATCTCAAAGTAATAGAGGACGAATTGAAGAAAATAAACATAAAAAAATCTGGTGTGAACATCACACGACTTTCCTTATCCTATTATTTGGCTAATTTTGGCAAATATCGTGGGCTTCAATTTTTTTTCGAGTTCCTATTTTACCAACTGTTACTTTAAATTCATGTTTATCTCGTAATAACAAATCATTTTTATTCTCATGAATTTTTTGTATCTTCAACCGTTTAGATTCGCGACCGCATTGCGACCGATTTTGCGACCTTGCGACTTTGAGACCAAACGGTTCGGCCGATTTTTACCAAAAGTTTCGCGCTGCGTCCCTACCTACAAGTAACTTGCATACCAAATTTCAAGTCTCTAGCTCTTACGGTTCTCGAGATATCCTGTTTACTGACAGACAGACACACACACACGCACACACACCAACCAATAGCCCAAATCAACTTTTTTGAAGCTATAATTCGTCCAGAAATGTGAAAAACTGGGTAGGTCAAATTTCCGCCGATTACATTACTTTCCTTATTATAGGATAAGGAAAGTAATAAATATAGGAAAGACAAAAAAAATGATAATATCAAACCCAAAGAAAACACATCAAATAAAATTGGGCGGGGAAAAATAGAACAAGTAGAAAATTTTAAATACTTAGGCGCAGTAATAGAAAAAATGGGAAACTGGATAAACAGTTAGATGATAGAATAGGAAAAGGGGAAAAATATTCAAACTCATGAAGACAATATTTCTGGGAAAAATGCAAGTGACAAACAACATAAAAACTGAAGTTGTAAAAAAAGTGGTAAGACCATCAATCACCTATAGCATCGAGACGTAGACTATTACAGAAAGACAAAAGATACGTATTAACGCAATGGAAATAAGGTTTTTGAGAAAAGTAGAAAATAAAACCAAGAAGGACTGGATAAGGAATGAAACATTTAGACAAAATCTGAAAATAGAACCAATTAACGAAAAAATTATAGGAGGGCAGCTCAGATGGTTTGGGCATGTGGGCAGAATGTCGGACGATAGACTAAAAAAAGAGTGTACGAAACGCGAGTGCCAGGGAAAAATAAAAAAGGAAGACCGAGAACAAAATGGATTGACAATATAAGAAAAGAAGTAGTGAAAAAAGGCATGTTATGGGAGGGAATACAAAATCTAACGCAAGATAGGCAGCAATGGAGATAGAAGTGCAAGACTCAACCGATCCAGCCTTACACCTAAAGGTAGAAAGGCCTAGGACTAAGTAAGTAAAGTAAATAAGTAAGTTGTATTTAAATAACTCGTTAGGTATTTCTTCTAGACCGAGGTTTCTCCTATTTTTAATGTGGTTGCATGTTTTTTATTTCTATTATTATAGTTTTGAAATGTATTATAGAATTTTTCGAATATAGGAATTAAAACATTTTTTCCAGTTTTCCAACACGAGGGCGAATCAAATATAAACGAGACTTTTTTAAAAAAATATTTTATTTGAACTTGAAACAAAAGAATAGCAGATTATTTTTCTACATAATCTCCTGATTTAGAAACACATTTTTTCCAACGTGTAGCTAATTTTGAAATGCCTTCCTCGTAGAATAAAGTTGGCCGTGTTTCCAGCCAATTGCGCACATAGATCTCAACCTCTTCATCGCTGTCGAATCTACGCTCTCCCATGACTTCCTTGAGAGAGCCGAATAGGTGATAGTCGCAGGGCGATAGGTCAGGACTGTAGGGAGGGTGTTCAACTGTGAACGATCCAATTTCTGCTCAGTAGTCATAAGGCGAGGCATCCACCTTGCGCACACCTTACGAAAAAATGCTGCCATAACTTATTCGAATCTCAGATGCAATCTCATCGATGGTCAGACGCCTGTCACCCTCAATAAATTGTTGAATGCGGACGATGTTTTCGTTGGTGATGCTGGTGCGAGGTCGGCGATCATGGCTCTCATTTTCACCATTCTCACGACCCTCCGCGAACTTTTTGTGCCATGCGAACACTCTAGCACGTGACAGTGTCTCTTCCTTGAACTGCGCAGTTAATCTCCTCGGGATTTCAGCCGGTTTTACACCTTCCGTGGCAAGAAATTTAATGATAATACGCTGCGCAATTAACGACGGCACCTCCTGCTCAGACATTGTCACGACGGGTACTGACAGGAACGAACGAAATCGCTCGTCTGTTTCCCCCACTACTGACATCCCTACCCAACACCTGACGAAGCAAGAATTGTCGTGCGTTAATATTGCGCGCCCGAGATCAAAAGCCTCGTTTATATTTGATTCACCCTCGTACATTATTGATTTGTTTAATTACACTTTCTTCTAACTGTGTTAATGTTTTCTTATCTAAAATCGATATTTATGCCACTTCTTTTTCACATTTTTCTTTTAGGTAAAAAATTATTCTTCAAGATTTTCGCTTCTGTGACATTAACTGTTCTTTCCGCGTGACATACTTCTGCACCAATTTATGTTTTATTTATTTATAATCTCAATATTGCTTTTCACGGTGCACAGTTCTTCCTACACACAATTAAGCAGACTATAATTATTTTTTGTTTATACTTTTTTATTAATGGGTCCTCTTCTATAATTAAATAAAGAAATTGAATTTGATACAAAGCGACAATAATAAGCAATTGCAAAAAAAGTAAAATTGGCTTCGGAGAGGTTCAGCCATAGCTAATACCCCAGCATTGCATAAGTCCTAGATTAAGTCATGAGGCTATTGACGTTTCAACCTTCTGACTACCGGTTGGATGATAAGTTGGTCTACTCGCAGGTTGTGATGTCCTTCCAGTACATAAGTACTTGCAATTCGCTTAATTTTTCACTCATTTTGAAGAGTATTATTTTGTACATCCCATTCTTATTGAAATTTTTGAAGAATATTTGTGTGTGATGCTTAACACATTCTCAAAGTTGGATTCCGTAAAACCGCATAGGTTTCAATATTATTTTATAGGGGGGTATTTTGTACGACAATGAGAGTTCAGTAGATCCCCCATTTAGCCAACTTCAAGATCTAGTCGAATTCTTTTGGTTTTAATATTAGATTAATTTATAGACAAAGTAAAATACAAAATATTTTGCTTCAGATGTAACAGGTATTATTAATTACTAATTGTGGACATAGGGTACGTTTGGTAGTGAAAACTATATGTGCAGACTTGTGGTTAATAATTGTTACTCTTCATCTATGAAACCAGTCTCTTCGTAAATTAAGGTAGTTTTATAAGTGTGCTGTTAACAACTTCTGTTGTATTTTTGATAGATACAATTGCCGCATTGTTGACAAATGTTGCTATAACAATGTTTTAGAGGTTGTGATGTAAGACCTGTTGATAGCTTGAGATGCACTCATTTATTTCAACTTAAAATGTACGTTTTCTTGTTTATTTTTAAACTGTCGATTACTTTTGTAAAGATACGATGTGCCTAATGCACTGTCGCATATCTTTATCTAAATTGAAATGGTGGGATGGAATTATAAAAGCGAGGTCTATGATTTCTTAGATTCTTGTGGGAAGAAATTCTTTAAACATTTGTGACGTAAGAAGAAAGACACTTATTGGTCTGTAGGTTTGACAACCGGGATCACTTGAGCATACTTCCGTTGTAATAGGAAATAACACAATCATAAAATACTATTGGAGCTAAAGTTCTTCTGGGTAGATGCTGCAGTAGTTGTCCTATAATTAAATTGAATGCGGGGGTTCTACGGGTGTAGATCAATCGTATTAGCTGCTAAATTTTGACGGGTCAGATTAATTTCATTAAAGAAACTTTCCATTTCGTCTGCGTCATCATTCGCTTTAAGCAGTAAGTAAACTTTTTGTAACTACAAGAACGGGCGCGTCATCACTGAAAAAATTGTAATTCTGCTCTAAAGAATGCTGTCGCCGATACATAATCCAATGAATCTAGCAATTTGTTACGATTATTAGACTAATACAAAGGTTCTCTGGTAAAGAGCTAATGAAGATAGAAATTTTGCATTGCTTATAGTAGATTTTTTCTTCAGGATTATCTAATCTTAATTCCCAAACTGCTTTCTGGAATTTTAGTTCCCAACAATTAAAAATGATATCATCTGGCCTTACTAATGCAGGCACTTAGATTACAAGCTATTTATAAGCGTATTACACGTTAGTTCGCTTCCCAATACGATGCTTAAAAAATATTTATTACATTCTAATATGACAGATTTAAATTAAACAGGTTTGTAAAAAGTGATACAACTAAAAAATTAGTCAAATCATTCATGTGCTAAACTCTTCCATCGTTTAGTAGAGTCTGACATTAGCAATCAGAATTAGTATAATAAATTCTATAAGCTAATTTTATGACATTTAAAGAAACGAACACCCAATTAATTTTTTTTATCTTAAGATTTGAGAGGGGAGGGGGGATATATCGTTGTTTTACTTTATTCTATCAGATCCCATAGCCACTTTAGCTTTTGCTGGTTAGTAGTGTAAGAAGGTTGTTAGAGTGTCCTAGAAGTCTATCGTGGTGCTTTGTAGCTCGTTTTCTAATTATGTTTCGCAAGTATTGTATGTTAGAGTCAAAGTGAAATCTACGTTTTGTTACTTGCCAAGCTGCATTAAAGAAGTTCCTGTTTTTGATTAGAATAGTTGTATTATATCAATGTTCAAGTAGCCAGCGCAGTCTCATAATTCACAGCCGTAGGTTGTGATAGTTGTAAATTTCGCCCAAAAGCCAGTACATATTTTTGAACCTGATGTCAATTTCTTTGCGTTTTTTTAGGATACGCCTTTTGTCCATATAAGGGCATCCAAGTATTTAACGTCTGCTGTTTGCGGTATGGAAACGTTGTTTAATATTACAGGTGGGGTTTGTAATCGTCTTGTTGTAAACGTTATATGGGTTGACTTTGTTCTGTTGACCTCGATATTCCATTTTTGCAACTAGTTTTTTATTGCATTTAGGCTTTTTTGAAAAATTTGTTGTGGTTTAAAAATCTTCAAGGCATGCAAGGATAGAAGGTGTCATCAACAAATGTTTCCAGTGTGGTGTTGGGTACAGTCGGTAGGTCTGCAGTAAAAATGAGATATAGAATCGGGTCCAAGGTACTGCTTTGAGAAACATCAGAATTTTATTTCCAAAATTGATTTGACAGTGTTGTTTTGATAAGTACACTTTAAACAAAATATTGATGTGGATAGATATGTTTCATTTTAAACAGCACTTTATTGTGCCATACACAGTCGAAAGCTTGTCCCACTTATATGTATGTATATATATATATATATATATATATATATATATATATATATATATATATATATATATATATATATATATTAGCTTTCTTTAAAGTGATTGTTGTATAATATCGGCTATTCTATTGCATTGTTGTACTGCAGAATGCTCTCTTTGTAATCCAAGCTGAATTTTCTTTAGTATTAGTGTTTCGAAAAATTTGGAGATAATAGGCAGCAGGCTTGTTGAATGATAAGATCGTTTGGTGGTTTCCAGGTTTTTGAATTAAAATAATTTAATATTTGTTAAGAGTAACACTGCAATGAGTAGCGTTAGTAAAACTATTCTTTTCTTTCTGGTAACTGTTTCGGTATAAAACCCATAATTCGGTCAAAACCTGTCGCTTTTCTTTATTAATTAACAATTTTGTTTCGTTTTGTAGATTTAAAAAGTTGTCTACGTTTTTATCAATCTCGTTAGAGTTAGGTCTGAATACCTTTGCTAGGTATTAAGCAAGCAGTTCGACTTTTTTTAGACGGGTTGCTTATATAGTTTTAAAAAGTTTTATTCCGTATTTATATCACTTTCTTCTAAGCTTGTTGGTAAGTTGATTGTATTTAAGTTGTATTATGTATATTGGTTGTGTGCTGCCAGGTAATTTTTGGTTTTTCTTTTACCATTTTAGTTATTTTTTTCCAAACATCAATAGGGTCTGGTTTTTGAGCACTCCATGCTATAAATGTTACAAAGTGATTTCCTGCAAACTCTGATTTTCTGGTGTTTTTGTGTCCATGTTGTTTAAACTTATTCCAGTCAGTTAGTCTATTACAGATTATTGGCTTGAGCAGTTTCTTGATGATTGTAATATTGATAGTAGCACGTACAGAGCTATGGTCCAAAGATAGATCGTAGCTAGAAGATACAGATACATAATTACTTGAGATATCTGCAACTATACAAAAAGCTGATAAATCTGAATTTTTATTTATATCATTTGGCCAGTATGTTGGAGCTCCAATTGAGAAATATACATAATTATCTGTCATAAGTTAATTAAGTTGCCTACCTCAGTTCAGAACCCCATATTGTACGTTTACAATTGAAATCACCGCAATCCAAATATTTTGGGTCCATTGAATTGAAAAATGGTTGTAGTACGTTCCTGGTTCGTTTACGCTTTGCAGAACAGTACACAGTAGCCAATGTGATAGGGCTAAAAAAACCACGGTCTTCAATAATTGAAGCTTGTAAACTTTTTCGTCACGAATGATAATAGCTGCACCACTAACCTCAATAATAAGATATTTTTATAAAAGTTCTTGTTTCGGATACGAATAGGATGTCAATGTTATTCATTTTAACAAAAACTTCTATCTCTTGTTTCTTGGCTTGGAGGACATTAGAATTCATAGTGAAATTTGCAAGAATTTGGCCATTATTTAACTTGTTTTGAAATCACTGTTGTAAGCATGTTAAAAATTTTGCTTTCTTTGTTGTATCTGATTAAACATTCTTTTAAATTTAGCATGGAATTATGTAAGGTATGATCTTTCGATGTTTGTGATTGATTTGCTGTAAATTGTGGTTACAAGTAGTCAATAGAGGCTTTTGTTGTACGCAGAGGAGGGAAGTGTCTTGGATCCGGTTTATATTGTACAGATAGTTTGAGTGTATTTTGCTTTATAGATCTCTGTAAACCGCGCAACCTTATGATTAGCTGTATGTGACCTTGCTGGAGTTTTCCTAGTTTTGGTACAGATTCGAGAGTCATGGCTTTCAGCATATTTACCACACGCATATCGGCGATTAAAAAAAAATATTTGGTATAATTGGATTTTATCATACTGTGCTTTGGGCTATATTTGAACTTTTCTATGACGGCTCTACCGATATTTCTACATTTTGCAAATATTGCTATTTATAAATATCTCTATTGTTGTTAGCAGATTCGAAGTTTACAAAAAATAACGTATCTTTAGGTAGTTTATGATTTATGTTGATAATGTTCCTAAACATGATTTCTTGTTGCTAGTTTTGTTATAAAGTCAGATGTTGAAACTGTAGGATGTAGATGTCGAATAACCAGTCTATGTGCGTGCTTCTGATTGATTTAGTGATGAATTACTTTGTTATCTAGGAAATAGGCGATAAGGTTATATAATTTGATGTGTGTACATTAATTGTAACATTATTTTCCATAGATTAGATATTACGTTGTTACTGTTGAAGTATAGGTGTGATACTATTTATTATTCGCTAGTAGTTTATGACTCTGCGGGAATATTGGCGGCGGTTTTGGGATTTTAAAAGTTTGTTCTCTAGTATCAGTAGTTGGATTGCTACTTGCTAAGTCTTTTATTACTGTCAATCCTAAGAATTTGTTTGATGGTGTTAATATAAATGATTTATTCAGTATGTGATTACTTTTTTATTTTTATTTTATTTCCAAGAACCTTTTGCCAAACGTCATTATCATCAGCCACGTTTTTATTTATATTATTAATAGTTTCTTGCTGTTTGTGTTGAGGTAAATTGTGTTATAGTTTGTTGCACCTATGTCAATAAGCAGAATTGGGTTGCAGGTTTTCGTGGATATTGAAACAAATGTATTGGTTCGATTTCTGATAACGATGCGTTTGTCCCTAAGGTATAGGCGTTGCTTGTATATTATTACTTACAATATATGATTGTTATTAAGGATATGTATTATCTATAGTGCTTGTTCCTATAAGAATTAGTTTACGTCAATGAACTCAAGCTAAACGAACACTTGTTTAAAGTGTACCATATTTAGTAGTTAAAGTGTATCTCTTATTTTTCAATTAATTTTGGTTTTTCATATTCTTTGTGTTATCGTTAACCGTCGCTTGAAAAATATTTTCCATTTTCTATTTATTGTATTTCTTAATCATAAAAAAGATTTTAGGCTCCTATATTATCTTTTAGTTGCTAAAGAAATACAAGAACAATAGAACAGTATAAAAAGACCAATATAAATTTGTTTAATTAAATGATAAGCTTGTCTAATTCTTAATTAGTAGCGCACTTCAGACATAGCAAGACTCGTGACGTCGCAAACACCATTTTACAACATTTTTAAGAACATTTCTAAATCTTTTGCAACAACTAATATAGTTATATTAAAATGGGTTTTATTATTTTTAATGCAGAAAAATTACAGTATATTGAAAACTACAGAAAACAACTGAAATAGGTTCAATTTTGTTTTCAAAAGTAAACTAAAGTGAAGAAGTATATAAGGAATAGAAAATTTCAAATATTTAAGATTTATTTAATTTTCGCAATTTCTGCAAATTATATATACATAGGAAAACATAAAATCTTTTATACTGTTTGCATTGACAACATAATTTATTATATACATTTTACCTTTTATATTTGAAACCTATTTGTGTGTGATTTTCTATTTTTAAAGTTGGTTCAATTTTAAAAGGCCAATCATTTCCAAAAATGTCTTTTTCGTTAACAGGCAACGTTTAATTGATAATTTTCTAGTGTTTATTTTCACTGGAACGTTACTGTACATGTACCATACTAATAGCTATTGTTAGGATGTTATAATGTAACGATTGATTGCCACACCTAGTAAATTATCCTGATTAAAATTATAGAAAGTTGAGGAACATCAATTCTTACCGTAACTTTTTACATTCTTTGAATTTCTACTTTCTTCTTTGATAAAATAAAAATCTCTAACTCCCACAGTTTGAAAATTATCTAAAACTCATTTTTTGTTTTATATGAAATGTTTCCATAAGAGATGCCGGTAGACGATTGATTTGAGGATTTTCGGTGAAGGCGAGCGATTTGAGTCCCCATTCTCCCTTGAGTGTCTGTTTCAATGTAGAATTAAGGTTAGTGATAAGTTGGTAGCCATAATAGGTCTGTTCTGGCGATAATAGTGAGGACAAAACAATTCCTATTTTACTGTATTTGTATAAAAAGTAATATAAATGGCGATAGCAGATCTATTAAACTCAAAATACGCACTAACACAAAAAAATTAAAATGTTCAACGCCTGATTAGTGGCTTAAGATGCAATATTTCTAGATGTTGCAAGCGAACAATATAAAACTGATTTGTTTCGGATGCTAAAAAATTGTACGTTACCAGATACATCAAAAGCTAATTTTGAATTAAAATAATTATTGTCAATTAAGATGTTAAGCCGCTTTATTTAGACAAGTTGTAAAGATATAAATCATAAAATAAAATATCAAAAAACTTATGCAGCGCGCAAAAAACACAGCAATCCTTCGCTACGACTTAGGAGCAAAAAAGAAAACAAAAGCGTTACACAAATTGACTTTAAAATAAATAACACTAACGGTTTCTTGTGCACAACAAAGATTGAATGAGCTTCAAAAGATTATTCAGCATTTCAATGCGACAAGCTGTTTTGTTGTTTGCCGAAAAATGTCGAAAAAGTTGCCTTTTGTTTCGCCAAATAAACGCGGGGCACGTTCGGACCGAAAAACCACTGTCTCATTTTTATTCGGCTGTTTTTGCGAGCATAAAGTAATAAAGGACACGCCGTTACGGCGCTGCAATAAAAAATATACACATGAAATTAGATAAAGAGCTTTTCATTGCGGCGCCCGTCCTAGCTTCCTGCATCGCGGAATCGTTTAGTCGCGTTCTTTTTGCAGCAACTGCGGAAAAAACCCTTTACGACAAACGCGGCCCGGCAAATGAAAGAGTAAATTGCATTTTGCTGCAGGATTACTCTTCATTATAATGTTAACAGGAGTTTAAACGAGTTCCTAGAGTTATTTTAAGGTCACAATGCATGTAAATTATTGCATATGCACCTTGCGGTTTCTGCACCGCGTTCGTTTGGAAAGCACATTGTGGGAAGATGCTACTTTTGAAGTTTGTGGATATAGGTAATATGAAACAAAACAACCTTTGCAACGGTTTGAGCACCTAGCGCTGGAAATAAAGCAAGAAAAGCGCTTTCGGGCCAAAGTTGCCGAGAAGTTAGTGCGGCTAACAATATTTTATCACGTTAATGCTCACGAGTTTAAAAAATATTAACATAAAAGTCCACTAAAAAGAGCGGCGCCGCCATCCGGCTAGCAAAACTTGAGGGCGGAAGCTGCTAAGACAGCCTTCGATGTGTTCAACTAAAAGTTCGGGGTATTTTCGTTTCTTTGCAACAACTAAGCTTGTTACCTTAGTCCTTCTAAGCTGACGTTTCCCTTTATACCAGGTGATGATAGCAGCAGGACGTGATCCCGCTGATTCGCAGGACACTTCGTATCTCCTATCGGCTACTAAGGGGCTTACTGTCTTCAGGATCCCAGCAGTCAGAGGTTTTACTGAAAAGAAGACACAAATCTTACTTCTTAGAGGGCAGCAAAAATGGGCCGCAAAGCCATTTCGGCTCCCGTCGAAATGGCACGGCGGCGCGGAGCGCTTTTCTAATGTTAATTGCAATCTTGTGGAACGTTCCGGACAATAGGAAACGTAGGAGCGGGACTTACGGTAGAGATCGAGCGTCACCATGGCTTCTTTTGGCTCCGTGAGAATTGTGTTGACAGCCTGACATGTGAAGATGGCGTCCAAGTCCTTCCTCGAAACTCCCGCCCACACCAGCCGATTTTCGATGACGTCTCCCGCGTTGTGCTCGTATTGCTCGTCCACCAGCATGCCGTTGACCAGCCAGCGCACCACTGGCTCCGGGTGGCCGCCGACTGTTCTGCACGTCAATGTTATGTCGTCGCCTTCCTCGTGGGGGCCTATAGTGCCGTTGAGCTGACGGCCCCATTTGTCTAGTATGGTGGGTTGCTCTGGGGGCACTACAAATAACACAATTGTTAATTTTACTATCGGTTATAATAAATTATAGCTATTTTAAATGTGTATAATGGAAAAGGTCTGTTATGCAATAAAATTAGAAAAACTAAGACTTAACAAATTAATTGAATTGAGAGAAATGTGTAAAATTATGTAGTTTGATTTCATAATTTTTACTTTCCTTATCCTATAATAAGGAAAGTAATGTAATCGGCGGAAATTTGACCTACCCAGTTTTTCACATTTCTGGACGAATTATAGTCTCAGTACACCAAAAAAGTTAGTTTGAGCCATTGGTTCGTGTGTGTGTGTGTGTGTGTGTGTGTGTGTGTGTCTGTCGGTCTGTCAGTAAACAAGATATCTTGAGAACCGTAAGAGCTAGAGACTTGAAATTTGGTATGCAAGTTACTTGTAGGTAGAGAACGCAATGCGAAGCTTTTGGTAAAAATCGGCTAAGCCGTTTGGTCACAAGGTCGCAAAATCGGTCGCAAAGCGGTCGCGAATCTAAACGGCTGAAGATACAAAAAATTTATGAGAATAAAAATGATTTATTATCATGAGATAAACATGAATTTAAAATAAAAGTTGGTAAAATAGGAACTCGAAAAAAAATTGAAACTCAGAATTTTTAATATACCGGGTGTTCATAAAATGTTTTGGGAAATTTATATTACTGGATAGATCAAATCGAGACGAACACAAAATTAAAATTAAATTTTTTGATCCGAGGTGAAATAAATAAGTTATAGCCGATTATAAATTAATTAAACGGACCAATCACAGCGCGCTCGGAGAGCTACCGGGCCGACTGCGTAAGGACGGGGGGGGGGGAGCTTGGCCGCTAGGAGGGAGCATGCAGGCTGTGCGACCGAGCTCGCACGGTTACATTCAGTAACATAGCAAAATTGTAAGTACGAGTCAATTATTGTCTTGTATTGTGTATTTTAATCAGCTTTCGAGTGTTGGACTCGCGCCTCGTCCTTTTTTAAATTAACAAGTTCTGGGACAAGAGCAACGCATATATATATATATATATATATATATATATATATATAATAGGATAAGGAAAGTCGTGTGATGTTCACACCAGATTTTTTAAAATAACAAGTTCCAGGACGAGAGCAGCGCAGGGCCGAGACGATGGACCCTGTATAATATATAATAATAGGATAAGGAAAGTCGTGTGATGTTCACACCAGATTTTTTTTAAGTCATTAACTGACCAATTAGAAACTACATAACAATACAAAATATTTGAGCCTCGATTTCAAAAGAGTAGATTTACAATAGTATTATTCAAAATAATTTTCACTTTATCATTGTTGCTACAGTGGTAATTAAATGCAGGATCAATTATAAAATTATTTTTAGGCGTAGAATAATTTACTATTCTACGTTGTATTTTATTATATTCTGCAATAGAACGGGGTATGTTTTTGGGATATTTTTATAGCGCCTTTAATTTTTTGATGCCGATCTAAGCTTCCACAAATTTTTCAACCTGTTAGGGCTGCGCTGTTATTAATTTTTTAAAATTTTTCTTTTGACTAACTCTCATAAGTTTATAAGATTTGTAGATTTTTTTTTAAAAAAAGAAGACGAGATAGAATTACAAGATGCACAGTGAATAGACAAGACAAAAGGCAAACATGGAAATATCAAATCAGTAATACTTAAAGAGCCTTGCAAGCTCAGGGTAAAATTAAGACTAAAAAGAAAAAAATATACTTTCTTGGTTAACGAAGGATATTGGAAAGTAGTAATAGAGAACTACTAATGCAAAGAAAAAAGAACTACAAAATACAATTAAAAAAAAACAATACATTTTGGAAATGAGAGTAGACTCAAATTAATAGCTACATATAGTGACCTCATTCATCTGAAGTATAGAGAACTATAAAAAATATGCGGAAAATAGTAATAATTGCCCTAACTCTTTTATTGAAATAGATAAATCAAAACAACATTATGGAAATTTAGAGAACAAAGATAAACAGTGGAAATAAAAGCCGAAATACGAATAACTACAACAAAATAAATAAAATACAACCTCAAAATAACGAAAAACAGTAGATTTGCTGGTCTAGGGAGCATCGCCGTTGAATTAATCAAGGGTTTAGGTGACATATTCATTGAAATAATCATAATGTTTATGACTAAGTGTATTCAACAACTATATATTCTATTAGAATAGAAAACATCTTAAAGATGATAAAAAAGACCCAAATGATTATAGAAGGTTAAGTATTAATTACCTATTGAGCAAACCCTTTACAAAACTATTGCAAAACCGACTTAGATAGAATATAAGACATACTATAGATAAGGACCAAAATGGATTTACTCCAGGTAGCACGGGTAATCTTTTTACAATCCAACAGCTTCTTGGAAAGAAAATTGCAAAATTGCATATAGCCCTTATAATTATGCAAAAAGCATATGACAATGTTCCTAGAAACAAATTGTAGAGAGTGCTAAAAAGTACAGAGACTGAGTACTATATAAGTCTATCATATAAATAAACAACAAAGGCAATTAGCGTATCTAAAAAACGTAGGTGCGCGTGCAGCTTCATTACTTTTTAATTCATATATCGAAGTAGCACTGGAAGTAGAAAAAAAAGCTATGATGGAATGGAAATAGCAATCAATGATAAGTTCTTATTTACCATTAACTTTATGGACGATCAGATGCTAATGCCCCAAAATGCATGTGACTTGTAATTTATGTTGAAGAGACTATACAACATATATACCAATTTGGGTCTTCAAATTAGCCTACAAAAGACAGCATACCTAGCAGTAAACTCCGAAGCTAGATTAGAAGTATTATTAAAAGAAAGAACTGGACAGTAGACAGCTTTAAATACTTAGAATGCAAGACAGACAAAGATGGTTTAGAAAGACAAGAAATTACGCATAGAATTGAACTTTTTACGATAAAATCAAAATATTTTTAATTGAGAATAAGGAAAGAATTGGCAGATCTATGGTTAAAATTGTATTATGTTACAGATGTCAAGTCTGGATGATGAGAGAAAACAACAAAAACAAAAGACTAACAGTTAAAATAGATTATTTGAGAAGATCCAAAATCTCTAGATTAGAAATAATTACAAATAAAAAGGTTTGATACAGGATGAGAGCAAACGAAACATTTATACAAATAACTAAAGTAAAGAGAATAACTTCACCACTTATTGCTCATGAAGGGATCTGGATGTCCAATGAAGTTATTTTCATATATATTGCCAGGGAAACAAAAAAAAAGACGCCACGCATATCCTAAAACAATGGAACCAGAGGAACATACAATAGTAAGGCATGGAGAGTGGAAGTGGGCATACAAGATCAGCTGCTTAATTATAATGCATAGTTTCAGTTGAAGTGTATATAATTAGCCCAAATATATAATACAATAATATAAGACTTGACTTTGACTTACTCTCATAAGTCCTTTATGAAAATAAGATTTATAAAATTTCCAGCACTAACATTTTGGTTTACCAGGTATGCCATATTATGAGTTATTCATTTTCTTCAACTTGTAGCATATAAAAAGAGTCGATATATTAGGCCTTTCAACAATATAAAAAAATCTGCTCAAAAGATGTTTAATTCTTTCCACTAGCCACTCTCTTTGTTAATTTTTTTAATTATTTTTACACGAATTTTTCTATATTAATTTTTTAGTTAGTTAATTGAAAAAAATTATAATAAATTGCCCCTTGCATGCAAATATAGATTTGAAGGTTGAGTCCTACCTTCTTATATCGTCCCAGAGTAGGTTGAAAAGACTGAAACGATTCAGAAAAGAAAAAAGAGAGAGAAAGCAATAGAATTATAACAATAAATACAATATTTTGTAAATAGAGGAGCGTAATGCGTTTTAAACTTGCATGAGTAGAGGCCTCTAAAGCAGAACTGCTCTTAAGCGAGATTATTAAGGTTTTTACCGAATTAAAATGTTGTCAATTATTATTTTTAAATTATCTGTAGTCCAGTACTTTTTAGCTCATCAAAACTTATTCTTTAATTGTTTTTCTACTTCAGATTCTTTCAAATTTTTGTATCATTTATCCATTTTCAAAACGGTTTTAGATAAATATTTGATAGCATTATACAATGTTCTTTACCGCAGTTTGTGATATGGCTGCGGCAGTTTCTCTTAACTGTAATAATAAAAGCATTAGCTAAAGCTGTTATTTTTAGTAAGTAATTTGTTAAAGTTTTTATAATGTCTTGATAGCTATCCTTTTCTATTTGCGGCTTATTCCTATCTAAAACTGTCTGAACTTTATAAATGAAAGACATGCTATCAAGAACAAAAAAAATACAAGGTGACCCTTCATTGGATGCTGATGTTTGAAATTAAATTACAAAAATACTACAAAAGGAACGCAGACGGGTAAGTTGCTATTTATTGACTAGATAAAGGACTAGATAATAATAGTTTTAAAATATCTTTCCTTGCTTTTGTTCACGAGTTCGAGACGTTTCAAAAAGTAATCAATAATTTTTTATATTTTTTTCTTTTTTTCCGATTAATAGCAACTCGATTGGGAATTTTGAGGCTATAGACGTTATCTATTATTTCTTAATGGAAATAATAAACATGTTTTTTGTTAAACCCCATAGTAAATAGTCACAGGTTAAACGAAGATGGAATAACGGTCAATCAATTCCTTCGCCTGTCTTTGTCTTTGCATCCAAGGCATTAATATTTGAGCTACAGACACGTGATATGGCAGACATGTTTTCGACGAGTTCTATAGACTCGGGAGCCCTCTTATATTAACCAAAATTCGACTTTCATTGAATTTCGGTTAATGTAATCAAAAAATTTGTCTAAAACTTAATTTTTATAAATTTTACCAGTAATTGTTTCTCTCAAAAAATATAGGCCCACTATGCCATAGTAGTTAGTGGCACACCAAACTGGTATCTGCTTTGAGCGTAAGGGGATATAAAAACCGTTTCTCTCACGAGTTTTCGGACTTCTTTCGACATTTTCTTCGATCCTAACTGATATGGTCGACCGATTCTTCCTTCTCTACCATCTTGGACACTGCCTATGATCAACCACTTTTTGGTCAATTTATAATATGTATTAAAAATTTAATAAAAATTTCTATTTATTCAATCATGTGAAAAATTAGTAAAAATTCAACATGGATAACATATATTTTAAATATATTTTCACTGTTCTCATTTTTAATGTCGACTTTTGGTTTACCTATTGCTTTCATTTTCTGACGGACTCATTCCTATTATTCTCACAATCATACCAATATTTGATTTGTAATTTTGAGAAACTTGTATACACAGTAGATCCCGATGCCATTTTAAAATTTATTCTACATGTTCAAATCATGTCGGGCAAACTATAAACAACGACCAATGCGATTTTCATAAGATTTGCTATGACGGTTTGGAGATAGCGTTTATAAAAGCACTTAAATCTAATTAATGGTTACCTTGCATGAAAAAAATTTTATATACCAAGTTGCCAAGGGACCACTCTCCTTAAAGTTGTCTAAATTCTTTTGTCACTTACTGTATGTTCTTCGAGTTGTTGTAAGTTTGATGTCAAATGTACTTTAATTCTAAAATGTAAATTATACAGGACGTCAGTTTAATAATGGTTAAAATAAAACACATAGCTATACTAGAATGAAGTATTCAAAACTCCAGAATCTTACAAATCAGTCTAAGCTATCCTATCAAGTCACATTTATTACAAAAACAAAGTGGTGTAGCAATGTAAGGACTTTATTTCGAAATATATTAATACCTTATATTCTATGTTAACTGGTATTTTTTGTTTAAAGTTAAGCTATCTTATCAATTTCTGCTAAAATATATCATAGAACATCATATAAAAAGGGAAAAAAGTTGGGTGTGCCTTGCTACAGGATTACAGGTCTTTGATAAACTATCTATTTTAAAAATTAATCTTATAATTAGATAAAATCTTAACCAAATTGCTACTTGTCAGAAAAAAATAAGATAGAGAGAGGTTAAGATGTCTTTAACATCATACCTAAATGCCACAGGTATCCTCAATAATAAATTTATCTTTCCAAAGCTGAAAAAATAAACAACTTTTCCACCTGAATTCTTAGCCTAGTGCAGGGGTTCAGCTGGACCATCAAGTTAGTGAAGAGCACAACACCTAAAAGTCATTAGATATCCTTGAATACATGAACAAAAACAAAATGTTTTACTCCGCGCAGCATGGCTAATACGCAACTTAAGGTATATAACATAAAATATATCTAAGATTTTTTCTAGTGGTTTACAAATAATCCCGAGCGTGTTATTTTACTTTTCTAATTGCCTATTTATCTAGTAAAATAAATAAAAATGTAACTACTGTTAAAATTCAGCAAGAGGCTTCATTTTTAATAGTATTTAGCTCACAGGCCCAAATACCTTCTCAATTAAGTTGTTGTTTCACTTTAACCCATTCCATGCCCTTTATCTGACAGCTAGAACCTGATGCTAAATTTGCCTCTGCCTGTAGTCCAAAACGACGAAAGTGTAATTCAATTGCGTTCATAACCAGATAAGGACACAAAAATCAAAAATTATGTATGAGAACTAAGCATTTTACATTGACAAATTTTGTAAAATGGTACGACACAGTTGAGTGTTTTATTAACTATTTGTTGAATTTCACTAAACCTTGTTTCATTTATTTATACGTAATTGTACTTAAAATAAAATAGATGCAATTTTCAGTGCGTAAGTCTTTTTCAATCAAAAAAATAAATCACACTTTATGTCTCTGCAATTATTTTTAAAAATTCACAATATAAGACTGAGAGTAAGTATGCTGATATGTTTTGAATGTGAGTTAGTAGTATTCCAACATTATAGCTATTTCTTAGTTATAGAAAGGTAAACAAAAAATAAAAAACATCAGTTGCAGTCAAAATAGTTTCTGAATGTGGTAGCCCGGAATGGCACTCCTGGTGGGTTTTTGTGGAAGAAGGATGCAGTGCTTGAATTACAAAAATTCTTTAAAGGCAATCTTAACTTTTTTTCATTTAGTTTATTACTATTTACAATCTGTATAACATACAATAAGTAAATACAGGGTCACTTGAATAATAACAATAGGGCGTGACTAATGGCATGTGAGAGTATTCCTAAGTGTTTGTTTACTATTGTCAAGCAGATTGATTGCATATGCGTTTGGATGGTTGGATAGTCTAATTAAATATTTAGCACTACACTTACTTATTTCTTCGCGCACTGTGTTTACTTTTAAGTCACTTAGGATGTCGATGTTTCTGACGAAATAGGGCGCATTACATATAACACGAAGTACTTTGTTTTGAAATCTTTCTATAGATTGTATCGAGGAAGAGGCGGCAGTTCCCCAGAGCTGAAGTCCGTAAGACCATATAGGTTTAAAAACAATTTTATAAACTACCACTTTATTTGTTGTTGATAGTTTGGACTGGCGGCTTAACAGCCAGTAGTGCTTACGGAATTTGAGGACCAGTTGTTTCCGTTTTTTTCCTTATATGACTTTTCCACGTTAATCCTCTGTCTAGATGTAGTCCTAGGTATTTAACTTTTTGAACCTGCTGGAGTGGAGCGTTATTTATAAAAAACTGGTGAGGTGATCCCTCTACGTTTTGTGAATGTGATTTGTACGGATTTTTCGTTGTTATATATAATTAATTACTTTCTTTATTTCAGAGACTGTAACTAGTTTTGGTAGGGGTGACATCTGGTATGGTGCATCGAGTGTTGTCTTTATCTCTGCTTCCTCTTCAGTGGTTACAGTTGAAGGTAAAGGTTGAAAGAATGATTCAAGGTACGCAGCAAATACTTCTGCCTTTTGTTTATCAGATCTTGCCCAAGTTCCGTCTTCTTTTTGAATGGGCGGAATGGACTGGTGTTGACGCTTGATATTTTTGGTTGCTGTCCATATTGAGTAACCTGAAACAGGTGTGGCGTCCAGGTTAGCAAGGTAATCTGGAAATAAATTGCTCTTAAGACTTCTGATTTGTTCTTTTAGCTCGTTGGACGCTTGGTTGTAACGACTTTTATCTGAAGGTAATTGTGAAGACTGCCATATTCTTCTCAACCTTCTCTTTTCGGCTATTTTTTCTTTATTTCTATGGGGCATTGTTCCTTGACTCTTTTGATGGGAATTTCTGGAGTGGTTTTCCTTGCAGATTTCTGTACTAGTGTGGTGAAATTTGCTACTGCTGATTCTAAATCCTCAATGGTTTTTAGTGGTATCTTTAGATCTATTTGGTTTTTTATTAATGCCCTGAAGTAATCCCAATTAGTGTTTTTATTATGGAGCTTTGGCGAGGGAGTTTTGTTGGTTATGAAACTATTTACTGTAGCAATAACAGGTGAGTGATCTGAAGATAGATCCCAGCAGGATGCAATTGTGAGGTACCCTGGCGCTATGCCTTTCGTTACGAAGAAGTCGAGTAGGTCCGGTTTTTTCTTCGGATCAGTGGGCTAGTATGTTGGTTCGTAGGTTGAAAGGTGTCCTAATCGGAGTTTTTGTACAACATTGTATAGGACTTTACCTCTACCTGGAGGTGAGATTCGAGAGCCCCAGAATGTGTGTTTTGCATTATAATCGGCACCTGCCATGAACCTGTTGCCCAGTGAACGAAAATAATTGAGAAAACCTTCTTTATTTGTGGGGTAGTTTGGCGGACAGTAGGCAGCAGAAATCGTCAGTGGTCCGTTCCAGTCTTCTATCATGATGCTTGTTGCTTGTAGGAAATCTTCTCTGAATTCTGGAAGTTGGTAGTGCTTAATTTGTTTTCTAATTAGTATTGCTAAGCCACCTCTTGCATGTCTTTCCGCGTCAGGATGATGGGTCGTATAGATGAAGAAGTTGGGTATTTTAAAATATGTTTTGCTAGAAAAGTGTGTTTCAGATATAAGCATTATATCTATGTTTTTGTGTTTGAGAAATATTTCGTTCTCCTGTTTATGGTTCGAGAGACCGTTTGCGTTCCATTGAGCAATTTTATACGTTGGAGCCATTTTTAAAACTTAGTTCTTCCCTAAGGAGTTTAATTTGATTAGTCAGCTCATTTATGGTCTGCTGCTGGGCTTGGATGGTTTGCTGCATTGCTGTTATGACTGCAGTTAGATCGTTTGTTTGTTGAGTTATTGGTTGTCCAAGGGTGCAGTGCTGAGGTACGGTACTGGATGGAGGGGTGATGTTTCGCTTATTGGCAGTTATGGCTGCATAGTTTAAGGATTGTTGTATTTGATGTGTTGGTATTAGTTGGTTATGTTGGCTTGCTTGATGTGTTGGCTGCGTGCGTGGTAAATTGATAGGTTGGGGGTGTTTTGGGTGCCGTCGGGATATTATGTCAAGGTATACTTTGCATCCTTTGTAATTTGCTGGGTGTTGTCCTTTACATAAAACGCACGTAGCTGGGTTGCCATCCTTTTTCTTTTTGAGCAGGTAAGGTAATCATGTAAGCCAGCGCATTTGACACATCGTGCAGGGCGCGTACATCTGTTTCTTGTGTGGCCATAACATTGGCAGTTTTTGCATTGCGCGATTTGTGGCTTTTTCTTAGGTTCTTCGAACTGAATCACAGCATTTCCTAAGTACTTAATTTTGAAAACATCTTTATTATTCTCTTTGCGTTTTATGTCGATGAAGAATAAATTTTTCTTTTGTTTGTTTTCTTTGTTTATTACATTCATGATGTTAGTAACTTCGTGATCTTCGTTTTTTAATAAATCGGTAATAGTTTGAAAGTCGGTGGAGTGATGGAGGTTTCTTAATACCACTCTGTATTTCTTTTCGTCTTCTAAACTGTACGTATGTCCTGCTACTTTATTAGCATCGAGTACGTCACGTATTTTTTGTAATCATCGACATTGTTTATTGGGAGTTTTAGTTTGTTTCGTTGTAATAACTGATATTTATAATTTTCTTTTTTATGTGTGTTTCGATTAGTTTAATTAGAGGATCTATTGCTGAGATGTAATGTAGGATAAAGGGAGGAACTTGAAATTTAGTTTTCCTTGTTTGATTTTTATTATTGGAATTATCCGCATCGTTTCCCTTAGTAAGTGGGAGGTATTTGTTTTGAATTAATATAGGTTTTTTGTTAATTTGTACTGTGTGGTTTTCGCTTGTATTTTTTTTTCTCTTTTTCTGTGATCTTACTTGCTGAAATTCGTTAAGAATAATCACATCTTCTTCGTTGCTTTTGGTGGACATGCTATCATCTTCATCAGTGATATAATGGGACTGATGTACTGCTGGATTAGATGATGTGTTGACCGTCATTTGCGAAGTGGACGGGGCCGTTTGATAAAGCGAGGCGGTCGATATTGTCGGGTTTGGATAAATTTGGTTTTGAGGATATGTGAGGCCAGGATAGGCTTGACAGAATTGTTCGTTTTGAAAATAACCATTGGGAGCCAAGGGTTGAGACTGCGTAAATATTTTATTTGGGTTTTGTAAATTTTGGATTGGTGATAACGTTTGTAGCTGTGAATTCATGAATGGCATTAGGTAATTTGATTGTTGGGGAGGTAACATGTGTGAATATTGGGGTTGAGTGGGTTGCGGGTACGTATTATTATGTTGATTAAAATGAGGGAGGTTATTTGAGCTCCCTGAACAGCCATCGCTGTAACCTTGCATTTTAATGCTTGAAAGAAAGGTAGCTTACTGTGCAGTTGTAGATATGTCGTTTAAACTTGACCTTAGGTCGCTAATCTCGTCACGAATGGTTTGGCCGATAACAGAGTAAAACTGCACGTCTTTCCACTTTCAAACTAAAACGAGAATCTAATCTTAACTTTACTTTCATAATATTTTAGGAAACTGTATAAATTTATACTCTAGCTTTCCTTTATACTGTATTTTTTGTATCAAAGCGAGCGGAAGTGACGCCCATGTTACAAAATATCAGTGCTCAGAACATGTAGTAGGTTCAAGTTCAAATCCTTTGTTAGACAATGCGGTCACGAATACCTTATCTGTGACAACGTTTAACGGATTTTTAATGACAAAATTACAAAAACAGGTAATTTGTTTTAAATTACTAGAATGTTACAAGCAGTAAGTGCAGCTTTTTTAAATTATTAGCCGGCCCCTATCACGTCAGTCTTCAACAATTTCTCAAGTTCTGCATTCTCCAAATGCATTTCGAAATCAATTTTTCATAAATAGTTGAATACCAGTACCCTACAACAAACAAATAAATTAATTTAATACCGGGATCTCAAAATTATTTTTCTCAAAATATTATTAAATATATCCCACTAGTATCCGGCTTTGTCTGGTTCTTACCTTAGTATTTTTTAACAATCTGTCCATAGTTACTAATAATAGTAATGGGCTTAGACTATCTCCTTGTTTAATTCCTACCTCCATCTTGAATTTTTCTCATTTTTCTTCATTTAGTCTAACCATTTCATTTAAGGTTTTATACATACTTTTTATCACCTTTATTACTTTTCTCGGTACTTTTAGTAGTTTTAGAGAGTTCCATGTTATATTTCTCTGGATCGAGTCAAATGCAGCTTTTAGATCAATGAATGTAACAAAAATTTCTTCTCTCTTTTCCTCTTTCCTTTCTATTATGTTTCTTAAAATATATATATTATTGTGTGTTTATCTCCCTGTCCTAAAAGCTGCTTATTCTTTTAATTTATTTTGGATATGTTTTTTTGGTCTTTTATTATTTTGTTAGATAATTTAAAGGTAGTGGAAAATAGGTTTATAGCTCTATAGTTCTCACAGTCTTAATAATCCCCTTTCTTATAGATTGGAATTATTATATTGTTTTGCTACTCTTCTGGGATTTCTTCTGCCTGCTGTTTTCCTGAATATGTTCAATAACCACTCTCTACCTTTTTTAGAAATTATATAATCTCCTGTTCTATTCCGCATTATCCGTTTGCGTTTTCTATTTTGATTTCTTTTATTGCTTCTATTGTTTCTTATTCTTTTTATTATTTTCTTGTATTTCCCTTCATGTCCCTTATGACATTCCAGAATTTCCTGTTATTTTTTTTGTATGTCTGCTCAAGTTATTTATCGAAGTTTTCCTTGCTTTTTCTATATGCTTCTCTTACTGCTTCTTTTGTTATATTTCTCTTGCTTATGTATTTTTGCTCGTTTACTTTTTGTTTTGCCTATTTGAGAATGAAACCATAGAAAAGATATATAAACGTTCGAAAAAATACAGTGAACATAAATATTTATTATATTATAAATAATTAATAGATAATTTATATACATAAGTTATATATTTTCTATAAGCCTAAAATGTTTTTTATTAATATTACAGAATGGTGTTGTGTACGCTGAAAAATATTCTAAAACAGCACAGAAGAAAAATAAAGCACTCTAATTAATGAAAGTTCTAAATTTTCAATACACTTCTAATTTTAAAACCCGGAAATATTGCACACTAGAAAGGGTTTTATGTTGAAAATGAATATAACTCCATTTTGTTTTTATGGTTACTGTAAAAAAACTTTTTTTTAAATAAATTTAAAATTAAATTTAACTAACAAAAATACATTTTAAATTGGCGCTGAGCTATTATAATTTTATTAAAACTTTATTTTTCACGCGCATTTGCTACTGTTAACGATTTCATAATAAAAATTTAAATTTTTGTGCTTGTTAGGAATAAGTCACGTTTCCTTTTAAGTAAATTTTTACTAAACTTTTTTTTTGGTACAGAATGCTTCACATGCTCTTATTACTTATAAAGATACATACATTTACTCTAACAAAATTCATTTAAAATTATAATTAATAATCCAAATTTATAATCTACTTCATTATGAGCATTAAGTAAATTTGTTACCAGTCTTTGGCCTGAAGGAAAAAGTTCACTAAAATTTCTTCTTATATATCACTATCCCTGAGTGCAGTTGAAGTACATCGAACGAGAATTTATTGAGTGTTTTGTTAAGCGTTTTATAGCCATAGAGGTTTTCTATAAGTATATTACGATGCTCTATAAGTTGGTGCTGATAATTAGTTGATATGGTTTTTGTTTCTTCTGCGATGTATGGTATTTGCAGGTTTTGATGTGACATTAAATTGCTAAGGTGTCATAATGCGTTGACAATCATACAAAGTATTTTGTTGTAAAATATTTGCATTGTTTTTAACTAAGTAAGTTTGGTACACCCTCAAAATTGAAAGCCGTATGACCAAATAGATTTCAGTATAGTCTTATATAGTACAATTTGTCTTTTGCAGTTGTTTACATTGTTTTTAGATAGTTTTGGTTTTTAACCCATGGATCAGTATATTTGTCTTTGTTTAATATTTATGCGTTTATGCTGCGTTAGATGTATTTAATTTCATTAACCGTTACAGGAGGATATATATCTAAATCTCTCTTAGAGAGATTTAGATTGACTTATTTTAATTTACCTTTTGTTGTACCATTCGTTAAGTAGATTAAGGTGAATTTGCATGCTTTTAGAGAATATTACTAAATCATTATTTGATGATAAAGTAGCAACGTAAATCAGTAAATGAAGCAATTACTGTGATTTTTGTTTCAGGTAAGTCAGCGATATACTTATATAAATGGTAGGAAAGTGGGGAGAGTAGAAAATATTGCGGAGTATCGAATTGCATAAGACAGTATGAGAAAAGTATGGCATGGTTTACAGAAACATTTTTATTCGTGAGGTAATACTTTAGGAGAAAATAGTAGTCATCTATGTCCACTATAAAATCAATAGAAGTGTTATTTTGACTTTGTGATTACACGATATGCGTGCGTTAACTAAACCAAAAATAGTTTGATATAGCAATAATCAACAGTTTGTAGAATGTTAGTAGAAAGTACGTCTAAGGCCAAGCTTTTGTGTTATTAAGTCTTTGTAGATTCTGGAATTTGGTAAATAGTTTTCCGTGCGAGAAGCACATTTTGCTGAGGTATCTCTAGTTTTTCTGCATATGGTTAGGTCGTGCTGGTCACCGCATTAGAGTGACCATACTTTTAATATTGCAAGCATGTGACTATTTTGCGTTTTTTCTTGGTAATTTGTCATTTAGATATTGTAGATATTCTTTAGGTCAAATAGTGTTCTGTTGTTTAATTTACGTTTTATTGTTGTCCTGTGTTTAATGTTTATTATGTTGTATATTTTATAATGTGCTTTTGTAAACTAATCTTTAACTTTTTTATTTGGTACAGAGTGATGTAAGTTTTAACTGATTATTCTATAAACACACTCTTCTATCACTTAGTTATAATTAGTATTAGATTTCTGTAAGTAAAGATGCTGTAACCATTGACTTTAATTTTAATTTAATTTTATTTATTGATTAAAGCTTTGGTGTAAAACGTTTCATCTAATGCTACTGGCGGTGGTTTAGGTACTGTAGGTCAATGTTGGCGTTACGATTATTAGGTATATTCTTATCATTTGTTTCAAGCAGTTTTAATGGATTTTAGACATTTATTCGGGATAAACAAGATCTGAATTGTTGATTTCAAGTTTTTTTTAACTGATTTCAAGTCATGTTTATTGGTTTTCAATTCTGCCATCATTCTTAACTTATCGCCGTTTTTGTGTGAAATTATGTGTTTTGAGCATTAGGAGAGATATTTGGTGTGTATGCACATTTACATTTGTAGTCTATGAATATTTCTGGGCCTTGACTTGATTGGAAGTTTTGCTTCGATAAACTGCATTTGCTAGCTAGAATTACGGATAAAAAATATGCTTGCTTATTGGAAGGGAACAAAATTTTGAAAATTGATTATATTGGGTGTGAATCCAGGGGTTAGACTTCAAGAGAAGTGGGTTGAAAACATACTTAACCATTAATGTATAAATACTTTTATACTCTACTAATATAAAAATAGCCAGGGTAGTCCAGTGGTTGAGGCGCGGGCTGCGATGCTGACGGACCCGGGCTCATTCCCCGGTGCTCTCTGATGCTTGGCGAGTGGCCTACTCAGTCACTAAAAATAATTGAGTACCTGCGTTCACTCGAACAAAGGGTAATAATGGCGGTCTAGTAAGGCGCGGTGCTTGTCACATCGCTCCGCATTAGAGATAGTGCGCGACGACCTGGCAGAAAGAGCGAAGATATGAAAGCCTTAACCTCTCAGTTCGCAGGCCGTGCTCCCACGTGGAGCGCTAGAGCCGTACCATTATTACCATTATATAAAAATAAACTGAACTTTATCTAATATACTAGTAATCTGTTAAGTGTTCCAATTCAACAGTTGGCATGTATGATGTACTAAATTAGAATAATAAATTCACACAAGGTAAATAACTCAATTCAATTAAATTATTTATCATAATTTTGTAGTTTGGGAAAATATTACTTGAAATATACAATATTTATATTAGAAAAAACCAAGATTTATAAATTTTCAACATACGTTTAAAATTTTATGTTAAAATTCTGCAGTACTCTATGGATAATAGTCCAATAACCTTTTTATAGTTGGTTAATTGTCCGTACAATTTAGCCTTTAGTCAAAATCGAGCAAAACTTTTGGCTAAATCTCAGATGATTATTGGCTACACAAAGTCACATAATGTCTCTGAATAACAATAGTGAATTACTATATTTTTCAGATTTATTACTCAAAGAAGTATCAGTCGAGGTTACCAAATTTTAAAAACAGAGAAAAACTTCTGTAAAAAGACAACTTTAGACAGTTCTTATCAGTCCAATTCTGGAAGGTGCTAAAACATCTTGATAAATAAAAACAAAGTAGAATAGAGGAACATTTAGTGTAGTCATTTAAACGTGTATAAAAGTAATATCAATATGTTCTACAATAAATAAAACTAAAACTGTATTTAGATATTTTTACAATGGTAAGCCAAACTCTTCCAGGATTAACATGTTCGCATATGTGATTTATCACTCAACTGTTAAAAATAGTGAATCTTTTTAACCATTATCAAACGGTAATGCATGTTGCAAAAACCTTTTCGAATATAATTAATCATCGTCCAAAGATTTCTAAAAATTCTACAAGTGGTAAAATATGGTCTAAGCAAAAATAATCACATAGAAGCTATTTATTTCTACTTTTTTTCCTATCCTCGTTCCTAAGTATGTGCATACTTCACATTTTTCTATTATTTCTCGTATGTCCAATTGTAACTCTTCTGACTGTACTCTTAACTGTAAATATTTTGTCTTGTCTATGTTTAATGTTAGTTCCCATTTTTCGTATTCATTCCTTAGTTTCCTATACTCCGCATTGTCTTTCTCTTGAGCAATAACTACTTGTTGGTTTGCAAATCGTAATGTATATATAGTCCTTTCCTCTAGTGGTATACCCATTCTACTACACTTTTTTTTCACTTTTGCAATGCTTCGTCCACCACCACTTTGAATAAAGTTGGTGACCGCGGGCATCCCTGTCTCAGTCCCTTTGTGACTATAAAAAGCTAGGGGAAATTTTGGTACAACATGCAAAGGTTGGTTTAGAGCGTGTAGCACTTTCTTTTACAATATATTACTGCCTTCAGTAGGTAGCTAAAGTTGTAGTAATAAAAGAGTAAAAAGATAATTATCAGTAATAGAGTGTCTACATAATGATTTAGATCGTAACTGATTTCTTCTTTCTGATCGACCGATTTTTTGTTTTTATTAAAACTGGTTTTAAATAAATCATTAGTACATTACCGTAGGGTAACGGAGATGAGCACAATTTCTAAGTATTATATGGAGAAATACCTGAAAAATATATTCCCCATACAATACCTCACGCTACAACTTTTTTAATCACTATCACGATATCAGAGCAAAGAGTACCTTGGTTTGTTACACACATGGTTATCAACTTTCTCACAATAAAAAGCGTAAAATTATTTAGAATTTTGAGAAGATAAAACAAAGCTAAGAAAACATTTTTAGAAAGATTCAAGAGTACGCGTAGCATAAACAAGCAGTTAGTAATGAAAGTAATCGAAAACACCTGTGAGCCAACGCGACTGAGTAGAATAGTATTTATTATTGCTTCACAACACCCAATATTTTAAAATTAAAAATTTGTTCTAGACTACACTGGAACATCTCCCATGCAATCGAACTTGTCATTTATTTGTTTAGGACACTAAAAAAACTACTCGGCTTTTACATTGATGTTGCGGTCAATGCATTTGTGTGCAATTAAGTATTGTCACAATTACCTTTATTTTACGATAGTAAAATCACACACCTATTTATCTGCAGGGAAAAGATATGTTTCTAGGTCAGAAGATTATGTAGAAAAATTATTTTGTATGTTTATGTTTTGATGATGTTTAAAAATAAAAAAATAATTCTAGTTTTTATTGAAACTTCCGATTGCACGAGCCATATCTGTCCCTTCCTGTTTCCAAAAGATTTTTCCGTTGTGGTCGGTTCTGCTATTCTCCTTCTTGTACATTTTTTCTTTCCATTACCATTCATATCCCTTCCTTCCAGCTCTTTCTCGGCCTTTTCCTTTTTCTCCATTCCGGAGGTAATAATTTTTTGGTACTCGTTCCTTGACCATTTTTTGAACATGTCCATACCAAATCAGTTGCCTCCTTTTTGTTTCTACTACTATGTCGCTGTTTATTACCCATCATTTTCTTTATCCTTTCGTTTCTTGCTCTGTCTATTCTTAATATTCCTGCTGCTCTTATCAAGAATTCCATTTCTAATACTATCAGTTTGCTTTTGTTCTGTAATGTCATTTGCCATACCTCCGCTTCATATAGTGCTACGCTTTTTGCCATTATATTATATATTTGTATTTTTGTTTTTCTTAATAGACCCTTATCCCATAGCATTCCGTTTATAGCCCCAATTACTTTTTTACTTTTTTTTTAAATTCTTTCATTTATTTCGCATTTATTTCTACTTTTTTTCCTATCCTCGTTCCTAAGTATGTGCATACTTCACATTTTTCTATTATTTCTCGTATGTCCAATTGTAACTCTTATGACTGTACTCTTAACTGTAAATATTTTGTCTTGTCTATGTTTAATGTTAGTTCCCATTTTTCGTATTCATTCCTTAGTTTCCTATACTCCGCATTGTCTTTCTCTTGAGCAATAACTACTTGTTGGTTTGCAAATCGTAATGTATATATAGTCCTTTCCTCTAGTGGTATACCCATTCTACTACACTTTTTTTTCACTTTTGCAATGCTTCGTCCACCACCACTTTGAATAAAGTTGGTGACCGCGGGCATCCCTGTCTCAGTCCCTTTGTGACTATAAATGACTGAGTTAGTACTGTTTCTATCTTGACTTTGACTATTATTTTTCACGGCATTAACTATCATATTATCTGGGTTTTTTTTCTAACGTCTCCCCCATTTTCTGTATTGGTATGTTATCATATGCTTTTGCCGGGCCAACCATTACTAGGTGCAATTATCTTCCTGTGGCTTGTTTATTTTGTATTATTTATTATACTTTAAATATATTGCCTAGACAAGACCTACATGCTTGAACCCATTCTGTTCTTCTGATTCCCTATTTTTATATTATTCTTCGACTAGGTTCCTTACTATTCTGCTGCATAATTTTCTAAAACTGTTTAGGACCGCAATTCCTTTATAGATATTACATGTATCTCTTCTTTCTTTTTTGTATATGAGGGATATCCATGCTGTCTTCCATTCCAATAGAATTTCGACTTTATTTATGTATTGATGTATTAACCTCGTCAGTAGTTTAAACATCTTTTCTGTTCCACATTTTAAAAGTTTATCTTTCGTTAATAATTCTCTGTAGTATTGTCGTCACTGTTTTTCTACAATTGGTTGGATTTTTAACTTTTTTTTCAGGGAGATTTTACTGTTTGTGTGAATCTTTAGACATCACTCGTCCTTTTTCTGTCCATATATGTCTCTAACTCCTTACATTTCGATTCCCAAGTACTATGTTTCGGCTTTTTAACCTTACTTTTAACCAGTCTTTGTTGTTCTATATATGCTTCCCTGTTTCTTCGTTCTTTGTATTTAACCATCTTTTATATAGTTTTTGTTTGTATTTTATCTTTTTCTCGATCTCCTCGTTTTCCCAATATGTTATCTTCTTTTCTTTTCTACGTTCATATCCTATCGCCTCAAATGTCGCTTGGTGTACACTTTCCTTGATATGTTTGTATATTTCTTATATTTGTCATCTCTCATTTTTCTTCTAGCTTCCATTCTAATTTGTTTTGGAATAGGTAATTTGTGCATGGCTGTTTCAGACTTTTTAGATAATATTTTTCTCCTCTTGCCTTTCATTCTCTTTCTGGTTTGGTGTATTGTTTATGTGTGTTTGTGAAAACATTATCTTGGCCTTCACCAAGTAATGATCCGTTCCACATGTTGGTCTTCTGTATGCCCTTACATTTTCGATTCAAGAGAATCGAGAATAAATTTAAATTTAAGTTTGAATTTAAATAGCAGATTAGTAGACACAATAGGCTAAGGTGCTGGTAATTAATCCAACAAATAAGTTCTGGTTAAAATTTGTTTAATGAAATTATATAAAAATATGATATGTGCTACTTTAAAGAATCAGTTTTCAATAATAACAAAATTTTCATTGTTATGTTTAGGCATACATAATGTTTTTAATAAACTAGTTTAAGTTTGATTGTGTCTAGGTAAGCAGTGGTCAAGAAAAAAGCTATGTCCTAAACAAAGGATAGAGTAAGTTATTATTTACGTTGTGAAAGTAAAAAAACATTTCTATGTAACAGATATTATTATTAGATATTATTATTTCATATAGTTCATTATAGTAGTTTTTAATTTTATTGCAGTTTTTAATATCCCTTTTTTATTTCTTACTTCTTTTCCTTCTCTATTCTTAATTGCTGTAATATTTGATCTACCTACTGATCTTCTTATGCTTTTCATATTCTTGTTCTCTTCAATTACTTCTTCAATCTGTTCTTTTAATTGTATTTTTTATCCTCTCTTATTGATTTCCTTAACATCCTATTGGTTTAGGTGTATTTTATAATATTTCGTTTTTCTTGTTTCGATAGTTCCCTTCTGTTACTGAATAGTTCTTTTTTGTTCCTTGAGGCTCTAGCCACTTTATGGCCCACAACTAATATTAATTTGTTTGCAATGGTGTTCATATCGTTCAAGACAATTTCTGTAACTCAGAAATTTCTGTTTTCGTTTAATTCAACTTTACATCGTATCCGATTTGCTTTTAAAAGTGTTGTTTCTATCGTTGACCTTGGATTATTTATTGGCTTCTTTCTAATGTTTTGATTGTTTCTATTTTAGTTCGCAAGATTCTGTGGGCACTTTCTGTGCTACTGTTGCTTACTGGTGTTACATCTTTAACAATTTTTTTATGCGATGATAATATGCAGACTATTTCGTTTTATGTTTTCCGTTAGGGCTTACCTAAGTTTATTTTTTATTGAGTGTCGCTTTGAGAAAGTTATTTATTACATAAATAATTATCATACAAGATATTGTTTAGAGTTGTTTAAGCAGTAAAAGCAATGCGTGGTAAAATTACTACATTTGGTCAACCATCAAGAGTAAAATTGTTTGCAAAAATAAAATTTAATCTAGAAACATATAATATTAAAAATTGGAACTATTTGAAGTTTTTCCCAAGCAACAAAATATTATAACATTTATTATATAGGAGAAATGCCGTAAAATTCGACTAAGGAACTGTTTTTTTGATAATCTACTAGAACAACCTATAAAAAGACATAAAAAATCCGATTACTAACTCGCTTCCTGTTTGGTCGAGTTATATGGCCAAGAAAGTTATAAAAGGTGGAGTAGTGTGACGAAATGGATATTTTACGTCCACGTTGTGATTTATAGTTCGGCCTGAGGACGCGAGCGCGCGCTTAAAAGCCGAATCCGCCAACATTTTGCCAACAATTAGGGCGAACCGCTGGCGGTCGCTCATAAACACCGATCCATAATTCAGGAACGCATTTTGAGGCAAACTTTATCCAGCTTCGAATCGAATGGCCGCTGCCGCGGATTATTTATTCAGGATTAAGGCGGCGTCTGCGTCTTAAAATTAATTATTAACAAGATTAATGCGCTGCGGATGCAACTTCCCGCCCGGATTTTTATTAAAGGCGGCATCGAGTGGAGGTAAAGGCGGTAACGGGCACAACTAAGAGATCGATAATCCAATTTTAAGAACTGGGACCGTTTAGATCTGATCCGACGCCTCCTAAATAGTCGTATGGTTCAAAAGTTTCACCCTGTACTTAATTAATATTTTAAGCGATCATTTATCTTGAAAATTAATGGTACCCAAATTAATATTTAATCACCGAGGCCCCGTTCCAGGCTAATTTTAAAATTGCGGGTTTATCAAAAAGGAGAGCGGTGCCATATTTTCAGAGCACACTCTACATTTTAAATACGAATTAACTATGCAGCGGAACTTCGTTTCTAGTTCCGCCTTTAGTGTTTGTGCTAGAACTGCAATTCGTTAATAAAACAGCAGTTAAAAGGTAAAAAATAAATTGCATTTGCGTATAGCCTTGCAACTAACTCTGGGCTAATCCGCAGCAGCTGTAACGAAACATGAAATCCGCTGTATAAATCATTTGAAATCCTCTCCCGGCAATGGAACACGTGCACGTAACAATCTCTAATATATAGGGCAAATTAGGGCGTTGCAATTAATCACGGGTCGAATGTTTTAAATAATTTCCGAGAAAAACGATTCCGAATCGTATTTTCATTTTTCCAAACAGGGTCATTCATCTTTCTCAGGGCCTACTGAGCATTTGCCGTATAATTCTGATAAATAGCCCGGATTAACCGGAACACTGTTCCTGCTGCTTACCAACTGCACGCCGAAGCCGATTATTTTTCAAGTCAAGAGGTCCCCTTGCTCCCGAGCAGCCGCTGCTGATGCAGGTCTTAAATTACAGGACGACGTAATTAGCGTCGCAAGTTAATTTGCAGAAAACATTCAAAGGTCATTTTATAACAGGATACTGAATGGCTATTTGTTCTTGAGATGCAGAAGAATTTGCATTACTTCTTCATCAAAAACTGTCTCATTTAGTTATAACTAAACTATGAATCAAATGCACTACAATTCTTATGCATTTTTTAACAAGATGATGCTGATATGTATGCTGGTTATCAATTATGTTTTTATTGAAAACATTTGTATGACATATGTATTTAATGCAGAAATAAAGATTTAGAAACGTTAAGTTGTATATATTAGGCTTTTTTATAATTGCTAAAAATCACTTAAGAATAAGAAATAATTTCTAATACAGAAAAATTAAAAACTTTTTTCATTTGAATACTATTATAGTGCTAAACCTTCGTAGCATTTAAAAGCTTTCTCTAACGTCGAAATACCAACCGAATATTCCGATGACGAGCCTAACTTCATTGAAGCATAAAGCAAAATTAGCGAGTTCCATTAATTATATGCGTTATGAAGATACCAAACAATTATCTAAACACAAAATATACTAAAATTTTTGTCGTGCAGCTTGTTTAAATTTGATGTTTTTGAGATAGCAAGGAAAGGCAATTTCTCTTAAAGTCTCGTTACCAGAACATATCTTTACCATATTTCTCTTAAATTTTTTTTACCCTAAAGTCGCAAATATATTGCTTAACCATTTTCTTTACTTCTAGTTTCTTAATTAATTTTAGAAACAATAGAGATAAAAACATTTAAATTAAACTTACAGAAGGGTTTGCTAACTATACCTAAGAATATTTTTTAGTAAGTGAAAAAATTTTTTAATGCATATGATCGGAGAGAAAGAATTATTCAATACGGACAAAACGTAAGAATTATTTATTATCTTAATATTACAAATTTTAAACATTTTATTTTAATACTTTTTGTTGCATGTTTTCTATTATCACGTGTTTACTACAAATATAATCATAGCGTGCATAATCCTCGTATGTACTTCTATACGAACACGTGTTAAACTAAAATTACATTTAAGGCTAAGTTAAAAAAATGTTACAGCTACTAAAAGAAAAACTTTTTTATAATTCTCTATGAGATTAAATATATTAATTATAAAATAAAATAGCGCCTAATTTTTCAAAATCAAATTTGTAGAAATCACATAACCCTTTCAAGAATCAAAATAAAAATTAATCAGAAGAGGATATTTACATTAAACATCATGAAAGGCCCGACGGGTGATTGTAACTTGTTGCTCGTAACACAGCAGCATCTGAAACTACTTTTAATTTGCCTTTGAGTCTAAATAGAATTTTGTTATAACATAAAAAAGTCAAAAATATTTTCTGATGAGACAAGTTTATTTTTAAGCTGCATAAGGCATTAAATCAACGGACTACAAGAATAAATACATTAAATGCAGGCTTGGTTAACGTTAAAATTCTTAAATTCCGATTGAAAAGGTAACAACTTACGACAAAATTCCAAAGTCTAAAACAATGAATGGGCAGCAGATCTTAACTTACTTGGTTGTAAAATGGAATTAAAACTTATTTTTAGAGAAAAATGCGAAATTTTAATCTTAGCTACAAAACTAAGTTGATAATCTCCAAAATAAGCCAGAAGGGTTTGGCTTCCTAATGGCCTAAATTTAAGTAAGTCCAAAACATCTTTTAAAAATCAATCTTTGAGCAAACAAAATGAACTAACTAAGAACAGCTATTTTGAGTTACTGAAACATAAAACAACTTTATTGCAGACTATCCCAAGAAATATTCCTTAGTAACAAAAGCAAACACTTATATTTAACACTAAACCATACTCACTTATTCATTTTCCTAGCGCATGGACGCATTTTTACGCTCTAAGGCAGTAATTGTTTGATGTGCTATTGCGTGCGGTCCTACAATTATTTTCTGCCAATTTTATGAACAAGAGGTATATAAAAATCAATATTATCTGCCTAAATTTCGAAGAGTAAACATCGACGCTGTGATTTCATGTCCTTTGATTGCACGAACTCGAGCTCTCTTTATTTTTAATAACCTACAATGGAATATTAACAATTTAGTTCTAATGTTAGAGACATAATATAGCAATAAGCAAAACAATAACTAAACTTGCTAAATAAATTTCAACAATGAGACTAGTTTTAAGAATTACATTATTTGGCCAGACACTGTCATAAAATATATAGAGCCGTCCACACACAAGTGTTCAAGTGTTAGAGTTTCCAAATTTTCTACACAGTTCGCCGTTCATTAATAGCCAAATTTCTATAATGTGCAACAAAACCAACACCAAGTATTGGCAACTACTTTTCTCCAAGTTAAAAATAATTCATACCAAGGTCCTATCCCCAAAAATATTTGGGATAGTAACTAGTAGTGAGAAAATAGAAAACCTTACCTTATTTCAAGAAAAACTTTGCCAAACAGTAAAGGCAACAAAAAAAAGATAATATAGAACAAACAACAAAATAAAACTATTTAATAAATACGGTATCTTAAGAAATATTTATATAAAAAATCTGGTGTGAACATCACACGACTTTCCTTATCCTATTATTATATATTATACCGGGTCCATCGTTTCGGCCCTGCGCTGCTCTCATCCTGGAACTTGTTATTTTAAAAAAGGACGAGACACGAGTCCAACACTCGAAAGCTGATTAAAATAAACAGTACAAGACAATGATTAACTCGCATTTAAAATTTTACTACGTCACTGAAGGTAACCGTGCGAGCTCGGCCGCACAGCCTTTCCCATTATCGCCTGCGTGCTCCCTCCTAGCGGCCAAGCTCTCCCCCTCCGAGCGCGCTGTGATTGGCCCGTTTAATTAATTTTTAATCGGCTATAATTTATTTATTTCACCTCGGATCAAAAAATTGCATTGTAATTTTTTGTTCGTCTCGGTCTGATCTATCGGGTAATATAAATTTCCCGAAACATTTTATGAACACCCGGTATATTAAAAATCCTGAGCTTCAATTTTTTTTCGAGTTTCTATTTTACTAACTTTTATATTAAATTCATGTTTATCTCATGATAACAAATCATTTTTATTCTCATGAATTTTTTGTATCTTCAACCGTTTAGATTCGCGACCGCTTTGCGACCGATTTTGCGACCTTGCGACCAAACGGCTATGCCGATTTTTACCAAAAGCTTCGCACTGCGTTCTCCACCTACAAGTAACTTGCATACCAAATGTCAAGTCTCTAGCTCTTACGGTTCTCGAGATATCCTGTTTACTGACAGACCGACAGACACACACACACACACACACGAACCAATGGCTAAAACCAACTTTTTTGGTGTCCTGAGGCTATATTTCGTCCAGAAATGTGAAAAACTTGGTAGGTCAAATTTCCGCCGATTACATTACTTTCCTTATTATAGGATAAGGAAAGTAACAAAATTTAAAAGAAACTTACGAAATATCAAGATATTCTTTAACATTTATCTACGGGGTTATTTACTTATTAGAAACGAAAATAAACTAAAAGATATTATCGAACAAAAACAATATGTCGACAAAAGCATTACAATTAATACAATAAAAAGCGTGTAATAATCCAGATAAACCAAAAAAAAACAAAAAATAATTTAAGGTGATGAAATACTTTTATATTTGCAGACGGGCATATAGTGAACAATATTATCAATCTAAAAAGCATAATCACAAAGAAACCAATGAATGTATTCTTCGCAAAGATCTGAAGAATTATAAAAACAAAGACAAAAAAGTCTAAAATGTAATAGCTTCAAAATAACCACGTTCTCATAGCCAAATAATAAAAGTAGAAATATAGTAAAAATTAAGATATAGTGTAATAGACAATTTGTTTGTATTAAATTTGTAAAGAAAAGTAAAAATATGCCAATAACGTGTGTTTTGTGTAAAGGTAACAGTCCAAGCAACCATAAAGAATGTGAGTATTATCACAATTTATTTAAATATAAAAGTAATTACCATAAATCAAAACAATTCAAACTGCATATTAAATATTCAGAACAAGTTACCAAACGTTCATCATATAATGAGCTATGCTGATTAAAACAGAAATAAAAAACCACAAAGTACAAATAAAACAAAATGGTCACCTACAACTAGACACATTCTCAGCAAATTCTTGGAAGAATTTAAATCCACATACTAAAGGTTTTATTCAACCAGACAATTTAGTAGTAACCATAATAATGTATAGGTTTTTCAGAATAGCTAAATGTAAATTAATTACCGAAATATATTTTATAGGAGTATACCAAATTGGGATGTATGGGAGTCTAACTAGAGGTAGTACCTGTATACTCAGGGTTGCCGGACCTTCGGGTCACTCTGAGATATTGGTCCTCAGTTAGATTCTCACTCTCATTTATGGCTCCTAGAAGTTTCATAAGCGGCCACATCCGGTAACTGTGTCGGCACACAGGCTAAACTAAATGAGAGGCTATGGGAGGCAACTTCTAAATCTTAGATTTAATGGCTCCCATAGTAAGCACCGTCTGACCCGGAGCGGGCGGCTGCAAACAGCGTCTGTTCCCATAGTGGGCGGCTGAAAATAAACTCGCCAACACGTTCCGCAAGCGCGGCGAGAAAATGTCAAACTCCGCTCTTTTAAACCATGATGAAAACGTCGAATTCGCAAACAGGAATACCCCAGGTGGGTAGAGATGCACTCTCACAATCCCACACTGATCAACGATCAGTCAGCCCCAAGGATTCTGGGGGGGGGGGGCAAGAACTCGACAAACCTCAAAGCTAGACCACAGCAAAGAAGACATACAAACACGAAAAAATTTATAATAGCAACATACAACATTAGAACAATGCGAACAGAAGAATACAGAGAAGAGCTAGAACTGGAACTATCGAAAATAAAGTGGGATATCGTTGGATTATGCGAAACACGTCTACCCGGGGAAAGGAACTCAATATTGAAATCAGGACACGTCCTATACCAGAACAACTCAGACACAGACCATAAATATGGCGGGGTAGCTTTATCATCAACCGTAAGATAAAACACCTAGTAACGAAATTCCAAGCAGTGTCAAAAAGAGTCATATACCTTACTCTGAAAATTAACAAACGATATAATATGCAACTCATACACGTATATGCACCGACAACAAACTCAGACGATGAAGAAGTGGAGCAACTATACGAAGATATTACACGCGCTAGGAGACAAGAAAAAACATACTACACCGTTATCACAGGAGACTTCAATTCAATAATAGGAGGCAAGCTCTCTGAAGACGACCAATACATTGGAAGATATGGTTTGGGAATTAGGAATCCCAGAGGCGAAATGTTAACAAACTTCTTCAGTAGCGAAAAGCTATACTGTTTAAACACATTCTTCAAAAAACAAAGACAAAGAAAATGGACATGGAGAAGTCCCGACCAAAAAACAAAAAACGAAATAGACTACATCATGTCGAATGACAAAACACTATGTACGGACGTAGCAGTGTTAAATAGATTTAATACAAGTAGTGACCATAGATTAGTCAGGTCGGTGCTAGAAATAAAACCGAAACTGGAAAGGAAAAAGTTACAACACCAACAAAACTTTCCAACCATACAAGAATTGAGCCTCAATCAAGAAAAATACCAATTACAACTACAGCGAAAACTAGAACCTACAGATAAGCTAAAGAACCTATACATAGATGCGCTAAATGAAAAAATTAAAAATAGTATCCACGAATCAGTTAAAAAAATATGTGCCAATAAGGAACCTAGCGATAGCAAACTAAAACAAGAAACCCTGAATTTAATAGAAGAAAGAAGACGAACAAATAGAGAAGCCCAAAGTTTTCAAGAAATTAACAAGAAGGTCAAAGTGATGATTAGGAAGGACATAAGAGCACATAGAAATAAGCAAATTGAAGAAGCAATAGAGGACAACAGAAATATGAAGGTATTAAGATCGAAACTATCACAGAGTAAACAGAAAATAATAAAAATAAAAAATCAAGAAGGTACTGTAGTAGCAAACAGAAGAGATATAGTACATACAATAGAAAACTTCTACACAAAGCTATATTCATCTAACATATCTATACAGAGCTCGGTTAATAAAACTATTTCTAACGTGGGTTCCGAGGAAATACCTGAGATAACTAGACTTGAGGTTAAACAAACCCTCAAGCAACTGAAAAATAGAAAAGCGCCAGGAGAAGACCGGATAACAGCCGAAATGCTGAAAATGGGGGGTGAAATAGTAGAAAATATTGTCATGGTGCTACTAAACAAATGTTTGATTGAGGAAAGATACCAAAGGCGTGGAATAATGCTGAGGTAATTCTTCTCTTCAAAAAAGGGGACACATCAAATATTGAAAACTACCGCCCCATAAGCTTACTCTCGTGCATATATAAAGTATTGACTAAAATCATCACAAATCGCCTCACTCAAAAATTAGACTTCTACAAGCCAGTAGAGCAGGCGGGCTTTAGAAAAGGGTTCAGTACCATGGATCACATTCAAACCATCAGAACATTAATTGAAAAGACAACGGAATACAACACCCCCATTCACTTGGCGTTCGTGGACTATAGAAAGGCGTTTGACTCAATTGAAATACACGCCGTCCTCCAAGCACTAAATAACGCAAGAGTTGACTCCAGCTAATTAAACACACCTACGAAGAGGCTACATTTCACGTAAAGGTAGATGAAGACCTTCAAACTAACAAAATAAAGGTTGGAAAGGGAGTCCGCCAAGGAGACACAATGTCTCCAAAATTGTTCACGTCGGCGATGGAGGATGTGTTCAAGCAAATTAATTGGGAAGGGATGGGTATTAACATTGACGGATGTCTGCTAAACCACCTGAGATTTGCGGACGACATCGTACTGATTTCTAGCAATATTGACGAACTTGAAGCTATGCTAATACAATTTAATGAGGCATCCAAGACTGTAGGGCTGGAGATAAATATAATAAAACCAAAATAATGACAAACAGCGATGCAGTTGTTTTTATTGATAATCAACCGGTGGAAAGAGTGGACGTATATATTTATCTGGGTCATTCAATTAGGATTGGAAAGGAAAACAAAACATCTGAAATTAGAAGAAGAATAAGAGCCACCTGGTCAGCCTTTGGGAGGCTACAGCATATTCTCAAAAATTTCGATATTCCCAATAGCCTGAAAAGAAAGGTGTATGAAACATGTATACTGCCCGTGGCAACCTATGGTTTAGAGACGGTGATGTTAACCCAGAAGAGCGCCGAGCAGCTAAGAGTTTGCCAAAGAGCGATGGAGCGCAAAATGTTGGGAGTGAGTCTAAGAGATAAACTGAAAAACGAGGAAATAAGGCGTAGAACGAAAATACCCGATATAATGCAGAGAGTAGCTCAAGCAAAGTGGCAATGGGCGGGACATATAGCACGGCATGAACCAAACCGCTGGACCTCAAAACTCTTGAGATGGAGGCCCCGTTTAACGAAAAGAGGTGTAGGAAGACCACCAAAAAGATGGAACAACGATATCCGAGACTTTGCGGGAAGAGATTGGATCCAGAAGGCTCAAGACAGAAATGCATGGAAACAAATGAGAGAGGCCTACGTCCAACGATGGACGGTTGCAGGCTGATGGTGATGATGATGATGATGATACCAAATTATCATATTTAATTCAAAAATTATTTAGACAAAACTGGATACACAGGAATTACTATAATATAAAATAAAGTATAAAACACTATACTCCAAATATATGTAAGGAAAAAATTCATCATACATATTACCATATAAAATCACTATTACGCCTGACTGCTGTTCTGGCCACAACATTAAAAAAGAGACTGATTCATGTTTTCATATATTACCTACAATCAGCACTAAATTGGAAAAACACCATAGCCACCAGAAAACAATATCATAATTTAAGCTCTATCAGAATAAATAAACGAATTATAGAATTTTCAAAATACTGTAATTTCCAATAATAAAAGAACTCTTTCAAAGGTCATAAAAACTTTCAACCATAAATAAAAAAATATCTACCCTAAACATCAACATAATGGCAATCAGATTGTGAAAGGCAATCGTTGAGGAAATGCACAAAAATACTTGTAAGACCTAATAAAATTAGCTGCAAAAAATGAAGACAAACATGTCACGAACACAACATAGATAAGAAAATCAAGAGTAGCGCCCGAAACTGCATAAAATTTGTCTTTGAATCTAAATGGGAAAATTTTGTGATGAAATGTTTATAAAATATGTCAAAAATATTTTATGAAGCTGCGAGTTGCTAATTTAAGCTATATGGAGCAACAAACCAGTTAAAAAAATTAAGACAGACTTGGCTTTGCATTCCTTATATTACAGTTGAATGTAATAGTTGCTGAAGGAATAATAACTTACAACAAATTCCATTTGCATAAGCAATTTTGAAGAAAGAACAAATAATGGTTAATTGTATTTGATGGGTTATACAAGAAGATTAAAAAACAAATTTTGGAAAAGTTGCAGTTACCTAATATCGATAACATCAAGTGTGCTGACAATCTATTTAATTGAGTGACTTTAGGGTAACCATATAGCATACAATGGTACATAAAATATGAAAATACAGACTTGCCCACACAGAAGTGTTTAAATGTTACAGCTTCCCAAGTTTATACGAAATTGACCGCTGGTCTAAAGAGAACTTTTGTGCAAATAGAAAAAGCAACACTAAAAAATAATAATTGAAGAAAAAAGTAGAAGAAACAACAAAGTAACTAATAACAAATACATCACAACAAATTTACAAGAAAGCAAACCGATATAAACACAAGAGAATTTGCAAAACATCGAAATCTTCTTTAATATTTATGTAGGGAATCATCAACTTACTATAAAGAGAAATAGAACTCGTCCATACAATACAGCAAAACAATACGTCAAGAAAAGCACGACAAATGATATAATAGAAATAACGTGCCACATTCTAGATACACACAGAAAATTAGCACGATTTATGACAAACAGTCAAATAATGCACTATACAATCAGTAAAAAAAACCCGTTTATTTAGTATGATAATCAAATATCTTTATATCTAATACTATTAGAAGATATTACAAGAGAAGTGTCTAAAGATGGATGTAAAGTGAGAAATACTATCAACTTAAAGCACGGAATCATAATGGTACTATTGTATTTATTCTTTGCAGATCTGGAGTCGTTTGAAAACAACAGAGGCCTATATATAATTTAGAAACCGCATAATAACCATATTTTAATACAACAGTACTTTATATAGAGAGGTGATCATCCAGCTAACTATAGAAAGTATGAATAGTATAATAATTTATTTAAATCTAAAAACTATATCTTAAATCACATATCAATCTATCTGGCATATTAATTATTCAAAACAAATTATCAAACTCTTATCGTCCATTGAGCTATGCTGGTGTAACCAGCAACAAGAAACCACAAATATCTATAAACAATACATAGCAGTGATTTAACTCTACTCACACAAAATTTTTAGAAGAATTTAAGTTATTAGTCTTACAGCTTTCACCAAAAATCGTTGTTGTTTATAATTTGCTGATAATGTAAAGAAGTAAACATAATAATAAATATTTTACTCAGAGCAGCTTAATGGAACACTGGTAGATTCACAAAACAAGTATGAATCATTTTATTTCTAAAACAAAATTTTATTAATAAACTTCTCGTACGCCAAACACATTTTATAAAAAAAAATTTAATATTCTGTGTCATCAAATTTCTACATTAATCATTCCGGAAAACTGAACACATAAAAATTGTTATATTAATAAAACAAAACATAAAACACGTTCACTGAGGTACTTACATTACCATATAAATTTACTTTTGAGGGGTTTGTATGACTATTTTATACATTGGGACATGTTTATTAGTGAAAAAGATTTCAACAGTAAATATACTATTTAAAAATCTCGACTAGTCATTGCTAAGGTAAAAAATTATAGAAGGTTATCAAAAGAAACCCATATATTTCAAATTAAGACGGCAGTTTAGCAAACTACCATTTCCTAGATTATAGAAAAACAAATAACATTTTCTTGAAAATTAAGAAAAAGTCGCTGGAAACGGAAAAAGTTGAGCTCAATACCAAACAAGCCGCTACCCATTAGACAAAACAAGACTTAGAAATCGAAGAAATTGACTTAAAGCTAAACTTAAGACACTAAAGAAAGACTCATTTAAAAATTATATATTGAATTTAAAATACATATAATTGAGCTTGGAGGTTAACAAAATCTTCCTTAACAGCTAATACTATAATCACCTGGATGAAAATTATCTCTAGCTAAGAGTAATCTGATCGTAGAATATTAATTAAGTCTATTATAACCACACAATGATATAGCCAATGATGCAAACCTAGAATAACTAAAATCAACCATAACTTTAATATCCATAATAACAAATGAGGTACAAAAAACCTTAAATAGTTTTTACATATTTTGTTAGCACATTTATATACAAATTTAGAAAAAAATAAATAATAGACAATTCATAAAATACTAACAGAAGCCCGTAACAAAACCTTTACACAGTACATAATTAAAGCCACACTTAATAACATCTCGATTTGGAAGTCAACAAAAAAAAGTTCAAGAGACCAATTGTAATGATTTCTCTTATCAAACGAACAAATACTACTTGAGGAAAATCAGACATAGAAAAAGCACATTTGCCGCTCAAAAACGTCTTCATTACACACCACAACCCTAGGATAACAATAATGATAGAGAAATAGATACTTTCCTAGATGTACCATGTCAACTGTCATCAAAAATTAAGTCGTTCTCATCCGCTGAAGTAACTTTACAACTTCAATATACTAACAAAAAGAAAACCCCTGTATACAACCTTATAGTAGCCTTATACTAGCAAATCTTCAGAAAAAAGTTTTAACTTTGACTCTGTTACTTTCCTCTGCTATGGAAACATTTTCAGATTATAATGATCTCTAAGTCTAGAACCCCAATTGTACCGACCAATAAGCCTATTACCCCTACTTTCCAAAGTCTTTAAAAGATTGCTACTCAACCGAATTAAAATCATTATGGACGTCGATATTCTGCTCCCACCACACCATTTTGGATTTTGGCTATCTCATCCAACCATACACTAAAGCCATATAATAGTCAACCATATATTAAAAATCCTATAAACAAAAAACATATGTGCAGCAGTCTTCCTAGACATAAGCAGGCGTTCGATAAAATTTGGCATACAGGGTTAATATATAAACTTAAACTACTTCTCCCGAGTAAATTGTATCTATTACTCACATTATATCTAACAGATAGAACATACCAAGTTAAACTAAGTAGTTTAGTGTTTAACCTGCGACTAATTACCGCTGGATTTCTATAGGGAAACATATTAGAACCACTGCTATACCCACTGTACACTGTGGACGCACCAACCGTAAACAACAAAGTCCTTGCTACATTCGCAGATGACACTGCCATTATATCAGTCGATGTCTCATCTGAAACGGCCGTAGAACATTTTCAAATTCATCTAACTACACTACAATATTGGTTCCACAAGTGAAAAATCACAATCAACCCAGACAAATCCGCACAAGTAAACTCTACCACAAAACGTACTGAATGGTCGCAAATCAGAATCGGTAATGTATCCACCTCGCTTAAAACAAAGGTAAAATACCTCAGTATGCATTTAGACCAAAAGCTCACACAATGTCCGGGGCTTCTATACATAAACAAAAATTTGTGGCCACTTTCGGTCAACCCGGTCTCGAGGATTTCCGATCATGCTGATTTTTGGCGTCTGAACTTGACTTATGGTTTGTAGTTGAATACTGAAAATGTTATGTCTCTCTCTACACAGGTCAAAAATTATAAGGCGTGACAGATGTCAGAAATGACAGAAATGGAAGCTGATTTCCAGCTTGGAAGCTGCTTTAATCAAAAGTTATAAGGAATGACATATTAGAAGATCGGTCTGCATGGTTGTAGGACATCCCACTTATGCCAGCTCGTGGATATAAATCCGGTAACCCACAGGCTTTCGAATGATAACCCCCCTTATGTATTTAGGTTCAGTAGTTCTCGAATTGAAAGTCGCGACGGACAGACAGACGTCCGCACCAATTTCATTAGGCTTTCCGTTCAGCTATAGAAGCCTAAAACAAGAGGAAGTGCCTAAACCTCAAGATCAAACAAACGACCTGGTTACTACAAAAACATTTGCAACTCTCTTTGGCAAACAAAGTGTTAATCTTCAAAGCCATCCTGAAACCAGTGTGGATATATGGAGAAGATGCTAGCAGATGCCCTGTGGTACATTACCAACGAAACCCTCCACACTGACTTAGGAATGCCTTATATAACAAGTGAAATCAAGAGACTTTCTACTACAAACAATAACAACCTACATTAAAACGAAAATGGCCGCTGGACTTAGTGCAGTAACCAACCAGGCCGAAGAACCTCCATCGTGAGATTGACGCTGGCTAATGCTCTTCTCATGATATTTTCATTGCTATCACAATTACTAAATACTAAATAAAGTTACGAGTTTAACAAAGAAAATGTAAATCGGAGTCCTTTATTAGAAAACCAAATTTATTTTCATTACAACAAAAAGGCTTATGCAACGTTACATTTAAATCAGCAGAAAACAATAATTAACTACCTTATACACGAGAGCAACTTTCATACCTCACTATATAGACATGTGATATACAACAGCAGTTTTGTCACCGCACAGTATTTTACATATTATTGTGTATTTATTATACCTGACTGTTATAATCTCAACGCAGTAGTAATATTGAGCTTTTGACATACACGAGTTGCATTCAAGTTTTAAGGTTTCAAATTCTTTTCTCAGTAGTGAGATTAAGTAGAAAGATGCGGCAAATTTTATAAGATGCGGAAAATATTTCTGAATTTATAATATAGCTAGCAGCACCATACAATGCACACAAGTCGAATTACCGCTATAGTGTTTTGTACTCTTCACATGGCGACATTTAGTGTTTAAAAACAACGTGTAATCATCCGTTTTCTCTTCATGCGTCAAAATTCATCGCCAATTGAGTGAGACATATGGTGAAGACGTTATGAATGTCAAAAATGTGCGTTGGTGGACGCGAAAATTTAAAGAAGGTCGTGAATTTTATGAAAATAAATAAAAGCAGTGTCGGCCACAAACCATCCCGACTGAAACCACAATTGAGCGAGTAGAACAAGTTGTTATAGAAAATCGTCGATTAGATGTAAGTGATATAGCTCTAAACTTGGCATTTCTGTAAGATTTGTGGAGTCCATTTTGCATGATATCCTGAAAACGCGAAAGGTTTTTTAAGGTGGGTCCTACAAATACTGACCGAGGAACATAAGGCTGCACAGGTAGTAATGTCTCAGGACATGTTGACATACGGTGCTACCACAAATTTTTGACCATGAAGGGCATTCTCCGTGGTCTCTCATGTTCTAATCGAGTCGCTGTTGCATCGACAATTTTCCAATGAGCAAACACACCCCTAAAGAAGTGTTCTAAGCAGACATGGAATCATGGCGACGATGTAAAAATGTGTACATTTGGGTGGAGATTACATTGAGAAGTACATAGAGATTTCAACTATCTTAGGTAAATACTTTTCAGAAAAGAATTTGGAGACCTTAGAACTTATGCAAAAGCAACTTATTTATTTATTGATGACAGTGGACATTTATAATAATTTATAAGACCTGTAATCATGTTAGTGGATATTTTTTTTGAGCCAGGATGTCTTTTTGAATTAGGTCTAAGTTTTTTAAGTTTTATATTTCAAATGACAATTTTAAAATTTATTTGAATATTTTAATTATTCAAATACAGTTTTGATCGTAAGTACAATCCAAGTCCAAGATCAACCACAACAAAATGAACTACTACATTAAATAGTTTATCTAAGTATATACTTTTATATCCTTTAGGTAATAAATTAAATATCAGTATATTAATCATGTAGAAATTTATATCAAATACTATTAACCTTCACTAATCTGAATATTATATTATGTAAAAATCTTATTAAAAATCCTGAAAATGATAAATCAATATCATACCAATTAAACAGGTGCGGGATGATTGTTATATTATACAACATAAGAAGAAAATAAAAAAGTAGGTGGTAGGGAGAGGGGAAACAAAAAAAAATACGTATCAGACTATCGTTGCATTTATTCAAATGAGAAATATTCTAAACCCAAATCAATTAATTATGAACAGATTCCTGTCTTTTAGTTAATACTAATATTTCTTAAAATCTGTTTCAAATTTAAATACATATTTTGTTTGGTATATAACATTTTCTGGCGTTCTTAATAAAAACAAACTGTTAATATACTTCAGCACGGTTAAAGTAGAGTGCATTATTAATTTTTTACTATTAGGATTGCTTCTATAATATATAATTATTATTGTTAACATTTCGTTACTTTTTGCTTTATTTTGTAAAATCTGCAGGCTGGTACAAAACATACTTGTTACACACTGATTAAAACGACAAAATAAAACAACTAACTGTTTTTGCATAATATTTTTAGAATTTATTAAATGGTTATTGGTAAGTAGGATTACAACAGATTTATTTAAAATGCCCACTTTTAGCCTCTACATAAGCTTTAAGATGTCCAAACCACTCATCTACGGCATCACGTACTACACCCATTAAAAAAGTACTGACTGCAGCCGTCAGGGCTCGCTTCAAATAATCAGCATTAGCGTGAAAATTTTTTCTGTGGATACCATGCGCATACTCTTTGCTTTTACCTCCTTTTTTTAAAGCATATGTCAGCAAATGTCTCATATATCATTTGTAAGCAGCTTAATAATACGAGACATCGAAGCTTTTAAAATTTTTTGAAACAATCTACTTATGTAGAGGATTTCGTTTAATTATTTATTGTACTTATGAGCTTAACTGCCTAAACAGTTCGAACTAAATATTGTCTTCTAGATCTTGAACGACTCTTAACACCTCCAGTCTCATTAAGTAATTTTGTAATTCAATACACAAACATACGACTAATATCGAGAGGATGTAGGGTTCTACAGATTAAAGCAGTGTGGGTTTCTCTGTCGCACTACTCATTTGGTAAATAATCAAAAACCTGACAATAAACACAATGCAACTTACAACTTTAAGGCTTAACGATTTGAACCCCATGTCAATGTCATATATATCTCAATGCAATGTAAAGCAAGGATAGGTTTGTTTTTGCAACAATATTTATGGGAATACAAGGTAATGCTGTGCCGTATATTACATTACACCAGACGAACTTCCATTTCCAAATATGGCGCAACATATTTGCTTCATGGTGCTTTCGGAAAAAATTGTCACAGGTTGCAAGGCCCGCGTTCGAACCAAACGGCACCCATGTGCAACAGTAAGCAAACATAATCAAAGTTACATGTATTTTGCATACGTGATGGCTTGGGAAACGGCAGGCGGTAATAAACGACGGCATATTTCACCGGCTTTTCGAAATTGTTTCATTTTGTTCAGGCGGGATTTGCATTTTAAATTCGGCCAGTTTTCATATTTACACCGCCGGTAATAAACGTTTTTAATTTTGTTCGCTTTGTAGTGGCCGAAAATATTGCTTTGCGCTCACGCCCAATTAGCGCCTCCGGTAAATTCTTAGTGCGAAATAAATCGTTTGCGAACGATTTGAAATGCTGTTCTAACTCGTGCAGTTGAGAGTAAAAGTATTATCTAAATTTGTTTGCGCCAAGTAAAGCGAATTATAATAAACAGAAAATTTTGTTAATAATTTGCTGCGTACCATTAAAATAAAGTTTTAGGAAAACTTTCCTCACTTACAATTTTATTATTAGCTGAGTTTTTAACAGTAATGAACAGCAGTTGTTTAAATGAAGAATAAACAAGACTAGAAGCTATTAAAACTTTATATGCCACTTTGTTAGTTTCATTTTATTAGGGGGTTGTTAGGATAAAAGTTTTATATTGTTTTTATATATCGTACTGTATAAATAACAAGGATACAATGTGTCTTAATTGTTTAAAATTAAATACCTAACTAACGTAACTTAAATACAATAATTACAAATCCATTAATCTTGGCGAGAAATCCTAGCAAATATTTCTGTATAACGGTTTATCATGTTTTCTATAGGTGGGATTAAAATAGCTAATAAAGTTTATATTTCTAACACATATTTATTAAAGAAAATGACATACTTATTACATTAGAAAATTTTATATTGGTGACGTCAACTAGTTTCTGAACCGCCCAGAGGTGGAATACCTAGTCTTTTAAAGAAAGTCGCATGGGATATTGCTAAGAACCTCTAAAATCTGTACCTCCAAATCTTTCAGTGAGCGAAGTTTTGTCCTGTACACATTTTCCTTTTTTGTACGAAAGGTTAAAATAAGGTGGAGTCATAATCTGGACTGCTTGGAAGCTATTCATGAGGTTCGCGTTGTCCCAGCCATTATTCTAGGAAATACTGGTCTAACCATTTAGGAATAGTAAGACCAAATAGAGCTGTGCACCGTTCTGCATGAAAATAAGGTCATCAAAGTTAGTTACAGCCCCGGGGAGCCGATTTCTGCTTCCAATATGAGTGTCTTCTATCTTTTTGATCTTTTGATTTAAATTCCTTTGTTTAAAATTAAAAATACGATACAGTCCGCTTAAACCTGAATAGTAGCCATATTATTATTTTGAGCATTTTTTTGGTTTGCTAGACAGTACTTACAAAGCTTTAAAGTATGTTTAGGATTGTTGCTCTGCATCATCCCAAGTCCGTTCCCGATTAATCGCAACCCTAATGGTATGGCGCTTTCGGTTAAAAAGTTTGTATACTGTTCTTCTCTCATAATGCCAGCGACTTTTACTAAATCTCCCCACTAGCCAAAGAGAAGCGCCACCACACTAAAACTTACCTATATTTGTAGTTGACAGTTGGAACAATACAGTTCTGAATCATCTTTTTATTCTTAGACCGACGCACGAAGACTCTTCGTTGCTGAATGAAAATTTAAAATTTTGATTTGATAATACGTTTTGCCACTGTTCAGGTGTCCAGAAACTTTTATGCCCCCTAAAGCCGCATGGCCTTATTACCAAGCTGTCTGAATTCGACCATAAAGATTACTTTCTTGAAGACGCCGCTTTATCGTGCTGACTGATATTGTTTTATGAAGTCCCCGGTTAAACTCAGCAGCAATATCTAGGGAAGTTAATCTCGTAATTCTGATGAAGTGATCCTCTGCATCAGATGTTACTCATGAAGGCCCAGGTCATGGTGATCCCTAAGACTTTCTGTCTCTCTGTAGTGTTGTAATATAAAATTTACCGACGAAGAACAAACCCTTAATTTTTTCGTGATAGCCGTTCTCGATTTAAAGTAATAATGGCTAAACAGGTTTCTAAGAATACAGACGTACCACAGACCATTGAATGCAAAAATTCAAAACGAGACATGAAAGAAAACCCAAGTAAGCGGCACAAAGTGTGATGGTAAACTGGCGAGTTCGGAAGTCGGAGTACAGTTTTTTAAGATAATCAAACATCTAAAACAAGGGATAAGCACAGAAAAAATTCAAAGGGTTGAGTGACAGTTCGAGGACGTAAAAGCATTATACTTTTTTATTCCAGTTTTTGACCCAACTAAGATTTATTAAAAAATCTACAAGTGACTAATTATTTTCGTTCAGAACAGTATTGCCTGAGAAAACAAAATTTACTACAAAAAGTATTTTTTTTATTTATTTAGTGCATATTTACAACTAGTTTAAATAGACTAAGAAGCAAATGAGTTAGCGTACAGAACATGTGGGTAGAAACACCAAAAGTAGCCTCCTGCCATTGTATAAGGTATACAAGTCTATATATTAATTCGTTAAGTCCCTAAACTTTGTTCGTTTTAGGTGTTTAACTGCGTTAGCCTTATTTAATAAGTTTGTCACTAGAACGCTAGGGTAATTAATAATCCAATCTTTATATCTGCTGCAGCGATCTCTGATGACATCTTTAATCAATGGAATTTTCAGATTCTATGTAATGTGCGGTTGTTCACATACCATTAGGCGTTTGGTATTGCACGAATTGTTTTATTTTGGAATCGTTGTAAGATCTTGAAGTTTGATGACTTAGCAGATCCTCAAAACTGCATCCTATATATCCATATCGGCAGTATTACGGTTTTATATAACACCTTGTTTGTTAGGCTGTGCTGGTATATTCGTCCGAGTAGCCAGAACATCTTCTTTTTTCGCTTGGTTTGTATGTGTTTTTTTAGATAAGTTTGTTGTTGAGATGCATACCGAGGTATTTTATGTCTTCTTTGTGTAGTATATTAGTGCCGTTAAATGTTATAGGAGGCGGATCAACTTTGTGGAGGGTAAAAACCACTGATGCCGATTTGTCTTCATTAATCTTGATGGGACAAGTCTTTGTTCAGCTTTCTAATGGTTTTAGTGTATTTTGTAGATAAATTGATACCTGAAATGAATATTTGTGAAAAGAGAATACAGCCGTGTCATTCGCAAACGTAGCAATTACAATATTGTCATTAACAGTTAAGACCGCTGTAAACAACTAGTATAATGTTGGTCCTTGCGGTACACCTCTTCCCCGATTAGGTAGATTAGCTGTCGTTTACTTTAATTCAAAAGTATTTGTTTTGTAGACATAAATTTAAGGCAAACAGTACTGCTGTGGTAAGGTTTCTTTGATTTTATGTAGCAGGTTAGGGTGGTAGACTCGATAGAAAGCTTGGCCCTCGTTCAATAATACTGTTAGAAACAACCGTCTTTCCTCGAAATATTTTTCTGCGTTATCCACTATCCCATGGACTTGTTCCATTCTTGATGTTCAGGAGTTAAATTCAGATCTTCTAGAGTAGGTTCTAATCTTAGTAGAATTTGTTCGAAGAGCTATAGGAGGAGTGATAAGTGTGATATCGGTCTGTAAGAAGCTGGTTAATAAACTTGCTTGTCTAGGTTTTAAATGACAATAACTTTAGCAAATTTACATTTAATTGGATAGAATCGAGTTCTTAGTATCGCATTATATATTCGTGTTATAGCCGCTATTTTTTTTCTTGGCAGTTGACGAAGCAATTCGGATATAATTAGGTCATGTCACGGTCCTTTATCAATTTTTAAGCGTTTAATTTCTATTTATACTTCGTTGAACAGGTGTAGTTGAAGTGGTGATTTGATAAATTTTAGAATTTCATAGACATCTCATAAAGTTCTGTTTGTTTCGTGCAGTTGAATGGTTGCAGCTACGTGTTCGTCGAATACCATCGCTTTTTCATCACCACAACGGGTCCAAGAGTCATAACTTTTACGAAAAGGAGAGATAGTGATAATGGGTTTCTTCAAATTCCTAGTTGATTGCCAAGGGGAGTAGTCATCGTGTTGTTTGAAGGATAAGTTTTGCAGTAGTCGTTAAACATTTATTTTTTTTGTTTTTTTATTAATCTTCTTAGTTGTTTAGTAATGCTGTTCAGTTTATTTTTGTCTTTTGGGCATCTTGTTTGTTGCCAAATCCGTCTTGTTTTTCTTTTGTTGTTGATCTTCTGTTTAATTTCTAAGGAGTAGTTATTAGTAGTTTTGTTACATTTATTCTTTAGACGTAGCTGTCCATGAAACCTACTGTAATGTTTGTGTTTGTGTTATACTGGTGCCTCAATTTCATTTGCAATGTTGAATACTGTTGTGGCAGATAGGTGTTTATCGATATATTGTTGAAAAATATCCCAATCCGTACGATTGTGTACGCTGAGCTTTGCAGGCTTGTTGATTATGCAGATACTTAACTTGCATATTATAGTGGAGTGATTAGAGAGATAAATTGTTATAAGGAAATTTAAAGCACGAGGCACTTTATTATATATATCGCGGCTAAACGGGAGACCCCACACCGTTTACCCATAAAACTGCGGGTGGAGCTACCCTATCCCACATCCGTGGGTAACAGATGCCGCCTGTAGTAATGATGTGGGGTAGAGGTTCACACAAGTGACCTCGCCGGCAACTCGTCAAACGAGGCAGGAGAAATCCTGCCAACACGAGTACTATCGACGGAGTATTTGCTACATCGATTAGGCCCCAGGCCTACGGAGACGTTAGACCACATGACGTTATCCCGTTAAAACTGTTATGCAGGCCATCCGATCCCACATTTGTGGGCAAAGGACGCCGGTAGCAGTAGCGATATGTGGTAGAGGTTCGCCCAAGCGACCTCGACGGCTGCTCGTCCAACGTGGTGGAGGAAACTCTACCGACACGAGTCGGGCTGCGTTTCACTCTACGACGCAGACTCGTAAAGGTGCTTCGAGCCACCCTATCCCACAATAGTGTGGGTAACGGGCGCAACAAGTATCAACTGATGTAGAGTAGAGGCTCACGTAAGTGACCTCGACGGCCGCTCGTCCAACGTGGTAAAGGAAACTTTACCGACACGAGTGGGTAGAGCGTCTCACCCCGTGGCGCGAGATACCCGTAAAACTGCTAGTGGAGCTACCCAATCCCACAATTGTAGGCAACGGATGCCGCTAGTCAGTAACAGAGGGGTAGAGGTATCACGAGAGTGACCTCGACGGGTACTCGTCAAACGTGGTAAGGGGAACCTTACTGACACGAGGACTAAGGCGAGGGGGGTAGCCAACTGGGGCGGCTTCCCAGTTCCCCCTCATTGGTGTTGGACTCTTAGGGGTGGTGGCACCGCTTTAGGAACAGGTGGGAATTGTTGACCTTTGTGTTAGCATGCCCTTATGCGGGGGAGGCTTCGACCTGCCCCCACTGCCCGCCAACTATACCGGCCCATTTGTCGGTCTCGCGGGCGGAACCGTAACACCTCCGGTACTCTGACCTGGTGAAACAAAGAGCATGGTTCAGTATCTGAGCTTCCCAGCCTCGACTTGCACGTTTGTCCGGGTGCATGCTTTGGTGTGCGGAACCTTTAATGGATCGTATTGTAAGGAGGGTAGAACCTCCCGGTTCGTGCTTGGAGATTCGGCAATAAGGGTACTTGGTACTGCATTCGGCACCAGCAGGACATGGGTGTACTGGGGGGGCTCAACAGCCCCCCCAGACCCCCCTGTTGCGGTCGTAACTATGACTCTCTCTCTCTCTCTCTCTCTCTCTCTCTATATTATATATATATATATATATATATATATATATATATATATATATATATATATATATATATATATATAAGCCAACAAGTGGGTAAAGTGGGGTAAAGGGCGTATAGCATTGAAATCATTACTTGCTTATAAACCTGTCTCCAAGCGTTTTGAAAAGTCTTTGAATTAATTCTGCATTGTTGTATGTCGAGCAGGGCAATATACCGCTGATGCTATTAAATTTTCAACGCGGTCTTTAATTTTGACATTTGTGGTTAATATATGATTTGTTTTAAACTTCCCCATTTCGTAGTGTAATAATTTGTTGCTAATTATAATTGTTGTTCCAGTATGGGTTGTGTTGTCGGGGTGGCAGGTGTAATAAGTTTTGTAGTTGTAAATACTGAGGTAGTTGTAATTAGTAAAACCTCTTCAGATACTAGAAACAAATCGACATTTTGGATGTTTAGAAACGCTTCTACTTCTGAACGGTGTTGTAAAAGTCTGTCTGCATTCCATAGAGCTATTCTTAGAGTATCTATTATTCATAAGGTTAGTGAGTAGAGTGAGCATCATAGTATACCGTTGCATTAACTGGCTACACATAGTTTCAAATTTGGAAAGGAGTGAGACAAAAAATGTTATTGTTGTTTTGATTTTAATTTTGAATGTTGTATGAATTTGATTTTGTTATTCTGCGGCTTAGCTAGCTGGGCACCTGTTCGCCCGGTTTGTGTTTGGTTGAGTTGTGGTCGTCTTTGGAGTTTGTGGTACTTATATTCTAGGGACGGTGTAGTTGTTTTCTCTTTTAGAGTAGGGTTGTTGGTTTACAGAATATTCTTTATAGTTTGCTGGGTGAGCTCCATGGCTCAACACACATGTAGCAGAGCGTTTTTTGACTTTATACATGTCATCGTGTTGTGGCCGCCACCATATTTTACGTACGTGAATGGTTTTCTGTAGTAAGTTATGCTGTGCCCATAAGGTGTATTGTCTATCCTGTGTCTTGTATTTATTAAATTGCATACGATATGTCCTTTCTCTTTTGGTCCTTTTTTTATCGGCCTGATCAAAAAAGTTCAACACTATATTTTTAAGTATCCACTGGTAGCAGCCTCAGAAAAGGTAAAAATGTCACTCAATACTAGTTAAAAACATACACCAATAAAGCTAAAATTGAGCCCTAATATTTACAAACTTCAAAATTTGTTACAGAACACATTACTTTTAATTTTTTAGGCCTGCATACTTACAAGGAGTCCTCTCGTTTGAAAAAAATTGTCTTCAAAATGAAATTGAAAAACTGTAGAATCGTTAAGTTAGATTGCTTAGAGAAGATCGTGTTAAATAAATAAATTTCTAATTGATTTCAGGAACTTTTTAGTCCAGCTTTGTATATAGCTGACATAGAACAATTTATTATTTAAGACTCACTGCATAATAAACGTACCGATAATATGGATAATATTTGATTATTAGGTGCCTAAGTTTATGATTTCCATTTAAAAACTTCAGGTATTGACACCGATGTTTTACCTCTGGAAACAATTCTAAGTATTTGATGAGATTTTTAAGATGAAACTTAATTCGAGCTGTTAAGAAAAAGCCAAGCGACCACAGTTAAAGTTTATTATGAGCAACTGGGCCCTTTAAAGGAGGTCTTAGACAAAAAATGTCCAGCTCTGGTCAATTGTTGGGGCACCTCTAAGGCACACAGTTTGTCCTACTTTGGAAGAAATAAAGGTATTTAACTAGGAAAAAATGCTTTATTTAGCTTTTCTGCTGGCCTTATTCCATTAGATATCTACCATTTTAAAAGCTTGCAGAATTATCTTTCATTCGAGTTTTGTAGCTCAAACAGTGCAGACGTGCGAATTCAGAGTGTTTTCAGAGTGTTTCATGCGATTTTCTCGCGCGGTATCGGTGACCGCGCCGTGCCATACGCGTCGTGCCATCTGCACCGCGCCATCCGCGCCGCGCCATCGGCCCAGCCACATACCTGTGATTAAACAGCGCTAGCAAACAACAAAAATGGAAATGGATCAACAAACAAGCATCGCCTACGAACAACCTAATAATTCGAACATCAACTACGCACAGGGGTGCTCCAATGCAACTTCCACTTCCCACCAACCTTCAATTCTATCCTCCCACCAATCTCAACAACAATCTGATGGCAACTACTTCACAATCTTTAACCAACAACGACAGAATTCTCTATCGACGTCTACTAGTGATGAAGAAATTCACGAAGTCGCAAACGATAATTCCACCAACACTAACAAATGGCAAACCGTTAAACGTCTTAAACGTAGAAAACTATCCCAACCTATCAAAGAAACTACGCAAATACCTTTAACAAACAGATATAACTAGCTAAATGAAGAAGAAGAGGGAAGCACCCTTACCAGACAAGTAAACAATACAACCATAAAACCTCCTCCGATATTTGTGTACGGAGTTACACACTACAGTGACATGATCAAAAGTTTAAATGCAGTTGCGGAAACTGAACAATTTAACACAAAAACTTTAACAGATAACACCATAAAAATAAACTGTCATACTCCGGAAACCTACAGGAAACTAATTCACCACATGAAAGATGCCAACATTGTTCACTATACGTACCAGCCAAAAGAGGACTGTGCCTTCAGAGTGGTTATCAAAAACTTACACTTTACAACCGACATAAATGAACTTAAGCAAGAGCTAGCCAATCAGGAACACAAAGTAAGGAATATTTTCAATGGAAGAAGTAGAGTGTCTAAATAACCATTAAACCTATTCTTTGTAGACTTCCAGCCAGCGGATAACAATAAAGAAATATATAATTTACGAGGTATTCAGAATAGAATAATACAAGTTCAGCCACCCAGAAAAACCAAGGGCCCTGCTCAGTGTATACGTTGTCAGCAATATGGTCACACTAAAACATACTGTAACAGACCTTACTACTGTGTGAAATGTGGAGCAGCCCATAATTCCACAAGCTGTACAAAACCAAACAACACCCCTGCCACATGTGCACTATGCGGTGGTCCCCACCCTGCCAACTATAGAGGATGCGAATTCTACCATACTCTCCTCAAACAACCCAATAATGCCAACAACAGACTTAATATTCAACAATTACCAGCACCTATACACCCTATCCCACGACACAGAATACAACCAATAATTCATGCACAACAGGCCAATACGTATTCGAATATACTAAGAAATCAAATCCACCAAAAACCACCAGAGGAAAACTCAATTACTCTCAGCACTTTTCTAAATGAATTTAAAAATATGTTCCAACAGCTAATTCAACAAAACAGCTCAATTCTTACCATGCTTACAACGCTCATCAATAAAATTCGCTAAATTTGTACGAATTGCCCAATGGAATGCCAACGGCATCATTCAACACAAAAACGAAGTAGAGGCTTTTCTACATCACAATTCAATCGACATACTATTTGTTAGCGAAACGCACTTTACCGACAGATCCTTCTTTCGTATTCCATCCTATTTAACCTATAATACAAACCACCCGGACAACACTGCACATGCAGGTACTGCAATTTTAATAAAAAATACTATAAGTCACTATATATTACCAAAGTATGAAGCAAATCACTTGCAAGCCACTTCACTCAAAGTCAAAACGTCTTCCTACGAGATAACAGTTTCTGCAGTATATTGCCCTCCTAGGCACTACTTGAAAATCAACCACTTCAGGGACTTCTTCAACACACTCGGCTCCAAATTTATTGCTGGAGGTGATTTCAACAGCAAACATACTCCCTGGGGCTCTCGGCTAACAACTACCAAAGGTGGTGAGCTAGCTAATCTAATCCAGGAAAAAACTACTTATTTCTGTCCACCGGTAAACCAACATACTGGCCCAGTGATCCAAATAAAACTCCTGATCTGTTAGACTTTTTCATCATCAACGGAATCTCCTCACCATACATGGAAGTATTTCCTAGTTATGATTTGTCATCTGACCATTCCCCGATAATTGCAACTATTAGTACTTTCGTAATTATTAAGAATTTTACACCTAAACTTCATAACAACAAAACCAACTAAATACAAAAATGAAGTGGAACAACGGATTAATCTAGAAACAAGTCTCAAAACCCATAACAAAGTCGAAGACGCTATGGATGTCCTCACAAGTACCCTTAAACATTCAGTTATGGAAAGTACTCCACCCCTGCCAATAGCTAATATCACAAAATCAATACCACTTGAAATAAAACATTTAATTGGTAAAAAACGGAAGGCACGGTCTAGGTGGCACACAACCCAGGCACCCGTGGATAAAAATATACTGAATTGCATTAGCAATCAATTAAAGGCGCAACTTAGAGAACTCCGTGAACAATCCTTCACTGACTACGTGACAAGATTAAATAGATTCGACAACTCTATCTGGAGACCAATTAAATACAAGAAAAAACCAAAAGAACAAAATGCTCCAATAAAAAATCTTGCTGATCACAACACTAAATGGGCGAGAAGCGACCAAGAAAAGGCTGATCTTTTTGCAAATCATCTCGTATCTGTCTTTAAGCCCAACAATCAAGATATAATTAATGACATCGTAATAAGTTTATCCAACATTCCACAATCCCCATTTTGAATTAAATCCTTCACTCCACACAAAGTTCAGAACGAACTTAACCATCTTAACATCCGAAAAGCACCAGGTACAGACGGTGTGACGCCAAAAATGCTCAGGGAATTGCTGAAAAAGGGATACTCTTTACTATCTACATTTTTAATGCCATTTTAAGACTGCAGCACTGGGCTCCAATGCTAAAAACGGCAGAAATAATCTTAATAAATAAGCCAGGAAATAACCCAAATGACGTAAGTCATACCGTCCAATTAGTTTGCTCCCTACAATTTCCAAGGTATTAGAACGCTTATTACTGCAGAAACTAAATGCCGATATTTCACCAGATACTTGGCTTCCTCCCCATCAATTTGGTTTTCGAGCAGGACATTCTACAGTTCAGCAAACACATAGATTAATCAAAGTTATTAACCACGCTTTTGAACAAAAACATTATTGTACTACAGTTCTACTGGACGTTAGCTAGACCTTTGATAAGGTCTGGCATACAGGTCTCTTATATAAAGTCAAGGAAACCCTCCCTCTAAAGTATTTCGACATCTTGAAATCCTACCTTTCAGACCACAAATTTAGAACCAAAATAGGAGATGCCAAATCAGACCATAGAAGCAGGTGTATCACAGGGAAGCGTCTTGGGACCGACCCTCCACAACCTATATACATCCAATACCCCAACAACCACTGAAACTACTATCTGTACTTTTGCTGATGACACTGCCATACTAGCAGCTCATGAAGACCCAGCAATAGCATCTAACCTAGTGCAAATCCACTTAAATGTACTCCAGGCTTGATTGCATTTCTGGAAAATTAAAATAAACGAAAACAAATCACAGCACATAGACTTCACTCTAAGACACGAACGTTGTCCTCCGCTTTTTCTCAATAACATCGAACTCTCTCGAACTATATCTATCAAATATCTTGGATTCCATCTGGACACTAGGTTAACATGGAAAGATCACATTACCAAAAAACGGAAGCAGATTGACTTGAAGATCAAAGCACTCTATTGGCTGTTAGGGAAGAACTCAAAACTTTCCCTAGAAAACAAAATACTGCTATATAAAACAATCATCATCCCTATTTGGACGTATGAATAGAAATCTGGGGTTGCGCAAGCAAATCCAATATAGCATTGCTCCAAAGAAGTCAATCTAAAGTGGCTTTAGATGCTATGATATCTCAAGCACCGTGGTATGTCTCAAACCAAACGCTACACGACGACCTGAGGATTCCCTATGTCAAAGATGTCATCAAGCTACGAAGTAGAACCCACCACGATAGATTGGCAGCCCACTCAAATAACCTGCTTCAACCACTACTGGAAAGAGAACACCTACGTCGACTACATGGACTTTGGCCAGCAGACCTTCTTGTGGATTAAGAGAGTCCTTCACTGGAAGAGCTCTCGTCACTTCATTTGAAGCTGAAATTCTGATATACAATTAGCCCATAGAATGTAGTAGTTCTGATTGCTGATAAATATACGTTTATAAAAAAAATTGTCTTTGTATACTAAAAAGACAATAAAAAACATTTTAATAAAATTAAATCAAAACACTCTAGAGAGAAGTTTTATGAAAAGCGGTTTACAATCATATTTTCAGAAATGTAAATTTAAAAAAATTGATTTGTTTTATTAGTCATTTGATGAGAAATTATATTGTTATCTATTACAGTAATTAATTACAGTAAACTAAATAGTATCCCAATAACTGAAGTAATCTTATAAGTAGAAATATTAAATTACTTTTTATAATTACATTTAAAAATAATAAAAGTAGCTGTGCTATTTTTTCCAAATAAATAATTGTTTTATTAAGATTCATAACTACTAAATTGCTTATTAGGTTTTTTTTACTTTTTATATAATAAAATGTTTCTGCTCGGCACAATATAAACTTAGCTTGCTTTGAAAAATAAGTTTCTGTTACGGACTACAAAAAATGGATAATAACCTTTTCTAACCCCAGAGCTTGGTCTTTCCATTTCTTATAAGTACAGAAGATAATCTTTATCTAAAAAGGAAATTGGATTTTCTAAAAGCACGGCTTGATTATTTGTTCATTTCGCAAATTCTTTAGTAAGAGACTTCTTTGTGCTACAGAAGATGGGTAACCAAAAGTATAATTTATAATTATGTTTTAACGATACAATTTACCTACCAGCTGCTTTGTTCAAAGTGGAGGTAAATAAATTGTTTCATATCAGTTTTCTACATTAATTTTTTACTGCTAAGTACGGTTTTGTCTTTCAAATAGGTATTTTATAGTTATAATTGCTTGTAAAAGCCAAAAATGCGAAGCCCAAATTTTGTACTGTTATTTTAGAGCACATAATTAGGAACTGCCAAAACAAAACAGCAGCTTATGTGTATTTATGTCTTTGAGGTCCAAATTCGTTTAAAATTTGAATTCCCGTAAAATATAATATTTTAGAACTCACATTTTGCATTTTATTTTTTGGAGGGCATCGTCTGAGATTCGTGTATTGTGCTGATCATTGGGAATTACTATAAATTTTACTTATATTTCACATACAATTTCACAAACTAAAATGTGTCCAAGTATAAATTACTCAAAAATTGAAAACCGCGTTTAGAGCACGCAGTCCAGCTTTATAAATTTTCAATTTATATTTATTTTACTTCACTTATATAGGTTCTGTTTTTTTAATAACAAGAAAAAATCTTTCAAAATTTTATGTTCAACGCAAAGTGGTGATAACGTTAAACCTTTATTTATAGTTATTTCTGTGATTATGTTTAAATACTTCTTCTTCAATTTTTGCCGGAAAGTGTTTGTCGATTTCTAGTTTTATGTCCCACGATCCTCTCAGTTTGGTTTCGGTAAACCTCGTTTCTCTATAGTCGCTTTTTTATAGGTTTCCAAGAAAGAGTCGGTTTGCCCTTTTTTTCCTTTTAAGAACATTGTGTGAATTTGTCTTTTGTCATGTTCACACCATAAAAAAATGTGGTTTCTAACTTTTTAGTAATTAAGCAGATAACATTCATCCTTCTCCAAACTTTCTCGAATCTGAGTCTGCCCAGTCTTGCAAATTGTATACACCTTCTTATAAAATTTAATTTTATTCTTCTAATTTTATTTCTTGTTCTTCGAAAGTGATCACATTTCTTTTTCATACAGTACTACGTTTTCTACTAAATTGTAAAATATTTTCGTTTTGGGGTCTCGACAAATATTCTTATTCTATATTACTCCATACAGTGCGTTTTTATGTCCATTTTATATAAGCTTTCTTTAATCTTTAATCATATTCTCCAAATCTTCTAAAAGCTTTTCTATAGATTTAGACGTCTTATATACTAAGGGCCTGTTTCATTGCGCCAAATAAAGTTCTTTCCAAATTTTTTACTTTTCTTCTGTTGATTCTTCTTTATTTATGCCTAAATTTTTTTCTATATTCATATAACATTATTATACATACTAATAACTGTTTTGAAATTATCTTTTTTATGGTTTATAATTCTTTGTTCTTTTTTGTAAAATTTTCTGCCATCTAATGATGATTGCTTACACATTTTGGTTGTCAATAGACCCTTACGTTCTGTGTTTGTATTTTCTGTGTTTTTTAAAATACAGGGTGGTATCCAGAAGTAGTAGGACTGCCTTTTTTCCGCGCGCGCGATGGAGGGAGGTCTGCAAGACCGGATGTTATGGAGGGGAGCCTTGGGAACAGGTTTCGACCTGCGGCAGTCGCCTGCGTGCGTTAGTTGAGTGTGGACCACTGTTTTAGTGACCTCCTGTTGTGGCGCCTCGTCGTCAGTTGCGATGGAGCGAAATTTGGAGCACCGGTACGTCATCAAGTTTTGCTACAAACTTGGGAAATCAGCGACCGAAACCAAGGACATGCTTACGCAGGCCTACAAGAAGGATACCATGAGCCATTCCTCGATATTTGAGTGGCACAAGTTGTTTCGGGAGGGGAAGGAGCTCGTCGAGGACGACCAACGCGCCGGGCGTCCGTCAACCTCGCGAACGAACGACAATGTGCTGAAAGTTAAGCAACTTCTTAACTCTGACCAACGCTTGGGCATTAAATTAATTAGTGATGAACTGAATCTTTTGTACGGGACAGTCCAACGCATCATCACAGAGGATTTGTCGATTAGAAAAGTGTGGGCGAAAATGATGCCGAAAGTGTTGAGTGACGAGCAAAAAGAACTGCGTGTTGAGATTTCCTAAGAAATACTAAACTGTTTGGAAGAAGATGAACATTTTCTCGATAATGTCATCACCTGATATGAAACCTGGGTCTTCCAATATGACCCGAAAACAAAACGTCAGAGCGAAGAGTGGCACACCGCACAATCACCCCGTAAAAAGAAGGCCAGAATGTCGAAATAGAAAGTGAAATCGATGTTGATTGCATTTTTTGACCGTCGTGGCATTATCTATAAGGAGTTTGTACCTCCTGGACAGACTGTAAATGCCAGATTTTACGTGGAAGTGCTCATAGGGCTGCCAAATCGGATCACACGCGTGCGATCAGACCTGGTGGAGAAGTGGAAACTCCACCATGACAATGCGCCGTGCCACGGCACGTGGATTGTGAGGGATCTCCTGGCCAAATTCGACGTTTTCACGTTGCCTCACTTCCCTACAGCCGGACTTCTTCTGTTCCCCCGGATCAACAGGCAGCTCAAGGCGCATCGTTTCGACTCGGTGGAAGCAGTCCAAGCGGCAACGACGAGGGCGCTGAACAGCATCCCGGACTTCCAGAAGGCCTTCGCGACCTGGAAGGCTCGCTACCAGAAGTTTGTGGATGCCCAAGGGGCCTATTTGAAAGAGTATTAAGTCGATGTACCAAAATGTTCAATACATTTAAAAAAAAATCAGTCCTACTTCTTTTGGATACCACCCTGTATCATCAGATCTAAGCCATATTGTAGGAACTAAGGAAGTGAGCTATTTTTGAATTTACTTATTTTTAAACAATGTATTCGCAACTACTTATTTGTGTGCTCTGCAAATGTCAATAACACGATTTCTATTAATAGTGATTGTCTCTTTTCTAAAATACCCAACAACGTCAATATCTTTTTCCTATAATCTTCTGTTTCTGGCTATTAGGAATACTTCTTTTTGGTTGGCATTCCTTCTGAAATATCTGTCAGACTCCTAAAGAAAGTAGCTTTCTTCTCGCTTTCAGTATTAGCATTCTTTGCAGATATTTCTATAATAGTTGTTAATTGTTTATAAGTTTCCATATTCAATCGAATAATTTGTCAATAATTTTCAATGTCATGACATATTTCTTCCATATTCTTGTTATTAGTATTGATACTCTACTTATGACGTATTTGTGTTTAGCCACTCCATAGCAAATGTGGCAATAGTTTTAATTTTTTTCCTACACCCTTCTTTTCAGTTTTTTTTATTTCTGCGATAACGTCTTTTTGTTTGGTGCGAATACTTTGTATATTTTAAGTTCCTATAGCAATTGATATATTATTCTCAGTTTGTTGATAATGGGTTGCCGAACATCATATCGATTCTTTACATATAAATCTTTGCTCCCCTCCTCCAAAATTTTCGGCAATGCAAGATTCCGAAGTGTCTATCCTACTCACCTGGAGTAGTGCTGTTTTACAATTCATAGACATATTGCAAGCTCGTCCAACACCACAATCCTCCTCTTTTCTCCATGCTTGAGATGGACAGGGAGACCTAATAAGTTAAATCTCCCAGGCGGAGTTAAGTAATATTTTCAAAGATGATTATTATCTCTATGTTATTATCAAATGATATCTAATAGTTTTCAATTTAACCTAAATTGATGCAGTAGGAGTTTCAAATGGGGAAATATAGTATGCAAATATTCTATAAGTTCAAAAAGAATCCATAAACTCGAAATCTATTAGACACCAGAGGTCAACGGTTGTAGGAAAACTAAAAAATTCCTTTGATCATCACACAGTGGTTATTTTTTCAAAGTATAGTTGAGTTAATAATTTTTTAATTAGTATTTAAATCCATAAAACTTACATTTATTTTGTTCCCATTGTCACTCTTGAAACTTTTTAATCTATCCTCGTATGATAAAAATTATTTTATTATGTAAAAATATAAAAATTAAAATTTAGGCAAAAGATATATACAAAGCACAAAATAAATAGCTTATCTAAAGAGTAAGCTTGACAACAGCTTTAAAATGTAGGTAATTATGTGTCACGTCGACGGTTTATCTAAGAAATCAGAAAATTATACTGGCGTTGCTAAAGCAGAGCAAAATTTCAAACTTATTTTTGATGATAGAGCAAGTGGCTGGCCATATCATGTCAATTGCTAGAGTAAGAAATTACAAAATTAGACTGCCGTTGCTATACATATTGAAATTAGAAATTATATTGTTGCACATAAAACACTAATGAGCTTAATAAAATCTTAATCTAGAATTCAGATAGACATAGTAACTGTATTAAATATTTGCGTTAAGTAATCAACAATATGTTTTGGATCTTTGAAAAAGGGCGCCAGTGTGGCCACGCAGTTAAAGCGCGTGACTGTAGTGCGGACGAACCTGGGTTTATCGTTGGGGCTTAAAAACCTGGTGAGTGATCTACTCAGCCACTAAAAATAATTGAATTCACTTCGAACAAGAGGTAATAATGACGGTTGTCTAAGGTGCGGTGCTAGTGACAGCCCCACGCATCAGAGATGATACGCGACGCCTGGGCAGAGAGAGTCAACCTATGAGAGCCTCAACTTTCTCAGTTCGCAGGCCGTGCTTCCATGTAGGGCGTTATAGTATTATTATTATTATTTTTAAAGAAAGGCTTAGATGTCAATTTGTACCAGAAAAAATATTTAAAACAAAAATATTTAGCATTCTTTATATACTGTTTTTATACTATTTAAAGAAGAAAATACATTTTTGTTTTTTTTTATCTTGTAACGAGGTCCTAAGATTTAAGAAAATCTAAAATTGAAGAGCAAATTTAATACTTTCACACTACAATAAAAAAATGGCAAATTTTAGCAGTATAAGGTTCATATATAAATATTTGTTAATAGTCAATATGTTTCAGAGTAGTGTAAAGCAGTGCAATTTCATCTTCAATTTTTTAAGTTTTCTGATAGCTGTAACTCTGAAAAAGTACTTGCATTTAATACGTTAATTTGGTTTTTCGTATACCAGCAAAAATATAAATTAAGTAGATAAGTGATTACAAAAGTTTTATAACTTTATATTGATTAACCCTTCTATTATAAAAATGCGTTTCTCGTAAATATGTTATTACAAAAAGATAACAAGCTTAGAAAAACAAACGTATTAGGATTGTTTATACTAGACGTAGCATATTCCAAAAGTATTGTGCAATATCTATATATTTAATAAATATAGCATAAGACACAACAACCATTACAAGAACTCTTAATCTTCTTCAAAGTAAGCAGCTTGGAAGCTCAAAAACGTCTACTAGCGTCGCTTCCACTTAAAATATTCAAAAAAGTCCTGTGATAGAATTTCAAGTAATTGTCTCCTTGTATTGGTCCAAATCTTGTTAATAGTTTAAAGAAATTCCTTTCATGTTTTGTGCCAAAATTTTCCATTAAAGTAGTAATCACTTTATGTTTTCGAATTTCTAAATATTAAGCTCATCCGATTCTTGTTGATTATAGTCTGTACATATTCAACATTATTTCATGCACTATCCATTGCTGGTCTTCAGATTCTGGATCACTTTTAACAGATTTCTAAAGCTTTTGATTTAATTGTATGTCCTTGTTTGTGCTGCACTTATTTTATTGTTTATAAAGCCTTCTAAATTATTCGGTTGGTTTCTGCAGACAAATGTTCCAACTTTGCATAAAATATTATGTACATCTGTTAACTTATAAGTTATAGCTGAATGCGCTTACTCATCAGTATCGAAGTTTCAGCTGATCCGAACAGTAAAACTGTTCTCATTCACGCATGCGCGCTGCAGTTTTCTCTAAATAGCTAATAGGTTATATTTCGATAAACTTGGCTCAATATTTTCAGCACAAGTCAAAACATGGAAATATGTTAAAATAGTCCAGCTGAATGTATTTTAAATAGAAAACTAAGCAGCAATTTATATTCATCAATATGAAGAATAATTTTTAATGTGCAACAAATAATATAATCATAATATAGTTTTTGTGGTATTTCAAATTAAAATTGTAAAAAAATGGAATTTAAAATTCTTTTAAATGTAAAAATATTTTATTATAAAAAAATATTACTTTACACAATAGCTACAATAGAAGCTTTCAGTCGCCAGTCTAACAAAAAAAGTGTTTTTTAACTAAGTTGTATAGAAGCAGACGGTTTATTCAAATTGTGCTTTGGAAAAGGCAACAATAGACTAGACCGAAAAGGCATACAGCTATTGAAAAGCCAAAAGGTTTTTATAGGTAACTGTAAGTTTTAATCGAATTATTTACATAAAAAAACGAAGCGATACCAACATTTTATAAATGTTTAAATATTTTTATCATTATCGGTAAATTAGTTAAATTTTTTTCAAGCCTATTTAAAGGATTTAATAAGAGAATTAATACTAAGCATACTCACAGAAATGTATGTCATTTGTAATAGAATACGTATCTGTTTTAACACGTTCAAAAAAGTACTAGTCAAAGTTAAATAAAACCACTATAAAATTCTTAAATTAGTGCATGTGATAATGGAACAAATAATACATTCCATTGATAAATAAAATGAAATTCATTTACATAAAAAGGTAAATTAATAATCTAAGTATTTATGCTGTCAGATGACCATGTCTGTAGTAGTCAGCAATAACACCCAAATAATTCACCAATGAACATTCCCCAAACCAATTTTCCAGATATTATGATACAAAATTCTAACTTTTCAAACTAAACAATACCGATCAATACCATAATTTCAGTACGAGAGACAGTTATTCTTATCTTCCCTGTTGTAATTATCACAACATTTATATGAATTAATAAATTAGAAATTAGTCAACTTAATAATGTAGATAAAAGTGACAGTAATGAAAAGCATACAAACAACTACGTTATGACTGGCAGACAATTAAAGAACATAAACGCAAATATCCCAAGCTTACGAAAAAATAGCAGCAGCAAATTTTATTAACGAGTAGAATCTTAATATTAGCAGAACCTCCTATACATACACTAACAGCATATGTTGTGCAAGCATCAATTTAATTAACAAATAAACCGTCATCCACTTTGTACAAGACAAAGTCAATTATGACAGAATTGAACTGCGGTAGCAGAAATACGAGGCACGTTCATGTTCTAAGGTCTCAAAATTTTTCTGAAAAGTACTTTTTCAAGAAAGTTGGAAATTCTGTTATTTCTCACCGTAATCTCCATCTGGACGTACATTTTTTTTACAACGTCGTCGCCGTAATTCCATGGCTGCTGAAAACACTTCTTTAGGGGTCTGTTTTGCCCACTAAACTTAATTGAAGAATAAGCGGCTACGAAGAGTGACTTTTATGGTCAGAAATTCATGGCGATATCACGTGTCAACATGACTTGAGACATTTCCATCCGCGCAGCTTTGTGTTCGTTGATGTGCATTTGTGTTACCCACCTTAAAAAAACATTTTTAGGTCTTCATGCAAATTTTCTTTACGGATCCTATAGAAATGCTAAGTTTAGAGACGCTATCACTCACACCTAATAGACGGTCTTCCATAACAATTTGCTCCACTCACGAAATCATGGTTTCGGTCCGACTAGTTCGCAGCCGAAATTGCTTTGGTTTATTGTTATGCATCTCTCGACCTTTTTTAAACTTTCGCACCTACGAACGCATAATTTTAACGTCCGTAACGCTTTCAGCGGATATCTCGCTCAATTGGCGATAAATTTTGATAGGCGTTTCACTACGTAAGATGGAAAAATGGATGATTACACATTGTTCTTGAACACTACAATGGCGGTAGGTCGACCTGTGTACATTGTTTTCTGTTGTCATCTACATTACAAATTTAGTAGTTTCCAGCATTTTTTAAAATTAATTGCTTTTTTCTATTTACTCTCACTGCTAATAAAAAAAATTTAGAGACCTTAGAACTTGAATGTACGTCGTATATAAGCAATACATGATAAAGAGTCTAAGTAACATTGCAGTTAAAATAAGTACGAAAACCTGACATACGGAGAGCTACTAAAATATATGTGTAAAAATAGTGTTACGTGAAAAAGAAATGCATATACAAAGTAGTCTCAAAACATGTTTATCGTTTCTTTCCAACTTAAGAAATAACAAGCTTTTAGAGACCCAGTAAAAAGCATTATAAATAGAGAAAGTAAAAAAAAGATAAACATTACTTTCAATATTCTTTATCGACTTTCAACCGCCTAAAAATGACGAAGAATATTCAACCTTCAATCCCTGATAAACGTTAACAATCTTAAATCTATAAAGATACATACAAAAATAGTTCTGTGCACAAGATGCCAAAGGTATGTACATACACAAACATATTTTAATAAGCCATAGGCGTGTTCCAAATACGAAGAACCCCTCGACATCAGAACTTGCACTAAACAAAGGAAAACCACCCGGCTATTTATAAGGGAGGCTCAGTTTATCAAGAACTATATAAAAATATTAGCTAAATAACCAAGCAGCAGTCCAAAAACTTTCCGAACTTTCAGTTGTTAACAAAATTTGTGATTAACCAACTGTATCAATCCAATTAAACCTACTCGTAAAAGAATCAGACGAATTATTAAACTATTCAATCAACTCCTGTGCCAAAATAGTATCTTTGTTAACAAAAATAACTTTATATTGGCTAAATTTTGTTGAATAACCATGAAACGCTAACAGATTTTAATAAAAAAAACTAACAATTGGTAATTTTCTACTTGTAAATAGCATACACATTTTGCTCATCTGAGAGAGTTATTTCAGTGACAGTACGTACATAATAATATCTTACTACTCTATGTATCACACGAAAAACGTTGGTGATGTAGTATATCGTGATTCCGCTACATTTACTTGCAGTTTTATTTCCCATTTTGAAAAACCATAATACAAATACAGTTCTTGCAAGCCGCGACAACTCAAACGGAAAGGCTCACAACTCAATGTCTTAGCCATTTACTAAATATTGCAACTATTTTCTGAAACTTTAAATCAAAAATTCGTAATAAGCGGAGATTTTAACATTAAATATGCCCACTATGAATTGTGTTTAGTAACAACTAAAAGCAGAGTATTATTTAAACTTATTACGGAGAACCATTATAACTTCCTATCTAGCGGAAGTCCCATTTAAGGATCGTCTCGCGTAAAAAATTCAAGCCCATTAAACTTTTTTATTGCAGAAACACTGTCATCAAATTACACGAACCTCATCTGCAATTCGAATCTGCTGTCTGACCATTCTCTGATGATAGCGCAAGCATTATCTACAAAACACCTAATCCTTTGATTAGTAACAAGAAAGTCGATTGTAATACTAACAACGTAGAGCAGCATTTTTACCAAAACAGACTACAGAGGTTGTGAAAGAAACATAAAAATGAAGGGCTAGAGTGCAACAAATTTACAGCGCAGTAAATAAGAGAAGGCTCAATCACCTAAATAAATTAAATTAATCCACAAATTAAAAATTGTTTGGAATGAGTCGTTTCAAATCTACGTTCAGTCACTAACTGCTTATGATAATTCAATATGGTGAAGTCACCAAGGGAGTCAAGCAACCACAAAACTCATATACCATCGACACGCGATCGAGAAAACTTATGATTGAGATTAGACGAAGAAAACGCAGAATAATTTACAAATTTTTTCAAACGATAAGGAATTATAATTTTCACTATAAATTTCTTTACAACTAACTTTAAACACATTAAAAAAATTTTAAACTGCTGCATTTTTAGATGGTAGACAATTAGTTGGCAGAGTGTCATAGAGAGCTGCTATAAGAAATCAAGAAACGTTCTCGTATGAAGAGTACCCACTCTTACACTTGTATTTTACACGCAGAGCTTTTTAAGTTACGTTAGAAAAGACGTATAAAAAATGAAACACACAGAAGTTATTATATAGTCTGACTGATCTACAGCAGATTAAAAAGCAAAATGTAGATTCGCCGACGACACATGCAATAAAAACAGATCAGTGGTCACGTAAGTAGAAAAATCAAGATAAAATAAGTCAGTATAAATTAAATTATCGGAATCACTACAATACAGTGGATGGGAGATCAAGTGGAACGTGAAGAATAAAAGCAGTTAGAAGAGATGTATGTCCAACGATGTAACATCAGACGCTAATTTAAGATGATGATGACATTAAATTTATGGTCTGTCACCCTTTAAACATATTACATCTCTTAATAAAGTAAAGTTAAATATTTAATATTACATATTGACAAAAATTTGACATGCAAAACACGTATCGCCAGAAAAAGAGAGGAAATTGACCAAAAGCTGAAAAAAAACGTATTGGCTAATCAGAATAAACTCTCTCGTTATTGTTGGCCAACAAAATCTTATTATACAGGACTATTATTTGACCAATCTGGATTCGCGGTCGTGGACTGTACGGTTGTGCAAATACGGTTAGGTAGTTCAAATGAGACCGGGATTAATTTGTTTGTAAACAAGCCGCACTGCACAGTATCTGTACGACCTTGAAATAGTAGAGCCACCACCTCCACCCTCTCTCCTGTTTGAGTTACAACCTGTTCAGTCCTTTTTGGGAGTTGCTAGAATAATTAGCGAACAGAAGGTATCGCGGAGCGTAGAACAACGCTTTGTGGCCAAATTCCTTTTTTAAGAAAACGTTCCGTCAGCTAAAATTCACCACAGACTTCAATAACAGTACGGGAAAGAGTGTCTCTCGCGGACCTGTGTGTTTCAGTAGTGTAAATGTTTCAGAGAGCATGATTGTCATCCGCAACCTTCCGTCACCGAGCCAAACATTGATCGTCCAGACGTCCCTATTCGTTGATAGTGTAGAAAACATTGTGAAAAACTACTTGCACTATCCGAAGGTAAATGCCAATGTGGAGAGCACCACGCAATTTGACGAACGTGAACAAAATGGCGCATGTAAGCTGCCAGTCGTTTCCTACAGCAGTTTGAAGACGAAAATGATACATTTTTGAAGTCCATAGTAACCACCGATACAACGTAGATGCACTACTTCATTTATAAGCCCCAGCAGTCATCATGCGAGTGACGGCATACCAATTCTTATAAAAACCAAAAAGAATGTGAGGAGCCGTTCTTCTGGAACTGGCAGAGGTTTATCTATGTACACTTTCTGGCGGATGCCAGATCAGTCAGTGCAGCTTATTACTCAGATTTCCTAGCAACAGACACGAAGGAAAAGATTCGATCCAAGCGGAAGACAGATGTAAAATGGAAAATGGCCAAAACAACAATAAAAACTCTCCAGAAATTAAAATATAATCTTTTGCTGCACTCACCGCACAGTTCTGATTTGGGCCCAAATAATTTCTACGTGTTCGGAAGGCTTTTAAATCAGACCTGCAAGACAAGCGGTTTGCAGACTACGACGCCGTTATCCAGACTGTTTGGGAGTAGATACGTCGCTAATTAAAAACCATTTTTGAAAAGGGCATTAGGATGTTGACTCCGGAGAGGAGTATGTTGAAGACTGACATGTGCAAATAAGTGTTTGACAATTGTTTTTTTTTGTTAAATCAGTTCCGGTCATATTTGAACTACCTTGTAGATCTAGCATTACACCCATTCAATATTTTTAGTTTAATCTAGATGTAATATGAACAACCGCTTCCTAGTATGTAACAAACCAAACACTCCACTCAGACTTGAAAATCTAAAGGAAGTAATTAATGCTGTTAAACACCAAACACTCTGACAGAAGATCAACTTAAACTACATAAGAAAAAGCGACTAAAATATCTACCAGATTAACAGAAGACTTACTCCAATGAGTGCTTTCCCCTCACAACTATCCACTGGATAATTTTGGCTGTAAAATTTATGTTATCAGAAACTTTTTAATTTAAATAGAGCTGTACTCTAAGTGCCGCCCTGTAGTTCACAATAAAAAATTTCAAATATGTTTTTAGTACTGTTGGCATTTTAGAATTTATCATGTTTATAAAAAGGTCCAATTAATTAAAAAAAGCTTTTTGCTTCTTCTAGTACATGGAATATAGCATTGCAAATGTTTTTAATCAATAACATATGTTCAAATTTTTTTTCAAATTATTGACAGCTGCTGGTGCAGTAAATAGGCATATTTTTCTAAATCCATGTTACTTAGTTGATGTAAAAAAACTAAGTTATATAACAGTAACGATCACGACACCTATCTATAATCCAACATCAAACCATAATAACTTTTCAAACCCCAAATTTTCATTTTTTAGTATATGAACCGCCGAGTTAAAAATCCGCCTCATCTCTAAAATCGTTTTTCGATTAAATTAAAAATCCACTACACAAAACTCTAAAAACCGGTGAAAAATTTGTCAGTTGTGGGAAGACGTAAGGTTTTAGTAAATATTCCCTAAAAAATGTTTTCGAACGTCTAATTATTATGCATGATGCTAAGGTGACGTTTTCGGATATACAGCGACACTTTCACAATTTGGCTATAGGCATATTCTCACAGGACCCCAGTTTCATATTGGAGAGGTCTTGTATTCATGGCTGATTCGATTTTATCAAAGTTTGCAGCCAATCTTTGGATAGTTGGTTTATTCGGTACACTATTTTGACTAAACGTTTTTCATACCGCCTCGGAAAAATTTTCACTCACAATGCGTTTAACAATAACTGGCTGACCTTTCAGAAGAATCGTAGATAACATCCGTGTCAATGTTGTGTATTGCACAATAAAAAAGTGCGAAGTTTAAATCCTGCGTTCAAATTGTCTCTCTTTATTTACTCTTAGTATAGGTAATACACTAAAGGTTCATTTGATTTTCGTTTTCTCTTTAAATAATTACTAAAATGTACTCATACTAAACAGTAAAATAAAGAACAAAAATTTATTAATGTAGAACGTATAAAAATGTATTTGATTTTTTCAGTAAAAAATTGCTTCTGTTGGTCTTACGTATAGGATTTCATTATTAGGAAATACTTAATGCGGTTACTCCGCAAAGTTTTTTAAATTTTTTTCTTGGGGAATATAAAATAACATATATAGTAGAACGTAAAGCTAAAGTAGCTATTAAATAAACTTGCATTTTAAATGTTCATGTAATTGGCTCGAACTGGCAATTAAGTCATTATAATAAAAATAAAGTCGTGTTTAAAGCCAGATAGAGTTTTTTAAATTTTATTATCTGGAAATTTATGGTTTATGCGTGCTCCTGCTCCGTGTAAAATAATGAGAATATAAATCAACAGATACACAAGTAAATGAGTTTATTGTCACACTTTTGAGAGTCGAAAACCCCACAGCCAAAGTTAGCAACTACTTATAAAATTATATTATTATATTATGTATATATTTAGAATTATAATACAAAGTGATAATAAATTATCTATATACATTTAAACAAACTGTGTATATTAAATTAGATAACTCACTGCAATAGTCTTTAATTTTATATGTAGAGTCTGGCAGAATAATCTACCCTTTTCAAAACAACAGTAAAGACAGCAACATCTATTAAATCTATTAAATGTGTTATTATGGCAACACACGGAACATTGTTTGCCATGCAGTCATCAACCATTTTTGAAGACGCACTGTCTAAATATTTGCCCTCACGAGCAACACCGGGCTTCCTCAAACAGACACGGCCCTATAATATCAAACTTTCTAACAGCACACCAAAATACTACACGCTAACCGAAGAGATCGCTCATAAAGTTGTCGAAGATTTTGTTGGCCCAATATCGAACATTCTGCTTATTGATTTAGCCCGATAAATAAAAATGAATATTTTTAAAATAAGTTTCCTACACAAACATACGACATTTGCTACTTCACAACATAATAGGTACTAACTTGGCTTTCCTTGTGCTACTCAAGGATGTACAACTTGAGCCAATATATTGATCAGGGTGATCTATTCAAAAAGGAAAAGATATTCTATCAAACTTTGTATTTTGTCAATTTAATCAGTCATTCGTAAGACAGTCGCATATTTTAATGGTTATATATCAAACCTTCAAAAGCGAAAAATGCCAGTATGACAATGTTTGTATTTTCAATGTTCTTCGTAAAATACTGAAAAAAGAAGAAGAAACTAAACCACCACAATTCGTTATTTTACGACATTATCTGAAAGAGAATTCAATAAAATCCAATAGTTGAAATAAGCAGAATTGTTAAATAAATTGCTATTAACTGAAAAAAATTTCCTTTGATGACAAAAAAATCTTCATCTGACCCTATATAACTTTCGAAAAAGACAGTATCTTAAAAATGGGAACAAACATGTGCAGCTAGAAAGATACCCCCCCCCCCATAGACAAAATATGTTTACACATAATCATAATGATACCAGTTTTGTAAACGTCTATGATCATTTGATATAATATCTATCATCTAGGTGAACCAGTAGTCATAGCATGTGTTCAATTTGGTCTACAAATAAAACTTTTTTTATTTTGCAAGATGTTGTGTTGCATTGGATTCAGGAACAGTTGAGCATTTCAAGAGAAGTCTGTTTCTAGCATAAATGCAGAGTAAATTTTTTTGATCTAATTAGTGTCAAGCAAATAGACACTGTACTTTGTGGGCTATAGCATCTAGACAATTTTGAAGACCCAAAGTTGTGCAAAATCCCATAAATTTAAAGTTGTTAAAACAATCTTTTCTAGCAAAGTGGAACAACTTGACAGTGAATAAAAAATGACGCATAATTATTTCCTACGTAGTTTAATGCTATCTATTAATATCATTAGTGTAATTTGTTAGTCATATTGTAAAAGGTATTTTTTTTGTATTTGATACTGATGAACTCGAAGTGCTAAAGTGATAAACAGGTCTCCTGTTTATGGGCGATATATGCATCACAATAACGAGAACTGAAAAATATTAAGCAAATAAATAATACACACAACTTGCCGCAACAAGGTAGGAAATCTAGGAAATTTCTATCGCTGACGAGGAAAGATCTCCAATCTACTGACTGCGACCTTCATAGCACATGTAAATACAAGCCGAAAGTCAGGGCCGTACTGAGTAAATTCGGAGAAAATTTTAAATGGCTACTAAATCGTGGTGTCTAAAATAGGAGGAGATGTAAGACTCTGTGGTCAAAACCCTATAGTACGGAGATATGCGCACATGCAATGTGCAACCTAAAATAGATGAAGAAATAAACACAAAATTAGATAAAATACAAGAACACAATGAGAAGATAGAAAGATAAATTAAGAATCCACAAAGTGAAATTTTTAAAATACAAATGAATAATTGAAAAAAGACAACAAAAATTAAAAGAACAAGAAAAAAGAAGAAAATGGAAAGAGAATAAAGAAAAGAAGAATAATAATACATGGAGCAGAAGAACAAGCAGAAGAGAAAGACTTACAATTAAAAGAAATGGTAAAAATTATTCTAAGAGATATGAAAAAAAAAGAGAAATAGAACAAGAAGTAACCTACATCAGAGAGGACGCGGTGACTCAGATGGTTCAACCAGTTGGCTCTGTCCTCTAGCCGGCGCGCGCGAGTTCGAGTCTCGCTCAACCCATGGATATGTGTGAATGTCCTAGCATTTAAGTTCATGTTAGTGGGCCCAAAAAAAACCGACATCAAAGCTTGGTAAAAATTGGGATAAAAAAATTCTGGACTTATCATGATGTAATTACGTAACTGGCGTAAGAAAATGAAAAGTCTAAGGGCAATAAAAATCTAAAAGGTAAAAACGTATAATATATGGATGAAGATTTCTCAAAAGAGATACAGCAATGAAGAAAAGAGCTGATAAAATAATCAGAGAAAAAGGGAACCGTACAACTCTTAAACAGCTTCAAACTATAGAAATTAAAAAGCAAAAGCGAAACATGAAAAAGACAAAAGGGAAAACGCTAAAAAAGAAAACGAGAGATCAACAGAACAAAAGAGTATATTATATATAGAAAAACCACAAGAACAAGAAAAAAGCAAATCAAGAAAAAAGAATAATGAGTCGGAAGTCACTAAATAATATCGGAAACAATAAATTGAGTAAAAGATTGAAATTTGAAAAAAAAACGAAAACATAATGTAACGAAAGCTATGAAAAACAACAATTAGAACAAAAAAATTAAATATATTATTGGAAAAGCAATTAAATTGAAATATACACACACGAGATGCTCCAGTGGAAGCAATTACAAAAGAAAAAATAAATGTATTCTATCATAAGCTTCAAGAAACCTACAACAAGCTGAGAGATAAAAGGAAAAATATAGTAATTATGGGGGATTGGAACATTAGGATAAGAGGCGATATACACAGAATAGGATGCCCAGGAATATATAGAAAAAACGAACGGATTAGAAATGGATTAAATGGTAGACTTTTGTATACGAAACGTCATGTTGATTGGAAACTGCTTCTGGTATCAACCATTAGAGCAGAAATATTTATTTGTGATACAAAAAAAAACATTAAAAGTGTAGTAGATTAGATAGTATACAACCGCAGATTGAGAAACAATATACAAGAATTAAAGATCAATAAAAAATTAGAAATAAGCTTTCAACAGAGTTTAGTACAGTCCAAAATACAACAAAGACACATGTTAGAAGAAATAGACAGAGAAGAAACCAAATATAATGTCAACGTTAAAAAAATGAAAAACGAGGAAATTAAAATCACATATCGAAAGAACAGATCTGAAACTGTTTTCTGCAAGAAAAATATCGAAAGGCCAGGTGAAACTGGAAAATTGATATAAAATATTTAAAGTATCATTAAACAAAACAATTATCGAAACAAGCGGAACCAAAAAATAAATTATAGCAATAAAAAAACACCATAGTGGAACGAAGAAGTGGAAAATGTAATAAAGCAGAAAATATTAACATGGAAGAAACACATAAACATAAAAAATAGGACTAATAAAATAAACTATTAAAATAAAAGGAAAGAAAAGGTACTTAAAGAAGAAAAGCAGAAAACATGAGAATAATTTGTCAGAGAATTAAATAAGGGATACAAAATTAATAATATAAAATCTGGTGTGAACATCACACGACTTTCCTTATCCTATTATTATTATATATTATACCGGGTCAATCGTCTCGGCCCTGCGCGGCTCTCGTCCCGGAACTTGTTATTTTAAAAAAGGACGAGGCGCGAGTCCAACACTCGAAAGCTGATTAAAATAAACAGTACAAGACAATAATTGACTCGTACGTAAAATTTTGCTACGTCACTGAAGGTAACCGTGCGACCTCGGCCGCACGGCCTTCCCCGTTATCGCCTGCGTGCTCCCTCTTAGCGACCAAGCGTTCCCCCCGTTTTCCCGCAGTCGGCCCGGTAACTCTCCGAGCGCGCTGTGATTGGTCCGTTTAATTAATTTTTAATCGGCTATAACTTATTTATTTGACCTCGGATCAAAAAATTTCATTGTAATTTTTTGTTCATCTCGGTTTTATCTATCCGGTAATATAAATTTCCAGAAACATTTTATGAACACCCGGTATATTAAAAATCCTGAGCTCCATTTTTTTTTCGAGTTCGTATTTTACCAATTTTTATTTTAAATTCATGTTTATCTTATGATAACAAATCATTTTTATTCTCATAAATTTTTTGTATCTTCAACCGTTTAGATTCGCGACCGCTTTGCGACCGATTTTGCGACTTTGCGACCAAACGGCTAGGCCGATTTTTACCAAAAGCTTCGCACTGCGTCCCCTACCTACAAGTAACTTGCATACCAAATTTCAAGTCTCTAGCTCTTACGGTTCTCGAGATATCCTGTTTACTGACAGACTGACACACACACACACACACACACACACACGAACCAATGGCTCAAACCAACTTTTTTGGTGTCCTGAGGCTATAATTCATCCAGAAATGTTAGAAACTGGGTAGGTCAAATTTCCGCCGATTACATTACTTTCCTTATTGTAGGATAAGGAAAGTAAAAAAAAATGATTAACCTTGTGGGGAGGACAATATTCACCTAGAAATGCTAAAACGTCTAGGGAAAATTGTGATGCAATGTCTATGGAAGATATACCTGAAAATTTGGGATACAAATACAATCCCCCAAAAAAAATTAATCTGCGATAACTAGCGAGCTATAAGTCTTTTTTGGTAGTATATAAATATTTACAAGAATAATTGAACATAAACTAAGAAGGTACGTGGAAGGCGAAAGGTAGCATTTAGAAAAGGTAGACAGGCAATATATAGTATTTTTATAATAAGAAATATTATTGAAAAAGATGGTAGACAGACAAACAACTTATTCTCACTTTTATAGAGCTGAAAGTAACTTTCGATACTATATGCAGGAAATGTGTTCTACAAAAACATTACGGCAAAAATACAACTGAATAGGCAACGCTAAAATAAGGCAATATTTTATGCTCTCTCTTATTCATAATAGTTATCGATAGAATATTGAAAAATATTAATAATAAAATAGAAGGATTACAGACAACTATTAAGTACAAAAAATTGCAACCGGTACAAAAGATTAATTACTGCATGTCGATGATGCGATGATAATTGCAGATTCAAAAATAAAAGTGCAGAAATTGATGAATATTTGGACAACAGAAATAAACAAACTAAAAATAAAAATTAATCCAAACAAGGGCAAAATAATGGTAATAAACAAGAGGGAGAAAAACATTGACATAAAAATAAACTAACTGGGAATACAGTTGGAAGAAGTCCTAACGTTTTCTTTATTTAGGCTTGGCAGTAACAAATGATGGTAATATTTAGGCAAAAATATCCAATAAAATAAAAAAAGCATCAAATATATATTATGCCCTAAACAATACACTTTTTTTCTAAAAACAATATTAAAGAGAAAACCAAGCTACTAGTTTATAATACTATTGTGGTTTCAGAACTATTATATAGATGTGAGTTTTGGCTATTACAACAAAGGTACGAGAGAAGAATAATAGCGATCGAAATGAAATTTCTAAGAAAAATCGGAGGAATCATAAAATGGGGTCACATAAGAAATGTAGGCATCATAAAACAACTTTAACAAATACAAATAATAAAAAAAATATAATAATAGAATAGTGTAGACATGTATCAAGAATGCCGAAAAAAAGAAGACAATGGAAATCAAAGCACCAAAGAAAAATAATAGGGGAAGACCTAAAAAAGCAATATGAGAGAATTAAGGGAAAAGACAAGAGACAAAAAAGATTAAAGGAATGGATCTTGAAAAGTTCAACATCCTACACCCAAAGAGTATAAGGATATTCGAGAAAAAAGAAGAAATATTTGATAGTTTTTAATAATATAATATCGTTAAAATTAAAAATTTTTGTTTCGGTAATTTATTTCGCCCTCTATTTACATAAACATGTACAATTTCTCACATCAGTTCGTATTTATTTCCATTATTTATTTTACGTTGAATGAAGAATCCCGAATAATAGTTGTTTTAACACTTTGAGAACCCTGTCACAAGTGTTACTCCCTAAACGCCGCCCGAAATCTTACATTAGCAGAGATTCCATCACTCACTGCCAAACGGTGATAAAAGTTCGTTGAGCTGAAAATGAGGCGGCTGTTCCAGATCAAAGTGAACGAGTCGAAAACGAAACTGGATCCTTTTATTTGCGCCTTCTATTCACCAGTAGAAGAGTTTTATGAAACTATCGCTGCCGCACGGAGTACAGGATTTGCACAAGCCGCCCCGACTTGCCAAACTTTAAGCGAAACTGAAAATTAGCTTTTTATTCCGAACCAATATACAAGTTCGGCGAGCAGCTGCCCAATTTTTTCCGTTAATTAATTTCGACGCCGCGCGACACAGGTAGCGCGCGGGTTTTCTAATATTCGGAGCTGCTCGTTGGAGCAACGCATTACCGCCTGAAGAGCTCATAAAAAGCAAGAACAGTGGATTTAGAGAGCAAGTCCGCGATCAATCACACGCTGCTCGAGCAGCCGATCTCCGCGCTTCCTGAGTGGTCGAAATTAAGCAAACTTCTGCATTAAAAATTCCCGTCGGCGCAGCGGGCGCGGCTCCTAGCGCCCATTTGGGCGGTGAAGGACTGCGAGGAGCTTGTAATTGATTTTAAGCTTGTTTACGTGGCTCGCGTGATCAGCCTCACGCGGATCCCATTTCGGGATCGGTATTGTCCGCTCCGATTTAGGGGGCGAAAATAGATGTTATCATTGTTATCCTTGGCCGGAAAGGAAAAGGCGAGCGTAAAAATGACAAAGGCGAACACCCATCTTGCAGGGAAATAAAATGATAAACTACCACTGTCGCAATATAAAGAGGCGAGTTTAGGTTTTTTATTGAACTGCGGGAACGCCGACCTTATATTTACTTTTTACATCAATAACTCGTTCAAGTAAAATGGTAATAAAAAGGCTATGATTCAAATTTATTTTATATTTTTTAACAAGATGACAAACAGCTTTTTCTATAGCATATTGTAATGTTGCCTCAAAAATTTCTTTCGTTTTATTCATTTGCGTGCATGCCGAATATTTTAAGTTTTATGTTACATTACTGAATTACAGCGATGTGAAAACGCCCTGCATTGTCGTCGCACTTTAACGTTTTTTAACCCTAATCTAGAGTCGTCGAGAAAAACCTGAAGCTATTTTAGGCTTTATTGGGGGAAGGTCGAAAGACCGCCCTATTAGGTAATACAAGTTAGCTTTACATAATCAAGAATGTCTTGGATGCGAAACTTGAGGGAATGGTTTGGATGCACCATCAACGAACTATTCCTAACAGCTATAAAAAAGATTAAAGTCGTCCTGATGATATCCAATCTCCGATAGGAGTGGCACGCAAAGAAGAAGAAGAAATCAAGAACTAACCATTGTTGACAAAATGAGCCGAGAGTACGACCGCACAACTACTGTGCTAGAATTTTCCCGCACCAGAAAATACGCACAGAAATTATTGCGTGATTTGGTTACAAAAAGACCCAAGTTGTGGTCAAGAAGTATGGAAATGCTAACAGGTCAACTAACGGCAAGCAATCTGATCGCAAGAGAAATGATAAATTCCTCTGCAATATTTTTTTGTTTAATTTATGGAATTTCTATTTACAATCTTGGTTACACTTGGTTACTTTGCTAAAAGCACATAGAATTATTCAAACTGTATCAGAGGCTTTAGTATTTATGTGGTAAATCTAGAGATTTAAACCTTTTAAATCTATGAATTTGCGCACTATTATATAACATATTTACCGCGCAACCATTTGGGTGACTTGATAGTCTGTTTAAATAATTGGCATTGCACTTTTGTGTTTCGTTTTTATTAAATTTACTTTCAGATAACCTAAGATGTCCGCGTTTCTAATGAAATGAAACGCCACTAATTGTACGCAAATTTTTGCTTTGAAACTTCTCTACTATTTGAATTGTTGAGTTGACTGCGGTACCCTAGAGCTGAAGACGATAGGTCCGAATAAATTTAAAAGCCATATTATAAACTTGTTTATTTGAAAAACTTAACTTAGAGTTAGTTCAGCTCGTGCATTCCAAGAGAGCGTTGCGTCATCAGTTCGCGTTCTGCGTGACATGTATCAAAATTTGTCAGTGTGCATCGCCCGTATCGAAAAAACCAATGTGTGTATGGAGCCTCGAGCCCCTCATTGGTATAACCTGGGTCACCTGGCTTGCAGCTCTCACCCGCCGCTCCTGCCGCCACAGTCGCTATTTCGAGAGGAAGAGCAGAGCTGATATAACAACTTTTATTATGCTATACGAAACTAAATAAGTTATATAGTCATTAATCAAACTTCTGGAAACAATCGCAAAAAAATAACTATGAAATTAAAATACTAACTAAGGAGGAGACAAAAATTTTGCCAAAAACTACCGAAAATGGCAGTATAATAATTAAAACGCTACGAGAAAAAATACAGAATTCTATACATACGAAAGAAAAAATGAGCGTAACTTTAGATTAATCCTCAAGAATCTTCACTCATCAAGCAACCCAGATGATATAAAAGAAGAGTTTAAAACCCAGGGGTATGAGGTTATGCACATTGCAAACAACACCAAAGAATAACCAAAACTCCATTACCCATGTTTCTTGTGGAACTAAAAGCGGCGGCAAATAATAAAGACGTTTACAATATTACTGGATTAGTACATTCTAGTGTAAACTTTGAACCAGCACTTATTAAACGTGAAATACTGCTAGATGTCAACGATATGGTTATACTAAACCATCCAACTTTCCAATGTCCATGAAAAGTGAAAGATAGCAACGTTAAGTGCGTTAATGTAACGGTAACTATCCGGCCAATTACAAAAGATGTTAAATAACTATCAAATTCAAAAAAAAACTTTCAGAGCAATTAGACCAATTAGACTGCTAGAAATAATAACAACAATCTACCTAATCTAATAATTTAGTTGCGCTACAATAATGTTAAAAACCCTAATAAAGCAGATGGAAGCTTTAATAAATCTTTTAACTTTGTCGTCACAAAAATAAATCATGACCCTAGAGCTTAAGATAGTCGATTGGAATTCTAATAGACTAACAAACCATAAAGATGAGCTAACAGCTTACCTTACAAACCAATCCATCTACATTATGTTAATACTGGAATCTCACTATATAGAGAGAAGTTGTCTAAAGATCCCAGGCTACACCATTTATGCCACACAATATCCAGAGGGCACAGCACATGCTGACTGGGCAATTATAATTAAAAACAAAATCAATCACCACAAGCTACCTAAATACAACCCAGAACTTCTACAATCAACTACAATTACGATTGAAGATTGAAAAGGACCTATTAAACATATCATCAACCTATTGTTCTCCAAAATACAGCATTAAGAAGGAGCACTTTGAGAATACTTTAAGACATTAGATAAACACGAGCATTGAAGATCAAGAGTGACCACTACGAAAGGCAGAGGACTACTAAAAGCAATAACAAACAAATTACGATACTACCTGTGTTCAGCATACTACTTGCTTAGAACTGCAGCAAGTTTACGAACTGAGATGATAGCAGAAGAACAGTAAATAAAACATAAACACTATATACCTTTGAAAGACGATAAGGATTTAATAGCGGCAGTGGAATATATCAGCAGAGTAATCCAAAAAGCAGCCTGGAAAATAACTCCAAAGAAAATGCTAAATAATATACACCCAATTTGTCCCATTGAAGTTAAGAAGAAAATAGCTGAAAAGCGCAAACAAAGAAGAAAGTGGCAAACAACAAAACATCCCAAAGACAAAAGAAAAATCTATCGACTAACAACAGATCTCAACAATTTAAGGAATCATTTGATCCAAAACTAGCTTAAACATCTTTCACCTACAGAGGCAACAGAATACTCGCCGATACGACTAGAAAACGATAGTTGGCCTAAAAGTAACCGTGACAAAAATGCCGCCTTTGCAACCCACTTGACAAAAGTGTTTAGTCCATTTGAATCGCTATTATTATAATTATTATAATAACTACAACTAAAGAAAAACGATATCTCGATGCACCCTTTTAATTGTGCCTTCTAGAAAATAACATCATTCCCAACCTTCAATTTGGCTTCCGCAAGCAACACGCCACAATTGAACGAATCCATAGAGTTGTGGATTAAAAGACTTTAAAAATAAGATAAATTGTTCAATTTTATTCTTCGAAGTCGTGCAGGCCGTCGACAACGGCACGAAGGCCTGATTATTCAAAATTAAAAGGCTACTACCGCCAGACTACTATGCAGTACTTAAATCTTATCTTACTAATCTTTTAGTACAGAGATTTTTTGCCTTTTTATGCCCAATCAAAGCTGGTGTCCCTCAAAGCGTTCCTATATATATTGCATACTGCTGACTTTTCTTCCCCACCAGAAGCTGTAGTCGCTGCTTTCGCTGATAATACAGCAATTCTTTTATCGTATTTTGATCCGAATATGGCAACTGGTTATGTATAAAATTGTTCGCACAACTTAGAAATATGACTTAAAAAATGCCGTATCGGCATAAACGAAACTAAATCAGTCCACGTAACTTTTACGACAAGAAGAAGGACCTGCCCACCCGTTATATTAAATAACTGACAAATACCGCAAAATGACAATGTCAGATACTTAAGTATACATTTACGTAGGCATCTTACGTGGAAAAACATATTTTTACTAAACGAAAGCAGCTGTGTTTAAAGATTAGGCAAATATACTAATTTGTTGCAAATCTCAGCTGTCTTTGAAGAGTAAAATATTACTTTATAAATCGATTATATGCCCTATTTGATCTTATGGGTTACAAATATGGGAAACTGCAAGCATATCAGACTTTAACTTTATTAAAATCCGAACAAGGTTATACGTCAAGACCTAGGTATTACTACGGTAAAGGAGGAAATATAAAAGTGCAGTGTTCGCTATTCTGACAGAACAAGTTCTCATCCTAATTCGTTGGTTAAGGATCTATTAAAGTCTGGCGACGGAAAACCCAGAGCTAAAAGATTTAAACCAACAAAGCCACCAAATCGTTTTGTATAAGGTGTACCGTGGTGTTTAAGTTATTTGTTAATTACTAAATCTGTTTGTATTAATATGAGAAAATTTTCGATGGAATATTTTCTATGTGTCTTATATAAAATGTCAAACCAGTTATTGGATGTTACTAAGTGACAAATTGTAAACTTATAAATAAAATTAAAAAAAACCCTCAAAGTTACGTCCCATCATCCAATTGTGTTTTCTGAACTTGAAGGCCAGCTTTTTGTTTTTTTTAATGTGACTTCTCCTCGATAGTCCTTTGTCTAAGTGTATCCCTAGGTACTTAACTTTATACACCGGTGTAAGTGGGGCGATGTTGATCAAGACTGGTGATGTATTGCGTTTGCATTTGTTAAATGTAATTTATAATGTCTTTATTGATTTTAATCTTCTATTTATGAGCCCATTTTCCTATTTCGTTCAGGTTTTGTTGAGGGATAGTGACGACAACTATTGAATTTTTGTCTTTAACTGATACTGCTGTATCGTGGGTAAGGTTGCAATAAAAGAACGTCTACTCGTAAGCAAGTCTGATGAAAACTGTAAATAGAGCTTGGGGCTTAGTATGCTCCCTTGTGAAACGCTTAATTTAATTCAATGCAGGTCTGTTACTTCTTGTCCATATCTGATTTAGAAGTTTTTAGTTTGAATAGCAGTCTATCGTGCCACATTCTATTAAAGAACTAGCTGTTGTCTAAAAATGCTGCTGTGCAATACTTTTTTTCTTTAAAGATTTGGTTTATAATGTCGCCTATTCTGTGCACCTGCTTTGGGGTCGAATGGCTTTTTCTAAACCAGAATTGATAGTTTGAGATTTAGTTTTTCGATAGTTGTCTGGAGTTTATTTGTAAGCAGCTTTTTTAAAAGTTTGCTTAGTTAAGCTAGTAGGCTTATGGACATGTAATAGGAGACTTTGTTCTGGGGTTTGTCTGGTTTTACAGTTAGAACCACCCGCGAGACCTTCCATTGAGCTGGGAAGTGCCCTAGCCTTAGTACAGCGTTGTATATTATTATTAGCTTTACTAACTCTCACGGGGCACTTATTTAATCAGTTGTCCAAAAACAAGATCGAAAATTAGAGATTTTTTGGTCATTTCCTAAATTTCTTTAACAGTAAATAAGTCTAGAAGTTTTGACATTTAAACCGGTGCAACAGTTTCTGTTATTTCTATTTCCATTTTAGGGATGGAAATACTGATTCAAATAGGTAGCAAAAACTTCAGCTTTCTGTTTGCTTGATGGCGCCCAGAAACCAGTTTCTTTTTGTATGGGTAGAATGGGCTGAATTTTTTGTTTGATATTTTTGGTTACTTTTCAGAGGGTGTAATCTGCGTCAGGGATAGCATTCAGGTTAGCTGGAAAGTCTTGGAACAATTCGTTTTGAGTTCTGAAGATGCGTGTTGCATCGTTTTTTATCAGAAGGGTATTTAGTACCCTGCCATATTCTACGTAACTTCTTTTTTCTGTAGTTTTTTTGCTATATTATTACTGGGCGTTGTTCTTTATTTCTTTTCATTGAGACTTCTGGGGTAGCTTTTTAAGCAGATTTTTGAATTGTCTTAATTAAATATATTACTGCAACCTCTTAGTCTACTTTTTTAGTAGGATCTTTAAGTCAGCAGTACTGTGCACTAACTCCAGTCAGTGTTTTTATTAAATAATTTATCTGGTGGGCTTTTTACTGCGATGGAGGTATTTACTGTAGCTATGACCAGTGAGTGTAAGTCCTAACACGATTTAATCGTAAAGTAACCAGGAGCGGTATCCTTCGTAACAAAGAAATCGGGTCCGTTTCTTTGGATCGCTAGGCCAGTGAGTAGGTTCGTTTGCTGAAAGGCGGAAAATCTTTCCTCTGCCAGATAGTGATAGTTGTGAAATCCACATTGTGTGTTTTGCGTTGTAATCGGCTCCTGCCCTGAAACTACCTAGGGGAGCTTATAAAACCCTTTTTGTTTGTGGGATAGTTTGGAAAGCAATAAGCAACGGAGATTGCCATAAATCCGTGCCAATCTTCTACCATAAGACTGGTTGCTTGTAAGAATTCTTCTTTAAAACCTAATAATTAATAATGTTTGATTTGTTTTCTAATTAGGATGGCTGATACTCCTTTAACAAGTATCTCTGTATCAAGATGGTTAGAATGTAAAATTTGGTATTTTGAAAATGTTTGTTTTTGGAAAAGTGGGTTTCTGATATAAACATTACATCAATTTTATTGTATTTAGGAAATATTTCAATTTTCTGTTTATGGTTGGAGAGACTTTTGCGTTACATAACGCAGTTTTAAATATTTGGGCTGTTTTACAGCTTAAAGAAGTTTGATTTGATTAGTCAGTTTATTTATGGTATGCTGTTATGTTTGAATAATTTGTTGTATCATCTTTGTAACTGCAGTTAGATCGTTTGTTAGAGTGTTGGTTGTGGGTTTATAGTATTATTTGTTAGAGATATTTTGGTATTGGAATAGTACATATTGGGGTTTGATACGAAATGTTGCTTGAGGGCCGCTGCGAATGTTGGATGCTGTTGTTATCTTTGACTTGACTGTGTTGCTCGATTTTGTTGCGATGGGCAACGTATTGGCTGATTGTGATTAAGGTCGATTATTTGTGGGTGGTTTAAATGACGCCTACTTAGAATGTCGAGATATACTTTACACCCTTTGTAATTCGCGGGGTGTTTGTCTTTACACAGTACACATGTTGCTGGTTTGCCGTTTTTTTTTTAATTTTTGGAAAAAGAACGATGGTTATGAAATCCGGTGCATTTTACGCAACAGACTGGTCTTGTGCATCTATTTCTTCTGTGACCATAGCACTGAAAGTTTTTGCACTATCGGCTCTGTATTTTTTCCCGGGTCCTTCGAATTGAATCACTACATTTTTCACATAGTTAATTTTAAAAGTTTTTATTATTATCTTTGCGCTTTAAATCTTAAAAGAATAAGTTTTTTTAATGTTTGTTATCTTTATTTATTAAATTCGTTACATTGACGCCTCACGACGTCCTTTTTTTAATAATTCAGTGATTGTTTCACGTTTTGTAGAGTGGTGCATATTTCTTAATACTACTCTGTACTACTTTTCCTCTTTGAAACAGTAAGTGTGCCGTGCTACTTTGTTTGTGTCGAGTACGTCTCGCATCTTTTAATAATCGGTTATGATTTTTATTTGCAGCTTTACCTTGCTACCGTTTGTTAACTGATACCAATAGTTTTTATGTGGGTTTTAATTAGTTTTATCAATTAATGCTGTAACGTTCGCGAATTAAAAAATAAAATGGATCAAGATCCTGGAAACGCGTAATTAACCTGCCAAAAGAAATGAGCGTGGCTAGATCGACTCTAAGTATAGCAGTGCACCAGAACCTACACTATAAGTTTTTTGTTCTGAGGAACCGCTAATTTTTTACAGAGAAAAGATCAACACAAAGTTAAAGGACCAAGCACGACAGCGCTGGCATCTTAAACTTCTTTCCGGAAGGAAAAAATTAAAGTGCCTGCCGTCATGCATTCCGCTTCTGTAATGGTATTGGAGCTTGTAAGCAGCGTAAAGGTTATTGTGGCTTCCCACTTCTTTAAAAAAGACCTTGATGTGACTGCCAACAGCTATATTAACGTGTTGAAGATAGTTCTCAACCCCTGTCTAAGATAAGTGGCCACTGGGCAAAAAATATGTATTTCACCACGACTATATAACAACTTGCATTAGCACTGGTTCATCGACTTACGGCTACCCTTCAGCTCCAACTGCAGTCTACTTGGCTACTAAGTGTGAGTTGTGGTCAAAACGAAGATCAATGTGAATCATCATAAGACCGAGGACAGCTTAAGGGCCTCCATCATGGAGGTAATAAAAACTGACCTGCAACAGGTTTATCTTTCATTTCGAGAAAGTTGTAGCCGCTGACGGTGGACATTAAATAATATGTTCGCAATACTATTTACTTTAATTGTGCTAAGGGTTATGTAAGCAAATTTACTTTTTTCTTGTATTTTAATTTGTTATTTCCATTGTCTGTTCATTTTCCTAATCTATAGAAACGATATCGTACTCTTCGCATATTTCTTTGTAATCTTGTTAATTACTTGGTACTTATTATTAGATCAGCAATAGTTATACTCGTTCGTTTTGTAGATAGTAACTTAAACCGAACTTTCCTGCAGCAGGCTAACTATTTATTAAATAATGTTAAAAATAAGGTATAAGTAAGGTCTGATTAAAACTAATTATTAGTATAAATTTAATAGACAATGTAAGTATATAAATACTGTAATGACCTTCAAAATTCAGCCAACTTATAGATATTGTCCTAAGTTGTCAATTGATATCCAGAACGAGTAAAATTATCAGATACAAAGCAATGAGAAGTAACTTTTCGCCATAAAAAAGGTCTTTCTAGTTATGAAATAGCTGCCAAAGTGATATCAGTCTTCAGTTATACGAATTATTGAAAAGTAGGCTGAGATGGAGAAAACTAGTAATAAACCGTAGTGAACGTCCAAAAAAAGTTCTAGTTTGAGATGATACTAAGATGGCCAAACTTAACTGTACTATGGTGTGAAGCTACTGCTGTCGGTGTATATACTTTCACTGTAAAGCAAAGACTACTTGAATATGAATTAAGGGAGTGTATCTCTTGTTAAAAACAGGTGTTGTCTTATTTCAAAATATTACCTAGAAAGAAACATTTACCAAAATGCATTCTGTTTACAATTAAGCATCTTATCGCTGTAATGCCAATTTCACGAAGAATATTGGAATACTGCTAAGTACTTTGTTGATTAGTGATAATGTTTGTACAGATATAAAGGTTTTATTTGTTAAGGAGATAATGCACCTTATCGAAGGGTAAAACGAATTCCATTTTGGATGAGCACTACTTAAATTAACAGTGCAATTTCCTAATTAAAATGCCATAGAGAATCCTTGAAACATAAAATTAACCATCATATCTAAATACAAACACACAACAAATGCATAAATAATTGAATTTCTATTGAAGTATCGTTTTTTGTCCATGATTATTTATAATGACTTAACTAGAAATTGTTTTGTAATTAAATATTTTTTAATTCCTTTATTTGCTGTATTTTATTAATACATCTTTGTGACTACCTGATTTTTGATGTAAAAATATTTAGCACGAAGAGCATCACATAGTTGCCCAATTTAAAAGTAATGCTAGACTTTTTACACATTTTGTTCTACTGCGTTATTCTATTTTTCAAAGTTCTCATACCTCTGTATTTTCAAAAATTTTGGGATTTTCTACAACAAAATATTGTCCTAAGTGCATTTTTGTTATTCATTAAATACACATTTTATTGTGAAGAGAATACTGTAATAAAAGAAATAAATAATAGTTAAAAGAGACAGTATCAGAAAAATATGGAGAAAGAAATAAAAAATTTTTATAATGTTATATTTATTTATTTATTTAATTCACTTAGGGTTTAATATTACCCACTTGAAAAATAACCTCTTGTCTACTCAATCGGTTGTACAGTTAAAAATTATATATCGTTGAAGTAATGGTTTCGCCTTATAGAAGCAGTTCATAACAAATGCCTTCTTTGAAACTCCCCCAAATAAAAATCAAAACTTTCTGCAGATGAAAATCAAACTTTGCTATGATTATATTCACAAACAATACTGTGGTCTTGATCAAGTCTACATCTGTAGTAGATGGATAGCTGTTAGAGATAGATATCTCAACCAAACTTCCTAAACCAAATGCAAACTGTCTTACGGCAGCGTTTCTACATACAGTGCAAATTTACTTTGCATTTTTGTTAGTAATATTACCTGTTTTAGAACAATGCAACATATTATCCTTTTAATTTAAAACTTAAAGGCATAGAAAAGAGCGTGTATAACTCTTCAATTCAAACAAAAGACATTCTATAACAGTTAGACGATAACTAAAAGAAATTATATCAACATTTAAGAGATAAAGCCCTATATTGACTATAGTACTACTAAGGTGTGGTTGATGTAGTAATCAGCAATATCAATATAGAAAAGTATAAAATGCAAACATTCCACAAATTGAATGTTTTTCTAAAAGTACATAAGTCAAAGATATTTTTTCATAATCTAAGAAAATGCTGAAAATTATAAACCAAACTACTGTAAATTATTAGAGCATTTAGTTGAAAAGTCGCCAAGGAATCCACGATAATAAAATTAACACATGCAAACTGGATAGTTCTGGTACCAGAGGTAAAAGACTAAAAAAAATTTAAATTAAAAGAATCCTAAAAAATAAACCCAAATTCAAAACGATATAGAAATTACTACTAAATATAATAAATGGTAAAGTAGCAAAAATATTTTTATCAATAGTAAACGTAACGGTAAAAAATTAAGGAAAACTGACTATATAAGGAACAAGTTGTACCTTTGTTAATAAAGAAAAATTGTATTATTAATAAAATGTTCGCATAAGATTGTATTCTTGCTTCTAATACACTCTCATCTCAAAAACTAGCATAAAAAAGTCCTTTCACTTGACTTTAAAATCTAAATAATAAAATTAATAGCATCCGTTGCGTTATAGAAATGTTTAGCAATATTTCTGCATTAATGACGTAAGATAATATGTTGTTAAATTAAAATCAGATATAAGATTGTAAAACTATTAAATAATTTAAAGTGAACGGTGTTGTCAAAAAGTTAAAAACTATAAAAAACTTTTTGTCAATTAATTTAAAACTACACCACTGTGTTCTACAAAAAAATTAATTGTATAAAATTCGGAAGAAAAATAATGAGACTAACAACATTATGCACTACGTACAATTTTGAAGTTAAACTTAATTACTTAGACTCAATTACTTAAAAAAATGAAAAGAATACAAACAAACACTTCAAAAAAGATTTTATAGAAGAGCGTATAGGAGAGAATATTGCGAAAATAATAAATAAAGAAATAAAGTGTAGAATTCTTAACTTATATACAACAAGGTAGTAGTTAAGTAAGGTACTTATCTTTAAATAACTGTCAAATTTCGAAGAAAAATTAGTATCAACCGTGCTTTACGATACCAAATAATTCAAGGCTTTTGGGATATGCTCAAAGATATGTGGTCAAAGCAGATAAATTCCTGTAAGTTATAGATAACCTTTAGTAATGAAAAGCTTACTTCAAGAATAGTAAACTTTGTTTGAATATTACATTAGCCAATATTTCCTTTATGTAGATTAATTTAAGTCACAAAAATCTTTTTATTTTTAAATTTTAAAAAATAATAAATGTTGGGGTATTCTGAGAAACGTTGAGGTGGGGTAATAAGAAATATTTTGAATATTTGAAAAGATAGCAGTGCAAATTTAGAAATTATTTTTAAATCATTTTAATAACTGAAAATCTTTTCAAAGATTAAAAGCAAATTACTTTTAAAATACTATAATAAAAAAATATGCGTTTTAAATGTACCTGTCAATATAATTTATAATTTAAACCAAATAGATTACTATGCATACTATATAAGGTTGTCAAGATATATCTGGAAAATAATTACATGATGAAAATAATCTACTGCAGATCAATACAACTGTCTCCTTCTCCATATAGGTCATTTCTTCTATGATGAGAATCCTTAAGATGCTCTTGCTGGTGTAATGCCTACCATTGACATTCTCCTCGACAACGCTCTACATGTAATAAGTAGGGGGGATTGCAGTCGGAGTTGGAGGATGGCCAAAAGTCGAGCGACCTGTGTAATATGAAATTCTTGTATAGACATTTTCGATATGTTGATATATTTATCGCTGATCGCTTTTAGATCAAAAGATTTCGGTCGAAAGACTTATAGTGCAGGTTCTGGTGCACTGCCAGACTGGCCGTTATTTTCTCCACGCCCATTTTTTGCCAGGTCAATGTTGTTCCGCCAAGAGTCTCTTTAATTAGGGAACTAACGTATCAATTCTTTTGCAATCAGATTGCTTTTGAGTTACCTTGTGAGCAGTTACCTCCTTCTGGTGATCAGATTTCCTATATTTCTGGGCCTTCTATCCAAATCATGTAAAAAGATTTGGGTATAGAAGCTCTGCGGTTATTTTATTGACTATCGTAAGTTATTGCTTATGTAAAACTAACTTGTGTTATCTAATACAGGGTTTTGGCTTTCCCGCAGTATAACTTTAATAAATTCGAGATTTATTTCGATAACCCTGTACATCACATTAGTACTTTTTGGACTAACAAAAGAAATATTTATAAGCCTAAATAGTTAACGGTGTGCCTATAGTAATAATCTATTGTGTGTGGAGCATTATATTGATTTGATTGCTCAATAGTTGTAGAAGATTATAGAAGAATATAGCATCTAGCAATTATTCACCCACAATATTAACTCGCATATTAATTTGGAACGAATATTGGTGTCTGATTTATATTTATTAAAGCATTATATATATACAAACGTACAGATAAATAATTATAAAATATACATTACAAAAAATGCTTTTATATATGCCTTTTTATTGGGGCCCACTTACTGGGGCTTCAGCTTCAAAGACTTTTTGTGCTTACTAATATGCAACCTTACATATTACGATATGACATACATCTATGACTGTTCAGCAAGACTCGAAATCGCCCGGGTCGAGTTCCCGAACAGCGGAGCAATGCTCTTGGGAATTGGGCTACAACGTTGGCTCTATTTATTCCTTACAAATAGGTCATGACGGTAAACTAAGCGCTTTTGAAGATAAAAGTTAACTGACCTGCAAAAAGACTGCTGCTATTTATTTTGTATTAATTGACTAGAAGTTAGTTAACTGCACTAAGCCATATTTCTCTGATAATATAGTAAAAACCTTACTTAAAAACCACCCTCGAAACTGTATCTGAGCAATATCATCTTTCATAATAAAAATTCAAATATTTATTATAAAACTTAAAGTAACGCAGATGTCAATTTCTTTACTAATTAGTGATTTGGTGAAATGATTTTCTAAAGATTAGTAGTAAGAAAAAGTATGTTCATGTAACGTAACCGATCATTGGCTACAAAGACTTATAAAATGCAATAATTGTAAAGAGCATCGAGTATTTAAATTTAATAATACGTAAGAAAAAATTTTTTGTTTGAATATGAAAATATTCGCCAAAGCTTTATTATTTATTTTATTTTAACAAAAACATCTAACCGTTTTACTATTCAATAGAATGTAAAAATTATTAAAATGTTTTTTAGCTTTTGTTGCTACTTATCTTACCACTGTTTATTAATTTTAAAACCTCTTGTCACATTTTTAAATTCCCCCTCCCTCATAATTCTCTGAAACCTGTAATTTAATTGTCTAAATGAATTTTATTTGACGTGGCATCAATTTAACTCAGTTCTTGGCATTTTTCAATAGCATTTGCCAATTTTGCCAAAATTAAAAATTAGAAAGTACGACGTAAGTCTAAAAATGTGCAATATCTTGCCGAAAAAACATATTGACGTTTTACAGTAAATGCAACGAAGTCTGACTAATTAGTTAAATTGAAAAAAGTGCTGAACTATGAAGCGAATATGTTAACTTTGCCAAAGTACACCGGCCGAACCACTAAAGATAAAAAGCTCAAATGTTGCACAAAACTAAATTTACAAAAATGATCTATGGTTCGATTTTTAGCCATTTGTGTTTTGGCCGACTTTTACGGCAATTTCCGCAAAAAGAAAATTTTTCAAAAATGCCAAAAACTGAATTTTGGCAATTTTTGGCACAATTTTGCAAAAGTGCCTAATATGGTGTATCAGCCGAACTATAATAGCTAAAAAAAAGCACGAATGCCATATATTTTTGGCCGCTAATTTATGTTGCCCTACATCTATTATAAATATATTTTTCATATTTTCTTCATTTCTGTTATAAAATATATTGTATCTAACCTTCATTTTACAAACATTTATTTTAGTTAACAAGTGCTAATGCTCTCTCTAATTAACTAACAGACAGTCCAGCCCAAACTGCTAAATATAGAAATATTAAAATTTGTGGGTGCCTTATTTATATAACTCTTATTTAAAATTCATGGAATTTTGTTTTGCCTTTTGTTTATTTTAAAACCCCAAGAAGGTGAAACCTATAAATTTTGCGAGGTTAAACTTAATATTTTTTATTTAAGTTCCCAAAAGGCATCGGGGAATCATTTTTCGGATTTGAACTGTTATCTAAACATCGTGAGAATTAAATTTTTAGATTTCCAAAGTTCATCCTCTGAAAAGAGAAAATGGAGCTGTGACATCGGCACATCAACGGATGTAAAACAGAACGAAAATTTTATTTCCGTGTTGTTTCTATTGTTCGGGTAGTTTCGTTAAAGATATGGAGCTTAAAATTTCCTAAACTGTAAAATTGGAAGAATCTTTTATAAAATATTTTATGGGATAAGAAATAGACCAGCATATTTATACAAACCTTTTTACTTGATTCATTCCCTAAGATGGTAAATTGGGATCAGGTAATTTCTAAATGGTTCAGCAGTGAGTGAAAATGAGAAGGAAAGAAAAAAAGAAAAGTAAAAAGGAGGAAGAGAGACAAAAATAGAAAGTAAAAGAAGGAAACGTTAGAAACGGAAAGAAATAAAACAAAAAAGAAGATGTTTAGGTGGATATAAAAAGAGTTAGCCGTGATAAAGTAAACAAGAAGAAACCAGTTAGAAAAAATCTAACATTTATGTTGTTGACGGAAAGAACTTAAAACCCTTTAGAACAAGTAGGAGAGGGAGCCCCAGAGTGTCCCAAATCTGTAGATGTATTAACGCTTAGCGCAAACGTAATATAAATTTTATAAGAAATTTTTCCCTAAAAGGGAAAAATAGCGATGTTTTAAGAACAAACACCATTGTTATTTAGAATCTTTATTAAAAATAAGACACGTATTTTCGCATTTTGCTAAATTGACCTATAAAAGAGGTAACTGGTTAAATTTTGCTAACTGACCATCTACATCTTCAAAACCCTCAAAGATGAAGTTATCAAGGCTGATATAATACCATGCATTATAAATAAACAAATACATCTTATTGTATTTTTAAAACTTTTTCTTAAGGGCTAAAAATAAAGGCGTGATTTTCTTTCTCAAGGGTCACCAAGTATAGAGCTGTCAAGATTGGTAATATAAAGTACTTTTTTTAAAAAATGAGTGTACTTTATAGCAAATTTCTTAAATTTCACCTTTAAAGAGATGAAAATGGGGGAGCGGGTAAGATTTCTATACAACATATTTCTCAGTGAAATTCAAAGTTAAAGTGCTTAACTTTTTAAAATTACAATGAAGGCTCTAAAATTAGTTAAAAATTGTTATAAATTCTACCTCGTAAAATATGGACGAAATTTGTATTCTTTTTAAAAATATTTTTACTTTGTTCAAAAATGTACAGGCGCGAAATTGTAGACAATGGCTAATTAACAATAACAGTAAAATGTACTTACTAAAGTTTTAAAACTGTTTCACCTTAATACCCATATGAAATGAGTATGTAGGCTTGTGATTTAAAAAATGACTATTACTGAAATTGACATTTCACAGCAGAACCTCTCTTTCGAATCAAAGTAATTTAATATTCTCGACTTACAAATAATGAAAAATGCAGGCAGGTCGCGTACACAAAACTCCATGTTTATTTGCTGACTCAATCAACAGATTAAAAATTAATGAATCGGGAAGCCCGCGATGCAAAATTCATACAATACGCCCTGAGAAGTTGCAGCTCCGCCCGGAATAAATGTTCGTCATTACCTTAAAACAGGTAAAAAATTGCAGGTGGGCTGCGTGCTTCCGCCTAGTGCTGGGCAGTAAAAATAACATAAAATTAACGAGTTCAAGGTAAAAAATTACTTTCGCCGGCAGCGGCCCCAATTTAGCCGCGGATCCGCCTTTGCTGTGTAAATAAACATAAAGTGAGTTAAGAGGCGAATATTCATGGCAGATGTTACAGAGCTAGGGGAGCTAAACGCTGCGTGCCTGAGTGCTTCAAACTTTTATTAAAATACTTTTCGTATATAAAACAAAAACCTGATCTTGTATTGGTTGGAGGGAAACGCCATAGAAATAGATAAAAATTCTCCGGCTAGGTTGCTCCTGTTTATAGTGAAATAAATAATAACAAAGAAATATCTGTTATTTTATCAAGAAGCTCTGCCAATTGGTATTAAAAAAAATCATTTTTATTTTACCACAGTATTTTTTGTAAAGCAAAATAGATCACGTATCTTAACTTGCTTTAAAATTGTAATTATAAGTTAAAAGTAGAACTATAATTTTTTCTTTTTTTCTTTAACCCTCATTGCGCCCAGTATTGGGCATAGGTCTCTCTCAAATTCTTCCATGTAGCGCGATTCTGTGCGACTCTCATCCATGACAGTCCTGCTACTCTCTTAATGTCGTCTTGCCATCTCATTATTGGCCTGCCACGCTGTCTATTACCTGTCCATGGTCTCCATTGGAGGATTTTAACGTTCCACCTACTGTCTTTGATCCGAGCTGTATGTCCTGCATATTCCCATTTCAATTTCGTCACTCTTTTCACTACATCCGCGACCCCAGTTCTATCTCTTATCCATTTATTTCTTTTTTTGTCTCGTATTGTAATTCCAATCATTGCTCTCTCCATTGCTCGCTGAGTGACTTCCAGTTTATTTTACTTGTTTCGTTAATGTCCATGTTTGAGCGCCGTATATCATTATGGGAAGTATACATTGGTCATATACCTTAGTTCGTAAGCGTTGGGGTATTTTGTTGTTTTTTAAAATATAAGCTAGCTTTCCAAAAGCTGCCCACTCCAGACGTCTTCTTCTATCTATCTCGTGTTCTCTGTTTTCCTTCCTTAATGTTACAGTTTGTCCTAGATATATATACTCGTTGACATTTTCTAGGATAGTTCTATTTATGTTTATTTGTGGGTTCTCAAGACACATTGTCATCGTCTTATTCAAATTTACTTTTAGACCTATTTTCTTAGACGTTTTTTCTAATTCGTTTATCATAATTTGTAGGTCGCCTTTGTTGTCTGCAAATAGAACCACGTCGTCGGCAAATCTTAAATGATTCATTTTTCCCCATTTACATTAATACCCCTATTTGACCAGTCCAGATTTTTAAATATTCCTTCAAGTGCCAAATTAAATAATTTTGGAGACATTGTGTCTCCTTGTCTAATACCTCTATCAATTTGTATATATTACTTATCAGTGCTGTATATCGGGAATCTATTCTAGCACATTTAAGTTCCTTCATTATTGCCCAGTGTTCAACGGAGTCAAACGCCTTCTCATAATCAATAAAAGCCATGAACAAAGGCAGGTTATATTCGATGGATTTCTCGATTAGAATTTTAACATTAAGTAAATGGTCACAGGTACCATATCCCTTTCTGAAAGCTGCTTGCTCTACTGTCTGATAATCATCTAATTTTTGTGATAATCTGTTAGTCAAGATCTTTGTTAACAATTTATACATTTGAGAAAGTAGGCTGATAGGGCGGTAATTTTGTAATAGTAATGCGTCCCCTTTTTTAAACAAAATTACTATCACGGCGTTATCCCAGTTATCTGGTATTCTCCCTTGTTGTAGGCACATGTTAAATAGGATTTTTAGATTGGGGATTGCTATTTCTTTGGCTTCTTTGATCATTTCTATTATTATATTATCATCTCCCTGCGCTTTATTGTTTTTCATAGTCTGCAGGGCATGCAAAATTTCGTCTTCACTGATCTCCGGAATATCCTCAGATCCTGCATTTACTATTTTAGAATTTTCTTTTGGCCCCTCAGGTTGTTTAATGTGCGACCCATATAGTGTTTTATAGTATTTCTCTGTAGTTTTTAGGATCTCGTCTGTGTTTCTTATTTCTGTTCCGGCGAAGTCTTTCACTACAATGATTTCTCGTTTCCCATATCTTCTTTTCAGGCACTTCATGCTTTTGTTGTCCTCTATTACTTGCTCTATTTGTTCTTCATAGAATTTTTCTAAACCTTTTCTTATCATACGCCTCGCTTCTTTTCTCACTTCTCGATATTCATCAGTTGCATATTTTCCTTCTTTATATAACTCTCTTCTTTCTTCTATTTTTTGTTTTGTTTGTTGAGTAATTTTATTTATCTTTTGGCATGTCGTCTTTGTGATTTTTTTCGACGCTTCTGTTAATGCTAGTGTCAGATCACGAGATATTTGATTTAGATTGTTATCATTATATTCCTTTAATAGCAATGATTGTCGTATGTACTTTTGATAGGTTTCCCTGTTTTGTTTGAGTGTCTGGGCATTTATCGTTCTTTTATATCTATATTTATATCTGTTAAACTTTTGAACAGTAACCTTTGCCCTTACGAGCCGATGGTCGCTTCCCGTGTTAAATGAATTTAAGACTGTGAAGCTAATAATATTTGGTATTATTGACTTCTTAACAAAGAAACCTACTCCTCTTTGACTGTCGCTTTCATGGCCGCTATACATTAGTGCATTTCCTGATGGTAGAGTGATATAGCTTTCTCCTTTTCTCCTTACTTCTGCAAGTCCCAATACGTCCCAATTAATTTTACTTGCTTCGTTTTCCAGATCGTATCGTTGTGAATCATCTAGTAGGGATCTGCAGTTATAGGTGGCTACCAGAAGTGAAGATTTCTTCTTATGTATCAGTGTCTTGTCCCTCCCCCCAGAATCCTTAGGACAAACTGAAAGATCAGTGTGGGATTCTGAGCTTTGAGCTCTACCCACCTGGGGTAATTTTGTTTTGACATTACCATAGTTAAAGAGAATGAGGGGTATTTGGCATTAAAACGCCACGCTTGCCATTGCGTGTTGGCGAGTTTGGTAAGGGATGGGGTAGGTAGGGGAGATGGGTAGGTGTAAAGGGTAGGAAATGATTTTCCCCCAAAAGTGGAGGCAAGGTCGCGTCCCTGTAATAGGTCTGTTCCATGCCGGAATCGCATAGGAGTACCTATCTGCTACCTACGAACTATAATAGTGTTAAAAAATTACAAGTTTTTCTGCGCTTGTGTTTTGATCAGTTCTTAGTATTTTTGAAAATACATAAAAGAAATATAGGGCGATTCAAAATAATCACTAGTTTACAGTTGTATAGTTGATGTTTAAACATATGAGAAAGTCGTTACGACACCGTATATTGTGCAGAAACGCATCAATATCATTGTAGCTTATTATAAAATAGCCTATTGAGCGATAAAGTTCATTTTTTATTAAATAGCTTTTTAAATTGACAGAAATAAATTTACAACAATTAAACCGTCTGTTGTGCATTACAGGTCGGAAGAATCATTGGCTCGTTCTTCTTTGAAGACAAAGCTGGCAACACTGTACTGTTAATAGTATGCCGAACATGCTAAACACCTTTGTTTTCAATAAAACCAACAATTTTGACTTTGATGACTTGTGGTTTTAATGAAATGGAGCTGCATCTCACACAGTACGTCAAACGTTCATTTCACTTCAAACCATGTTTCCTGGTCGTATTATCTCGCAGAGGGATAACATCAACTGTTCATCGCGATTTTGCAGTCAACACACCTGCTATTTATTTAGAACTAAAAATAAATGAGGTATGTACACATAAATGCTGAAAACATTATAGAAAACTTTTTAAAATAATGGTAGCATGTCAGCATAGTCGTGGAGAACATTTGAACGACATCACGTTTATAAGTAACTGTTAAGTCTATACTTTAGATTGATAGTAATAAAATTCGTATTGTCTAAGAAAAACATCTTAAAATTCAATTCGGATCACTCCTTACATCACATAAGCAGCACAGGCACGTTACTGTAATATCAGGTTGTGTAACAATTTATTTTCTATATAACCATAATTTTGAGCTCTGTCTCAGAATAGACAAAATTAATATTTTAAACTCATACGTTACGAGTTAAACGAATTGTAAATCTATATTTAAATATATTAGAATTTTGTCGCATAAATTATAAACTCGATTAAATGTGGATAGCGAAAAGTAAAATATAGAAAAGCAGAAAAAGAAATGCAAACCATAAAATCAAAATCCAACTATACGATTAAAAAATAGTTATACACCACCCGTTAATAACCACACACAGACTCAGATGCCTGTATTCCAAAACTTCTATCTGTCTTTGATTGTAACGTATTAATTTGTTCTAAAACGATAAAGGCACCATAACACACTATAAAATGTATGACAATCAATAAAATAAAAAAATGTATATACATAAATCTAGTACAGGTAGAGCCACCGATATTTGATACAATGTATGAGATACCAGCAATGTGGACAAACAAATGCGTATTGTACCAAACTATTGCGTAGTTTAGAGGGTTATATATTTCTGCCAAATACAAAAATATTAAGACATCTCTGAGAAGTGTGCGTTACATGAAGGTTCTTATCTAGAAATCTAAAAGAGAAGCTTTTAAAACTACAAAATACTAACCATAAATTGAAAAATTAGCTAATCAAACTAACACACAATAAAGTCACAGCCAAATATTTCGTCTTTAACTCCCAAAAATTATAAATTACAGACAATTCCTCTCCCATAAAACTAAACAGCGTTATAGAATTTATAGTTACTATTTGATCAGTTTATTCAGCAAAAGGCTGGCTCATATGCCACACACTGGCACACAAAATAAAGATAAAATCAAATATTTCCTTGTTCAAATTTTGATCTACTTATCCACGGACCCTAATAAGATTCTGGATTTTCTAAACCTGTTTAACACAAATGTAATTTACGCTTTACAAGTGTTTGAAATTCTAAACTTTGATCTTTAATCAGACGTATCATTGAAAATCTCAACAGTTAGCATGTTTGCCAATCGGTTTTAAACGCCTCCAAGTAACATGGTATTGCTTTACATTTTTTGTATTTACTTTTTTCTTTGACAAAGTTGATGATATCTACAGGGATGGAATGCAGTTCAGCAGTATAAAGCCATTCAATTGATATCTATCTTAGGTGTGTACAACTTCCATCTTTTGAGTTGCATTATTCAGATTAAAACTGCCTTCGGTTAAATAATTTTTCACTAGGGATGTTAAAAAACCATAAAGCTGCAGATATGACGAAAGAAATACGCTCACAATTTTGCGAGAGGCAATTGCACAAAAGAGAATTTATCGTAAAGAGAAATATGACCTTGAAGTGATAAAGATCAGTCTTGTATAATCTTAAGTTGTCATCCTCTATCCGAGAAAGGATGTGATTGTGAAATATCGTAAAGGATAGAGCTGATCTGATGTCAATGTGAACAGACCAAGGCATTAAAAATAAAAAAAAATCTGGTGTGAACATCACATGACTTTCCTTATCCTATTATTATATACCAGAGAACCCCGCAGGCTTCGTCGATGAAGCCTGATCTAGACGCCAGGCAGTCGTGTAGAACATTCCACATGTTTTGCGTACATTTAACACTACAAACAATAGAAACATTGAGAGGAATTTTCCTTGTGATCAAAATATTTAAATAATTAAAAAACGGTTAAATTTAGAAGGCAAATATAGTTATGAATGTGGTGTGCAAGTTTCAAGGAAATCGCTTTAAGCATCTAGGAGGAGATAGAATTATAAATTAAGTTAGGGAGATAAGACAAATATATATTAGATTATACCGGGTCCATCGTCTAGGCCCTGCACTGCTTTCGTCCCGGAATTTGTTATCTTAAAAAAGGACGAAGCGCAAGTCCAACACTAGAAGGCTGATTAAAATAAACAGTACAAGACAACAATAGACTCGCACTTAAAATTTTGCTACGTCACTGAAGGTATCCGTACGAGCTCGGTCGCACAAACTTCGCCATTATTGCCTGCGTGCTCCCTCCTAGCGGCCAAGCGCTCCCCCCGTCTTACCGCAGTCGGCCCGGTAGCTCACCGAGCGCGCTGTGATTGGTCCGTTTAATTAACTTTTAATCGGCCATAACTTATTTATTTGACCTCTGATCAAAAAATTTCATTGTAATTTTTTGTTCGTCTCGGTCTAATCTATCCGGTAATATCAATTTCCCGAAACATTTTATGAACACCCGGTATATTAAAAACCTTAGCTTCAATTTTTTTCGAATTCTTATTTTATTAACTTTTATTTTAAATTCATGTTTATGTCATTATAACAAATCATTTTTATTCTCATAAATTTTTTGTATTTTCAACCGTTTAGATTCGCAACCGCTTTCCGACCAATTTTGCGACCTTGCGACCAAACGACTAGGCCGATTTTTACCAAAAGCTTCGCACTGCGTCCCCTACCTACAAGTAACTTGCATACCAAATTTCAAGTCTCTAGCTTTTACGGTTCTCGAGATATCCTGTTTACTGACAGACCGACCGACAGACACACACACACACACACACACACACACACGAACCAATAGCTGAAACCAACTTTTTTGGTGTCCTGAGGCTATAACGCGTCCAGAAATGTAAAAAACTGGGTAGGTCGAATTTCCGCCGATTACATTACTTTCCTTATTATAGGATAAGGAAAGTAATTATATAATTCTAATAAGAGGGTAAAAAATAGAAAAATTAAGTAATCACTGAAAAAGTGTAAAATTAATATTACAACGAGAAAACTTAGAAATAGTGCCTAAACACACACGCCCAAATGGTTGCATTAGTGAATTTGACTTAAAAGGACAACAAGAAGAGAAATTCATGACGGTCCTTTTTAGCTCTTTGAAGGTCAAAATTGCGAAATTTAAGATTCTGTGATTTTGATCGGCCCAATAAATACACCAGACGAGATTTTCATTTTAAATCGTTGTCACTAATCCCTTAACGACGAATCAATCGATAAAAAGTCGTGTAAAATCAAAGACAGAAGAATTTTGTAATTAATTATGCTTCCTTAAAAGTTAATTTTGTGTTTATTATTAGTATAGGTTAGTTATATTTAAAAAAATATCCTAGATTTTATGTACAATGGGAAAATACACCATAGAATACTAAACCTTCATTGTTTTAGCGTACCATGTTAACCAGTCCTTGGCTGAAACGCTTCGTCAGTTCAAGGGGTTTGATAACCACTATTCTCTGAACAACATGACTGTTACAATGTAAAGTAAAACTGTCAAGTACGTTTGTCTTGTTTTCATTATTACCTCTAAAAAAAATTGATTGGTATTATAAACGATATTGACAAATTAAATCAAAAGAAAGAAGAGTTAGAAGCAGCAAAAATATCCAAAGTGTTTAAGAGTTTGTAAAAGAGGAGGATGGAATGGGAGAGACCCGAAAGGCCCGCCAAGAGTTGAGGATTAGCAGATCATCATTCTAAAGGATTATAAAAGAAGACCTCGGAACAAATTATAAAATTGTAACAAATCATACAGATACATTTTTTACAAGTTTATTGCCAGATCAACAAATGACAGTTTGTTATACATAGCATTGATAAATTAGAATACAATAACTAAATTATAATAGAATGAGACTAATTAGCAGTCTCATGGGTATGTAAAAACAATAACGATTAATAATAATGATTAACTATAACAATAATGATTGACCGTAACAATGTGATTTAGTTGTGTTCGCGATTAGGTTGGATGATATCTTGTGGTAATCTGCGTTTAAGTCTAGTGTGGATATTTGTTTGAAACAGTTCATAGTGTACCGCACCACTACAAGCACTTGAGTTAGTAATAAAGTTGTTAGCACATTTTTAATAAACTCTTCCAGGTATAATACGCCTAGTTCTTGATGTAGTTGTATGTTTCGTATGTACCATGGTGCGTTAACTGCGTTTCTCAACATCTTGTTTTGAAATCTCTGCAATTTTTGTATGTTGTTTTTGGAAGTATTACACCATACAGGTGGTGCGTATAGTGCTAGAGGTCGTAGCAGGCTTTTGTACAAAAGTACCGCACATTCAATTTTTAGTGTTGAATTTTTATTTATCAAGAAATACAATTGTCTTAGTCTAGTATAGCTTTGTGTTAATTTGTGATTAATGTGATACTTCCAACTTAACCGAGTGTCGAGGTAAACTTCTAAGTATTTACCTGCAGAATCATTTGGGTTCCAAGGTATTATACTATTGTTGATATGTACATTAGGTGGGTTATTAATTCTTCGCGGGGTAAATATTTTGGATTGGCATTTATTAGCGTTAATTTGCATATTCCATTGTTTGAACCAGGAAGACAGGCTGTTTGTTGCATGTTGTAATGCTATCACTGCATTTTCTGGTTTGGTCGCTTGAGTAAAAATGGCCATGTCATCGGCAAATGTTGCTAGCGTTGCTGTAATTTCATGTATATCTGAGGTGTATATGCTGAATAGGATTGGTCGTAGTATGCTGCCTTGTAGAACGCAAGCACAAATGTTTTTGGTTTCAGACAATGTTGAGTTAACCCTAATTGCAAAGGTTCGATTTTCCAGAAAGGAGAAGATGATGGCTTTAAGGTTAGTAGGCATATCTATATTTAGAAGCTTCTTTTTAAGACCTTCGGTCCACATTTTGTCGAAAGCCTGTGCGATATCTAAAAAAAAGTTCACTTATTCTCTGTAATTGATGACAGATTGAGTGACGAAATCCAAATTGAGATGTGGGTAATATGTTGAGATTTTCAATATTGTTAATCAAGCGTTTATGTATGATCTTTTCTAATAATTTAGATAGTGAAGTTAAGAGACTTATCGGTCTATAGTTGTTTACTTTTTTCTTGTCTTTTCCTGGTTTTGCAAACATGATTATTTGTGCATGTTTCCATGATTGTGGGAAGTAACCCTGTCTCAAGCAGTCATTATAAATGGTGCTTAAGTAGGCAAGTGCTTTATCTGTTAGGTATTGGATGATGTTGTTTGTGATGAGATCATGATCGGGAGTTTTTTTTTTTTGGGTAGTGTATCTATTATACTTTTAAGTTCGTTGGGTGAAGTTGGTTATATGCGATCCAGTATAGGTAAAATTTGTTCGACGTCGTTAATTACTTGCATAAGATGAGTTGACGTGCAGGTAATTGCAGGAGTGAAGGTCTTTTCGAGGTGTGATGCAAAAGCAGCAGCTTTTTCGGCGCGTCAAAACTATACTTTTCGTTGTCAGTTTCTGTAGTTAGTGTGGTTATTTCTTCTCTTTGGTGTAATATGTTTTTTGTTGTTTTCCATAACCCTATGCCTCCTGGACTAAGATCAGCTATCTGTAGCTTGTAACAATTTATTATTATGTTGTCTAATTCCCTTTTGATTAGGTGTGTAATATTGTTTAGAAGATTTTTGGTTATGGGGTTCTTGGTTATTTGCCATTCCCGTCAAATTTGGCTTTTAGTTTTGATTAGTTCAATTATGTATCTCGGGGGATAATTGTAGTTTTTTTTGTGGTTGTGGTTATCGATGGTTATTGATGTGGTAATGTGGTTTATGACCGAGTCTCTGTCCTCGGTGATGCCAGTCTATTTTCCCGTTAATAAGTTTTGGATTGGGTTGTTTGACAGACAATGTATTTGCAAAAGATACAAGAACTGGAAGATGATCAGAGTTGAGTTCTGTTATGACATTTTGAAACACTGGTTAATTAAAGTATTTTTGAAGTATAATGTCGAGAATATCGGGCTGGTGATCAAATCGGTAGGGGTAATAAGTGTACTCGTTTGGAGTGCGTTGTTTATTGCAAAATTTTCGAGTTTTATTCCCTCTGGGTTAGTAGCTCTACAGCCCCATAATGTGTTTTTAGAATTTATATCGTCTATGACCAATAGTGGTCCAGTTGTATCAAAATTTTTTTGAATATCTTCTTTGATTAGTTTTTTGTTTGGTTGTCTGTAAGCACTTATTATCGTAACGTGACTCTGATCACCTAGTGTAACCTTTATCGCTGTTATTTCAATTTTTAAATTGTCGATTTCAGGAAGTCGTGTGTGTTTGAATTTTGTTTTTATAAGAATCTCCACTCCTCCTGCGGCTACAGTAGAAATCTGATCATTACGATAGGTGTGATACCCTGGAATTTTAAATTTGATAGTGTCGTCTAGATGGGCCATTGTTATACAGGCAATGTCAACATTATATCGGGCTAAGAAAGCTATGAATAGTGAACTCTTTTATGTTTATGGTCCATTGAGAAGTAGCGGTAACAGAGTATTTGTGATAAAGGATTTAATTTGACTTAGATAAGGTGTTATTAGGTCTATGATGAGTTGTGTGATGTTATCGGATAATGTTAGTACATTAGCTGAATTGGTTGTATTGTTAATTGGATTTAATCTACTTTTGAGTTTTGCTGCAAATGTCTGCGTGTTGTTTACGTTGGCATATCTACGATGGCGAGCACTGGTGTTAGTTGGTTGGGTTCTAGTTCGTTGCTTTAATAGCTCTATGTGGTGCGGGCATCCCCGATAGTTTGCACTGTGGTTTCCTCCGCAGTTTGCGCATGTTGGTGGATCGCTAGATTTTTTTGCAGTCTGTATGTAGGTGGCTGCCAGCACATTTGACGCATGCTGGTTTTAATGAGCAATAATTTTTTGTATGCTCATATTATTGACAACGGTGGCATTGCGGTATGTTTTCAATTTTTCTTCTGGCTTCTACTGTAACTGTTGAATGGTACATTGAGGTTAACGAGTAAATCCGTTTGGCTTGTTCATTTTTAGTTAAATCTACTGCGCAGACTGGCAGTGGTTTTTTGTCTTTAGTATATAAGCGAGTTACTTTTATTATTGGCAAGGTTTTAATTAATTCTTCTTTTATTTCCCGGTCGGTGAGGGAAAGTAGAACATTCTTAATAACCACTGATATCGGTTTGTCGTTTGGGTTTTGATAAGTATGGTACTGTACCTCGTTTGTGGTAAAATGTTTTGTTAGTGTTCGATAGTCTTCGTTCTTGGCTAAGTTAATACGGAATGTAGTTGTGTTGTAAGATGTTGTAAATGGTCCGGTAGAGAGTTTTTGTATATCTTCTATTAATGCTTTATGGTTAACAGCATTATGCAGGTATATTGGTGTGGTACTTTAACCTTGCTCGGTGCTCGATTGTGTATTTTTCAGGCTATCATTATCCGAAGAATGTGTGGGTGCTTTGGCTGTTTCTAGATGTGGCGGTAGATAGTATTTGATGCTTCTTAAAAGATCTTGGGTGGTCCATGCGTACCGTTTCTGCACCTCATTGATAGGTGGTGATAATTTATCACATTTTCATTTATTTTGCAATTGATAATCCATTTTTAAAAAGTTGTTGGCGATTGTTAACAATATTAGGAGAAATAAGTAAAATAAAATCACTTACTGCTTGCAGCGGTAAGCGTTTATGTCAAGCGTGTCGCACTGTTATCGGAGCGCATGCAAGGCGTCCGCTCCGATTCACTGCTCGTACTCTACTTTGATACATTTAAATAAGTAGTTTAACAAGGCACACTCCAGAATAATATACAACAGTCTAGAGCAATACCTATAAAGTTGAAGTAACGTATACCAGAAAAACAAAAAGTAGAGCAAAATTACAACTGTTACCTGGCCCCGATTTCGCCAGAGCTGATGTTACCTGGCTCGGAATTTTTCGGGCAACACAAGTGCCATTTTTTGGAATTTATAATCCCAAAGGAATGTCCACCAATCCTGGACAAGTCCTGCATTCTCCAGCGGGATCAGCGTGCTTTCACCCTGAACTCTGCACCCCACCAGCAGAGTGGGACACGAGCTGAGCCCTTAAAACCTGAGCCACCAAAGAATTCGCGCTCAGTCGTCAGTCCCTTAAGAAGAAACCATCAAGTGTCATCAGGTGAGTCCCTTTTGGCTTCTTTTGCTGCTCGCTGCCCAGATCTGTTGCTCGCTGCCCGAACTTGCTGCTGCACCTAGCTCGCGGCCCGGCTTCGCTGCGCCAGGTGGCTGCCCATTTCAGCGCGTGCATTAAGCCGTAGGTTAAGTTTTTGTACATTAGCTAAGTAGGTTAAGTTAGCGTAAGGTAGGTTAAGTTTGTAAGATTGTAAATATAATTTTAATTCGTAAGTTGGAGCAGACGCTTCGTTTTTTAGCCTTGCGTGACCCAAGCGTTGCCGGTCGTAGCGTCCCGATGCCTGATTTATCACCGCTCGGGCTCGACCTAGTAACACAACGAACCCACCCTCCAGCAGATAAAACGCAGATAATGGAAAATTATCTATATCAAGAGCATCTCATCAGTCTAAATAAATTTAAAATAGAGTACTTAAACACCAATAAAATCAACAAAAAACCCAAACACTAATCGTAAATTAGACATCCAATCGGAGATGCAGAAAACAGCAGTTTTCTAAATAATCTAATCCTACCTGTAATATTAAAAATCTTAAAGCGACGTTTACTTCGAAGATTATACCACGCTATAGCTATAGCAAAAGATTGAATATTCTCTACATCAACTTAGTTTTTAAAGTGGCCATTTAACTATGTAATAGACTCTTTTGGATTATTCATATCTTAATAAGCACTTAAAAGCAAATAACTCAAGATAGGGAACTAAACGTACGCTCAGATCTCAGCCACGCCACATTCTATATTAGCTATCTTTGTTTATTTTTTGTTGAAATGTATAGATTGTCTGTTTACTTCTTTAAATGTGTAGGCAGAAGATATAATTTATCGACTACTGTTAACGTTATAACTAGAACGTTCGCAGACGACACAGTAATACTTGCCAGGAACCAAAGTACCAAAAAACATTTTTAATTTATAGAACCATCTAGAAGAGCTATAAGTTTGGTTAGAAAAGTTGAAAATACAAATCATTGAGAACAGGATCGTACAAGTTACATTTATATTAAGAAAATGCCAATGTTCAATAGTTTATCTTAATTTTGTATGAATATAAAAAGAAAAATATATATAAAGGAAAAAGTTAAACTTAAAAGTAAAAGAAATGTACTGATTGGTAGATAAAAGCTCCCGCTCATTATTAGAGAACAAATTATTATTGTACCTATATAGAACTGTCTTCATACATGTATGGATTCATGGAACTGTGCTTCGTAAATCTTTGAGCAAAACTAATATAGCTATAATACGAAAATGCTTTCTACCCAAATAATACACAATGACTTTAAAGACGCTGTTAAAAAATAACCATATAAAACTGGAGAGAAAAAAGAGCCTTCTTTTCTATCTACTACTCGAAAAACGTAACAACAGATGTTTGAAAAGAAGCTGACGAACTAACTTGAACTGGTTGAAAAGGGCACTTTATTAGAAGGATCCTGATCATGTCATAGTTAATACTGTAATTACTAAGTACTTACAACTTCACATTAGCTCATTCAGTATGATAATAAACTTAAGTATATCCTGTACAAAAAGAATGTTGTTTGAAACAAATTTGCACAATTATACAATATACAATACAAAAAACAAAACATTAAGTAATAAAATTTAATTTTTGATAATAGAAAAATTGAGATGCTAATTAAAATTAAAAAAATTAGAAGTAAACAAAATCCAAAAGATTTAAATAATTGTTATCTATAAAGCTTTTTATGAGTGCAATAAACTTTTAAAAATAAAAATGAGAAAAATAAAATAAAAATTAAAGCGTGCTACTGGCAATCGACAACAAATTGTAAAATGCTTAGCCTTTGCTGAAAGTTGAAGGCAAAATCTATCCAGCATTAGTACGGCACTAATGTTTTTTCGTGTATTACTAAATTAAAAATTGCAGCGCTATTTAAAGTAGAATTAATATAATTATAATATATTTAAAAGTGATGTACATAGACGATGCATAATAGAAAATATCTGAAGCGAAAAAATAGTGTGAACTGCAAAAATGTTATCTGTAAGAAAAAGTTATAAAACGAATTTAAATATAGAGGATCCGCTGCTTTGCCACAAAGCCGTAGAAGCAAGTAGAATTCTACGCTTATAAACTAAAGGAGGAAACAAACTACAAAGTAGTGCTATAAAAGATGCACCATTCCATTAATAGAAATGAAATCTAAGCGGAAATTGAAGTTAAATTGTATAATTAGGAATAGATGAAATATTAAATAGTTTAAAAGTAAGTTATCTATCTTAATCGTTTTTGTTGATCTAAAATCTTTTTACAAAAATAAATACATCCATAATACTCAATGCATTAAAATGTATCAGTTCCCATTTGACTTTTGAAGCGGATAGACGTGCTAATCGCCGCTCCGAGTGCATGTAAGTTCAAGTGATAATGATTTTATACACAATAAACAGCTGGCCGAACGGCAAGTAAATTATTTCCCATTATCTACATTACACTCAGATTAAATATTTTGTAAAAGTAACGGACATAATAACTAATAATCACTAGGGGTTAATAAATGCTAGGAAATTAAATAAAAGGTAACTGTGTTTACCTATTAAACTTCATTAAACAAATTCAAAATGTTACCAGCATATAATGGCCCAGGAGTTAATTATAACCAAAATGGCGTACCATATAATAATCCCATGCAGGTAATTCCAATGAACAACGTTATACCGGGTATTACATTAGCTAACACACAAATGCCGCAGTACTATAACTTTCAACAACAAAGTCAATCAATACCCACTAGTAGCAACTTATTCATACCGCAACAGACCATTAACCCACCAGCCCATTCCCATCCCACTCAGCAGCAGCAATCAAACAACGAACGCCAGTACTACAGACTGACCTCAACCAGTGATGATGAAACAGAAGAAAACCCCAATGAAAACTCCAAAGAAAACCCATGGCAAAAAGTAAAACAAACCAAGCGAAGAAAAATAAATATACCCAACAGTCAAAACATGTTACTACAAAATAAATATAGCCATTTCACCGATGCCATGGAAGAAGAAACTAACACAACACAAGTAGAAAACAAGGTCCCACGACCCCCGCTAATCTTTGTCTATGGCGTAATAAATTACCAACAAATGATAAACAAATTAAATGAAATCATAGAAATAGAGCAGTACAGCACAAAATCTCTAGCTAACAATACAATAAAAATCAATTGCAATACCTCTGATACTTACCGAAAACTGATTCACTTCATGCAAGTAAACAAAATTGTGCACCATACATATCAACCGAAGGAGGAACGAGCCTATAGGGTAGTACTCAAGCACTTACATTCTACAACTAGCACAGAAAGCATTAAAAAAGAACTTAGTAAAGACGAACATCAAGTCAGAAATATTATGAACGCAAGAAAATAATAACAAAAGAACCTTTAAACCTATTCTTTGTTGACCTAGAGCCAGCACAAAGCAATAAAAATATTTATAAAATACAAAAAATACAAAACCAACTAATAACTATTGAACCACCCAAAAAAGTTAAAGGTATATCACAGTGCATGCGCTGTCAGCAATATGGTCATACTAAAGCTTATTGTACTAAACCCTATGTATGTGTTAAATGCGGAGGGACTCATAGCACGAATAATTGTACAAAAAACAAAGAAACACCTGCACGATGTGCATTATGCAATGGTCCTCATCCGGCTAGCTATAAAGGCTGCGAATTCTACCAAGGCTTACTAAAAAAATTCAACAATGCTAACAGTAGACTAAACATTCAACACAACCCATTAACAGCCATCTATACAGAAAACCAACCTCAAACAAATAGTATTCAACAAAATTTAAGCTATGCAGGAGCAGTGAAACATAACAGAACCAACGAACAAAATACATTACGCTCAACTGAGAGTAGAGAACACAACGAACATCACACAGGAACACCCTCCATCAGTCTGTGCAAATTCCTAGATGAGTTTAAAGCTATGTTTCAGCAACTCCTACAACAGAACAACATGGTGATGAATCTGCTTACCACGCTGATAAGTAAAATTCACTAAATTTCTAACAATAGCCCTGTGGAATGCCAATGGCCTTCTACAGCATAAAAATGAAGTTGAAATATTCCTTCATCATAATTCAGTGGACATCATGTTAGTCAGCGAAACACATTTCACAGACAGATTATATTTTCGCATACCTAACTTCACAACCTACATAACCAATCATCCAGATAATGCTGCACATGCTGGGACCGCCATTTTAATAAAAAGTACTATAAGCCATATCGAACTACCAAAATATGTAACCAATCACTTACAAGCCAGCCATTAAAGTAAAGACGCTCCCATACAAATTAACAGTAGCAGCAGTTTATTGCCCACCACGGCATAATATCAAAAAAGAAAATTTCAAGGAATTCTTTAAGACACTAGGGCATAAATTTGTTGCAGGTGGAGACTATAATAGTAAGCATACGTTGTGGGGATCTAGACTAATAACAACAAGAGGCAGCCAGTTGGCTAATCTCATACAGGAAAATAATTACTCCTTCCTTTCAACGGGTACACCAACCTATTGGCCGTCAGACCCCAATAAGATCCCAGATCTTTTGGACTTTTATGTAACCAATGGGATCTCGCAAGGGTATATGAACGTAACACCATGCTACGATCTCCTCTGATCACTCGCCGGTAATTGCAACAATCAGTCAATATGCTATTCATAAAAACCAACGCCCAGACTTCAAAACAAAAACACAAATTGGGAACATTACAGGAACAAAATACAAGAAGACATAAAATTGAGAGTAAGTCTGAAAACTCCAGAGGAAATTGACACCGTCCTAACCACCCTAGTAAACATCCTCAAACAGGCCGCTCAACATGTCACTCCTCACACAGAATTCCAAAATCACAAGTATATAATACCTACGGTCATTAAGAGGCTTATAGCAAAAAAAAAAGAAGAGCCAGGGCAAAGTGGCACTGTACCCATGCACCAGCAGATAAAACTGTACTAAATACATTAAATAACCAACTGCAGCGTCAACTAAAAGAAATGAAAGAAAAGTCATTCCATAATTATGTTACCAATCTCAACAGATACGACAAATCCATATGGAAACCTATAAAACATAAAAAAAAAACCTAAAGCGCCAATACCTTGCCTCCGTAACACTGCAATAGCATATCAACAGTGGGCTAGAAGTGATAAGGAAAAGGCCGTTCTATTTGCAGACTACTTTGCCGAAGTATTTACGCCTAATGATGACCTTACAGACAATGCTATAGACAGACATTTACCGATATCCCTATCAACATACCAAAGATCAAATCCTTTACTCCGAAAGAGATTGAGAAGGAAATCAGCTTATTAAATCCTCGAAAAGCTACAGGAATAGGTAAAGTGACTACAAAAATGTCAAAGGAGATGCCAAGGAAAGGATTAGTTTTACTTACTTACATTTTCAATCCTATCACAAGACTAAACTACTGGCCAAAACAATTAAAAATTGCCGAAATTATACTAATCCTTACACCAGATAAAGAACCCAACGACGTATCATCGTACCGTCCTATAAGTCTGTTACCAATTATCTCAGAATTACTCGAACGACTCCTTCTGCAAAGAATAAACTCTGACCCAATGACAGAAGATTGGATACCTATGCATCAGTTTGGCTTCCGCAATAACCATTCCACTATACAGCAAGTGCATCGAATCAGTCACCAAATAAATCAAGCATTAGACCAAAATAAATACTGTCTATCAGTTTTTCTAGATGTCAGTAAAGCATTTGATAAGGTATGGCATACTGGATTACTATATAAGATCAAAGAACTTCTACCCATCACCTACTTCAAACTGATAAAATCTTACCTAAGTAGTAGAGAATTTTGCATCAAAGTCAATGACGAGGTGTCGGTCCAACGTCCAATTAAATCTGGAGTGCCCCAAGGCAGCGTCTTGGCACGCCAGCTCTACGTACTCTATACAGCTGGTCTTCTCACCAATGAAAACACAACAATGGGTACGTTTGCCGATGACACTGTCATTCTCTCAACTGCCATTGTCCCACTCATAGCATTGACCACTCTACAAAACCACCTAGACCAAATACAGACATCGACTCGTAAATGGAAAATCAAAATTAATGAGACAAAATCTGTGCAAGTAAATTTGACACTACGAAAAGGGTTATGCCCACCATTATATTTTAACAATATATCAGTACCGCAATCTACAAGTGCAAGATATTTAGGAATACACCTGGACAACAGATTGACGTGGAAAGAACATGTAGATAAGAAACGTAAACAGATTGACTTGAGGATGAAAGAACTCCTATGGCTAATTGGACGAAAATTTAAGCTCACGCTTGAAAACAAACTGTTACTCTACAACACTGTAATTAAACCAATCTGGATGTATGGAGCAGAACTATGGGGATGTGCGAGTAAATCTAACTTAAACAAAATTCAAAGGTGCCAATCAAAAATACTTCGTATGATCACGAACGCACCATGGTACGTCTCCAATCTGACGATTCACAATGATCTAAAAATTCCTTACGTGAGGGACGCCATAAAAGAAAGAAGTACAAGACATCACAACAAACTGGAAACCCACGTCAACCCCCTGTTGCACCCACTGCTTGATGCGCAAAACGGTAGAAGACTGAAACGAAACTGGCCAGCAGATCTGAAACAGGATTAGCGAGGGCAACTCACCGGAGAAGTCCTTTTCACACCAACCACGACTACCCTAGTAATTAAAAAACAGCACATTCGCTTATAGAATGACTTGTAATTCTGATTGCTATTTAAATGATATATATAAAAAAAATAAATGTAAAATAAAAACCGCCCAAGCATAAAAAATACAGTCCAGTGTGTAAAGATGGGTTTTCTATAGTCATGATGCGTAAAATAATACTCTCTTTCTTGAAGGTAATAATTTATTATGTGGCAGGATTATATTACTTACCGACTATCTGATTTCAACAAACGGCCTAATTCGCTTAAATTGTATAGAAGAAGGGCACATCCTTAAACTTTGTTATAGAATAATTGGAATAAAAATTGATTAAAAAAAATTTTAAAGCTTACAATTGGCTCATTCTAAAATATTTTTAATTTGTTCTGCTTGTTGTAACTGCATCAATCTATTTAGTTTCACATGCTTGGAGTAATCTTTATATTTAGACTCATATGAAAGCTGTTCAAATAACTTTAATAAGAGCATTGACTTTAATGTTTTACTTTTAATACCTCTAAACAGATATTTTTAAAATTTTAAAAATATTTTTTGCTTTTATGAATAATTGATGTACCCATATACCAAAATTAAATATTGCAAATAACATCACAATTAAAAAAACAAAGAGCACGGTATGACGCAAATTGCGTCCTATTTAAAGTCAAACAATTTATTAACCTAATGAATTCTACGCATCACTCATTTTTTATTTATTTATCTTTTTATTCGGAAAATGACAGACAGTGCATGTTGTTATTGATTAAAATATTGCAAATTAAATAAACAGATGTTATGCGCTTGGCGCCATTTTGCGCGCGCTCCCTCGCGGTACCATTTTAGTTCAAAATATCACCATTTTTCTGCTATTATCTGACCATGGTTAATTCAGGTCGCATTCAAAACTATAACTCGCACCTCGTCTCTTCAAGATGAATCTAAAAAGTTCTCAACCATTAAAATCGCTTGCTTCTTCGATTCACAGCGTGTGTTTTTCTTGGCGCTTTAATAAAATAGATATCCACCGATCGAGTTATCCACTGTGGATTTATTTCAGTACAGTTGCTTTATAAGATATTTAAATATTACCGTATTAATTTCAGTTAAACTCTTTTATAATAAATAAAATTAATTGCTAGTAAACGATAACATTCACAATGTCCTTTGCTGATCTGCAAATTTTATCCGCATCTTGTAAAGAAACCAGTAATGAGACAAATGTTAAAATTTTAAATGAATTATAGTGCCAGAAGCTCTTTATTTCAAATAATGTAAAAATTCGTTGAATGCAGAAATTTAAAGATTTTAAAAGCAATCCTTGTAAAGGTACATGGTAATTTTTGAACTACAGTTACATGGATGTAAAACAAAATGTAGGCTAACACACATACATACACACCAAATCAGGATATTTTTTAATTAGGGAAGCTTGAAATAGCGATAAAACAAAAAAATGGCTAATTTTGATCAATTAACATAAATAACAGGTTGTAAATCAAAACGAATACTACCATACCTTTAATAGATTTGTTAACCTTGGTCTTGTAGAAGATACATGCAGTCTTTATTATTTAGTTTTTGTGGATATTCAAACGTTAAAAAAATATAATATATGCTATTTACTGTTTAACTAGTTATCTTAATTTTATCTTTTTACAGTAACTATAACTTTCTGTGACATAACGAAACCTCAAGTACCCTTAAAAATATCTTTTTGTGTGTAATGGCACGTGACATAAGTTTATAATACTTTTGTATCGGCTAAGAACACTGTTTTAATAGTAATATATTTCGTTTAATAAAATAACAATTTCCGTTTCACGTTATAAACGATTTGGTTGTCAAACAGGTGAGTTATAATCAGAATCTTTTATGTTGTGGCTTTGTGCCTTCTTTATATTAAAATGACGTTTAATAAGTAAGAAACAAAAAAGTCTAAGTAGGATCAGCTTTTTTCATTCGATGCCTAATAAATACGCTTGTGGCACTGATTAGTAGATTTAGTAAGAAACAATTTAACCACAAGATGGAATTAAAAACTCTAATATATCCCTGCTGGGGCAGACTCAAATGAAATAGCTTTGTTAATAGATTGTACATGCCAAAAGAAAGGCTATTTTAAGAGTTTTCAAATGAAACCAAGTAAAAAGCTACAACTAAATGCTTGATACACTTGATGTACATATAAGCAGCAAAATTTAAAATAATCAGAAAGGGTTGCGTAATAAGTGTGGTTAATTGTAAATAGAACTACCCTATAGTAACATTATGTCACCAAGATCAGTTAAAAAAAGGATTAACAATTTATAAACAATAGGCATAAACAATGAATCACTTCAAACGATTAATAAGTGAAAATCAACTTTAAAGTGTCATCTTAAAAGTTAATAAATATATTCCGTCAAAAATATTAATGTTTAATAGACAGATTAGAATACAACACCAGCAGAAGTAGAACTGCTACAAATTATAACTATCCTAGACTAATTAAACCGAGAATTTTGAAAGCCAAGGACTATAACAGCAATTGTAAAAGCTGAAAAGGACACCTTAAAGCAAAAATATTTGATGCGCGAAAGTGATCGCTAATTTCAAAGCTTAATAGAAAAGAGTTTGTACAAAAAAGCATTTTGTTGATTCATCACGGAAACTACACACCAATATAGAAAATTGACAAAAGACTAGTATATTCTAAGTACGTAATCATGAAAAAAGCAACCAAAATCAGTTTTCTTCAAAATGCACTAGCTACTCGGTCCTAAGGCCAAATTTAAAAAGTAAAAAAAACCTTATGCAAGTATAGGCTAGTACGCAACAATTTACTTAAAAAAATAACTAAAAGCATCATTTCAAGCTCAAACCTATTCCTGATATCAATCTTTAAGAATACTAAAATTTTCAAATAAAATACTTCCTTACTATCTACTGCCTTTATCTTTGACGGCTCCCCAGTGCACAAATTTTCCTAATACCTGACAAAATTTCTATCACTTCTTAAATTTTTTATACTCTTCTCCATATGTAAAGACATTATAGTCAGTTTTAAAGTTGTCTCCCTGTTTACCAACATCCCTTTACAACTTCTCAGTTTAAAACCAATTTATTCGCTGAACCAACTATACACTTTAGTTGTGGTAGCTAATTTGTTTATGTCTAATTTTAAACAAAAAACATTTGCTTTTTCTACCCAAAAATCTGCCTGTTGCATACAATTTCCATGATATTTTTGCTAATTTTCAAATTCACACCAATATCAAATTTACTATGTAAACAGAACAAATATATATTATAAAACAAAAATACTTTAAATAGTAGCTTTATTTGCACCATGTTACCCATATTAACCGCTACTTACATGACAAATCCCACTATCCTTCTGCTCAAATCCAAAGGGTTGCAGTTTTCAATACTAAAAATAAACAAAATATATCTAAACCGGGCATTCTAACAAATCCTTGTCCCGTGTCATTATAAATATTAATCAAAAAAATAATTATACAACTCTCAGACTTTTCCTTTGATTTACATCTGATACACTATTAGCAGAACAGGTGCCACAGTAAATAAATAAAGTATATAAACGGTTTTTACGATTAATTATAAAAGAACTGAGTATATTCACTTAGCCAAGACCAATGAATCAATATCGTAGAAGTATACGAAATATCATCTAGAAACTGCGAAAAAAATAACATAGACCCAACAAATATCCAGATGACATTATTTGGTCGTATGCAAAGTTCTTCATAAATTAATTCCAAAATAACTAGAAGGATAGCAAAAATTTACTTATTATTGAAAAATTCTTAATTATACCACATAATTAGTTTCGCAAGCCTTTTACAAAAAAAAAATTTCCCAACCGAGAGCTTTACATCAACGATAATCTCTACTTCCGTTATCTATACTAAGTTTATTGCTAAGTTTACTTCGTTACTTAATACATAATATTTGATATAAACATTATATTTCCTAGCTGATTGTGCAAACTAACTGTTAAATTGAAAACAGTCGACCTATCAGAAATTTTAATCTACGCAGTTACAGTAGCGTCGCTCATAACTATAACAGTTAACAAATAAATTCCAAACTGTCCCGTTATATAAAACAACCAATTTTGTCTGACAAAGAAGCTTCGAGAAGGACCATGTATGGGAAAGGATCTATGATAAACTTGTGAAACGGTTAAATCGATAATAACAGAGTTGTTATAAGAGTAAAGTACGCAAAAGCGGCTAAGTTTCCAAGCACTAAACTGAAAAAATAAAGCACGGAATAAAGATTTGTATGGTATGGTATTACATTAATTAATTTAATCCCATAGAAACACTTAATAGAATAAAATTTTATTTTATTAATCACAAACATGTTAATTGTCCTTTGATTGAGTGTTATGAAATGCATATATAATATGGTCATAGTTTTACAACGCGAATTGTACTAATTGAACTAATTTTAAATTATTCTATGCCAAATGGAAATTTTTCTTGAAATCTCCTCTAATTTTTGTCCCCACCAGAAAACTGAATTTACTCATTAGTTCTACTTAATGGAAAATCTTCAAATAGTTAAGTTGTCTAGTTGTAAAAGTCCCAAGTTTTAATACTCTTGACAAATTCAGCTTACATGCTTTAATGCCTTTTGCCTTACCTCCTCAAAAAATATTTGAACAAACTTTAGTTAACTTTGGACGGTTTAGTACACTAGCTATATTATCGTGATCAGTTATCTAAGTTTTTAAATGAAACTGAAATTATAGCGCCTTTAAAATTTTTAATCATATTTGTTTTTTCAAATGAACACTAAGAAAGTCGCGAGTGAAAATACCAAACGCGAATTAAAGTGTGGTCTTATATATACATAGATATCAGAATAACTAAAAAGAATTTTATGGCTCTGTGAAGGAATGCCGGAATATTGAAGTTTAAAATTTAGAAAGTTTAGGTAATGTTTGCTGTACTAAACATCATTATTAAACAAACTTTTGTTATCCTCGCTGAATCAATTCAATGTAAAAAGCGTAAATATAAAAAATGGTTTTTACATTTGTCCATATTGTCTAATACTTGTGTGTACAGGCTGAATATTAAATATAGGTGCAAATTTTAGTAGGCGATTGCTGATAGGAAATAGAACACAGAGATTGTATGGACATATGTATGTCCGAAATAGCAAGTACTCTTTTTGATGACATTAGTTCTCAGTAATTTCAGTCAGGGTGTTGCTCTACGTTCCTTTTTACTTCCAAATGTTCATAAGTCATGTTGTGAAGTTCCGTTAAAATGGATAATTATTACAAGTCACATGTATTGTAAATGTAATAAAAATGATTGCAAAACCGTACGGATTCATCAAGAAACCTACCCTCTTTAGCAGCAGTATTTTATGGTTTGTGTGAATTAAGATCCTTTGATAGTTAGAGTGAAGACACTGAAAGGTTGCCCTATGTTTATATTTTTAAGTTGAAAAAGCGTCGAGAATAACTCAAATAGAATTTTCAGACAGGTGAACCACCAGCGAGGCCAACCTAACGCGTTGAATATCTTACCTGTTAAATTATACTATCCATACCATTTTAAATGATGACTTTCTTTTAAATGAAAGACTTTATATCTAGTTTTTGCAATGAACTCTTATAGGTTTGATATTTTCAATTTTTTTCTTGTAAGCATAGTACCAACCTACGCATAATTTCTATGAAATTATTAGTTTATTATTTGTTGATAGTTTTACCATAACTACTCAATGCCCCAGTGCATCTGGAATTTTTGAATGTATTTATTGTTTAAACATGTGCTACTGACAGCACGGTAAGTCACGAAGAAGTTATAACAACTTTTAGTGTTAAGTTTTCTAGTACTTCCAACACCATTTCAGACAGATAGATCAGACCAGTTGGTCCTGCTGCATTTCCCCTATGGCTTCTGATATTATCTATGTGTTCATCTCAAAAGTTTATCTCTAATGTCCAAACACTTGAGCATCGTATGCTTGTAGCCTATGGCACAATGTGGATACCGTAAAATTTATAATACAATATTATTGCGCTTACAATGAGGTTTTTTGATGGAGCCTACTCGAAAGTTACCAGAAATAAATGATATGCCGTGGAATGTAATGTAATATTCAATTACAATATATTTATAGACAAATGTGTAGAGTAACTTTTTTTGTTTTCTTTCTATTATAAGTTATCCTATGACATTTGTTCCTACAGTTAGCATTCACGCTGTGCATGCATAATTGAAATAAATAAAATTATTTTTCCCATTTCAATTTAGCGATCACAGCAAAGCAACCGCAGCTTTTGCAACAAAATATATGCGTTGTTGCGAAAACTATCTTTGCACAACTTTCCATTTGAGTTTTCTTTTATCAGCTCATACGAATTAAAAATTTAGGGAGGAAATGTATCCTTATTGCGCCTTAGACTTGTTCAAAAAACCGATCGACTGATCTTTCCTTTCAACAGTTGCATTTTGAATTTTTAAAGAGCGGTGTTAAATGTTGCTCTAGATTTTAATAGTTGTGGTAATCATCCCTGATAAACAATTTTACGTGTGACATGATAACGGGCATTAGAAAATCAATTTGTGCTTTTTGTGGCTAATTCATTAATAAAGATTTTGTTTACTATAATATTGTTAGTTTGTTTTCCACTGTGTGATTATTGTGATAACTAACAACATACATGCTTCATTGCATGCCTTGATGTTGTTAAAAATTTTTTTGGTTCTTGTTTTTATGTACTCTTCTATTGTTGGAACTCCTAGTTCGTAATGTAATTGGGTATTTCTGATAAACCATGGTGCGTTTACCGATATTTTTTGTGACGTGGTACTCTAGATTGGTACTGCATAAAGTGCTAATGGTCTTATGAGCACTTGGCTTTTAGTTTTGATTTCCGATTTAATAGTGGATATCACTGTGCTAGTCTTGCATAACTCTGGTTGAGTTTATGGTTAGTATGCTGCTTCCATGAGAGTTTTGTGTCTAGAAGTATTCCTAGATATTTCACTGTTTTATCAGGGGTATTCCGTTCGATCATTTGGTTGTTGACATGAATGTGTGGTGGGGTGAGGATTCTCCTGAGCGCGAATATGTTTTTCTGGCATTTGCTTGAGTTGATTTGAATGTTTCAGTCACTAAACCATTTACATAAATTGTTTATAGAGGTCTGTAGTAGTTATGCTGCTTTTGTTTAGTCATTGATTGGTGTAATTATAGCTGTATCGTGGCTCTTACATTTGGCATGTCTGACGTGTAGATGTTAAATAAAAATGGTCTCAGTAAACTGCCCTGAGGGACTTCAGCTCGTATACTGGTAGACTTGCTTAATTTACAATTAATTTTTAACAGGTAGACATTTATTCATTTACAATTTTTGGTTGTATCAAGCCATAATAGATATACAGGTAACTAACAGTAATCAAATCAATTTGCCTATTTAATTTTTTACTACAATAAAGAAACATGAAAACAAAAAATAAGGAGATTAGTGCTTACGATGCTAAATCAAACATTAAGTTGTATTAAAAGCACAGTTTAAACTTTGTACGCATAGATAAAGAACCAATTGCTTTAGCCGTCGCTTTTACCAAAGTACATACATTTCCTAAGGTTGTCAAACAAGTGTACGGTTACAAGGTCTCACTGCGTCATTCTCTATTTAACTAGGTATAATTTAAGTTTCGCATGTGAACTTCTACATAGGATCCCAGGAATAGTTCAGTATCGCAAACAAGATAAGTTTATAATGTAAATTGGAAAGGTCTACAGTGGAAGATCCTAGGTATATCAGAATTTCACTAAGCCCAGAAAATTTACTTTTGGCGTCAAATTTGTACGTAGTTAAAAAAATGTAATGCTATTTACTATGCTAAAGTTGATAAAATAAGTTCTTGTCTTTCTAGTAATTACGTAAGATCTCTATTTCTTGACTTGTTAATTATTTATTTAATTATTCCTTCATGTCTTCCTTATAAGTATTTAAATAAAGAGATTTGTAGAACTACCGATGTAACAATTTTAAGAGTTGTTACTAGTTAGGGTAAATTTTATTTTTTTCAATCAACCTTATAGAATAATAATTCATTAAAAAATTTAGTTCATCATATTTTTAATTAGTTTTCAAATATAAAATTGTGATGCCTATCAATAAAATAAAAAATAATAAAATGCCATAGTAGATACATCTTACGTAAAATTGAATTGTTCTTGATTCTAGCCTTCAACTTCTTTGTTATTTTTGCTTCCGAATCACGTTTAGAAACTTGATTGAGCTAATACCAAAAGCTTGCGATTGGCGCAAAATGAAATACACTTATAAACACTTTCTCGTGTAATTCATTTCCTATCGTAATTCGTCTAAAAATAAACTATAAAAAGCACTTGTTGAGTAAAAGACACGTTTTAAGCCATATTAAAAATTCGTGGACACCCTTTAATTATAAAATGGAAAACATTTCCAAGAGATCTGCAGGTCATACGATCGTGTTTATAGGTAAGCAGGTGCAAGTTTTTATAAATTCACTAAATATAAAAGATTAACAAAATTTTGTTTTCAGGAAAGTGAACAACAGCAAACCTTTCTGGAAATGGTTTAAAATAAAGTCAAAACGTGAAATAACTAAATTTCTGTTTATGAGTGCCACCTTCATTATAAAAGAATATTTTCTATAGCTTTTTAAGAATCTATATACACTCCTTTTAACAATTTGTGAATTCAAAAGAGTCTTATTTTTGGAGTTTCTAGTCTCTTTAATACCACAAGCTTTGAAAAAATTCTAAATACAGATAAGAGATCAGAAGTGTATAAGTACAAATTTAATTGATATGCTGAAAGAATAAATAAGTTTTTGAGATAATTTTAAAGAAAAGATAATTAAATAAGAACTAGTGAACATTATCTTCATAGACGAATTATTCTAGTACTATATCAGTAACAGACGGAATAGAAAAGAAAATGTTAGACAAGACTTTGCGTTATCATTATCACTGTTTAATGGATATACACAATCGGGATACGGGTAGTAAGTATATTCATCCGGGGCAGATAAATTGATGCCGTGATCAGCCATGATATTATATAGTTTGATTCCATCCGGGTTGGTTGCTCTACATCCCCAGATGGTGTTTTTTGCGTTTAAGTCACCGAGAACTAGAGTAGGCTTTTCATGGTCGAATAATTTACTAATTTCACCTTCAAGCAGTCGTTTGTTTGGCGGTTTGTAGACAGAAATAATAATTAATGGGGTTTTATTTTGAATGGAGAGCTTGATAGCAACAGCTTCAATGTTGTGTAGGTCTTCTAAAAGAAGGAGGTGATGTCTAAGTTTCTTTTTAATTATTATTGCTACACCCCCTGATGCGATCACTGCTTCTCTATCTTTCCTATATACATAGTATCCCGGAATCCTAATCCTTTCTGTGATAACGACTCATTTCGACTAGGTAATACACGCAATATCAACGTTGTGTCTTATTAAGAATTCGATAAAGATTGATCGTTGGGATTTGAGACCATTGGCGTTCCAATTGGTCAAGGTTATATTATTTATTAGTGGGGAACTATTTAGATCCATTTGTTAATAATGTAGGAAGTGGTGTTGTTATAAGTGGCGTTAATTTGTCTAAATGTGGGATTAAGAACTCCACAATTTTCTGGACTATAATTGTTATGAGATCAGTTGATGCTTGCTGGTCCCTTGTGGGATTGGCATTTAACTTGAGGGTGGGACGACTAGAGGGTTGCGGCTCATTTGTCTAAGTTTCTTGTCTAGTTTGTACTGTTTGAGAGTACGTTCTATTATTTGCTCTAAGGCTTGAATTTTTCGTTTGATTTTGTCGTACTTGTACAAAATAACTACAACTTTTATAGTTAGCCGGGTGCTTTTCTAAGCAGTTCACACATTGAGGGTTGACTCCAGGTCGTTTTTGAACGTGTGGTAGCTTAAATTATTATCGGTATAATGCTTAGTCATTACTCGATAATCGTCCATGCTAGATAGATTTACTCTTAACTGCTTGTTTTGAATTACTGTGGAGAATTCTTTCGTGGCCTTTTCCTTGAGATCAAAAATGATTTCTTGGAAGTTCAATTTATCCGCATTGTGAAGGTAAATTGGCGTGATTTTGATTTGTTTTTCTTTATCTTTGTTATCTTCAGGTTGTTGCGAAGTAGATTCAGATGTTTCCATAGAGTTTATTGCTGAGGCGAGTTTTCCTTGATAAATTATTTTATTAGCATTCTCGATTTGTTTTTCAGTTACAAGAAATTGATTTTTGGATATTAATGTTTCGGGTTCAAATAAATACTTTTTATTTGGTTCAGTTACAGGTGGAGATAGTTAGTCATCTTGATAGGGAAGCCCTCCGCAGGGGTTCTTGAAGGTATGATTAGCGATCAGAATGTACTTAATTTATGATATACGTTAAAATAGGAATACAAAGTTTACCAGAGGTTGAGGCGGATAACCTCGTGGTTATCACTCTCGATAACGTTGCACTTGCACAGTCTAGCACTTGTTTACGCTTCGAAAGCCAAATAACGAATCAGGCATTAGTTATGATAGAAGAATGAAGAAGAAGAAGAAGAAAATTTATAAATTAGTATAAAATATAAAATAAAAATAAATAATAAGAAAAAGTTACAACTAGTTATAATATTAGTAAGTACCTCCTTAACTAACTGAAAATCTGGATTTTTAAAATTTTGTTCCACTATCTAAGAAAATATTGTTTAATTAATATAGACAACAATTAGTCTAATGTAATGTGGATCATAAACCGTCCCTTGTTTCACTTTAGTATACGATCAAGCCACCATCGTCTGGAAGTGTATAAAATTGAACAGGTAGAGTGTCCTCTTGATTCTAGCTTTCTATTTTTCTTTTGCTTTTGTCTTAGAAACACTTCCAAAAACATATTGATTGATACTAGAAGTAATGTACACCTTCAATATTTTCTGATGTAAAATTTATTTTGCATGATAATTATTCTAAATATAATTTAAAAGTCTCAAGCTGTCTCAAGCTGATTTAAGAAAATGGTCACAATCACGAGAAAAACTTTTTAAAACAAATTGGAAAGCCTTTAAGTAACTCAATTGCATTCATAAGTTCTTTAAATACAGTTTATGGGATTTAGATTTTGGTAATTGTATATCTGCAAAAATTTCAAAAATAGCTTAATAAGTAAGGGCGAAACATAAAGCGAAAATATAACATATCAAAGAAACTAACCAAGTTTAATAGTTTCAACAGCATTTACAGCGTCCTTTGACTTTATTGTCTACAACTGCTGAGCCATGCTATAGTAACAAGAAATTTTTGATAATTGGCTTAAAAACAGTCTAATGTTTTTACTCTAAAGATTATTTTTAGGGGTCTACAGCACCCTTCAAATGCAAGACACCTTAATAATGTCTTTTTAATCATCTCAGTCTTATTTAACAATTTATGCTACAAGAAATGCCACTTCGTTATTGGTGGAGATAGACTACCTAGTTTGTACTTGTATCTGCCGATTCACTGTAATTTAAGAATTGTTTATTGTTACAATCAATAAATAACCTTGAAATACAAGAAAAATAAAATTTAGTTATATGAAACTTAGTACAATTAAAGTAGAAGTATTAAGAATCATATTATTCAATAGTCACGACTTTTTTAGCAGAGACTTTCTCCTTGTCCATATATCTCATTATCTTTACGGTGGAGATCTTTAAGCTGTCCTCAATATTATGAAATCTCTTACTGACCTTCGCCTTGACTGCGCTCCACTCATAACAGCCAAAAGAATTATAGTCGGGGCTGGAGGGTGGTCACAAGTTGGGGAACCTATGATTATACAAATTGTATGCCCGGATTTTCCTTACCTCAAAAGCCCGAGCAGCATTACAAAGGCGAAAAATCTTTTATGCATAACAATAAGATACTTCAGAAGTATCTTGGAAGATAAAACGGTCATTTTAACGATTTAGCTTCCTATTTTAGATGAAGTTCTTATTGTCCAAAAATAGTTTCAAGAAGACAGCCCTATCGCACTTAATATCATTCAACAGTACTTGAGCGTCGTTTTTCTCAGTCGATAATCGACCTCACCTCACCAATTTTTTTGACAGGTCAGTCATGCTCTGTTTGGGAGCCTGATCGATCTTCTCTTTCAATTTACTGACTAATTTATTACTTTTTTGGCAACAGGTCGCTTGCTGTAAATTTTCCTGTTAGCAGTTACCACTCTACGTATTTTTATAGTCAAACTACGCAATAATTTCTGTCGACAATTTTCAGGAGTAAAAGTATTTGAATATAGCAGCTCTGCTGTTGTACTATTGGCTTATTTATAATAACCATATTGTGTCACCTAATAGGGTATTGAGCATTAGCATTAGACGCTTTTTAACGTTTCCGCTATTTAACCTAAAATATTCCAGTTTTTTCTTAACTACCCTGTAGAATAGAAATTAGTAAAACCGAACTGGACTGTGTCATCCGTGTCAAATTATTACTGACTGACGTATAGGACGTCTTGGAGCTTATTCAATATTGTTAACAATAGTGGCACATAAATAGGGTCCTTAGCATGTTTCATAAAAATAAATTACAAGGCATTAAGTCGGGAGGCTTAGGCGACCATCTACAGAACGTTAAGTTATTCTTAGAGCACCCAGTCTAGAGGCACACGAATACATCGCTCAAGTGGCAACGTACATAAGCATATGAATGAAGTAAAGCCACATTTTACTAGAACATGGAGTTGCCAGAATCTTCTTTCAGTTTCAGAAACAACCACTATTGAAACCGTAACAGTGTTCTCATTGAAAAAGTACTGCACAGAAGACATTCAGTTTTGAGAAATTTCCTGCAAGTCTCACAAAGCACAAGAATTTTCTGTTCCCCATATTTTATGTTATGGCGATCTATCTTCCATTTAAGCAGAATGTTGCCTCGCAGCTAAATAATAGTGTCACAGTTAACGTATGGTTCAAGTGTAGATGTTGTAAGATGTGCAAATGATATGGTTTCAGTCTCAATACTCATGGAAAAATTTTTCAGATAGTTGGATGCGAAATACCAAGTTTACAACTTGCACGGTTTGTTGACATTTGTGGTTGACACTAGAAATACACCGATCTTCCTCTATAGTTTCGTTAGAAACTGGTTTTACCATTACACGAAAAACCTGCGTTCTTAAACTACCAATAACATCACACTGGTGATCTGAATGCTCTGTCTTACACTGACAACGAAATGTACAGTGAACCGTACATAACTGGTAACTGATGAATGCTTTATAAAATGCTATTGTAAAATTAAAGGTTGTGCTGCATCCTAATTTGTCGCAAAAGTTTACCGCTCTCTAAGGATATTATAACAAATTTGGGCAACGTATCTCTATAGATATTGTAAAGTTTCTACTTTTTAGAGTGGTGAATAAGACGGGCAAATTTCCTTAACTACTTATTTATTTTACTCACTGGTTATGCAAATTATTTAACATTTCTTATGTATATAACGCACACAATTAACGACGTAAAACTGCACAGTATTTATCTGCGAAATTATTTATGTTATGCACGCAACTTCCGCACTTCAATTCTGCGATCACTTTGAATTCAAATGTCCTTGACGCCCTCTTGTGCAATATTTATGCCTATTTAAAGACATTCTAGAAGTCACTCTAAAACGTCCCGGAACGTCGGCACGGAAACAGCCAGAAGCTCGATTCCTAGAAGGCATTGTGTCAGCCGCCGAGGATGACGGGGCACAATACAAAATACGGGCATAAAAGTCTAACAATTACACTTGGTAAAACTATAAGTTAAATATTAGTTTCAAAAGTTGGATATTAAAGTAATGGGTCGACCTACCTCGAAATTACTAAGATAATCTAGAGAAAGGCAAAATTAATGCAATGTTTTAAAAGCTCACTTATTTTAATAAAATATTAACTTGAATTAGCACAAACACCAAATTTATTATTTAAGAAGTTGCCGTAATATCATAAAATAGCAAACTGAGGTGAAAACAAAAGAATGCTGTAGAAAAGTAGTATGTAATACATATTCTCTAACACTACTTCAGCTTTGAAAATAAGCCGCCTCTCATACTGTTAAAAATACGTGATGAACATCAAAGTTATAGCAGAAATACAAAATTAAAAAAAAATAACGGTAATCGGACTTTTCAAAGAGAAGCTGTGATGAAAGGTTTTGAGAGGAAATATTTAAATTTTAATCCCATGAGCTTATTAATCTTAAAATTCAAGTAATAACTTCCATAAATCTTAGAGTATTCTAATCACGTTTGAATTTGCAATTCAGAATTATTTAATAAATAATTTACAAATTAGTTTGTTAACTAATTTTAGTTTCAAAACTTATATAAAGTATCATTTATCACGAAAGCTTTTCTTAGTTTTATTGTTAGTTTCTTATTTAAATTGTGATAATTTTTTAATAATTTTTTTTATACAAAAATTATAACGAGTATGCTTTTATAAATTTGTTTGCCCAGTTTTAAGAAATGGCCGTTTGGATTAATTCTAGAAAATACATCAAATGCATTTATTACATATCTTTCTTCATCTTACTGAAAACATTTTAAAAATGATGTCTTTAACGAGCAGAACGATGTAGAAGATACATATTCTACCAAAATCCCTAAACATGTTCACTTAGAATAAATTCTCAAGGACCAATTCTTCTTTTTTTATGGTTTATCGCCGGTCCAACACATGGTGCTGTTACATGATGGATCTCAACTATATTTTAACAATATTTTTCATTATGCACTATCTACATTAATTTATCACGGTTGTTGTACATTTACTTGTAGTATGTTATAACACATGCATTATTCAGGTTTATAAATATTAGAATTCTGCAACTAGTTTCTTTTATTTATTTTTAATTGCCAATTTACAATCTACTCAATAAGTGTAATAAATGATATGACACAGTTAATATTAGACACGAGTAGAGCACTACCCACTGACGGGTTTCCAGGAGTTACTCAGAGAGGGTCATTTAACCTTCTCACCTCAGGCTGGTAGCAGCAATAAGATGTTTGGTATGATTTAAGGTGCGTGTTTTACTTTTGGCTGCAGAGTTCTTTGACTTTAGTAAGAAAGGGAATTTTAAGGTAAAAGTGCAGAGTTTGATTGCTCACGTACCAGGGGGGGTTTGGTGAGAGTACGAAGACTTTTAGATTGATATGACTAGAGAATTTTGGTGTTTGGTGGTTTTCCACAGCTCCAAAGTTTGATACCCCAGGGCTATATAGGTATTAGAATAACCTAATAGAGCAAATTCTTATTTTATAGGGTTAATTAAGAGTGATGTTCAAGTAACCTCTGCATATATTTCTCTTCAGATTTTATATATATATATATTTTTTTTTTATAATCGTTGCCCTTATACCTTTCGGTGTCGGGTTTACATTCTTATTTATTCATATTACATTATATATCTATAATTACATTTTATTTTTATTTTTATTTTTCTTCTATAAATTTCTTCCAATCTTTTCTATTTCTTGCTACTCTTTTGCCTCTTCCCATGATTTTCCTCTTTTGTAGTATTTCTTCTATCACTTGGTTCCATTGTTTCCTTGGTCTTCCCTTTTCCTTTTGTCTGTGTCTTGGTCTCGTATACTGCCTTTACTTGTCTTTTGTTATTCATTCGCTGTATATGTCCCCACCAACTGAGTTGCTTTTTGTTCTATAAATTGTATGATTGGTTTCACCTCTAATTCTTTTCTTATTTCTGTGTTTCTAATCCTGTCCTTTCTGGTTACTCCTAGTATTCGTCTAAGGTATTTCATTTCTGTAGCTTGGATTTGGTTTTTTTGTCTGTTTGAGAGTATCCACGATTCACTTCCGTAGGTTAGTACTGGTCTGTATATTGTATTAAAGACTTATCTTGGTTTTATTACTTATTTCTTTCTTGCTTATGAATTTTTTGTTCATTGCATAGTACAGTTTTATTGTTTTATTTATTCTCTCGTTTATTTCTGCAACTTGTTTCCTTGTTTTGTCTAATGTTATTCCCAAATACTTATATTACTTTACTTGTTCTATTTTGATGTCTTCTATTCTGATATTTGTTCTAATATCCTGTTCTCCAATTACCACTATCTTAGTTTTATCTATGTTTATTTTCATGCCCTCTGTTTCTAGTAGTTCTTTCCATGTATTTATATTTTCTTGTAAAGTTTTTTCCTGTCCTGCTATTAACACCACGTCGCCTGCGAAAACTCCCTCGGCTATTTCTACTCTTTCTAAATTTCTATGTCCTACAAACAACTTCTTTATGTTTTGTTCAGTTTTTCTGATGATATTGTCCATGTGTATATTAAATAGGTTGGGCTTAGTCCTCCTCCCTCTTAATCCTTCTCTGTCTTGAACCCTTCTGATTTCTATTGTTACTTATTATGTAATTTGTGTTGGTTTCATATAGGTCTTCAATCACTCGTATAATTTTGTTATTTATTCCTTTTTCTTTCAGTCCTTTCCATACTTTATCTCTAGGAACTGTGTCAAATGCCTTCTGCAGATCTATAAAGGCTAGGTAAAGATTTTTGTTTTGTGGTTGTCTTTTCTCTATTAGTTGTTTAATTGTGAAGATGTGGTCTTGCGCACTTCTCCTGGTCTAAATCCACTTTGCGGTTCTGCTAGTTGGGGTTCTAATATTATTTTAATCTGTTATTGATTATTTGTTCATATATTTTACAACAATGTTCAGTATCGTTATTCCTCTATAGTTACAGCACTGTTTTCTGTCTCCTTCTTGTGTATTGGCGTTATTAGTGCCACCCCCATTCTTCTGGAATTTTTCACTTTGCCATGCTTTGTTTAATATTTCTAGTAGTAGTTCCATCCCTGTCTCTCCAAGTGTTTAATCATTTCTGCTGTAACTTTATCATCTCCCGGTGCTTTTCCATTTTTAGTTTTCTTACTACATTCCTCAGCTCGTCCATTTTTATTTTTTCAATTTCCTCTTCTTCTATCTGGTTTGTTTTCCCTGTTTCATTTGTAATAATTCTTGTTGTACGTGTCTGTTGTCCTAGTAGCTCCTGAAAGTATTCTCCATCTTTCCATTATTTCTGTGTCATTTGTTATTGTTTCTTGGTTTTTGTTCTTTATGTATATCTCTTTCTCTGCTTTTCCGTTCTAAAGGATTTTATGATTTTGTAAAATAATTTCTGGTTACCTGTGCTATCTTTTTCCATTTTGTTTCCAAAATCTGTCCATAATTTTTCTTTTGCTGTTGCTACTAATTCCTTTACTTTTTTCCTTTGATTTTTATATAATTCGTATTGTTCTCTTGTTTTGCTTGTTAAGTATTTTTCCATTCTTTCTTCTTCTTCATGGTTTCTTCTTTTATCTCATTTGTCCACCAGGCTGTTTGTTTTTTCCCGTTTTCCATCCTATAAGTTCCACATATCTCTTTCACTGTATTAATTAGGATTTCTTTAAATATCTTCCATCCTTTTGTGCATCTGCCTGTTTTATTACGTCCATTTTGTTCTTTAGTTTGTTTTCTGTTTTCTGTTGATATATTTTGCAGTTTCTTTATTTCTAAGTTTATATGTTTTTATTGCTGTATGGCTTCGTTTTATTGTTTTTAATATTTTTCTATTTCCGTGTCATTTTGTCTTATTTTTCCTATAAGCAAGTAGTGGTCGCTATAGATTTCTGCACTTCTTTTCACTCTTACATCTAATATGTTTTTTCTTCTTTTGTGATAATATATAATCTATGATTGATTTCTCCCCATTTATTTGTACTCTAGTGAACTTGTTTATTTCCTTGTGTTGATAGAATGTGTTGGTTATAATTATGTTTTGCAATTGACAGAAATCCAAAAGTCTTTTCCCGTTATTGTTTCGCACTTCCTCCATATTGTCCTATTATTTCTTTATATTCTTCATCTTTCTTCCTACTCTACTATTGAAGTCGCCTGCTATGTATATACTTCCTTTGCTTCTTCTGTGGTATTTGTTAATTCTTCCCAGAATTTTTCTTTCTCTTCTACTCTTTCATTTTCGTCTGGTCCGTATATTGATATTATTGTCATAATCTTTCCATGTCTATTCCTTAATTCTACTAATAGTATTCTTTCCGATATTGCTTTCCAGGTACTGATTTGTTCAGTTATTTTTTTGTGTATTATACAGACAACTCCACCTGTTGCTCTTTGATCGTTATGTACTCCACTGTATATTAATGTGCCAGTTTGTTAGACTGATTTCTCTATTTCCTTTCTTTTTTGTTTCATTTATCACTAATATTTCTAAATTTGCTGCTTCAAATTCATTTATTATTTCCACTTCTTTTCCTTGTATACAAGGTCCATCCCAAAAGAAATGAGCCTTATTTTTTTTCGGACGCGAGTGTACATTCCGGCGTGCTCTGACGCTTGGGGCAGGTGGTGGGGGGTCTTAGCTTCCATACGCGGTCGGTGCAAGTCGGCTCTGAGCTCTCGGAGCGGCAGGACGGGTGTTTCCGTGAATGTCTATTTTCAATTTTCGACACGGCGCGATGGATTCAAAAATCGATCAACGCTACGCAATTAAATTCTGCTTCAAACTCGGCAAGAATGCTACCGAAACGTTTGGAATGCTTCAGGAGGCCTTCAAGGATGATTGTTTATCGTACTCGCAAGTTAAAAGTGGCACAAAGCATTTAAGGAGGGCCGGAAGAGGTGGTGACGAACCTCGGTCTGGACGACCGTCAACCTCCCGAACCGACGAGAACGTGCAGCGAGTGCGCGATTTTTGAACGCCGATCGTCGGTTCAGTGTTTATCAAGTAGCAGATGCCCTAAACATTCCGAAATCGACAGTACATCGAGTCATTTCCGAGGATTTATCGATGCGGAAGGTGTGCGCCAAACTTGTGCCGCGGGTGTTGACTGACGAACAAAAACAGCTCCGGGTGGTTCGGTGTGAAGAACTCTTGCAAATGTGCGAAGATGACCCGGAGTTTTTAAACAAAGTGGTAACAGGAGACGAAACATGGTGTTTCCAGTACGATCCGGAGACAAAAAGGCAGAGCGCTGAGTGGCACACCACCGCGTCACCCCGGCCGAAGAAAGCTCGGATGAGCAAATCCAGGACCAAGATTGATGCAGGAGGATCCTATTTTGAAGAATTTTGAGGTGTTGTAGCGATCTGCTCAATAAAACTATTTTTTTTTGAAAAAGGCTCATTTCTTTTGGGATGGACCCTGTACTTCTGATATTCCAAGCTCCTAGTTTCCATGTATTTAGTTTCTTTTTTATTTGTATTTCTCTTTGTTTTTCTATTTCTTTTGTTAGTGTTTCGTCTTTCTCATTTTTTGTCCCTATTTTCCATTTTCCAATTTTCCATTTTCCAATTTTCCATAATTTGTATTCCGCTTCATTGTCCTTTTTCTTTGCCATTTTCGTCATCTCTGTTATTCCTTTGTTTGGTTTGTTCAATTTTTTGCTATGGTTACGCCCTTTTCATCATCATCCCAAATGTAGGCTTCTCCATCAATGGTTATTTTCCTGTATCCTATTTTTACTTTGTGTCCTTTGGTAATTTCATCCTTAGCAATTTTCCTTACCTCAGCCTGTATTTCTCTTTCCTTTAGTGTTAGATCATTTTCAATATATATCTTACTACCTTTCAATTTGTATTTGTTCTTCATAATTTCTTGTTTAGTTTCCCATGCATTTACTTCAATAATATTTACTAATCGTCCCTCCTTGGTTTTTATGCTTATTACTTTGTTAACTTCTGCTTCTACCATTAATCTGTCCTTTAGGAATTGTTTAGCCGCGTTTTGTTTCTGTTGTGGGTCAAATCCTATTCCTTTTATCACCACGTTGTTTCTCCTTTTCTCCTTATCCATTCCTTCTATCTGGTTTTCTAATTTGGTGATCCTATTTTTAGTTGTTTCTTCTCCGTTAGCCATCTTTCCTCTTTTTTGCATTTCCTCTCTTAGTTTACGTGTTTCTTCGGTGTTTTTCTTTATTTCTTCAGTCATTGTTAGCATCATATTCTTGATTTCTTGGAAATCTGCCATATTTGTTATTGTCGGCTTCTGTTTGTGTTCTTCAGTTGGTGATCTAATTACTTTTGCTAGGCTTGAATATCTCTATTTCTTTCTCTTCACTGCTATTTAAATCTATGTTCCTTTTAACGCTGTTACTCATTTGAAATTTACATAAATATTTACACTAGTACTTTAAATAAATATTTACAGTTTTTAGTTTCAAACTCCGATAATCGCGGGTCGGCTTATCGCACAGTTCATTCGCTCAGGTCGACCTCTAATACCCCGTTGCGCTCTCTCGATTGATAAAGTCGGCCGTTATTGAAGGAAAGTTTGGTTTTAGCTTGTTATAACTCAGTTTAAATTGCACTTCAGTTTTAATTATTATTTACTATTGTTTACTTCACTTATGTCACTTCTGCTTACCGGTGTTCTGCACTTCACTACGTTCAATTTCAGTGTGATAAGACCCGTATTCGGATTATTTATCGCCACTATTAAATTCGTCCGTGTTCCGTGCACGACCGCCGCGAGCTCAGTCTCAGATTTTATATGGGATTTTTAAATAAACTGTTGGTGAAGTTTTAAACATTTCACTTTAGTTTTTATTGGCGTGGGCTGGTCATAAATTGTGACTTAAGGACAGAGCGTTTAGTAGTAAAGGTAATTTGAGATACATTTTATTGCTGTTTTCTTTAATCCACCGCCTATCAAGTTAGTCTTTCAGATGCACGATTGGCGTTGTCAGATGACAAAATCGTAATATCGTCTGCAAAGGTAGCAATTAAAATACTGTTTGTAAAAAACCAAGGGCATTTCCTTGTAGAACACCGGAGTGAATAGAATGATAGGTCCCTGGTTTACCTCGAACTGTACTTGTAAATATCTTTAAGTTAGGTAGGATTTAAAGAGGAAGAAAATTTGCTGGGGTACCTTCTTTTTTATTGTATATAACAATCAGCAATACATTACCTTGTCGAAGTCTTGCTAGATATCAAAAAAAAAAACATTTTCTTTCCTTTACGATTATCCCTAATGTTGACTTAATCTATGCCATTGCTGGATGGTTAAGTGATATTCGCGGAAGCAAAACTGGTGAGTAAGAATGAGCTTTTCTAAAGATGATATTTTGAGAGTTTTCTTGGCTTACTGATCGTGGTTATTAGTGAAAATTTTCATTGCATAGAGAAGTGGGGTATGGCAAACATACGATTATAAATTCTTGTAATAAGCACGGTTGCTTTTTTTGGGGAAATGTTTTAATATATTTCTCACTATAAGGCCATAGCCAGGGGTTTTCGTAGGTGAGATTGGTCTTAGGAGTAGAGATAACTCTCCAGGAGAGTTGAGATATTCCTCTACCTCTGTGTCAAAATTAATATTATTGGTCGGTAATGGGGTTTAGACTTGTTCAAGGTAGTCTCTGAAGGCATTGGCTTTTACTTCATTAGATCCGGCTTAGCTTCCATTCGATTTTCTCGAAGGTGGTGTGGGGGTAATAGGCTTTTTGAAGTTTTTGGTCGCTTTCCAGATAGTGTGATTTTCGGAAAATATATTAGAAATGTAATAACTAAATGTTGCATTTCTATTTGCTTGACTAACATTGTGAAGTCTATTCAATGTGTTCTTATCTCGAGGGTTTCTGAATCTCCGCCATTTATAATGGGCTCTGCGTTTTTCTGCTACAAGTCTAATATGTAGCGGTATATTGTAAATTTCGGATCTTGTGGTCTATCGGAGTAGCTTGCCAGGCTTTGTGATATACTTCTTCGTCAATTTTATTAGATGTGTGGAGTTTATGTGCCAGACTGATGCCATTGTTGTAGAGTAAGAATTTTTCCCAGTCCGTCTTAGATATACATAGCTTTGGTGGTGAGATTGTCCATGTAACGGTTATCCTCAAGATTATTATTACTGAGAAGTGATACGAGCTTAGATCGAAGTTGTTTTCAGCCAGAAATACCTTTGATAACCGCAAAGTCAAGCAGATCAGATCCGTTGGCCGGTCGCCTGGCTCGCCAGTCGATATGCAGCTCAAGTTATTCTGTTGGATAATATAGAAAGTACTCCTCTCTTAGGTGATGCTAGCATGGATCCCCAGGCGTTATGCTTGACGTTCTATTTACCTTCCAATAAGAGATTCAAATGGGAGTAAGAATATCTTACAATCTTACAATCAACGGCTAGGGGAATAAGTTAATCTTAGAGCACATTTATGTTATTAGTTAAATAAGATGGTAACTAATAATGGTCTATTGCTGATCTAATTATGATTTGCATAGCATATGTTATAATGTGAAATTTTTATAACATATTGCATGTAGAATGGCTTTCGCAAATAAGTAGTGTATTAATTTAGTTGTAGTTTAAAAATAACGTTACTTTATGGATATAATTATTTAGTTTGTTTTGAGTTTCACGCCGCTAATCGTAATGAGTTATCCATTATTATGTTTATTTGTTAACAACGGCAGTGAACATATTTAATATCATGCTGTTCTAATTTAGTAGTTGAGAGAACATATTTTTGAGTTCATTAAGAAAGGAGATAAGTTTGTCTGCAATATGGTTATTGTTATTAGTTCTTCTAGCTGTAATTTGTGAGTAGAAAAAGATCTAGAAAGGGTCATGTAAAAATTGATGATTAGATGCCGAAAATGAGAATGGCTTTTTGGTGGGTGACGATTTTGACATAGTTCTGTTTTTTAAGTTTCTGTATACAGTGCAACCTTTATAATTGGCGAAATTGTTACCATTACAGACGGCATAGGGGGCAGGATTTACAGATTTTAGTGTTTTAGGTACTCCACCTTTGACGTAGTTGTAAGGCTGCATGCAGTGGTCATAGTTTTGGCAAAATGTACATCGTATTATGTTGTTTTTGTTTCAAGGTGCTTCTATTTTAATTTTGGTATGTTTCATAAATTCCAGTTTATAGATTTCTATATTGTTAAGCCGGGGTTCGATATCGGCGAAAAACATCAGAAGTGGATCTTTGCTTACTCTATGTCGGTGGCTTGTTAGGTTTCTTACAAGGTGACCGGATTTAAGTACTTTAATCTAGTTATCTTGAAGAGGGGTTGAGTGATGAAGGTCGCGTATAACAACTTTGTAGGTCTTGTCTTGTTTGATCTGATAAGTATGATGTACAATGTTTTCTTCGCGTAAATGGGAAATTTTTTTCTGTATGCGTATGCGTTTATTTTTATCGTATTGTTAGTGGAGAGGCAGGCGTGTAAATAGCCGCTCTCGTGATGCGGCGTGGAAACGTAGTACGGCCCGTAGTGGAAGGTCAGCCGATAAGGCCAAAATCGTCCCTTAAACGGCCGTCGCGTTAGCGGATGGGGGCGGCTACCGATATCAACCAATGAATTGCCAAATCGCTCACCTGAATCGGCTTCGGCTTCGGCTTCGTCGGCGATTCCAAGGTGGCCACTTCTGCGTTGCGGATCTGGTATCTGCGGGATGTTGAGACACGACCAAATTGGCCGAGCTGCGATGCGTGAATATTTGCGGGGTGTTGAATATGCGTGAATGTATGCGGGTTAAGACACGACCGTATTGGCCGCGTTGCGGGGCCTGAATGCTTGCGGGAATGCGAAATGTTTCTTGCGGATGAAGACACGACCGTACTGGCCGCGCTGCGGGGCGTCAATATGAATGTATGCGGGTTAAGACACGACCGTATTGGCCGCGCTGCGGAGCGTGAATTTGAATGTATGCGGGTTAAGACACGACCGTATTGGCCGCGCTGCGGAGCGTGAATGCGAATTCTTGCGGGGATGCGAAATGTTTCTTGCGGGTGAAGACACGACCGTACTGGCCGCGCTGCGGGGCGTGAATGCCTCGGCTGAGCGAAAGCCCATGCCGTATGTGTGCGACGGCAAAACGTAGCTGATATCAAAGGTTCGCATGCCGCCGCGATATAAAGCGGTTCAAGGGCGAAAAGGCCGCCACACCAGTTAGATAACGAATTAGCATAAAATCTTTTATTTTCGACGACTTGATTTAGGTTGGTAGTCATAGCTGGAAAATTAGTAACTCCGTAAATGTAAATAGTTGAAGAATATAGACATTGAGTTTCTGAATTAGTTTCATTTAAGTTAATTGCAGTTTGAGCGTTGCTTTTAGTTTCCCTCGATATCTGAAATCTGTTTGTTGTGCTAAGTAAGGGTACATACGTTTTCATTTGTTATTTGAACATTTTTTTCTTTTCTTGATAATAGTTTGCCAGGGGTTCTTGGTACTAGTATGTTCCTGTTCTGCGCTCATATTTTCATCTTTATTAATTTTATTGTTGTGACTAATTTGTACTATAAAAAGCTTGTGCTATTTCAACTCTTTGCTCTTTCCTGTAAATCTCAGCAGCTGATGTCAAGTAGTGTGAGATTTTGAAGCTAAATTTATGTTGTGGAAATATATTGTTGTCGCCTAGGAATTTTTTAAACGTGAAGCTGTTTAGATACGTTGGACAGAAGAGTAATGGGTAGATAATTTGTCGGATTGTTATGTAGTTTGCCTGTCTTAGATATCCTAATCATGATTGCTTGTTTCCAAGGGGTAGGAAAGTATTCAACTCTTAGGCTAGCCTTGAGGATTGCTGTTAAATAGCAGATTGCTTTATTTGATAGATTTGAACAGTAGGTTTAGGATCATATTAATGCCGAGAACTTGCTTTTGTTTCTTTTTTTTCTAAATATTGTTTCAATTGAATCGGACAAATAGGTTCTGCAAGTACAATATCGACAGCGTTTTTATTTTTCAGCTTTCTTTTATTTGTTGATAACGACATTGTTTTAGGAATTAATTTCATTGTTTTCGTGCTCGTAAATTCCTCTAGGTAATGTTTACAAAATTATCATTAAAATTTATAAATATACCAATTCTGGAACAATTGATAATATACGCGTCACTCTAATATAAAATATTGTACTAAAATCTTTTATTGATCACTAAGTAAGAACTTTATCTGTCGTATAAGCAGGAAATATGCACTTTATATTATTCTTAAAGTTAGCGATCACTTCACTGTATCTTTCCTTGTCTCAGGTTAAATAATGTGAGAGCACGACAGCCGCCAGGTAAAGGCCTTGTTCTGCCACACTCCAGCCGTCATACGAACACCTTTGGTGGCCGTAAAGTACATGCTTCTTCTTCTAAAGGGTTAGATTAGTCACTTGCCCGACGTATGCCCAACATGGCTCATAGTATTACACAAAATGTATGGTTAGAAACAGGCGAATAGCCTGTATATAAAAGTAAAAAGAGTTAAATAATTCTAATACTTCGAAGCCAGTCCAATTTCTTAAGTTTCTAGACAAGAACATGTTTCGTCGACCTATTATTGGTATTTCTTGTATTTTCGGTGTCATAAAATACAACCGGCAATACATAGCATTATATTCTTCGCCGAATATATATGTCAAGTTGTTTGTTGCATAGTAACTGTTTCATTTTAGTGAAAACGTTTCTGGTTATCTCTATTCTGATTATAACTTTTTGATCTGGATCCCAGGTTTCGTTCACTTGACATCTCAGGTAATTATATCTGTTCAATTTGTTTACCATCTAAAGGGAGTAATTTGTTGCTTATAGGGTTTTTATTAACATACATTATTTTAGTTTATTTCTTGTTAATTGTCAGGTTTGTTTTAATATATTTATCGTTTGTGTTTCTTAAAGTGGTTTAGATCTTTAATGTTATTTGTAAGAATTGCCCTATCGAAATTATGCACCCCTGTCGAACTTCTTTATTAATGTCTAGTTTGTTGGTTTTGATGTTATTTATTTTTATGGTTGCAGTCTGATTTCAATAAAGCTCTTTTATGAAGCGTAGACCTTTATACTTTATGTTTATACTTTATAGAGTTTGTATGAATTCTGTATGTTTAACAATATCGAATACCTTTCCGACATAGACAAACAGATATATACTAGTTTTTGATGATTTAGACATTTTGTACTAACACTTGTGTGCTAAAAAGAGCGTCCCTATTACCTAATGCCTTGCTGAAACCAAACTGTGATTAATTCAAACAATCTTCGCATTTCTTTTATGAATTATTCTTAGAAATATTTTAAGTGCTTGACTCATTATACTCATAAACCTATAATCTCCGCAGGTTTTGAGATTGTTTTTTTTTGGAATAGGTACAAAGATGGATTGTAGCCAGTCAATCGGCAATTCACCTGTGCCATATATTTTGTTGAACAGGTTAGTAAATATATCTATTACACTGTCAGCCATTAATTTAATTCTTTCCGCTGGTATCTCATCTGGGCATATAGTTTTTCTTGTTTCAGCCGATTTTACTGCATATTCCACCTCTAATCTTAAGATACTTCGCGGACTAGCCGTGTCATTGCAAGTGACTTCAACCTCCGCCCTACCTTCATTAAATAAGGTCTCCACATACTTTTGTCACTTGCGCGTTATTTCATTGTCATCAATAATGAATATATTGTTTTCATTAAATAGTCTTATGTTTTCTCTACCCCTATAGATATGTAATGCTGGTTTAAATTTTTTATGAACATTGTGGTAATCGTGTTTCTTTAAAAATAACTCCCTTTCGTCACACTGAGATTCCATCCATTTTTCTTCGCTTTTAAAATATTGCATGTTATCCAGTACTTTTTTTTGTTCTCTATCAGGTTTTAGCAATTATTTCTCTATTTTCCAGGATACTAGTTTTTATATACTTCCAACTTTTATTAGCAGGCAAGTAATTGGTTTTCGTATTGAAAAGTTCAAGGACGAGTTTTTCTTTTAGCGTTTGTTGTATTTTATGGTCTTCTAGTTTTCCTAAATCTACTTTTTGTGGGCATTTTCTTTTAGTGCCTTTTAATCTCCACTGTAATTGTATCATAATATATCTTTATGTTATACTATATTAAAAAATTAAAAAAACCGTTTTTCGTTATAGTAAAAATTATTTAGAAGTCGTTACACAACAAAAGCGCCGCTAATAATTTCGAGCAAACACCGGCAGGCGAGCGCAGGGCTCGAGGCCGCGGGCGAGCAACAACCTTATTTTATGCCCGTGCGTTTCATTTAAATTGTTTTAAGCAAATAAGAAAAGTTCGCTTTGTCGAAGTCGCGACCAGATACCTAGCGATTGATCTCTTTTGATCCGGATGACCTACGCCTTATTCTCATTCGCCCGCCGTACGACTTCCTGCGCACATATTGAAGCGAGACGTGGCTATTGCCACTTCATATGTAATGTGGCCGTACCCAAATAGCGCCGAGGCTCATGTCTGCTCCAGAAACTGAGTGATATACGCCACACATCCGTCTTTCTTTTCATTCCGGATTCTATAAACGGGAGCGTGCCACTCCTGTTTCCCAATTTTGCTTTTATTTTCCGGCTTGAATAATTTTCAGCCGGAGTGCGACATTTTCATATATGGGAGATTTAAATTATATTCGGAATGAATCATGAACTCCACTCGCGCCCCGAGATTCATAGTGTAATAATCTCTTGAAGCTTCCATAACATTTTTCTAGCTTACTACAGTTCTGCTCCAAAGGGTTTTTTTTTAAATATGTTCTTATTTTTTAAATGACCTCTGTATAATTTACATTTTAAATTTTATTCTTAATTAAAATATCAACATATAGTGTCATTATTGTCAAATAGTTCTTCAATTGATTGATCCAAAATTTAAAGGCAAACATTTTATAAACCTAAAATTTAGTCACATTATGTAGTACTGTAATATTAAAAACATGTGGGCTAGTAGAAGTTTATCCTTTATCGTCTGATTTTCTTTAAATCAACTAGTCGAAGAACAAATATATATTTCTAAGACCTTTTACGAAGATAATTTTAAAAACCTATTGGGTATTGATATGATTTTGATGTTGATATGGTATTAACAGTTTACCACTGAGTGTATTTGAGCCGGGTAATAATGGGACTTAGTGATTGAACAACGATTAACATAGATAGGTTTGCTAGTATCATGGCAGCTGCCATTGGAAGAGTTTTTTGTTGTGTGTGCAAAAAAAGGATAACATTGTTTTTTTCGACTTCCCTTGTAGACTTGATATTGCTGTGAAGTTTATTTAAGCGAGAAAGAAACCCAAAAGTCTATTTTTCCTATGAAGCAAGGGAAGAGAATGTTGGTAAATCGAGAGACAACGTTAAAACTGGCCATTATATTACGTTTACGTATGGAAAAAGATTTGATAATTTTTAAGAAATGGGAAAATTTAGAACGTTTTATAAGACTTGTTCTGTAAGGGGCTGAAGGTTTTTCGTCAAGTATTTGGCAAAGTTGCGTGTAGGGAAACCAAAGGCACGAACACTAGGTCGTAAGGAAGTATTTTCTTATAAACTTTTGGAGAACAGTATAATATCGAAAATTTTTAAAAGATTTTTCTTGGTCTATAAGAATTTTTTTGGTATCTGGGAATAGATTTGAGATGGCAATGAGTGTTTCTTTTTTTAAGGTAGGTTATTAAATATTTAACGATAGTTCAATGACTTTGTTTGTTTTAATTATATAGTTTGAGTTGTTAAGAAGACGTGTAGCCTTACTCTTGTCTGCCCATAAAAATATAAAACTTTTGTCTTGTTAGAGTTTTTAGGGTTTGTGATTAGAAAGGTGTATTACTGAATTTCGGAGAGCTTGGTGCCAGAGAGTTCTATTTAGGATACAAAATGTTCGGAGTGACAACAAAGTTCGAACCTGATGATAATCGGAGAATTAATTATTTAGGAATAATTATTCCTAATCATATAAATAGACAAACTTTTCCCAGCCCAATATATTCTCCGCCAAAACATCTTTCAGCTAAACTTTTATTTCTAATTCAATAATTACTGAATTACAGCAAGCAACAGAGGAGTTGTCTTCTATTACTCATAGTTCTCCTTGGGGAGTAGGTAGATTGAAACCCCTAGTAAAGAATTGAGCCCAATTTGCTATGATAACTCCATCAAAGTGGATGCTGAAACGTTGACAATTTTAAAAATTGACTCGCAAAGGATATACCCCACCCGTCACGCCGATTTGAACCAAATTTTTTGATAAGCTTCTCCACCTTGAGGTATAACCTACTGTTAAAAATTTCTAAATCGGCCCGTTTACTCTTTTGCTCTTTGTTCAATATAAATAAAAGTTAAGACCACATTTTACTAACAATAAGTTAGTGGCGTTAACTTAATGGTTAGCGTTGATTCCTCTAGACCTACATGTCGGTGGTTCAAATCCAGGTTACGTTAATTATTTTTGCTTTTCTTAAACTACTCCCTATAATTAGTAATTATTAAAATTAATACTAAGAACACCTAGTAATTAATTATTATTAATATAAATATAAAATATTACTCCTACACTAGAAAAAAAGTCAGTTATACTGCTATATATCTAATTTGATAATTAAAATAAATAAATTCTACTTTTAATAATTACTAACTCATATTTATAACTAATTAGCAATAATATTACTATAAAAATGCAATATTATTAGTTATTTATATTATTAATAGTATATATTACCGAAGGGTAAATAAACATATTAATAATGCAAAACGGTATAACTAATACATATAGTTAATAAGATGCAAATAATTAAATTATAAAGTATTAATAGAGAGGGGTTTGTTATTTATTATATTCATGGCATATTAAATTAATTAGCAGACTACAAAATACCATTATTATTATTAATTTTGTTTATAATAAGCTTTGTAGTTAGCCCATTCTCGCAAATACTTGTGGTACAGAAAAGAATCTTTGTTTTGTAAACGAAGTAGCTTTTAGTTGTAATGAAAAAATTATTATTAAAAAAGTAAAGAAAGCATAGCGTTTTTTGATAATAACCACAACTTATCAATTCTGTACCCCTTACAAGTGTCAAAAGAGCAAAGATTATTTATGGTAGCATCCAATATAATTGTTTTAATGTTTTAAAATGCTCCAGGATTTTTCTTTAAAAGTTCTGACTTGAACTAACCGTAGCGACACATTTGTTCAAATACGGGTGCTGATAACTGCTAAAGACTGCAATTTTGTTTGACTGTATCTATTGTGGAGGTCGACAAGTAAAGATCGGAATCTTACAGTATCACTGATTCTTTTACGGAAGTATTTCAATTGTCGAAAAAATAAACATCATGAGGCTGCAAAAGCCCTGTTATAAGAATCTCATGTTCAATACCTGGAAAGGCGGTGCTCTACAATTCCGCGTTAGTTTTAGTATTCAGAAGTCCATCATTACAGGAAAAGTTCCTTGATGTTAGGAACTAACAGAGACTCAACAAAGTCTTTAACTAGAGCACGATCTAATTTTTCAGATTTACTGCACCTGATCACTGCATTTTTAAATATTTTCCCTGCAATTTTTCAATGAACTTAGTGACAACTGGTCTAAATATTCCATTTGTTCCTTGTAAAACAATCAAAAATTTGGAAAATATTTTCTCCGCTGTTGAATCGGTGTATTTCATCGTATGAGAATGCGTGGTTGTGTTGCTGTTACCGAGAGCTGATAAAGTATCTTTTTTACCACGGAAACTTATGGTTCTCTTTAAATAGTGATTATAATTAAACTCACTTTGGTCAGTGTTATAAATATTGGAATCCGAGGATCGTAGAAAAATCTCAATACACTTGGAGCAAAAATTAATGACACCCTTAATAATTTTCTCAAAGTCCCGGTTGTAATTTTTTGATATCACTTTAGTTACCTTTCACGATTAATGTTTATGCCGACCCTTAAAGTAAATCACCCAGTTTTTCAAAGCTTTAAGTAAAGTCGTATTGGTATGAGTATTTTAAAGCCCAGTGTTGAAAACTGTAATCATACACCGGCAAGAAGCTGAAATGTGCTCTAAGAAAGTTTTGAAAAACAAATGCATCGAGTGCTTTTAAATGAAGTCGATGAGACCCATCTTCAGTGACCATTCTATAATAATACATTATCTTAGTATTCTTTCGGTCTTTTAAAAAGCGAAATCGACGCCAATTTCTCTGTTGCTTTGGAGTTATGCTCCAATTGACACATTGATTTATTTGAACTGAAGTGGCTTCCATGAACTAGGAGTAAAATCAAATTTTTGTTGTTTGTCACATACTCGGTACATACATGTAAGCGTAGTTTCTTCCATATCTATTTCGGTGTTAAGCATAAAACAACATAAATTGTTGAACAAAAAATCTGCTGCTGCAGTTTTATCCTCACTCATGGTTGTGTTTAATTCTAAGTTCATTAAACCTTTAAGTATGGTATCACACTTGTTAAGTAAAATATTTAAAACAATTTTTGGATTAATCATGGTGAAACCTAAACTGATCAACCCAAAGATCTTTTTGCAATTGAAAAGAATTCAATGAGATTCCTTTCCTACAAGCCCGACAAACGGGACAATTTGAGGACTCAAAAGATGGTGTTTTAATCACAAACTATTATAAATGACAACTTATGTCAACCTTTTGGTGTGTTTATCTAGTAAACACCTTCAAGGTTAATCACTGTCTGGTCAAAGAGCAGCCTGTTTCCTGTCATAATTGGCAGACTTGAATTAATTAGAGTGTACTGGATTGCATATTACATAACCAAGTATTAATTAAATTAGTAATATAATTAATATTAAGCTATTAATATTATTAATACTGTTATTATTAATATTAGTATGCACATACTATAATATTAACAAACTACCAATATACTTACTCTATTAGTGCTTTTGTCAGAAAGATTTTGAAAATGTGCTAGTAATATCTATTATAACCGAAATTAATAATAGTAAGGGTATTTTCTAATCTGTTAATTGATTTTGTATGTCATGATTGTAATAAATAACAACCTTCTATCTATTAATACTTTATAATTCAATTATATACGTCTTATTAATGAAACCAACAAAGGAGCGACTGAACTAGAAGCTGACAGGCAAATAATAAAGAAGGCAGTAACACAAGCCGCTAATAAAAATTTGAAATCAAATACAAACGAAAAAAAGGATGATTTGATAAAAACTGCGAGGAATTTCTAGGGGAAAGAAAAGAGGCCAGAGCAAAGATGCTAGAAAATACAACGAACTAAGAAGAATAGCATAACAAGTCTATAGAAATAAGAAAAAAGAGCTCCAAAAGAAAATGGTGGAAGAGATCGAAGAAGCTAGCAATAGACAACAACACACAAGAATATTTTATAAAAGCATTGGATTAAGGAACAAGGGGTACCAGCCAAAGATAACAATGTGCCGAGACTACGAAGGAAATGTAATAGGAGACAAAGCTAAGACAGCACATAGTTGACGCCAATACTATAAACACTTGCCTACAAACAGAACAGCAGGAAGCAAAGAACGATCAAGCGGTAGTTGTTACACAGAATGAAAAAATGTGCTTACCACTGACGGAAGAGCAAATCGAAGAGGTTATAAAAACATTGAAGCGCGCCAAGAGCAGCGGTAGCGATGATATATGTGCAGAACTATTAAAATTCGGAGAAAGCAAATTAGCTGAGCAAATCCTAAAACCGATAAAAAAAATATGAACAAACAAAGGGAAGCCGACCGAATAGCACAAAGCAATAATAAGTCCAATATACAAGAAAGGGGATCTTTTAGAGTGTGACAAATGTAAGCTATATAATGCTAGCAACACTAATAAACAAACAACTTAAAGTCAAAGCGGAAGAAGAAATATTCGAGTACCAATACGGTTTTCGAAACAACATATATGTGACGGACCAAATCCACACGATACGATAAGTCAAAGAAAAATGTTTAAAAAAGGGAATTACACTGCATATGCTATTCATAGATTTTAAGCAAGCTTATGATAGCGTAGGTAGAGCACAAATTCTACAAACGCCGAAGGAATTAAATCTTCCTAAAGAATAAAAATGATACAAATTACAATAGCTAACAGTACTAACCAAGAAAAATTTAAGGTACACTATCCGAAAAAATTATGGCAAAAAGTAGGCCAAGGCAGGAGGATGTAATCTTGTCAACTCTGTTTAATCTAGACTTGGAGGTAATAATAAGAAAAAGTGATATTAAGAAAAATAACAACATACTTAGGAACTCACACCAGGTGATGATATATAGCGATTGTGATTACAACAGTATAAGTTATACCTTCGAACGAGTAGGAATCTGTGACATATCTGAAAACGGAGATAACAGATGATGGAAACCTAATGAATAAAATTGAAAAAGTAATAACCAGTGACTTACAAAATGAGGGAGCTCTAAAAAGTGCTAAGGTCAAAAAATAATTCTCTCGCAACTACAGTGAAAGTGTACAACACGATTATAAAACTTATAGTAAACTTTGGGGGTGAAACCTGGACAAAAAGACAAATCCAATTATACTTGTTCGAAAGAAAGACATTAAACATTATCTACGGAGAAATAAAAGAAGACGGACTCTGAAAAAGGGTAACAAACAGAGCTATACGAAAAGTGGCATGAACCTAACGTAAATGTAATAAAACAAAATCCCTTGAGTTGGTTAGGACACATAGTAAGAAAGGAAGAAACATGAATACCTCGTCAACTGCTTTACCAAGAGGCAGAAGGAATAAACAGAAGAGGAAGACTTAAAAAGCGATGGTTAAAGTGCAGAGAAGGAGACCGGAAAGAGCTAAAAGTAAATAACTAGAAAACCGAAGCTGAGAACAGGAAAAAGTGGAAAGAAATTTCTCAAAAAGCCTTAGGCTTTAAGGGCCTGTCGTGCTGAGTAGGAAGTAGTTTAAAAAAAAGCAAAAATAATTGCCGTAACCTAGACTCAAACCACGGACATGTGAATCTAGAGGAGTCAACGCTAACCATTAAGTTAACGTCACTAATTTATTGTTAGTAAAATGTGGTCTTAATTTTTATTTATATTGAACAAGGGGCAGAAAGAGTAAACAGGCCGATTTAGCAACTTTTGACGGTGGGTTCTTATACCTTACGTCGAGAGAAGCTTATGAAAATAATTTGGTTCAACAACAGTGTTAAAAGATCTTGATAGCATTAGTTACTCTCCATTTGTTGCTGGTATGTAATTATCGACTTTAGGATGTTAAGCCTCTCTGCAAGGACCACAGGCCGGGCACGACGCACGTTTTATCAAGGGACAGTTTACGAAGGTTTAGAATAATTCTGGCACGTCGGTTTACCCTCGACACAAAGCGCGTAGGTTAGTAGAATTTGAAAAATTCGTACAGCTAAGATATTGAAACCCGTATACAAAGCATAATCAATAAGAAGTTGGACAGTATTGTGATCCAAGTGCGCAACAGAGTAACAGATTCGAATGTAAAGGTAAATGTCAGTGCGTTAGAATTAATTGCCAAATGTAGAAATAAACAATGCCTGTATATTGTCAATTAGTTATTAACTTGCGACAGGTTCTGATTTACAAAGATAGTAATCTAGATATTTATCTATTTGAAGATTGTAACGTCGTTAATTTACCTATGACGCTTCAAAACATTATATTTCTCCATATTATTATCCGATTTATTTTAATTTTATATTGAAGCTGGGCATGTACCTAAATAATATATACTAATTATGATTAAAATATGGTACTAACTGTGAAAGTTACAAAATTTTCAAAAAACTTTAAAGGCCCCCTTTCTCATTCCTTTGACCGATTTTGTCTATTAACGAATTAATTTGAGATGTTGATTGTATGTTCAAAATTTAATTCAAATCAAACAAAAATTGCGTCAGTTATCATGTCCATAAGATTCTTTAATACGTGAACCTAATTCTCATCTAGCGGCCCAAAAATGACACGATTTTCTCGAATTTTTTTCCATGGAAGAAAATAAATGAGGAACTCAATGTTTTTGGTACTTATTTAATAGGTCTTATAGTATGGAAAAACATTTTTTATATTGAAAAATAATGTAATAATTATTGTTGATTTGTACTGAAACGTGGCAGCCTAAAAAAAAGTATCCAAGCGGGCGGTACTCTAGCGCTCGTTCCTATAATCTGAAATAATAAATCCAAAAATGTTTATGAAATATATTACATTTGTTTGAGGATGAACCTATAAAAACAAAAAAAGTAAAAAATTGCAAAAATGGTGAACATGCAAAGTTTAGTGTCGCGTTTTCGCGCTTTTTTTTACTCTTCAAAGTGCTGTAAAAATATAAATAATAATAAATTTAATTATCTTTTACCTTCATCCTCCAATAAATTTAATCTACTTTGAAATTAAAAAAATATATAATGATATATTCAGTAGTTTTTGAGATATCGTCCCGCCCAGTTTGAAAACGTGGTTTCGAGAAAAACGCGTTTAAAGTTTTCGGTACACGGACTGCTTGTATTCGAAGCACGTGGTCGACTAACACAACACGATATAACCGTTGATATTTGTGTATGTAGAAGCACATATATAAAGTAATAGCATATATTCCGACATCTGGTGACACTAGAGGTAGCTATATTTACCATGGTCACCCACGGTATGGTCGTAAAGGTGGGAAATTCAAAAATATTACTGAAAATACGCGCTACTTTTTTTAAAAAATAATTTCATACAAACCGTTTTGGGAATATATTCTACGGATAATTAGCTATCAAAAAATGCAACAAAAAAATTGATTGATTAATACTTATGTATCTCTTTTTTGTGTAATTATTTTTAATTTGCACGTAATGCAATAGTTCAGATGGCAAGAATAATAATTGTTGTGGACTGGGTCAGTATCAAAAACAACAACAATAATGTAGAAACCTGTAGAAACTGCATATATTCCTAGAAGTGTCCAACAGTTCTACAGAAAGCAGTTTGTTATGTCATTAACTATAAATATTGTAGATAATTTTACTCAAATAGCTTTCAATAATAAAGTTAGTAAATAATCACAAATAAATGTTCTTATACATTATTCTTCTTGTATCATTTGTCGTTAACAATAATTTCTCTTTAACGAAAAAGAACTGGAACTCTTCACTATTAGTTTGCATAGCACTATACAATTAATCTGCAGTTTTGTTTATTAGCCGAACCATTTAAATGTTAGTTTTAAAATATTAATAATAAAACCTCCCAAAAGCATAATGAATAATCTTCCTTAAAGACTTCGCTTTACCTTAAGTTCTGAAAATCGACGGTGTACATTTCTACTAAATTAAAAAAAAAACACGTAGTGCCTATTTGAAATATTGTGCCGGTAGTCACATAGATAACACAGATAGTTAGATAAATATTAAAAGCAAATGACCATCTTTAATAAAATAACTTAGAAATTTCTGATTAGCTTTTCAATTACCTCAAAGAAATCCAGACAAGCATTTATAAATAAGTAATAAATAATACATAAAAAATTTTTTTTCTTAACTCAATTTCAATGTATACATGATATATTTAACATTTACCAAAATTTTGCTCAAAAATATTTTTTTTAATGAAATATGCACGTTTTTTGCCAAATATGCAACATAATAACTGTAAAATAAGTTTAGTTATTTTTTTCTTAAAGCTTATAGTGATTTTACAAAGGCAATTCAAAAAGAAAGCTTTCATTGAGACTCCCGTATTTCGGGGCCATGATCAGTAGATAATGCGGAAAATCCCGCCAAATGTAAAGTGCGTGCAGTAGTACGACTTCTATGCGCGAATTTATGCAATTTATCGTAAATTGTATAATTTTTGACGGAGCAAACGTAATAAGTAAAGTTGTTGTACACCAATAGTGTCGCACGGTTTAAGATGGGTGCACTAACGTTCACGATGTGGTAAGAAGTGGGCATCCAAAAGTAGTCAGCGATGAATTTGTGCAGAAAGTTGTGCTTGCGTCGCACCGTTTTGACGATGACACTGCGCTTTAATATGCTCTTACAAAATGGCTTCATTTCCAGGTGGAATAGCCTTTTGTAGAATGAATTTCAAACCTTGTAAAACCTTATGACAAATACCTTAATTTGCATGACAGTTATGCCGAAAGCTACTGTTATAGGTATATGTGTATAATAAAGCTGTCTCTACGCGTGTCCGTCATTTATGTTCTAACAAAGGTTTCTTTCCAAATTGCTCTCGTATAAACTATTTTCTTTTTTGAATCTTGTTAACCAATTTCTGTAATATGAAATTGCAAGAGAATGAAGTTTACTTTAAAATAAAAAATAAATAAGTGTTCTTCATTCTTTTAGGTTATGTCTTATTTTTATATATACAGTAGGTGGAAAAGACCAAAAAAATTTATAAATTTCACTTAAAGGCAGTCTAGTCAGTTGGGATTATTCAGAACATTTCCGTTTATTTTTGTAAAATTTAAAGTTGCAAAGCGACAATTTGTAGGCTGTATTCACCAATTTGTCAAAGACAAATTGAATTTTATAAAATGCATAATTACGATTGGTAAGGCCTATTTTTAGATAGTTTAGCCTACGAATAAAAAAGTAGAAAGCATAGTTAATCCATATAAAGCAAGGTCTACCACTGTTGTTGTTCGCTTGCACTCAGCAGAGATTAGTTAAAATTTGCAAGGCCCGTTTAACTCCTTCAACAGTGACAAGAACTAAAATTCAAACCTTACTGCAATAATAATAAGTTAGTTATGAAAAAGTAAGAAGACGACTTAAAATTGGGTAAAAAACTGTTCCCTTTTTTATATATAGGTCTTATAATAGTTTCATGCCACTCATTTGGCAGCTTCTTTCCTTTCAATATTTCTGTAAGAAAATAATTAATTCCGTTTCCGTCTATTTAATACGTTTAATTGAATTTTGCTTAAACCTAGAATTCTTCCATTTTGCATTTCGTTAATTTTTTCTTCTGTAGGATTTATTGCTCTGCTTAGCCTTCATATGCTTTATCAACAAACTGGGCTATATTTAAGAATAGTTCTTTCAACTACTATGCCCTTGATTTTAGTTTTCCTCTTTCTTCAATGTAGTTTTCTTCTCTTATTTCTTACTGCTACTGGTTGTATTTGGTAGCCGGTTTTTCTTGTCTTAAGTCTTTATGAAACTCTTTAAACTTTTTTATTTCTCTATATATTCCGTGTTCTTCTCTATATAACTTTGTAATTGCCTGATTTTGCCTTGTCTTCTTATTTGAATCACTTCTACACCTTTTTCGTCAAATTAACCTTATAATGCTACTAAGTTGTCGTCCTGTTTTATTTGTTTCTTTCTCCTACAATTGTTCTATTTATTTCTAGATATGCATTTAAGTTTTCTATTATTAGTTTTATTATCAAAGTTTCAACTGTTTTTATGGCTGATTCTAGCTGCTCATAAAATTTGTTTTAGATTTCTCTTTAAGACTTCTACATGGTTATTTAAAACACCGATTTTTCCATATACGTTTTACTCTTATGCAGCATAATCGTATTTCTTAAGTCTTTTTGGGCAGAAATCTTAAATCTGTACATATGTGCTGCTTCTTTAATTTGTTTATGTTCATTTGATTTCATACTGCTATTTCCTGTCTGTTTACTTTCTGCTTTAGTTTGTTCTTTATTTAATCCATAAATTTGATTAAAAAAAAGCTATCATTATGTTTCATTTGTCTTTCTTTTTCCTTTCTTTCTCTAGCCTTATCTGTAGCCAAGTTTGCCATGAGAGTTTTGTTTATTTCTGTCCACTTATTTCTTTGATCTGCTTTGTTTTGTCTTATTTTTTGCATTTTCAGCGTTTTCTAATAGAAAAAATTTTTTTATAACAAACTTTAACAGTACATTCTTCCTTATTCTCTTTATTGGCACATACCTTTACCTTCTCTAAAATTTTCTTTTTTACAAGCCATACTTTATGTGTATTAATAAATCTCAAAATTGCCTTAACTATACCTTAGCTTCTAAAATTTTCAAGTTTCTCTATTTTAATTCCAATCTTTTTCTATTTGCTTCTTGTATCGATTGTATTTTCAAATGTCCCAAATGAACTAAAGTATTAATACAGTTGAGTCATGGGAATTTATTGTTGGTTCTAGATATTAATCAAATAAATATTTTTCCCTCTTATTCTGCTCGGCTTATTTTTATTTATATTTTTCCTAATTCTTCTACTTTATATTCAAATTCTAGATACTTTACTTCTACTTTTTGAACTGTTTTTTAAATTCCTTTAGCAGTTATTGAAATTCTTGTACTTCGCTTGTCAGTTCTTGTTTATTGCTTCTTTTTTATTTTTGTTGTCATTTATTTAAATATTTTATTAAATTCATAACAATTATGCTAGTTTTTTATTTTTATTTAACTACTACTAATTAATTTACTTCTTGTTTTTAAGTATTTTTTGTATGTTCAAAATATTTTTAATTTGTATTATCATTTTATTTATTTGACTATTTAATAAATTTACGCACATCTCTGTTAGACTAGGAAGCCTCTTTACCAAATTATAAAGCCAACACTTGCAATAAAGCCGCTGCGTGTACTTAAATCATTTCAATTCCTTACATTTTAAGCTAGTCTTGCTATAATTAAATCAAGAAAATATCGTTACTTGGAAAAAAAACCTGTACACGCAACGTCACTAAAACAATTTTATTTTACTTGTACTATTTGGCATTGAAAAATGACATTAAAATTTTTGCTAAGCTCAGTCCTATTTTTAAAATTATCGCAACGTCACCTGGTTTTATCTTTAATGTTTCTTTGACTTCAATTAATACCAACAAACAAAGAATTGTGTTCATCAGAATTTCCAATTTTTGCATTTTTAATTTAAATTTACAATAATAATCTAAATTAACCATTTCCTTTATACAAAGTATTAATAGATGTAACAAATACGAAGAACATTTAACTCGAAAAAATATATTTTTGGGTTTTGCCTAAAAGCTATAATAGTTAAGTACAAACAAATATTTGGCAACACAAATTTATTTATCTTGCAAACTTTAACATCAAATACAAAAATTGTAGGCATACAAACAGCTAAAATTGTTTCAAACTTCCAAATATACACTCAGCAATTTTATATAATGCAAACAAACGATTTTACAAGTTTTGCAAATTTCTAAGTTGCTTAAAAGTTACCCAAATGTAAAGACATCAAGCACTTTAACTTTTTATCTAGATATGACAATAATCATGGTTACAATTAAAAGTTGAGTAAAACTAAATCTAATTTTTATAGCAAAAATTTTAAATTTCATATAAAATACCAGGGGAGATATCTGTACAGTGATTAGATAATTTTTTTTTCATTAATGTGCTTTGTAGATTCTACCTTAAGGATTTAGCATCTTGTTTTAATAAATTTTTCTTGCACAATAATTATATGACTCACCAACTGTAAAGTTTGTTTATTGTTTTTTGTTATTACATAGGATCCGGTGGAACGATTTCCCTTATTTTAATTGACCGCCATACGTAATGTATTAGTAGACGGCTCTCCAGTCATACATCCTCAAACAGCACAAGGCATACCATGTAATGGTGATGAACACCGCTGAAGACTCGTTTTAAAAATGGCGATTTTGTGATTGTGACGTAGCGGTTATTTCATAGGCATTTTGGAGTAGGTCGTCACGGAAGAGTTCCGACCGAGAAAATTATGTTGTAGCCACATTTGCAACAGACTAGTTTGGCATTAAAACCGAAATCACACCCGAGAATATCGTAGCAGTGGGGCAGGCTGTTGTCATATCGTCATAACGTTTCTTCGCTAACTATGCTTTCGCCTTGGAAATAGTTGACTGGAAAATGCGGAGAATTCTATACTGCCATCTCTTGTTTGCTTCATACAAACTGATAGTGGTCCAAGTCTGGCAAGCTGCTTGCGAGGACATGTTGGCAAATTTTTCAGATAATTCTGTTGTACTCAGTAATGACTCCACCGTCACCGTATAACTTTTTGGTGTATGGTGTTATGGAGTTTTCCATCATAAGGCCGTATTCTTTTGAGAAAGCAGGGCGCAATTTTTTGAAAGTCAGACAAAATAAACACAGAAATGCATCATTATGGTTTCAACAAGATGGCGCTTCTATGTAGGCGGGTAGTTGTGAGACGAAAGTTTCCAGGTTGTCACATCTTATTAGGCGACTAAATCACATTGCAATTTCTTTTTGTGGGGACATTCAAAGGCTGAACGTTTTCAAAGCAAACGGCGAACTAATGAATAATTAATAGATGCTATTCATATCGCAATCACAGTAATACTAACGAAAATGATTAACGCGGAACTTTAAGGTGAGGCTGCAAGGGTGTATCGCTCCTACAGGAAAACATTTGCAAGATATCATCTTCAAAACTAGTTGAAAAATAAATAATTTTACAATAAAACATTGAACAGAATTTATGTTCTTCTTTTTATTACTGTTTTGAAAACAGAAAAAGAATTAATTAACTTTTCACTAACAAAATGGTTAAATATCTTCAAACAAATAAACCAAAAATTATTTCTTATTTGTTCTTGATATCTTACACTATAATAAATAAATTAGTTTTTTATAATGTTACAGACTACATAATATATCTAATATAGCCAAAAAATTTAAATTACATAAGATTAACCGTGTTTTCATATGGAACAATAGTACGTACATTTTGTTGTTATTAAGGTCGTTGGGGAAATCTCTTAGGAAATAATTGCGGCGGCACAATTTCTCCGCAAACTTCCGCAGCAACTTATGCAGCAGCAACTGCGCGCGCCCGCGGATCCGAAATCTAATTTCTCTTTAAAATGGAGATTCGCGTTTAAAAATTGCGAATCCCGAAACTTTTCGTACGTTGTAGCCCTTGACGACGTATTTATCAGTCACATGCAGTCCCACAAGAATCGGATTTGGAAAGCAGCGCCGGAATCGCGGATCTGCCATAAAGTGGATCGCATTACGACGAGAATTTTCAGCTCTCGAGGCGAGCTCGCGTCCTTGTGGCTGCTCATATTAATAATACCTTTATGATTTCCAATACAAACTCATCACGAGAATGGAGCACAACTTATATCGCGATATTAAAGGGGAAGTGCGACGGCGCCGCATTGAGATTTTGAGTCACAGCCGCGGGTTATTAGAATTCGGCTCTGAAAGGTGGATTACTTCTGAACACCTAAAGGAACATAAAAAGCACACATCGCAAGCAAAATCAAATATGTGAAGCAATCAGCGCCGGCAATATAAGAGCAAATAATATTTCGCGGGTTTAATACCGAAAGCGTATGCAATATACAAATCGAATGAGCAGCCTTGACAGTTCGCCGAGCTGCTAAATTAGGATTATATATAATACGAGCTCTTTGAAATGTATAAAGATAACCAAATGGACATCCCTGCAACGTGTATCAGATAATAATTTTAAACCAAATAAAACAAAATTATTTGTAGTTAGCATTTATAAGATATAAAAAGAAAATTACTATGAAGTTATAAAAATTAGTATCTTAGTAAACAAACATATTATAAACGTCTAAAATTAATAAATTAAAACATTAATTAATATTTATCTAAAACAATTTCCTTTATATACAAAGTTTTATCAAAAATATTTTAACAAAACTAACAAAGAATAACATTATATGTATTTATTTAATAATAAAGAAGTATATAAACAAATGTGTTAAATATATTATCAAATAAACTTGTTGGGTTAAGTTACTTTGATACTTATATTTTATAAAAATAATAATAAATTAATTAGTAATACACGTTTCTTAATTTTTTATGACTTTTATCCCTTCTTCAGCTTGTCAATTTCTGGACAATCGCAGAATTTTGTCGGAATCCGTTGAAGAGCGACAAAACAAATAAATATAGAAAGTAGTTAGCTTAGTAATATACAATTGGTGCGGTAGAACCTGCCAAATGTACCGTCAAAGTAAATATTTATTATATTAGAAACATGCAGATAAGCGTTATCATGTTGAAGAAGAACGCCGTGTCGCTAGACAAGTCACTTTAGCTGAATTTCCTCGCTAAAGTAATGCATTTACAGCGTTGTTGTTTTTGACCTTTCTATTTATGAAGGTAGTTTGTAAACACTATAGGCAAGATTTTGCTTGATACATCTTTCAAAAGTAGGTATTTGAAACTGCGATTCAATTTAGTTTAACTGTTATATCTGTTTAAACTAATATTGTTTTTGTTATCCCTCGAAAAGGATAAAATTTAATATTGCACGGTCATTCAATTCTTCACGTAAAAAGGTTTGATTCCAAAAGAAATTTGTGTCCAGTTTATGGAAATTCTACTTTGTATTTAACAATTAAAAAATGAACCGAGTTTAAAGGTAATCGCACTAGTGTTAAAGGTGATCCCCACGAGGGACGTCTGGAAAGTGCAACAACACGAGAAATTATTAAACAAGTGCATGATACCGTAGTAAGTCACCGACAAAGTAAAGCGTCTGAGATGGTTGAAGCTGTGAGCACTTTAAAATATCTAAATAGCGAGTAGGGCATATTTTATATAAAAATTTGCATACGAAAAAGCTCTGTGGAAGATGAGTCCTGTTCTTGCTTACAGAAGAGCAAAAACGCATCGTACAATGCCTAAAGCGGTTTTTTTTTGTTCGTCGATTTATTTTACTGTAGATGAAATCTGGATTTACCATTACATACTGGAATTAAAACAGCAATAAAAACAGTGGATTAAAGCAGGTTGTGTAGTCCCAAAAAAGTAGAGTCTGTTTTAGGTTCTGGCATATTTTGGGAAAATAAAAGCGCTTTATTAATTGATTACCTTAAATATAGTAAAACAATATTTGTAAAACGTTATACATATCTTCTAACAATGCTTAATAAAAGGATTTGTGACAAAAGGTCTAGTTTGCAGAAGAATAAAATCATTTTTATGAAGACAATGCGTTTGCCCATAAAAGTGTCCTAGCAATGGAAACTTGAGAGATTTCCACTATAAAATGTTACAATATTTTTAGATTTTTACCATAACTAAACCTGTTCTTCGCCAATTAAGGTTTTGTCTTCTACTGAAGAAGTGATTGCAACCGTAGATAGGTATTTGGTAAATTTAAAAAAGAATCATTACCGAGATAGAATAATGATGCTGAAGCATCGCTGGTAAAATGTACTTCAGTTTCATGGAAAAAACAAAAAAATATAAAAAACGAATTAGAACAAGAATTTTTCCTTGCACACCTTTTAAATCCCACTAAATACAAATCGTGTTTTCGTGTTATCTCCGACTTGATTTGAGATGTTACCTTTTTATTGGGACTCAGTTTTTTCTTTTTCACATAGAAATTTCTGTTTGTGTATACAAATAGCTTGATGCTAAACAATCAAACCACCAGCATTATTTAAAGTTTTCTCCTTTCGTTCAGAACATCTGTCATCTTGCTCATTGGGTTAAATGACGCCCGATGGTATTATAAGGACATTCCATCTGGAGAACCAATTCTCCAATAGGCTGTTGGGGATTCTTGTAGAAAAGCTCATTTAATTGCTGTAATGATTGGCCAGAACGTGAAGAGTTTGCAAAGTCAAAATTTTCACCCTTACAATATATAACCCACCCTTGTGTAGTTTATTTAATGGTCATTGCTCTGTAAGAATTGCAAATGTCTGAATCAATTTTAGTAGTTGCTTTAGAATTTTGATTGAACGCGAATACAAGCAAAATCGTCATATGGCTAAGAATACTTAAAACGCATCCAGTTTTAAAAAAGAAAAATAGAATATAAGTATAGGTAAATAATAGAGCTGTAAAATTGTATATCACTAAGATGATATTTTTCAATTCAAATTAAAACTTTTTGACAACCTATTATAAGTAATTCAAGACTTCTATTACCAAAAATAACAGACAAAAGCGGCTAACGGCTGTGACTTGAAAATTCTAATCCTGTTAAATGCGTTGGTGTTGTGTACTATAAGATGATTTATATCAATGAGTTAATTTGATACCATGTAGCATTAAATAAATAAAAATTATGGAGTTTACACAAAATAATCTTTAAGTACAAATATAAATAAAGAAGTAAATTGGGCCTAAAAATACTTAAAATTAAATTATAAATAAATATTAAAAAGTTCTTGTTATGTAGCATAAATTAAAATCTTTCAAACATAAATGTAGTGACTTTATTTAGTGTTAATGCTTTGTTCAATAGACGATTAGATTAAAATATCCAGACCTCTATAAACAACTCGCATATAACAAGTAACATAACGTTGTATTGAAAACAGCCGCTACTGTGCTTTCGCCGATAACTTTTTGCAAATTTTCTAAAATCTCTTGAAATGTTTCACGGGCATTTTCGTATTAGATGTGTGCTTGACTGTCTGCTAGCTTGCAGAAGTTGCATTTCTGATAGTTTAAGTACCTCTAATAAGATTTATTTGCAAATTCATCCGTATTCTCTAGAAGGTAGATTAAATTCTGCCACTTTCTTTTATCGAAGCTAGACGATGCCTTTATTTTTTTTAATTATTAAGTTTTGAAAGCAAGGAAATGTGTGCAACAGTCTTCTTATACATAAAACAAGCGTTTCACAAGGTGTGACATATTGGATTGGTATACAAACTGTTATTGAAATCGTAACTTACGGACCGATTTTATCAAGTTAAAGTGAACAATGTATTATCCAATTACCATCCAATCACCACTGTTGTACCTACTATACACCTAAGACGCACCAATCACGGGTACTACCGTACTTACCATTCGCGAATAACACAACCATCTTATTAGTCAACATATCGCCAGAAACAGCAGTAGAACATCTTCAAAAATACCTTAACTTTCTAGAAGACTGCTTCCTTAAGTGGAAAATTACAATTAACGTCAACTGATCTGCACAAATAACCTTTAGCATCTTTAGACGAGTGGAATGTGCGCAATCCTGAATCAACAACGTCTTAATTCCGGTAAAAATTTAGGTAACATATCTCGGCCTGCACTTTGACTATAAACTCACTTGGAGTGCACACATCAAAGCAAAACGGAATCGGCTAGATCTAAAAATCAAGAAAATTGGTTGGTTACTTGGAAGACGCTCTCAACTATCCTTGTCAAACAAAATACTTTTTTATACAACCGTTTTGAAACAGTTTATGAGCTACGACTTATAATATAAGGTTAATCCAAGCATGCATAGCTCGGAAGTTTAGAAGTTAATTATGCTACGAAATTAAACCTATGAAATCTGTACCAATCAATAATCCATCAACCGAGTTACACAAACCTGAATGACCACTACACCAGAACATCACGCAATTAGCAAAGAATCCTCCTTGTGATTAGTAATATCAATAGAAACATTTAAATCTAATTAGAATTACGACATTTATTAAACATTCCAATACTGCCTTGACGCATCTATCCGCATCGGCTATGTAAGCTAACTCTGCATGACAATACAGATGGTTTTGCACCGACAGCGCATACAACGCGCATATATCTTCGAATACTCCACAATGCCTCACAACTATAGCAATTGAACTCTCCCATCGAACCAATTGGCTTTAAGACATACTAAAGCAAACCTGGCCACTCGATCTTCTGCACCACTCCAACCAGGATTAAAATCATCTCCACCAGCAGATTACCATCGCAGTAACCACCTTCATGACATTTGCCATACTCTTTAGTTAATACTCATATCTCTGTAACAGTGTAAGATTGTAAATCTGGAAATGATAATAAAAAATAAATAAACGGAGGGGACATGTATTATGTAAAAAAGTGCATTAATCAGATTCATACGTAAAAAATCACATTTGTGCATGTGTATACCCAAGCAAAAAAAATATAATGTTTACAATCACAATTTATTAAATAAATTAAAATTATTTTTTTAATTTATTGAAGCTCCTAGAAAATACAAAGTACAAATTTATTTTTCTACATAATTTTCTACATATTTTTTCAAGGTGTAGGCAGTTTTTTAATTGTTTGTTTGTTATATCTCTGTTATGTAAGTGCCTATTTTAGTAGTCTAAACAAACTATAATCGTAGGGAAATAAGTCTGAACTACAGGCAGGATATTTCAATGTCATCCAGAACAAATCTTCAATTTTCTGTCGAGTATGGATAGTTATATGGAGCCGGACAAAAGGGTTACATTAAAGATCTTTCTCAATATTTAAAGGCCTTTTTATTCACCGTTAATTGAAAGTCATTCCCAAAAAGACGGCAATACAATAATCTGGTCAATCACGCTGGTGTTTACTTGTGTTTTCTTAAGAGTGTTATTTCCAAACTGTGTCTTAAGGTTTCTTAAAGTTTCGAGCAGTTTTACCATATTTGTAAAAAGCTTGATAATAATCCATTCGGGTAACAGGTTAAAGGGAGCAATAGCACTAAGTAATCTTCGGGGTTCATCTCACAGTGTGTAAAATGGAAATTTTGGTTTATATTTGAATTACCCACGTAACTAATTACGTAAGGACATATTCTATACATAAGATTATTTTTTAATTATATTAATTTTGATTAGAACCTATTAACCCTAATTAAGCGTTAAATTAAATATCTCTGCTGATTTTAATAAGGAAATTAATAATAAATAAAAATAAAGAGGTTTCATCAAGTACAAAACGAAAAATAAAGCACACTCTATTTAAATTATAAATACCCTTCTCTAGTGCCGAGTTTAATTTTTCTGAAAACAAATCCTACAGTAATAAAGTGCAGACGCAATTTAGGAGACGTACTGTTCCTTAACAATAACAATTTTGCGTTGCTTCGACAAAGAACCGCTGGTTTATAAAGAAAGACAGTTTTTATGAAAAATTAATTACTAAACCTTTTCGAAATACTTATCACAAGAAAAGACCGTAACACAAGTGTTTACTATTTAATTCAAATAACTAAATAAATACAGTTTAGAGAACGAATTAATTATTTTTTAACTATATATCGCTTAAAATAAATTATTTAAAAGTGTAAAAGATTTTAATAATATATATATTTTTAACGATGCTTTTAAAAATCCCATATCTCTTCTAGCCATCAGAACAAAACGAAAACGATTTCTGTGCTCCGCGCCAAAAATCGCTGGAGATTCGCCCTCCGCGAAAATATTTCGCTGAAAGGTACAAACAAAAGTTGAAAAGAGGCGTTCGCGTGGCAGTTCTAATTTCAAACTGTCACAGCGGTTGATATATGGCCCTAATTTGAATTTTTAAGGCAGTTTGCAGTTATTAACTTAGGATTAATACGAAAATACAATCATCCTCGGTGATTCATCACCTAATGGCGCGGCTCCGCTTTCTCCGAGTTTGCGCATCCAATTAATGATAACCTGACCACCGGGAATTCAAAATTTATTTTGCTGCTGGAGCGACCGGTTGTTTTAATTGCCTCGAGCAGTATTTGGGTAGCACAAAGGATTGGCTGTGAATCGTAGGCTCGATGTCGTGCTTGATACTTTTGCGAGTATTGCAGAAGGATGCCGACTACATCTTTGTTTGAAATCCAAGGGTTAGGTACAAAACAGTCTGCTACTTTTAAAGCATCCTGGTTTTTAAAGTCTTTTTATTTTTACTTAGTTTGTTTATAATTTATAAATGTTTATTTACTATGCCATTTTGTTTGGTATTTTAAATTCTGTTATTCCGATTAATTAAATTATGTTCTGCTAAATGTTTTTTTTATTAATTTTTTGCATTTCGGTTTTCTTTAACAAGTTTTCAGATTTCTAAGCAAGCTCTTTTAAAATTTACTAGTTATGCTGCAGATAAATTTTAATAAACTGGATCACTTCTAAGTTTCCTAAAAAACGGATTTCATATTTATTTTGAAATTACCAAATTTGCTTATATAGGAGAGTTCTTCGAAAAATCTTCATTTGCAAATAAATACTGTTTATGTAAATTGCTATATGATTATTAATATTGTTAGGCAGTAGGCATAAAGTCTGAAAAGAAAAATTCGGCTACAGCAAATCTACATTATCAAGCTCGATGTAGTTGGCCCTTGACAGTCATAAATTAATCGCATCAAAGGCATGCAGATGAACTGATTTTATGCTAATCACCAAATAAAGGCTTTTGCTAAAACTGTTGAATGTTTTTAGGCAAATCTATCATATCATTCACGCTTTGTTTAGTAACAGAAAAGTATACGCAAAATGAGTTCTCAGCATATTGATTCATAAAGCACTTTTCTTGGTCAGATTGCGACTGGTAGCGAGTTCTAAGCAGACCATCATTGCCCGAATAATAAGCGGCAATCAATGGAGCACGAGGATAAGGATTCTCCCAACTCAAAAAAGTCTTCGATTTGGCAGGAAAACTGCCGATGATCTTCTGTTGGACATAAAACTATAGTTCACATTGAATTTTTGAGGCAAATTGACATAACGCTAACCGATTTATGAAAGCTTTTAGAAAATTTAGACTTTGTCTGCAGCGAGCTAAAGTTGGCTCCTAACCAATTTTTTATTATAACAACGCTCGTCTCCAATGCTGTTAATAAATACAAAAAAGTATTACAGCGCCTAAAATGTTAAGAAGCTTCATCAGACAGCCTAAACTTTGCTATTTACCAATTTTTTTCTAAAATTGCAGAAATTTAAAGTTGTTATTGTACTAGTTATGAAGAGGCGCACATTGCTTTGCGTAATTGCAATAGATAAGATAAAGAAACTTGTTTAGCATTTAGCTTATGTGTATAGATACGGTTTTGTAGAAAAGTAATGGTAATACTTGATGGAGGACATTTTGACTTATATATAGCTTATTTGTGTAACTTATCTACTAATAAACCTGCAAAGCTTGCAACGCATAGCGAAGTGGCGAAGCAGTCTCTCAAATTTGAGAACCCTCTAGTTAGATCACTAACGCTGACCTTTGACCAATCAGTTTCAAAATCACTAGCAAACAAGCCTTTTGGTCACCTGTCGATTAGCGAAAACAGAATTTGGAAATTCCCAGCCGGACGGATAGACAGACAGACGGACAACATGAAGTTAGTAAGTGACTCCGCTTCGTTTCGCCACTTAACAATAATGTTATCATATATAAGACAAGACTTTTTAAAATAAAAATCTCTGTAGAATGGCTTAATGAATTTTACAGTACTTAATAACTTTAACAAAGTTAATGTTTAAGTCGCAAGTCACGAAAATAAAAATTAATGTTTGCCTAAAAATAATCTGGCAGCAATGTAGTAAATTGACCAAGAGAGTGGTGTAATCATAACATCTGTTCAGTAACTATTTTAAAAATTTAAAGAGAAAATTTCTTAAATTTATTTTATTTCAATATAATTTTGGGTCACAATTGAAAAATAATTATAAATGATAAGGTTATAGCTGCAATAAAAACGATAGGCTATAAGAGAAAAGTGGTAAACCCTGGGCATCAATAAAAACAAACAAAAAATAAAGTAAAAAAACGAAAGAAGTAATATTTCCAGCTGGGAGAAATCTAGATAAGAAATGACAGAAAATGTATGCTAAAAAAATAATTAAAAAACTACTAAGTAAGGTACAAATAAATTTATAGATCTAAACAGCAAGAATACGTGACTTAACAACTTTATCTAGGACAACAAAAAATAGAACAGAATCAAACAACACAATTTCAATAAAAGTAAACGGGAAGAAGGCAAAACACTCTCTACCTAAGAGGAAATTAAAAACCGATAGGTGGAATTTTTTAGGAAATGTATAAACAGACTACAAAACTATATAAAGAAATAAAAGAAATGCTTATCTTAAAGAAACACCAAATGTTGTAGAAAAGTAAATATCAAAAAAGAAATGAGATGTCTTAAAAGTAATAAAATGGCAGGAATAGATGTTATACAAGCATAACTGATAAAGGCCATTTGGAAGGTATAATAATAAAAATATTAAAAAAAATAAATGGAGCCGCATATGTGCAAGAACTAGAGACTGTGTAGAAAAATAATGACCAGGATTATTTATAAATACTAAGGAAACTATCAGTAAAAAACTAAGAAAAATTCAGACAGTATTTTGACCTAATAGAACTTCTGTCTATGACATACACTTTAAGAACAATACTACAGCAAGCAGCAGAAAGAAATAAAAAAAGCTTTTTCAGTTTTGTGGACTTTCAAAAAACCTTTGACTCACTAGACCGAACGAAAATGTGAAAGATACTAAAATATGGTATACCAGAAATAATAAGATTATTTTATGATAACTCTATAGCACATATGAAGGACAGTTTACTGAAAAAATTGTAATACAAAGGGGAATGAGGCTAAAAATTCATGCTTCCTCCACTATTATTTCTAATAGTAATAGACTGCGTAATGGAAAAGACAGAGGATAGGAAAATAGACTTAAATTAAAATGTGTTCGATAAATTAAAAGACTTAGAATTTACTTAGGATATTTGCTTTAATGACAACTAACAAAAAAAACATATGAACGGGAGAACAGCTTTATAAAGTAATAATGCAAAAAAAAAGCCGACAAATAAATATGAAAAAGACCACACTACTACTTAAACACAAAACAAAAGAAGAAGAAAGGCCATCGAGGAAGTTCAAGTATTCTCCTAAGTAGTATAGTGAGTGTGAAAGGTGGTACAGAAAGAGATATAATTAGACATATAGAATTAATATAAATAAACCTAAATCACAACACAAAATTTAGAAGTCAACCAATATTAGCAAGAAAACAACTCTGGCTATTTCACACCAATATAAAAACTACGTTATTTTATCTCGTAGAGCTATAAAAATATACCAAAAAACAATTTCAAAGATTACAGATATTTATACACAGATGCCTTCGAATTATATACAGAATTGTTTGGCCTAAACAAACGAAAATGTATGCAAGGTATTTATGGAAAATAAATAATAGACGAAACGATTAAAAAATGTAAAGATGAATAGGCCATATTCTCAGAAAATTAACTAATAGAATAGCAAGCTTTTTGGACTATAACAAAGTAGAGAAAAAGAAAAGGGGTAGACCAATAACCCATGGAAAAGAACTGTTCTAAAAGAATTACAACAACTTGAAGTAACTTTAGATGAAGCTAAAAGACAGACTCAAGACAGCGTGCGGGAAACCTCGTCACAGACATATTAACATGCTCCATCTTGAAAGTATATAATATACGATGCTAATGAGAGGATTATAGGTTTCTGAAGCGTTTACATACTTCAAGCAACTGTCAAGATGCATGAGAAGGAAATCGCTTTATCAAGTTTTTGTCTAGATCTATAAGCACGAACATTTACCCTAATATAGATAGAGTATGTTTTCACAAATTGTAAAATATTTTTGGTCCGATGAAATACGACATTACTTTTAACTTGCTAAATAATTATTTAGTATTTTGCATTGAAAGTACAATATAGAACCGTTTTCTTGCATTTATTAAACATAAAATTGTTAACACAGAGATATTATTGATAAAGTAAGAGTGGACAAGAAGTTTTCAAATAGAAATTAAGGCTTTTTGAAGAAAAGCTTTTCTCTTATTTTATTGACATTTTAGTTATACAATTTTAAAATCTAATTATAATTACTAGATTGTTTCTATTTAATGGTGTTTTGTGTAAAATAAAATTGACTCTAATGCTATATAACTCTTACAAATATTATATCTTACTGACAAATGTCGCGCCAGATGCTAATTAATTTAAAAAATATCTAAGTAATATATTAGCAATAAAATAATCTTAAGACGCTCATAGTAGTGGTCACGTACCATCAAAATAGATAGAGCAGCAAAACTTTATTTTGAGCAAAACCATCTTCGACGACAGGTAGAAGAATAATATTTTTTGAAAGGGTTATTTAAGCATCGTGTATAATGTTATCTTGACTTACGATGTGGGTAGCCCTGTAGTCTGAATACTGTCGACATATGTTACATTTTCGATCCACTTCATAGACTATGTTCAAAAATACAATAAATGCTTTTAAACAAAATCATTTCACATCAACCAAGCAGTACATCAATAGAATTCCAATTCAATAACAGAAAGCATCCTTAAAACAACTTTTTTGATGTCAATCAAGGATTGGTTTACCAATTACGAAGAATGTTATACGATATAATCAGCTTCATATAGAATTTAATGTTCGGAACTGTACACTTCTTATTTACGACAAAAGAGACATTTAGACCATTAGGCGTTGATTGAAAAGCAATGCAATCGCTGGGAAATTTTTAAAACTCGTACATAAGTTCAAAAAAGTGGCAATTGTTCATTAATAGTTTCAGTAGTAACAAACCTAAACAGTCTTTAGAACTAGTATATCTAATCTAATCCAATATCTAATATCCTTAAAGTGCGATGCGGAGATTCCCGGTCTCCGGCCCCCGGCTGTATGAAAAGCATTGGTTGCCAAAGTAACGCGTTTGGGGCCACGCGGAAATATATAAACGATCGTCGCATCTTTAAAGCACGCTGCAATTTTAAAAACTTGAATTAAAATTAAATTATTTATAGTCTACTGTTTTAGTCTTCTTGTTCTTTTTTGCAAATAAGCATTCTTTAATATGGAACGGGTACAAACAGCTGAGCACCACAGAAATTACATGAGAAAACGAAGAAGTGAGCAGACTGCGGATGAAAGGGCAAAATGAAGCGAGGCGCCGTATATGTGCCGAAAGGACTCCGGAGGAAGTTGAGGTAGAAAACCAAGCAAGACGACAACGACGTTCTCAAGGAACACAAAAAAATAATTGCAGAGAATAAAGCAAGGCGATAGCGAAGTTTACGAAAAACCCCGGAAGAAATAGCAGCAAGAAACAAAGCAAGGCGACTGCGACGTTCTCAAAGAACATCGGAAGAAATAGCTGCGGAATAGTAACGATTGCTACAGAAAGTTCGTAACACTTGCATTCTCTGTAGCAACCAAGCGTAGCTGGCTTAATTTTATGGTACTTTCATATCGCTTATGTCAAAAACCTGAGCCTTGAATATAATACAGCTGTTATAATTAATAACACTCAAATTTAAAAGGACAGGACCAAAGGTCTGTGGACTGAGTAATATAAATTACTATCTTAAAAGTTCAGTGAGACTCAATCTCTACAGTGATACTACAGTTTTAGTAAACCTCCCCTCCCATATTCACTAGCGGTACATATGAAAAGAATGTATATTTGTACTACTTACATAATCAAAATATTTTTAGGAATTTAAAAGGCTTGTCACCCCAATGTCTGTTTTAGTATAATTAACAAAACATCAGAGCTCGTCTAGCTTGTCAATTATAGGAGCTAGAGGACGAATTACTAATGTAGGTAGGTTTATATAGCCAAATAATTATCTCATATATTCACCCGTCAAAGAAGAGTAGCAAATCGAAGTAATACAAACCAATCTGTTGTAAAATTTTAATTTTTTTAAAAGAGACTAGAATTTTAACATGGGTTACATAAAATTTTATCGTTGGCAACTAAATTATTCTTCCAATAAAAATTTATTAAAGTCTTTCGCCACTGGTGTTTTTAGCATAATCTGTGATATCTATAAGATGTCTTTACAGTGTCAAATCTTTTTTTTAATTTTTTTTTTGTAATTCTTGCAATTAATAATCGATTACTTACTAAACTATTTATCTCTCCGGACCAATTATAAGTTTATTACATTTAAATTGTTTTTTCTTTATATATTTTTTCATAGTCAATATCATCATGTTTCTCTTTATATACCTATTTAATAAAATCTATAAATTGCATTTTGAATAATTGTAACATCTTATGTTTTTTTTAATATTGTATTGCGTCAGTGTTAGTAAATTTTGATTTATGTTTCACATTCTAAACCTGCATGTTATGTTTTTATTTTAAGTCTATTCTTAGCAGGGTGATTCAAAATGAGGAATTAATTTTATACCACTATATTTTTTGACTTAACCCATTGTATGTGAATAATTCACATACAATTTTTAAGAGGATATCCTAAAGTTTCGAATGTAACCGCTAGAGTGCTCGGGCAACTGTTGTGCAACGTGCATTATTAATAACATTAAACCTCCAACCAGAAAGAGCATTTGTCGTTGAAATCATACCGGCTGCTTGTGTATATGTAAAAGCACGGACCGACCGCGGAGGACGTGGGACAAGTTAAAGAAAGCTTAAAGAGTAGCCCAATGGAGTCAAACCGTAGAGGGAGCAGAAAACTTGGACTGCCTCAAACACCTGTCTGAAGTGGGTTGAAGCACCATTTAATGTTTAATCCATACTACCTACAACAAAAAAGACTCTTTTTTGTCGCGTTTAATTGTTAGTGATGAGATAACGTTTTTTTTTCTTAAGTAGGAAAGTGAACCGACATAATGTATGAATATGACGGCTACAAAATCCTCACTGGAACATGAGAAGAACTCCGAGAGAGTTAATGTGTTCTGTGGTACATCGAGAAAACCTTGCGAGTTTTTCTTGCGGATATTCTTAAAGAAATAGATCAGTTTTTGTATCACGTCTACCAACAATCTCGAACGACCTAAGAAACCTTATTACAGTTACAATGAACTCAGTGACTCAAGACATTCTTTATCATGTGTGAAATGATAAACTTCTGTTCAGCCAGAGACGAGCAAATTAGACATTTGTAAACTTGAATGTGAGTGCAATTAGTCATCAGTTCTAATTAGGAATTGCAGACTTACATTAGGCTCATCATTTTGAATCACCCTGTATTGGTATTATTTTTATATTTATATTTTTATAATTTTGGTAGCTTTATTTTTAAAATTAAATTTCCATAAATTACATATGTATCTGTTATTTAAAATTGACTCCTATTAAATTCAATATAGTAACGCGTATAAATTTGAAAATTAAATTCATAATTCTGTTTAGTTCGGATATTCTGCCGCACTTTCCGGGCGACCGGTTGTTAGCTTTCTATGCGAGCAGCTTTATTTTATGTGCAGCAAACCGTTCACTTATTTGTATTTTGGTATAACGTATTTCAGTGCACCGCTTATTTATAGTGTACATGCTTTTAACGTTGATTAATATTTATTGTGTTTCATGCGTTTTACAAAAAGGAAAGTAAAGTATATTTTCATACCAGATTTTTTACTGTAAATTGTACATGTATTTTTAGATAAATTGTAAATAAATTGAAACAGCCGATTTAAAAAAAATCTTGTTTGTATTTTATTTTATGTCAATTGTAATTTTAATATTATATCTTAATATCCAATTTAATAAGTTAACCACTGAAGCTTACTGTTTTTATAAAATGACTATTTTGACATAGCCTACCGTGCCTTAGTTTACTTGTATTTATTAAATTAATATCTTGTTTTATTATCTTTTAGATTTGTAGCACGTAAATAATTTAGATATACTAGAATTAAATATTTTACTATTTTATTTGGAATAGCATTCTTGTTGTGCAATAAAACATTAATATAATCAAGTTTAGCTTTTTTAACTAATAATAGTCAACTAGACAACAAGTCAGAAGAAGTTGTACAATTTTTGTTAAAAATAATGAAATTTTCAGGCGCTAAAAGCTAATAAATAATGTCATCGTAAAAAATCAGTTAGCTATCTACATCAAAGTAAGATGCTTCATATAAAAACATAAATTAAAAACCTTAATTAAATATTAACAACATTTGTTAGCGTTTCTTATAAGCACAATTTTTAACTTTCTTCCAGAAAAGGAAGGTTTTAAATATTATGATAAGCATTTTCAACTTCATTTGGATTTATGAAGAAACAAGCCATAAACAAAGATTCCCAAAAGAAATCTATTAAAGCATAGCTGTTACACTTCTCGCTCGGAGATATGGAATTTCTGATATTACAATGTTCATCGCAGATCTGAACAAAAAAAAATAAAAAAGGTTAAGTTGACTGAAGTAAGAGTCATAGTAATGAAGAGCAAGATGGAGCAAAACTCCCTCCCTTATTTCAAATAAAGGGTTATAAAGTGAAGTGAGGTCCTAGGGCAAGGAAAGTAATTTTATTAAACGCCGGTAGGCGGGAAAGCTTTTGCTGTCGAAGCATTTTTGTAGCAGGACCTTTGCTTTTTTTACAGAAGATGGTTGTTATAGAAAAATTTTCTGATTGTGTTTGGCAGAATCGTTTAAAAATGTGTAAAAATACCCTGAAGAGCGTGCCAAATAAGGCATTTGTTTTCTTTCCCAACGAAGTGCATCTCACTTGCCAGGATGTGTTAGTAAAAAAAGTTGGTGTAAGTACAAGCTACGAGATATCCATGAAAACTTCTATATAGCGAACGTGTCACTGTTAGAAGGTGGTAAGTAAAGTTAGGGTTATTGGCACTTACTTTATTTGTAGAGGGAGGCATTGATTAGTCACTCAATCAATATGTGAAAATAATTCGATATTTTTTTGTGCAAAATATTGATAAAACAGAAAACAGTTACAGCCCACACAGTAAGAAGTTTGCTTTAAGTGCTGCATAAAATGTTTGCTGAACACCTAATCAACGCGGTTACGTCGTTTGGTCAGCTCTCATTATCAGATCTCATCGCGTGTGTTCGTTCCTCTTACGTTAATGACTGCTTGAAGTCGACGAGGCATAGTTTCAATTAAGTTGATGATCACATTTTGGTCGACATTATTGCACTTTTGCAATAGCAACTCTTTCAGTGCTTGGACAGTTTTTGGAGCTAAGGTATGCCTTCAAATACGTCGTTCCAACTCATCTTAAATGTATATGCGGGCTGGCTACTAGGACCGTCTAATTTCCACATTATCAAGATACTCTCTAATAACTCTACCTACGTGAGGTCTAGCATTATTTTGCATGAAAACGCTATTCCCGCCCATACTGATCATGAAAGAGATAACATGATCTTGTAAAAGCTCCGTAATGCACTCGTAAGCTGTTAAGAAGCCATTTTGTATCAAAACCAACTCTATGGTGTTTGTGAACAGATTCCCTCGCAACCATAACCGACCCAGTGCCAAATGGAAGTCGCTCGTCAGTACAAACTGTAGCGTACCTTTCTCTAGGTTTTTCCATACTCATCGACAACCTTCTAATCCAGTAAGGCAAAAACGCGTCGCATATGAAAACAGTACCCTCTTATAGTCTTCATTATTTCATGTCAGGTTATTTCGGACAAAAGCCAATCTTGCAATTTGATGCAGGCGTTATAATAGTGGACCCGTAGCTATTATTTTATAAAACCGAAGCACAAAGTCTTCTTCTAACGGTCCACTCACTAACATTTACATCTCTAACTTCTTAGAGTTGATTTCATAGCCAAACCGTAGAAGTTGTTTTGCGGACACCAAAAAACGGCCATATCTTTGGGTGATGACTGTTTTTCGACTGGATCCTGGTATTCTGGTCAACAGGTCAGTCTTTTCAAAGCTGTGGTGCACCATTTGTACAGCACAAAAGCTTTTACCGACAATTCTTGCAGTTTGACGTTGTACTCAACCATTTTATAACAACGCTATAATTCTTAAAACAAGATCTAAAGGCATTATTACCTGTTAAATAAGCTCTACAAACATTTCACCGTGCGATTAAAAGGTTTTATTTAAAGAAACATACAAACAATAAATTTGGAAATTTTCAAATAGAACGAATGCACACTATTTAATAAATCTCGTAATTACGATAACAATACATGAGATAACAATACGATAGATAACATTTAATAAAATAAAATAAAAGATTAAGCACCCATTAATGCAAATATAAGCGTTTCACTAAAAATTTAAAAAACATAACACAATTTCAATGTAACCTCAATTTCAGGCTTCTATACCTGAAAGAGAAGCCTAATGAAATCGGTGTGGACGTCTGTTTATCCATTGTGATTTTCAACTCGAGGACTACTGAACCTGAAGACATAACGGGGGTATCATTCGAAAGTCTATGGCCTATCGGGTTGACATTGATATACTTGTGACTATTTAGAAAGGACAGATTTTCTTTATTCATTTAATCATTCCCGATGTAACATATCAAACTGTTCGATATTAATTATCTTAGTACAATATACTTTAATATTTAAAGTCTGTATAGTAGAACATTGAGGTGTATCTTTTATTAATTTTATTTTTTAACCGAAAGGGAAATTATCTTTGCAAATTATTGACTATTTTATATTTGGGTTCTATTTAATATAGCTAAATCAAACAAGAGCTATGAAAGTTTTTAGCAAATATGTAATTGTATATCGTCCAGTTGGATTTATTTTCTTCGCCTTGAAGATACATAATCACTGGTTTACTACGTATATGTATTTAAGAAGTTTTGTCTAATTCAGCTTTTCTAATTATGGTAGTTTTATTGATTAATAAAAAATGTTTTACATAGTTGTTAATAACATTAAAATATGCAATGTCCTCGAGACCTATTTATCAAAAATGAATTAAATATACACTACTAACAATCCTTAATTTGGTAAATGAAATTTTTTCATAATAAATTGTGATTTTCCCTTTTGAAGCATGTGGAACACACCATATTTCCAGTTTTTTCTAATTGCACTTTTCTAAAGTAAAAAATTACGTTTTCTACGACACGTTCTAATTTGCAACCCTAGAATGCAAATTGCTTTCTTAACTCTTTAATTAATAAAAATCGTTTATTTTTTTTTATGTCATTTGGTAAGCTTGGTAAGGTGCCTTTGTATTTATACATGCATTGTTTAAAATGGTATAAAGTAACAAAGCATCTATTTACATATCCAGTCTGATAACTCGCATGTTTCACGTCTAGCGCTTGGCACCCAATTTTGTGTTATAAAAAATAATTATACTTCTGACAGCTTGTCTTTCCTGATGAACTACGATACATATTGCAGAACAAAATAATATCTTTTCTTTTTTTGATAATTGTGAAATTGCAGTTTATTTAACAATTAATACAACATGCCAACACACATCAGATTATTTCTTTTAGTTCCTATACTAATTAATTGGGAACATTTTATTATCACCAGCTATGTTTTTTGTCTCTTCGGTGTATTTAGCTGACTGTAAAGCTATCTCTATTGGATTTGATAACTCACAATTAATCGAAAATTTCTTGTCGGTGTCTATAAATATTTGCATAAATCTTTGCAATTTGATTTTGTATCAGCTAATATGTGTATCGATATGATCAAATATTGTTTTTTTTTTAATTTTTTTTATTAGGGTGCATTTACCGGCACTGCACCCCCAAGGATTTATTGCGGCTACTAAAAGCCACAACATTCACCGAACATCTGACCACAGTTTTTCAACCTTTTCCGTCACAAATAACACCTGCCGAAGAACAAGAAATATATGATCAACTACAGTCTTCATTCCAGATAGCTCTACCAATAAATAAAGTTTCAAAAAGTGAGATCAAAACAGTAATACACAAAGAAATCAACGGGAAAAAGGCTCCGGGGAACAACCTAGTCACCGGTAAAATACTCCAAGAAATATCCCAAAAATGTCTTGCAGCAATACAGCAGATATTTAATGCAATTTTAAGAATAGAACATTTTCCATGTCAATGGAAAATGGCTCAGATTATAATGATTACTAAACCAGGAAAAACTCCAATCGAGGTGACATCATACCGGCCTATAAGTCTACTTCCAATTTTATCAAAAGCCCTAGAAAAAATAGTATTGAAACGCTTGACGGTAATCATAGAGGATGAAAAACTAATACACACTCACCAGTTCGGGTTCAGAAAACAACACGGAACCACCGAACAAATTCACAGAATTGTAAACAAGATCAACAACACTATGGAAGAAAAAAAATATTGTTCAGCCGTCTTCATTGATATGAGTCAAGCTTTTGACAAAATATGGCATTTAGGACTACTATACAAACTTAAACACACAATCCCACATCCTTTCTACTCTCTTATTAAATCCTTCCTCTCTAACAGGACATTCCATGTAAAATACCAAGAAGCATATACCGAACTCTATCCTATCGAATCTGGTGTCCCACAAGGAAGCATTTTGGGCCCCACTCTATACGGCAGACCTACCTGAAACTGAGACAACTATGATAGCAACATATGCTGACTATACAGTGATCTTAGCTTCACACAATGACCCCATATGCGCAACCAGAAATCTTCAGGACCACGTAAAACACCTGGAGCTTTGGCTAAAAAAATAGAGAATGAAAACTAATGAAACAAAATCGACACAAATTACCTTCACCCTGGAAAGAGGAACCTGTCCTCCGGTCATCTGAAATGGAAACCAAATACCTCAAGCGGGCGTAGTGAAATATCTAGGTATACACCTGGACAGAAGACTAATTTGGCGCACTCACATCTTCACTAAGAGAAAATAGCTAGGAGCTAAATTCAAACATATCTACTGGTTAATCGGTAGAAAATTGGAACTGTCAATGAAAAACAAATTATTATTATACAAAACCAGTTCTGCGTGCAATTCAAACATAGAGATTCTGCAAATATTTCAGAATAAGATTTTAAGAGCAATAGTAAATGCCCCATGGTACATAACCAACGCAACACTACATGCCGATCTAAAGATATCCACAATCCGCGAAGAAATCACAAAATACAGCACAAAATACAAAGATAAGATAACAGTGCATCCAAACGAACTGGCTACCTCACTGCTACTGGAAGAAGAAGAACCAAGAAGATTAAAGAGATTCAAACCCTCTGACCTACCTGCTAGATTTTAGTGTGTTAACTTAGCTAACAAATAAGTCATAATTATGTAAAAATATTCTTAATGGAGGATGTCCACTGGGACATTACTCCACATGTTATGTTGTTAATAATTTAAGACCTAAGTTAAGCACACACAAGTTGTACTTATAGCTTCACAAAGGCTGATTGTACAAATAAAAGTCATATCAAAAAATTGCGACTACTAACTTAATACTAGGATGTCACATGCATCCATAGATTGAGCGAGACTCAAACTCGCCTGCGACAAGACCAGTGCTCGTGCGCATATGAGCCAAAGCGGCAGCCCAAATTTTTAGTTATTTTATGTATAATAAAAGCTTTAGTTTGTGGTGCCATTGAAAGGTTGACCTACGTCTTTTTATTTTTTTTACCAAATTAACTTTCTGTAGCATATATTTTTTTTAGTAATATAGTTTGTATGTAAATTTCAACAAAATACGCAACGAAAAAAATTTTTGGTTATAAGTATTGAGTTCCTTCACCTCCTACTCCCGGAAAATAACCTTGTCCTAATCCTATCCCTAATCCTACCCCTAATCTATATTCCGAAAAACACTAGCCAATCCGCCTGGCAAGCGTGGAGTTTCAAGCCTACCTCCTCCCTCAAAATGATGAAAAAAAACAAATTTTAAAACTCAAGTCCTCCAGATAGGTAGGGCTAAATGTCCAGAATCCCATACCGGCAAAATATCCAACCTCAAGAATTCTGGGAGGAGGCAAAAATTCGAAGAGAATCAGAAAACAAGAGTGTCGAAACGGAAACGAGCATAGCTATAATGTAGGATCACTAACAATGCAAGAACAACTGAAAAATTTAGAATATAAAATAAACAAAACAAATTGGAACATATTAAGCTTAAGCGAATTGAGACGAAGAGGAGAAAAATGTAGAAAATTAGCTTCAGGTCACATTCTTTATTACAGAGGAAGTAAAAAACAAAGTATAGGGGTGTGTAGGATTTCTAATAAATAACATATAAGTAATATTACGGATATAGGAAGCGTATCGGTTAGGATGGTTTACTTAAATATTAAGATCTCACAAAATTATAAAGTAAAGATAATACAAGCTTACGCACCAACAAAAGACCACAGTGATTAGGAGGTTAAAGAATTCTACAGCGATATTAGTAAATGCCTAAAGAAAAAACAATGTAGGTATCACTTGTTAATAGGAGATTTAAATGCCAAACTGGGCATACGAAAAGATGCACAATAACGAAATGTGAAGCAGCATGGTCTAAGAAATAATAATTTTCAAGAGCAATAATCTATATGCAATAAACACTCTTCTATAAAACACCTAAGAAACGATGGAACTGTGTATGTAAAAATAGAAAGACCCAAAATACAATATATTACATTATATCATCACATAAAAACACAATCAAAGATGTGACAATGCTACGTAGATTTATCACTAATAGTGATAATAAATTAATGGTGATAAATTTAAAATTAGAAGAGGAAAACTTACAAGACAAGAGAAAAAGGTAATAGACATCTACAAGCTAAAACAAAATAAGGATCAATCCCAACTAAAAACAAAACAAAAGCTTCCTACCAACTTACATGAAACGGCTTTAAATGAAATAATCAAACTTATAACAGAGACAGTCAAAAAACAAACAGGTACTTAAATAGCTAGAGGAAAGGACAAAGAAAAGTGCAAAAGGTATGTAAAAAACGAAAAAGTTAATGGGAAAAAGAGGACAGTTATTAATGAAAGGAGAAATGAACTCATGTGAGTATAGAGGCCTAAATAAGAAAATTAAATAAATTTGAAAAGATATATCAGAATATATAGAAAAGAAATAATTAAAACGACAATAGAAAATAACGCAAATTTGAAAGAACTACAAACAACTAAAACGTTTTATAGAAATCTATATAAATCAGAGAAAACAGAAAAACAAAACTCAGACAATAAAAGACCAAGAATAATAAATGTCAACTCAGAGGACATACCCGAGATAACAACAGCAAAAATGAAAAATTCACTCGAACAAATGAAGAACCGATATGCTTCGGAAGAAGATACAGTAATTATAGAACTGATAAAAGAAGAATGGGGACCTTTTAAAAACAAATTTGCATATTATTCAATAAATGTATGGAAAAGGGAAATATACCTGAAGGATGGTTCTTATACACAAAAAAGGAGGCGAAACCAAATGAACAAATTACAGACCGATAAACTTATTACCACATATGTATAAATTACTGACGAAAATAATAAAAAAAGATTAACTAATAAGTTCCACTTCTATCAGACATCTGAATAAACTGGATTTTGTAAAAGCTATGAAATCCTAAACTACCTGCTAACTCTTAATATATATAATAAGCAGACAATATCTCTCCGAATCTGTTCACAGCTGCATTGGAGGATGTGTTTAACAGTCTAAAGTGAGAAAACAGGAGACATAAACGAAGAAACACTAAATAATCTGAGATTTTCCGACGACGTGGTGCTGATCACATACTAATTAAAAAGATGCTGGAAGAATAAATAAAGTTGAAAAGAATAGGATTAAGAGTAAATAAATAAGAACAAAATACATTTCAAGTATAATGGAAGGAAACGAGGGAAGGATAAACAACAAGGAAATAGAGCTGGTAGAGACTGCATCTACTTAGAACAAAGAATTAGCAAATCAAGCCAAACCAGACGGCAAAAATAAAGAGAAGAATTAAATAAGGATGGAGTACTTTCGGATATTTAAGCTATGAGTTTAGAAGAAAGTTCGAATATTAGGAAACAGCCCAATATTATAACTAATGCATTACACCAGTAATGACGTATGGCACACAGGCGTGACCATTAGCAAGAGCAGTAATAAACAAAATTAAAGTAGCTTAAAGGGGAATGGAGCGGGTAATGCTGGGTATATCGTAGTGCGACAAGAAAAAAGATCAACAAAAAGAAAGAGAATTAGGGGGCGACATCAGATGGATTTATGATGTCAAGAAAATTACAGGCCTACAATGGATAGAGAACGATTCAGGGCAATAGGGAAAGCCTATGTTCAAGGGTAGACAATAAGGGCTGATTAAAAAAGAAGACGATAAAGAAGAATAACTAATTCTGGATCCTAAGAGCCCAAACTGTTGCATACAAGTAAAACTACCGAGATAATGCAACAAAAACTGTTAACAAGTATAAATACAACTGCAGCAGATTGTACTGACGCATTTGTGTCGATTGTAAAAAAATTGAATATGTACAATGTACATAGATAGTTACTGAGGGATCGATTAGATTAGATTTTCTGTATTATATTCGCGAATTTCCAACGAGTTCGGTAAACATAAAATTATTATTCAAGTGAATTATTTAGTAAAGATTTTATTTTGCAATTCTAGACTTGCAACTAACGTGAGTTCTAAATGTTTACTACATACGGACAAAGTAAAATATAAAAAAAACAAATATGTTAAAGAACTTAAAAATAATTTGACAACATTTTTAAATGTTAATTATCCCAAGAGGAATAATTTACTAAATGGTGGTATACGTAATTTAAATTACGCTCTAATTCCCGGCGATATGAATCGTCCAATAAAAAACCAATTCCATTTAAATAATTAAATTTCATGTAAATGTACCACACCTGCAATTAATATTAGCCTACGTAGACAAATAATATTTTGAATTGTTATACAATTGTGTACAGGATCTTCAAGGTAAACCCAGAAAATGAATAAACAATAAAATAACAATTTAAAAAATTAAATTTATTTACATAAAACAATTTTAGTAAATAGTAGTGAAAGTCATATTATTCAATGTAGCTCAGCAACGGCCACGGCCTCTTCGAGCCGGTACCTAAACCTGCTGTAGACTACATAACTTACTACATAATAAACGCACCTGCTCTTGGTGTTATAATGTCTTTCATTGATCTTCGCATGGACCACGCTTTACATGTAGTAGTTGAGGGAATTGCAGTTAAGGCTGGAGAGCGATCACAAGTCGGAGGACTAGTGGTAATGTAAATTGTTATATAGCCATGCCTGGACTGCAAAAGAGTTTTGTACTTCCATCTAGAGACCATCTTTTTTATCCAGGAGTCAGCAACTGTTTTAAGCACGTTAATATAGCTGCGAACGGTCACTTTCAGGACTTTCTTAAATATGTGGTGCGCTATGACATTTCTTTCAGTATTCGTAAGACCCAGCACTATCACAGAGGCGGAAAACTTTTTTATGCATAACCACAGACACTTCAGAGGCATCTTAGCAAATCAATGCTCATTTTGGTGATTTACCTTCCTGTCTGATAGAGTTCTTTTTATCCGAAAATAATCTCATAAAGCCACCGCTGACTCTATCTTTCTTATTCTCAATCAACAGTTAGTGTATTTTTAGGATTAAAAACTTGTACTGCATATCCTCATGTACTACTAGACTGACCGTCGACCTTGCTAAGCCCATTTTTTTTACCAAGTCAGTCTTGCTCCATCCAGAATCCTATCGATCATCTCTTTTAATTCACGAGCAAAGTAATTACTTCTTTTGGGATTAAAATGTTTACTGTAAGTGACCCTCTCACCGTTTACTTTTACTGGACGTCAGATTTGCTGCATTTCTTGAGTATGCCGTAAACTTGGGTACATGTGTATCCAAATCACGCAAGAACTTTTGTTGGAAATTTTCCGATACCAATGGATTCGAGTATAGCAGATTTGCGGTCATATTTTCGGCTCTTTTTGTCGACAATCGTAGACTTGATTAATTAAAGCTAACTTTTTTTGTTACCTAGTAGAGCATTTCCATGTGCATAAGACTATATAGTGCAGCAAGAACAGCTTGGCACATGGGGGGTGGATGCGCAGTAGACGAGCATTCCTTCCACTGTCGAAAATCACTTGCTCTCTGTTTTCGTTGTGTTCAGATCATGTACAGTCCCGTGAAAATTATTGCGTTATTAAACACAGTTAAAATCAGCTCTTGTCAAAGCTACAAGCTCGGTTTAGTTTATATTCATGAATGAAATAAATATATTAAATATACAAAGTGTGACGTTTATTATCAATTTTTCAATTTTTGCTTTAAAAATATTACCTATCTAGGTAAGAAGTTGCTTAGTGAAACTTAAGAGTAAAAGAAATGGAGTTTTGCGTTATAAAATTGCTAAAATCTAAATTCTTTATGCACTGGAAACCCACTATTTGACAAGTGGAGTTGACTGATTTTTGCACCGCGCCTTTTGATTATAATATTGATGTCACAGAGTATACCTAGCCCTTTCCCAACTGAACCCGTAGCGATGTCCTTGTCAAACAGAGACTCTCTCACTTCTTCATGTGCGCCGATTCACATGCCAAGCTATGCTTGCTGAGTTATATTTAGCTAAAACAAATCCGAATTTACCTCGACGACCCTGTACACCAAAACATTTTTGTTTCTAGATTTACTAGTTAAATAATTTACTTACATAGCATGAAAGGTTAATTTTTTTACTCCAGAACTACTGTACCAACCAAGCAATAAGAAATTTAAGATTCCGTGAGATGTGTTTGTAGTAACATAGTCTTAAGATATGCAGTGAACACTTTACATGACAATGTAATTATTTCGGTTAAAAGAGTTTTAGTGCAACCTAAATTTGTATAAATATTTAGCATTCAGACTAAAGTGACCAGGAAGTGAGTACAAGCATTTCCCTCTGTCTATCAACCAGAGTGGGTGAGTTTGAGTCTTGCTGTAACCCATGGATGTATGCCATATCGTAGTATTAAGTTAGTTAAGTACATAGTAGTAGATACAGTAAGCTCATGAGGCTGCAGTGTTGGTAACAAAAAACAAACTGCTAAGATGCCAAAAGTGTCTATCATTTCTTTGTTCGTTTTCTTAACCGTTTAATTGTCTGCCTTTTTCTGTTTAATATAAACAGCCAGAAATATGTGCACCAACTGTTAGAAATGCTTATTGAAGTCTGTCTAAAAGTTATTTGATTCTAATGAAATAAGCAATAACTTTAAAACACGCAGTACGTAAAAACACAAAATAATGTCACTATGATGAAATGACTGACAATGTCTCATTAAAAATGTGTAGTCGTAGATAAAACTAAAGCTCTAAGGAATGCTAGTATAGTAAAACAGTTGTCATTTTAAATTAAAAAGAAATGGCGATCTTTGCCAAATTATTATGCAGACGACTTTGTCAAAAGCATATAAAAAAGGATGCAAAGCAGGGGAGTAAATGGAAAGTGGTGGCCACTCAAGGGCAGCAGATGCCGTCCGTCCCGAGCTGTTACCAAAATATAAATAAGCGAAGCGGTGATTTTTGAATCACTATGTCTATGTAATTTGAAACTATTAGGGAAATTTTGGAGCTTAGTAAATGCCAGAAATTTGAAAATTCTTAGAGTTGAGCAATTAGTCCATAATGTCGCATTCCCAACAAGCGGTTTACAAGGAACTTGCATCTTCTCTGACTATAAATTTTTCAATGGCTACAAAAATACCGTGGCCAAGCTACCAGTACGTTCGCAGTCATATAAAATTATCTGCCACTGGCATCAGCAGACAGTAAATACTTACAGTACAGCCTGTAAAAATCTTTATCCGTTCGAAAGTTTGGATGTGTTTGCAAATCAAGCATTTTAAGGAAAGCGGTGCCTCGTACCGAAAGAGGAAGAAGACAAGATAAGAAGAGGAAGGATGAAGGGTCATTTCTGAGATATTTTGAGACCATTGGAGATGAATCTGCGACCCGTGAGAACATAAGTTCCATTGTAGTAGAAAACCAAGAAACGTATGGTAGTATTGAAACCGCGGTGGAATCGTCAAATCCTGCTGACGAAGTTGAACCAGTGACGGCATCAGAAGCAGTTTCGAAAACCAAGAATTTGGAATTTGTAGCCAGTCCTGGCTCGGACTTGAATGATATTGGACAATAGCCCATAAACACCTCAGATCACCTCCGTATGTTCCTCATACTTCAAGGTTCCGGTGTGGTTCAACAAACAAACTGTAACTTTGGTAAGCTAGTGCTTCTACAAAGGTTCCACCAGAAAATTGACTCGGGACTGGTTTTTTCGGAAGTTACCAAACGGTGAGAAGATGCTACGTTCTGGATGGTGTATTATTCTTTCAAATATTTGTTATTTTGCTTTTGCTGCAAATTTTTTAGAACTGTTAGTGGTCCTGCATTGGGATTTAATTCTAAAAATGAATTTAGCAAATGGTGAAAACTTAATCCTAAGCTGGAAGAACATGAATATAGCGCTGCTCATGTTGGGTATTTTACGCAATGGAAAAGATTGAAGATTAGGATTCTACGTAGAGCAAAATGATAAGGCAGCACAAGAAGCTATCAGAAGTAAAGAGCTAAACTGGAGAGATCTGCTGTACCGAATTTTGGATATTATCAAGTTCTTAGCAAAACAGAATTTGGCCTTAAGGGGACATCGGGAATGCGGTGATGTTAGTGGTGTAACAAAACAAATTTTCTGAAATTTGTTAATTTGTTAGCAAAATATAATCTACTGCTACGAGAACATTACACGAAAGTTAAGCTTGGAAAGAAAAATGCGATCTCTTATACGAATTCACTAACGTTCTTAGCAATCAGATTCGGAAACAATAGTACAATCAGTATACTGACATATGCCACAATGATCCAACAAGGCAGGTGTTATGTTTCGTAAAGATTGGCGGGCTCAAAGTTAGTGTAGTCGAATCGTTCGTTAATTTCATCGAAACCAAGTGGAAGACTGCTAAAGCACTGATGCAGTTAATAGTAGAGAAAATTCAGACAAATGGACTGGAAATCCAAAACTGTAGAGATAAGGCTTATGACAATAGAGCTGTAACACTGGAGTCCAGGCCCGTATCAAGGCAATTAATTTGTATTTTTTTTTCACATCTTAAATCCATCGATGGGGCGTACTTATTGCTGCAACTACACACGAAGTAAAACATTTGGTCAAAACGCGTTGGACCGCAATGTATGAAGCCGTTAACATAATTAAAACAATTATTCGAAAATTTTGGGCATTCTGGATTAGCTTATGGATACTTCCGATTTGGATAGTTGGATGCGGGTTTGCTGTTGAAAGCGATTCAGTCGTTCCCGTTTTTGTGTTAACTCAGTTTTTCGAGTCAAGTTCTCCGCGAAATCAACAATGCTCTAAGTTACTTGCAGACAAAAGGGCTTGATCTTCACCAATGTGCAATTAAAATTCGTGCCTTAGAAACGTTCTTGAAAGACAACCTAGATAACATAATTTTCAAGGGATTTAGTTTTACCAAAATCTGTGTGAAGAACTTGGAATCGAAATTGAGTCTCCTCGAAGGAGAAATTATGGTGACGGATCTAAGGATGCCGATTTGACGTACGAGCAGGAATTGAAAGAAATGTTTGCATCTTTTAATAGGAAATCGAAGAAAATCACTTCCAGATTTCAGCAGCTTTAAGACCTAAATGATAACTTCTACTTTTTGAAACCTTTGAAGGTTTTGGATGCCAAGTATACCTGCGACCTAGGCAATGCACCTGACGACATTGACAAGAGGGAATTCTAGGCAGAACGAAGGCGACTTCGAAAATTTGTCAATGCCTCGCAGGAGTAGGCCAAAGCTATTGAAGGGAGACCGATTGAGCTTCCTGCAGTTTATTCAACAGTTCAACCTTGATGTTTGTGTTCCAAATATTGTAATATAATATTATATAAGCTTCTCCAAGTTGAAATTAATCAAAAACTATCTCAGATCAACTACAAGTCAGCTCAAGTTGTCAAATCTTGTGATACTGTCAATAGAGCAGGAAATTACTAATCAGTTGGACTTTAATGTTGTTATTAATGAATTTGCTTTTCACAAAACTCGAAGGGTTCTATTGTAAATATGCTGTGTTATTTTTGTTTTAACTTTATGAAATAAAATAAACGATTTACATGTTAGACTTAAATGTGCGTTTAATTTTTACTACTTTAGTACTTTTTGGCACAGGAATGGAGTGGCATTTTTAGAGTCCACCCTGGGCGCCACTATCGCCAGTTATGCCAATAGTACGAAGCTATAATCAGTAATGGAGGTGAGTTGACCAGATATTGGGTAATGGCGCAATAGCTCACAAAGTATACTTCAATAAAAGAAAAAACAATGATCTATACTTTTATTTTTCAATACTACAGCGGCTATAATTGAACAGACTGTATATTGATTTAGATATTTCTTCAACCACTTCAAACGATTTACAATACGATTCAGTTCTTATATGAACTTTACTTTGATATTTGACGAAATTCAACACTCGCGCAAAACTCCAGCATTCAACGCAACAATTTGGGAGCACACCGAGGCAGCGGAGGTTACCAGTGTTTCCCTTGTACCAGACATCCGTGCCTATCGGGTGTGAATGAAGTATGGCTGCGGAAACCAGCTAGTTCCTATTATCTTGTGAGAGTCAGTTTGCGTGTAAGCTACACTAATTTGATTTACACACGAACGACGCGCCGCAAAAAGCGCCGCCGCGCGCCCAGCGGAATTAGCGCAGCATCGCGAAAAAACGCGCATAATTACCTGCGCACGAATCCGGGGCGAGCAGGACGTGCCACTGCTCGCGAGCGGAATACTAAGCCCGCTCCGGGATGCACCTGCGTTCGAGGTGCGCGGTCGTTATGCCCACATCTTGCAGACTGTTGGATCTCCAGCGTCTATAGTGTCTGGCTCATTGATTTAGGTTGAACTTGGTAAACGGCTCGCTCGCCAGCGGTAATTGAAGCGGAACTTGGTGTATTATAACTGTCTGGTAATCAAACACTAATTGCACATTCAAACTTAAACACAATGCCTGCCGCAGGAAGTATGATAGTATTGTTGAAATAAAACTTTGGCAATCCCTTCGCTTGAATGTTTTATCTGGACTTGAAACTGTGCATCAATAGATAAGGAATTTGCAGGTAGTTTATAAAATTATTTTAAACGTTTGTTATTTCTCATATAATCCATGTAATATTCGCCGAAACAAGTGAAACACAAGCCTGACTGACAAGTTGTTAAAAAAAGAAAAAGAGCGCACAAACGAGTAGTTCACACAAAAAAAATAAACGAAAATAACTTACAAACCCAAATAACCAATAAATATCAACTGTTAACAAAAACAAACTAAAAAAACAAAACACATTACAAAATATGCAAAAAATGTAAACTTTCAACCAAAGGATATAAAACCTCCCCCAATATATATCTACAGTGTTACGAACCACAAAGCGATGACTAACAATTTGGCTTGGGTGGCAGAAAAAAACGCAGATATTAGCAAATCTTTGGCAAATAACATAGTAAAAATAAATAAAACAACTGTAGAGACTTACAGAAAGCTAATTAAGCACTTTTGAGAAGAAAACATTATTCATCATACCTACCAGCACAAACAGGAGAGAGCCTACAGAGTGGTTATAAGAAACATTTATCATTCTATATTGTTAGAATATGAAAAAAAAATAAGTTAGAAGAAAAGGACACTTAGTCAGAAATATTATTAATGTCAGACAAAAACAAAGAAAATGGTTATTACCGTTATTTTTTGTGGATTTAGAGCTAAAAGGGAATAACAAAGATATTTATAATCTTTAGTTCTTAAAATATACAAAAATTAAGGTAGAACCATTTTGAGTTAAAAAAGTGGTAATATAATGTGAGGTGTCAAGATTGTGGTAATTCAAAAACTCATTGCATGAAATTGTATAATTATGTCAAGTGTGGAACAATGTTGAATCTGCTAACCTTGATTGTAACCAGAACACACAATGTCTCAACACCTTAAATTAGCAGTATGGAATTCCAATGGGTTGCTACAACATAAAGAAGAACTTATAGCAACTGTCTTGACATTGTGTTAATATCAGAAGCGCACTTCAAAATCCCACGTTTTACAGTCTACGCAACACAACATACAGACGGAACTGCCCACGCCGGCACTGCTATAATCATCAACAACCTAATTAAACAACAGCGAACCATATCTTCAAGCTACAACGATAGTAGTCGAAGACTGGCTAGGGCCACTTACGATGTCTGCAGCCTACTATCCACCAAGACACAACAATAAACAGGAACTATACGAACACTATTTTCACACACTAGGTAACAGGTTTATCTCGGCAGGAGACTACAATGCAAAGCATGTCCACTGGGATTCTCGATTAACAACCACAAAAGGTAGAGAAATGTTGAAAGCCGTAAACAATATGAGTTTACTACCCATGTCCACAGGCGAACCTACATACTGGCCTACTGACTTATTTGATTTGTGCTTCGTAAAAGGGATACATTTAAATTTACTAAGTATTAAATCTTGCCTTGACCTTTCGACTGACCGTTCACCAGTACTAGTGACACTGGGTACAAATATAATAATCAAAGAAAAAACAACAACTCTCACCAACAAATATACAAACTGGGATCTCTTTAGAGAGTCAATTGACGAATCTTTGCACACGGATATCACACTAAAATCTGCAAATGACCTAGATGAAGCAGTAAAACATTTTAACTAGGTAATTCATAAAACGGCTCGCCAGGCTACACCCAAACAAACACGTAATAATCAATACATCAGCTCAGCAAGCTGTCCAATTATAGTGAAACAAAAAATTGCAGAAAAGCGCAGATTACGTAGGATCTGGCAAACTACAAGACACCCTAACGACAAAAGAACTTTAAATCATGCAACTACCGAGCTTAAAAATCTACTTTCTAATATTAGAAATCAGAATATACAAACTTACTTAAAACACCTGTCATCGTTGGAGGCAGGTGACTACTTGCTTTGGAAAGCCGCAAGACACCTAAGGTAACCATAACAACACCACACGCCTATTCGGACTGCCAATAATAACTGGGCAAAACGCGATAGTGAAAAGGCGTCTACATTTGCACAACATCTTGCTAATGTATTCCAATCGTTCCCGGCGGAACAAGACATGGCAAAAGAAATCCAAAATATTCTAGAAACGCCGTATCAAATGAGCCTGTCTATTAAAAACTTTTAAATCAACCAAGTCGTGAACACCATTCGCTACAAAGTACACCCGTATAAAGCCCCAGGCCGTGATTTAATTACTGGAAACGTTCTCAAAGAACTACCGCAGAAAGGCTATCAATTCATAACGCATTTATTTAATGCAATTCTAAGACTCCGACAGTCTCCAAAACTGTGGAAAAACGCCGTAATTATATTAATTCCAAAACCAGGAAAACCAAAAGAACAACCTGCATCATACCGACTGTCTGTTGCCAGTGTTGTCGAAAGTATTCGAAAAAAATGATACTAGAGAAATTACACCCAATACTCCAGGACAACCTTCTTATACCTGACCACCAGTTTGGTTTCCGTAACTATCACGCAACAAGTTTACAGAGTAGTCGACAAAATCACTAAAGCATTCGAAGAGAGAAAATACTACGCAGCATTATTTTTCGACATCACTCAAGCTTTTGATTAGATATGGCATGAGGGACTGCTCTGTAAAATCAAGAAAACCCTACCCTCAGATTACTAGGAAATCTTAAAATTGTACTTAACTAACAGGCACTTCCAAATCAGATATAGCAGCGCATTAACGCCTTTATACACCATCGCTTCGGGTGTTCCCCAAGGTAGCGTCCTGGGTCCTCTTCTATACCTGCTTTTCACAGCAGATCTCCCAACAACACTAGGTAACATGGTTGCTACTTTCTCCGATGACACGGCAATTCTTGCATCGCATACCGACCCAAATATGGCATCCCAACAATTACAAACTCACCTGAATAAAATACAGCGCTGGTGTTCTAAGTGGCGCATAAAAGTAAATGAAAGTAAATCAGTGAACGTATCATTTACACTAAGAAGAGGCACCTGCCCATCGGTAATGCTCAATAATCAAGAAATTCCGCAAGCTGACAGTGCCAAATACCTTGAAATGCATCTAGACAAGAAACTAATGTGGAGGACGCACATATGGACAAAGCGTTTAAGTTACAAAAAATGTATTGGCTCATAGGGGCAAGTCACAGTTATCCTTAGAAAGCAAGTTACTGCTTTATAAAACCATGATCAAACCCATATGGACATATGGAATACAGCTATGGGTACAGCCAAAAATGCAATATACGAGGGCTATTTTTTTTGTCAAGGTCTGATTGGTCGCTAAAGGAAAGCTTCGTGGAAAATCCGCTAGGTCTGTGCGCAGACGTCTTGTCCTGTGTCTGTAGTTGGCCCGGGGAACGCGTCGATTCGCGGTTGTCATTTTTGAGTACGTGGGGAGCACATAAACATGCTTCAAAAAATAGAGTCCCCTGCCAAATGTGAATTGCGTTCAGTCATTCAATTTCTGCATGCTGAAGGAAGCAATGCAGCTAAAATTGATAGACGAATAAGTAAAGTGTACGGAGAAACGTTCATGAGTGACAACAAAGTGCGGAAATGGTGCAGGAACTTTGATGCTGGACGCACAGATGTTCATGATGCAGGCGGCCAGGGAAGGAAGCCAGTGTCAACCGATGGTCTTGTTCAGCGCGTGGCTTAAGCGATTCGCGGAAATTGTCGGTTCACAATTTCTGGGTTGAGTGATTTGTTTCCGGAAATTTCACGGTCAGCGTACAGAAGTTGCTAAAAACACAGGCGGCTGCTTTCTATGATGAAGGTATTGGAAAATTGATACCACGTTACGACAAATGTATTAATCGGAACGACGATTACGTCGAAAAATAGCTTAATGTTGTATCACATTGTTCCACATAAAATTTTCTTGATTCTGACTGTGATTTTCATTTAGCGACCAATCGGACCTTGAAAAAAGAAATATTGAGAAGATTTCAGTCAAAAGTGCTCCCATCCATTGTAAATGCACCATGATATGTAACCAACGAAACCATACAACGTGATCTTTCAATCCCAACCATTAATCAAGAAATAGAAAAGTTTAGTGCGCGCTGCTGTGATCGTATTAGTGATCACCCTAATTCTCTAAAGAGAATTTAGAAAACGATGTAGAAGAGCCACGATTAAAAAGATTCGAACCGATGGATTTAATAAACAGATTTCCTTAACAATGTTGTGCTGTATAAATTATAGATCAATTAATGTACGTTAAACTAGATATAGATTAATATAGGATGCTAATATTGGATGCTCTACCTCATGTCTTTCAGATCTTACATCAAATGTACGTTAAACCAACTACTGAATGTCGCGCTTATACAGATTGTAGTGTAATTAATAAAAAAAAGTGTATAAAATCCCACGACTCAAAAACATGCACAAAGAACAAAGAATACGCCAGCAGCATGTGCTCTCTGCAACGGCTCCCAGCAAACTATAATGGTTACACTATTTATTGTGACCTAATAAAAACAAAATACAAGAACAACCTACACAAACAAAAAACTCTATTTATCAAACAAAGCAATATGAATTCCATACAAAGCCAACCAATCATTCAAAGTCCGCAAATAAATCCAACCGTTACATACGCCCATGTAACTAAGGCAGGCAGAAGACCAAACGGAGATATAACAGAGAAATGACAGAATTTCTAAATGAGTTTAAAAGTATGTTTGCACAAATGCTCAACTAAAACTGGCATGATTCTATCTATGTTAACAATAGTAATCAATAAACCCGTGCGACAATGCCTACGCCATTAAGAATAAGCGTCCTGGAACGCAAATGAATTATCAAACCACATACATTAAATTAATCTTATTTTTACAAATAAACAAAATAAGCGTTTTTAATATCACAAAGTCATGCAATTGATAAAGACGGTCGTTAAGATACCAAATTATAACATATATTATGCCGATCATCTTGACGTACAATTCGCTGTTATTATACGTAATGCTTTAAAACACTACCCTCTGTAATTATAAATCACGGATAAAATACAAAACGAAGTAATAAAAATACAAACATTTTCCCAGACTATGTACATCGCAGTAATCTATACTCTACCAAAGCACCAAATCTCGGCTAATAAGTACTAATAGTTCTACCTTACACTTAGAACAAACTTTATAGTTTCTGGTGACTGGAATACCAAAAATATGATGTGGGGATCAAGACTAATTTCAACTAAAGATCAGAACTTAATGTTTTATCAACTCTAGAACCAACATACTGGCCTACTGATCACAATAAGATCCCAGAATAAGAATGAATAATATTCAATATATAAATTAAAATAAAGTCAAACCTTGATCTAAACTCTGATCACAATACTATTATTTATAATAACGTTAATTACTAAAATTATCTGTAGAGATCCACCGTCGCACCTGCGGTTGAAGCAAACCAACTGAAAACTATATAAAAAAACTATATAAAAACATCAAGTTAAGCTTTCGTATAAAAAAATCTCACAAATTCTAACAAAACAATGCAACATACCATTACATATAAAAAGACTTCACCAAGAAAAACATAAGGCACGTAGCAAGTGGTAAAGAACGAGACCTGCACTCCATACAGCTCTTCAATAAGCCCGAAATGCTACGTTTCAATACTATGTAGCTAAACTAACACCAAAAGATTATTCATTCTAGAAGGCAACAAAGAAATTCAAAAGACCGACAATGCCGGTGCTACCCATAAGAAAACCAAATCGCATTTGGGTACGTTCTAATAAAGAAAAAGCCCATCTTGATGCTTTATGTCAATTGTTCTTGCCAGTAAAACCATTTTCACCGAAAAAAGACCTTCGCGGAATAAAGATCACTGGATACGACTTAACAGTAAAAAAAATTTTAAAACATCTTCCCAAGAAAGCGATTGTTCTCTTAACAACAATTTACTATATTATTCTACGACTGTGTTACTTCCCATTACAGTAAAAATTTGCGAAATTATTATAATCCCCAAACCAGGGAAACATCATCTTACAGACCGATAAGTCTTTTACCTACAATGGCAAAAATATTTGAAAGATCACTTCTTAACATAATTAAACTATACCCACAAAACATCTAACATCAAAACACTAGCTTGACCTCAAAAAAGTACTTCACAGTACAACAATGCCACAGACTAGTCAATAAGACACATTTGCTGATGATACAGCAATTCTATCAGCTGACCTGGGTCCAGAAAGAGTATCAAAAAATCTACAAAGCCACCTAGATGTATTGCAAGAATGTCTATGACGTTGGAAAATCACAGTTAATACTGATAAATCTGCTCAAATTACGTTTACTATAAAGTATAATTCTTGGCCTCAAATAACTATAAACAATACCTCTAAAAACCATTACCCAAACCTTTATACCGAATGTGCCAAAAGAAAGTTTTGATTTAACTGCGGTTTTTAGTGCGGCTTTCGGGAATGTAGTCGCTGTGGAGCGTTTCTCGGGAGTGGAGCATGCGTGAGAATTTTACAAAAACAATGATTCGGGGATTATTGCGCGAAGAAAGTTCAGTAATCATCATGCTTTGCGTGACATAAATCAAGCGCCAAGTGTTTCTCTCATTAGAAAATGTTTAAAGAAACCAATTCAACTATGGATAGACCTTAGCCTGGACGACCAAGGTCATCAAGAACTGCTGAAAACGTACAGAGCGTACGACAGTTTATTTGCGAGACTCCTGATCTACCTGTTCGTAAACAGGCAAGTGTTTTGAATGTGTCTAAATCATTGTTACACCGCATTCTACATCGCGTCTGCACCTCCTATGAAATTTAGTTGGTACAAAAATTAAAGCCTAACGAAGTCAGTCAGAGGATTCAACTCGTTAACTGTCTAACTGAGCATTTTAATTTGTTTTCAGGTGAGGCACACTTTCACCTCAATGGCCACGTTAACAAACAGAACTGCTGTTACTGGAGCGCTACAAATCTACAATGCAAGCACGAGAAACTCCTTCATTTACTAAACGTAATTTTATGGATTCCAATGTCAGCGCGAGTAATAATCGGCCCTTAGTTCTTTAAAGATAAAAGATGTCCGCGTTAATAGTGACTTCAGAGCGTTATGTGGAGGTACATGTATTGTACCTGAACTATAAAATTTTGCTGGTATAATCAAAGAATATCGTCCCAGCAGGACGAAACGACATCGCACACTTCTACCATGTCTCTACCACGAGTTCGTGAATTTTCTCCCAAAAATTGATTTCCAGAAGAGGTGATATAAATTAACCTCCACGTAGCTCCGATTTGACTCCTGTGAATTTTCGTTTTTACAGATATCTTAAATCAAGAGTATATAGTAGGAGTGTGGGTTCCTTGGTTCAATTGGAAAAAATATCCGCTAAGAAATGGCAGCCATTACGGAGGCTGCATGCCGCGCCGTGCTCAAAATTTTGCTTCTCGTTTAAAAGTATGCAAGATCACATGTAGATGATATTATTTAAAAAAATAATTTTCCAAAGTCTGTATTTTAATAACAAATAAGAATTATTCTACTAGACGTTTTCTTTGTTTCTTTCATAGCTACCTTAAAAATAAATTATTTTGGGACATCTTGCATAAATGGATCTCAAACATTTGTTTCCACTATTAACAAGAATATTAACAAAAACACAAATTCCAAAAACTTCTCAACTAAATAGAGCACTTTATGCATAAAGGCCCATAGCTAAATATTCACTTCCCCCACTCATCTCTGTTTAATGTTTTTCATTTTTTAAATCTTTTAAAATCTTTTTGACCATCTTCCTTTAACCCTTATTTGAGCTTCTTCTATTTCAATCTCCCAATTGCAGCTTTCAGATATTTTTTTTTAAAGGTCGTTTGATAGCACAGTTATATAATCTAACCATTGTAATCTATTTTATTGAATTGCCGTTTTATTTCTGTTCTTTTTAAATTTCTACCAATTTCACGTTTATTCTTTTTTTTATTCGTCTCCTGCTTGACTCCCCTAAATATCATTCGCAATATTTTCCTTTCCTAGACCTCCAGTTTATTTATCGTCTCTTGTATTAACACCCAAACTTCCCCAGCATAAGACACTACCGGTCTTAAGATGCATTTATAAATTTTTACTTTTTCCCACACTTGTCGATCCCGTTCTAAGTTTTATTTTCCTTATTATACTTCGTTATTCTTGTTTTTGTTGTTTTAATACTAGATATTTAGATTTCTCTACACTGATTTCCAATCGTATCGCATTTAGTGGTCTCGACATAGCCTTCAAATTTTTTTAGTTTCTCTCTTGTCTTTGACATTAAAACCAAATCATTCGTATAGGTTAAGCACTGTAGTATATTATTTTCTAACTTTATTCTACTTTTTCTTAAGGCCTACATTACTGCTATGTAAATTGATTAGATAAAAGCTACCACTATATCGTATTTCATTAAGAGTATTTTCTAATGTTATTCTTAGTACAATTATTAATTGTTCTGGAAATTTCAAGCATCTCATTGCTTCGCATATTGTTGCTATGTTTAATCTGTCGTATATCTTCGTCAAGTTCAGAAAAGGACATCTAATAACATTTTTTGTATTTCTTTTATAATGAATATATAGTTAGTTACTGATTTTTTCTTAAATTTTTTGTTCACTTTTTTTGAAATTCCACCTTAATTTACTTTTGTAAATCACATTACGCAATGATATTGATCTGTAATTTTATATTACAAGTTTGCTCCCTTTTTTATCTACTGGATGTATTATTGCCAGTGACTACTCAGCTGTTATGTACTAATTTTGGCATATTTTTATGATACAATTTTTAATAACTTCTGCATTAATTACTTTGGACGATCTTATTTGCAGACTGTTGAACTAGAACTCTTGTTGTTCTTTATGTTTATTAACAATTTTTGTATTTCTTGTATCGTTAATTCTTTCAGTTGCTTCCTATCGCTTTCTCGCCATTGCTGTACAACTTGAGTAGCATTTTAACTGATAAGAATTTCTGTATAATGTTCTACTCTCATTTCTAACACCTCAGTGTGTTCTAGTATTATTTTATTAACTTATTTGTTTTCGTATCGTTATAATTGTTTTGGAATTTTTCTACCTTTCGCTTAAATATTTCTCTTTTCTTCTTTCTGCAAATTGGATTACTTTGCTTTTGGTTTTTCTATATTTAGCATTTGTTATTTCTATTTATTTTTTCAACGTTATCCGTCTAGCTTCTGTCTCTCTACTGACCTCTTTTTACATTCGCATTTGTTTTAGTTTGCCTTGTATTTCTTAATTTATTTGCTCTTGCACTTTTTTATTATTTCATATTTTGCATATACATGTATCTTCTAGACCCGTTTTTACATCTCGTTTTTCATCTTTTAAAGTTTCTATATTCCATTTTACTTGTTTTTTGTACATATTTAAGTTTGGAATTACTATCTAGATTTTTGATAGTACCAGCAAATAATCCAAATCCATGTCCACTCCTCTAGATGTTCTAACATTTTAGACCAGGTGTTCTACTGTTTGGGTTTATCTACGTTGGTTTGTAAGTATTTTTTTGTTTTAGTATTGTAGTTTTGTCATGTACGGTCCATTTTGGCTTGTACTTTCATGTAAGTTTTCTTTCCCAGATATTTCTTTTTTTTTGAACTTTTGAATTCATACCATCAATTACTATTTTTAAGTCAAATCTTTAAATTTCAAAATATAATTTTTGCATGCCATCTATTTCTTCTCTTGGAGTTTACGAAATACCTTCTGGCGACTGCGATAGGACCTACCTACGAGAAACGCATACACAGATATCAAGTCGCTTATATGAATAGTTTTTGGCTGCACGGAATGGCGACAATTCTTCAGGACTGGCCAAATATAATAAAACAATCGGCCATAAAATTTATTTTTTCTTGTCAAAAACACTCTCTTTTATTAGCCATTCAAATAGAAGAACTCCCTCAATACTCGAGACTGTTGTCAACGTCTATCCATTATTTATAAACCGTTAATTATTCCACGTCCTCAATTATATAACTCGTTCAAACAAATAAAATTTATCCAAAATAGTGCATTTCTTACTAAAACAAGTTCCCACCAAATTCTTGCTCCTGTTTTAATAAACAGCAAAGAAGAGTATATAGATCAGAGGCTAGCCTTCCCCTTGTGGGTAAGAAAATTAAGACCTCGAAAAAAGAACTAACCCCAATTTTTGTTGATAACGTTATTAAATTGGATACCAAAAACTGACTTAACTTGCGAACCAAGTTGTTCAAATATAATTAACCTTACCTTCAAAGGTTTAAAATGCAAAACAGTCAAGTGAGGGAATTAATAGGGGATACATTAAGATCTAAACTACAATCGTGAGTAGTGTTGAGCAAAACACATAACGCCATATTTTGTGGGGAAATGTTGAAATTACTGAAGTATTTGTTTCATAAATTATTTCAAAATTCTCTGTTATCTGCTGAAACGTTTCCTCAGAATAATTATAAAATAATCAAGCTAAATCTGATTTAAAGGATGTCTTTGAACACGGACAATTTACAAGAACCATGGTAAAATCGTATAAACTACGCCGTTATATTGCTCGATAGATTACATTTGGCTGATATTTGCTTCCCACAGAATACAAAGCGGTTAGCTTTACTAGTTATTACTATTTACATAAAATTTAAAACCCGAACTTTTATTACCAGTTACTTAGACTACTATTAATACAAGTAATAAAAAAGACAATATTATATTTGGTTTATAAACTTGAAACCCGTAGATTTCAATTCTGTCGCTAGTTTTTGCATAAGTAGCAAGTGACGTGGTCAAGAAATAATAAAATATGTTCATTAGACTTCACGGCTCTGATTATTTGTGACTAAACTCCGATAAGTAAAATTAAGTAGATTTCCAGCCAATATTATTATTAATAAATATAAATGTTTTCATTAAAATTATTGATATCTGGATATAGATAGGTATGATTCAGGATCTTCAATATTGGATTAAATGTAAGACAATTAACCAATATTCCAGAAAAATAATCAAGATTTATATAATACCTCAACAACAAAAAATAGCAAAGAAATCAACTATAACTTAAAATATAAAAAAACAGCTATTTCAAATGCAAAAAATTATGGTAGTTCTAACTGCATAACAAATAACATAACAATAAAAAATAGAAATATTAGAAACTCACCAAAATTAACCTTAAAAATAAGGTAAAAAATAAACCAAAGCAAATTATTCCAGTTGATTGTTTCAAATTTTTAGAAAATGACATAATAATCAGGTAAAGTAACGTATTTACTAAAACAGAACATAATAAAAAAAATACAAAATTCGTAAGACCACATCCTCTTTTAAATAAGCCCTATAAAAAGCCTAAGAAAGACCCTAAATAGATGTGAGTTAATGAGAGGAAAATACTCGTTCAAAACCGTGCACAATAATAAAGCGAAATTTATTACTGAAATTGAAAATATTACAGTAGTGTAGAAACGTCATGCATTAATTAAAAAATGAGAAAATTTGAACATAAATGCACTATTTATAAATATATTTGATTTGCTCTCTTCGCACAGGTAGCTTTATGTTGGATTAACATTCGGAAACTACACCAGTTAGTTCACTTTGCTAACTTTGTTGGTCATTATTCAGGACTGAACTAGTTTTACTCAATGACAACGTTATATTCGCATAAGTTTTTATTAACAAGCATATGTAATTCTGAAGTAATTTGAAGGACCTCGTTGATTATATTATCCTTGATATAGTATGTTAGTTGATCAATTTATTAGAAAGATATGTATCTTTATACTACAACAGCATATTCATATATGCTTAATTGTAGGGAGTACACATTTTGAAAAATATTCTAATAAAAAAAATTAGCGCATGTATTTAAGGCATGATTATTTATATTAAAAATTAATTCCTTGGTAAATACTACATTTTATCGATGCTCGGTGATTCAGTTTCTGTTCTTTAATCCGATGTAGATAAAAAAGCTTTTACTTCTCAAAAACAAGTGCTCTTAATCTAAGAGCAGCTAATTTTCACCTTACAGTGGATTTAGCTTTATACCATAATTTAGTAGTTGCCTAGAATTGAAACTTCCGGTGGCCAAGCTTACCCTTCTTAAGGCAGCATAACTTCAAACGGTGGTATTTTCTTAATTGCTTACCATACGGCTAGTCAGCAAACTTTTTATAAAAGTAGTAAGCAAAGATTTTATTAAGGTAATACCTAATTACTTACAAGCAATCAGTACAACAGGAAAAATTTGCGAAAAGATATATTTTAACTAAAACACTGCTATATGAGTGAGACTATCCAACTATACATTAATTATAAAAACTATTTACCAATTAAGAAAATTAAAAAGGTTCTATAATAATTGTAAAAGGACTTTATCCTACCGTGGACCTAAATAAATTAAATAAGGTTACTGATAATGGCCATACTATACATACAACTTCCAATGTTCTTGCAAGAGTTAGAACCAAAGAAAAATACTACAATCAATAATATTAGATATTTTCACTATTACAAAATGATAATGTTAAGTAAACTAGACAAATGCTACATTATTCTAACTACTCCAAACTAAGGCATATCAATAATAATTGCATAAAACAAACACGACGGATGAAATTCAGCAACTTTTACAGCATCTAAGCCACATACTAAGACATTGGCAGTATCAGAAAGAAAAACCGAAGATGTTCCAACTGCTTCTATCCCAAAAACAGAGAAACAACAACCAAACGGTATAATCCAACGCCAAATGCCAATCATTTATTCTATGTAAATAAACCGGATAGTGTTTGAAGCATTAACTCAAACAATAGACACAATATGACTATTGCAAGAAAGATTCGCCACAAACTTAAATAATAAAGTATTCAATTCTACATTCAGATATTTGAAATACCAACAGCTAAATATTTCAATATTTTTGCAACTACACAATATCAATATTATGCTAACATAGAAATCTCGCTACACAAATCGTAGTTACTTGAAGGTAAACAATTACACAATTTATAATACAAAGCGTCCTTATAGCATCCATCATTGTAGAAGTGCCATTATAATCAAGTATAACGCACTATAACACTGCCAAATTCCAAACAGATTTATAAAGCAACTAATACCGTTAACTAAAATACACTTGGCCAATAACTGTTTCTGTAATATATTGCCCTCCGAGATTAAAGAGGACGCTCATTTTAAATTTTACGTATCCCCGAAAATAGTTTCTTGATAACACCTAAAGATCTACATCTTACAAATGCATCGATAAAAAAACCTGAATATAATATCTGCTGGAAAGTGTACTTATCTGCTAATTGATTTTCCAGATTTCATATTGCCGTGGAGTTTTTGCGTTATAAAAGCAATAAAAAAATTCCTAATAGAAGAAAATGCAGGTCTTTTCTCAAACAACTTAACAATACTAGAGGGACCAAACTCCAGAATTCTTAATAAACAACAAACAACAACTCTTGCCAATAAAAACTCCGACTGAGGATTATCGATAGAATGTATTACGAAAAGGATCACCTCAGATGAAACAAAAGAAGCTGTAGAAAACCTAAAATTTAAAACTCCGGGCGCAATATTAGCAAGCTACTAAATTCCCTTAATAATGAGAGAAGCTATACTTGAATGTGTAAATGTGTGAATGTCGACCAGGGCTTCCCAAGATAAAGGAAGATTAAACAGAGTTGTAAGCAATTTAACAAGCTGTAATTAAACGAAAAAATCAGTCAATTTAGTAATCTCTAGAATTACTCACACCAATAGATGCTACAAAAATATTTTTTTTTTGAAAAAGACATTAAATATTAAAAATGTGTAGATACTAGGAAAATTAAAACATTCTCTGATCGCTTGAAAAATATACTCAAACCTTATGCAACAAGAAACCTTCGATAAAAGCAATCAATTAGAACTTTTCTAGATGTTTCGTACTAAATGGCAATTCCACTACAACCCCCTTAAATACATGTACTTAGTGGAGCCATTAAGCACCTAAAATCACAGCTGTTATCGTTAAACAACGTAGCAGTAAAAAAGAGTGACTAAGAGATGCTTGTACTATATATATTAGTCATTATTGAGTGCAGATGTCAATCATGAATAAGTAACTATGCAAACGCTTCGTAAACTACCTAGAAAATCGTGGAGTTAGGTGACAAAAAGTAGCCTGAAAACATTTCAAAGAAAAAGGTATGGCGAAAAGTATAATATACGAAAAAGATACGACAGTACGGGTGAAGCAAAAGCTAAGCAGCCACCGGGGTGTAATCTAGCAATAATGTCACCAAAAGTTATAAAAAGTATTGAAGACAAGTATAAAAAATCCTTGCGTTTCTGAGCGTGCAGCGGCAAGAAAACTTAATTTGGCGCTATCAATTGTAAGTCATATTAAAAGGAAAGAATAATCATAAAATCGTGCAAAAATTACACAACAAGAGAATTTGCAAAAAATTGGTTCTAAATTACATCAGAATTAATTCTAATCATAGGCTACGAGATTTAAGTACCCCTATCAGGATTTTTACACCATTAATCGAAAGAGTAAAATTCCAATTTCATATATTTAGTAAAGTTTTTTAAGAGGTGCTTATCTACAAAAACGGTAAGATTATTTACTTTTTTAACTATGGCCACTGAAGTTTATTTAAAATAAAATATAAAATATGCCAAAAGGTCAAAAGCAATACCAAATCTAAAGAGATTCACAGCAATATAAGGATTTTTTTTTATTAGATCACTGGAGTTAGTGCACTAAGTGTATATACTCATGTATTTCCAAAAAACCTTTATTTTCTTGAAAGACCCTAGTTTATTTTTTATTCTCAAAAAAAACAGTCTTTATATATATGGTAAGTTGGACCAAATAATGAAAATACTAGTCAAAAATGGGACATATTTTCACTGTGCCTAGTAACACTAGGCACAGCGTAAATTAATCATCTCTTGTTTGTTACAGGCACTAATAGTAGAGTAAGAGATTGTGTTCGTGAACGTTGTGCAAGTGTAGTGAGTGATCAGTATGTTCTGATGGAGTTTCAAAGAGGTCTAATTGTTGGTACCCGTATATCTGAAGCACCTGTAAGCAAAACAGCGATGTTACGCGCTGTAACACAAGACACGGTCTCTAAAGTCATAACAGTATACACAGTGAACGGTAGAACAGAGTCGGGAAAGCATAATGGTGGTCGAAAGACGAAACTGCAGTATACGGACCGCCGGCTTTAAAGCGTATTGTGATGTAAAAGAAAACAACGACCGAAAAATTGACTGCAGAATTTAATCAGCACTTGAACACTCCAATGTCATCCAAAACTGTAAAGCTGAAACTACATAAAATGTGTAATCCACAAGCGTACTGCTATCCCGCTGTCAAACATACCGGCAGCTTTATTATGGTCTGGGACACTGTATAATGGTAATTGGCAGCTCTCCTTGTAACATTACATGATCGGCTCACAACAGCAATGTATAGAGGACTCTTGAGTAACCAGGTCCACCTAATGGTGAAAGCTTTATTTCCAGACGGAAATGTTATATTCTGGGATAATAGTGCCCCCATTTACACCGCTGGCCTTGTACAAGAGTGGTTTCAAAAGTATGCTAATGAGGTACAACATTTTCTCTGGCCTGCCCAACCCCGGACTTGAATATAATCGAGCCTCTGTGCGCTGTTTTGAAAAACAGGATGCGGTGTCGATTTTCAACTCTTTCGTCTCTAAGTGAGCTGAAAGCTGTGTTACATGAAGAATGGCTTCAAATTTTACTCGGCACTACTCAAAACTTGTATTGGGCTATTCCGTCCAGAAGTCAAGCAGTACTAAATTCATTGCGTCCTAAACGTGGACTGCTGAATAAATACATAAAATATTTAAAATCATAAATAATATAATTAAAAGCTGAGGGCAATGTTTGGACATGAACAAGGGTCTCTACAGTGTGTGACACCAATAATTGTTATACACACCAAATGTAATTACTATCCTATTTTACTACATAATATATTATTAATGCCTAACTAATAGACAAATATCAATTATAAATAACAGAACTCAGATATTATACAGGGCATTTATTATGTGACGCAAACAATAAAAAATTCATTATAAAAGAGCTACGTAAGATAAAATTCCAATTCTTTCTTCATTATGATGATCAATAAATGTAGTCCTGTGAATTATGTTTTTAAAATGACTGCCTTTACTAGAGTTGGCCAGAACCTCTTCTATGATACGATTCTTGAATTCGTCGACGGAATGGGGTATGTTCCGATAAACCCTATCTTTAACATAGGTCCATAAAAAAAATGGCATGGGTTTAAATCGGGGGAATTTGGGGATACTCAAATACTACCTTCTATCTTACGGAGGACGTCCAGACTTACGATCCTCTTTTCAAAAACTTTTGTGATGCCCCGAGTCCGATGGGCGGTAGCTTCATCTTGCTAAAACCAGTATTGGTTGACTTGTTTCTCACAATTGGAATGAATTTCTCGAGAAATTCTGTGCAATAAACTTATTTATTTGTATATTTTATGAGAAACAGTGGAAAATTGCACACCATACATTCACTTTTTCTGGGTGTATCCTTATATCGGTGATTTTGTTTGTTGACATAGTCATCTAGTTGAAAATAGGCCTCATCCATGAAATAAAGTTACTTTATGTCCAACTTTTTGGTCCCAACCATTTCCATGATTACTTTTGCAAAAGTAAATTTTTTGTCAATATTTACCTCGTTCAGAGGCGTTTGGAGTTAAATTTTATACGAAAATAAATTTAATTACTTGGTGAGGATTGTGTGCATAGAACCCACACTCACACCGAGATGAACTGCGCATTTAGAGACCGAAGTTGTGGGCTCTTGTTCATAAAGATCCCGGACTTATTCTACGGTCTCGGAAGTGGTCACAGTGACTGGTTTGCCTGTTTTTGACAAATTGTCATCCAGTACACTTCTTGTTTTCTCAAACTTTCCAATCAACCTATTATAACGTGTTGAAATAGACAATTTAATAATAGAGCGCATTTTATCAAAATATATTTTACTTTGCTATCGTAGAAACAGACAAGGTAGTGCGCTTATCAAAGTTAACCTTGGAGGTAGTTAGCGCCCCACTAGCATTTTTCCCCGCTCGTGAAAGGCGGCCACAGTAAAAACTTTCTTTGATTGAATAGCTGGTCTTAGTTGACGCCATATTCAGTGTTGACCTAGAGCGTCAAGAAAACTCTAAACACTGATTTAACGTCGAACATAAAATTGACTGAAAAGTTTAACCATGCTTTTGCATGGCATAATAAAAGCTCTGTACAATCAGAAGCACTACAGGGTACAGTTATCGAATAAATTCTGAACTTAGTACATACCGCCAAGATTTCCTAAATTACATATACTATCATAACAACCTAGCAGATAGTGCTGCTACTAACAGTGAGTAATAAATCCGTTAGTGAACAAAAAACAAATATGTAACCTATCAAATGGAATATATGACACCAGTAATAAACTAACAGACTGGCTGAAATCCATTTTCATCATTTTATTTAAAAAACTTCACTAAAACATATGATGTACAAACGAACATATACTAATCAGTATTATGAGTTATGTAATGAAAACTTTTCTAAAGTTATCGATAACCGTATTTATAAAAAAATATGAAGAAAGATCTGGGAAATTCATAAATGGCGTAGCTACAAGACAAGCATTACTAAGTAACAAATTACTAGTTTAAAAATGTTATAAACAGCGCAAAGAGGTATTTATATTCTTCATAGATTATGAAAAGACTTTCGACAGTTCTCATCATGATTTGTTATTAACCTTGCTAAAATGTATTGCCCTCGATGAGAAGGGCATAAGAATTACAGGAAATTTCTATTGGATTCAGACCGCATCGCTACCAATAAATGACTTAAGATATACACACGAAATATCAGTAACGTAAGAAGTCAGACAAGCATGCATCCTATCTCCTATATTATTTAAGTGAGTGTTACCTGCCAAAAGGTATTTTTAGCGTCCTAGGCTGACAATCTTTTACCCGCAATCCCTCAAATTTTTACAAGGTGGGAACGTATAATTTTTTAACTGGAATGGATTTTACCTTGGATCGGAAACGTGAAAATGGCCGTGGCAGTCGCGTTTTTTGTGTTCAGCAGTGCAGCGGCCCAGTAACAGCCGCGGCCATTTAGCAAGGAGCAAGAGTGACCCCAACGTGTGTGCACAAACGCACAGACCTTCTCATGTAAATCAAGATCCTAGGGCACGGCACATTTCTTTATTAATGTATTTTTGATTAAATGTATAATTAAATATTTATATAAAAGAAGTCTTTCAATTGGCACTTGCAAATTTATACAGAGCCATTAAAACGAAAAGCTGACTAATAGTTTAATATATACCAATGAGACAACTCTATTGACCCTAAGATATACACCAACCAAGAAAGTTAAATAATAATCACTAGACAAAAACACAAAATTCAACTACAAATAAATAATACACATATTTAGGAAGTAGCCAAATTTAAACACTTATGAGGTAGGTACAAAATGGAATTGAGGTAAAGATTCATGTAGTCATCGCCAGAAAAAAAACACCTTTCTGCGTCGTCCAGAAGTACTAATAAACAGCCGTTTAAAAGCAATAAAAAATTATATTTAGCTAATACTGCTATATGGAGGAGAAACATGACTTCTAAAGATCAGGTCACTAAACTGAATAGAGGCTTTTGAATAATAGATATTCAGCAGGCTTCTTAGAACTTACTGGATAGATCATTTAGCTAATAAAGAAATTCTAAAGAGAACGAGCATCCACAGAGAATTACTCATTAAACAAAGAAAAGTAATTTTTGTAGGTCATATATGAAGAAGCGCCAAATATGGATCATCGCAAGAGATAAAAAATGGGTAAGATCAAAGGAAAAAGAGGACCTGGCCGAAAACGACACTCATGGCTTAGACACGTCAGGAATTAGTGCAACATACCTGACGCACAAAATATAACACTAGTCAATAATGATTTTACTTTGAATTCAGAAATGTATTCCTCATAGACAAATAGGCAGACATTTTCAAAAATTCAATATTGAATATTAAGTGCTTTATGAGTAGGGACAGGATCCTCAGTCTGTTCATAAGTAACCATCCTGTCCAGTGTAATACCCCATAAAGTTGTCAGCAATGTATTATTTAACAAATGTTAACAGTTGAAAGTAACCACGTAACAGTCTTGACGCGTTGATGGCTTCCTCGCAGTAATGTGAACTGTGCATTGTGCGAATTTTAGTGATTGTTATTCAGTTGTATTCATAGTGTTCGTATAAATTGATTTCTACTCTATGGTGCTTGTATAATAAATCCATGAAAGAACAGATAATCTAGAAACATGGCAAGTAAATATACAAATGCCCCAGACAATTTGTGTTAGATATGTGACGAGTTCACTGCGAAGCATCAAAAGAAGGTGCGTTACCATCCGTAAAAAAACAGCTTCTCACCTGTATTCTGAGTGCGGTGTTTGTGATCAAAACAAGAAATGAAAACCTCATATTTGCTGTATTTCATGGGCGATCAGCTTGTGCCAATGGCTTAGAGATTCTCGTTCTTCTATGCCTTTTGCTGTATAAATGATTTAGAGAGAAGAGCAGCATCATTTAAAGGATTGTTATTGCTGTGTCACTAAAATAGTAGGTTTCTCTGCATAGAGCAAGAAATCAATCGTTTATCCCAATTTACCTTTTGCTATGCGGCCTGTTGCCCACGATCTGGGTCTTTATGTTTGCTTTGATTCAGATGCTTTAGAACAAGAACAATCCCTGTAATGTCAACGAATCCCATTTGAGGGGTTAAACCACCTGGTTAGAGGCCTGAATCTTTCCAAAAGTCAAGCTAAGTTGTTGGGATTACAATTACAGCAATGTAAAGTACTGGACAAGGAGACAAGAGTCAATCATTATACAAAAGGAAGAGAACCAAGAAGTCCATGCAGTAAAAATATACTGAAATAAGTACTTTACTTTTTTGCGGTTTACCAAATTGGTCAAGTGACAGAATTTGCCGATTTCTACAAAAAACTATACGTGATAGGAAAAACTAATGGCATATCTGGATTCAGCAAGCAATTTTCTGTTAGAAGTACTTACTTTGATCCAGAACCAAAAAAAAAAATTCAAAATTGTTTAACTGTGTAATCTGAAGAACAAAAATTGCTTAAAACGCTTTAAGTGGAAACGGGTTAATTTTTATTCATTTTTATTCCATAGGCAAACACCTTAAACTGTTTTCATTAAAAAAATTCATTACTACTTTGAATTTAAATCTTCTAATTGCTGCGCAGAATTTGCTAACTATAACCTTAATAAATAGCATTTAATTTTCTAATATTAATTTACATTTTTAAACTTTCTAGATCTCTTAAACAGTGCTCCGAGTTAAAAATAACGTAGCAAATTTAATTATTATTTTTAGATGAAGTTTTTTATATATGTTCTATATTAATAATTAATTATGTATAACGTCAGCTCCAAATCTATACATTTCCGCAATTTTACAAAAATCGCCCAAGACAAATCCTGTTCAGAAATTCTTTAGAAAAGTTTTAAGCTTCTGACATTTTTAAATCCGCATTTGCAAATGTTAAACGTACAATTTCTCCGCGTTATTAAGCATCCGACTACTTTAACTCCATTAAATCCATACAAACTCCAAAAACTTTTCTCAAATTTTTTACGGCGTAATACGCTTTGAATCGAATTCATTAAAATACACGAAACGTACTTGCCGTTCAATGCTTTTAACATCAAAAGGATCTCGGAGGAAACAGGCACCCACCTTCTAATTCACTTCAGCTGTATAAATAGAAGTAAAAAATTTAAAATCTGCGTTAGTTGGAGTGTCAGCTTTCTGCGTTTGTTTTACGTGGCGTAAAAAACTTAAGAAAGGCTAAAATTTTAATATAATAACACATATTAATGTTGATACAATATATAATTTTGTATCCATTCTGCTTCTGCAGGTGCTTCCCCCTATTAAGAGATTATATCAATTACTTTGACAAATCTCTTTCTATCTAGTGTCATGTGATAAAGCTAATCAATCATCTGATGTTCTTGACTTACCAAATTTCGGGTCGTCCTGTGTAATATAATTATCAATAGTTGGCGCTGACTGTAAACAGTCAAAAGTGCTGGCAAACTCTCAGCCAATCAGGAGCCAGCACTTTTGACTATTTGTAGCCAGCGCCACCTATTGCTAATGAGATATGTTAATTTCTAATAATAGTTGTAAACGCCGCAATTTTTGGAATTGAAACTGCTATATTTAGGGTAAAATTATCTGCGCATACATCATTTAATTACCTATGATGAGGAGATGTTAGTTGCATATGCTGACATAATTACTTTTTCCATTCGGTTAAAGATAAGGGAAAAAACTACGAAAACATATTTTTAAAAAACGCCCTCTAATACCTAAACTAGAAATCGTCAGCCCTTTTGACCATTATTTTTGCAATCAATGCCCCCCTACTGGTTGTTTTTATTGAGACTAAAATAAATTTTGAGATTAAGCGATGAGATACTTTACTTGTTAGTAGATACTGTGTAGTAAATGCGATTTTAACAATTCGTGATAGTTATGTGGAGTAGTATGTTTGAGATTAAATAGGAAACTCTTGCGCCATGTTTTGTCAAATGCTTGTTTAACAACCAAAAAGGCTTCTGAGCAGTGCTTAGTTTTTTTTTGAAAGTAATTCAATAGCAGAATGACTATGTCTAAATCCAAGTTGGTGTTTTGTTATGCATGCTGTTAGCGAAGCAGCTTCATTTATTATTTATAATAATAACTTCTCTAAAAACTTGGATAACGCTGGTAAAAGACTTAGATATTGGTAGAAGGTGATTTCTGTTAGAGATTTACCTGGTTTACTTATTAGTATTATATGTAAATGCTAACCTTCTTCTGTTTCATATAAAGAAGTTGCATTTCAAGCAACTTCTTCAGTGCTACTGATCGAAGGTGTGTAGCATCTTCTGCGTCAGTTTTGTTTCTTAAAAATACATGCTGTGTGGGTATTTATTTCATTTCTTAGTTTATTGAATAACTCCATTCAGTTCTTTTATTCTATAGGGCTAGCTTTTTTTTCTTTATTATCATTGCACCGATGGTAGCAATAATAGATAAGTCAAAATGTGATCCGACATTTATAAAATTGTCTGAAATTTCATTTGTAATGTATAAGTACCATAGAGCAAATATTTTATTCGAAACCGATAGCTCCTATAAGTTGGTTCATCGATGTATAATGTACGGTACTCTTTTTCAGTAATAAATTTGCAAAACTTTATAACTCTTGTTGTTGACATTATAGTCACCGTCAACAATAAACCTTTAACCCAGTTATTCAAAAAACGATTAAAACTTATCGTTAGTAATGCAGTACAAAGCAGATATTTTTGTCGAACTACTTTGTATGTTGGCTCAGATTTTTGTTGCATAAAGAACTTATGTTTCGTAATCGGGTAATTTGTGATAGATGTTAACCTCACGAACAACGAAGGCTGTTCTGTGAAGACGTTAAGTGTGCTACATTCTGTAGTTATGTATTTCTTCATGCGATCTAGGGAGCAATGGGTTTCCGATATTAAGAACATGTCTATGTTGTGCAGTTATAAAAACATTTTATTTCACTATTTTTTATTGTTAATATTAAGAATATAGGCGTTGTGTTATATTTTTTTTAATGACGGTGAATAATATGTTGAGTATTGTGGTATTTGATTAATTAATTAATTCAACATTCCTTTAAATTCAATTACTTTACAAATTGCGGGAGAGTTATCTCTGTATATTTTTAATATAACGCAACATTAATTTTAGTCAACTACGCATACGTAAGTTCTTTATTATATTGTTTGTATTCGGTCATGCCTTTTTTGTGTTTGCTGATGTCCTATGCGACATTTGTTTTAAATTTCGCGGCATACTTGTCATCCTTTGTCGTTGTCTGGGGTATTTCTGGGGTTTTTGTAGATTCTGGTACCGTGGACACCTCAACTCTTAACTTGCGCATATGGTCTGTTACAATAGTTTTTAGTAAAATGAAACTGTTTACAGTGCACTGTACTAATTACGTTCTCTTCTTTAGTGGTTCTGCTGCTACAATTTTATTGTTGAGATATTTTAGGTTGAAAATTTCTTTATTATTTTTCTTAAATTCTAGGTACGCATAAAATATTGAAAGTGGGATATATGTGTGTACGTTGTTCAATATTTATTACATTGCTGTCAATATACAAACCTTTATTATATCTTGCAGTGAAATTGTAGGATGTAAGTTGAGCACAACTCTATATGGTTTTTCTTCTTCCAATGAATATGTATAGAAGATTATATTACTTTTCTATATAAATTTAACTAATTGTTCTGTATAAACCAATAGTTTTGCATTAATTTTAACAACCTTATTTAGTAAGCATTTAGTGATAAGATTATGCTGTTTATCTATACCACTCTGAATGTTTAACATTGGGACATAATGAATCATTCTATGAATTAAAAGTGAAAGTAGCTTAGGCAATGCCAGTGTCTAGGTTTAATATGGCTATTTAGCGCTATCGTTTCATTGAGAATTGTTATTTTTGTTGGAGATACTGGAAGTCAGAGCAATTGGAGCAAAATTTGTTTGAAATAAATGCATATCAATATGTTTTTTTTACTGTGATAAATTTCTTGCAATGGCAACGTCTTAGGCATGCAAATATTTTCAATTTCGTTTATGTTGGTTATTCATATTTCAATTTGCAGGTTAAATTAGATATTGTAAATGTGAGCTTTGGCTGTGGTTGGTAACTTCCTGGGTACGATAATGGATAGCCGACAGGTTTTGTTCTACCGATCCTGTTGAGTACATCTTTATCAGTGACGTGCTGTTTACAATACTTTGTTCGATATAACTAAAACTTAAACGCTTTTAGCTCGTTCTAAAGGAGCTGACGTTTTTATTATATCTCCATATAGAAACATTGATTAAATAAAGCAGCACAATAGCCAACATTTAAACCTTAAGTTCAACTTGTTATTGCAAAACAAATTCATTGGTTGAATAAAATTATGGAGAGTCATATTTATGCAAGTTTTAATTTCTTGTCGGTATTTAACATCTAAGATATATTTTTTTACAGTTTTTGGGCATTTTCAAAATTTTAGTCATTTTTTACTTTCCTTACCCTATAATAAGGAAAGTAATGTAATCGGCGGAAATTTGACCTACCCAGTTTTTCACATTTCTGGACGAAATATAGCCTCAGGATACCAAAAAAGTTGGTTTAGGCCATTGGTTCGTGTTTGGTGTGCAAGTTACTTGTAGGTAGGGGACGGAGTGCGAAACTTTTATTAAAAATCGGCCAAGCCGTTTGGTCGCAAAGTCGAAAAATCGGTCGCAAAGCGGTCGCGAATCTAAACGGTTGAAGATACAAAAAATTCATGAGAATAAAAATGATTTGTTATCACGAGAGATATATGAATTTAAAGTAAAAGTTGGTAAAATAGGAACTCGAAAAGAAATTAAAGCCCAGGATTTTTGCCAGAATTACCCAAATAATAGGATAAGGAAAGTCGTGTGATGTTCACACCAGATTTTTGTATTTATTTTTTAAGTCCGTTTATTAGCAGTTTACGTTGAAAAACAGAATCATCCGCTTAGCCGTATTTATTACTTTCTCGTTCATTTTTGTCCCCTCATAAAATCTAATGTATCTGCAAAATAAGCTCCAAAGACATGGAAAAACAACGGAGATGAAACACAGCTCTCTGATACCTTTTTAGATTGCTGTACTTTTTGATTTGTTGCCATTAATATTTATAAAATCTCTTTGGTACTCATAGATGTTTTCTATTACATACACGTTTTTATCAATTCCTGTTTGTCAATATTTTAATTAGTGTATTATGCCGAATCCGTTTAAACACTCACTCAAAGTTTATAAAGTAGAAAAAGAATCTAAATTACAATTTTTACATTTTTGCTCCAATATCTAGAGACAAAGAATAATTTTTTGTAGTCTTATTCCGTTTCTAAAACCCAACTGTTTATTACCAGCCAACACTTATCAAGTTTATTAGCCGATATTCCTGGCACGATTTAGCATTGTTATTCTTTGGTAATTAAATAAACGGACTCTCGCCAGTTCTTAGTTGTTACCCTAGAGTTGTATATATTACTAAATAAGTTTAGTAGCAGATCTATGTTGTGATCTTTGATCATTTTAAGTAGCTTAGCATAAATCTCATCTGGCCCCGGCGCTTTATTACACTTTAACTGTCGCAAAGCAACACTTTTAACCTGATTATCTCGGATCCGTTGTCATTGTTACTGTGAAGCTATTCTTGTACATGTACTTCCCATACTTTCAGTAGTTCTGCTATCTTAGAGATTAGTTTTCCCTCCTTATTGGCGTGGATATTTGCCGCCTTCAAATATTTGTTATCCATGAGTTCGTTTAATTTGTTGTAAAGGGGAAAAGAGTTATGTTTTCGTGAAGCTTTTCTATTTTTGCGCACAGCTCAGTTATTTACTTTTTGTTAATTTATGCTTGTCATGTAATATATAATTTTATTCCAATTTTATAAGCTCTACAAGATTAATAACCGATATGGTAGCTACCTTTCAGAAAATCTAAAAATTTCAAGTCCATCGTAAATACAAAGAATTTATATTCCTTATAAATAGTTTACAACAAATATTCACAGGAATGTATTTACATTTATATTTTATTATAAATAAAACAATTGTTATAATAAATCACTTCCGTACGAATGAATTTAATATAAATTTTAAAATAAACCAAATATTAATTATTATTATTTACTAACTTAAAATTAACCAGGTATAAGCTATCTTCTTGTTAATAGTAACGTGAAGAAAAAACAAATCTTGCATTATAAAAATGAAGGAATATAAATAAGAGAACATGAAAACCCTTATACCCATTTTTAGTGTAATGTACTCGAACTCATATTTGCAAATTAAAGATTATCTAAAATTTGAGAGATAAAAAGCAAAGTTGAAAGGTTGGGTCATTTAAACGTTAGTCGCTAAAGATACTTTTACAAAGAGCTAAGGAAACATCAAAGATAAAATTGTTCAAAACCTATAGCAAATACTAATTATAACTGGCTACAAAAACAAAAATTTTAAATTGGACAAAGTTTACCATCAAAACAAAAAAAACATTTTTTAATCTGCCTATGATAAGTCCCTAATGACTCCAATGTTTTTTTAATCCTCACTACTAGCACTTTGGCCTATTGTCCCTACTAAATTATAACTTAATTCTGACTTGAACGTACAACGTCAGAGATACCCCCAGGAAAAATAGAACTTGAACCCGCTCGGTTTCAACTATTTCAAATATTTAAGCTTTGACCTTTTTTTGTAATATCCACTTACTCGTATTTTTAATTTATGGCTGTGCTGTCCTTTATATCTCACTTTCTTTCGTTAATTTCGTAGCTTAAAAATAACAAAATTCAACAAAGAAATTGAGGTAGGTGCTTTAAAGTGGTTACAGCAGACTACTTTATAAGTTTACTAATTTTATTATTACCACAAGATACTTCATACAACTAAAATAGTTCTACATAAAATAATATTAAATAAAATGATCCAAAAATTAAAATAAGATGATGTTTTATTAATTTATATGTATATATATATATATATATATATATATATATATATATATATAAAGAATACTAAAATTGTTTAGGTAATGTTGTTATATTGTTAAAATCATTTATTATCATTATTACAGGTATAGATTTATTTACAAAGTAACTTTAGCTAGTGTTATTATCATAACGATTTTCTCATGTTCAAGAAAGACTGAATATCTTAGTCTATCGTACTTAACTGTTGTACAAATATTTCCTATACAGGTAAAACATAATATTTAACTGTATACCTGACGTATGGAGTAAATAAAAATTGCCAATGTCTTTACTTTTATAGTGTTACTGTAATAAAGACGTATTCTGATTGGTCAAAATTAGTGTTTTTTTTTAAATTTGAGTAGTTTGCCTACAGTACTATTTTACCGTAATTGTTTTTCAAGTAGAAGAGCTAAAAATCCGATTCTTTTGCAGTTTCACCAAACAAATAGTCCAAGATAAGTTTTACAGCGGAATCTGCACTTTCATCTGCTTCTTTCCAGATCATTTATTGCCTGTTACTAAAACTGCTTTTATCAGTTGTTACGGCTCAAATTAAAACATGTTTTTATGGCGTTCCAACAGAGAAATTCATGCAAAGATGTGGCTCTACTTATTGCTGTTTATTGGAGAATGCGACACTATCATATGGAGCTTAAAATTGGATCTAAATTCCTGTTTACAACAAAATATACCATGGATATTCAAAGTTGCAACAATATTTTTAAATGCAATCCTTCATCTGTTTCCACTAAAGCACCCACAGTAACAATGCCAGAAAGCCGATCACTCAGGTTAAAACTTCCATCTCTAAATGTCTAAATGTATCAAATCACATTTTTACTAATATGAGAGCATCAGTACAATGTAATTAAAAGCCTAGAATGTTTTTGTTGCAGCTCCAGTACTTCTTTCAAAAATTTGTGCACCTTACTATAACGGTGAATAACGTTACACTAATTTTATCCATAGTCATAAAGCAAACGCACCGAGATGCGGCAATGTTTCTACTACCTATAGCAATCCAGCACAAACTCTTGCAATCGCCTGTAAACATTTTACTTTTTCTCATTCCAACTAAAGATATTTTTGAAAATTGTAGTCTAAGAAAGCAAATAAGAGTGACTGAAAAAAACTATTTACTAAGACAAATATTAGCAATCTAATTTTACTCGCTTACACACGTTTTGCAATTTGGCGTGATGTGAACTTGTCCTTTTGACGTTTCTTTTCAAAATTTAATTTTTTTAATTTTTTCACGAAAGAACCTTAATGATCCTCTAATCAGTCTTTGTTAAGACTGGCGTAGTTATTTTCGTATTTAGCATTTATTTTTCCAAATATGAACAGATATAACGTTTTGTTACTTTTTTGTCGAAGTTTATCAATTAAAATATGTCGTTTTTGCTAGCATGAAACAATTCGCTCATGTTGAGAAGAATTTATGGCAGTATTTTTGACAGACACGTTGGTTCCAATATTTTGTGTCGCGATATGGTTGTGTGGTTTAACGTTTCAATGAAACTAAAACCATAACATACAGAAAACCACCGGGTTGTCTTAAAATAATCATCGAAGAAGTCCTAGCAAACAGTTAGGTAAGGTAGCTCATCAAATCGATTTGTTCAATTTTTTATGTTCTACTGTTGTAAAAACAAAATTGCATTTTATCCACATAAAACCTGTTGTTCAAAAATTACTCTATCTGGACCCAGGAAAGCGTATTCAATATTGCAATTTGTTTAACGAACTTTTAAGGAATAATAACGTGTTAGACAAAACATTTTTTATATAAAGCATGTTTTTATCTGAGTCGATATCTAAATTAAAAAATTATCTCGTCTAGGGTAGTAAAAATTCTTACGTTTTTTACGAGAGTCCGTTATACCCGCATATGGATTTCGATGTCAAAAAGATTAACTTTTGGATTTGTTTTCTTTAACTATATAGCCAATGCAGAGCAATTTTAAAATATGTTACAAATCTTTATGGTAATGAATTACAAGAAGGTTATTTTCAATGCGATAATACTGCTACATATGCAGATCAACGTGCAGTATAATTTCTAGAAAGATATTTTGACGACAGGATTATTAAAAGGCGATTATAGACACTGAGGTCTCCAGATTTTACTCCGTTTGATTGCTTTTTGTTTGGATATTTAAAAAACATAAATTATAGAAGTCAGTTGTATTAGTGGAATTGGAAGAACCAACAATAGATGCTGTTCGAACAATCACTTAATAATTAGCTGCACACCGTGCTTGACATATGAAGAGAAGAATAGATGCATGTCTTATTAATAATGTCTCTCATTTTAAAAATCGCTTACAATTCTATTTTAGAAAAATAAAAATACTTTTATGATGTGTTTGGTTCTTTAAATTGAGGTAGTATTTGTCTTCAACTGTTTAGGTAACGTTGTACATCGTATTGCAGCTAAATATTGTTAACTTAATTAAAAGCAGTTTGAGTGATTTTCTTTGTATAATTATTTATACGCTTAAATAAATCATTAATTTTTGGAGCTATTATACTGACTGTATACTGATCACAAGAGCTATTTAGATAAATCTTACATGTTACTGTCTTGGTTCCAATCATCAGTAATCGTAAAGGGTGTTACATAAATTGGTTGTTATATTTGAGGTACTTGTAATTAGTTAGGTCTACCACTTACGTATGAGACACGTTGTTTGGCATATGTCCACCCATACTAAATCTGCATGCATTTATGCATACCTCAAAATTACTGACAACTTTTACGCAGATGTCTGGCCCGATGCCTCCAATCACGCGTCAGATTTTCGCCTCTAGTTCTAGAATTATGTGTGGTTTGTTAAAGTACACCACAAACTCCCATTTGAAGAAATTACACGGTGTAAGATCGCAGGAACTTGCCAGCCGTTTCTGGTCACCATACAAAGAAATCATTTGTTGCGGAAATTTCATGGAGTAAGCCACCGTCTCGTGCGAAGTGTAGTAGTTGCCTCATTTTGTCAAAAACCAGAGATTGTTAATTTCCACATCTTTAAAAGTAGGGCGCGACCGATTAGATATTATGTTATGTTAACGTTGTTTATCAATGACAACTGCAGTCCCATCACCATCCTCAAATAAAAATAGCCCTGATTAAACACCATACCACAAAATCGTTCTTAGCTGATGAATTTGCGATTCTCTGTTTCTCATGATCACTAGACTTAAGTTTTTGAGCGTCGTATGAAAAATTCAATATGACGAAGATCCCACAGAACCATTTTTTCAAACTTCCTCATTAGTCTTGGAACTGTAGATTCGTTGAGTGATTCACTTCTCTCCAGAATGCACAAACTTTTCGCACCGTCTGCGTAGCATTTTTACGGCTTTGGAAAATTGGGTAACAGTGAGAACACGTTGTTCCGTTGTAAACTGTTCCATTCCGCAAACGAACTGAAACAATATCTCCATATGCAAGCATATAAAATCCAACTGACTCAACAACTTAAGCCTACCTGAAAAAACCCTAGAAGAATTACCAATGCTTAATCAATCGGAGTGATAATAGATAACAAAAGTAGTAAGAACAGCCCTGCTAACTTCAAAACAAGAAACATTGCCCGATTAATATTCGAAACGCCCTATAGTTAATAAAATGTTTGTGCATTAGACATTCATCTAACTATGATGACCAAAACATACAGTAAATAAGAGAATCGCATTCTTGCACCGGTGATGGGTTTTTTGCGCTCTTACAGGCACTGCAGCCGCAAGGGCTTATTGTGCCCACTAACATGTACTTATTATAGGATATTCACATACACCCATGGGTTGAGCGAGACTCGAACTCACGCGCATCGGCTAGAGGACAGAGCCAACTGCTTCAACCATCGGAGACACCGCGTCCCCATCGGTGATGTTAGAAAGATTTTTACATGTTTAGTTTCTTCATATAGTTTGCACTAGTTTGAAACATACTAAGACTTAATTTCATTTCATTTCAGAGCTTAAAATTATAATCAACACCAAAATCAATGTTTTAATTTCTTTTGCCTGTAAAAATATTGAATCAATCAATAAACGTCATTTAACTTACTTAAATACGTTATCTAAGCTTAATAAATGCAATGATTGTTTATTTTCCTAGCACAATTTACCATGTCGCTGAAAACAACGAATTTAACCTAAAACGACAAACTACATTTTAAAATAGATGCAAAGTTAGGTGCGGCCTATGCAGAATTAGTATAAAGTAGCACATTATTACTATGTTCGTTTCTCAAGGAGTCGATGTGGTTAGAATCATTACTCTCTTTATTTCAGTGTATACAAGGCATTGATCAATAATATGTGTTGCTTATAACTTCTCAATTAGTTAGCCGATTTTTAAAACTTTTCAAAATGTGACTAACTACAAGATGGGGTTGCCTACTTTCAAAGGCCTCATTTATTGCTTTTCAATGTCTAAAACTTATTTTTATGGCTATTTTGAAATCTTTGAGTGTCCTTGGAGACCCTTTGTAAACCCGATCCTTCATGTATCTCCATAGAAAAAACTCACATAAATTCATATCAAGGAACTATAGTGCCCAATTCAGCAAAATTATCGAAGTATAGGCCTATAACACGTATTTCAACATTATCCAGAAGTGTAAAAAGAACTTTAGGAATGCTATGGAGCCTCGTACCGTCTTGCATAAACTGGTTGAGCATTTTGCTCTTCGCAGAAATTCCTCTTCAAAATTTGGCGGTAATTTTTGGAGTTGAAGAAATATGGTCCGATCATTTCTTTTATGAAACTTTGTACCAAGCAGTCACTTTTGCTAAATGGGGGGCTTTATAATTACAAGCTGAGGTTATTCAATACCACAGTGGCTCATGTTTTGCTTTTTAATACGTAGAGTACAACCACGTAACGAACTGGGTATGCGCCCCCCTGGCCGAATCTGTTTATTTTTTTCTTAATTAAAAATATGTAACTAAACCATAATTGAGCTTTCAGTGGGCCAAATCAAAAATCAAATTTTGTCTTAGTGGGTTACTTTAACTCACTGCGGCCAAAATGATATGGAAAAGCCATAATCGAGGTGGGAGATCAATCATGCCCACTGCAAAATCTTGTTCAGACTTGCATAATTTCCATTGTTGCTTCAATAAATTAGTTTCGTTTTATTGGCGTTGTGTGTGAGTGCAGCCCCAAAGTGATACATAAATGTTTAAAATGTCTTAACGAATCACTATGGGATGAATGCTATCAGATGAATCCGGCTTCTCTCCAGATGTATCTGATTATGAACCTTCCTACTCGTCTTCTAATTTTGCAGATAGCGCTGATCATACTGCATTTGAGAAAGGAAACAAACCTAAAAAAGAACAGAAAGTACAAAAAAAAAACTCAAAATTGGGTAAAACTGTGGCTGATTACGTTGAAAATCCGTCTACATGGAATCATCACTCCATCGTGGAACCTTTTACAAGCAAATCAGCAATTTATTCAAAATAATTTAGATAATACAAAGCTTTTATTAGAAATTGACCAAATAATAGAAGATATTATTGCTTCAAATTGCATACACCTCTTTTTTTATACTTGAAATGTTTTTTTAAATATATAAAGTTCTCCTGAATATATAAATTCAATTTTTTATTTGCGTTTGATTTTGACTTTTTTTTGTTCCAATAAACTTACTATCAAATAAATACGAGATTTTCCTTTCCAACCCCCGGAAAGTCAGATAAATCCACCAATTGAAAGGCCAGTATCGGCAATATTTTGCTAAAAGAGTTTTAAACACATCCATTTTGTATGGCTGCGGCGGGTCAACGTGGAATAACACGGCCAGAAGTAAAGTGGAGTCCGGTGGTCCAAGTTTAACCAATACAAATTTTTCTCTATGAAATTGGTGGGTGGCTTATGCCGACCGTGGCACTTTACGTGTTAACAAAATTTTGAAAATAAAGATGAGCCTCATTACTAATCCATATTTTCGAAGCATCATCAAACCATCTTCCATTTTTTCAATCATCCATTGGCCAAATTGGAATTTTCTCTCAATATCATGTTGCTTCTGCGACTGATGGACTTGAATCTTGCACGGGAACATCTCCAAATATTTTGTCAGGATAATTTCGATGATTCCATAGTCGATCTTCAATAAGATCTCCGACCTTTTCGATATATTGTGATGTCACAGCGCTAGATGGCCGGCCAGATGTTGCGGGTCGGGGGTCCCAGACACTGCTAGTTGTTTCAAATCTCTGAATCACCCTGAAAATAGCTACAAAAATTTTCACAGACTGTTGTACGTTTTACTCCGAAATTTTATTTACTCTTCCTCACCTACTTATCGTTCATTTAAAATTTTTGTTTTTGACACCTCAAAGGCCCGTCCGACCGTGACGCAACTTCTCCCAAATTGGTAACATTTCTCTGTAATAAACAGCTTTTCTTCTAAGGTCAAGGATTTCAGGTTTACAATTAAATTGTCACTTGGTCAGTGGTTTGGTACAAAATTTCAATTATCTAACTATTTTCACACCTTCTCTCATTATTTTTTAATAGGAAAATACTTTCCGACACCCTATATTTGCTATAGAACTACACATTGTACTACCCTATTTTAAACTATATCAAGTTAACGAACAGGCTTAATTCAGACATTCCAATCTTGGTTCATGCGAATTTTATTTGACCTTACACCACAATAACGATTAAATACTCAAGTATTTATCATTGCAAAAAATCCTGATAAATAGAAGAACAGTGCAAGTAAAAGGTGTATAAAAATAATTTGTAGTACTTCATATGAACAAAAAACTACTACGCCAAAGATCGAAATGACTGTAAGGATATTGAATGTTTTAGAGAAAAAGTATAAAAGGTATAGCTTACAAAATCGCCGAGTCTCTTGCGACAAAACGAACTTCTTTCCAATTTTCCAATAGTTGGAAAGCAATTCATTGACATGTAATTTCCAAACGTTAGCTTGAATCACGCAGACGCCCAGCCGTACTAGAAATAACCGGAATGAAAGACGCGTTTTCTGTCACGCAACCGGCCTTTCAGGAAATAAAATAAATGCGCCTACAAGAATACTAAAGAGGATTTAGGCACGTGGTTGACCAGCGCAGCTAAAAGGTTTCTTATTGCGCGCAATAAACCCGGAGCGCGCCGAAGTGGCAGCAAATGAACACGTGTTATCTCGCGGGCCAACTAGCGGCGAATTCGCAACCCGCTCAAAAATCTCGGCTGTTGCTTTCGGCTAAGCCGTCGAATAAAAATAATTACGGGGCGCTCAAAGGCTTTGCCGCTTTTATGGAGCGACCCGGCCGAATTGGTCGCGAAGTTGCAGCGGGCGGCCGTAAAGACCGACATTCATACAAATAAATTAAATTCGATTATTCAAGCATGAGTTCAATTTGCCCGGCCAGGCACCTCCCGCCCAACAATACCTCCTTCATAACCAACCTTAACGTTCCGCTACGGTTCAATTTAATTCAATCTGTTTGATCTATAGAGCCCGCGCGGATAATATGGACAAGAAGGAATGCTTTGAGGGACGAGTAGTCAAATACCATTTATTGGAACAGTTGACTCGTATGAATTGCCTTCGTTTCTGTTCTTCGAGATACTCTGCTCTATGTCGAACACTCTATTATCTTCCCATATTTGAGGAATTTGCAGGGCGAGGCGACTGCCATGCTTGAAAGGACAGCTCCTCGGGATCAACAGCGATCGAGTTCTGCATCTAGTTCGTTTCGTGCTGAAAATGCAGGGGAATGCACGTATAGATTTATGTTATATTTGCAATATTCAGAACAATAAGCCTCGACGATGATTTTGTTCTTTAATCCTTAGACGTTCGATACTTTAACAAGTGTGTTAACGCACATTCTAGAAATAACAAAAAACATATATTAAGTTTGTTTCCCCCGTGAAACTACTGTAGAACACAACGGGTGAATAGTATGTGATAAGTATTTGTATTTAACTTGTAACAATAGATTTATATTTATAGATACCGCTTAGTTGCATTACACAAGCTTACGTTCAGGAGTTATATTGTATATAGAGGGAGGATTAAGTGAATACATATACAGATATAAAGTTAAGGTATATCCAGTAAGTCTTGGAGAAGCTTTCGCTTCAGTCTCATACGTAAGCTTCTGTGAGCGAGATTTAGTTTAGTTGCACAAGATTGTTAAAGAAGTTACCATTTAGCTTATGTATGTAGTCTGTTATAAGAGGAACACTTAATTCTTGATTTATTTGTGTATTTTGTACGAACCAGGGGCAGTTAATTGGAAAACGTATTACTTTGTTCTGTATGATTTGCAGTTTCTTGGGGGTTGTTTTGAATACGTTGCTCTATACGGGCATGCGTAAGTTAAAATAAGTGAGCATTTTGATCTAAACTGAGATCTTTGATTGATTAACAGGTACAATATGTTAAGTCTAGTATGAGATTCGTTAAGTTTTCTGTTGGTATGATATCCCCAGTTGAATTTTGTATCAAGGTAGGTACTTAAGTATTTTACTGCATTATCTTTGTAATTCCATTGAACGGTGGTATTATTCATTCTAATCGGTAGAAAAACTATGTGAAGCTTAATTGTAAATGTCTTAGCTTGGAATTTGGTGAAGTTGATTTCTATTTTTCATTTTTGTTAAATTTATGTTTCAATTGTTGTACTCTGAGTAAGGATTGCAGTGTCATTTACATACATTGACGGTGTTGAGTTAATAATCTTGGGCAGATTATGGACATATATGTTGAATAAGGTAGGTCTAAGATGCTCTCTTGGCAAACTCCCGCTTTTCTTATTTTCACACTGAATAATATAGTGTCGATCTTCACTCTAAAAATGTTATTGCTCAAAACGGAGTACATGATTTTATTTATGTAGATCAAGATATGTAACTCTATCATCTTATATAGAAGTCCTTTTAACCAGCCCTTGTCAAAGATCCAGAAATGTTGCTTCACTGTATGCTTTATCTTTGTACTCCTTTTTCATTAGTTTAGTTCCTCAGAAGTTGGTGGGCGGTTGAGTATCCTGGTCGGAACGCAAACTGGTAAGGCTGACCTCATTTTTAGTAGAATAGGCGAGTGAGAATTACTTTTTATAAGAGTTTAGATAAAGTGGGTAATAATCTAATAGGCCTACAACTGTCTAGATTTTTCTTGTTGTTCCCAGGTTTGTAGATTGGGAGTACTACAAGATCTTCCATGATGACGGGAAATATTTGAATCTCATACAGAACTACAGGGACTATGTTTACAACCTCGTGCTGGTAGAGGTCTTGTGTGGCGTTCGTTATTTCGACATCGAGGATAGAATCAGTTTGAACTTGGTTTGGCGTAAAGACCTGCTTTAGATGCTATAGTTTCTGATTTTCTTCTTTAGAAGTGTATGTCACATTATTATTAATTGTAGATAAATAATGATGTTTTAACAGTCTTCTATTAATTTGCCACATGGTTGAACCTCCAGGATAAATTCCTTCAAGGTAACCGTTCTATCTTGCTATTTTGAGCATATCCAGTTTTAGTTTTTGGCAGTAGTCCAGACAGTTGTTCTGTCTGTCAGTTTAGGAATAAGTGGCCTGATTGTTGGTAAAATACTTGATAATTGGTAGATGATCCGAGTCCATTACGTTTGTCACTATCTGTTGTATTGGCTTTTGTAGGTTTCTATAAAGAACACTATCTAATATGTCAAGTCTGGTGATCTGCTCTACACAGGAGATATGTGTGCTGGTTTGAGCAGCAATTAAAATACCATAGTTTGTGCCAATGTGTAGTCCTTTTACCCTTCGGATTTGTTTCTCGGCATCCCGAGATAGTGTTTTTTGAGTCAATATCTCCTAAGAGCATCGTAACCGTACTGTTATGGAATAAAGTGTCAACGTCAGCTTTAAGCAGTTTTTATTGGATTGTTTGTATTCAAAGATTAGGTTCATTGGGCGGTAACTTTCAGTTATGCACTGGTATATTAATGCCTTCAATGTTTGTTAAATCGCTGAGGCCCAGTAGGTGGTCTTTTATTTTTTTATAAATTAAGATAGCGAACGCATGCAATTTCTATGTTGTACTTATCAAGAAAATCTATAAAAGTTGAGCTTGCGTTTTAAGACCATTTGCGTTCCAATTGGTGAAGGTTAATCTAGTAATTGTTTGCATCCATTAAAGTTGCTAATAGTGGCGTTAGTTTATCTAAATGCGGGATCGGTAATTCGACAAATTTCTTTAGGATAGTTGTGATTAGGTCAGTTGGACTTTGGGAATCGCCGAAGGAGTTTTTGATGAGCTCGACCTTGACGTTGATCAAATGTAGATAATTGATTTGTGGTAGTAATTTGGCTAGCGTTTATTCATAAATCTGTAACTGTTGTTTGTTAGTTGCTTAATTTTAAGGAAGTAGTTGCAACCACTATAGTTCGTTAAGTACTTCTTTAGGTAGTTAAAGCATTGGAGGTCATCGTTTGGTTTTTTGGTGCAGTTAAGATACAGGAGTTTTCTTGTGAATGTTATAGTAATTTTATAGTAATTGGGCGTGTGATAGTATAATTAACATTTTTCTTGCATTGTGAAACTTCCTCGATCATACTGCATGCAAGTTTATTCAAACTGAGTATTTTTCTACCTTCTTGTGAATTTTCTAGTTCCACTTTACATAATAGAATTGAATATCTATTTTTGTTGTAAAGCCTTGCGATTTTTTAAATGGGCACCTTAATGTTTTTAATTCGGTTTCCATTTCTTTTTCTATTAACGAAACAAAGATGTTTCGAATTATTACTGATAGATAATTTGATTAAAGGTATTTGAAGGTATTATAGCTTTGTGAGTTATCAATATAAATTGTTATCATGCAATGGTAGTATTCTGTGCTTGTTAAATTGGTTCTTATCTGGTTGTTTTTATTAACTGTGATAAACTCATTTTTGACTTTTACTTTAAGTTCGAAAATTAATTCTTGGCGGTTGAATTTGTCCGTATTGTGCAAATATATCGGTAGGCTTTTTATCTTCTTTTTTGTCGGTGTCGATAAAACTCGGCCTGATTTGAGGTATTCATTGCTGCGATTGCTGCAGCGTGTTTGCTTTGATAGATAATATTACCAAAATTATCAATTTTTTTGTTTATACAGCATTTGTTTTTTGAAATTAAGTTTTGTAGTTCGAACAAGTAATTTTTGTCGAATTCATAGTCTAATGACGAAAGTTCGCCGCTGGATCTTTTATTTCTGTTGATGGTCATAGTCATTCAAGAACTCCCCACAGGGGTACTGGAGAAAATATAACTTACTCGTTAGGTTTGTCAGAGAATACAGTACACCATCTCTGAGAATTAAGCCTCAGAAACGAAGAAATATGTTGTCTTTCTTTTTATTCCTTTTTAATATGTAAATAATTTGTATATTTTACGGTATAACATTTGAACTAAAAAAAATTGATATTCTATTTTATAGTGAAATATGAGATTTCTTTAAAAAATGGCAAAATATAGTGTTGATTCTTTTTGTTAAGATATACAAAAAATGTTCCATACACATGGATCAAATATGTCCTCAAAGACACAACTTTTCAAGAATGTATAACTGAGGATAATTTTTTAGAATAACCTGTGAATCGCTAAAGAAAAGAAATTTGGAACATTAAGCAGATTTTTGAAACCAAAACCCATTCTGTAACGAAACTTAACAGAGAAACAAGTAGGCAAATATTTACAATACTGTTGTCAGTCTTTGTAAAGAAAGTTGATATCTTACACCGTATACAAAATTTTCGTGTTTAAAAGCATGCCAGAATAATGGAAATACTTGCGCAATACATTAGTTTGTATTGAATTTTTACCTAGAAAGTACAAAAACTAAATACCTAACATTTTACTAGCATGGTACGATTCATTTTTAACACAAATCAAATAAAAATGCGTTAAATTTGCTTTGGAAAAGTCGTTTACAGAGTTTGTAATTTTTTGCATATTAGCCGATATGCAGTTAACGCATGATAAACTAGCAGCAATCGTTTATAAGTTAGATGAAGCTTCCCCATATCGTTTTTGCCATAATGCACATCATTTGCAAATGTTACTAATATTTAAGAAAAAACGGTAATCTTAAACATTTAATTTATTAATCAGCACACACCTTTACATAAATGCAGTTACATTTAATAATACAACAATTTGCTAAGGATATCCAAAACTAATCGGAACTCTTGCACTTGGAGGAACCGGTTCTTAAGATTATTGAGAAATTGTGTTGTAATAAAACGAAAACTAGAAAAAAATTCTAAATTGCAATTATTGTCAAATAACTATGCTGCAATGTGGGTCTTTTTCATCAATGGTTATTAAAGAAACAAACACGTTAGGTTAATTTTGAAACATCAACTTTATTCATAGACTAAACAATCTTGAGCCGCGACAGTGTTTTCAGTTTTTATAATGCACACTTTTAGAAAGATAAAATCCTCATAGCTTTCTTGAGGACAAACATCAATAGCAGAAATTGTCGGCGATGATTTCGGTTGGCACAGTTTTTCTATCCAGATAGCTTACTATTAAATTTTTTCTAATTTTTCTAATTTTTCCTAATACCGCTATCCTTGTTGCTTGATTAAACAAAATTAGAAATTGTGGTTTATGAATAGTGACGCTTTAGTCCAGCAGAATGACTATCTAGAGTTTCTCTGAATTTTTACATTCGGGAAAAAACGTTTAGTTTATCCTGTGCCAAATACCGACGTTGAAAAACTGTAATAAAGAATTATTAAAAGTTTTTAAAATAAGGGGTATTCTAGAAATAAGAAACAAATATGAGACAATAACCTTTGAAATATTTAAAAGATATTCATTTTTAATACGGTCAAAAAATATTCTTTACTTAGAATTTCCTTTTCATTTTATGTTTACGTAATCAATACCTTAGTTGGACATTAAAAAACGACTTCTAATTTTTTAAATTTTTTGCGTCTGATATTTCTTGAGTACTTACATTAAAAAATGAAGCATTTTTTTCATGTAAAAAAGTTTAAATTATATACTACTAAAATAACAGAATTTACTAAGCCTCTGTCCATTTAAAACTCTTAGGGGTGAATTATAGCAAATTTTATTACAAAACTAGCTTGAGTATCAAATGTGTATTAAATATTTCCATTTTTTACTTTGATTTAAATGGTTCATATATTATTTCCTGGTGCTAAATTATATATATATATATAAATTTCTCTTAAGTATTTTGACCCATATTCTCAAGATTTATGTTATCTGAGTAGGCCACCCAATAATGTATGTTACTATAATTTAAAAAGACCACGCTGGCTTTGGTATCAAAGTGTATTAAATATCCATTGTTGTAACTTTTGAGAAAATTATATATTATTTTGAACAGCAATTATATATATATATATAGTATATATATACATATATATATATTTTGTTTTGGAATTAACCCAATGCTAGTTTTTGCAATCGTTTAACGTGTACGAATTAATTTATAAATTAATTTATAAAACTACCTTATTTAACGGTAAACAGACGGTTAGAGAGATGGTATTTAAACAATTTTTAATTTAGTTTCATACATTCTGTAATTTTGTTTTGAATCAACCACAATTGCTAGTCTTAGCAGATCGTTCAACGTGTACGAATTCATATTTATAATTACTAAACTACCTTATTTAACGGTAAACAGACGGTTAGAGAGATGGTATTAAAATAAATTTCATCTTCTCAAGATCAGCCACTTTGCTACATAGAGACATCAACGGTGCATTCATATTTTTTCTCAACGGGGTGCTGTGCAGACGATGGAGCAAAATGGACCTAGGTGCGTATTTACCGACTTCTAATTTTCTCATTTCCATTGCAAAATATATTTATGTCGAAATAAGTGACACTTTTGTTGCACCGTGCAATTTTGATAAGCGTTAACACTTTATACGAATGTACTTGCATGTAGTTGCACGATTAACAGAAATGTAAAAATTCTAAAATTCACTTTGAGTGCAATGCGAAGTTTGTCATTTGCATTTTTATGATGTTAAAGTTTTATAAAGAATATCTTCTTATTTCTTACACTAAAACAAAATTTAAATATTTATTAGCCAACACCCATAAATTTAAAAAAATTGGTATTTTTTGTTTCAATTTTTTTATAATTTTATATGGAAATTGAGTTGATATGCTACTTTAAATATATCAAATCACTAAATAAATTAAACATTAGGTTGATACATTATGAATACAGAGTACATAAAATCGTGGTTAGATTTTCTTTAGCACAAAATATAAAATCATATTTCTATAATTAAATAAAAAGATAAAATTGCCTCTAAGTAAAATTTATTGTGATTATATTCAATTGTTTGTGTTTAAGCGACACATAAACAAATTAATATTTATAAGAGTACAAACTTTTTAACTGCATTTACAATACGTTTACGTTTTCAATTTAAATTATTTATATTGTCCTTTTAATTTAATCCAAAAACTCTGCCGTAACCAACCATAAGCCCTGTTGAAAAAGAAGGGGAATAGCTGATAAAAATGCTTTTGTATTGATTAAAATTTCAACACGAAGAAAAAATGCAAATTAAAAATAAAACTTTTTAAATTTATTTAATAGCATGAAAGAAATATAAATGATTAAATTTATAAAATATTTTTTGTAAACATTTATATTTATTCAATAATGTGTGGGACCATATTGTGACCACCTCCATTCTTCTTGGTATTGAGTTAAATAATGGAGGAATAATATTTCAATAGACTGAACTTTATTCACTGTTGACATACTCCCATAATTTAATTAATTACTTTGTAGCTTATAAATACCGCTATACCCTCTTCGAAATGATATTCCAAACATTTTCAAAGGGTTAAGTGACCGGCTATAGATGAGTGTCCACTTTATAGGTGAAGGGAGTTTAACGTGTTACATTCCACATGTGGTCAAGCGTTTATTTTTTATTAAAAGATTGCTTGTGGTATCTTCTGAAGGAAAAGAAGCACCGCGAGCTATAAGATCGCCTCGATGTAGGTTTTACGGATAATGTTACCTTTAGCTCTAATTAGAAGTAATCTGACAGCTTACTATATCGTAATACGCATTATTGGAGTTGAATGCTTCGTACGAATGCAGTTTTGCTGTTCTTCTCCCTGTTTACAGAGTATTAATATGCGATCGTCGTTTCGGTTTAAACAAAATCTGGATTCATCAAAAAAGATGATTTGATGACACTCGTATATCCACAGATGCCTTTTCAATGCACACTAGTACCAGAGAAATTAGTGATAGTCGCAAAAAGGACATCGTGGTGTTAGTCTCATTATAAATAATTGACGTAAAAAAGCAGGGATAGGCAATTGGTAGCTTGTAATAGTGTACTATTGTTGAGCTAGAGTAATTGAGGTCACATTACGGTTTATAATCGCAAGCTTCTGAAGATAACAATTCTCTTGGTTATTTGTCCTGCGTACTGTTCTTTGACCTACCGGTTCCATGTTAGCGGCATGCTACTAGAGCGATCAATTTTTGAGTCTATTTCTCGTAAAAAGGCCCTTTTATGTAGGCTAACAATACTTCGCCTTTCAAATTCGCTAACTTGCTCATAATGTATCCTTTGTTGATGATGAAATATTATTACACCGTGAAAGTTACAGGTCGCAAATCTGAATGGCCAAATTTACTTTTAGTCCTATTATATATATCTCTCAAACCTCATACTGAAGGAACAATGTTACCAAATCTCGGATACAAATATACGGTTCTCAAACATTATTTGTTTATACTATGTTTAATTCAGTAAATAAGTTTTAGTATAATAACTATTTGCTTTTTAAAGTTGCAATAACATCAATAAGGAGTAGTGCTTACTACTGTCGCTATATATACTATAGTAAATGCTTAAAAACAATCCTAAGAGCAGACTGTAAGTCTTAATTAATGAGAAAGTCCAATACAGAATAAAGGGAACAACGGCAAGTGACTGCTGCTATAAAACTGAAACCACACGACTAATGGAGACAGAAAGTAAGTCAAGTGGCCCAGAAATGGCAGTTCAATCACTTGAACTATCCAACTACAGACTGGTACCCTGTGTTAGAAAATTTTAAAGGCATTAAGAAAATCACAGTAGCTATATGGAATATAAGAGAAAAACAAACTAAAGAAACAAAACTTAATAAAATAATAAATAATCGAAAAATAGACATTGCGATTATAATAAAAACAAAAAAATTTAAAAGAACTATAAATCTGAATACTTACACTATGGTTTATAGAAGAGTACAACGAAAAAGACGTAAATTTTGTGGAGTACATGCAAATAACTAATAGAAAAAGAAAATAATACTTTGTTCGTATGTAAATGAAAGAATGACAACATGCTTCAAAATTAATAGAGGATACTTTAATATTATAGGGATGTATGCGCCAGAGGATAAAAGAAAATAGGATACAAAAGAGTTTTCGTTCAACTACAAGAAGCTTCTAAGATAAGTAACAGTACAAACCACGCCTTAATAGTTAAGCATTTACACCCCGACTAAAAAATTTGCCGATATCTAAAGTGGCGTAAGTATTTGAAAACCCCAAATAATACAATTACAGATTTTTCTAAAAAATATATATCTATATATCAAGTGCAAAAGGTCCAAAGTCTATTATAGATTATATAATTGCAAATAACAAAGTAACAAGCTTGATTCAAGATGTAAATTTTTTTTGCAGTAACTATATTTATTCGATTGATTACTCATCGATGAATACAATTACCTTACTTGAAAGGTGGAAAATCCAAAAGCAACACTGTAACTTTAGCCCTAGAAATATTTAAAATATTTACTCCAAGAAGCAAGTATGAAAGATATACATAAAAGCAGAATAAACGAAAACTTAGCAAGAATACCAACAAGTAGCGACATCAACGAAGAATAGAGCAATATACAAAGAAGCGTAAAAAACCGCAGTCAAGCGATAGCAAAAAAGAAAAAAAAATATAATAAAAAAAGGCCTGAAGATGTGTAACAAAGAATTACAGTCAGCTACAGATTGAATAATAAAAAAACATATATAAAACTCCCGCAGAAGAATACACAATAAGCAAAAACTACTATATTCAAAAAAGAAAGTATACCAAAATACTAACCAAGAATTCTGGGACGAAATTGTAATGGATATTAAACATAATTTACAGGCATATAAAATCATGAAACGTTTAAATTAAATAGAAAAGAATGTAGCGAAATTAAACATAATAAAACATAAACAGCAAAAAAGCACTATAAAATGTTGTGGCACAAAAGAAGATAACGAAACAAACTTTAATAATGGCAAAGGCATTTCTGAAGTTGTTACGATTACAATTAGTGATTTACGAAACACATTACAAAAATATGGAATATCAGAAAGAAGGTTTATATAGAAGATGGGAGATTTATAGTGGTGTATAAACAATCAAGTAATAGATAACAGGTTTGCAACAATAGACTATTACAACATGTTGTAAATAAATGACTTAAGCAAATAAAAATTCACATAAAAATGAATGTAAACAAACACATAATAAACGATAATGTAGTTCATTATATTTTATGTAGAATTATAGTGAAATGCTATTAGTAGTAACGATCAATATAAAATTACTTAAAGTAAAACAATTAAATGAAACATATAAGAGAAAGCCCAACAGTAAAGAAGTATTTAAAATTGTACAGTACATAAAAATCAAATTTAGTTACTAAATTAGAAGATATTATTGGAAACGCAAAAGTACTAAATATTAAGGAAAAAAATAAGAACGTAAAATTTAGTGGACGAATGATTCCCATTTTCAAATTTAAACTGATGTAGCATATAAAAACATTAAAACTAAAGAAGAAAAAAATAACGTCCGGAATAAAACAAAAGCAAACCTACAGATAATTAATAATATAAGTGACTTAAAATGCTACCAAAAAGAATCAGATAAAAATTATCATCTACAAAGTAAATATTACGTATACATATAAAAGAAGAAAATTAATATCAAATTAAACACATGATAAGAATTCTACATAGGAAAGAAAAGGACCTTTTTATAGGCTGTAAATTAGTTTGTAAGTTTAAATTAAAGATCATAAAGCGAATAGAATAAATACTAAAGCATCATAATAAAAGCAATCGTAAAAAGCTTTTATCGCCTAACAATAAAAATACAAATACAAAAAGAAACATTAAATGGTGAGGTACAATAAGACTTTAGGGCTTTGTTGTATCAATAAAATATTTACACTACAACTGAAAAAAAAGTAAGATTAGGAATCAAAGCATAATAATAGTTATTCTGTGAAAATTGTACGAGAGCGTTTGCAGTTTACGTGACGTGGGCAAATCAAATATAAACCGGAATTAATTTGTTAAATTTATTAATACACCATAAAAATACAAACATACAAAGTTAATTCTGACTTAGAGGCACATTTTCCTTAACGGAGAGGTAGTTTTGTGATTCTGCCATTGTAAAATAAAGGTCATTATGGGATTAAACAATCGCGCACGTATACTTCGACAGCAAGATAGTCGTCAAGTTTTTGTTCTCTAAGTGATTCTTTTAGTGCTTTAAATAAATAATAATCGCAAGGCGGTAGGTCCGTGCTGTAGGAAAGATGTTCTAGTGTAGTTCAGAACAAAATCCCTATTTTTCATCGAATTTGAGCAGCTTTATGGTATCAGGATTTGGTTGTGAATTGGTAATTTGTGATTTTTCTAAATATGCGCACTTTGTTTTGTCTAAAAGTTTACAGAAATAGTTCAGCAACCGTTATTTGGAGATTAATCTTGAAAAAGCTGTGAGTAATGCGAGTATTATGCTGTTACGTTCGCCTTTGGAACATATGCAATTGCAAATAAATTACTAAAACAATCAAAAATGGCTTTACATAGGTGGAACAACCATTAGTAATATTTAAAATAAATGTTCTTACTGATATACGTACAAATCATTAAAGCAGAACAAAAATCAAAAATATAAATCTAGAGCAAAGAGTAAAGATACCAATTTACAATACATAAATGTTAAATATATATGATAAATATCTGAAACATGCCCCGAAATTTCAGCTACTGTTATTGCAAACTGAAGGGAGATGCGAGAGATGTGCACTAGAAAATGTGGTTAATCAGTCAAGCAGTTTCTATACGATAAACATACCAAAAACAGAGACCACTAAATAGCGAAGTACAATTATGATTGAGGATTGACCACAAAGATTTTTACAACGACGAAGCTGAAGTAAAATAGATTGCGTCAGCTACGAGAGCCAATTAGTATGTTTCTATTGTGCCAGATCAACCATTTTTTTCGAAAGCTATGGTATGGCCTAAATAAGAATTTTAAAGAAAAGTTGGTGTGGCAAGTGATCGTAAAAAACGGGACTCCGTCATACGTTTATGCAACCAGTACGAATATGGGTGCTTAAATGCACATTAAACGATGTCTCAGAAGTTAATCTATCTCGTCCTGACCCCAGAAAATATTCTGACATTGTCTTCACTTAACAACAACTTTTCTGGGAGCTAACAGGTTTCGGTACGTTTCCAAGATGGGAAATTTAAATACTGTGCTGCAGGCTGGAGATTCGCTTACTTTTAGTCACTGGTAAAGGAGGAAACTGTTATTAAGGACATACTGACAGAGAATACTACTCAATTTAATTAAAGTTTGTGGAGGATTTCTAAGTATGGGAAACTCTAATTCAAAACTTTTTACAAATTTGCTTTATGCAAGTGGTTAGGATTATGCCTATTTGAAGAAATTCTAGTTAACATATTTTGTAACAACATTAGCTTAACTTCAGTTTTTTATTTTCTTCCTATATCATTTTCTTTCCTAGGACGATAAACTTGATTGGCACCTTATTGCTATTAGTCTAGAATGCTATTGATTGTGATAGCATTTTTAATAGAGGAAGTGGCAGTTTTGTTGGCTATCTTGGTTGTTTTTACCTACCATTATAGAAATAATTTAATTTTTATTTATTTCACCACCAAAAAATGGGTAGCATTTTCAATTTACGTACTATGCTATTAATTACTGACTTCAATATTGAATATTTAACAATAAATTTTGAGTTTATTCATTGCTTTGTTTGTTATAAATAAATTTTTTATAGTAGTTTATCAGCCCTAACTACATTTGAAAAATAAATGGTAACGCAGTGATCAATACATTAAATATGCTTTTACCTTTATTTTTAATAAAACGCATGGAGGTCTTTGCCAAAATAAAGTGTAAAGCTATCAAAGCTACTTCAATATTTAAATAGCAAACATATAGACAAATAGGACAACTAAATAGAATTTTTTGAAAATTAGCTAAATGCACACCACAAAGGACAAATAATTTTACTCTAGCAATCGCCACTAATGGCATAGCTATTAGTAGTAAATTTACGATTTGCCAAAACCAGCCACATATAGTTGATGACGATTTGTTTTTACTGAAATTGTTGAAATTGGTTTATAAAAAAAGCTACAACTTACAAACATTCCGATAATACCATCCAAAATAGAATAAGTGACATAACAGAAGATATATTTAAACATAACTTTTAAAAATATAAGTACACGCACTTCTCAATACCGACGAACGTACCCACAGATATTTATAACTGTCTAGTTTATAGCTTTCCTAAGATATAATATGAAAAAATGATATTATTTGATACATTTATGTAAAGTACTGTTTCTTACACCGAGAAGCTTTCATGTTAAATGTTTTACATTGTAAAATGGATTGTCTTATGAAGTATTATTAAAGTTGTAAATTTCATTAAATCAGATACATATTTGTAGAAAATGTTGTAAAACATAAGTTCTTTATATGTAATTTTTTTATCCCGCAAAACTGACATAGAAAATATCTTCATTTGTGGTCGACTTTGATTGGAAGAAAAAAGTTTAATTTATATTAATAAATTTAAAACCTTATGAAAAAATTAGTTAAGTATAATATGGCAAGGGGACGCACAGTGGGGCAAAGTCCCGATTTCGTGGTCAAAAATTCCAAATTACCTATATGAGGGTTTTCGAGGTCGCTGATTACGAATCTGATGTCCGATTTGAAAAATTAAAAATGGCGGCTCCAATATGGCGGTCTAAAAATTTGAATTTCTATTAATTTGACTGAAACTGGTTACTCGGGGGGTTTTTGGGATCGTTGATTACGAATCTGAGGCCAGATTTTCAAAATTAAAAATGGCGGATCCAAAGTAGCGGCCAAAACTGTTCATACGTTGAAAATATGAAGTGAAATCTCAAGTAATTTGGTTTTCGAGGTCATTGCTTACGATTCAGGAGTTAAATTAGAGCAAAAACATCGTAAAAGTATTGTAAAATTGATATTATCTATAAAAAAACAGAAATTTCTAATTTTAATTTTATTCGTTTTTTTTTTTAATTTATGCATTTATTATGGAGTAACTTGTATAGGGAAAGCGGTAAAAGATTAAGACATGTATATGTTATGTAATTCTTTATTTGCTCCTAGTAACAAAAATCATGTATGTCATATTCATCAATGTTCGAATCATTCGATTCGGATTCTTGTATCTAAATCGAAATCGTTCCTTGTCTCTTGTCTGGTGACTTCAGGTTGTTTTAACAATTGTATAGCTTCTTGATGTAGAGATTTTGCCGGTCTCTGGGGCAATTTCCTGATGCTCGAGAGAAAAGGATCTGATGTTACTAAGAGCCTATTAAAAATGTCTCTCATATTCGATTCTCTAGACCATTTTCTTGAATGATGTAATCTGACGTTTTTAATGTCCTTAATGCGTGACTCTTGGGCGTCTTCAGAAAGTTGTTCGATCGGTAAAAGGGCATATTTCACAATTTCTGCTCCGTGGATCAACACTTTATCTACAGATGTAGGCATGTAATACCACGGATATAAAGCAACGAATAAACGGGCAGTATTTACACAATAGTCTTTGAATTTTTCATCGTCTATATCATACCCGCTCGAAATTACCTGAAAAATAACATGAAATCGGTGAATTAAATTTTTATAGACTCCTGTTATTTCAGCAGATATGGCAGCATTTTCGAAAAATCGGCGTGCTGTATTTCCATCGTTAGAGCTTCCATACCCTGGCTTTGGTCGATCAATGATAAGTCCCAGTTTTATTTTAAATTGAGTCTGTATTTCTTACTTGCGTATTTTCACATTCTTTTTCACCTCCTCTTGACGAGCTTGCCACTTTTCAGTTGTTAGCTTATACGACAAATGCAAACAGCACTCGAAAAAACGAATCCACGCATGCTGTACATTGCTACATTGCTGTAGATATGCCAAATCTTAAATTATCTGCAGTAATGTCCATTTTTATAATGTTGTCGATGTCATTAAATTCTTTAGAGGTGGCTTTGCACAGGAAGCAGCGTTGTACAGAAGTGGTACCGGTTACTGCGTTACAGACTTTACCGTCTATCATCGTTAAACAATAAGTTACTGAAATGGATTTTTCATTTTGTTCAGTAGCGTATGGTGCAAGACCCTCAACCTGTTGTTCAATGTCGGTAACTTCTTTCCGTGTTGACTGTACATCTTCATGTACAAACTGCAATCGTATTGGTCTGCAGAATCGACGAAATGATGGTCTAGGATTTTTCCACACAATAGTTGCTTCATCCGTCTCGTGATCGTTGTGTATTAATTGTAAAGATACCAGAGAAGTATAAAAAATGCTTTCATCAGATTTTCCATCCTTAGTAAATTTTTGTTTATAAACACTTTGACCGCTGCTTCCATCACATCCCCATTTACAGTGAAATACTAATTTTTGCAGAATTTCCGGATTTAGAGTATCGATGACATCAGCCTGAAGTTGCATAATTCTATATCTGGTATGATCAAGTAAAGCCTGTAGTTTAATTTGTGCGCACGACTCACTAACAGTTGTGTACACAACTGATGGATAACAACGATTTTTTCCTTTTTCTACTTCATGGTATGATGGGTATAATTTGCATTTATGTGCTCTAGCTGCATTTCTTGATAGTTGATAAGAGCGCTTTGATTCTCCTTTCCCTATCATTAATGAAAGTGCTTCGTCTGGGGTTAAAAGTATTTCATTTTGTGACCGAACAGCAGATATATATTTTGAGGCTCTTGTTGGGCTTGTTGACGTGACATCTTTAAGAACTTGAGCAGCATGTACTTGACCAGAACTCCTTAAACTCATTTGAGCAGCATACGCCGATTCTTCTGTAGACAAAGTAGAACGTACTTCTTGAGTCTTTCGCCTCTTTCATCTATCGCTGGATGAAGCAAAGGATTGCGAAGGTTGCCCACATGTTCCTTTTTCATCATTCTTCACAATCTTCTCAGATGTTCATATTGTGCATTCAGTATTGGATAATTTTGAAAACTGTACGGTGCCCTTCGACCATTCTACATTTTTTTTCAGAAACTCTTCTTGGCCTCTATTTGCTGCTCTCCATCTTGATCGAAAATTTGCAAATAACAGTTCTAATGACTTTTCATCCTCGTCTACTTGTATTACATGTTCAGTTTTTTTGAAAATTGCATCTTTCAAAACGTCAATGACAAATTTCTGTTCATTTTTTAAACTGTCTTTCACCACAAAGAAAACATCTTTCTTGACAATTCCAAATTTGAAGATTTGGAAGAGTCTATAAAATATCAATATAAACATGTACAAAATTGAATAACATTATTCAGAAATTATTTTTATACTCAGCAAAACTATATACTACGTAAAATCCATTAATATTTCAGATTTTCAGATAACAGTGTTATGCCTTGAAATATACTAAAATAATTTATTACTACTAATTGATAATTTTATATTTATGAAGAAAATGAATATTTATGATATAAATGATACATAGGGGAGAGCAACCTGTTGTCCAGAAAAAGTATGGTTAATTTTCGAAAGATACATATTTTGACAAAATAAAAAACTACACATAACAAATATATTTGAATACATTCTGTACGAGATCAAAAGAATACAGAAATTTCATGGAATCCACCTTTACGAGGGTCTCCTCGGACTATTTTATAAAATTTTGAGATTACCATAAAACGGAACGTGAAGTAACTTGTAAAGCTAATATTTAAAATAATAAATTATTGTATTAAAATGTACTTAATGCCATTAATTAATGTTAATTCACTAATTTCCATGACCGTTAATCTATGTTAATAGACAGAAAATATACCAACGCACTATAACGTAATAACAAATGCATTACATTCACACATTCGTTAATGTCGCGCCACGGGTTCCTCCATAAAAATTAGTCTCACTATTCATTGAACACTCTTGAGCAGCCAGTTTTTTAATATGTTATATTTAGCACTATACACTATTAGTTCTTTGTAGAAACAAGGCCAAGACTCGCGAAGACATTTTTAAAACTACATTAGAAAATCTATTTTAGATAAAAAGTGTACAATTTTTTATGTTTACGTGTCGCGAAATTTAAATAAACATAAAATGAGCAATAACTGTGCATAACCATATATTCTACATACCTCCAGAAAGTGATTCCATTTTGCCAAATTCCAATTGAAATAGTTTCTTCAGTTTCACAGCACTTCAAAACAGGTAAGAATTTTTCGACGCGTCCACTTGTTTCGTGCGTACCGAACGAAGGCTGAATGTCGACTGATGTCGAGGCGACCTTAGAGCAGGTATATACCTGCCCGGTCCGGAATTTTGTTCTAGGACTATCCGTAAACAAGATCTGAACGTATATAGACGAAAATATACAACCCAAAAATTTGATTTTTGGCCATGATTTTATCGATTTGCCCCACTGTGGGAAGCGGTGGCTCAGATGGTTCAACCAGTTGGGTCTGTCTTCTAGCCAGCGCGCGCGAGTTCGAGTCTCGTCCAACCCATGGGTGTGTGTAAATATCCTAGCATTAAGTGCAAGTTAGTGGGTACAACAAGGTCTTGAGTCTGTAGTGCCTGTAAGTGCGCCCAAATAAAAAAATGACAACAAACACATATCAGTTTGCACAATTTAAAACATCAGTTTTGTGACTATTTTCCTAAAAAATTTAAAAATTATAGAAGTTACAGATAGACTCTAAATCTGTTTTTAGACAATTGCTTTTAACACGCTAAGGTTCAAATAAACATGAGGAAACATCTCAATTTAGGGAATGTTAAAATTAGACTTTATTTCTCAGAACTCATAATAGTTTTGCTTCAAAGGGATGCAAGAATACCCTGAGTTCCGAGTCAAGTTTCTCGCCTATGGCTACCATCAAAATGAAAGTAAATAATTTTCTTAAACCTGAAAATGATATCATTTTATGTATATCAAACACAGAGCCCATTTAAAAAGATGCAATGCATTAATATTTTTTTACTTCATAGTTTTTAACGTTGTGAATATTTATATTTATGTTATGCAAGGTGAACAAACAGGAATATATATCTGCCTAAATTTATGACACATTTTGTCAGTAGTTAAATGTAGGCACTATTTTTGTTTGATATATTTATTTTTACGTTGCGAAAGGTAAAAAGACCCTCTCAGTTATTTACCACAATCCCTAACAGGCCGTAACAATAGTCAAGGTACTACTGCTCTGGGACCAAAGTGAAGAAAATTTTACATTTTTAGTTAAGGAAAATATTAAATATTTATTTAAAGGTATTTTACCTAAACTGTTTGAACAACTCCTACAAAAAGGGTAAAAAAACTCAACGACTCGACTACTATTACACTAAACCACTAATTTAGTTTTTATGAAAGTCACTACAATTCAACAAGCTCATCAAAATGTTATCCAAATATCTCAGAGCCTCTACGAAAAAAATTGCACAGCGTTCTTAGTTGTAAAGCAAGTCTTTGATGCAATGTAACACATCCACCTGTTATACAAATTAAAACAACTATTTACAAGCACCTACTATATATTGACAAATTGTTTTTTTACTGTAAAATACAATAGATGGATATCAACATATCAGTTGATAAAATTAAGGACATCATATATATCTTTGTATTCTTGAAACAGAAAATATTCTATTGTTACGATACTGAGATATTATTCGTCTACAACGGCTTTACTAAAGCCTTACAATATCTACAATTTTACATAAACAAATTAAGCTAAACGATTAATGTTTGCATGTTTGCAATATACAAAACTATGTCTACACAAGTAACATTTGTGACGTGCACTCAAGTAACAATAAAAGGCTACCCGATCTGGGTTTGTACAAAAATCATCTACCTTAGACTTGACTTCAATCAGTCAAATGCAGAGGTCTCCGGTCCCCGGCCGTTTGAGAAGCATCTTCAAAGGACCATTTAGGAGTACAATTTTAACATTTTTATATATTGTATACCCAAAAGCATTGTAAAATTAAACAAAGAAACGCGCGCTTCCTCTGTTCTTTCTTTCCATTTAACCAAACTAAGCCGCAGCAACGCGTCGCCTGGTACAGCTATGACACTAGCATCTTAAAAAATAAAGATAAATTTAATATTTGGAAAGTGTACTAGCTCGTCAGATCGAAATTAAATTACAATAAATATATAATTTTTATTGTGCGTTTAAATATGTATATGAGCATATGAGCTCCAACAAAAAAATAAAAATAGACACTATATAACAAGCTTAATCTAAGCTACTAAGAAATCTGTACCTAATATTGTGAATAATGAAATACAAATGTCAGCTGCCACCTTGGAGAAATAATTGCATATGAAAATAGCATCACTAGGTAACTATTGGATCGGTTAACAAAGAGACAAGAAACACTGACACAGAGACCAGAAGTTATGACAATTATAATTTCACTAGCACATTAAATTTCCTTAATAGTAAACAACTAGTAAATTACTCACCTAGCAATGCTGTCCCCTAAACAAATATTTTTTGATCTATCAAATTAAACATGCAACTGAAACTTCCTCTAATAATATGTTTAAATCTCCTGCAATAATTATATAAGGGGTTACAAATTACCTTGATACTATTGAAAATGTAAGTTTCACATTTTTTCCATCAGAATACAATTCAAAATCAAGTTAAAATTAACATGATTGTAGGAAATTAAGTAAATACTTACAATAATATTAAACACAACACGTACCAATTCAAACTACAAATAGCTTGTCGTGTAGTTATAAAGCACCTATATTTTATGGTTCCGGTGGAAGAAATTAAAAGGGAACTACAAAATCATGGATTTATAGTTAGAAATATCCATAATGTTAAAAGTACGGCATTTCTTCAGCTATTCTTGTAGATTTAGAATGAAAAGGAAAACTACAATCTTAAGTACTCATAAAAATTTAGTGCTCACCTGAAGCAGTCGAACTAGTGCAATGCACAAGTTATCAGTCATACAATCACAGAAAAGCTTACTGTCATTGTGCATTTGCCTATGCAAAATGCTTAAAAACACACGACACTCAAGTTTGTGAAACTAAACAGGAGGTACGCCTACTATAAAATAATACCTACTAAACGTATCCTATCTATCGAATATTCAAATTATAGTAACGTCCTTAAAACAAATTCTGCATCATAATTCTCTTTGACTACACTCACGGGATCAAAAACATTTTTGACCGAGTTCCTAGATAAATTTAAAAGTCTAATTAACTGCTTCATTAAAATAGTATGATATTGTACATGCTCATTACTACTATTAACTAAATAACCTCATAACAGCTGCATCTTTGAGAATAGCTTTAAGAAACGCCCACAGTTTAATTCATAAAATGAAATATTAACCTTTTAAACTTAAAAAACATCGAATATATCAGAAACTCATTTGACTGCAAAAAAAGTATGATGGTGATTTAGCTATCACGATAAGAAAAATAACCTTACATCTTGTAAGCTGTGGCAATACAGGCTAAGAGGCTACCAATTTCTACAATTTACTGTACTCTAAAATATTGATTAACCAAAAAAATGTTACTATTCTTTAATACATTTGAATCTCAAGATTTCAATGCGAAGCATACCCATTAAGCATACAGACTTATAACAACGAGAGGTAGAGAACTATATAATGTTATTCGGGAAAAATTACTCTTACTTATAGTCAGGTACTCCACTTAGTAAATCAAATAAAACCCCATACTTGTTAGATTTCTTTGTCACAAATGCAATTTCAAACAATTCTACTGATGTTGAACTAAGTTATGATTTAACATTAGACTACTCACTAGTTGTAGCTACTCATAGCACCACTACTCTTTTTAGAAAACCTCGTTCACCAATATACAGTCAGCGTACAAGTTAGGATGCATTTTTCTTATATTGAATGCAATTTGGACATGACTGTTAGTTTAAAGAAGCAATAAAAACTAAATAAAAACACAAACGGTTTTATTAAAACGTTACAAGAAACAGTGCGGCATGCTATTCCACTCAATAAGCGTGCGAGACGAATTTCAATAAATATTCCACTTGATATCAAAGTATTGGTAGTCCAAAAGTGTAAGAAATGAGAGATATTGCAGCGCACCCATAATCCTTCACACAAGAGAAAATACAATCATCTAAGTAATTAGTTAATATGAAAAGTAAAGTAAGTTCAAAGTTAATAGTATGAGAAGCACCTTGACACGTTATCAACATACGACCATTCCCACTAGAAAGATACCAAAAATTTAAAAGGCTGTATTTTCATTATCCATCTATTATGGATCAAGCTGGGCACGCTCCGATCATCGCCAAAGCAACGGTGTCTGTTGTAAATTTAGCAAAAGTTTTTAATTTCTATTCAAATAAGGCGGCATTGCAGATATCACTACGAATTCTCAACCCATTCATCTACAAATATAAAGAGAAATCCAATATTTGAATACGATAAAAGCTCCAGGTTATGACGTAATCTTGAAAGAACTGCTTAAACAAAGTATATTGTTTAATGCAATATTTTCTCTAAGATGTCGGATTTCTTAGCTCAAATGTGCGCAATTTTTTATGGCACCAAAACCAGAAAAAACATCGAATGAGATAATTTTCTACAGACCCATTAGTTTACTTAAACTTTTAGAAAAATTGCTTCTTAAGAATTTATGAAGATACATTGTTAAAAGTATTACTTCCGTAACATCAGTTTGGTCTTAGATACGAGCACTCCACTATGTAATCCACTATGTCATCACATACTAGATGTATTAAATGAAGTCATAAAAGATAAAAAAACTACTGCGCAATTCTTCTTAAATGTCCAGCAAGCATTTGATAAAGTATGGCTCCCAGGTCTACTATTTACACTTTCTTTTTTTTTAATCTTACCTTAACAATCGCTGCTTCTAGATAAGTACTTACGTAATCTTTATGCTTTTTTTACCGTTAGGTGTAAGGCAGGTGGAAGAAGAGTTTGTTATGTTGCTGTATATTTTTCTTTCCATAGTTTTCTGTTCTGGGCTACTTGTTTTATAGGTTCCCAGTTTATTCCCTTGTTTGCTGCTGCCTCTCTTATTCCTTCTTCCCAGGTTTTCCTTGGCCTTTCTCTTTGATTTTTACCCGGAACTCGCGATTCATACACTCTTTTCATTAATCTGTTTTTTGGGATACGACACACATGACCAAACCACCTTAGTTGTCCTTCTTCTATTTTTTCCATTATAGGTTTTATCTTTAAGTCTTGTCTATACGTTTCATTTCGGATTTTATCTATTTTCGTTTTATTTTGTATCCTTCGTAAGAACCCCATCTCCATTGCATTTTGTCTTATTTTATGTTTTTCTGTCAAAGACCACGATTTACTACTGTACATTATTGACGGTCTCACCACTTTTTTGACTACTTCTGTTTTTATTTTTCTTGGTACTTCTTTCTTCCCTGAAAAGTTCATTTTCAGTGTATTGTAAGTTCTCCCTGTTTTCTCCATTCTATCATTAATTTCTTTATCTATTTTGCCGTTGTTCTCGATTATTGATCCTAGATATCTAAAACTTTCTACCTGTTCAATTTGTTTTTCTTGTATTTTTATTTTGTGTGTTATATTCTCTCTTGCCACTACCATACTTTTAGTTTTCGCTATGTTTATTTTCATGTTTATTTTCCGTAGCTCTGTTTCTAACACCTCTAGGTTGTATTGTAGAATCTCTTCTGTGTCGACTATTATCGTCATGTCGTCAGCGAACATCAGTTCGTTTATTTCTCCTTGTTCCATTTGCCAGTATCCCAATTTTACCTTCTTCATCTTTTTCTTTTTCTTTGCAGCAAGGGGGCTTAGCACGCATCCTTGCTTTACTACTATTTCTGTTACGAACTCTTGTGACTCTTCATTGTTAGTCCTTACTTCGTTTTTATTACTTCTGTACATTGCTTTTACCATTTCTATCGTTCTTTCCTCTATTCCTCTTTTTTCTAGTGATTTCCATATTTGTTCTCTTTGTATTCTGTCAAAAGCTTTTTCTAAATCTATAAAGCACATATGTATTTCCATTCCTTTTTAAATAAATTTTTCGCTGATTTGTCTAATGATGAATATTAAATCTTGTGTGCTTCTCCCCTTCCTAAAACCACATTGAGTTTCTTCTATTGTATTTTCTATTCTGTCTCTTATTCTTTTCTCAATTATTCTGGCTAGTATTTTCGCAGGAACACTTATGAACGGAATTCCTCTATAATTACCACATTCTCTTTTGTCACCTTTCTTATGTATGGGGAGTATGATTCCTATATTCCAATCCTTCGATATTATCATTGTCTTTATTATTTATTTAGCAACGTAAATTTAATTATTCCTTAATTTCCCATAAACTTTATCAATTCCGGTGTTATTTTATCTCTTCCTGCTGCTTTTCCTAACTTAATTTTCTTTATGGCCTCCCTAACTCCTTTCTCTTGTATTTCTTCGATTTCCTCTCTTTCGTCTAGTCCTTTATTTTCATCTGTTGTACTATTTTCTGCTTTTGTTAGTTCTTCGAAATGTTCTTCCCATCTTTCCATTATTTGATCTTCTTGTGTTATTATTTTTCCGTTCTTTCCCTTTATGTTCATCATATTATATTCCTTTTCTTCCTAAGTTGTTTTAAGGTTCCGTAAAATAGTTTTTGGTTCTCCCGAATGTTTTCTGTCATCTTTTCTCTAAATTTTATCCATGATTCTTCTTTTGCTTTTCTCACCTCCGCTTTCGTTTCTGTTCTTGTTTCTTTATATTTTTCGTAGTCATCTGTTTTTTTGTACTTAAGTACCTCTTCCATGCCTGCTTTTTCTCTTTGATCTTTGCTTTTATATCTTCGTTCCACCATGCAGTTTTCTTCATATTTTTATTAGCTATTTTCTTTGTCCCGCAATTCTCTCTAGCAGCGTTTAGTATGGTGTCTTTAAATCTTTTCCACTTTTCTTCTACCCCTTTTGTATTATCTTTTGCTCTAAATTTTTTGGTTATAATTTCCCTATACTTTTTTTTGTTCTCTGTTTCTTTTAGATTATATGTTTTTATAGTTTCCACTGATTTCTTTCTCCTCTTATCTTCTTTTTCTTCTTTTTTATTCTTTAGGTCCATCTTTACCAAGTAGTGGTCGCTTCCTATCTCTGCTTGTCTTGTTACTTTGACGTCTTGTACCTTTTCCATTTTGGTTTACTTATTAAGAAATAGTCAATAATTGACTTCTCGTTCCTGCTTTCTACTACTCTTGTAAATTTGTGTATATCCTTATGTTTGAATTTTGTGTTTGCGATCACTAAATTGTTTTCTGTGCTGATTTCTATGATTCTGTCCCCGTTATTATTTCTGGTCGTTTCTCCTTCTTTCCCTAAGTACTTTTCTATACTTGTATTCTGTTTTCCTACTCGTCCATTTAAGTCTCCAATAACAATTAAGGTAACGGCATCTATAGCGGACACGGCACCAATAGATGACACTTTGTATTAAAACTTGAAAAAATAAGAAATATATTTTAAATTTTGCGTTCTTTATTTGCTAGGATGGCACACAACCAGTGTTATCTTTAGGTTCCAATGTGTCATCCTAAGGAACTATTTTAATTTCAGATGCCTCCCGTTAAAATATTGCAGTATGACGAGGATGCTATGCGTTCTGCACTGGAACACTGCACTAAAGAACAACCTGTCGGAAGGGTTGTAAAAAGTGGAGGATTTCGTGTTCAACACTTCGTTCAAAATTCAAAGGAATAACCCCACTTTCGAGGAAGATGGGTGCTGCAACTGTTTTTAGCGCGGAAGAAGAATTACGACTTAGGGAGAGGGTGTTGGAGCTCGGCAAGAGAGGATTTCCTCTATCAAGATCACAAATTTTGTATAATGTGAGCAATCTGGCCAAGAAACTAAAAAAAGAAACATTTGTTGAAAAGCCACCTTCCAAAAAATGGTATCATTGTTTTATGGCCAGGCACTCTGTTATTGTAGAAAGAATTTGTCAGAATTTGACTACGAGTCGGACTGCTGTGACGCAAGAAAAAATTTGTACATGGCAAGAAGTTTTTTCGATTTTGGAGAGAGATGGGGTGGGCCACATCCTTGAGGAGTGTGGAACCCGGCGTGTTTTTAACGCCGATGAGGCTGCTTTTTTCTTGAATCCGAAGGGTGGAAAAGTTTTGGCCGCTAAAGATGTTAAAGCAATATTTCAATGTGCTGGAAACGACGAAAAAGAAAATTTAACCGTCCTGATAACAGGCAATGCCGCTGGTGAACTTGCACCTCCTATGATTGTGTATCGTTACACGATATACGACACTGCCCCAAAAGACTGTGGTGTAGGAAAGTCAGATAAAGGGGTGGATGACCTGCCTACTATTTTATGAATACATGGCAAACATATATTTCCCATGGTTGCTGAAAAATGAAATTGAGAGGCCAATAGTGTTTTTTCTTGATGGGCACGTCTCTCATTTACCAATGCAATTGAGTCAATTTTGCAAAGAGAATGGCATTGTGCTTGCTTGTGGCTCTTCTGTCAAATGCCACACATTTACTACAGCCCATGGACGTGGCGGTGTTTCAAACCTTGAAAATGGATTGGCAAGAGAAAGTTCAAAATTATCGTATGCACAACGATGAAAACGTCACGAAAACTACGTTTGCGCCCTTATTAAAAGAGTTAATTGAAGAAAAGTTAATAAATCAGCCTTCATTTCTGCAGAATTGATTTAAAAAGTGTGGACTTGTTCCATGGTGTTCAACGGCAGTACAAATTGAATGAAACCCGAATGCTCCAGTGATAGACAGCTTGCAAGTACGGAAAAATGATCGTCTGGACTGGCTGGAGTCAGTTGTGGGTTCCGAAAAAGTAAAGTTATTTCACCAAGGGATTGTTGATGTAGAGGATAGAAGTCTATTCGCAGTGTGGAAGATAGCCTGAATACAAAGACCTGAGACCGAAAAATCCGACATACTGCAAATAGACTTATATCCTCTACATCAACATGTGGATATTGAAAATCCAGCTAAGGAACCTTGGTAGTTCACAACTCCAAACACCTTCGTGCCATCACCAGAAAACCTAGCTGTGAAACCACCAAGCACAAGTTCAAACACCCTTGCGCCAAAAGGAGCCTCTTTTATCCTAAAGCTAAAGAAAACCAACGCGGTGGTAGGAAGCCAAGAGAAAAAATGCCTAGTGTAATCACGTCAGCAGAATGGACGTTGTATACACAAAAAAGTCTGCTGAGAAGGAAAAGAAGGAGGAAGAAAAGAAAGCACGTTTGGTAGCTCGCCTACAAAAGAGACAAGACAAAGCGAAAGCTGCACAATTTAAAAATGTCAATAGGAAACTGTTCCCTCAAAAAAAACGTGCAAGAAAATCGCTTGACTCCCTCGACACAAATTCAGAGCATGAAGCGCTGATAAGCCTAAATTCATCTTCAGGCGGTACTACTCGGATGACGATATTTCTAGCGCTGAAAACACTGGACTGTCGCTGCTTCCTGCTAAAAATGAGAAAGGTGAATTTGTAGCGGTGCGCTACGACGAGAACATCTTCCCTGGATAGAAGTTCTCCAAAATGGTGCTAAGGTGAAGGCAATGAAGAAAAATGGGCGACTGTGGAAATGGCCAGAGAGGGACAACATTTTATTTTATAGTTGGGCGGACGATATTTTAGGCCACATTTCGCTGCCTTCCAAATTTAGTAGTCGAAGGGAAATTTTTTCAGTGCCGGAGTTAGAAGAACTTAACTAGACTAAGTAAATGACATTTATCTACTGAATTTTTCCAATTACTTAAGTAAGTACAAGGTACAAGTTTGATTTGAAGTAATTTCGAATTGTACTTTCTTTGTTCAATTTTCAATACACAGTTCAGTTAACTAAGTACCTGTAGGTAACATGTTTGTACCCAAATAAGTGTCGGGGAATAGCTAAGGAGGGAATTCAGGGATTTCTAGCGCTATAACAATTAGAAAAAGTTCAAAAAGTGGGCTGTCATCTTTAGGTTCCAAAAATGTCTTCTTTAGGTACCATCATAGTTTTCACTGTTCACTTCATGTGCCAAAACCATATCCGATATAAAATTAAAAAACAAATCCTACGCTTAAGTTAACGATAAATATGCATCTTAATCTGTTAGAGGAAGACACAAAGATCGTAAGTAAACATCCATCTTGTTGTTTGTTTAAAAACTTAGATGTATGAGTAGAAAAAGCAAAACAAATTCCTTAAAATGTCCACTATAGGTGCCGTTACCTTACATTTTCTCTTCCATTATCTATTTCTCTTTGTACTTCCTCAAACAACTTATCTTTATCTTCTTTTCTAGCATCTTCGTTTTCTCCGTTTGCTATTATCACACTCCATATTTCTTCTTCTATTACCTTCATTTCTAATCTTAAAATCCGTTCATTTATGTATTCTTCCTTTATAATGTCTTTTAGCATGTCTGGGTTTATTATTAATCCTACCCCACATCTTGCTCCTTCCGTTTCCTTCACTCCTGACCAAAATAGCCAGTATCCTTTATGGATTCGTTTTATACCTTTTCCTTCCTTCTTGGTTTCTGTTACTCCTAGGATTTTCACTTGATGTTCTATCATTTCTTCTACTAAATCTTCTTCTTTGTCTTTAATTCCCCTCACATTCCATGTTCCTATTCTCAACTTTTACTGTTGCATTTTGCTTATTCTCCTCTTATCCTTTTCTTTCTCTTTACTTTTGTCTATTCCTACGCTCTTCATTTTGTTGTTCATCTTATACTGTTTATCGTCGTCCATGTCCATCGCATATTTCTTTATAAGTTCGGCCTGGTTATTTTTTGTTATCAGTTTTTTGATTTTTCTATAACCCCTTTTTCCTCATCATCCCAGACGTACTCCACTCCTTCTATGATGATTTTCTTATAACCAATTTTCATTCTTCTACCTTTACTTCTCTCTTATTTTGCAATTTTTCTTATTTCGGCTTGTATTCCTCTCTCTTTTGGCGTCATATCATTGTCTATGTATACGGTGGATCCTCTCAGTTTATATTTATTTTTCATGACCTTCTGTTTATTATCCCAGTCTTTCATTTCAACCAGACTTGTAGTTGTAACTTTATTTACTTGCAGTGTTACTACGTTCTTTACTTCTACTTTTACTCGTATTTTTTCAAACTTATCTTCCAGTTGTTCGATTCTTTTTTGGAGTTGTTTTTTCTCCGATTCCCATTTTATTTCCCGTTTTGCCATTTCCTCACGTAGTTTCTGATTTTCTTCTGTACTTCTCTTAATTTCATCTCTCATAATTTTAATCATGTTTTTAATTTCTTTTAGATCTCCCGTTATTCTTTCACTTACTGTTATTTTTTCTGTTTTTAGTGTTGGTGATCTAATTACTATTTTACTTTTCTCAAAGGTCTCTTCTTTTTCTTCGCTACTGTTTAGATCTCTATCTCTTTTTGGATCCTGAACTCATTTATAATCCCCTTTTTGTCAATATTTTATCTGGATTTAGATTTTTGTACGTTTGGTAAATAAACTTTCCGTATCGTCCGGGTCGCGTTATCTCCCGTCTGCCAGCCGTGCAAGGCAGGAAACGTTTGGCCTTCGGGTTAAAAACTCTCTTCGTTTGTATTCTTGATTGTTTCTATTTACACTGCCCTATAATGGCTCCTTATTTATAATTAACTGCCCACCCTTATTAAATTGCTAATAATTTTCACTTTCAGATTCAGTTAGCTACACTTCACGAAAAAGTCGGTGTGACAAAGCCCGTATTTGAGTATTTTATCGCCACCAGCCAATTTTGCGTTTATCCGCTTTCGCCCTACAAACTCAACCTTCCTACGTAAGTAAAGTATCAAAAATTAAAAAACTAAAATCCAGTGTTCCACAAGCTAATATTTTTGGGCTTCTACTTTATTTGGTGTATGCTGCAAATTTGCCTACTTCAGACAATAACATAATGGAAACTTTTGCGGACGACACTGCTGTTCTCTCTTTGCACAAAAATTTACAAATAGTCACTACGTAAAAAAACATGTACTCAATAAGCAACTGGATAATGAAATGAGCTATAAAGGTCAACTAATCTACTCAAGTCATGTTTACTTTGCAAAGACAACACTATATATCAATATTAATAAATTGTATTAAAATAAGAGAACCCCGCAGGCTTCGTCGACGAAGCCTGATCTAGACGCCAGGCAGTCGTGTAGAACATTCCATATGTTTTGCGTACATTTAACACTACAAACAATAAAAACATTGGGAGGACATAAAAACTTTCATATTTAAGCATTTCAAATGCCACCAATGTAATTTAGAATTGATGTCACGGTGTTTATTAAAGAGAGGAGTAAACACAATACAAACCAAATAGCATAACAATAGTCATTATCTGGTTAACTGCGGCAATAATCAAAATATTTAAATAATTCAAAAACGGTTAAAGCTACAAGGCTGATTTTGCGCCGAATTAGCAAATATAGTTGTGAATGTGGTGTGTTTCAAGGAAATCGGTATAAGCGTCTAGGAGGAGATAGAATTACAAGTTTAGTAAGTTAGTGAGATAAGACAAATATTAGTTAAAGATTTCTAAATAAAAGCACACAAGCTCCCTGGGAATACACGTCGACAGCAGACTTTCGTGGACAGCATACATCCGGAAAAAAAGAAATGGACCTAAAAATCAAAAATTTTTATTGACTTATAAAACAAAATCTTGTTTTTCGCCGAAAGAATAAGACCCTACTCTATATAGCGATCATCAAACTTATCTGGATATATGGAATTGAACTCTGGTGGTGTTCTAGTTCCTCTAACAACATTCTGAAAAGGTTCCAGTCTAAAACCTACGTGTTATAGCAAATGAGATATCTACCAAATCACATATTACAATGAGAATCTTAAGATACCATAGGTCAAAGAAGTTGTAGATATACACCCAATCGGAAATTTTAGTCTCATCCATACGCAAGTATCCGGGCTTTATTAGGTAATACTCATCAGCGAAGCCTGAGTGAGAAATATTCAACAAATATTAAAGCCTAGCTTTTGTTCTACTTGCCAATAATACTTGTATTAATAGTTTATATTTGTTTTTGTTATAAAAATTTCTTAAAAATAAGGCCATTAACTGTTATTTTTCGCGTGATATAATATGTATATAAATATGTTCTAACGGCTAAGAACATTTAATAAAATAAAATAAGTTATAAAATTTTGTTTTCAAACTGTTAGCGTTATAGATGTATAACATAAATATCTAATAGAGAAATTTTGACAAAATCGCTCCTGCCACCGCACGGAGGTTTTTCAGCCCTTTATCGCGAAGTCACATGCCGACTAGCGATTTGCAATTATAATCTCAAAACCGGTAACTTTCACATGGAAGCTGGTAATTTATAGACGCTGGCTGTATAACAAATAACTTCATAATAACGTTTTCGATGCACATAATACGCTACATTTACCGAAGTAACAGCAGCTGACGCCTGAAATAATATTAGCCCCACTAGAGTTTGTGTACTTACACGCCAGATTCCCTGCGTGTTTTAGCATAAATCTTAAATTTCGACGCTGTTGTGAAATAAAACGAACTGGCGCGCCCCGCCCGCACGCAATTACGGAGACTGCTAAAAATTCGCGTGCAGGTTGTTTGTTTTAGTGGCCCATGCGCCTTATTTGAACCTGGAGCTTCGCAGCGCGTTGTCTGCCGAGCGAGCTGGAGCGTTTGTCAGGAAAATTGTGCCTTATTTGCAACCACGAGGCGGCACCAGCATTAATCACCGATGCAGAGACATATGCTGCAATTGCCTCAAGTGTATTCTGTAATGCTAACACGTACAATATGTACTGTATATACCTACAGAATGTTGGTAAGTGTAAAGCTAAAATGTGTTATAGCTGGTGTTGGAGTCACATCCAAGCTATCACGCTGAAATCGGGCTTGGATTAACAGTTTGAGAAGCCTATAAAAATAATTATACGAAATGATTTTATAGTGAGGCAAAACGACCAAATTTAACAGTGCAATTGTGTAATGGTTTTGATGTTAAACACTGTTACAAATTTGACCACTGGATATTCAACTAACTATAAAAGTAGGCCGTAGCCATGTAAGTGTTGTAATCACTCGCTTATAGAACAGTTCAAGAGTTAATTTGTCTTATTTTTCTATTTACGGTAAAACATCCAGCAATATGTAAAGTTCCTTGGCTTAAATTTTTTAACGTGCTAGAAAACGTGTGTATATTTTCTTATTATGTGTGTCGGGGGATGATATATCCCCGGAGTAAATCTGTTTTATATAAATATTTAAAACGTAATGCCCCTCATTTTTTCAGCACGACCTTGTCTAAGTTGAAAATCGTGCTGTAAATCAAAGTGATGTGGTGCCCTTAAGGCAATTGCAGCTTCAAATTTAAATTCTCGGTCACATTTTCACTCGACAGAATATAGGATCTACAAGAACAGTATTTTTTAAAAAAAAGTTGCAGGATGATGCAGCCCACATTGAAATAATTGGAGGGTTACAAAAGTTTAAATATTAAAAAGTGAAGAAGCTCGAAGTTCAGCTTTTAACAAGTGCTCGGATTTTTTTTTCGTCAAAAAAACGTAAATTAGTTTTCGATAGCTTCAACAAAACTAAATTTCTTGCCATTTGAACTATTTTTCAGAGAGTGAGACAGACGAAAATCTCAAAGAACAACATTTAGATAATACGAAAGGTGCTTAAAACATTTACCATTTTAACTCTTTTGGTTATTCTGATAGATGGTAATGCTTTTTCAATTGACCAAAACGGGAATTTTTGTACGAAAATCATGAAGAGGATTTAATTTTAATCTAACAAACATTTTTATCTAACGAAACTTAGCTTTACCACAAGTTATTGTACATTATCTACCTTTGACCAATAGAAGTTGGTTTTAATGGCTCTTAAACAGAAAAATTGGCACAAAGTCATGTTGCCTGTTAAAAACACGGCAAGTAAATCCAAAGACCCTTAAATGGCAAAACACAAACACAGTGATATTTAGGTTTAAGTTGCTTTTTATTAAGGTATGTCATTGTCAATGCCGTCCAAAGAGAATGCGATTGTCAGGGTTAAAATCACCATTTTAAAATCCATCGGAGAGTAGGACGGTTTAATAAATTTTGTTGTAGATGCAACAATGGCTTTTTTTCGAAGCCCCTATAATGTAAAATGAGGCAAAATCAAAAGTTTTGTTTTTTACTTTGAAAGACTTTTTCACATACTAATCCCCTTACTGATGATCCCCTTTGAAGCTGAATTAATTTACGATACTACCATTTGTACTTCGGTATACAATCTATTATACATTTGAACGGAAAGTAAACAAAGATGGCTAATATGAAATGTGTCGTAACTGAGCTCTGAGCGTACGTTTGATTGCCTATATTTAGAATCGTTTTTCGAATCTTACTTTCGTATAGTCACCGCACCGACTTATTCCACTGTTATCATTTGTAAATAAATTATTTTACGTTCCCACTTTGCAAAAATTTGAGGGAAGGCGGGAGAAAAATTCTCAGTCTAGGACGCCTAAAATACTTTTTTGCGAGCAACTTTTCGTATGGTTACAAAACACCAGAAATGCTAAGTGACAATGTTTCCCCCCATTTATAATTATATGTCAAAAAAACCGCACGTTACTGAAGGGTATGGTCGTAGAGGAGAAAGAAAAATAGTCCTCTATTTTATATTAAAAAATAAAAAAGTCACTAATGGATAAATTGGAAATGCAACAACTGGCAATGTGTAACAAACAAAGTGGCCAACTCCATAATTCTCTTATATATATAAATTCGTATCTGTTGAACTGCAAACAAGGAAAGACTACAAACTTGCCTATTTACATATTCAAAAACGAAATAAGTTATAAGAAATAAATATGTTTAATTCTGTAAAAGGCTCATACTTTCCTAAGCGTACATCCACCTACATGTTCAGACAATGCAAATCACATCATCAACATTAATGCATTCTTTATGCATTGGTATAATAACTCAATGCAAGTACATGCCGAAATATTTTTAAGAACTGGAAAGCATTACATATGTGTTTTGAGCTGTTTTAAAATGCACACAGATTTTCACATTTGTAATCACCTCTGTCATCTTAGTTATTTTGGATATGTTGTTTTCGCAGGCATTTGCTTTCTTGAATTGAATCTAAATGCAAAATTTTATTATTTCTAATTATTATTTGTTTCATTATTTACTTATGTGTATTCTGGATACGAACAATTAAAATATGTGGTGTAAGTGATAGAAACCTTGTGTTTTGTAGTAACATTAAGAAATATTTATGTTAATGATTAATAAGTTTAATTTAATATTATCCGAAAATTAACTTTTAGGCATCACACACCCCATTGATTCTGAAACCACCTTCCAACGTAGCAGAAGGTCTAACAAAAAACAAAAAGTACCAAAATCATAAAAGAAGTCGGGCTATCGGAAATTATAAAAGTCAACGTTTAATGTACGATTTCTTTTGACCAATGATGGAATGAAAGAATTAGTATAAGAATTGGAAAAAGTTAAGTAAGATCTCCTAGGAATTTCTAAAACTAGGACAGCAAGAGTAAATACGCACAGCTGAAATCAGGAGATATGTTCTTTCATCATAAGAGAAAAATAAAAGATTATGAACAATAGGAGTAACGATTAATAATAAACCAACTAAACTAGTTCTACATACAAAAGTAAGATCAGGAATGTACAATTCTTAATATTGCTTCTAATATACCCTAAAATTGTACAAATGTGTGAACTGACCAACGCCCATGATGATAAAATTGCAGAAAAAATTCTCCAAAGATATATCAGAAACTATGGGGAAATAAGGCAATAGAAGCATTAGTAAGATAAGAAAAATCAAATAAATACGTAGGTAATTATGATATTGGAGAAATACACCTAAAAAAAGATATGATGGATACTTTTATATGTTGCTGCTTTAAGTCAGTTTATGACAAAGAATAACCATAAAATAATAAAGTTAAAAGTGGTAATAAACGAACAATCTGAAACTATATAATAATAAGATTAAAAAAACGAAAAAGCGATAGACACTGTCCCTTTAGAACGATATCAAAAAATATATCAAGTAACTTTAAACAAAAATTTGATAAAGACAAAGCACACCAATTTAAATAAAAAATTAAGGAATAGCAAAATTACGCATGTAAATATAAAAAGCACTATTAGAGGATCCTTAGAAGAATACAATGGCTTATAAATTTTACGTAAAACAGTACGATCTGGGAAAAGGTAAATATATAAGTTTAAGGATCAGAATGTTAATGAAACTACTGATACAATCGATATTTTTCAAATAACAAAGACTTATCAAAAAACACAAAAATAACAAGTAAAATAAAAAACTCAATTCTAAAAAAGCCCTGAATTTACAAAAGGTAAAATAGAGCTGGCTTTTAATTCATAAAAATAGTGAAACACCTGTAGGTAAAGAATTACTTGCAGAAGCTACAATATTAGACTAAAATATATACTAATGGAGATACAGCGTCTTTTTGACCTCTGAGTTGACACAAAAGAGATTTCAGGCAATTGAAATGGAACAATAGTTTTTTTATACAAATGTAGGATGTACGAAATTTAGATTACTATAGGTAGATCGATATGCTTGCTTTTACATACCTTCAAATTTTAGCAAAAATAATAATTAATCTCTTATGAAGTAAACTTGACTTTTATCTGCCTAAAAATTAAGGCAATTTTGAGAGGAATAATTATAATTATTTAAAAACTATTGGAATTTTGTAAAAATGTTACAAAATATCAGTTATCAGAAAGAAGATATCTTTAAGGAACTTTCCTGGAACAACAAACCCATAAAAATTCTGGATAAGTGTTTAACCATTTGCATTTTGCCGATAATGTCGTATTAAAAGCATAAATTTTGACTATAGTCTAGTACTCAAACAGAGCGTAATAGCATAAAAATTGAAAAGTAGAAAAATATCTTAACTTTGCAGAAATGGCAAAATTATCAATACATATTTAATTGGAATGAAGAACTTATGTTAAACTAAGTTATACATATATTAATATAAATGTACATTGTTAGCAAAGGAATGCATACTTTCAATTTTACTGCATGGAACAATAACTTGGACCTATTAATAATATGAGCGTCAGCCAATAGGCTTTGGAGCATAAAAGAAGTATATCAAAAGCAAACGAAATTGCACAAGAAACAACAAAAGAAAAGTGGAAATCAATAGGCTATGTAGCAAAATCTCAAGACAAAATGACAAAAACATTATTAAAGTGGAGATCATGAGAATAAATCTTTTAAACAGAAGATCCCAATTAAGGTGTTATAATAATATAAAACATATACCCAATTTTAAATGACAAAAAACAACATAAAACAGATAGAGGTAGAATCAAAGTAAGGAGGCATATGTTTATAAGTGGAGAAAAGAAAGCTAAGAAGCAGAAGAAAATACCAAAAGAATTTTTTTTAGATATTTTTTTATCACTTGCTCTATCAAGTTGCTCTATAAAAGAAATATTGTTTGTTAATTATTGTACTTGAAACATATAGCATATTTAATATGTTGTATCTTTGTGACTGCTCAATTGGACTTTGTTTGAGGACAGAACATGTACTAGTTACAAATCAAAATTTGTCGATAACATCAATTTTAAAATTTCAAACTCAACGATTAAAGACAATTAAATATAGAATTAAACTTAAATAAACATTAAAGTCGTATTTTAATTAAATTATTTAAAAGTGCCGTATAAATATATGTCCTTTATACACCTATTACATATCGCGGCAATAAAAATATCTAAAGACATATTCCTTGCTAGCCTTACAAAGCTCTGTTTTAAGAAGTGGTAACAGTTTAATTACAAAAAAATTAATTTATTAGCACTAAATGTTCATAAAACAACAAAAAAAAATCAGTCTCATTATTTTAAAAAACTTCTAGATATATACCACTTATACTTTGCAGAAATGAGATGTTTTGACTCACCAAAGAAATTGATTTCAAGTATACCGACAGCTTGACTTTGTCAAATCCAAATTTTTATTTTTTATAATTTTACTGCAAAACAATTAAATGAAATATTTTATATTGCAAATGCAAATTTGCCAGGCCTGAAATTTAATAACATTTTGAAATTGTTCCCACCATGAAGTATCATTTGCTACCTAAAAAAGTTCCGAAATAAAATTTTTACAAATTCACATAAGAAACGTAATTATTTTATATAATTTGATATCAGTACACATTTAGGTACGTTCAATTAAAACAAATATTAATTATTAAAGGTTTTTTTGTAAAATTGCCCATAAAATGTTGATTGTGGCCGCATAGGTGAGTAGAAGGTTTGTGTAACGAGTCTACTTAATATAAATCTTTGTTACGTAAACACATAATCACGCAGAGCGAGATCCGGCGAGTTCAAGTAATTCGATATTGGTATTTGTGTTCTTGATTACATTCCTCGAACTGAGGCAATTCTGTAGAACTGCATCGTTCTTTAAATCGTTACGTAAAATGACGAGTGGAGAGTTCTGATACGTGACATTATTTCTCTAGCATTTGTATATTTACATTAGATTACAAGATAGCTTTAGGATAGGATGATCTAAAATTGCGTTTCCATCTTTAAAGTTTCAACATTTTTTGCGTTTAGGGTGCAGTAGTCTATAGTTTGCAACAAAATGTCATTTTGACCCACACTGTCGGTGTGTAGATGAACATAAGTTATAAGAATTTAATAGTTACTCATTTTACAGATGCACAACTTAAGTCGCATATAAAGTATACGTACTGTTTTGAGATAACAGCAGCACATAAGACAGCTCTTAAATAAATTACAGAAAACAATCGGGACCAAACATTTTCAATGATTTCCCAGTATAAAGACTTTTTTATTTTAAAATCCCAATATTTGATAAATTTGAATAAGCAGATGAAATTCAATTACAAATGGCTTAAATATTCGAAATTGGTATTTAAACAATTACAATATTGCAAATATAACAAAAGTTTATAACAAAATTTTATAACCATATGATTTATAAGCCGCAAACTTTTTTGTATAAAATTTTTCTTAAAACAGAGTTCAATTTTATATTATTCTGATTTTCATTTGCAACGCTGCAATTGTCCGGATACTAATTTTCAGTATTTGAGTAATTCAAACATTTCAATATTCAAATGCTTATTTGTTTTAACTATAATTTCCATTCCAGTAATTTTAAAATTCTAGAGAAATATAAGAAATATTTGGAAAAAAATTGCTTAACGACAATGTGGAAAGACAATAAATTCACAAGTAATTTCGCATAGTAACGAAGCAACTAATAACAAGATTGCGAAGAGATAAGCGAGAGAAATTTTATTTGCATAAAACAAGTACAATGCCACCGTAAATAATAAGGTTTTTATGACTGTAATTCTCAAATGATTCAGTGAAATTTTAGAGCTAGAAAATATTCTCGAGTTTAAGAATTCTAACAACTTTATTGTTGTATAAAACTTTGCCACCAGATGACGTTGCTGGAATGCATAGAAGAAAAGGCTACCTGTGCAGTTGAGGGAAAAATCGAAAAGTCTTACACACAGACGATCATGCAACGCTATTTATGATATAGATAACATGTTTAAAATAATACTGATATCTTCAATAATATATGGCTTTGAGCTTCTGATATTAAACAAGTGAAATCAAATAAAATTAGAAAAATAGAATAGAAACAGATTTTTTGGAGAAGTAAGAACAGAACTTTGGTGAGTATGAACTAATGATGAATTGTATGAAATATACAGGAAATCTCACTAATTAGTAATGAAATGTAAAAGAACTGCAATGGTTCTAATACTTAATACAAGGAGAAATCATATATAGAAAAATAACAAAATATAATTACACATTAGCTGAGAATTTAGTAATATGCAATTAAATGACTAATCTGGAGGATTAATATGCATCTAGAGTTTCAAACTAATCAAACACGAAACCAAAAAATGAAATAATTGGGAATAAAGTTTTATTTTCACCATGCCAAGAAATATTATTGTTTCATTGATATTATAATTATAACAAAATCAGCAACGAAAAACGCAATAACTCTAACCATATCGAATATTTGGAACATATTAGAAATAATAACTAATTTTTACTGAGAAAGTACGCCAGTTATTTTAAAAAATACACTCACTGGCCTTCTCACTAAGATTTAATTAAATAATCTGTAAAGTTAAAAAAACTTTATTTTCTGTTTTATGCAAATCATCATCAAATTCTTGCTTCAACTGTCTTACTCGCAATATGCAAACAATCCGGTTCGGGTGGTTTATGTCTCAATAGCTGCTTAAACTTCTCCCATTTGTCTTTATTCTGCTCAAATGGAAATCAATGTGTAAATATTCCTCAGGTTCAGCTACGCCATACATCCTATTAACTTCTCCTACGTGCTTTTTCCGTAGTATAGAAGTTAATGATATTTCCCGTAAAGGAGCCTTATCAAGTCGTTTAAGGCGATCTTAGTTTTTGTATTCTTCCATTTGCCTGCGCCGAGATTTTGGAAACTTTTTCAATTACCGGTGGCTCTGGCTTTTTGTGCAACTATTGGCGCGGAATTATATTTTTTGCTTGAGCTGCGATTGACATTTTTACGCACTTGCGGTTTAAGGGTAAGCGCAACAAAATGTTCTTTCTGTAACGGCCGGCCAGCAATTTCAAGTTTAAAATTACACCTGATGCAAATAAAGCGAAATTTATGCCAAAATCTTATTTTTCGATCTACTAAAATGGAAAGCTGGCTCGGTAATTTTACCGGCCAGTATTTGCAGATATCAATTACGGTCCGCTGCAAACAAGCCGAAACGGCGTAAAATACACCTTGGCCGCAACAGTACACATTAATAGCTTACAAATCAATGCAAAAAGTTAACCCTTCTCGGGGCCGCTCAAATAAACGGCCGCAACCCCGCAATTATGGAAACCGCCAGGCGTACTTTGGGCGCAGAAAACACAGATAGGAAATCGTTAAAGAGGTTCGTGCATATTAACACGAACTTGCCGCATAAATTGCCAATGTTCTCGAGTATATATCAAATTTCCTGAAAATTTACCTCGGGGAGCGTGCTTCGGCTCCCTGCTCCAGGCAAGCTGAAAAATTAAAATCGCCTGGCGGTTGTTAATTTTATTAAGGAAATTGTTGATATTAAATTTTCGCTCTTGATAACATTGTCCGGCGCGGGTGCAGCCAGGCGCTGCTTTTGAAATTAAACTCGGCCGAAAGGAAATGAAATTTCAGAAAGTATTTCAACTAGTGGTGCCCACGTTGCCAAACATCTTTAAACATTTCATTTTATCAACGGCGCGGATGTCAGATGTCGGAAATACGACTTTATCTCTGCGCCAAAATAGAAGTTTGCTCGAGCACTCTTTACAACAGTGCAGTATTGACATAAATCTTAGAAGAATAAAAATAACGAGAGGAGATGCGACACTTCCTAGTTTTAGAATTCTTAAAATTCGACGACCAACGCCCAAGCAAATATTTTCCTCCGAGAAACTTGTTACGGCCCATCCTGATGCGCACGACGCTTTCATCCCTCTTTAGTTAGTGAGAGGCGCCTCTTTAGCTTTATTAAGGACATAACGGCTGCTACTATTTTATTATGTTTAATTATTTTTATATTTGCCGAAAGTAATCTTTCTCCGGCAACTAATTTGGTTTTATGAAAACGCCCAATTAAAAAAGCCGTTGCCCAGGCCACTGTAATAACACGGTGACTTAATGGACCTTTATTAAAACGAGCATCAAATACAAAAGCATGTAATCTAGGGGGATTTAAGAATGATATCTTCCAGTCTAAACCGCTGAATAGGTTATAAATGGAGTGAACTTATCTTTCAGAAAATTGAATTCGATACGGGAGATTATTTGAAAAGAAGGTGCAAGCGGATTCGACAACCATTTTAAATCCGTTAAAATCCGAAATTGGATCATATCGATTTAATGAAGTACGTACCGGGCTTTATGCAGCGGCATAATGCGAAATTGTTATTTTTATTAAGCTACTTTTCGCTCGCCTTTAACAACTATTTCAACTTTTTGTTGCGTCCTTTCATTTTACGGCACACGATAATGGAAAACTACCGATCCTCTTTCAGATAAAAAGAAATTCACAATGCATATCTTTAACGCATTTCTGCACTAATGTCTAATCAGTAGAACATAATGAAACTAATAATTGTATTCTATAGATATAAATTTAATCATCTTAGAGAAAATAAAGGCTAGCAATATTTCCAGATGGTAATCTTCTTTTAAGGTTGTTTATTGAATGCTACATAGCTACTTTTCTGAAACATCGTCGATTATATGCTGCATGTACATATTGTTAGAAATGGTACAAAGATAACAATATGAAATGAAGAAAGTTTAAGTCATTTCACTATATGACCAAGATTTCTCTAGAGGACTACTTGCCTAATTGTAGGAGATCGCCGATGTAAATCCGAAATTGTTTAGGTTAAATTGTGGAAAAGCTAATAAGGTCAATTTATGTGCAAGAAAAAATATCCTATTAGGTAACACGAAAAGTTAGCTTTACATAATCAAGAACCTACAATTGTCCACAAAATGAGCCTAGAATACAATCACAGAACTTATAGCCACTGAGAAAAACAAATGTGGGGTTTGGCTACAAGCAGACTCAACTTTACAATGTTCCCCAGAAGTTCAGGCAAATTGACCACCTTGGGGGTAATTGTCGACAAGGCAATTTGCAATAAGCGATGTAATCGTAAGAAAAGTAATTAAATTCGTCCTCAACTTGAAATAAACAATCGATCAGGATCCTAGGCGTATCATGACGAACCTGGTAAAAAAAATGAGTATTAAGAGATCAAAAGTCAGTCTATCAGTGCTCCAAAATCTTCACTACAAGCCCTTTGTCTTGAGAAACCGCCAACTGTTGATTCAAAAAACAAGATGGAAAGAAGGTTATAAGCTCAAGAACTGCTGAACGACATCACGCACGATCGCACTGGTTTAAAAAAAAATCAGACAAAAAAATGTCGTCTAGGACGGAAAGATAAATCGCTAAAAAACTGTTAGATCTACCAAGATGCCTTTGAGGCGCCCATCACACATACAACATTTTTCAACTTTGTGATGGTGCTGGTGCTTGTGAGCAGTAAAGGGGATGCTATGGCGCTTTACTTCTTTCAGGAAAGCTTGAGGCCAGCGACAGCTGTATCAACGAGATGCAGAGTTATCAAGCCCTGGATAGAGGAGCTGACCGCTTGACAGGAATACTTGTTCTAGCAAGACTCCGCTCTAGTTTACAAGGCAAGAAAAATTCAAGCATAGCTATACAATAACTTTTATTACCGCTAGTCTAGCGACTTGTAAACATCCGCCATCCCCCATTAGAATCCCCGTGACTATCACACGTGAAGCGTGCTTCAGGCAAAGGTCAATAATACGAAAACAAAAACAGCTTAGAGGCCTCTATTATGGAGCTATTGTCACATATAGGCAAGGAGAAAGTCATATTGGTCTGTAACAGGTTTAAGTCGTAGCCGCTAATAACGGCTACATCAAATAATATCATTCTTAATACTATTTACTTTAATTATAGTAAGTTTTAAGTGAATAAATTTAATTTCTCTTGTATTTCAATCTTAATTTCATTGTTTATTTTCTGGATTTATCTCAACGACGCTGTAAGTCTTGTGACTAAAAAGTTTGGTAAATATTGTTAAAACATAAACATAGTGTAGATACAAATAAATTTCTTTGTTGATCTTTAAAATAATCATAACCCTTTACATCTTTTTTTTATACTTTTAGTAATATTGATAGCTTTATGAATGTTCTAAAAACTGTCAACAAATGTCTTTCTAGAAACTGATTGCAGAGCTGTTAGCACACTTGAATTCTGGATCAAACTGGTAGCACCAAGTCTCATTCTCTGTGATGACAGTTTGCAAATATAATTGATTCAAGTTACACACGGTTCGTCTGTCAGCTTGTGTGGCACAGGAACATATCTTCTGCTTATTCAAATCTTTATCGTAGAGTCAGCCACTGACTTCGCTAAATCTGTTTGACTAAAATGTCTAGAGTTCTGGTTGTCGACGGTCTATCCTAACGTGGCTCGTTCTCAATCCAATATACCTGCATCAACATTTCATGTAAGTACGTTCGACTACCTGCAACGGGTTTACCATAAGGATTGCGTGTACTCCACTCTAAGTGCGCTTATCAAAGTATCTGCGCATGCGCGCGCATTTGACTTATGCTACAGTTAAAATATTGGAAATTTAAATTACTTTGTAGACAGGCCACAAATAAAGAACTTTTTGGATTTGGCGTGTGCCTGCACGGTACGAAAAATTGCTATTCTTTTAAAAAGTACTATAATTATTCAATAAAAAATAGGACAATATTATTTTTGAAGGTTCACATTACGCTTATATTAAAAATGTCGTTCGCTATTTTAAAGTATTACACTACATCTATATGTGTTTGAGTCTAGCACAACGTGTTTGGAATCATCTACACCCAATAATTTATACGTTCAAATGTCTTATTCCTATATTTAAAATTATAATAGGTTATTAACTTTTTGAACTTACGTAGCAGTTCGCTGTAAATAGTTAATTTTTTTTTAATTTTAAAAATTCTTAATATGCCTGAGCCAATAAAAAAGCACACAACTTTGAATATATTTTACAAATTACCATAAAGCTAGGTGTTGAGCCATACTAGATTAATATTTCTGTACTGTGGGTGATTGTGGTAGCATAACTTACGAATTACAAAACAATCCAGCGATTGGTATCATTTTGTTATCTATAGTCAATTTTTTCTGTTCTAAGTTATTACTGATCGTTACTATTGTTTTTATTACAAACAAACAAAAATATTTGTTTATTAATTGTACCGTTAGCATTAATAAAAAAATCTTGAAAAATGACAGATAACTTAATAAACATACTAAAGTTAAGTCTTCTGTTACAATTTACCCATTTTACTCCCTATAACTAAAAATATTATTTTCTTTAAAGGTACTTAAAACTGTCTAAAAAAGATCTATAATTTAGTTTCCGCAAATATTAAGATTGGTTTCTGTAGAAAAATATGATATTTACATGATAAGGACCACTAATGAAATAGATTTTCACAATTATTAGATTATAGTAAAGAAACAAAATATAAAAATTCAAAAATTTTTGAAAAAGTAGAACAATTATATTTGATATTCCTTATCGAATAGATTATAAATTTATTATACATTTTCAACTGCAACTAACTTTAAGTGTACAACAAGGGACTCAAAAATAACAAACAACTAATCAAGTAAAATTTTTAACTAATTTTACATTACCCAAAATAATTAGTTAAACAACTTTTTAACATTTGGTTACAAATGTCTTCGTACTATGAGAAGTGGCAAAGGAAACTAAAAATGTTTAAATTTGTATGTTTCAATTTTTAGTCTTAGAAACATACAAATCGACCAGTAACTAGAGTTTTGCTGATTATAAAAATGGTTAAATTGGTAAGCGTAAGCAAATTGTTAGACATGTCCGTAATTTACAGGCATAACAAATAATGTAATTAATATAATATTTGATATATAATAAATTGTTCCATATATCAGAAATGTGAAATAGATCTGAGCGACTCCCAATTTAGATTCAGAAAAGGGTTTGGTACCAGAGAAGCGCTATTTAGTCTGTCAGTTCTGCTACAAGAATGCCGTGACCAACAAAAAGATATCTACGTGTGCTTTATCGACTATGAAAAAGCCTTCGGCCCGGTCCGGTATTGAGAGTATTGACTGAGAAAGGACTTGATCAAGAAAACATAATAGCTATTAGAAACCTATACTGGAACCAAAACGCCACAGTGAGAATAGATAATGAAACTACGGAAGGTACTTCAATTAAAAGAGGAGTGAGGCAAGGCTGCATCCTCTCACCACTATTATTTAATATTTATTCAGAGACCGTTTTCACCAAAGCCCTAGAAATCTCCCAAGACTGAATAAAAATAAACGGTAAACTTTTTAATAATATAAGGTACGCCGACGACACCGCAATAATCTCGGATAGCCTAGAAGGACTACAACGGCTAATGGATGCAGTAAGGCGTGAAGGAGACGTAATAGGGTTAAAGATAAATACTAAAAAGACAATATACATGATTTTCAGCAAAACACCAATAGCACAAACACAACTTATAATATATAATCGACAAATAGAGAAAGTACAAAAATTCAAATACCTGGGAAGCTGGCTGACAGAAAATGGAGACCCGGAAACGGAAATAAAAATAAGAATAGAAACAGCAAGATCAGCATTCCAAAAACCCAAGAAACTACTTACCAACCGCAGTCTTCATCTTACAACCAGGTACAAATTTGTGCAGTGCTACATATACTCAATACTATTATATGGTGCTGAAGCGTGGACCCTCAAGGCTAATACAGAAAAGAGAATACAAGCTTTTGAGTCCTGGGTGTTTAGAAGAATACTACGTATATCTTAGACGGAGCATATCACAAACGAAGAGGTCCTGAGACGAATGAACAGAAGAAATGAACTCCTATTAACTATTAAAAAAATGAAAAACACCTTATCTTGACATTTATATCGGATTAACAAATACAATACATTGCAGCTCATTATGGAAGGAAAAGTTGAAGACAGAAGAGGGCGAAGTCGCAGGAGATGCTCTTGGCTTAAGAACATTAGATATTTGACCCATATGAGTACACATGAGTTGATAAGATCCACTAAAGATAGACAAAATTTTGCCTCGATCGTTGCCAACATTCAATAATGAATAAGGCACTTTAAGAAGAAGAAATTGTTCCATGCAAAAAGTAGCCAAAAAGTAACGAAAACACTGATGTTACAGACATATTTCATGGATCTATCGTTGTGTCTAATTATAAAAGCAATAATTAATTTTATTTTAACCAGTTGAAAAATAGTGATCGAAATAAAAACATTAACAGATAAATGTTATATTATAATTTAAAATATCTGAAATGTGGCATACATGCATTCAAAATTAGCTTTGCTGTTGAAACAGAAATTATTTTCTGATGCTTTAGTGATTGCATAGCTCTACAGACTATTTCATTACCTAAATAAGATAGAGTAGCTTAGAAACTTCAAATATTTAAAATTTTACTAAATTACTAAACCATTTTAAATTGTTTTAATGAGAACTCGTAATTATTTATGTATGATGTATCTATACCAGTTAAAATGCATCGTTTTCGAGACAATTGAGAATTGTCAAAAAATCCATATAAACTAATATACTAAATATAATAATATACTAAATATACTAAAAAAATTCGTTACATTCCCTTAAAATACTTTAGGATTTAGAAACTATATGGTCGTAAAATATTCCCAAATAATTTTTTTTTTACTTTCCAGTTAATCCATTTAATTCTCGCACCCATAACCTAGCTACGTACCTTGCCAAAATTTTGCTGTAGTTTTCGGAGTTTTTGTAATTCACATTTTATGGCGCGCATACCCTTGAGTATAGTATAAAACACAGTTAAAACATTAAGGGAATTAGATGGGGAAATGGAAGATATTACTGTAAACATGTTTTGTTTTTCTTGTCATATATTAAATTAAAATTAGATTTTTCATCAAATTGCTACATTACGAAATCTATTTACCTTTTCGGGGATTTTTTTTATATTTAAAAAACATCGAATCACACATGTCAGTATAATATGTTAAAATAAACACTAACGCCTATAATGTACATCAAAAACTTTTAAGAAACTTCGAGGACGAAAAGTAATATTTTATACCTATCAAATGAAAGAACTGTAAATACTAAAATCTTAAAAACAGAAATACAAAAAGATGATACCATGTATATAATCCAAAACATATAGTAGACAAACATCTCTTTTATTGGTCCTTATAGATTTGGTGTGACGAAAATAACAAAGAGATTTATAAACTGAAATATTTATTAAATATAATAATTACTGTCACACCATCAAGGGAAAGAACAACATAATATAGTCTACGCGCTACCAGTCTTACGGATACAGCCAAAAATTTTGTAGAAAATATGTTTACTTTACCAAAAACTTTAATATGTAAAAGGAAATGTCTACTGTACAACTAAAATGCAAATGCCACATTAGTCTACGATAGCGTCAGGTTCATAGAATAACAATAAAAATTGAAGTCATAACAACTATAATATATCACTGTTCCAATTTTTAACAAAATTCTAATTTATGTCCATCCAACTAATGCAACAAAACTCTATGACGCTTAATTTACTTATAATTATAGAATCTACTTACACTTGTTATTTTGATAACGCAGTTTACGCCACAATAGCAATAATCATTTATAAAAACGATAAGTATAAAATAAACCATAGAGAAGCTACAAATTTCAAAATAAAAGACTACGTTTTAGAGATGATAGTATAAGAGGCTCATTGTCCGCCGGCACATGCAATAACACCAAATTGTATAAAGGCTTCCTTAAGACAGTGGTGAGTAGATTTTAACTCTAAACACCCCTCGTGAAATACTAGACTAATCAATTCGAAGCAAAGCTTGCTATATGAAACCATCGTTGACAATCGCTTTAATGCGGTTGTACAGACAATTCCATCTGTTAGACAAATGACCTGAATAAATCATCAAATGCTTTAGATTATTAATACTTACCAAACTATTTGGACAGCATCGTCTGTTGCAGTTTAAGCTGAAATGACTGCTGTAATATACACGTTAAACATGTCGATAATAAAAAGCATATAAGACCGCGACTACACAGCATTCATACAGAGTGAAACAACAATCATTTATCGTTTCAATCGGGATTTAACTTTGCAACAGAAATTGATGTAGAAGAAGAGCAACTAACGCATATGCTACAGCAAGTATCTAAGGCCGATACGCTTATAAAATTGCAGTAAAATTGTAATAGCATCGCTAACTATCAATTAACTTTATTAATCATTAATTATCAATTAATTTTAATTTTAATTAAATGTTAGACAAAATGTCGCTGAGAAAATAATAACAAGACGAATTTGGCAACAAATATTACATTCTAATGATAAAAAAACAATAAAAGAACAGAAGAATGAAACATTCAATGATTACATTAGCAACTTGTCTCCCAGAGAACACAATCACTACTCCTATCGCAAGCGACCAAAGAATTGAAGCAATTTATTATTTCTAGTCCTCCCAGTAATAAAATTGATAGCACGTGGAACCTTAGCTATGATCATTTAGTAGCTACTTTTTAACTACACGAAACAACAAGAACTGCTCTTAATGATTGTGTAATTCTTGAATTCTTTGAAGCACCGCTCCAACTTAATTCACCTGTCAAGTATTGTACACTGAAATAGATAAAAAATGCTTTAAAATCGTAAAACACCAAACTACAACATCATCGTTGCCGAGTTTCCTCGCCAGCTGCTAAAGAAAGTCTCAGAATCTGTAACACACATATTTAATGCTATAATAATAAGAAATTAATTCTTCCCCTTTCAATGAAAAGTATTCAACCTTATAATGAGTGCATAGAGTAGTGCCTAATACATAAAAATATTTTGAAAAAAAACGTCTGTGCTTAACCGTGTTTCTGGATGTAACTCTCTGGCTTCTTGATCTACTATAATAAATCAAGGAAGAGTTTACCTATTAATATAATCCATCATTTTAATTTTATTTAGAAAACAGATGTTTTTAAGTCAAGTTAAACATTAGCTGCGTTCCAAACATTCTAGACTCCATATTATATACTACAGATATATCTGTTCCCGACAACTTTATAATTATTATCTTCGCTTATGGCGCAACCATACTATTTTCTCATAATAATCGACCCCAAGTAACAACAAACTTACAATATACACACACACACGTTTTAAATAGGTAAACACCTTGGCAAATCAAATCAAAATCAAACATGTATAACATTCACTCTTCGAAAAATGTCTCACTTTTAATGGAAATCGTAAACCTCACGAAAAAGGTGTTAAATATCTTACTAGAAGACACATAAAAACTAGAAGAACATAATGAGATACTATTATAAAGAAGATAGCCTGGTTCCTCAGACGGAAATCTCAACTTAGTTTAACCAAGAGTTACTACATATGGGATCCAATTTAGCGAATGTGCTAAGTCATTAAAAGTAGAAATACTACGTTTTCAAAGTAAAACAATTCGCGCAATGGTGAACGCCGAATATTATGTGAATAACAGCATATTAAACAATGATTTAAATCGTGGATTAAGGACGTAATTCTAGACTTCTGCAGTGAATTAGCAACAGTCTTATTAGATAGAGTAAACAAAGCGTGGTGATCCAACTAATGAATTTAGAATTTGGAGACTACCTTATGGTGTTACTTCCCACATGCCAAGTTAAACAAAGTTTCTACCTTAAATTATTTTGCTTAGTATTGTATTTTAGTGGGCAATAATGACAAAAATATTCTAAAATTTAAAAAGACCGATAAACAAACTTTAAAAATTTAGCGAAAACAAACTAAATGTACTTTCTTAATTAACTAGTAAGATGTAACACAACAAAATAAGGCAAAATTTTTACATACAAATTATGGTCATTAGTAAGGAAACACTAAATAAATGCACAGTTGAAAAAGTATTGAACTAACAAAGAGTGTAAGTGTTAAAATGTACATGTAAAAATGCAGTACTTAAAAGTAGTCCAAAGTGTATTTTTTAAACAATATCATAACACAAATTTTTATACGAAAATTTTCTGATTAACCACGATAATCTTACAACTTACCAACCATTTTCAAAAAATGCTGTACTGTGATTGAAACTAGTAAATGAGTGAATAGTTTGAGTTTGTCCTAAAAGCTTGTTTCAGTAGTCAGTATGAGAGATTTCCTGATTTAAAAACAAAATACACCCGAGATTTTACACTTTTAATTGATATAGATAAAGATTTACATAAATACACAATAAAAATAAAAACATATTTTTTGAGCAAATTAGTTAAAGTTAAGGTGATATTAATAGCAACACTGTCGCAGTTTCTACAAAAATATCAGTTAAAATAAGATCTAAAATAATCACCTGATAACATTTAGGCTAAGTAAGCTGCAGTTCTCAGGGCATGGAACAGAAATCAGGAAACTTCCCAAATATTGACTCAAACGAGAGGATGTTATGACTAAGGAAATACCAAAACTAGATGTTCTTTTCTTACATGGTGTGCAGTAACCAAAACTAACTTTGAAAATCTAAGGCCCAAACTATACCTTATCGAATGTACAGTTGCAAGAGGCTTCAAACTCTCAGAGTTCTAAAAATATTTTTAAAGAGATACACCCAATCATGTCACTCCATGGTCTGGCTTTGTGGTGCGTAACTGATAAACTTCGTCAGTTGATGGGCTACACTGGCATCCAACAAAACAATAACTATGACTCTGATTTTAAAAAATATGAAAAACAGTATGCCACTCAAAAAATTGTTGTAGCAATCAGTTATTTTAAAAAAGTTAATAATCAAACAAAAAAAGTAATTTATTTTAATTCAACTGAAAGAGTATTTTGTGCGTAAAGCAAATTCTATTGAGAAACGACGTTCCTAGCAACTTTAAACACAGAAAGGGTATTTAAAACTTATTTCTATAAGTTGAGTTTTACAAAGAATTGATTGCAAATAGCAGAACAGCACTAGGAAGAACTTTTATATTGGTGAAATGCTCTTTTAAATGTTGTTTGAACTTATAAAGTTTTAGCTTTCGGTGGACTGCCTTATTTAAAGTAATAATAAAATATTAGGCTCTATACGATATGATGTAGCATACTTGGTTGTGTAGAATTAATTAAAATTTAATTATCTTAGGGATAAACATGTAACAAAATTTGAAAATTAAGGAAGAGTTATTCTGTTATACTTATGAAGTACAACTGTCAGTGAATTCATTATACAGCGACCAATGTAAATACCTAGTATTATTCCACAGTTCTGGATTTAACAAACTAACTTTGTGGTACAATGTGTGCTACCTACGAGAACTCCTATTAAATACTTTTCGACGTTCATTTCTAGCTATGGCTACAGATGTGAAAAGATAGCGAATTCTGTAATATCGATCATAGATTTTGTAGGTCTTGATCTATATAGCTAAAGAAGCATTAAAAGTGCTAAAAAGATCTTTAGGCTAAAACAAAAGTACATTTTTTGGCCACTTACATCTCTTACACAGGCTACTCTTTACAACTTCTTTGACTATGCAACAGGAGAGAGCAACAAGTTCTCTCTTGATTAGAACAAATTTATAACTTTTTAGTTCTTCAACCAAAGATGGGATATCTTGCAGTTTTGCTTTAAAAGCGACTTGTTGTCTTTAAAAACTTTACTCATAACGTGATAGAGTACCGGTACATATGCCAGTCCAGAATGATATAAATCATATCAAGAAGTTCTTAATAGTCTGACAAACACACCAGTCATAATGATTACGTTGAAGGCACACAGTATGAAGCAAATGTTATATTGAAAAAATTAAAAGTCTTGAAATGTTCACTAATGGTGTGTTTCTGGAACATTGCTCTCGTAATGTATCGAGAAGTAAATGAGAGGCTCCAAGGAGAAAGTACAGGCACAACGAAGCTCATTACTCCACATAGTACTTTAGGAACTTCTATAAATATTCTTTAAAACAAAAACAAGTTTTCAAGGCCAAACAACAAAGAAAAATTGATGAGTGAAACTAGCGCGTACAAAACGGACATTACAAAAAAGGGAATGTCAAAAATTTCTTTTAGTGGAAACAAAATGTGGAAACGACGCAGTACGGATTTTAAAAATGAGTTAAAACAAAGAAGCACTATTCTGATACAAGCACTCTTTCAGAGTGTCGGGACGTTAATTGTGATGTGTATGCTTTATGTGTATGCTTATACATTATCACAAGGTTTTTGACCAAGTACAATTCTGGAAAAAAGTAGGCATAGACGAAAAGAACATAAGAATAATTACTAACCTATACTGGAATCAATCTGTGGAGATCAGAGTGGATGATCAAATCACAAATTTAATAAAAATACAGCGAGGAGTAACGTAAGCTACGTTCTATCCTCAGTATTATTTAATCTTTACTCGAAGGAGATATTTATAGAAGCGGTACAGGAGAATAATGACATTGGTATAGTAGACAATGATAGAACCAGTAATAATATAAGATAGGCAGACGGCACAGTAATTTTTGTGAATAATCTAACCGATCTCCAAACGATGTTAAATAAGATCGATCAAGTTATCAAGAAATATAAACTAAATTGTCACTAAATTGTCAAAAGACGAAATACATAATAATTAGCAAAAACGCTATGTCTCTTGGACACTTAAACGTTGACAATCAAAGAATAGAAAGAGTTACAAAATCTACCTAATGAGCACGATAGAATGAACAACTCTCTAGAAATAGCCAAAGCCAGAGCAGCATTTGTGAAATGAAAAACTTCTTCGGTAGTAGTCATGACACAGAACTAAAGGCAGGTTAGATTACTCAGGTGTTATGTCTTCTCTGTACTTTTGTACGAAATTGAGTCATGAGCCCTAACAGAGGCGGGAAGCAAAAGATTGGAAGCATTTGAAATGTGGACATACCGTTGCATGTTAAAGGTCTTATGGGTCGATCACGTAACTAACAAGAGAGTTCTGGAAGGACTGAAAAAGGAAAAAGAACTAATTGCTATATTAAAAAATCAGAAATTAGAATATATAAATCATGTAATGAGTACTCCCGAAGGATATGAAGTTTTACAACTGATATTACAAGGACAAATGATAGGAAAGAGAGGTCCAGGCAAGATTGAAAACCTAAGACAATGATATGCCAAGATAACGGCGGAACACTTTGGAACCGTGGTTAACAAAACGATAATAGCCATGATGATTCTCAAACATCTGGTACGGATAGGTACCACCATAAGAAGAAGGAGAAGAAGAAGAAGAAAACAAAGATGAAAATTACGAGTCTTTCGTGCTACAAACATACTGTGCTGCAGTTGATTCTCTGAAGCTCAACATATTATGCAAAAGAACATTTTGTGCAGAAATACAGATTTCGGATTTCTATGAAAAATTTCTCAGTTAGGAGATAATGGAATACGGCAGAGTAATCAGTTATTAGAAATGCATGCTTCTCATTTAGATAAAATATTCCTTAAAGAACGTGTGCATTTAGCAGGACCTTTAGGGATGAACAAAAATATTGATAAAGAAATTACAAATACCAAACCAAAAACACAATTAGAACCACAAAGGCCCCTAACATTATTAAAGTCATGGGACGTAGAGTCTAATTTTCCCAATACAGCCGTCGTTCTAAGAACTTTTCTAATTATGGCAGTTACTAAGTACACCGGAAAACTATCGCATTCAGCTCTTACGAGAGTGAAAAACTTTTTGAGATTAACGTTAACACAATAAAAAATAACTGATTTTACACTTTTATTTGTTGAGAATGAGTTTCTTTCTTTTCATGACATAGTCCAGAGATTTGCTAATTTTAAAAACCAAAAAATGTTTTTTATATAATAGTTTTTAGATGAAATGAAGATTTTTCTATTTTTCCTCATTGATGTGCGAATGTATGTAAACATTGCATTGAAGTGTATGTACGCAACGAAAATTGAAAAATCAAATAAATATTTTGTTTAAATAATCAACTTCCTTGTAATTTTTTATAACGTCCTACACACGCAAAAATTTGAAGAACGGTGGATGAAAACTTGTCACCCTAGGATACCAAAACCGCTAATTAAGCCCAGTCTAAAATATGAGTTAAAAGAAACATTACATGATATATTTGAAACCACTGATCCAGTACTGAATATCTAAAATAAAATCACCATGTTTTTATGACTAAAAAAAGCACGATGAGTTTGAATGGTAAACAAATAAGTTAACAATTGCGATAAAAGCACTTCGTGTTTCGATGTATTGTCTAATGCATTATTAAATTTTATCTCCTCTGTATATTGGTTAACACGTAGATTTTTTGCAAGGAAGCAACTTCTGCGTGAATATAATGCAAAAGCAGGTTATGACAGCGCAAGCTGCTAATTGCCAACAACCGTTTCGGCTTGTATTTCATTAAGTGGCAATTCAGGGTTCAGCGCGCTGGAAGAGAAAAATCCCGCCATGTTGCAGCGTTGGCAGACATGCATAAAATAAAACTGCTAAATTTCGCATTTAATTGGCCGAGATGCAGTTTATCGCCGGCAGTTGCTGCACCCAAATTTCTCGTTTTCATTTCAAATTTATGACGTCATAAAATTTAAATGAAATTAGCGAATGTCGCTGCGCCGGCAAGTATAAATTCTACTTACGCAGCTTAACGCCCTTCTTTTAAAAACGGGCCTTTGTCTGCAATAATTGCTTAACGGTAATTACAACGGTAAACGCCGCAGACACTCTGTCGGTATTTAGTCCGCGAAGCCGAGCCATCGCCCGTTGTAGGCTGGAAATTGCGGCGGAGGAAAGAACGACCTGCGCTTTTTTGGAAGCTTCGCTGTCTGCAACTAGCTGAAGACTTTTTGTTCTGGCCCGGGGTTTTATTTTAATTAGGAGAAAGCAAACAGCGGCGCAACCCTTCGGCCCTAGCCCGGACGATGCGTCGGGTGCGGCAGCTGGCGCTGCCACAATAACGGGCAATTAAATATATCCGTCAACATTAAAGCAAGATATCCCGGATATCGATGATTTATTGAGCAAGTGAGCCGTGCAATCGATATACACACAGGCGGGAGATTTAAATTAGTTTAGTTTAGTTTCGAGCACATGGCAGCACCGAGGATTTGGATTAATGAAGGGGCTTTTGCAGTATAAATTAGAAAGGTTACGAAATTGTAGCTTGGTTTAATTTGACGTATTACGTACGATTGAAGCATTAAGCCCTAGAGTGCTGATCTGCTTAATAAATAATAGTGGCGTAAGCTGTGCTAGCAGCTGCAGTGTATTTACCAAACGAAGAAGAAATTGGATCTAAATTCAGAAGTTGTGGACTTTAAGTAACTTAATTTACGTAAAAGCATACCAAGTAGAAAAATAAGAGAAGAGGCAAGACAAAAATACATAACATTCAGAGCCACCAGACTAGTCCATCGCTGTGGTAAATGCGGAATTTTTTAATAATTTTAACGCCAATGAAGATATTGCAACGAAATTTAAACAGAAATAAGTTCGTTTTAAACAACTGGAATATGTATTTTATGTGGCGTTTAATTTTTGTAACGAATATCTCGCTAGCATATCGTTTTCTTGACAGGTCTATCTGCCGCCCTATTTTGTACTTTGTCTAAGTGTAAAAATGTGTTTATATGCAAATATTGATTCGTTATCAATTATTGAAAATTGTAGTCGATAAAATCGTGCTAAGAACAACTTATAGAGAGGTTTGTAATTGATATTGACCAAGCAAGAGTACCATTTGGCCGTCATGAAACAAATTAGAAACCAGAATACTATGTAGGAGTTGTTTAGAAATATTTAAAAAATAATCTAAAATGCTATGAAAAAAGCGAAGCTTTGTATCTACCCTATTTAGTAAATAAACTACTTAAGTAAAAAGGTAGTATACTCTAAATAAAATTTAGACATTTTGGACTACAAGTGTTCTTGTTGGAGACGGAGTTTCATCTGTTGTGATGAGTTATTTCCTAAAATGTTCGAATTTGGGTAACTGGAAATGTCTATAACATTTGCGAAAAACCTATACAGTGCGATTTTAAATAGATGCAACAAACTTTAAAGGCTGATTTTTGCGTTATTTTGATCATAAAAGTTCATATGAATAAATGTCCAAAATGACTTTTTTTTAAATTATAGAAAGTTTTGTAATAAATTAAGAATTGGTATATTACAACTTATACCATCCAATATCATAGTTAAGTCACCAAAACAATGATTTAAAAGTAAAACTATTTTTTGGCATTTCAATTCTATTGTCCTCAAAGCATTGGTTCATTAAAGTTTATTACCAGCTTCTGTTCTTCAAAATCAATTACACAAATGCTGAGATGTGCGATATGCATTTTGTTTACGGCCTTGCCAATGGCAATTTACGTGCAGTTATACGTATTTATAAAGAACAATACCTGAACAACGTAATCCCGCATCATTCCATATTTGACTGTCTTTATCAACTTCTTGGTAAAATGAGAATTTTTAGTTAGAACTCTACAAGTTGAAGAAATGGTGCTAAATGAAATCGAGGAATATCCTACTACAAGCACTATAAAAATTGTCCTTGCCTTGAAAATATGTCAGCCCACAGTTTAAAGGAAATTAAATAGACAAGGGTTGTAATGCCTACCACATTCTACGAGTACAGGCACTTTTGTCGACCGATTTCTCGTGGGGACTGACTTTGTGTCAATGGATGCAACATAAAATCGCACAATCATCAGTTTTTAGGCAAATACTCTACACCGACGAGACTACTTTCTCTAAAACCGCTATTATTATTTTACATAATAATCACATAAGGACCGAAGAAAACCCGCACGAAGCGTTAGTTGTACGTCACCAACACCCATTTTCAGCAAATGTGTGGGCCGGAAATGTTGGAAGATCACTTGATAGGTCCACATTTTTTGCCGATGAGGTTAAATGAAGAATTTTTTAAAGAAGACCTGCCACTTCTGTTACAAGAAGTGCCATGTTAATTAAGATTACAAATCTATTTTATGCACGATGGTGCTCCGGCACATTTCAGTTTAGTTGCTAGTGGATTTTTGGAAGGTGCATATCCAAATAGGTGGATAGCGCGAGGAGGTCCACAACCGTGGTCAGACTTAAATTCTCTAGATTTTTTTCTAGGGTCACCTTAAATCACTAGTTTATGCGACTCCCATTGAAAATGTTGAGGAACTCAGTAATCTCATTATTGCGTTATTTGAGATGCTTTCAAACAATCCCGGTATTTATAAACGTGTTGCTATTCAGTACGACGGTTGTCCTCCGTTCTACCTAGAGAAGATTCTTATCTGATATAAGATGTCCCATATTAGATGCATACATAAAAGTCGATTGACATGAGGACCTTTTTATTCGACAATACTAGCAGGGAGGAGTAATATTCGATACATAGCACGCCAGTGTGATTTATTTCCAACAATTGTGTTATTTCTAAAAGACTTTGGCGAACGAGTTAGCCTGACTTTCATTTAAATATCTGGAGGCACTTTAAAAAAAAGTTTGTCACGATAAATAAATTGGCAAGTACTTCCGAAATACAATGCGTCGAGTAGGATTCTGCCTGGATGCAAACGTTAGTTACTTCTAGCATACGCTGTTATGTCATTATATTCTTAATAATTTTTTTAAATTAACTCCTTTAAGCTTACAATCTCTCCGATGGACAATAAGTGATTAATATGTAGAGAGTGACAGATTACATTAAAGACATGCAGGAGATAACCTCCAGCGAAGTTACTCCTTCAAAAATATCTTAAGTAAGACAATATGGACTATAGTTCTGGCACTGTACGTTTCACTAAACCGTTTGATTTCGTCTTTAATAGATGACACTTGTAAATCGTTTGCAATTGTTGTGTTAGGAACAGGGGCATCAACTATTGTTCGTAAGATTTCATTCTGAAACCGTTGTAAGATTGCCAGATTAGAGTTACTTGCACAACTCCACAGTTGCATTCCATACGTCCAGATAGGTTTGAGGATTACCCTGTAGAGTAACAATTTATTGTCCATGGTTAACTGCGACATTCTACCGATCAGCCAATACATTTGTCTAAATTTCAGGCCAAGTTGCTTTCGTTTCGTGAAAATATGTTTTTTCTACGTTAGGCGTCTGTCCAAATGCATACCCAAATATTTTATGTCATCTGCCTGGTTCAACAGATGACCGTTTAGCACTACCGGAGGACACGTGTCTCTATTTAGAGTGTATGTCACGTGTACTGATTTATGTTCATTAGCTTGGATTTTCCAGTTAGTGAGCCAAGTTTGTATGAGGTTTAAGTGGTCCTGGAGATGTTGGGATGCGATTGTTGGGTCAGAGTGTACTGCTAGTACTGCGGTATCGTCCGCATACGTAGCAACTACAGTACCGTTACTCGTTGGAAGGTCAGCCGTATATATCGTGTATAAGACAGGTCCCAAGACACTACCCTGTGGCACGCCTGACTGGATTGGATAATAGTTCTCTGTGTTCGTCTTGATACTTTACGAAAAAGTGTCTGTGGGTTAGATATGATTGTAGTACAATCACAAAGCTGGATGGGGGACATGCTTTAAGTTTGTATATAAGACCTTCGTGCCAGAATTTGTCAAAAGCCTGGCTAATATCTAGAAACGCCGAAGAGCAGTACATTTGAGCTTCAAATGTAGTGTTTATTATATTAACAAGCCTATGTATTTGCTCAATAGTATCGTGGTGACTTCTAAACCCGAACTGGTAATCAGGAATAAGGCTGTTTTTATCTAAAATTGGTTTTAATCGTTTTAAGAAGAGTTTTCCGAAAACTTTTGAAGTGGCTGGCAATAAGCTTATTGGGCGATAGGACGCCGGTTCTTTGGGATTCTTGCCAGGTTTTGGCAACATTATGATTTGTGCCACTTTCCATGTAGTGGGGAAGTAACCAAGTAACAGTACTGCGTTGAATATTTGCTGTATGGCTTTGTACACTTTAGTTGTGAGTTATTGTAGTACCTTTCCGGTAATCAAGTCAAAGCCCGGAGCTTTGCTGGGGTTTGTATGCCTGAATGTATCTTGAATTTCAGAAACTGAAATTTTATCTATTGGGAGATCCAGTTAATAAGGCGCAGTAAGAAATTCTCTAACTGTAATTTCATTCTCTATTGCAGCTATTTCATGCGGTTTAAACACAGTGGCTAAATGGCTAGCAAATGTTGCGGCATTTTCTTTGGCACTTCTAGCCCATTGATTATTTAGATCTAAGAGCGGTGGGGTGGATGTTTTTGGCTTTTTCAGATTTTTGGTTATTTTCCAGAGCGAGTAATCTGGAGCTTCTGTAGCTGTTAGATTACTGAGGTAATCGCTGATAGCTTTATTTTTAATTTGTAGTAATACATTTTTCAGGTCCTTTGCTGCGTTATTATAGTTTTTCTTATCGTCTTCGCTTCTTGTGAGTTGCCATCTTTTCCTAAGTTTTCTTCTTTCACGAATTTTTTCTTTTAATATAATTTGGATTTTTTCTTTAACAGTAGAATTTTGCGTTTTATCTGCTGGGGCATGACTTTGTTGCCGTACCTTTCTGGCTTTTCTTTTCAATAAAATTAGTTTTTTAGTTTCAAACGGTATATTATCAACGGTTCTTTGTGAGTATAAATTTGGTGTAGCTTGTTTGGCAGCTTGTTGTATAGTTGAGATTAACTTGTTGACTCCTTCTTCTAGTTCAATAGGTGTTTTTTATCTTGTTTTCAAATTAATTTTTGCTGATATCTCGTTCCTATATATATCCCAGTTTGTTTTTGTTGTTTACAATTTGACCGTTGAAGTAACCGTCGCTATGATAGGTGTGTGGTCGGAAGTTAAGTCGTAATTGGGTACTACTTGTGTGTAAAGTGTCAAAATGCCGCTAGTCACAAAAAATCGAGGAGATCTGGAACTTTGTTCGGATCAGTAGGCCAATATGAGGGGGTTCCGGTTGATAAAAATGAATAGTTCTTGTTATTCAGTACCTTTAATAGTTCTCTTCCTTTGGTTGTAGTAGTTCTGGAACCCCATAAGGTGTTTTTACTATTAAAGTCTCCTCCTGCTATGAATGTATGACCTAGTGTACCAAAAAAACTCTTGGAAGTGTTCTTCTTTCAGGTTATGGCGAGGAGGACAGTATACTACGGTGAGTGTTAGATCGTATGGAGGTAATTGTATTTTAATGCTAGTTGCTTGTAGATAGGATTTTTCAAATTTTTGGAGTTCATAGTGGCTAATTGATGATTTGATTGCCGTTCCAGTATGGGCAGAGTTATCAGGATATATCGTATGGTAGAGATGGTAGTGGGGCATTTTAAAATATGTTCTAGTGGTGAAGTGTGTTTCACTGATAAGTAGTACATCTATTAGATATTGTTGGAGGAATATTTCTAATTCTTCTTTGCGTTGAGCTAGCCTATTGGCGTTCCACAAAGCAATTCTAAGAAATTTAGCCATTACTTAATCTTATTAATTAGCATTGTAAGCATGTTCATTACCATGCAAACATGCTTTTAAATTCTTCTAAGAATTTATTTAGGACGGTATTGGGACTTTCATTTTCTGATAATAAAGCGTCTTGACTTTTTGTAACTTGTGCGTATGTCGGTCTCTGGCCAGAAAAATGGGGTTCGACATGTAATTGTTTTTGTGCCGATGATTGGGGAAAAGCCTGCTTTGTTTGGTAGTTGCTAGTTTTGTATAGGTTATGATAATATTCACAACCTCTATAATTTGCTGGGTGTGACCCACCGCACAAGGCATATTTTGCTGGAGTGTCTTTGGTTTTACTACAACTTGTAGTATTATGAGGACCTCCACATTTTACGCATACATACGCTCTGTTGCAGTATGTCTTGGTGTGACCGTACAACTGACATCTCGTACATCGAGGAATGTTCTTACCTTTTCTTGGTGGTTCAATTAGCACCAGATGGTTTTGTAGATTTTGTATTTTAAAACTTTCTTATTATTTCCAGCCGGTTCCAAATCTATGAAAAACATGTTTAGGGGTTCCTTAGTTTGTCTGTATTTGACATTCCTAATATTTCTTACTTTATGTCCTTTATTATTCCTTAATTTCTTCTTTATTTACCGTATAATGTATGTGTTTTAAGATTACTCTGTACGCTCTTTTTTCTTTTGGTTGATATGTGTGGTAAGCCAGCGAGGTCCCGTGGTTGAGGGTCGGGCTGCGATGCTGACGGACCCGGGTTCAATTCCCGGTGCTCTCTGATGCCTGGCGGGTGGCCTACTCAGTCACTAAAAATAATTGAGTACCTGCGTTCACTCGAACAAGGGGTAATAATGGCGGTCGTCTTAGGCGCGGTGCTTGCCACACCGCCCCGCACCAGAGATGTTGCGCAACGACCGGGCAGAGAGAGCGAACGTATGAGAGCCTTAACCTCTCAGTTCGCAGGCCGTGCTCCAACGCGGGGGGTAGAGCCTTACCATTATTACCATTATATGATATGTGTGGTATACTATATTATGTGTTTTTAAAATTCTACTAATTTTCTATACGTGTTTGGATTGATTGCATTGATTTTTACAGTATTGTTGGCCATGCATTTTGTGTCGTATTGTTCATCTTCTACTTTTAAAAATTAATTACTCCATTTATAAATATTGGTGGGGGTTTAGGAGTTTTCTGATTGGTGTTATTTTCTTTATTAGCGTGCATTGTCTCATCTTCGCTAGTGTTGTTGAGAGAACTGTATCTGTTATCTAAATTAATTCCTTCTGTTGCGTTTTTGTCAATAAAAATGTTTCTTCTTTTTACACTTTTAACCACTTACGATGGATTCTCTTTATTACACGTAATATTCTCCGTTTCTTCATCACTTGTTGTAACCATACGTAAGATTTGACATGAGCTGTGTGGTTGCTGTATTGTTTGTTTATATTGTTCTTGATTTTGGGGAAATGCAAATGTGTAATGATTATTTGTTGACTGGCCTGGGTATTTCTGCGACTAATGCATTGATGGATGGATTTGCATTTGTGACGGCGGGATAGGAGTCGTTTGTAACTGAGACATTTGTGGTTGATATACTGGCATTTGCGAAAATTGTTGCATATTTTGTAACAAATCATCCTGTATAAAGTTTGATGGTTGCACATTGTTTACTTGTCCGATACCGTTCCCCGAAGGAAACATTTTTTATTATCCCTTTTTAAAACAGATTGTTTATCACCGTTTGCACTATCATGCATTGACTCTAAAGAGTGATTAAAATATTTAACGAATATGATAAAAATATCAGCAAAAATCATGAAGCAATTATAATGGCTGCAACAAGTGGTAAAAATTATTTCTCATAAACTGATTTCAGACGAAAGTACTCTACTTAATAATTAATATCCCCTCTCTTTCTTCCATTTTAGTAAATTCACAAATAGTAGAAATATTTTAATTACCAGGAATTGATCGAATTACTGCTGCATACGATAGCGATGTGCTAAGTTACCATTACCGATTTTATATTGATGCACGATGGTCAGTGACGTATAGGACGTAGATGATTTTGATGATCAATATTAATACGTTAAGTTATTAGAAGAGAAGTTTAATGAAAATGACTTTATAACTCTACTGATAATAATATTTAAAAGTTTAAAAAAAGTTAAACTGCGCTGCAACTGCTATTTTGTTTGGTAAAAAAAAATTGTAAATGTACTTAATAATTATATCGATTGGTAAAATGTTCTTAGAATAAATAATTCCCTATTAACAAATAAGAAATTATGTGTATTAGGAAGTAATTTACACATTTATTATGCATAGTTCCAAGAAATAAAAATCTTGAAATCACTAAATTTTGTTGGTCGGCCATGTCGTTTCACTAAGACTGCCGCCAACATTATTGATTTGCTAAAATTACATGTGCCATGGAATAGATAGTTTTTTGCAAAATAAAGAATTATTTATTCGCCTGAAAAGTGAGAATTCTTCAGATGTAGAATCCTGGGCTTTAGTAAAGTATGCATTTATAACATACACACACCCGCGCTCGCTTAAGTAGCTAGGACATACTAGTTATCCGCAAGTTTAGCTTGAAGAAATTAAGGATTCATCGAAAGTAAGCTTTCTTTCTTTTATGTCATTGTTTATTATATTATAGTTAAATTTATGAATAGTTGATATAAACAGGTTATTAACTTTGATTATAAATTTATATACCACACAAATTTTAAATATAATAAAAGCAACTTCAGTAATATCATACAAAGTCCCATCTTTTTAAGTACATTTTTGAAAGTTCCTGTTAGTAGTGATTAACACCATCTTAGACAGTGTTGCTAATAACACACGAAAATTGTATTGTAAATTTGATAATAAAAAATCTGGTGTGAACATCACACGACTTTCTTTATCCTAGTATTTGGGTAATCTTGGCAAAAATCCTGGACTTCAATTTTTTTTCGAGTTTCTCTTTTACCAACTTTTACTTTAAATTCATGTTTATCTCGTGATAACAAATCATTTTTATTCTCATGAATTTTTTGTATCTTCAACCGTTTAGATTCGCGACCGTTTTGCGACCGATTTTGCGACGAAACGGCTCGGCCGATTTTTACGCACCGCATCCCCTACCTACAAGTAACTTGCATACCAAATATCAAGTTTCTAGCTCTTACGGTTGTCGAGATATCCTGTTTACTGACAGACCGATAGACACACACACACACACACACGAACCAATGGCCCAAACCAACTTTTTTGGCGTCCTGAGGCTATAATTCGTCCAGAAATGTGAAAAACTGGGTAGGTCAAATTTCCGCCGATTACATTACTTTCCTTATTATAGGATAAGGAAAGTAAAAAGAAAAAGGAGATTTATTTACTACTAATAAAGGATCAATAATAGAATCTCACATAATTTTGTAACCCAAAAAGGAGAGAATTGTAAATGCTTTGTTTTAGGGTTTATGGATAATGGGTAGTGTTTTATAGTGTAACAAAATTTGGTAAAATTTTATGGTTGTGGTACCGAACAACAAATGTAACTCGACATGATTTTAATTAGACAACAACGAAAAGACGAAAGAGTTTATTCAACTTTTGATTAATAATTTGAATGCAATGGTACATACGATATATTAATTAGTAGAATAAAATAATTAAAAAAATATCAGAATTACATTTTTGAATACAAGGAAAATTGTGAGCTACAAGTGAACAACATGTTTATACCAAAACTGACAATTGTATTCTAAAATTACAATTCTAATTTATTTAAAGACGTAGACAAATTGATTAATTTTAAATTTGACACTAACGACATGGTTCTGATAATATTTTTTCTTGGAAGTGTTATTTAACTTTTATTCGTCGGATTTACCTGGTTTTGTAGAAGCATTATATACACATATAGTTACACAATTTTGTTTGTGCCTTAGTCATGGTGATTAAAACTATCAAAGACTTAAAGCAACAACGTGTTTTTATCTAAATTCTTATATTTTACCATTTCTATTTCTAAATAGTTTTTATCTGTTTACATTTTATTATTATATTTATTTATCGTTAAAAGGATATATTACATGAAACAGGTGCTGTGCTGCAGTACAAGATTACATTTTTAAATCGCCTTGAGTTTTATGTTTCTTGCAAGAAGATATACCTTTTGTCAATCTCTTAGCTGTGTAAAACTTAGAATAATATTAAAATTCCTGACAGTGATTTTAGGAAATTGAAATGCTAACCAATTTTTAGATAATAAACTATATTCGATTTCTTGGATTATACTAAATGGCATGCGAATACTTACAAGGAATATTGCGATAACATTTTCATTAAATAATAAATAATTCAAAAAGTAAGAAATTTTGTTAAACAGCAACAAATGCAACAGAGAGAACAGTGTAACAAAAATAAGCATTCAATGTCAACAATTTTAACGGTAACAAAAACTATAAAAATTAATTTTCAAGGGAGTACCATACGTAAATATTTTGTCAATTCAGATGATAATTTTAAAAATAGTAAAGTTAGAATTATGGATTATTCAAAAACCTCAAAGGCAAAAAGAACAAATACATATCAATCATATTTTTTTTAATATTTATATCTCATGAACAAACTGATTCAAATAAAACGAATATTCCTTTTAATAAAAAAGTGCTTAGTACTCACTATCCATGTATATATTATACGTCAAAAAATAAAAATTCAACCACAAATTTGCTGCCGATAGATATTGATAAAATAATATAAGTTACTGTTGTGTATATATATAAAAATGAAGTAGTTTTTGATATTATATTATATTTTATATCTTAATTCAATTAGAACATATAGTCTTACAAATTTTTTATGACATGTGAATGGTCCATCAAGTGAATTGCAAAAATAACTAAAATTGTTACATAAAATCTAAAGAAAAATAAAATAATAGAATTAGTAATTAGCATGTTAAACCCGATAAATTTACGAATATTTTAGTAACAAGTTTGTGATATAGGAGGAGTGTCTAAAAACTATCAAGAGACACTTAGAAAAGCGTCAGGGTAAACCCACTGCGGGAAATCAGTAAGAGGTAAGGTCACAGTGCAATGGAGCAATGAGTGATTATCAAGCTCTGCTGCCAATTAGAGAAAAAGGCGACAGAGATGCATGAAATATTGATTTCTACAGGACGGAAGCTGTAAAAAGATAACGTGTCTAAGGGTGGTTCAAAAGCTCTCACGACGAGAAGAAAATGACTGGCAATAAGTCACATTCGGCTCTTTTGTTGACAATTAGAACCTCATACGTGATCTAGCGAGTAAGAAAAAAAGCTGATACGCAATCGGTAACTGACTACGACTGATGAGGGAGAAATTGGGTATTAAGAAAGAACATTGTCTGTAAATATTTGGGAAGATCTATTCTCAATTTGTGCCACTCAAGCTGATGAACAAGTTACAGCTCAAAATATTTATAAATACTCAGATTATATTTACAATATGTTGGATAGTGCTGCGTCTTACACCAACACACGTGTGTGTTAGCGATAAAATACTGATGCAACGAGTCTAAATGAGCAAATATAGAGTGGTAAACGAAAAACAAACATATGTCAATGTAACTCCCAACATGGGTGGTGTAATTAAATCAAATTGAGCAAGTGCATCAGACGACACTACATCACCCATTTATAGTTTCAACTTAAGTCTTAAAAATCTGTTTAGGTACTTTAAAGCTGGCCTATAAAGTCAGCGTTTTGGAAGCAACAATCAAGAAAAGGATTACGTGTACAAATGAATTTAGAACCCACTTTTTGCGAAAGTGGCACTAGAAAGTTGTTCGTTCGCTAAATTAAATGCATCGAAAGAGAGGGGAGAGGTATGTAAAAACAGCTTTTTGCGTCACATCACAACAAACATTTTTGTTAATTATATCATATAATTATTATAAATGAAGTCATTTAGGATAGATAAAATAATATAAAAATATATGTGAGATAAAGAACTAACTTTGAGAAAGATAGAAATCTTTTGTTCTCTTGTAACTTCAATAACGCGAAAAAATTTACTTTCTTTATAGTAGCAATTTTTAAAATAATCAAATTCTGATAATAAAAGTTAGGGACGCTGAAGTACTTTAACATTTTTTAAACCATGACTCTTAATGTATCTATTTCATTATTTCTTAACTTGCTATTATTATTAAAGGTACAATTATAATACAAAATTTGTTTTTACAATTTATGGGAGGCGATTCTTAATCTGCAGTCTAAATTTTGTATGTAGTGTATCATTTATTGTTATCTCAGCATATGGAGGCTTTCCAATACACATATCATTGTGGTAAAACGTTCTAAAACTCAACTTTGACTGTATTTTATAGGTCGTATAACATGTGCTATTAAAATGTAGACAAAAGTAATAACATTTTTTCTGGATTAAGAACATACATCAAAAAAGTTAAAGCATACTTGTCAAAGCGTACAAGGAAAACACAATATTCATTTAATGTCAGTCATAAAAAATTAGTTGCTTTAATATCTCCACACACTTAGTCTTAGGATTTATCAATTTCTCTGTAAATTAATGTCATATTTGAAAATCTTAAACGCCGACTCTACATTCAATTAACAAGGGAGGAACACAATTGTAGGTAGTTGCGCAGAGGACTGGGCTGGGTACTCACCAATAACGGTAAGATTGTACCGGAAACTGCGGGTTTGGACATTACGGAAGTCCACTCGGCAGCGGTAAACGCCCTCGTCGTGGCGCCGGATGTCGTCGATGACGAGCTGCGCTGGCTCGGACATTGTGCGGAAGTACGCCCTGGATCCAAACACTTCCGGCGCCGACCAGTGGCGAGCCTGCGATAGGGGCTTTCCTCGGACGTCGAAGCTGCAAGAATGCTTGGCATTAGGTGACGGTTATCGGTTTGTACAACTGGTATCTTAACAATAGGTCATTCCCAGACAGATTTATGGAGAATGCACATCAATACTCCCATAAAGATGCTACCCAAAGAAAAACTAAAATAGAGTCGCTTAAAATAAATTACTTGAATTGCTTGCAATATATTTAGAGCTTGGGATGTTAGAAGCCGTTTTTAAGGATTCCAAAATGCAGTATAAACAGAGTAAATGTATCCTGTTATAACACTAATAGCACATTTTCCAATTTTGCAAATCACATTCTTTGAATATATATTTTTACAACAAAAATTGTAAATTTACTAGTAGTTAATTTTTAACGAAACGCTTTGAACATGTCTAAATCCATTATAAAAAGCGAAGAACTTAAACTGCGTTAGGATTTTATACATTAGAATATAAAATAAAATTTTTTAAAAGATATTCAATGGCGTTGACGAGGCTAAAATATACAGTAAATTTAATACAAACACAAAATTATAAAATAAATAACGAACTATGACATACGAATTAAGAAGCAAATAAATAACTAAACTTTAAAAATAAAAAAAATGGTAATGAAAAAAACACAATACATTGATCATTTTGAATCGGATTTACTAACTTTGATTACTGCTGCTAATTTGTCTGACAAAGAATTCATTATAAACCCAAACAAGTGCTGATTCTTCGATGCAGCTACGCTTTGACGTCGACCACCAGCTTATTCAAATTGTTAGTTGATGTATCAATCCGTAAGGAACTCGGTAGAGGAATAAGTTAGATGAAAGAATAAATCCCATTTCTTTTTGGCGATGGATTCAACCATATGATATGAGGGGGGAGTCATAGCCTTTTGGATTTACATGGCGATGTAAAAGAGAATAAGTTGGGCCTGATAATTTTTATATCGACGCTTTCCAGGGGTTCACCGTTAGACGGCTCTCTCTGTAGGCCATTCTATTCCGCGATTACTTACACCATTTATACTACAGGGTTGCGTATCGCATACGCTTCAGGGCCACTGATACTGTAACTCACAAGAATGAGGTTATTTTTGTTCCCCTTAAGCTTTTTGGAGTGAGTAATTCTAGATAGGTAACTGCCTCTCAATAAAGAAACATGTGGTTAGTAAATTGGGTCCTTTCCTTACATCTTTACAGTTCATATGATAAATCTATTTTCTAACTTTCTGCAACATTTTATTATTTCCTAAGTGTCAATATGATGTCCCATCATGCAGGTGTCTTAGGACTCCCAATATTTGCTCTATTCGCACTAATAACGCCAACTTGAGTTCAACACCATTAATGTTCTTTAAGTTTCTTTCCAAAACTTTTTAACTTTTTCCATCCTACAGCTTACCGTTTTTATCCATAACCACTTTTAATTCCAAGTTAAGTTGCTGTTATTACTGCAGCTTCCGCTGATTTTCAAAATAACAAATAGCTTTCAGCAACTCACACATCTTTTTTTTAGTTACAAATAAACATAACTCGACTTACATTTCTTTTTGTTTTTATTCAACATTCAAAATGTTTTGATGTGTTTACCTTTAGTTGTTGCCTCAAAAGGTTAAAATATTCTTTTATATTTGCATTAACTTTTCTTCAAAATCTTTGGAATATCTTATCGCTATAATTTTTATTTCTTTCTTAAATTTTAAGTGTTCTTACAAATTTATCTCCATTTATTGTCATTGTTTTTCCAATATTTTACAAAACTTCTGAATTATTCTTTTTTATTTAATTTTTATTTTTGTAATTTCTCTTTAAGTTCTTCGATTAAATTTCTGAAGCATTCTTTTATATGTGCCATAAATATTTATTGAAAAATGTAGGACGTTCTTGAAATTTTTCTATTAAGTTCTTGGTTTTAAGTTTCGTCCATATTAAGTTTTAGTTTGCTTCTCGTGTCTAATACTTCGCTTAAGGTTTGGGACTGTTCTTTGGTGTTCATTGTTAATTATTTCATAGCTTTGAAATGATATTCTTATTCTTCTATTAAGTTCTATATTAACGCATCTGAATCTGTTGTATTGAGCAGATTCATACCTCCCTCATACAGAATTTGTCACAGTGTTTGCAATAGCACGGTTTTCTTTCTTGTCTTCTCTAAATATCAGCCTGTTAATTCATTTTTGATTCTGCTACTTTTAGTTTAACTTGCTTTGGCGTGATTAATTATTTAAATAACTCTTTTACTTCTGATAAATTTCATATTTAAGACCAACTGCAACAAAAAGTATTTATGGGCTTTGTTATTTATTATTTCTTGACAATATTTTAACAATATTATTTATCTATTCAGAAAGTTAACAATTAATTAATTAATACCCAAACACTATTTATTCCCATTGACTGCCAACACTGAAAGCCTCGCGGCTTCGTATTGGCTCGCTGAGTAGGACTCTAGGGTCTCTACGTTATAATATCCCGGAGGGCCGACTTTTAAAGTCAACTGTCACAATTTAGTTTAAACAAAGAGTTAGAGCGCTCCACTATTTTATTTTATTTTATACAAGTATCACAATCTTATAAGTCTGTGTTTTCAATTTACATATTTGCCAATTTTGTACTTATTTCTAACTATGCTTCTTTGCATTTCAATTTTACATTAGTTTTGCAAAATATTTTCTAATAATACTAGTATTATAAATTTTTGTCAATAATAACTTTAATTCGCATAATAAAATTGCTATTTCGTTGATTGTGCAATGTATAAATATATAATGTGTAAATGTGTGACTAAGAACTTCATTTCAAAACTTTCCAGTCAACATTTCGGCTGTTTACTATCCTCCAAGGCACAATTTAACTCAATATCTTTTACATTCGTTTTTCGAAACTCTAGGTCAGAAATTTACAGCAGGCGGGGATTTTAATGCCAAGCACACGCACTAGGGGTCGCGCTTAACAACAACCAAAATCAAAGTGCTATTTACACTCATTACAAATAACAATTATAAAACCGCAGCAAATTGTAGTCCAACCTATGGGCTGTCTGACCCAAACAAAATCTCAGACTTGCTAGACTTTCTTATTACAATTAGACCTTCATCAAACTATATGGATGTCATTCCCAATTATAATCTATTGTCTGACCACTCGCCTATAATAGCCACCATTAACACTTCTGTTATTAACAAAATACTTGGTCCTACTCTCATTAATAAGAAAAATAACTGGAGCAGTTCTAAAGATTAGATCGAACAACATCTCAATAGAAACATCAGCCCAAATATAGAAGAAATAGAAGCTGCAACAAACCATTTTATAACTACAGTACAGGAAGCGGGTTGGAGTTCCACACTACAACCAACAAATATAAAAATGAATAGTACTAATATATCAACTAAAATCATAACAACAGTAAAAAAAGACGAGTAAAAGGCAGGTGACAACGCACTTATAGCGTTGAAGGCAAAAGAAGGTTAAATAATTTGCTTAAACATAAAGTCTGTTAAGAATAAAACTTTTAAAACCTATTTACTGTCATTAAACTCTCATAATTTAATTTGGAAAGCTAGCAAGAGCATCAAACAGCCAAAAATCCATATTCTATTAATATGAGACCAAGGGTTAATAACAGACAAAAAGCAGAAGCACTTGCAGGCCACATAGCTGGAGTTTTTTAATCAAATTGGATTGGAATATAAAAGAAAAACTACAATCACCACTACAAGTATCTCCTCTAATAAGTAAGATTACAGTCAACGAAACAGAGAACGAGATCGGGTGAAAGATAGAAAAGCACTAGGTGAAAACCTAATAACAACAAATACACTTAAACAACTGCATGAACACGGAATAAAATTTATACAAATTTTATTTAATGGGATTTTGAGACTTAGGTTCTAGTTGTTGCAGTTCAAATTTTAAAACCCGGAAAACCCTCCAACGAAGTTAATTTCTACCATCCTATTGGCCTACTTTCTATAACATTACAGCTGCTTAAGAAATTATTCCTGAGGCGTATTAATAAAAACCCAATGCAAGAAGCATGACTGTCTAATCATCAATTTGGATTTAGGCAGCAACACTCAACTATCTAACAATGCTACCATCTAACAAACATCATGCAAACTATACTACAAAGTAAAACATTTTGCACTGCTGCTTTCCTAGACGTAATACAGGCATTTGATCGGGTATGGCATAGAGGTTTACAATATGAAATTAAGAAAACCTTTCCTTCTGACTACTACCTTCTATTACGATTATATCTTACACACAGAACCTTTCAAACAAGGATCGGTTAAGAGATTTCCCAAATAAAAGAAATAAGTGCACTAGTACTGGAGAAGAGTATCATGGGACCTATATTATACCTATTATTTACCTCTGACCTACCCACAACAAGGCTATACTCGCGTGTAACGAAAATCTGGTAGCAGTGTCAGCTGCATTATAAACTCTTCTTAAAAAAATTAATCAATGGTTACATTCACAGCAAAACATCAAGAATACCCAGCCACCATTCTTAATAGTACTATCCTCCCCCAGATTACTGAAGTCAAGTCATTATCATCACCCAGCCTCTCTTGTCCACTGCTGGACATAAGCCGCCTCAGAGGGTGTTTGGTATTAAAACGCCACGCTTGACAGGCGTGTTAGCGAGTTGAATAGGAAAAGTAAAAAAGGGGTGAAGGAGAGATGGTATATTTATGTGTTTGTTGGGATTTCAGGTTAGGACATGATTTCTCCCGGTATTTAAGGATGGCGGTTAGTCATGGCTCGCATAAGACCGGGGCGCATCCCTGAAGTAGACTCGACTCTGTCGGGATCGCGGAGTGCGTCTACCTGCTACCTATACTGAAGTCAAGTAACTGGAATTATATATTAATAGAAAATTGACATGGAAGAGCCATATTAACAAAAAACGGAAGCATTTATAGCATGTACAACAAAAAACAATTTTTATTGTTTATTATTGCTAGATAACTTGAAATCCAAGTTTTCTACATAACTCGTTGGTGATGACTTTCATATTTCTTTGTGTTTTCTTTGGGTGAGGAATTAATACAAACCACAATAGTCCAAAGGGTTGTCTATTAAATTATCTTTTGCTTACTAAGGTCATTTCATCATAGTAATGTTCTATGCAGGAGAGTTTAGATGTTTTAAATTTTAGTTTTGCAATATTCATGAGCCGCTGAAATCAGAAAGCTCATTCTTGATAAGAATCTTTTCTGTATAGACTCAATATATATTGGACTTCCAGTGTCCCTTTAAACATATATGTATCAAAAGCATTTATATTAATGTAACTCAACAAATGCATTTTTACAGCATATTTCAGTCCGCTGGATGGTGCTATGGTTCCATGTGGGCCACGCTAAGAGAAATAATTCAGTTCTGCTTTCTGATGTCTCACTACAACCTGTGCGTCTTTTGCACAGTTAGTTAATTTTTATTTTTTAGTTTCTTATATATAAATATTTTTACATTTTACATGGTAGACCTAAGAATTTTTGTAATTTAACCCACATTATATTTTGTTAAATTTTAAATCCTACAAAGTTACTTTTAAATGAGGCATAAACAGAATAAGCAAGGATTAATCAGCATTGTTTATTTACAAACTGTGTTATATATTAAAAAAAAATTAATTATTTTTATCTGCATAATACATCTTATAGTAAGAAATTTCTAATATTAACATAAATATATATTGGCATAAACAGATCATCAACTGCTACAGGAAAATTATAAATATTATCATCTATTGGTCTTTTGTGACATTATACATAGAATTGCAATAATTACCATTATTGACGCTGTAATTCACTATCCTCATTGGTATTGCAATTATAAATCACTGAAGGTAGCCTGTATTGCTACTCGCTCTTCTAGTGCTTAAAGCGTGCATGGATTTCTCGGAATTCTTGTAATTTTCCAACATTTAGTTTTTTTGAGAACGTTCTTCGCGTAGCGTGTGTTACAAAAGGTGCCGCTTTAGTATCCAGGTATAGCGGTTTAAATAGTTTGTAATCTGCAGTTATAGCCATGTGATATGTATAAGTAACTTCTAAATAAGTTCTAATATTGAGTACACTTTTGTGGAATCTGAACAATAAGAAATGTTTTTTTTTAGTAGCGTAAGATAGGTTTGTCTTTGCAGATTTAGAAGAAACCAAACCACTTCTTCAAAAAAATCTTTTCAAACAGACAATTATTTTAAATTAGGGAGTACTAAATTTTCTTCATTTGATATTTTTAGGGTACATTTGTTTACTACTGGGCGTTCTCTATGATTCATTTCATTTGAACCGGTGCAACTGTATGTTATAATAGATGTAAAGTTTTATGACATTTTTAAACCGCTGCGCTCACATAAACGTATATAACAATCAATAGATCATAACATAGAATCCTAGAGAATTAATTATGTTACCGGTAATGCTGTTATTAGTAAAAAATAACTAGTTTTACTTTAAGAAGCTTGAACATAACAAATCTTGTATTGAAGAAACTTTGATTTGAATTGCGCGTAAACGTTAGAAGTTTGCATTAACACAATTGATATCTGCATAAATGTTAAACAAGTGATATGCTTATTGACTAAACAAGGGTTCGCTATCAGCTTAACGATCGTTTAGGTGATAATTGGTCGAGTAAGTGATGGTGTGCATGAAGAACCAAGCAATTGATTCTCTCACACGGTCTACGCAACGTGTTTCAACAAAGAGGTATAAAAAAGGCGTATAATATTCAATGGACTTAAGCACTTAAAGAAACAGACCACACCAGAAATGCCATACATTTGTGAATGGGGTTTTAGAGAATACAGAAATTGATGTTAATTTTTACAAACAAAATATCTTATTGAATGGTGAAGCTCATTTTTCTATAAATGGCTTTGTGCATTGTTAAAATTGTCGGGGGTGCCCGTTTGACTTTCGGAAAGTAAGACCGTTCCGCGGTCGCCTTCTCCGCATTATCAAACGAGTGCGAGCTGACCTGAGGTCAAGTGCTTATCTATAGTTGTAGTTATCACTTCAAATAACCTTTAATTAACCGCAACCTATAAATATCTCAGCACAACAGACAAACCTCCACGGGGGAGGGGGGGTCCTCATCACAACAAAATGGGTAAGAGGAATAATAACGAACTTTCACCACTTTCCACCCTAAATAAAAAGTATTAATTCGATTCCGCCGCACTAATCGCAGCTAACAAACATTACTTATAAAATGACAACATTCAGAGCGCTTCAAACATAATTCATCAAGGTAAATACGCTGCAGATGTAGAGCAAATGCATATCGACGAACAAAATATTCCTTCTACCTCAACGCAAGAAACTAAAATAAAAATTCCACCGATATTGCTACACCGCGCTTCACATATAAAACACCAAAAAATTATAAAATATTTTAAGGAAAATGTTAAAGGAGAATTTGATACAGCCCAAAAAGGAAATAAATTCAGAATTAATTTAAGTACGATTGAAGATTACAGAAAAATCAACAAATTTTATAATTTTAACAAATTAAACTACCACACATTTAAAGACCATGAAAAAACAATTTTTCAGTTATTATCCAAAACCTTCCGGTTTCAATTATTGATAAGGAAGTATTAGAAGGGTTTATAAACCTGAAATACCCTTTAACTAAAGTTACTCGTCTTTATAACAAGGACAGAAAGCCCATACCGCTATACGTGGTGGACCTGGAAGACACCGCAACGGCAAAGAAAGTTATAAACTTAAAGAAAATCCAGTATAGTATCATTGAAGTGGAAGTAAGAAGAAAATCAAAAGAAATTACCCAATGTAATAAATGTCAACTGTACAGACATTCACGGAATTATTGCCAAATGGAGCCACGGTGCGTCAAGTGCGCAAATAATCATGGATATAATAAATTCTCAAAAAAACATACTGATCCCCCTCAATGCGTAAATTGCAAAGAACTGCATCCCGCGAACTTCAAAGGATGCAATTATTACCAGAAAGTTAGCCGTCAATACAATCCTTCAAATCTAAGTCAAACTAGAGCATGAGGGTGTATTTCACATAAATATTAGCCCCTAAAGAATATACTTACTACCCCTATAGAACAGATTATAAACCGGATATCTTGGATGTCGTTTTATTTAAAAACTTTCAAACACCTATCTACCAAACAGTTTTGAATGAACTTGATTCAGATCACCTACCGGTAACACTCTCCTTCTATAGCGAACTACTGCAAACACCCCTATTACCAAAATTAATTGGAAGCAAAATAAACTGAAATATGTTTCAAGGAGAGCTTGACAAATGTTTCAAAAACTTTGGACCAATTCATTCCACTAGCGATATTGATGAGGCAGTCAACCAGTATACTCAAACAGTGAAAATAAGTGTACAACCAGCAGTAACAGCTTGGAATCAAAAAAAAAAACGCAATGGTATCCATACTCCAATAGAAATAGCCAACTTAATTAAACTGAAGAACAGAACCAGATGTGAATGGTAACGGACCGGACGACCACATCCTATAACATTTTATAATTAGCTCACTCACCAAGCTAGAATAAAATTAGACAACTACATATATAATTTATATAATAAATATATTGAAGAGACGCAACTATGTGACAGGCTACCAAAAAAGTATTAATGCAACCTAACATCATTCCCCCACTAACAGCCAACGGCAGCACATATCCAACTGACGAAGACAAAGCTAATCTTCTAGAATCACTCTTTGAAAAAGTATTTACACCCAATGACTCAAACACCGTACGAAACTAGCAACAAGAAGTAATTGAAACAATCAATAGTTTTAATATTCAACGCCCCATAGAGATAGAACCAACTTCGCCAGCAGAAATTCAGAAATTTATTTTAAAACTACCCAACCAAAAATCGCCAGGTCCAGATCAAATAACAAATAGTATATTAAAACAGCTCACAAAAAAATCATTGGCCATCCCAACAAATATATTTAACGCCTGTCTTCGAATAAGATACTTTCCTAGTGAATGGAAACATTCTCACATATTACCATTCCATAAAAAAGGTAAAGAAAAACACAGTCCGGAAAGTTAGAGGCCCATAAGTTTACTTTCAACACTCTCTGAACTATTGTAAAAAGTTGTACATGAGAGGATCAAAAAGATAGTGAATCAACGTAATATTATACTCATCATCAAATGGGATTTAAAAGAAAGCACTTGACAACACACTAGTTCATGGGAATTACCGAATTAATAGAGAGAGGCTTTGAGAATAAGAAATACACTGTAGCAGAATTTATTGGCCTACGAAATGCCTTCGACAAAGTATGGCACCTAGGACTAAGGTACAAAACAATAAAACTGGGATTCCCAGACTATCTGATTAACATAATTTCATCCTTCTTAAAAGACAGAACATTCTTGGTGAGAGTGAATACTGTCATATCAAATAAAAAACCAAAATTGGCGGGAGTACCGCGAGGTAGTATATTGGGACCACTCTTGTTCAATATTTACATGCACGACTTGCATACAACTGACAATACTACCTTGGCTATGTTCGCAGATGATACTGCTATCTTAACACATAGTGAAAACCTCCAAGTAGCAGTGAACTATCTACAAAGAGTCCTAGATGAGATGCACAACTTTACCCTAAAACAAATAAAGAACTTACCAATCATAAAATTAAACCAAAATAAGATTGAGTGGAACAACAAGGATTCAGCATTAAATATTTGGACGTCTAGTTAGACACCAGACTAGGATGGGGCTTCTATGTAAACAAAAAAACTAAGTGAGCGCTATGCCAGGGTGGGTATCCTATACCCGCTGATAAATCGAAAATCACATTTGCGTGTAGAGTGCATTATGCTAATATATAAAACAATACTAAGACCTATTTTAAGATATGCGTGCACTGTATGGAGAAAAGCATTCTAATACACACCACAGAAAATTACAAATTCTGCAAAACAAAGTTGCTCGAATATCAGTGAATGCGCCATGGTTTGTGCGGAATGACCAAATTCACAAAGAACTAAATTTACCGCGTGTACTCGATCACATAAATAAACAGTGCAACAAATTCTTTGATCATATAAGTAAATGCGACAGTGCAGTGACGTATAACCTTGATCAAAAAGGTAAACATAAAAGACTAAAAAGAAGACTCCCACAGGACTTATGTCAATAAATACATAACTTTCATAAACAAGCAATAATAATAATAACAGTTCCCCGTAGCAGGCCCGAAGGCCGATGGGGGTCGTAACAGGATAGATCTGCTACAATCTAGAGCCTACGGTACACAAGGGTAGTAACGTGGCTAGCGCTACGTACCGACCACCTATTATTACCCCAGATTTTGACCTCCAGGTACTCATTTTACTGCAGCCTGAGTCGAGCTGGGCCGTAAAAATGCCAGTGATCGAATTGGCGAGAGCGGGATTCGAACCCGCAACTCTTGGTTTCGTAGTCTAGTGATCTATCAACTAAGCCACCGCAAGCAATACGTGTATTAAATCGAATAAATGTACAATGTAATATATGAGGAATCTAACTCTCACAGAGTTAGTATAAGTTAAGAATTAAGACTCACAACCGAATCATGTATAGCAAAATCAATACTGAGCTGACTAAACTATAATAAAAAATTGTCCCAACAAGAATGCATTGTTTGGTGTACATTGTAGACTAAAAGAATTATTGGCCTCTATTTTTTGAAAACGAATCTGGCAAAGCTATTACTGTCGATGGTATACGCTATCAGGAGATGCTAAACAACTAACGCTTTTAACTTGAAGGAGATGTGGATTCAACAAAATGAATTTGCATGTCACAAAGCACGTGAAACACTAATTTTACTTCAAACCATATTTCTTGGTCATATTATCTCGCATATGGTGGCCGTCAATTGGCCACTGCGGTCTTACTATATAATCCCATTACTTTTTTCTGTGAGACTAGTTGAGGGTTTATGTCAACAAACCTGTTACAGAAAAAAAACAATATCAGAACTGTAATTGCTCAAATAGTATCCAGGTATGGTGGTTTAAGTCGTTTTATAATCTGCAGTTATAGCCATGTGATCTAAGTAAATTCTGAATAAGCTGTAAATAGTACAGATGCGTAATATTGTGTCAAATTTATGAAAAACTTTGCTAAAAATTAGTAACATTGGCAGAATCATGGAGGGCGTTTAATTGATATCATATTTCATACATAACCGCTAAGTTTTCACTTTACACGGATAACAATAAAATTCTGATTATTCTAATATTCAGTGTTATTGAACACCTTTTAAATTTATATATATATATATATATATATATATATATATATATATATATATATATATATATATTCACGTTTACTATTTTATTTGATTTTTGTTCTATAAACTAGTGATGATTTTATAACACATCTATAGTCCTAAACCTTTATCTATATATATATATATATGCTGTATCTACCGCATTTTCGTCTATTAGACTTCTATAGAATTTTAAATTATTTAAAGCTGAAAAGAGATACAAAGGCGATCGAATCTATAAATCATTTTTTTCAGATACCGAAACAGAACTATTAGACGAAATACATTGATCTTCTTCTTATTATTCTTCTTTTTTCCACATTGAACGTCGGATATAAGCAATTTGTTTGCTTAACTGCTGATAACAAGCATTCTACCCATCAAATTTGTTTTTAAACTAGTTCCTACGTGTCTCTAAAATTTTATGTAATGTAATGTTTTTATTTGGCTGCTTTAGTTACTTATTTATTTAAGGCTGTTTTTATTTTATTATTTTTTGCTTTTATTCGGATCATAAATAATTTGTTCTCTTTGTATATTTATGATTTAGTTTCTCTAAAAACTCGCTGTTACACTTGTGGTTGACATCTCTGGCTATTGTTTTAGTACGATTATTTAAGTTTATCTAATGTACAGGGTCTTCATTGTGTCACGCAAAAGAGTTTTTTTTTAATTTTATATTTAACTCTAGTTATAACTAGGTCAATGTTTTGAGATTTGTTTACCCTCTAGGTCAACATTGAATATGGCATCAGTTAAGGTCAGTTATTCAGCCGAAGAAAGGGTCTTACTGTAGCCGCCTTTTACAAGAGGGTTTGAAGTGCTAATGGAGTGCTAACTTCTTTCAAGGCTAAGTTTGGCAAGCCTTGCCTGTCTCTATAGAAGCAAGATAAAAAATACCAAGATAAAATTTGTTCTACAATTAAATAGACTATGTTATACATGTTATAATAGGCTGATTGGAAAGTTTGAGAATACAGGAAGAGTACTAGATGAAAACTTGTAAAAAACGGGCAGAGCAGTCACTTTTGAGACCGTAGAAAAAGCTGGAGAGCTTTATAAACAAAAGGTCACAACTTCAGTCTTTAAATGCACAGCTCAACTTGGTGTGAGTGTGGGTTTTATGTACACCATCCTCACCAAGAAATTGCATCTATTTCTGTATAAAATGTTCTGACGCTTCTGACCAAGGTCAATATTGGCAAAAGATTCACTTTTGCAAAAGTGATCATAACGATAGTTTGGCTACGCCAACAAACAAAATTATCGACAACGGGGTACCGAAAACCCACATTTAACCGAAGTTCGTCGGTTGCACCCAGAAAATGTTAGTGTATGTTGGGCAATTTCCCAATATGGAATTGTCGGCCCACTGTTTCTCACAAAATAGGCGAATGAAGAAGTTTATAGTACAGATAAATTTATTCCAATTTTGAGAGATAAAAGACGACTAATACTGGTTTCAGCAAAATGGAGCCATCGCTCATCGGACTCCGAGCATCTTTGACATACCCACAAAACTTTTTGGAAAGATAAAAATATAAGGTGGCACATCGAGTGACCCCAAATTCCCCTGAATTAAATACATTAGACTTTTTCTTATGGGGTTATCTTAAAGATAAGGTTTGGACTAGTCCATCGACGAACTCAAAAATCGCATTACAGAAAAGGTTCTGGCCATTTTTGCGGGCATCAAAGAAGCCGCAATTAAGAGTTTCGGAAAAGAGTTGAAATAATTATCACTAGTAAAGGCAGCCATTTTGAAAACGTAATATACTAAACTGAATTTATTCATGATCATAATAAAAAAGAATTAAAATTTTATCATGCATACTCCTTTATAATTATTTTTTTATCGCTTGCGTTAGTTAATGAAGGCTCTGTATTTTATCTATTATTCTTTTAAATGTATAAACCTTTTCCGTGCTTATAACTTTTTATTACCTGCCATTTTAACTTATTCGTTCCATCAAATTCATTTTTAATCTATTTATTTATTCTTTGTTTTCCTCAAATATTCTTTTCTTTATTATATGATACGCTTTTAAACATATTTCACCTTACTTCTAATGACAAATCCTAATCTAACCTTTTTTTGTTTTACAAAATTTGTTATCTGTTTGTTTTGGTATTTATTTTTCACTTCTATATTTTTTATGTATTACTTATTCTGCTATATACGTGTACATTTATTCTCTCTCAAAAACTATTTCCAACAACAAATTATTTTCTAATAAATATTATTTTTTTACTATTTCTATTTATATTGTACACTTCATAGGCTTTTTTACGTCATTATCCGATATTTTGATCATTCCTTATTTTTCCATTCTAATTTTTCATTATTATAACTATTACCTGTTCTCTTTTCCTATCTTTGGCCTTTTAATTAATCACTAATCTTCTTCCATTCCCTCTGTTAGGTATTTGGGTAATATTTATTTTTTGTTCTAATTTTATACCTACTAGTTTTACAATAGAAGTTACTGCTTCTAAAGTTATTACCTTTTTGTTAATATATTCGTCCAGTCTTTTCCCCTATTTTTCTCTTGAATAAAATATAAAATGCGTCTAGGTAACTTAATGATTCTTGATCCCCTATTTTTTTGTTAACCTTAGTCTTAATGTATTGCTAATTTATATTTATACATTTATTTTATTATTTCTACTTTTTTTATCCATTTAGTGATGTTATAATCCATGTTTTTGTTATTGTATTCTTTATTTTTAATTTGATTTAATTTTCTGTATATTATTTTGATGTATGCCTTATCGTATTGTTATTTGTTTGCTGTATCACTCTTGTCTGTTTATTATTATTTATGCCGTTATGATTTTTAGCTTGTTTTTATACATTCATAATTTTTCATTCGTGATCCTGTTTTATTTGGTGTCCGTATTTGTTTTCTTGTGTTCTTAGTTTGTAACATTGACTGATGTTCCATTCGCAGTTCTTGTTTTAAAACTTTAATCTCGTTTTTTTATCTATAATTATTTTTAATTGCATTTTCGCATCTCGTTTCTTTCTTATGTCTATCATTTCTTCATTTCTTTTTGTTGCACCGAAAACCTTTTTCTATTTACTATTAGTTATATATTATTTTCGTTGTACATCTTTTGTCTCTGGCATTTTTATATGCTCTGTTAAAATATTTCTTGCTCTAGGACTTGTTTTGGGTAGTCTTTATTTATCCACATTTCTAGCAATATTCTTATTTTTTATCCCATGCTATTAGTTGTTATAATATAGGTTTTCTTCTGTTACTCTCTTAAATTGGACTTCCCAATCTCTTTAACTCTTGAAGCTTTATTTCCCAAATCTATATTAATTCCAATGTCTCTTATTATTGCTCTAACTTCCTTCTTTAATACAATTTCTTTTTATTTGGTGTTTTATTTAATTTTCATAAAATAACGTTTTTATGTAGCATCAAAATCCTTTTATCTTGTCCGATTAGTTGAATTTTATATTTATCGTTTCCCTATTTCAATGCAATACTTTCTAGTTTAATGTGCTTAATGTTGTTTTTTAGGTTATTTAACCTATTATTTACGTTTTCGGTTCTTTTAACTGCCCGATTTATTTGTATAAAATTTTTTCAATTTTTATAATTTTTACAATTGTTAAATTAATTTGTTTAGTTATCTTCTTATGTTTATTTTTAAATAAAGAACAATGGAGACACTTGGTTCACATTACAACACCTGTTGTGACGACTCTAAATAAACGGACAGTAAGAAAAACAGGGGAAAAGTAAAATAAAATGAGAATACAAAGAAAACACAGAATTGCGTTGTAAAACCAAACTGGTAAATAGAAATAAAAGTATAACTCTCAATAAAGCAAAATATACAATAAAAATAAAAAAGTTATATTAAATAAATAAAATTTGATTTTTGTGAATATTGTCATTCAATTTGGATGGTGAATATTAACAGGAGTACACTCGGTCGACCTACTTTCCAGGCAGATTTGTTAATTTATTATAACCTTAAATTTTGTTGACATTGAAAAATATTACTGTTTTATCTTGCTATCTTGCTGCGGTTCAGGTGTTTTATATTTGAAACGGTGCGTAATGCTAAATTTTTAAAATGATCGTTTAGAAAAATTGGACGTAATTTAAATTAAAATTATTTCGCATTTGTAAAAGCTTTTCAATATACCCGTAAAGTTAGCTTTAATAATCTCCATAAAAGACTAAACAAATGTTTGTATAAATAATATTTTTTATTGTATTATTATGTTTCTATAGGTTGGCGATCAAACGCAAAGCTTTGTCGGAAAGATGTATTTGTTTTAGTCTAGGCTGGTTTTGTCTTCCCCTAGGAAGGGCACCGTTAGCACCTTTGTATATGTACTAAGACGAGTAACATAACACCATATATACTGTTACGTTTGTGATTAAGGGGATGTCTAAATCACGTTGAATAACATCGTTTGGGACAAACCGGAAAGCCTTTTCCACAGACCCTAAAAATTTAGATTGTAAACGCCTTAAAATATTAATATTGGAGTTGATTGCTGTTCCCCAGAGTTAAACTCCGTAACTGCATATTGGTTTTGTGATAGTTTTATAGAGAAGAATTTTGTTATTGATAGACAGTTGAGATTTTCATACTAAAAGTCAATATTTCTCTTAAAACTTAAAATCTAACTGATTTCTTTTCATGAAATTATGCCTCTTGTAAGTCAGGCGTCTGCCTAGTTAGAATTATAAGTATCTTACAAGTTCGTCTAGCGGTAGTGGTGTGCTGTTAAGCAGTACAGAAAGGCAGGTATCTCTTCTTAGATCAAAAGACACTTGCACTAACTTTCCTTCATTTAATTTTATCCGCCATTTATTGAATCAAGATTCTAATTCTTGCAGATGTTGGCTCTACACATGAGGTTCAAAATGAGAATAAAGTGTCGCAGTGTTATCTGAAAATATTACTACCGTAGTGGAAGCAGCGGCGGGAAGATCATCTGTAAAAAGCAGATATAATAATAAACCGAACACACTGCCCTGAGGTACACCTGCGTATATTGGGAATAGGGGTGTGCGACTATTTCCATATTTGAGGAGGAAATGCCTGCCTATTACATACAACTTAAAGATTTTGTAATAGTCCGAGGGTAGGATTTTTTTTGGTTTTGAATAAAACCACAAACCTCAAACATCTGTAAGATGGTCGAGTAGCAACTTTTCTCGTTAAGGTCTTTTATAGTTTTGTTGACCACTCGGTGTTCATGTTTAATAGTGGCATGATTTTTTCGAAATCCAAAATGATGCTAAGGTATGATAAGGCTTATTATTTAAGATGATAGGTAATAATTTCCTCAACGGCTATTTTTTGAAAACCTTGGGTAAGAGAGATGGCAGTGTCAGTCAGTAGGTAAATTTTCAGAATTATTTAGGATAATTTCAACGACTTTCCATTGTTCTACGTTGTAGAGATAGATGATGAACACAAACCCTTGTTTCGGCAATTTTTTTAACAATGTTGTTGTAATTAGGTCGTAATTGGATGATTTTTTGGTTTTAGTGCCGTGGTAAGCATGGTCTGGACTTTTATATGTTTGATCTTTGAGATCACACCACAGCCAAAACGGTGCTTCTAAGCAGTGTTGGATTTTTTGTTTTTCTTTGAGTATGATTTTAGAATCATATGGTGTGAAAACTGTTCCAAATGGTTGGAAAATACAAGAGTTTTTTCTTTGTTACTTCTCGCCCATGTATTATTGGAAAGGAGCAATGGTGTTTCTTATTTCTGTAGTTCCTTTAATCTTTTTGTAGCTTTTTATAGAAGTTGTTTTAGTTCCGATGTTTTACGATTGAGTATTCTTTTATTGTCCGGCTGCCTAGCAGTTTGCCATTTTCTTCGCAACTTATGTTTTCAGCGATATTCTTCTTTACTACAATAGAACCATCTGTAGATGCAATATTCTGAGTGCTTAATGGTGTTTCCTTTCATGCAGTTTGTTAAATGGTTTGATTAAATAGTTTTAATGCAGTAAATAAGTTTTTTTTGTTTTTAAAGATACGTCTAACGGTAGAGTTTTGTTAATTATTTTTCTGAAGAAGTTCAGTCCGTGCATTTGTTTCAGGAAACTTCGAATTGAGAATCATACGTACTTTTTCCAAAGCAATAAGCGTCACTTGACCTATAAGTCACATGACAATTGGTTATCACTATCTGCGTTAACTCAGTCAGTATGTCTAGTCCGTTATATAATATCGAAAAGCATTTTCTAATACTCGGCCCAGGATAAAAGTAGTCCTAACTTTGCTGCAACAGCAGGTATCCTGTTGCAATTCTACGTCCTCTTAAAAGCGACTGTGGCGGCAGAAACGGCAGAGGCGGCGGTGAGCATCTGCAGTCCAGGCAACCTAGACCATACCAATGACGGGCTAGGATCCAACCAACACACGGACGTGTTTTAAGTCTCCCCTCAAAAATTGGTTATAGTTTTTACAGCGTAGGCGGTGCACACTGGCAAATTTCGACACTCGTCACACAGAACGCGAACTAATAACGAAACACCTACGCTCTGTTTGAACAGGACAAAACCGAACTGTTCTTAAACAATTTTCTTCAAGGTAACAATACTAATAAAATCTTAAGCACACCTTGGTAAAACCATTGGGATAAATATAAAGAAAAACATAAATTCATGCTTTATTTTGCCCAACATTTTAGAAGTGAAACTAAAAAAATTGGATTATTTTATAGCCAGACCTTGCATTTAGATGTAGCATTAATTTAATTACCTTCCTAGAAAGCCCTTGCACTATTTCGTAGGCAAGTAAAATCCAGAATTTATAAAACACCGTAAATTGAAGTATAAGCCCAGGCTTAAGGTAAAAACAGTGACAAGAGAAAATGAAAATTCCATTTATGAGGGAATATTGTTGCCTGCAGATGTGCATAAAGCGAACGCGCTTCTTTTGCTTTTTCCGTTAGAAAAGCGCACTGAGTTAGCGGGGTAGCAATGCAAAGGTATGCTGATCGCAGCAAGGTATTTTGCTCGCCGATTTCCATGTTCGCAATATTTTCAGTTGCAAGGCTCGCTCGGCCAAAAACGAAATAAGAAAGCTGAACTGCGAACCAAATGGAATCCGGTCATACAATGCAATTTCGTGCCGCAGATTTTCCACTAAATAAATGCAAATCGAGGGCTGCATATCAACGACAGCAACAATGGAAATAAAACATCGGCAGTTTTAACTGGAATATTATCCGCGCCCCGGCAACAAAACAATACATATTTCACCGGAATTCGCCGCTCCTCGGACGAAAACTCGGCTCCCCATTATGAGAACCGCGCAATAATTTTAATATATTAATTACGGACACCCCGAGCACAATGCAAGCCATCCCGGCCCAATTCTCTCCGCTCCTTGGCAGTCGTTCGCCGTAAGCCCGCTTTAAAGCGCGATGTTGGTGTTGGCTGATTACAAAACTTAAATTTCTCCTTTTGTCTGGCGAAAGAGAAAATTAAGGAGGTGTTATTACAATTTAGACGGTATCTCGGTCGATATTTGTTCTACGCCCGCCTGATAGCGTCGGCTTCTCTGCCTCCGCAGATACCGATCTCTTATTTCTTTTTAGGCAAACGCTGTTAAGGTAAAGTACGTGCTCCAGAAGTGTTTCTGGCGTTCATGTTCCTTTATAAGGGCACCACCGGGTCCGTATCGGTCATGACATCGGCAGAGATTAAGCGCGGCTGTTTAATATGATTGCCGTTCGGCGAACTGATTTATGTCTCACATTCTTCGGCAAAATTGATATACACGCCTACGCACACAAAAGAACGCGTATTTCCAATTTGGTTATTGCGAACTTTTGCCAATGAATACAAATGTTCGTTTTTTCAATCCCTAAGACACTGTAATTTGACCGCAGACGTTTGAGTAGCTGGTGCTCCGCATAAAGGGACGTAGCCAGCTGACAACTTTCATAAAAGTTCCAGTAGTTTTATATAAATAAAAACCTATGAACCACATTTCTTACTATTTTCAGTTTATATTGGTCTTCTAACATATATAAGGTCCTTATAGTGTATTCAATATAAGTTTCACTTTGAAACAGTAAATACATTACCAACACATTTGATGTATTTTAAAACTACCTTCGACCGTTACTATACTTATAAAATAATAAAAACAGAATTGTAGCATAATAAAACACAATTTTTTAAACAAAATTCTATAGAAGTCTACTGCATGATCGTTTAAATTTCTGTGATATCCAATGTTGTAATTACATTTTAAGCTAAATTATTTTCAAATAAAACATGAAATATTGTAACAGTTAAGCTCAAAAACTTCTAAGAAGGTTACGAAGAAAGTTACGAAAGTATGCGATAACTGTCGGCAGTCCGACGCAGTCTCAAAAAAATAATAGTTAAGTAGAAATAAATAGTTCAAGAAAATAACAGAGGTAGTTATAACTGGTGTCAGGAGTGGGATTTATGACTGTTCAAGCTACCATTAAGTAAACTACCCTAGGAACAATCAAAATTGTATTACTAAATAAACTAAAAGTCATGAGTATGTTGTGAGATAAATATTTGAAAATGCTAAGGAAGAAGATTATCCTACAGCCTCTGATTGCCAAAAATTTATGTTTGAAGTTTTCTATGATGTGTATCTTTGTGACAAAATTAAAAAAAACCAAACCGAAAACTCTAGAGCTTTGAAAGCTAAATTGATAACAAAACTACAAAAGTAAAAATAAATACAAAAGAAAATTTAAAATTTTTATAGAAGTATAGACAAATACAGGAGGATGTTCCAAAAACTTGATCGGTGAATTAAAATTTAAATCTTTAGGGGCAACAGTAGATAAAGACGAAATTGAAAATCAGCAAATACGTCATAAAATCCAAAATTCCAGAAACGTTATACAAGCCTTAAATCATATTTGGTGGGAAAAAAACATAAAAACCACAAACAAAAAACTAATTAGACAAACTACGGTTGAGAATGGATGTGAGAAGATGAAAAATAAAGTCCGAAGTGAAGAATTTAGAAATAAAATGACTGCAGCAGAGATAATAATAATCAGAATAACAAAAGTTTGAATTGGTTCAGATACATGCTATGAATGGAATATACAAAATAGCCAAAAAATCATTTGGAAACCACCAAGAAATGTAGTCCTCGGAGGTCATAGGACGTGGAAATACGCCGAGTATTAAAAAACCGGAGTATGGATCGGGTGGCGTGGAGACTGAAATTGAAAAATCAGCAACCAAGTGTCTAATTGTTATATTGCACAATGTGTTATGTATGATTCTGTCAACAATTATTTGCAGTCGATAGTTACCACAGTAGCATTAAGGAAAGCAGGCGCTTAACTAAAAATTAATTGTAGGATCGAAACGTAAATACCAAAGAGTGAGACCACAATAAAACAAATTATCTCACTGACTCCATCTACATAGGCTTATTGAGGACAATAAAATGTTTTGAAGTTAGAAGTTAAAATCGAAAGTCCTAACATTATCTCCATGGTACTGCATCAGGCAAACACTTCAAAATTAAAAATACATTGTAGAAGATTTAAGGGCAGTGTTACTATGTGAACTGTAAAGAAAACGTAAATAAATGCTAATTGTGGCATCAGGAAATGAGACTTTTGCAAATGTATAGAACCTAGAAAGAAGTACGACAGTAAACTCTTCTTTAAAGACAGACATCATCAACAACGGCATACTTATTGCTGTAGTTTTACAAATAGGTAAAAACTTCTACTATAAGAACATACACACCTTCGGAGTACTATGGGGATTACTTTATAGTCCCCTCTACAAGTGTTATAAGTTGTTGCGGATCTGAGATCGGCCGATCTTAAGAAGGGAGCATTGTAACGGTCGATCCTAGAAAGCTAAGTCTTCGAAGAAGGGCTGCCGATAAACTGCGAAAATGGGCAGTCACAACGATTCTCGGGAGTTGGAAGCGGTTGCTAATGAAGATTCCAGTTTGGTGTACCGAGTAGTAGACGTCAAATTTCTACAATCAGGCATTAAGGTTTTTAAGCATGTATAAAAAACTGTCTAAAAGCCAATTGCAATTGTGTGGCTATCCAAATGTGGCAGAAAATAGATCGACCGGTGGAAATAAATAATTAGCCATAGTATTAGTTAATCAGCTGTTACGCACTTTAGAGATGAATAATACCTTTATATTGCTAAACAATTGCAAGTGTTACCAGTAACATCTTTTTTGAAATAACTATAATGCAGACATCTGTGAGAAAGACTAGTCATCTCATTTTCTAGTCAATTCTACAATTCTTAGCTTGTCTGCCACAAAATATATGTATGGTTCTGAAGCTCGCATAGCTTTATAATTCTGCAATACTTAGGCAAGAACGTATTGTTTTTCTTAACTTAAAACTGCACAAAAGTGAGAAAACCACCTTGATAAATTCTGACTATTAAAGAACTACCCTCCTTTTATTATGGCAACTCCAATAAATTAATTAAAAGTTAATTTGATTAATCCACAATTGATAAATGAAATTAATAAATCTTAATGCCAACTGATTGATAAGATGTATAAAAGAATAACTGAATATGATCCTTGTATATGTACTTGCTTTTCTATTTTTTATGCTTACGGTATCATAAAATTTTATTTAGAGCGGTTTCAAAAATATCGCGCAATATAAAACAACAAACTTGACATTTTTGAATTCCCATATAATTTAAAATATCTTTCGAGTTATTTATTGAACTTCTATATAAGCTTGTATAACAATAATGAATTAGCAAACGATGGGTGCTATCGTAAGAACTCCATTTTTTATATTTTGATTTGTTTATTTCTCTTTAAGTTTCCCAGAATTCTTGTTTGAGACTTATTTTGTCGTTAGTAGTTTAATATAGAAAAAATGTCTAAGTTCTTTATTAAGTTAAATGTAATTTTTTATTGGAATTATGCCAAATAGTGGTAATGAATATTTTGTTTACTCCAACAAATATCTAATTATGTACTTAAAGACGTTTTATAGCTTAAAAACAGATATTATAACTAAAGTGAATTTGCAACTATAAGTTTATTCCACTTTTCACTCTTATATAATAATAAGTGTGTCGTCACTTTAAAATTTTCTTATAAGAACTAAAATAACTAAAAAGTGAAACGAAGATAAACAAATACAAAAAATGAGTTAAAAAATTGAAGGTAATGTCATTACCCAAACTAATTGCTGGTACAGATTACATTTAAAAATGAGAAACTTCTGAATGATCACTAAAACGAAACAAACTTTTGTCATCAGATAGTTCCGTTGGCATGCTTTTTCAGCCATGGTATCTTTTGCATTTTATGAGAGGGAATATTATCTAAAAGTATAAATTCTCTGTTCAATTTATTTGTTTTCATGGCCGTAATGAAACGTTTATATGTATAAACGTAGTTGTTAAAGCGGTAGCTTTCAAATGGTGGAGACAGTGACGTCTCTTTAAATCAGGTAGAAACAACACACATAAATACATATATATATATATATATATATATATATATATATATATATATATATATATATATATATAAAAAAATATATATAGACACAAAAGATTAAGATATATTTATACTAAACAAAGTTGTATTTTCTATAACTTATTCTTGAAGGGTGCGTAATCAAAGAAGGAGAAAAAACTGAAAAGAATTCAATAAGCTTTTTAGCAGCAAAAGAACTATAAGGACATCATACAAAGCCAACTTGAAAAGTGCGAATAAATAATGCTAGATGTAAAACTCCAAAAATCATTAAAAGAAAATTCGAGAAATAAAAAAAATATACCACACGAAAGCCGTGGAAGAGTAGATGTATTCAAATGGAAAAACTTCAAATAAAACGCGTACTAGAGGATAGAAATAAAAAGGTAAAAAGATTCGACACCGTAACATACAATCATAAATCTGTAGAGAAATAAAAACGGAAAAAGAACTTTCTAATGACCAGATTGCATATAAAAGACTACTATAAAAGAAGAAAAGATAAATAAAATGGATTTTTTGGTAGGAAAGTCGATTTTGTAAATAAGTATTTCAAATTTGTAACAAATATAGCTTAATTATTGCTACAAGCTCAAAAGAAAAATAAATGGTTGACTAGAGACACATACAAAATAAGAAAGATAGCGCATGAGGAAGGAAGAATAAAAAATATTTAAAGATGGATACCAGAAATTAATAACTAGGAACTTGGATGAAATAACGGACATCGAAATAACGTATAAAACTAAAATTCCAATAAAAAGACTTAATTTCGAACATAGCAATGAACAAAGACAAAACATATTAATGTTGAACTAAATAGACTACGCAGATAGGAATATAAGAAAGATTTCAAATTAACAATTGCGAAAAATAAAAAAAACGCTTAATAAGGGAAAAATAATAAATAGAATTAAGAAAAAGAAATACAATATAGACACACAAATTGAATTTATTTTTTTAGAAAAATTTATTTACCGGTCTCGGTAAAGATTAAAACATAAAATATGACACATTTGAACAACATAGAGAATTTCGTTGAGGAAATGGAAAATGCGGTATTTAATATATGCAAATCGTTGAAACAATAACCAAAACATAAGATATGAACGCTGACATATTATTAACAATATGAACTAAGGGAAAATGCAGTAACAAGATGTGGACGAATTATTCAGCAGGCTAAAATAAATATAATAAAAGAAATATGCAAAGAAAATAATATTACTTACTAAGATACATTTTGGGAGCAATTAGATTTTTGAAATATATATCTCACAAATCGAATGAAAATTTAAAAAATTAGGAAAAGTGTCTTGAAAACTTTTTAGAAAAATATGAATAATTTAACTAAAGAAATAATAATAACAATAATGATGATGATAATAATAAATAAAATAAAAAAACCAAAGTACCAACTAATTGTTTTTGCTTTTGAAGGTTGTTGTCTCACATTTTAGAAGCTGTTGAACCGTGATCTTACTATTTGGTGCTTTGATGCTTCGTTTGAGAGACTTGCGTTTCCGGTAATAATATTTAACCCAAATCAATTTTGTCCATTTCGAACAGTTTGGTAACAATTGTTCATCTAGTTTTTTTTGTACTCTGTAAATCTGTAAGGACCTATTTCTGTATTAAGTACCCGTTTTCCTAAATCATGGCGTAAAACTTGGCGCATGCATCTTTATTCGACTTCATCTCTTCTAAGATCATGCAGATATTAAGAAGACGATATTCCTGTACTACCTGTCTCGCACGTTCCACATCACATATGTGATGTTGACGGGCGGCTGAGATCATCTTAAACTGAATCTCTGTCTCTTCAGAACCTTTTGTGTCATTCACAAGCACGGCTTTTTATATGCTTGTTGTGCTATGTTTGATCTTTTACTAGAGGTTTTTCCTGATTAAGGCAGAATTTAATGTACATCACATCATACGTGCAACTTGCAAAAAATTTATTAATAAACCGAACAGCGGGTTGTTAAGCACAACTCTACCGCCTAGTGAGTTTACAAAAAAACATTTACAATGTTATATCTCTTTAGAGCACATATCAAAAAATTGAATAATACCCATTTTGTGCGTTTGAATATTATGGATAAAGAATTAAAAAATCAGTCTTAAGACGTTTGTGGAAAAGGTTGTATATAATATACCAACTTTGAAAAGGCATTTGCTAAAATAAAAAAGAAAAAAATATGGAAATAGTTTAAAGAACAGAAGTGCAAATTAAAAAAATTTTTCTATTAGAAAATATTTCACATGAAAAGACAAACCTGATAATATATGTGGTGGGATATGATAAATTACAGGTCAATGAAAATTAACAGTCAATAAAATGCTATATTTATATATATAATAATAAAGATATAAGTATCCAGGTACCCAGAAAGTATCTTAGCAATCAAAACTACATTCAACATAAAGTTCCTACAGCTGAACAGTAAGCAATAAAACAAGAAATAAATTACGAGCAACACAAATAAACTAATAGCAATAATAATCATAAAACATAAAATAAACAAAAAAAAGTTCGAATAAGACATAAAAAATTAACAATGGATTATAGGATTACAGAAAAAAATAAAAACAAGAGCACTGGTAGACGTATAATAAAGATGCAAGGCAATAGACTAGCTAAAAGGATTTATTAGGCCAAAACAACAAAAAGCGTGTGTAAGAGGAAGAAAATAAAAATTACTTAAATAAAAGAGAAAATTAATAGAAAGGTATATGCAATAACGAATGAATTTAACTTTGTTAGCCTTTTGCCTAACGGCAAAAAAATAAAAAAAGTAAAATAAATTAATGATTCTTTCTTTTTTTTTAATTGTATTAATGCAAATTTACAATCTACTTAATAAAGTAATAAGTAAATGGGTTGAAAGAAGTTCACTTGAGTCAGAGGCCATCCATTAACGGCTCTCAGGATTCACCTAGCTAGGTCTTCTGGTTATGTTCTGTTAAGTCTTCTATTTTCCATTGGTTGTCTGAACAGTTCACTGATTAGCTCGTTGCTGTGGGTTATGCTTCGATTTTTATGTTTAACAGAGTAAGCACTGATGACGTCGTGTCTAAACGGTATTTTGAGGTGGTCGTGTATGGTGTTGTTGGAGACATACCAAGGTGCATTTAGTAACATTCTGAGGGTTTTAGATTGAAAGGTTTGTAAAATTTTTGTATTAGACGGTTTGCTGCAGCCCCATAACTCGACACCATATGTCCAAATAGGCCTAAGAATGGTTTTGTATATGAGGAGTTTGTTCTGTAGTGAGAGCTGAGATCTACGATTTAGTAACCAAGACATGTTCCTCACTTTTAAATCTAATTGACGTCTTTTTGCCTTAATGTGTTCTGCAAGTTAGTTTTGCGTCAAGGTGAAGGCCGAGGTATTTAACTTCTTCTTTGACAGGAATGGGAGTGTTATTGAAGGTAAGAGGAGGACATTCTGCTCTTCGTGTTGTGAACGTGACTTGACACGACTTAACAACGTTTAGATTAATTTTCGAGTGCGTAAGCCAAATTTCGAGTTGATCAAGATAAGCTTGCAATTTTGCAGAAGTTCGTATCGGATCGAGATATGTAGAAAGGATGGCTGTATCATCAGCGAACGTTGCTAGTATCCTCGCTGGCTGGTATATCAGCAGTAAACAGTAAGTACAAGAAAGGTCCCAGAACACTTCCTTGGGGCACACCAGAGTTGATAGTCTGGTAGTCAGATAATGAGTCTTCGAATTTAACTTGGAAGTAACGGTTGGACATGTATGACTTAAGGATGAGGAACAATTGATTTGGTAAGTGTTGTTTAAGTTTGAAAAGTAAGCCTGCATGCCACACCCTGTCAAACGCCTGTTTTATGTCTAAAAATGCTGATGTACACATTTGTTTTGCTTCTAAGCTTTCTTTGATTTTATTAACGATTCTATGGCACTGTTGGATAGTGGAGTGATTGGGTCTGAAGCCGAATTGGTGGTTAGGGATTAAAGCATCTATATGTGTTACGTTTGCAATTCTGGTGAGGATAAGTTTTTCGAAAATTTTGGACATTACAGGAAGGAGGCTTATTGGTCTTTAGGAAGTGGCATCAGTTGGAGGTTTTCCTGGCTTCAGTATCATGATTATTATTGCATACTTCCATAGTATGCTTCTTTCTTGATAAAAATGTCAATGTTTGAGGAGTTTGTAATAGAGGTTAAAAATGCAAATACTACGTTTTGTAGGAGAGATTTTCATGTAAATGGGGTGTCCGTGTAAAGAAATTTAATTCTATATAATACAATGAGTGTATTATATGCGTTGATACAAAGATTTTTAGAGTTATATTTCTGCAACAGAAGAAAGATAAAACAATACCAATACAAACGTCACTTTATGTTCTGGAGACAGTGGCTAAGGTGGTTTTAGTAAAAGCAATTATTAGTTTGTAATGTTTAAACAAGCTTACAATAAACGACAATATATACAAATTTTATTTCTTCTTCTTACCACCATCCGAAAATTTTAACAACATTGACGTTTTCTTTTATTATTCGCAAATGTGATTTCTATTTTTAATCCTGTAAACTATGCTAATATATTGACCAAATTAGTGCATAGTGGCAGACTTCATGACATAAATATAAAAATTTACATGAAATATGCATTTGTGCTGTGGTTTACGAGTCACGGAGCCACTTCCCCGACAAACAAACAGTTAAGTAGCCTTTGCAGCACCGCAGTGAATGTAACTTTAATATTTAAATTCACTTACCTGCCGTTCTCATTCCAAACTGATGTATGTAGCCTAACACACAAAGTTACTTCAGCCGGGTAATTCCAAGATACTACTCCGAAGTTCGGGAGATTAAGCGAAATATGATTTATGATGGAGGCAGCACATGTGTGCCGAGTTTCATGTGTGTGGAATCGTAATGAAACCGATGCAAACTGCTTTAGGAACAGCCGATTGCTTGCATTTAAGGATGTATGGGCTCGCGGTTTGAAATATTTGACTGCTATTTACCCACCGATGTGTTGACAAATGCCTTGTGATATAATTTCTTAAGATAATTTTAACCGTGAGGGTACAATACTCTAGTACAGCTATATCTAAACAATATACTACTAAAAATGCATTTTAAAATGGCTTAAGACAAAAGTGTCAATTTCTCAACTATTAATATTCAAAGTAATTCAGATTATGCAAAATATACTAGTAGTTAAATTTAATTCACTTATTCAACGTTAACTGCAAAAGGCTGTAAAAGTTGAATTAATTTTTCTACATAAAAAGCACTTTACGTATAAAAAATTTAATATAAAATTCCAGACAACTTTTACGTGGCGTAGAAAATGATATTGCCTAACAAAAAGCCTACCCCACATCAATTGGAAAATTAGGTGTAATATCTGAACTGTTTCTGAATAAATTTAAAACAAATTTGTATTATATACAAATTAATACCAGCTTAAAAAATAGAAGTATTTGCAATTTTTTAACACCACTGATATCGTTATAAGTAACGAGAAGACGCCATATGAGTAAAAAATTAATTTTTAACAATTTTTATTTGTTTTTTAAGAACCGATTGATTTATGTCTTCAGTAGTATTGTAGCTTCATGAGGTTACTGTATTTCTCTCATTTTTTTACAGCATTTTTCAGTATCGTAACCCTTTATACGATACCAGCCTGTACAAGCCTCTTCCTGAATAATTACTGCATTATTCTTAATTCATAAACAGCTTTCTTGTGAACTAAAGCCTCGTTCTAGCACAAAATATGGATGGCCGTTTCTTGTTCTCTGCCGCATTGCCTGGAACTCAAATTTCTCTGTACAGCCTTATGTTGTTGAAGTGTTCTTTAAGAAAACTATGTTCTGCGGGAAAACCTATATTAATTTCTAACTAATTTCTGCTTTATACTAACGATACTTCAGTTTATTTATAAAGGTTTTTCCACGTCTTTGTCGCGGTACATTTCGATGTTGTTAGTACTGAACTTTTAGGTAATTCCAAAGCCGGTTTGGGGCCTATATATAAAGTTGATGATTATTATTGAGCTAGCTTATCAACTATAGTGTTAACTTGTTGTGTTCTGCCAGAACCCTGGGTTCTTGGAGGCATTCCCATACCAGCCTTTGGGGTATTTAACACCTTCAAAAATGTCTGACTGTATGTGAATATACTGATGAAACTCATTAATGTATGTAAGTAGTCTATGAGGTTGCATGTTAGTAGGCACAATAAGCTTCTGAGGGATGCAATGTTAGTAAGTGCGACCCAACGAAAAAAAAAGAGTTTTGGTGGTGTAAGCAGGCAGCAATGTAATGCTTTTCAGTAGTCGATTGCTTTAAATGATGAATGTTAATATATCATATTTTTTCCTTAATATATTTTACTATTAGAGAAACATTGTATGAGTTTTGTTCAACAAAGATATACCTGTTCATCCTTCAAAATTACACTCTACTCGCAGTTAGTTTTGTTCTTCTAGGTGTTTGTCTCGAAGTAAATGCAAATTGAAAATGACTACCAAATAAGTTTAGATCACGACAAGGAAGAAGAATTACAGCTTTAAGGTATTAATAATCGCGTAGATAAACCTCAGAAATTATCAAAAATATTTTTTATAATTTTATAAAAATTAAATGACCCTCCCCTCGAACGAGTAACTATTTGGTATAGATTTTGGACAAGTAGTGTGATAAGCCGATGCGTTGATGATTTTGGAAACGATTCAGTTGTGAATGGATATCCGTTACCGTTACATGATAGTTCAGATTTTGGCAGCAACTGGACAGCATTGATTTGAAATAGATGTGGTTCCAGCAAAACAGTTTGAGCGACAGTCCATTTACTGCAGCAATAATTTCCTGCTAGCGTAATTTCTCGAAATCTCGATATTAACTGCAAGATCTTGTGTGGCTACTTGAAATTCAAAGTCTGCGACACAAATTCACAAACATATGGTGGCTTCAAAGACCTATTGCTAAAGAAATTTATCAAAACACGTGCGAAAGGCTAATGTAAAACCTCGTAAAAAATATCAAGAGTACAGGTGAACCTAAGGTGGTTATATTCCTGACGTAATTTTCTATATTTAACGCAAGACTGGGTGCTTCAATGCTTCTTAAAAATATAATCAGTTGTTTTATTTAAAATATAAACCCGGCCGCCTTTTATTTAGAAAATAATATAACAACTAATTCTAAAATAACAGGAATCTTTCCGACAAAGTCGCTTAATATTCTATCTATACATTCGAAAAGAGTGTAATCGAACCAAAATTCAATATATATTTATAAAAGTGTCACCCTCCATACGATATATTCTATTTTTGGGCCATACTAAGATCATATATGTCTAACGAATATAGGCTCCACATCTAGCAAGAACTGTGAACTGTACATTTGAACAAAAACTAAATAAGGAAATGTGGCGTGCTTCTCGGCTCTTGATTTAGACGAGGAGGTTCGTGCGAAGTAAAGAGAGGCAAGTTATAGATTTAAACGGAAAATAAACAAGGTGGGCTGATATGAAATTTAGCGTGCCGCGCTCTGAATGCTTCATTTACACGAGCAGGTCCGTGCGTTCGTGTACGAATGTCGGGGCTGCTCTCGCTCCTTGCCGAATGGCCTGGCGGCCGCGGCTATCGGACTGCTGCATTACCAAACGCAAAAAGAATGTCTGCTACGGCTATTTGATTTGCTTCCGCCGAGTGGGACTTCGATTGTAAGTTAAATTGTTCCACGTTTCCGATCCAGGAAAAAAGCCGGTTTAGATGAAGATTTATACATTTCTACCTTGCAAATATTTGAGGAAAGGCGGGTGAAAAATTGTCAGCTTAGGACGCCAAAAATACTTCTATGGCAAGCCACCCCTTGTAACAATAAATTAGAAATATTTGTCAATATTCCAGAAATACATGATTAACAGTACTAATCAAATCTATCCCAAAGATATAACATATTAAATCTTTTTAAACTCAGTACAATTCATCAATAAATTAATTACCAGATTGTTGGCACAGTTTAGATCTTTAAACCTGTTCTGGTTCAATACTGCACCTTCTCCCCGGACGTCCTGCTTCATAGTCTTACTATTTGAAATGTTGGGCTGGTTAAAGACAGATTGTTCATAACCATTTCTGATGTAACTAAATATTTTTCTTTTTTGCTTTAGATATGTCAGGATATAATCTTTTAATTTGTAGTTTTTATATTGACTTCTGTAGACTTATTAATTGATGATCAGCAAAGAGAATAGTATTTAAAAAGGATTTAAATTTAACCGACTGGTTTTTGGAGCTTCTCTTTATAGTCATTTATATAAGTAAATTAAAGAGAGCGTGTAATCAACGACATCCTCCTCTAACGCCTTGATTTACGACCCCTTTACAAGTTAAAAAATTCTGGCGACCCTTCAGGGCTATAATAAAACTATGTCAGTAATTTTAAAGACTGCGTATTTAGTTTTCTTTCTGTTGAGACCTATAGACATTTGTCCTTTTCTTTTACCGGCAACCCCTCGAGTAAGGCTTTGCCACCCCGTGGGGGTCGCAATCCACAAGTTAAAAAATACTCTTTTAATATATATATTAAAAGTCTATAGACTTTTCTTGCTTCTAACTGCAATATTTAGTACATTTGGAGTTTTTATTAACCATAATCGGTTTTTCTCATTACAAAATTTATACTTTTCGAGAATAGCATTGATTTTTTGAGTAGTAATAAAAACTGCCTAAACGAGAGTGCCGGCCTCACGTTAGGAATATTTTTGAACGACCTTTTCAATTTCAGATCTGTTGTGCTATGCTAAATAGAAGCACTTCCACTCAGATGTGGTTCTTCACAACGCCCAACAGCTTTAAGTGGGAAAAGGTTATGGAACTTAAAGCATCTACTTTATGCTTTATACCTCAAATGCGCCTGGCACCCGTTTATATTTATAATATTTTTGCTTTTGTATGTCTTTTTTATGGTCAGCACAGGAATATCTTGGCAGTTTAGGGCATATTTTGGTGCATTGGTAATTGTTCTTAAAATTTTATTTTAGAGCCTGTAAAATCTTTAAAATTAAATTTCTGCCTGTTGCTTGTTACTAGCCAAGTTTATATTCAATTATGCATTTATAAAATAAAATGTTTATTTTTGTTGTTAGTTAGAAGTTTACGATAATTTTAATTGTAGCTTTTTCTTGCGTCTAAGTTCTTCATCTATCTAAATAAATGTGAAATATTTACTTAATTCTATATTGTTGGAGAATCGAGTTGCCATTTATATTTAATGGAGTAAAATTTATTGACGGAAGCTAAATGCTTATTCGCTTTAAAACACCCGGTCTCCAACTTATTTTATAGCTTCCTTAGATTTTTTGAAGTATTTGATGCTATATTTGAATGATCACGCAAATCTGGACTATCATCAGCAAGTGGCTATTGTTCCCTATACTGTTAAGGAAAGTATATTACGGGTTTGAGTATGTCACCCAATTAGACACCTAATTATATTTAATAAAACAGTGTTAATTATTCTTGATGTTTAGCTTACAAATGTGTCTAGTTTATGTACTATTTTAATATTTTGGTTTTCAGTAGCAATCTGGTATGACACAACTTATCGAAAACATGACTTACATCAAGAAGAACTATAAATTCCTTTATGTGATTATCCCGATGATCTGTTCTATAGTATTATAAATCAAACTGGTGGTGTGGTACGAAATTTGAGTTGATTTCGTTCTTCCTTATGGATGCTTCTTTTTTGTGGTTTTGTTAAGTTCTTTACTATCATTCTTGTGTCACCGTGAGCTGTCCTATAAGGCTAACTTAGAAAATAAATAAATAGCAATAAAAGTATTTCCACATAGCTCATTTGCATAAAATGATCAGCATAATATCATCGTCGTTATTATAAATATTTTGATTTCTTAGCTACGCTGCACCAGACCGTTTGTATTTTGTTTATAATGCAATATTTAATGGGAAATTATAGCAATTTAGAAATTACATTAGTGAGTAGGTTAAGCATCACTACTTCGAATTTGTTATTTGTCTGCTGCTGTTTTTGTTTCTAGTTGTCAACTTGTGAGTGTGACCTTTTACAGTTGGCATTTTCAATATAAATATACCTGGTTATAATAGTTATGAACATTGCTTATGTCTGAGAGCTAAAAATTTATTCCTATGAATATATTTGCCTATTAAGCAACCTTTCCATTTTGCGGGGTAGCTACCTTGACAGTTAACACACTTCCTGCTCGTATTTTTTTAGAGTTGTTTGTTGAATGTCTTTAGCACAATTAACATATTTTGGAGTTAGGTGGTAGTAGTATTTGAGGTACCAAGTTGTTGACAATTAAGACTTTGAATTATGAATTGTTTGTGTAGAGGTTGAACTCAAATTTTTGGTTTTATCAAGAACATTATACTGTAGGTACTTTTATTACTTTGTCTTTCTAAGAAAGTGTTTTATTGACTTTATGTTTAATGTTAAATATATTTATAATATTATATCTGTGGTTATACTCTCTTATTTATTTATTTAAGTCTGCCGAAGGGTACAGGCTGCATAATACTACTTTGAGTTTGTTTATATTATTGATATTGTTTATATTAGAAAGAAAATCTAGTATTTTTAGATTGTGAGCATTCTAAGCAAATATAGATGGTGGCTTGGTTTTTTGTAATGGTCCTGTTATCTCAGCGTTTTATTTTCCGCCAATGCGGCAAATATATTTGTTGTTTGAAAGCACCTTCCCAATGATTTGTTCTTATTTAAAGTTTGTTGTTCCTTGTTTATTTGCATTGGAATGCTGTCGCAAGTTAAGATTTTGTGTAAGAAAAGCGCTTTGCATCTGAAACAAAAGTGATTGAGGCAAAAATTACGTTAACATTGGAGGTCGTTGTTGGTATTACGCGGAAATTGTTTATTGGTGCACACAGTTGTGATAAACCTGGTCGTAATATCTATTGTAAACCAAAATTTACTACGCCACACATAATCGTCCGTAGTGTAAGATTCAACAAAGCTTTTTTGTTAATTGTAAGGTGAAAGCCCAATTCTTTATCAAGCGATCTGATTTCAAATTTATAATTGCTTTAATAATTAAAATGCGCTACATCCACACTTCTTGAGCAGGGTACCTTATCCCATTTTTTTTAACCACTACCTAGCAATAATAATTAAGCTGGTAATGTGCAAATCTAAAAGAAAAAAGCAACAAATATGACAAACCCTAATCAAGCTCTAGTCGCTGCCAGTATAGGTAACGCAACATATTTATTCCGTTTGAGTTGACGCGTCGAATTTCTTTACCTTGAATACAGATCGTGTAGATTGTTTTCCCCGGGGCGGAAAAAATAAATTTGGAAAAGTTCTATTTTCATAAAAAACTAATTTGTTGTTTATTTCGATAATTTTTATGAGAAACTGTTTGAGATAATATTTTTTTTAAATAATAATAATATTTTGCGAGAATGTTAGCTTTTTTAATATAACTTCCTAAGTTTTTACATTCTTTTGGTGCTTTCCAAATTGAATAATTGATAACTCAGATAGGCACCAAGTTTTCGAGATGTCATCGGATCTCACAGTTTATATATATATATATATATATATATATATATATATATATATATATATATATATATATATATATATATATATATATATATATATATATATATAATTTATTTGTCTGTTGTATCTAGTAGTATTACTACGAGTGTGTGTTTCATGTAATTTTTCGACAATTTTTTCTAATATGAACATTAGACCTTTTATATGGATGGTTGTTGCTTTTAATGTGAGAGTTAAATTCTTTTGCTTAGTCAATATCTTTGATGTTAAGTTGAAGATTTGTTTGAACTTTCCAGAGACAACGTTTCTAAATTGATTCCGATTGGGTTTTCTAGGTTTTTGATGACTTCCCTCTTCTAGTGTTAGGCCATTACGCTCGTAGCTTGCACACTCTTTCGCTAATATAATTCAAGTTTATGCTAGTTTATTCGTGATTTGATTGTAAAAGCGATTTTGCCACTTTTATTGAGTATTGCACAAGATAAAGTTAAAGAAATATGTTATCATTATTAAGAGAATATATGTTTTTTTTGTGCACGTTTGCTTGCGTTCCAAATGGGCAAACGGACTAGTAGTTAGTCATTAAGAGAGTTTGGAAATCATAACTATGAGAAGGCTACACAATGTATCCTTTCATAAATCTTGCTATCATTGTTTCGAGTCTTGAATGTGTAGTTTTCGTTTGATTGTGTCTAGCAATCTAAATGGATCAAGCAATTGATGATGTGGTTTGTGTATTGGGTTATGTCAATGTTGATTGCATTTTGCTGCTTGAACAAACTGTTTGTTTCTTAGTATAAGATACTTTTACTTTTTTCAGCTTTTTTATACAACTACAGCGTTTGTAGTAGCAAGGTGATTGCTATCGCAGTTAGTACGTTTAATATCGAAATTTATTTTTTGATTTTTGAAGCACATCCAATGACTACTATTAACTTTTAATAAAAGTAGTGATAATAGTTATTTGTGTGGTTTAGTTTTTAACATCTTGTGTAGTAGGAGTATCGCGGTTTAGACAAATTTAACAGTAGTATTTTCTAAATAAGTTAATTATTTTGTTATTTTAAAGTCGCTTTTAAACTAACGTTGGATAGCGAAAGCGCTGCTTTAGTTTTAAACCCTCAGATATTACTAATGCTTACTATATGACGACACAATTCGTTATGTTTTTTTCTGTTCTAAGGTGCATGCTTCTTATAGTTAGTATCACCATCAAAAACTTTTATGCCTTATTTTAGTAGAATTTGAAATTTAATTATTTTGCTGTAGTGTTCAAACGTTCCGATTTTAATTTTATTGTTGGCAAGAGTTTTAATTTTATTATAATTGTCATTCGTAATTTTGTTTATTAATTTTGTTAGGGATTGAAAATCTGGTACACGGATTTTTATTGGTTTATGAACTTATACTTACAGTGGTTTACCCTATGAGATTGTTTTCTAGATATTTATAATAGTATAGTTGTTGGTTGACTAATTTGATTATATATTTACTGCTGGCAGTTAAAACCTTTTATAAGATATTTTGTAGACATGGAAGTATACAATATCAAAGATTTTGTAACATTTAATAACTGTCAGTAAAAAAACTTAAGCAACCTACCATATTTTTTGAAGCTTTTATTATTAGAATTTTTACACTAATTTGTCTCTATGTGTAGAACTAGCAGTGATTGAAATGGCGTTGCCTTTTTTAGTGATTCGTTTAGTTTGCAGAAAAATGTTTTAGACATTTTTGATCTTTTGATATATTTATTAAGTTAGAACTGTTTTTGATTGTGTTTTGATTTTCTTGATGTTAGTTTCTAGATCCTTAATTTTTGTTTAGCAAATCTAAAAATTTGATTTGTAATTTATTATTTTTGTATTGATTGCTTTTCCAAAAACTATATTATTGCTGATGAAAAATACACAGCCTCCTTAATTTTCCAATAAGTATCCTGACAAAATTTTTACTCATATTTATTTTGTCTTGAAGCTACTTGTATATTTTGGGTTTTTATTTGGATTTACTCAAGACAAATTTTGAGTTAGACACTCAATGTTAAGTACGTGGTTTATTGTTGTAGATAAAACGTAGCTTATGTGAATGCAAACCAGAAAAATATTTGTCTGTAGAGAATCTAATTTTTTCGCAAATTTAAGGATTTGATTTTTCACAATCAAGGTGTACATGATAATAATTTTTTTATGTTTGACATTTAAGTATACCTGTTATTTAGCTTTTTTTTGTTGTTTTTGAATACAACATTTGTTTTTGTTAGAGCGCACTTACCGTCCATATACACGCATGGATACTAGCGAGAATTGAACACGCCTGAGTGCTACTCCTCGGAAGAACAATGCCTGTGACCAGTGGGCTGCAGCAGTGACCCAAGTAGATATATAAATTTGCTTTGTTTTAATGTTTAACTTTTAGAAGCAAAAATAACTTTTTTAATTATTATCGGAGTATATCTCGCCAAGTGTAATAGGATAGCAATGTAATAGAAATCGAATATTTTAAACTTCAAAAATTTACAAATATTTATATATAGTATCAACTGTCGCAAAATCATCATTTAGACGCATTGTTGGCTGATATTTGTGTCAAACAGTACTTTTAAAATTTTTCGAAATCCCTGAACTAACATGCCTATCATTTATTTCTAAATCGCATTTGATAATTACTACCAATAATAATTTATTGGTAAAAATTTTTGTATTTTGAAGATAATGTTTTTTGGTCATGGTTTCTTTGTAACTAATATACCTGCTAATTGATTGGTTGTTATTAACTGCCTTATAATCTTCTTTGGAATACTTCGATCTTCAAAAAGATTGCTACTATGCATTTTCCTATTCATTGGCTAAGTGTTTTTTATTTTAATGATGTTACCACAAAAAATAAATTTTTACTCTGAATTTTTTTGAATGTCTGCACATTCTTGCGCGTTTGATATCATTTTTAAATTAAAACTTCATCTATATTATATTAAATATATAAATGATTTTATAATTTAAATGATTATAATTAAGTATATAAATGATTTTATAATTTATATTATTATAATACGTTATAAAGAGTATTTTGTACTCATTTAACTCTTCAGAGTTAAATTACCTTATTAGGGTTTTAAAGCTTTCCGTTTTCAGTATTAATAACAATGATGCATTGCATTAAATGATGTTCAATATATGATATAAAGATAAGAAACTGTGATGTTGTATGTTGTTATATGTAGGGACTTTAAAGGATACTTATTTTTTATTTTTCAGAAAAAATGACTAAAAAAATAACAAGAAAGTTTCCTACCTAAAGCGACGTAAAGTGGAACAAAACGTAGTATTGATAAAAAAATAGGCAAACACCTGCACCCAAAATAATTCTCTCATATTATTACATCACTAACAAAATGAGAATTATAAACTTAAACTGAATAAATAAATATTTTCCTTTGATTTATGCCAATTTACTAAATTACCTTTGTATTTTTAAAATCTGATATTTACAGACACCTTTTTATAGAATAGTTTATTCAATAAGTTAAATTAAACACGGAATATTAAAGATTTAACAAAAAATTGTTTGTAGGGATAAATCAAAGAAATAAAAGAAAAAAATATAATAACAGTAGTTTAAGTAAAAATAATGTTTATGTTCCTCAGTAATTACAAATAAACAAGACAGTCAGTTTTTATTAAAAACTAAATGGCGGCAATAAATACTGCAGCCTTTAAATAAATTTATTTGACCAAATTATATGAAAATATTTATAGAACAACCCAGAACATAAAAAAGCCAGTAGATAAAATTATACAGAGATGTAGCGGACAGAAGAAAATAACCTAGAAGTCACGAGAAATAGTAATACTTCCAGCGTCAAGAGCCCGGCGCTCGCCAACTTTCGATGCGAAATAACTTACGGTATTGCGGTGTGCTCGGAACTCATTGAAGAACCATAACGTCAATTAGCCGGAATCAATTGCAGGCTTGTGCCGCAATACAGGCCTTCGCTCAAACTTTTATTAACAGTTCTATTTACTTTCCTCTGCGTTATGAACGAACTTTACGTAATATTGATTCGGTTTTTACCCGAGGGCTTTTATCGCGAAGCAGTTTACGATTCTTTTATGCGGTTTCCTAGCCGTCGCATTTAATTTTGTTAGCTTTATAGTAAATATAAAAATTTACGTTCTCGAACGAAGAGTTGCGGGAGCAAGTCGTCGGAACGCGGCGTTCTCAGTCCGAGCTATCAGAAGATGACATCAGCGGCTTTTGCACGCGAGGGTTTCTAAGTGTGCCTCAAAGTAAAGTTTTTGTATTGTGTGATAGCGTGGCTATAAAGCTTCACGTAACTTAATATCTTCTAGATAAAATAAAAATAAAAATAAAACAAAATAATTTTTAAAGACGGAGAAAGTTTTTCCTGCTACTACATTAAATACTAAATCCAGGTGTAAAATAAATATCAACTGTCTTAAATTTTTTTTACAAAAAACACATACTACGCTACAACACTAATGACTTTGGAATGCCTAGATTTGGGGTTAATCTACAAAATCAAATTATTTTAACAGCTAACAGATCAATTCTAAATTGGCATGGAGATGGTTGTAAAACCTTACATCTCTCGCGGCTTCAGTAGATTTAATCTTATGAGTGCTGGTGCACAAAAGGCGAAAGAGATGATGCAATTGTTAAAGGAATAATGAACTACATCTGCTGAATGTTTGCATTTACTATAATGATGTCAGATTAAACCCTTTATATAATGTAACACATAAAAACCAATTTTACTATAACTTTCTTTCAATTAAAACAAAAATCAATAGAATATATGTCCTCTTTCTTAAAAATTACAAATATTTGTTTGTTCTATTTCTAAAACCTACAAAGGGGGTTCAATATTTTTTTATAACAGTATCCGCTTGACAGAAGAGTTTTTTGATAACCGAATTTTAAGAAAGCTACTTTAAAGAGAACTATGCAAACTGCAGTGATCAAAAGAAGCACAACTTTGCAATTTAGTTTTAATGCACCAATTGCAAATTTGTATGACGGCCGGAGAGCATTAAATGTTTTTTTTGTCATTGCCGGGGTTCGAACCCGGAGCCACCGTGCGCCAGTTTGGCAAGCGTGGCGTTTAATTGCCAAATCCCCCCCAAAAAGGGAGGCCTATGCTCAATTCTGGGCGCTACAAGGCTGAAGAAAAAAAAATTGCAAATGCTAATTATGCGCAAAACGCTATTTTAAATAGCATAATTGGGCATTAAAACGTTTCCAAAATTGCTCTAAATAGTAAATGTAACAAAAGATTTGAAATTTTATTAACAGATTTTTGAAAAAATAAAGTTTTCGCTAATATATATTTGCTAATTTTTAACTTGAATTAAAAGGAACGAAACAGCTAAATTTTTTTCATACTACAACTAGTATAAGCTACTATTAATTGGAGTGTCATAAAAATCAATACATGCAATATTGTTTCTCTAGATAATTTTTCGAATTAGCGACACATTTATCCCAACGGGTAGTTACTATTTTAATCTGGCTTTTGCAAAAGCAAGGCAGTTGTAACACAAGCCAATTATACATGAACGCTTTGTCAGCAACATCACCATAAAATAGCTGCCTCCAAGTACTTCTCCTAGTGGTCCAAAGAATGGTAATTCCAAAACGATAAGTAGGAACTATAGAGTATGTTAGATATTCTAGTGTAGTTGAGAATAAACCCTCAACTTTGTTTACCAAGTTTGAGTAATTAGGCCCGGCATTGTAGTGAATTATTAATGATCACATGCGTACTGTTATAGCTTGACTTAAAAACAGTTTCCACAATTATTAATTGAGAATCATCCTTGATAAGGCGGAGAACAATATTCTTCTCAACACATTGATCTTTGAGAGAGATCTTCTCAAAAAAATTTTATGGCGCACGAACACCCGAATCTTCTTAAAGGAGTAGTCTCCAGTCTTCTCAAAATTTTGAACTTTTTTAAGTCCTCTGTTGTACAAAACTTGAAGATAACATCTATTGCTTTAACATTATACTGACTAAAAAGACAGTAATGGAATGAATTTCTTTCATGTAACCTTATCTACAACAACGGCGAATAGAAATTTCAGTTTAGATTTGATTTGCTCTTCTATAATCCTTAAAGCGTATTTTAGATTCCAGATTGGGCAATACACCTCTTACTAACATTTTCCTTTTAAACCTCCATTTTTTTTTTAAAATTCTTTTAATTTTCGTTTACCTCTTTTTTAATTTAAGTAAGGAAACAAAATCTTTGCTTTAACCCTTTTTGAAATCCCATAATTGGTTTATTTGGTTTTCATATTTCTTTTCGTTTAAAGCCGGGTTTCCCTTTTTCACCTACTTTGGAATTTTTTAGGTTTTGATTGGCTGAAATTCTACCTTCTTGTGTGTAGTATCTTTTCCTATGCTGGTTATCTTGTTTTCTTCTACTTTAATTTTTGCCACTACTAAGTAGTGGTCGCTATATATTTCAGATTCTCTGCTAACCTTAACATCCTTCACTGCTCTTCTGTTAGCTCTTTCAACTAGTATATAATCAATTAAGGATTTTCGTTCCTGCTCATTATTTCTCTTGTAAATTTGTGTATATCTTTATGTTAGAAGAATGTATTAGATATTATTAAGTTGTTTAGTATTCAGAAATCTATTAGCCGTTCTCCATTGTTATTCTTTGTTATTTCTCCAAACTTTCCTAATGCTTTTATAGCTTTATTTTCTTGTCTACCCACTCTGCTATTTAGATCTCCTGCTATGTATATTTTTCCTCTGCTGTTTTCTGTTATCTCCGTTAGCTCTTCCCAGAATTTGTCTTTGTTTTCTTTGGTGTCATTTTCATCGGGTCCATATACTACTATTATTGTTACTTCATTTCCTTTATCTTCTTTTAATTCTACCGTTAATATTCTCTCACTCCATCCCTTCCATTTTATTATTTTTGCAGCATGGTTTTCTTTAATTATGCACCCAACCCCTGCTGCCGCTCTTTTGTTCTCTGCTACTCCACTATACACGAGTATATGTCCATGTGCCATTTCTGTTATTCCTTCCCCTTTCCTTTTGGTCTCTGTTATAGTTAATATATCTAATTTTGTGCTTTCGAATTCATCTATTAATTCGTTTTCTTTCCCTGCTAAGCTTCTGATATTCCACGTTGCTAGTTTCCATATTTTTGTTTTCTTGGTTATTTTGTTTCCGTGTCCATTGCATTTTTCGTTGTCTTTTTTCCCATCCGTTTCTTTCCTGATTAGTTTTTGTCCATGTAGTCTTGGTTATTTTCCTTAGCTTTTCTTCTATGGTGTCTCCGTTCGGTGATCTATCATTTACTGTTCTTTTATAGTTACTACCTGCCTCTTTTTCCTTCTCATTTTGCCACTGTTGTTGAGTTTCCGCTTTTATTTCTTCGGCACTGTATATTTTATTATTTATTATTAGTTTGTTATATTTCAGTATCGCTTTTGTCCTCTTTGCCTCGCTTCCTTCATGATTGGTATTAGTTTTCGTCGTTCTTCTTGTGTTTCTTTAGTGTAGTCCTCGCTTAGCCATATCTCTGTTCCCCTTAGTCCCTTCGCCTTCTTTAATATTTCCATTTTCTTGCTAAATTTACTCAGTTTAATTAGTATCGGTCTCGTTCCCCCTGCCTTGTATTTCCCTAGCCTGGTATAATCTTCTATGTCTTTCTCTTCCAAATCTACTTCTATCTTATTCGTCATTATTTGTATTTTCTCCATTATTTCTTTCTCAGTTTCTCCCTCTTCATCTTTTATTCCTGTTGCTATAAGGTTCTTCTTTCTGACTTCCCTTTCTAGATATTCTATTCTTATTTCCTGTTTCACAATTTTATCTTCTAATTGTTTATTTACTTGCTTTATTGCGTTTGCATCTTTAACTATCTGGTCTAGTTTAGTGTCCATTCCATCTAGTCTACTGCTTATTTGCCGCAATAACTCCTCTATATTTGCCATTTCTTGTGCTTTGTCCACTTAGCTGCACACTTCTGTGTTGCCTACTTTCGGGATTTTGGCGTAGCCCTGGTTTGTTTGTTATTCTTTACTTACCAGTTGTTGGTTTCATGCAATTCTCCACCTTATTGTTTATCAGTTAACCTCCACCGGTCTTAATTACGTCTAATTACTCACTGGATCCGTATTTTCCCTTGTGTTTTTATCTTCCCGTGTTTGAATTTTCTTATGTCTGCCTACTTGTACCGTTTTTTCTTGTGTTGAGTTGCTCAGTATGGCCCTAATTGGACTTTAATCCTGGAGCTTCAAAACACATGTGCACACTTCAAACCTCTAAACAGAACTCTTATATGATTATAATACGTTATAAAGAGTATTTTGTACTCATTTAACTCTTCATAGTAAAATTACCTTATTAGGGTTTTAAAGCTTTCCGTTTTTAGGATTAATAACAATGATGCATTGCATTAAATGATGTTTAATATATGATATAAAGATAAGAAACTGTGATGTTGTATGTTGTTATATGTAGGGACTTTAAGGGATATTTATTATTTATTTTTCAGAAAAAATGACTAAAGAAATAACAAGAAAGTTTCCTACCTAAAGCGACGTAAAGTGGAACAAAACGTAGTATTGATAAAAAGATAGGCAAACACCTGCACCCAAAATAATTCTCTCATTCTATTACATCACTAACAAAGTGAGAATTATAAACTTAAACTAAATAAATAAATATTTTCCTTTTATTTATGCCAATTTACTAAATTACCTTTGTATTTTTAAAACCTTTTTATAGAATAGTTTATTCAATAAGTTAAATTAAACACGGAATATTAAAGATTTAACAAAAAATTGTTTGTAGGGATAAATCAAAGAAATAAAAGAAAGAAAAATAATAACAGTAGTTTAAGTAAAAATAATGTTTATGTTCCTCAGTAATTACAAATAAACAAGACAGTCAGTTTTTATTAAAAACTAAATGGCGGCAATAAATACTGCAGCCTTTAAATAAATTTATTTGACCAAATTATATGAAAATATTTATAGAACAACCCAGAACATAAACAAAGTCAGTAGATAAAATTATACAGAGATGTAGCGGACAGAAGAAAATAACCTAGAAGTCACGAGAAATAGTAATACTTCCAGCGTCAAGAGCCCGGCGCTCGCCAACTTTCGATGCGAAATAACTTACGGTATTGCGGTGTGCTCGGAACTCATTGAAGAACCATAACGTCAATTAGCCGGAATCAATTGCAGGCTTGTGCCGCAATACAGGCCTTCGCTCAAACTTTTATTAACAGTTCTATTTACTTTCCTCTGCGTTATGAACGAACTTTACGTAATATTGATTCGGTTTTTACCCGAGGGCTTTTATCGCGAAGCAGTTTACGATTCTTTTATGCGGTTTCCTAGCCGTCGCATTTAATTTTGTTAGCTTTATAGTAAATATAAAAATTTACGTTCTCGAACGAAGAGTTGCGGGAGCAAGTCGTCGGAACGCAGCGTTCTCAGTCCGAGCTATCAGAAGATGACATCAGCGGGTTTTGCACGCGAGGGTTTCTAAGTGTGCCTCAAAGTAAAGTTTTTGTATTGTGTGATAGCGTGGCTATAAAGCTTCACGTAACTTAATATCTTCTAGATAAAATAAAAATAAAAATAAAACAAAATAATTTTTAAAGACGGAGAAAGTTTTTTCTGCTACTACATTAAATACTAAATCCAGGTGTAAAATAAATATCAACTGTCTTAAAATTTTTTACAAAAAACACATATTACGCTACAACACTAATGACTTTGGAATGCCTAGATTTGGGGTTAATCTACAAAATCAAATTATTTTAACAGCTAACAGATCAATTCTAAATTGGCATGGAGATGGTTGTAAAACCTTACATCTCTCGCGGCTTCAGTAGATTTAATCTTATGAGTGCTGGTGCACAAAAGGCGAAAGAGATTATGCAATTGTTAAAGGAATAATGAACTACATCTGCTGAATGTTTGCATTTACTATAATGATGTCAGATTAAACCCTTTATATAATGTAACACATAAAAACCAATTTTACTATAACTTTCTTTCAATTAAAACAAAAATCAATAGAATATATGTCCTCTTTCTTAAAAATTACAAATATTTGTTTGTTCTATTTCTAAAACCTACAAAGGGATTCAATATTTTTTTTATAACAGTATCCGCTTGACAGAAGAGTTTTTGATAACCGAATTTTAAGAAAGCTACTTTAAAGAGAACTATGCAAACTGCAGTGATCAAAAGAAGCACAACTTTGCAATTTAGTTTTAATGCACCAATTGCAAATTTGTATGACGGCCGGAGAGCATAAATGTTTTTTTTTTGTCATTGCCGGGGTTCGAACCCGGAGCCGCCGTGCGCCAGTTTGGCAAGCGTGGCGTTTAATTGCCAAATCCCCCCCAAAAAGGGAGGCCTATGCTCAATACTGGGCGCTACAAGGCTGAAGAAAAAAAAATTGCAAATGCTAATTATGCGCAAAACGCTATTTTAAATAGCATAATTGGGCATTAAAACGTTTCCAAAATTGCTCTAAATAGTAAATGTAACAAAAGATTTGAAATTTTAGTAACAGATTTTTGAAAAAATAAAGTTTTCGCTAATATATATTTGCTAATTTTTAACTTGAATTAAAAGGAACGAAACAGCTAAATTTTTTTCATACTACAACTAGTATAAGCTACTATTAATTGGAGTGTCATAAATATAAATACATGCAATATTGTTTCTCTAGATAATTTTTCGAATTAGCGACACATTTATCCCAACGGGTAGTTATTATTTTAATCTGGCTATTGCAAAAGCAAGGCGGTTGTAACACAAGCCTATTATACATAAACGCTTTGACAGCAACATCACCATAAAATAGCTGTCCGCAAGTACTTCTCCTAGTGATCCAAAGAATCGTAATCCCAAAAGGATAAGTCGGAACTATAGAGTATGTTAGATATTCTAATGTAGTTCAGAATAAACCCTCAACTTTGTTTACCAAGTTTGAATAATTAGGCCCGGCATTGTAGTGAATTATTAATGACCACATGCGTACTGTTATAGCTTGACTTAAAAACAGTTTCCACAATTATTAATTGAGAATCATCCTTGATAAGGCGGAGAACAATATTCCTCTCAACACATTGATCTTTGAGAGAGATCTTCTCAAAAAAATCTTATGGCGCACGAACACCTGAATCTTCTTAAAGGAGTAGTCTCCAGTCTTCTCAAAATTTTGAACTTTTTTAAGTCCTCTGTTGTACAAAACTTGAAGATAACATCTATTGCTTTGACATTATACTGACTAAAAAGACAGTAATGGAATGAATTTCTCTCATGTAACCTTATCTACCACAACGGCGAATAGAAATTTCAGTTTAGAATTGATTTGCTCTTCTATAACCCTTAAAGCGTATTTTAGATTCCAGTTTGGGCAATACACCTATTACTAACATTTTCCTTTCTGCACCGTGCATGTTTGAGGATTTCTTTGAAGAATATCGTTTTTGAACTGCATCTTACGTCTTAAAATTTTGAACGGCTTTAAGCTCCAATCGCAAAAAACATGAATAATCTGTTGCATAATGGACAGCCGCCTCCTGTTCTGACATCACGATACTGGTTAAAAATGACAGGTAAATAACTCTCATAAATCCTTTTATCTGTAAAGCCTAAAAGCCGGGTCCCACTTTGTTCACCTTAAGCCTTATAAAAAGAACATTTCGATTTACGTTTGATTTAGGCTACATAATTGCACTTTACACTAGGACCTCCTACACCGACTGGTCTCAATTTATTTTTTCAAAAGATGTTTTTTTACATTGCACTAAAATTCTCTTAATTGGACATTTTTAATCAAATTAATCCGTGAGATCAAGACTCGTGCTTATGATTTAACTTGTTTAGAGAGGCAATTTCTTTCAGTGCGTGTAAATGGCTCTTACTTTAAGCTTTTTTTTCATAGAAGTCCAACTAAAAATGGTATCCAACTTTTTTTACATGATTTTTTAATTTGTTTTTATAAATTTTATAAAATTGTGTTGTAAAAATTATAATTTTTAAAATCTAATTGATAATTTACACTAGTTGTTTTCATTCTAATTGTTCTACGGATAATATAAAAGAAATTTTATATATCTTATATGAATTGAAAATATATTAGTTTTTATTTTTTCTTATGTAAAATCCTGACTGAAAGTTAGTTTTCCATTAGGGAAATTATCAAATACAAATATATGGGCAAAGAAGAATTATGCAAAAGTTTATAAAAATATCTCTAAAAGATCTGAGATTCGGTTGCAATTATCAGTTTAATCAGAGAATTGTTCCTGATATATAGCTGTATCTTCAGGTAAATGCAAGTAAGTTTAAAACTACTTTTCATCTAATAATAACTTAATTATTTTACGTAAATTAGTATCGTACAATTTAAATAAACATAACATTGTTTGTAGTATGCCTTACACTTAACGGTAAAAAGGGCATAAGGATTAAGTAAAGTAAGTAAGTAAGGTTTGTAGTAGTTTATGATTAAAAATATTGTCAAAATTAGAAAGAATCTGTTGGAGCGACAATTAAATGCATTTTAATAGCCTTAAACGCGTTCTTATTCCCCAGTTTTATAAAAAATAATAAATGTTTAAATTACTGAAATAACTACGGCATACTAACTTAGTTACAGTATGGAATCATAATTATAGTGTATAACAATAAATATTCACCAACTCATTGTATCATTTCTTTAATTAACCTTTGAGATTGCCTGCACCATTGTCGTTTCACTCTTCTGATTTGTATCATATTTGTTCTGTTCCCTAATATATTATCTGTTCAATTACTATTATAGCAATGAAAAGCATCGGAATTACATTTTATATATCTGCATCAAAAACAAATTTAAAGCTTTGAATAAACGATTTATTGAGGTTGATACCATGTTATTCTATCAATTGTATATTTATTATTGTTGTATGCGTTTTAAAAAAACTAAAAAAAGTAAATAAATAATAACATAAATAACGTAGCAGATGACAAAAATGAGTTAACAGATATTAATTGTTAAAATGCGTGTTGATTATAATTTATTTATAATTTTTTTTATTAATTATAATTTTAATTTTACAATGTAACTGACGTAATGCATATTTCGCCTTATTTGTACTTATACTTTATAGGGAAAATAAAAAGCATAGATAGACTTAACTTATCTTTGATTTGATTTTAATGTAAAGTTCTATTACTATCTTTTATGCTGTTTTAATAGTACCATAAATCTGTACGTGCTGCACAACCAAGATGCACAGACTGTAGTTTGCAGACAGCATGTAGCTCTCTCTTTATTTGTTCATGCCCAATTATATACGATATATAGATTTCACTTTTCATGATGCCTTTATAAGTTAATTTATAAGGTTTTAAATTTTAACAAGTCAGCACCCTATTATACTTAATATAAGGCTAATTCTGTAAACCATAAAACAGCTTATTGATGCCCAAAAATTTCGTCTTTATTTGCCTGTTCTGTTCAAAAAAGGAAAAGTACAGAAATACTAGTCTATATGAGAATGCTTGCAGTACGAATCGAATTGCTTTATTTGAGGGTTTAACTTAGCACATATTATACTAAGCCCTTTTATAGAATACGACATTTAAGTTTTAAGACATGGCTAATTTCTTAAAAAAATTGCTTATAATATATTTTTACCTTTAGAATTTGTTACATATACTAAATTTTAAGCTACCGATCTTATAAATGTTAGTTTTCAGACTTAGAAATATTTTTTATTTAAATAAACTAAAAATCGCAATATTAGTAAAATAATATTATTAAATATAAGAAGAGCCTGCAACGTAGAGAATATTAACAAACCAATCTATGGGAGAAAGAAAGAATGGAATGATCACATTAACCGAATGACCGGCAACAGAACAGAGATAAGTTGTCGGTAGAAATAAGGTGACAAGAAGGAACAGGAAGCAGCCTGTGATAGAAAAATGAAGAAGAAGAAGAAAATTATTAATCTTTCTCAATGTGTATTACACATTTAAATTTCTTTTACAAGGCTAATAGTTTCTCTCTATTTAGTTAGGTTTGTTCTTTAAAATGTAGCCTAAAAGTTGTTATAAGTTTTTTGTCAATTTTATTTGTTGTTGTAGAAAATACTCTTTATAATTTTTTAATGAATTTTCGTATTAAATTTAAAATTTAAAATAAAATTTTTTTATAAGTTCACGAATTACGCTTTGTTCTGTATATTTCTGATAAAATTATAGACTTTCCTTTTATTTAATTTCGTTTTTATAAATGCGTAAATATTATTATTTCTGCTACTTCTACGCCTAACTAAATTATTTGAAAACATTATTCTTGCATGTAAAATCACGCCCTTACATAAATTGGTTAGAAAAATTTTTAACACGTTAATTCCAAGTCCAAGTTGCGTTTGGTTAAAATGGCAATTTACAACCGCATTGAACGAAATTAGCTATTCAAAATAATCGTATAATTGCATTGCCGTTTTTAAGATCAAAACCAACTACACACCGGGCGGAATAATTAACCAGACCCGTGTTTAAGTTAAATTTTCCTCATTTCTAAGAAAAACAAATGCTCAAATGAAAATTGTTGTATTAGAAAAGCTTTAAGTAATGCTTTAATTTTATGAGCAAGAGGTCTTGCTTTATAGATGATTAAGTAGTGCACATGCTTTAAAAAATTTATCTTACTGTCTTAGCACTAGAGTTACTCGGGTCTTAACAAATATGTCCTCACAATTTATACAGTTTCCAAACGCCCAAAGTTATCTTGTGGAAATGGAATTAAATATACCAGGTACTACGGATTTCACATATATAAAGTCTCTACCTTGAGGGAAATTTGTATTACTAGGTAAATATGCATTTAATTGTAGATTTATGATGTCTTGTAAGCTTTTCAACTTAAACCGTAACATCTTCATCTAATTTTAGCGAAGAATAAAAAATATACAATTACTTGGACTCAAGAAAGAAATTTATAGCAACATAAAAATTCCAAAACACAAATGGTCGTTGTTAACTAGTGACAAACATAATCAGGAGTACATGCCATTCCTATTCATATTTATAATAATTAAGGTACGGCTCTAACGCCCCGCGTGGGAGTACGGCCTGCAAACTAAGAGGTTAAGGTTCTCATATGTTCGCTCAATGTGCCCAGTCGCCGCGCACTATTTCTAAAGCGGAGCGGTGTGGCAAGCACCGCATCTTAGACGACGACCCTTATTACCCCTTGTTTGAGTGAACGCGGGTACTCAATTATTTTTAGTGATTGAGTAGGCCATCCGCCAGGCTTCAGAGAGCACCGGGAATTCAACCCGGGTCCGTTCGCATCGTAGCCCGCGCCTCAACCACCGGACCACTCTGGCGGTATTCATATTTATAATTAATTAAATACAGATCAAACAATTTCTGGAATAAAAATGCTTATTGCAAATTTAAGTGAATTATTAAATTTAAAATGTATAGAAATTATTAGAATTATTTTAAAAGCTTAAATTTCTAATTGCACCAAACTTCGCAAGCTTTTCTTTTCAATAATAGAAATAATCTGCTTTATTGCTTCAGGAGAGCGAGACATGTAAAATCAAAAAAAAACTCACAAATTTTTCTTTTTATAATTATATTAATGTAAGATGTTAAAAATATTCTTTTAATATTTTAGACAGAAATTTTAAATATTAAGCGAGCTGTGGCATTTAAACTGAGCAGCTGTCCAAGTGCAGGTATACGCGATTGCTTGGGAGGCGTGCCTTTCTAATTGAAATTGCGGCCCAAAAAATCGATTAACCTAAAATTTTAAGAGCACGTGTTTGAATTTAATTGCTGGCGCTTATTTGCATCTCGAAGCAGTTTTACTCCGTTGGTTTTCTTCCTTTAAACGATTTTATTTTATAAAAAATATCGAGAGATGCAAAACAAAATAAAAGTGAATGAGTTTGATGATTAGATCTCGTAAGAAAAGTTTAACAAAATAATAAAATTGAAGAAACTATTACTGCTAGTGCAAGAAGAATATGCAGCAGCAATAGTGAAGATGTATCATGGAATTCTCTACATGATTATGGTTTGATTGAATTTTTTGATACTATTTTTACAGCATTGCTCGACTTAGTTATTTGTTAAGAATGCAAACAATATATAGTTTAAAAAGCTGGAAATAGAAGCCTAGGTCTTAAACTAGTTTTGTTATGTTGATGTGGTCGTCGTACTATCGGTTCAGGACCTTTTATTAAAAATGGTTAATCGTCAAATTGTTTGTCACTGTCCTCTTAGGTTTAGGTTGAGAAAGCATTAATTTATTTTATAACCTTATGGACATCGGTAACGGAATAAGTAAGAGTGCGTACAACACCATCATCGAGCATCTATATTTATCGGCAAAAAAAGTTTTGATCGTCTTTGTATAAAAGCTGTAAAAGAAGAAAAGAAAAGAATGAAGATCATGGAAGTAATAGTGTCTGGTGACGGGTCTTGGAAAAAGCGTGGATTTAAATTGCAATATTGATTTATTATACTTGGGTAAAGCCATTGATTCAGTGGTGAAAAACAGTCGGTGTCAAGCATGTGCATTTTGGAAAAAAATAAAATACTCCTAACTTAGTATGAAGATCATTATAGAGAATGTTCTATTCATCAAGGGTCTTCAAGCAAAATGGAAGTATCTGCGATCACAGAAATGTTTTTAAGATCAGAGAAAAAGCATGGTGTTAGATGCACGTTTTACATTGAAGACAAAGACTCAAAACTTTTAAGAAAGGTAAATAGTGTTGAAGAAATGAGAAGAGGCATCATGGCTATCTACTATTATCTATGCTCTACTAATAAAAATTCACAACATCATTACTGCCCACCAGACAAAGACAGTTGGTGTGCTTGACAAAAAAGTTTAGCTAATGGAAAAAAATTGAGCTTCTCAGTATCCTGAGCTACTTGATCGAATTGTTTAAAAACATATTTGTCCCATTTATCACAATTTATCAAAACAAGAATTATTGCAACAATGTTTAGGAACTGTTCGGGCTTTACTACCGGGCGCCCGTGCGCCTTTACAAAAGATACTTAACTTGGCGCCGCCGCTGTATCGGAGACGCTGGACCCCTCTCTCGGATGCGCCGCCACTGAGCCTTAGCGAGAATGGGGTGCACAGGCTCGCGTGCGGAGCCGCGCGACATTCAGCGCAGGGACTTGACTCGAGCCCGTTGAGCCTTCCAGACGTTAGCGCCAGTACGCTGCTTTCAAGGGAAAGAGGACTGCGTGACAGGGAAACAGGTCAGTGTGGAATCGTGATGATTGATGTGTATGCGTCCTCTTGTGTTGTAAGGGCAGTATGTAGCCTTGGGGAAGGAGTCACGGATGCCGTGGCCCTTCTGCGGCGTAGACTTTGCGGCAGCCCTGTGTTGCCCGAGCCTGCGTGACAAGGACACAGCTCAGTGCAAAATCTGTACGTTTGTTGCGTATGCGTCCTATGTGTTGTAAGGGCGGGTGTGTGACCCTGGGGTAGGAAGCACGGAATGCCGTGGCCTTTCCATGGAGCCCTGTGGCAAGGACTCGTCCGCCTAGCTGGTCATCCTCACAGGAGCGGTCAGTGGGGTCAGGTTGCCTAGCTGGTCACCCTCACTGTGGAGCGGTGTCCGTGGGGCGGACGGGACGGCGCATACATCGCCCAGGTAGAGATCTCATTGCGTGCGGAAAGGTACCTTGCGGCTTGCGTAATTGCGTTCGCGCCACTAGCGGCGTTGCGAGACGATGACTTGTATAGTCGTTTACTATTGTTCATTGAATGAATTGTAGTTAGCAAGTTTTACCCTACAAATAAATCCTACTCTTGCCCCGGCTTTCCTCTCTAATCGCGAGAGGTTTTATGCCTAGGCAAGTAGTAACTTTCGCGTAACCCTTTGTGTTTTATTGATTGGACCTGCGCTCACTCAACCCTTACTAAATCTCACCCTTACAGTAATTCTAATTAACCATTTTTAATTCTCACTGTATCTTGGTCATTTTGAACCAAACAGGAACTCATACGCAAAATTCGAATAAAACAATTTGAAGACTAGCCCCAAAACTCCTGAATTCTGGCGTAAGAATCGTTGAAATATCAACTTATATTGCTACTGGAATCTTCAGTGAAAGATATTTTTTGATACTACAAGTTATTCAATAGTTATAAATAGTTATTGGGCACGAAAGCATGATATTCGCGTATGATTATGACGAGCGGTGACTGGTCCGAGAGGAGCGACGCAGCTCTTTATCTTCCAAAGAGGCTCTTATAGTCCGCAGTGAACAACAAACGAAACAACATAATTTCTTTGAAGAGGCTGAATGGATTATATAGCCCTCCAAGTGGTGTATAACAGGGAAGTTGGAAATAATAGAAATATAAGACCAAGAATTTAATTTTAAATTTATCTTGAATGGGCTAAAAAATCATGATAAAATTATTTTTTAAAGAATCAAATTATTTTTGTAAAGATAAAGCTATATTGTAACAAATAGTAATTTATACTTCGCCCACACAAAAAATTCCTAAAATCCATGTCTTTTAAGTCTTTTTATTGGATGGAATAATAGTTAAGTTAGAGTTTTATTGACTTAACTTTATGACAAAAAATTCACTGTTTAGATGATCTCACTATGCTATTGGACCACGTGTTCGCCTTCTTCCTTCTCTTTTTGAAAATCCAAACAAGCTTCTAATTACATATTACTGTTATGAATGTCTACAGTAAACTTGCAAAATCGTAGTAAAGCTTAAAGAACCTTAACCATTAATTTTAACTGGCTGGTTGCAGCGTATTTTAATCAATTGCCGTAGTTGCGCTCCTTTGTAGTAAAAATCATCATCAAACTGTAAAATGTAAGTCAACACAATTATCCTAAAATTGTCTGTACGTTAAAGTATAAGAGTAACATTATTTTCTTTAAAGGCTTTCAATTTGGAAGTAATAATGTTATGTCTTTTAAACTTACCATATTATATATTTTAGGCAATAATGTACAGGCTTTATATCATTTCAAAGTTTATAAAAAAAAACTTGAAAGGAACTGCAACAGCGCCATTAAAATTTTATTATTTTATTTAAACAGTTAAAGGTTTGAGTGGAAAAAACTGAATGAAGCATTTAAAGTAGCTAACGTATATAAGAGAAGAAGAAGAAAATGTACTCATATACGGGGAATCCCTAAAGAACAAAGAGCGAAGGTCGGAGTTGAATGCATTTTAAGCAAAAAATGGACACAAAAACTAAGAAATACAATGCACATTAAAGAAAAAACAAAGAAGCTAGAACTAACAGAGAACAAAACCAAACAATGATCTTCATAGCCTATAAAAAGAAGAACTTAAAACCAAAGATAAATTCCAGAACGAAGTAATAAGAACAACAAAAAATAGTACTGGACAAGCGGTTCTGATAAAAGACTTCGACAGCAGATAATAGGTTAATACAATTTTTTATTGAAAACTTACTGACTGTTATTCGCACATAAGAACATTTACAAGTTTACGAGGAAGGTTGAAAGTAAGTAAATCAAAGCAAAAACATGGCTATCAGAGTCACGAGATGACCAAAGCTCAACAACCACCGCTACCTAGTGGTAGGAAAGATCAAATAGTTAAAAAAATACACAAATACCAAACAAAGATAAGCGGGTCAAATCCAAAATGAAACGTTTAACAATAAGTACATACAAACCTAAAAACAAAGAAACAGCGATAAAACACAGAAGCTGCAAAAAGTGAAAACAAAATACAAAGACTTGGTGTAGAGCAAAGCTAGTAAAAGTTTAAAAATATTATTATAAACTCAGCACGTATAACATCAGAAGTAAAAATGACAAAAACAAACACCAAACAAACAGGATGATGACACTAAGAAATCAAAGAATAGATGAATTTAAAGAAAAATAAATGGAAATAATACTTAAGAAAAGACACTCGTTTAGTCCAGAAAAACTCGTTAAGGAAGTGGTAGACAGAAAAATAAAGACATGGAAAGACTTTGAAAAACAGGCCTAAGAAAAACAAAGTAAATCAAAAATTATTCTATAACACACTAAAATGACGACACATAGAAACGACAAAGTAGTGTATTTGTAAATGGCAAGAATGGGGAATGTTAACAAAGAAGGCAGATATAATAAAGAGGTGAAAAACTATTTTAAAGAAGTATTAGATTCCATGACAAGTCAACAGAGAAATAGAGAGGAAAAGAATTCGAACAGGAAGCAGATAATTGCGGCAGTTATAAGAATTAAAAACGAAAAGGCTGCAGATTAAGATAACATAAGGCCCGAGATGATAAAAGCTTTGGGAAACACTAGAACTGAACTTTCAACAGAAATATTTAGAAAGACATGGGACACAGGGTCAGCCCGCAAGAACTAACAAGTAGAGATAATTATACCAATCTTTAAAAAAGGTGATCACAAGAAATGCCAAAACTACAGAAGGGTAACATTGCATGACAGAAAGAGTCTTAGGAAGTAAGCGGATGAAGAGAATAGGACAGAAGCTGATAGAGTCACAGAGAGATAAAATGTTAAGACATAATTGAGAGCCATCTACTGTCTATTTAGATCTAAAGAAAGTTTTTGGCTGCATATCAAGAAATGCAAGGCTCTAACAACAAAATTTAAAAAGTCGAATAAAAGATGAAAAATAAATAATACAAATGTTCCAAATAAAAATGTAATTAAAAACAATGAAATTTACATTAAAGTAATGAAAACTGTTGGTTATTCTGCAATTTAAAAAGTGGCGTTACTATCCATTTAAGCGGCGTACTTTTTAAAATGAGAGCTTCAATAACACGTAGAAAATTAATGGTCCTATTAAGATAATGAATTTCCCAAATCTGGTTTGCAGCAAACAATCACTTTATTACAAAAAGTACTTGCTTTGATTAATTAAAGTTCCACGGAAAAGTTTCCGTTCTCAAGGATAAAAGGGAACGGACAAAAAATTAATTGTTGAAAGTAATTATTGAAAACTTTGCCGGCGTATACGTGGCATAATGTATCTGCGCGAATACGTCACGCAAGTCACGTGATTTTAATAACCGCCCAGTAAACTTCAAATATGTAAGTAGCGGTAGACAACTGGAAACGCCAAGAAGGTCTGGCTGATTAATGAGGTTATCCCACGGTAACTAAGTTACTGACCGCGCTCTAAGTTATCCGAGATAAACTATTAGTTAGGACAGCTCTGCAGAGACTCCATCTGTCACCAGTCATACTACACCTGCTACCAAAGTCCTTTTACTTCCCACTTTAATGAATTCTGTTTCCAGGAGCCGGTGCACTTAGGGTACTGCTAAACGAGGGCGATCATGAACTTTGACGCTGTCGCATGCGGCAACTTTGATACAATGCGCATCGGCAAGAGCTCGCGGCGAATCATTTGTTGAGAAATATAATTAATTTTCCATGTGAAAGCAATCAAGCGAGTTAATCAAAAGTTACCGTTGCGTAATTTGTGTAAAAAACAAATCACGCAATTTGTAGATTACTTATAAAGTACAACAAATGTATTTTAGTGAAATGACCAGCTGACATCATCAGTTATGTACTTCGTAATGAACGGCTTAACAGGATTAATCAATTGCCGCGTACTTTTTCGGCCAGATCAAGGCGGCTGCAAATGCGCATTGACCACACCAGTGATTTTTCCCGTTGCGCCCCAGTGGCGTGCGCTATCTCGCGGAACGCGCCCCAGCCCCGCATCGCATATTTGCAATTCATAGTTTGCGTTACAAGCAGGACAATGGGGAAAATCCCCGATTAGTGTATATTTCAGCGTTCGATGCTGGCATTACAAACAATGCAACTGTCGGTTGTGCACGATGCGTCCGCTGCACGGCGCGAGATATTACGGTGGGTGCGTTCGATTTTTAGCGCAAAATCAAACATTTATGGTGATTTGGCACGAACAGCGTCAACATAATATGGGGCCGGCCACACGTAATGCGATTCGATATTCACGTGTTATCACACGTGTATCACGGTTAAGATTAGTGGCCCGCTGGCTGCAGCTAAATCGCGACCAGTGCCGCCAGAAAGGTACACAAAGCGGGGAATTTGTCAACAAGCGCCCGTGGCGTAATTTTGTTTGAGAGAATTACTTGCGGGCGATTAGAACTTGCTAATATCAAGACCTCTGTTTGTATCTAATTAATAAATGACGCAAATATATAAACTTACATGGCTTTAAATATTCTGTACTATGTTTCATATTGTTAGTAACTAAATTCAGTTAATTATTAAGATTTTTTATGCAACAGCTAACCTTTCTGCAGCACAGTACCTTATATTAAGGTTTCACTTTAACAAGATCAGTTTGCGAGAACTCTCGTATAAAACTATAAGGAAGAATGATGTACCTTGATACCAAATTATTTTAAATGCCTGTAATCAATAAATAAAAATAGATTTTAAATATTTTCCTATAACACACCAATTACTGAGTATATTTTATTACCATATTATTATTTTTATCAAATACATCTGTACATTATAACCTCGAAAATTAACAAAAAAAGTCGAGTAAGTAATATTGCTGACGAGTTGATCCTAAAGGTGTCATTGGTTGTGGCAAGTTTAACTGCAAAAGATTCTTCAAGCGTAAACGTCTATGCACGCATGTCGGGGCCGCTCTCGCTCCTTCTCGAATGGCAAGGCGGCCGCGCCTATCGGCCGCTGCATTGCCAAAAAGCGCGTTTGCCACGGCCATTTCATTTGCTTCAGCCGAGCGGAGTTTCGATTGTCAGTTAAATTGTTTCATATTACCAATCCAAAAAAGCAAAAATTTGAGGACAGGTGGGTGAAAAATTGACAGTCTATAACGCCAAAAACTAGTGAAGTAGTTGGAAAATGAAACTATTAACAAAGAAAGGTTTCTCTAGTTGCCGAGTTTCTAATTCATCTTTTTTGTTTAATTTATCTTCTACCAGTTCAGCATTAGTTGCTATTCATGGTACAGTTAATTGGAGTAGTCAGTGCGTATCGCACTAGCGGTGCTTATTTGCAACTCTCACTGGATTTAAGTGTCGCATTGTTTGTGTTCACCGGCACTGCTTTTAATATGTTTTTAAAGAGTTATTTATTCACTGACACTAATTGCTAGTAGGTCAACTGGTAACTTCCGTTTCAGTCTTGTATGTATTGATTTTGCGCCTAGTCCATAATGTTTTGCACCACTACACTGGTTGAGGTTGTCGTGGAATTTCCTGGATGTATTAGTTATGAATTCTTGTATAGTTGGAATGCCTATCACCCTATGTAATTGCGTGTTTCTTACGAACCATTTGGTATTTGTGATGATACGGAGCACTTTGTTTTATAAGCCTTGTAATTTGTTCAGGTTCGTTTTAGATGTTGTGCTCCAGACGCTGCAGCCATAGGTGAATATTGGCCGGACTATTGCCGTGTAGACAAGTATTCGACAATTAATCTTAAGTGATGATTTTCTATTTAAGATTGTATACAGCATGCATGAGTCTTTGTGTACGATTTCATTAGTTTTTTGTTAATATGGAAGCTCCATGTTAATCTGCCGTCCAAATATAGACCAAGATATTGAATGGCTCTATCTTTAGGGTTCCATGGTATTGAGTTATTATCACTAGTTATGTTGGGTGGGTCTGTAGGTCTTCGGAGGGTAAAAATTTTACATTTGCATTGGTAGCGGTTTTTTTTAGTACAACAACGTTTGAATCACGAATTTAGTTTATCTATACCTTCTTGGAGATTTTATTTTGCTTTATGTATGTCAGCAATTTGGACTACTGTCGCTGTGTCGTCGGCATACATCGCAAGGTCGTTATCGGGAATGGTTGGAATGTCTGACATAAAGGCGTTAAATAGGATTGGGTCCAGAATTGAGCCTTGAGGGACTCTTGACTTTATATGTCAAGTAAGATCCTACTCTTACTTGGAAGCTTCTGTCAGTTAAAAACTATCGTATAATTTGCAGCAGGTATGAGGGAACTCCTATTTTTAACAATTTATATATTAGCCCGCCTGTCCAGGCTCGGTCGAAGGCTTTCTCAACATCAACAAATGCAATAAGATTATAAATCTTATTTTAAAACCCTCTTTCAATAGTGGGAATTTCTGAGCCCAAATTGCATTGTAGGTATAACGTTGCGATCCTCTAAAAATTTAGTCAGGCGTCTGTGGATGACTCGCTCAAAAAGCTTGGATATTGTTGATAGCAGGCTTATTGGTCTGTACGCTGTTGGATCGCTATGCTTCTTGCCGGGTTTGGGAAACATCAGATTGTATGCTTGTTTCCAAGCGTTTGGAAAATATTTTGTTCTCAAGCACGCGTTAAAAATTGCTGTTAGGTAGGCTACTGACTTTGGGGAAAGGTTTTTTAATACGATGTTAGGTATTATGTCATTTTCCGGGACTTTTTTGATTTTTAACTTTTTAATGTACTTTCTGATTTCTGCTGGTCTGTTAGTGTAATATTATTAGTGTCCCTAATATTAGCTTCTTGCTTTACTTGTTCATTATGGGCCATGTTATTTTGCTTGAAGGTGATAGTAAATACTTGCTCTAAATGAGCAGCGAACACTTCACATTTTTCTTGATCCTCTGTGTATGCTTAACCATCTACTCGAAGTGTTGGTATTATCTGAGGTTGCTGAAGAATTCTCTTGGTGACTCTCCACATGTTTGGGTCCCCTGGATCTAAGTTTTCTATATAGTGATTATAAGATTGAAGGTTATGTTTGTCTAATTTTTCCTTCACTATTCTAATTGGTTTAGTCGAGCTTCAATTGCAGGATCATGTGTTCTTTGCCACAATCTTCTTATTTTGTGTGTTTCTTTGATTAGGTTAAATATCTTAGGTGGGAGGTCAGGTATTCGAAGTATCTACGTGATCGATTTGTGGTAGTGGCATTGCGAACTGCTTGGGTAACGTTTTCTTTGAAGTTTTCAATAGTCTTGTCAATGTCAGCATGTGAAGTTAGATTAACTGGGTATATCAGTGATTCTTTAACTGATGCTTGGAATACGTTCCAGTGTATTGGGCCATTTATTAGTTTGGGAATTTTGGGGTATTGTTGGATTGTAAAGCTTAGGGTTATAATTATTGGCAAGTGATCTGAATCAAGTTTAGTAATGACCATTTGGTTAATTAGTGTGGTTAGATTTTTGTAAAGACCTATGGCCAATATGTCAGGGGAATGATCTATTCGGTATGGATAATACGTGTATTCTGTGGGTGCGGCTATTTCTATTGCTAACTCTGACGCAAGGTTCTCAAGTTTGGTACCATTGGGGTTTGTTTTGCTGCAACCCCAGTTGCTGTTCTTGCAGTTAGGGTCACAAATCAGAATAGTAGGCTCTGAGATTGTAAATATGTTTTGTGTTTTTCAGTTGTTTATTTGGTGATTTATATCCTGCTATTGTTTTTATAGTGGGGTTGTCTGCTGTTTTCATTTTTATTGCTATTGCTTCTATATTACTGACATCCTGTAAGTCATAAGGTGCAATTCAAAGGTTATTCTTAGCAATTATTGCCGCTCCGTCCCAGCCTATTCCAGTTTCTCTGTCTTTTCTGAAGATTGGGTATACTGGTATCGTAAAGTTTTCATTAGGAATAAGGTGTGTTTTGGTGACACAGATAATGCCAATGTTATGTCTTGCAATGAATGATATAAATGTCGATCTTTGATTTTTAGCCCATCTGCATTCCAGTTGGCTAGTGTTAACTTTTGTAGTTGTCTATGATTATTTCTCGCCATTGAAGAGCATTGGATCAAATAACTTGTCAAAGAAGAACTCAAGACGCGACATCAATGGCAAAATTTACAAAATCCGCTAGATAGAACCCAAAATCTATCCTCGGCTATCAGAAAAGCTTGCAATGACTCCTTTTAAATGTACATCAGCAACCTCTCTGCAGATAACTATTTGCTGTGGACAGCCACTAAAAAATTTAAAAGGCCGATTATTGCTGTATTTCCAATTACGAATCCTCATCTAAACTAGGCACTATCAGACCTTAGAAAAACGAACTTCTTTGCAGAACATCTTACTGATACATTTACCACAGACACGATTGACAACCATGACAATAAAATACTGAACTTAATTCTCCCTGTCAATTGTCTCTCCCAACAAGAGCTTTTGCGCCTACAGATCTCAGATGTTAAACAAGTAGACTCACTGAAAGAGTTCACACCCTGTTTAAAAGACCCCTCACGTTTAAGTTTTATGTTATCATATTAGTTTATAGAAAATAAAGTTATGATTGCTGGTTAATAAAATTTATTGAAAAAAGATCCAAGAGTCGGTTTAAGCTTCACAAATCTTAACATTAGTTATATTACTTCCACGTCCATGAATTCAACAAGTAAACTCTTTTCAAACCATATACATGATGTTTATTGAAATACAATGCGTTTATGAAGCGGCCGCAAACTACAATGGAACTGAAATTATAAATTCAAGAGTTGAACGCGTTAATCTGGCTATATTACAATTAATAGAAACTTTTCATTTTGATCTAGAAAAGTGTGTAATTTAAACTGGTTTCCGTTTATTAAAAAATTGTTTAAATATTGCGGCATTAAAACTTTCCACATCACAGATGGATTCTAAAATTACAACATTAATATCAGAAAATATGGTCGATTATAATAACTATTAAAAGTAATGACATACCGCTAAAATGTATCATTCAACAAATTTACTTCGAACTTTTGAGAACTGCCGCGCAGCAAATTGTCGCGCTATGTTAAGCAAAGCCTTTGGGAGCCCGGTGTTAGATGTGAAATATTCAAATATTCAATTACGTTGGCTGCCACGTAACAGTTCGTTATTAGAGGCCGCTTGACTGATTACTGGTTGTTGAAAATACTGCAATTTGCTGATCCGCACGCGATCTTTGCTCGCAGTACAAAATCTGCCTGAAGACTGTTTTCGTGGTTGTTAGCTCATACTCTTGTGTGACTCATTTCAGATTATGCTGAAGTGTCTGTAATAATTGTGTAATAAAATAAGGGCGATAAAACGTTCGGTTATATAATTAAACGACAGGGTTGCTCTAATTTATATTTGAATCAACTTTTGCGCTCAGCATAATATGCCCAGCTTTCATAAAATTTATTACTATTATTGTGCAATAATGACCTCTTTTAGCCATTTAATTTATGGATAAAATTAGTTTTAAAACCCTTAATTAATAATGGCAAACATCCCAGATTTTCAAAAAAAGAGACACAAACTTATTTCGAATGTTGCTCAATTAGTTCGGTTACCGGTCTTTGTAGACAATTTTCTGATGTAATAATGGCTTGTCGTCATCAAGAAGTAAGGTATTTACTATTTTGATATGCTGCAGTAATATGACATTCGGGGACGCGGTGGCTCAGATGGTTCAACCAGTTGGCTCTGTCCTCTAGCCGGCGCGCGCGAGTTCGAGTCTCGCTCAACCCATGGATGTGTGTGAATGTCCTAGCATTTAAGTGCATGTTAGTGGACACAATAAGCCCTTGAGGCTGCAGTGCCTGTAAGCCCCCCCCCCCCAAATGACATTCGTTTATCTTCGCTCCATCTACTTTGTCAAACCTGGTTAAAGAGCAACAAGTTACTAACTATGATAAAGCCATGAAAAAATTGATAACTTTAAATCTCTATTTTTAGAAAACACAGAATGTGTGTACAAACATTTGTTACATTTTATCTATAGCAAATTACCAGTAAATTCTGTAGCACTAAGTTCGCGGATTCCGCTGGTTATTTTTCTTTATGGGGAAATCCAGATATCCTTAATTCATATTTTGCTTTTCATTCCCTCAATAGTATACCCACATTTAGTTACCAGTGGCAATTCCCTTCAGATTTATTTTGCTACAGTAACGTTTTCGTTGAGAAGATTAATCTTATCTGCAAGTAGCTTTTAATTTAATATTAGGAGTATTATGGTTTTAAATTTAATTCTATTAGAATAAAATAAAAATTAATTCATATATTAATTGGTACGATTTGAAGCAAAATAAGTATTTAACATACTAGAAAAAATTCTTACAAATTGTTAAGAGAATAACAAAATTATTACTTTCTTTTAGAAGGGAAAATCAAATTTGAGGTGATGTTACATTTTGAATGCATTTATCGACATAGGAGTCGCTAATGACTGACAAAGAAACATGCACCTGGTATATTTTCTATATAATTGAAAATAATATAACTTGGGAATTATGTTAAAATATTTTTATGGTTTATTCTATTTGTAATTTCTTTATTCTAAGACTTTAAATCTTAATTATTACATATGTAATTATGGTACAAAATGGCAATTAATAATAAAACTACACATTTTATCTTGATCTTGATCTTTACTGATCAAAATTTTAAAAATTGTTTTTACAGAATTTTTGCTAAAACTAGAGAGTCAGATGGAAACTTCATTATACCTAAAAATTGTAAAAAAATATAATTAATAACGATGTTCCCTACTGAAACATATAAAGTTATGTTGTGGCTGAAAAGTAACTTTAATGTAGTAAGTTGCCTTTTTTATAGTAACAACACTAATTTTAACGTTATTTTTGTAGAGAAATTTTTTTTGTTATTAGATACCAAATAATTGCGTACCATAAACCACATTTAAAATTCCACTATTGGGCAGTAAATCAATTCTTAATATTTTACTCATTTGTAACAGTCACTGGGAACCTTTATTTATTTGTAATCCTTAAATATTTTTGATTTATACTTTTTGGATTCCTATATTAGTAGTCATAAGGAATTTTATGAATGTTCGGTATTTTTTAAATCTGGGACTCTCATATTTAATACGTCATTAATCATATCTTCCCTATTTTTCTTTTTCCTATTTTTCTAATACTTTTAAGGAAATCTATATTCTTCTCTAATACCTTTTCTGGTAAATTTAGATCTTTTGTTAGAAATTTATTGTAGTTTTATAATAATATATGACATCTTTGTGTTTATGGTATCAAATTATTTATTGGTATGTATTTTTAACTTGCACATATATATTAGGAACTATAAAATTTGAAAACATTTACTTTGTGTTGTGATATTTTTATTTAGGGGTATTGTTTTAATATTATTCGTTGTCTCGTTCTTGACATGCTCACGTCAACATAGCCGAGTACATTATAATATAATAGAGTTTTAAATTTAAATTTAAGTGATTTACTCATTTTCTTTCCTTAGGAGGGTAGCTTGATGAGTAGTGGTGTGGCGGCTTTTCTCCCTTGAACCGCTTGTGTATCGTGGCGGCGCATGCTGGTGGCTTTGATATCTGCCGCCACATTTAGCTATCGCACACAAAACGGCATATGGGCTTTTGCTCAGTCGGCGAGTCTGCATACGCCGTCGGCGGCACCCTTTGAGATGAAAAGTGCTGTCGAATTAAAATTTCCCGCAAAAAGACCTACCGCTACAGGCGCGAAGCCCGGCGACATACTCATACCGCATCGCGTCCAGTACGGCCGCATTTAACCAACCCGCAATATATACTCGCATCGCAACGCGGCCAATGCGGTCGCATTTAACCAACCCGCAGATAACTACCCCACAAGACATACTCGATCCGCATCGCATCTCGGCCAGTGCGGTCGTGTTCCAGGCACGAAGACATTGCAACAAGGTGGCCACCGTGAAACCAACGCCGCCGAAGCCGAAGCCGATTACAGGTGAGCGATTTGGCAATTACCCATCGGTTGATATCGGTAGCCGCCCCCATCCGCTTTCGCGCCGGCCGTTTAAGGGACGATTTGGGCTTCAGCGTTTTACTTTTCAAAACGGGCCGTACTTAGTTCCGCACACCGCACCACGAGGGCATGGCTATTTACACGCCCGCCTCTCCAAGTAGCTTGGTTTGGAATTAAAGAAAAGTTCTACAATAGAATTTATTTTGCAATATAGTTCCTTCGAAGTTCAATACATCTACTCAATCATACTTTAATGCTTCTCTTCTAAGTGTATATCGTTTTTTAAAACCCGCAAAATACTCATTTATGCTTTCCATTTCCGCAACATACCGGAAACAAAACTACAATTTATACAGTGAGGCAAAAAGAAAAGCTGAAAAATAATGCGCGGCACTTATAAAGCGGTAAAAGAAGTAGTTGGAAAGTTAAAAACAATACATTCAAGTTGTACGGTTAAAAACATTGACTGAACTTATATTTATGACAAAAATTTAGCAACTGAGTTTGCTTATTTTGCTATTCCAACGTAATAACACAAGTAATAATCAGTTCTTATTGAATTTTCCAAGGAAATTAAGTTACTAATATGCAATTGTTAAGCAATTTATAATTAAAATTAACAACTTCTGTTTAGTTGCCGACTATTACAGCAATAGTCACAAAATATATCCAAATTCCCGAGTTGTTTTAACTTCTTGACTAATATTTATAAAACAAAGAATCCTTTTAAACCCAATAATCGTTTCTGCTACATTAGTTTAGTTTATTTTACTAAAAATTTCTACAAACGAGATTTGGAGTGTGTGCTGTTGAAACTTCCTATTGGAAATAAGCTTAATACTGAGGCAAGTGCAATAATTGTTTCAGGAAGAATTGTGTTAACATTTACTATTTTAAATAAAGATGGAAAAAGTAATTTAAAAACGGAACAGTGTACTTACTATGGGAGATATTAAATTAAGTATATTATAACATTATTATAATTTCAGTGCTAAATATTGATCAAGCAATAAGACAACAGTCAATTACAGTTAAAAAAATGAAAATAAATAATTAAAATAACAGTGAAACAAGCACATAGACAAATTATTTGTATTAGATTAACTAACTTATAATTATTCTTAGACACAGTTATATTAAGCTTTCTTTTAAAAGTCACAAAATTGAAAAATAAAATAAATTTGTTAGAGAAAAACTGCACATATTGAAAAATAAATTAGATACGAAGCTTAATAGCTAATTAAGATTATGCTTTTAAAATCCGTAAGTTTAAAGCAATGAAAAACCTTTACGTACATACCTTTCGTCTTATAAGTAAAAATTATTTTTTTATTTTTTTATTTTTAATTTTTTTAATTGTTTGTTCTACTTTGGCCATTGCAAATAAATATGAAACTCGCTATAAGACCTTACTCTAGCATTCATTTGTGCGTGTTCGAAGAATTTCACTCTTCAGGGGTGATAGCATTCTACTCTTTCCGTAGAATTTTTTTGAAACGTTTCTTCAAGCTTTTGTAAAAAAAACTCAATGGAATTTACTGCTTTGATACATTATGCTAAAATTTGGTGTTGTCCATGTTAGTGCAACTAAAAACCTTTTACGGTGTCCGCCACTATGTAGTATCAGAACATCATACTATTTCTTCTGTGTTTGATTGTAGACTGACTGGAAAAAGTAATTTTTACTCTTTCATCGCTCTATGAAAGTAACTCAAGAGGTGTGAAGCAGCTGAACCGTCAAATTTAAATAATGCCTTATTATACGTGTGTGCACATGTAAGAGACCTATTGTTACAATTTACATGTTGAAAATAATACAAAGCAGCTCATTAAGCTTAAATCATAGTCAGACTTATCTGACTATTGTCTGTTAAATGTTGATGTTGTAGTGAGCTGTAACCAGGAGTTTTGTTCTTAGAGCCCTCTTATCACGGCTTCGTAGGCGTTTTGAAAGCCATCTTCTTGTTTTAAGAGACTCTTAAATAAAAAAAAATTGTTCTCTTATGATTTATGTGTAATCAAGAATTTTATAATACTTTAAATAGCACACAGAGAACATTTAATATAATTCATTATTTTAACGTGAGCTTTGACCTGTTTGTACAAAAACTAAGTCCGCAAAAGTTTTTACTTACTTTTTTTATGTATTTTTGCTGTTTCATAATCGGCACTTTAAATTATGTTCGTCTGTTGGCAATAACGAGACGCGTGCTTACACTTACGGCATATTTTTGTCACTTGCAATATTTGTATACAAAACACACTTTTCCAAACTTCCTGGATGAGTTGTTTTATTGTCTTTGTATAAAAGCATGCACCATTTATATTTTGATTTGTAGTTATTCGCAATATGATAACAAAAACAGATTTTTCGTTTAATTGTTAAAATGACGTACTAATATAATGGTGTCTTATACTTTTGGCCAGGGTTGAGCTTCTAGAAAACGACGGAAAAACTAAAATATAGGTGTAAACGTATGAACTGTATATTATCATGTTCGATGAAATGTCTATTGATCAAAGAATTTTGTATAATAAAACCAAATTGGGTAACGTATGGTTTTAAATTGAAGTTTTCGGACTTTAGAACTATAAGTTAGAGAAAATAACTATTACACTTTAGTGATAGTACATCGACTATTTGAATAATTTTCCCTGTTTGTCTTACTCCACATGCGTAAACAAATATCAAATTTTTTAATAAATAATGGGATAGTATATAAAAATTCGTTGATTAACCAAAAAATAATACAAGACTTAATTAATACTAATAAAAAATAATTGAAATGGTGTCTAAAGTTCAATGAAATATTCATTACCTTAACAAAAATTGAGCAGATGGGGGTAAATTAAATTTATATTCTTTTATATATTGATGCAGTTAATAATTTTCAAATTTTATTTGTAGTACTACCTTTTCAGTTCAAAAAATACATCAACTGAGAAAAAACATCAAAAAAAATGTTGAATTGTTCGTTTGGCTAAAGTGCTTCGAAAAATTTGAAAGGTATTCCGATCATTAATAATGGCTTTCATGTTCTGAATTCTTGTATATTGCTAAACTAAGGTATCTTTTTAATGCATGTATTTAAGAATTCTGAACTTAGTCTAGATTGTTTTAAGAGACTTGAAAACTGTCATATTTGTGATAGTGTCAAAATGGCGTTTGAAATATTATTTAGTTGTTTAAAAACTAACCTTAATGTCAGATATTTATGTTTATTTTTATTTAACTGTAAATAAGTGTTAGTTTACCATGGATATTTATAGACGTCTAAACTAGCATAATTTTGGTTATTATCCAGAACTGAATCGCAACTTAACGTAAAAAATGTTTAGATTTGTCTTATATACCATGTCATGTATATTAAAAATTTAGATTTGCAAAATAAGATACAAGCAAATATTGGACAGGCAGTACAATTTTAGTAAATAAATAAACACAATTTAATACGCAATTTTATGACAGCAATATTACTTTATAGCACTGAATACCAGTAGAATAGCTATTAATTTAAGTGATACGCATAAATCCTACAAGAGTAGGTATAGTTTAGTAGCTTCTGCTACTTGTAACACTGTAAAATAATAAAACTTTGCATAGCAACTATTTCGTCAATATACTGTTACCTATTACACAATATATTGCAATTTGTATACCTAAACATGTGTTTTCACATGCATCCTATGTAAATCGCTTAGATTGCTATTAATTTCTAAAATTCGAGACTTTCCCAATTAGATAAAAGTTTGGTTAACAAATCTGGTGTAAACATCACACGACTTTCCTTATCCTATTATTTGGGTAATTTTTGCAAAAATCCTGGGCTTCAATTTTTTTTCGAGTTACTATTTTACCAACTTTTACTTAAAATTCATATTTATCTCCTGATAACAAACCATTTTTATTTTCATGAATTTTTTATATCTTCAACCGTTTAGGTTCGCGGCCGATTTTACGACCTTGCGACCAAACGGCTCGGCCGATTTTTATCAAAAGTTTCGCACTGCGTCCCCTACCTACAAGTAACTTGCATACCAAATTTCAAGTTTCTAGCTCTTACGGTTCTTGAGATATCCTGTTTACTGACAGACAGACAAACAGAGACACACACACACACACGAGCCAATGGCTCAAACCAACTTTTTTGGTGTCCTGAGGCTATAATTCGTCCAGAAATGTGAAGAACTGGGTAGGTCAAATTTCCGCCGATTACATTACTTTTCTTATTATAGGATAAGGAAAGTAAAACATTGAAAACCTAAAATAATCTACCTTTTTAAAGAAACAACTATCCTAAATTATAAACAAGTGCGTTATATTTCGTTGAAATAAATACTTTATAAAACTGAAATTACTGTTTTTAATATCATATCAAGTTACTTATTAAAATAACCTCCTATTTTATCGTTCGGCGTTACAATCTACTGGAAGTTTTTCGGTTCTGATTACATTATTAGGGACAAAGTATCATTTTATATAGATGTTTTTATTTCATTTTCAGTATTCGTTAAAATGCAGTGGTGTTTCTGCTTCTCATCTTGATGGATAATGAATCCTTTAACTGCTATACGGCGATTCGATTTTATCTGTTATACAAAATTACTTTTGTTCAACTTTAAACTATCAAAATTTATATGAAATTAATTCAAGCACTAGAAAATATAAAAAAAACATTGTTAGCAGCAACATTAAAATTACCTCAAATAGTAAAATCGGAAGAGCGATGAAGATATTTGTAAGGGTACGCTTTCAACTGTTCATTAAAGAAGTTGTTTAAAAAGATTTCAAGGTACTAAAAATCAAACTTTTCTTCTTCTTTTGAAAGGTTTCTTTTGATGCTCTAACTTACATCTAATTTTCTGTGTTAAGTCCCAATTTTCGTTGACGTAGCAGTCAAAATATTTATACGATATTACTTTCTCTATCAACTCCTCTCCACAAGTATATTATTCTTTATGGCATTATGTTCTTTACTAACGATTAGCTATTTGGTTTTTTGACGTTGAGCTTTAGCCCTATTTGTTCACTATGGTTTGTCACTGCTGATAAGAGTATTTGTAGATCTTGGATGCTTGTGGCTAACAGGACAGTGTCACCAACGTATTTCAAATTGTTTATTACAACTCTATTGATTATGATTCCTTCTACTTTTTCTTGGATAGCATCACAAAATATTTTTTCAGATTATAAATTGAACAACAAGGGGAAGAGAATATACCCCTGTTTTACACCTCTCAGTATCGGCATGTCTTGTGATAGCTGACCATCCACACTAACAACCAGTGTCTGATCCCAGTATAGGTTGGCTATTATAGATATATCTCTGCCGTCTAGACCAATTTTCCTAAGAACTTGGAGTAATTTATCGTGCTGAATGGTGTCAAATAGTTTTTTATAGTTCACAAAGCACATATACATATCCACATTGACATCTCGACAGCGTTGAGTAAGCAACTGCATGTTAAATAAGGCTTCTCGTGTTCCAAACCCATTTCTAAAGACCAATTACTTACATTTATGATATATTCTGGCTTGAATAATTTAGAAAAATATTTTTCGGGAGTGATTCATCAAACTGATAGTTCTATAGCCTTTGCAGTATTTTGCACTGGGTTTTTTAGGCAAGGTTATAAAGATAAATTTAAGTCAGTGTTGCGGAATCATACGAGTTTCATATATGCAGTTAAAGAGTTTTAGAATCATGTTAATAGCAGTGTCTTCCTTCAATACTTTTAGGACCTCAACACGTATATTATCTGGTCCCGGTGCCTTTCACTTTTTGCTCCAGTTATTATTAAAACCATCATCTGAATCTACACCGTGAGTTCTCGTGTCGTTGAAAAGGTTTTTTTATATAATTTGTTCATTCAACTAGTTTTTCTTAAATATTTATTAATACTTGTTTACTGTCATTTATAAGAATTTGACTGTTCTTATTTCAACATATACCTGCTGCATGTTTGACTTTCTTGTACATATTAAAAGAGTCATGCTTTGTTATAAGTTCTTCTATCTCTTTACACCATTCTCGTAACCACTTTTTTTCTCTTACTTTGTCTGACGTTTTTCTGTGTTTCGATGTATTTCTCTGATTGGTTTTTGTGGGTTCTCCTGAGATCCATCAGATTTAGTATTTCCTCGGCCACCCATTGTTTGTGTTCCGATTTGTTGGATTGTAATAAATCATGGTTTGGAGCTGCGGTGGGTCGGTGGTCAACATCATCCTTACTCTGTCATCGAGCCGACGCGCTTGAATTCGAGTCTCGCTCAACCCAGGGGTGTGTGTGATGTGCTAATTTAAGGTGCAAGTTAGTAGGCACAATAAGTCCTTGACGCTGCAGTGACAGTAAGTGCATAAAAAAATAATAAAAGAATGATTGCTTACCTCTCGTATTACTGTTTTAATTGAATTCGAGGTCGCTTCAATATTATTATGGTTTGAGATTATCTTAGGGTCTACATTTTTAAAACGTTTATTAATTTGTATCGGTTTTGAAAACGGATTTATGTGATGCCTAAATAGACTTTCTCCTCTAAAAGTTACTAGTTGCTTATCGAACTACAACCTGGACTTAACATTCTACAGATAAATATTCTATAATTGTAAAAATTTTGTTCTAGAACTTTAGTAAGCAATCTAATGCGACGTTCAATGACTATCTAATATGAAGTAAGACTCGTCGTCTTTTATCATAAAAGTTTGTTGCAATGGCGTCAAATCTTTCGGTCTTTAGTCTCATCCTACTGTACCTTAGAGCTGCTTTTTTATGACATTTCTGCTTTCTTTAATATTTTTGTCATATGTGTCATTTAGTGTTATGTACTACTTCTTCGAAAATCAATTTTCTTTTCTTTTTGGACGCTTTCTTTGATATCGTTCCGCTTTTTTCGGTTGAATTCAATATTTTTTAATTCTCCACAGGTTTATGTCGTATACAGTTCTTTAAAAAACTTCATCTCTTTATAATGAGCCACAGTGTAGCGTGACCTTTCTTCTTATGCTTCCAACGAACTTTCTTTGAGTATTCTTATTCAATGTTTTTATACTGATGCACATAAGCACGAATAGAGTAACAACGTATGTTTGCTTTCCTAATTAACCACGAAGTTACTTAACTACAATTTTTCATTTTCATTTGACTTGTTTCATTATTAGAGTGTACAACATTATAATTCCTAATAAAATTAAAATTTCTATGATTATTTTTTGGTTCTAAATTTCTTTGACAATTTAATAAATATTAAACTGTTACCATTAACTGTTGCTGATTTTATGTATTCAATTTTTTGTTATTTGGGTCACTAAAAAAACGATTATCAGTTACGAATGTTCGACTGCTTATTTGGTATAACAATAAAAAAAATACACGTGTCTTCAGTAAATTATCTCATAAATTACTTTTATTTTATTTAAACACTGGAAATGTTCCTATTTCTTACACCATATGGGAATTATGACCATATTCCCTGCAACTATTAAAACAAGTTATTGGGCTGAAGAGGCAGTTTGTGACAAAAAAATTATATTAAAAATTGTAATTAATGCAAATTATTTTAAATAACAAAAAAACATACAAAACAAACTAAAGCATAGAGCCTAGGTAAATTTTAAATAAATACATAATGAAGACATGTTTGGGTTTATTGAATTCACTGGGTAGACAAAGTTTTAAAATTTTAGAATAAATATGAAATAATTTATTCAAAAAGACCATGCAGAAGAAAAACAATAATCAATTATTTAAAAGCACAGATAAAAAAGTTTTATGTAGAACCATTGTTTTTGTTGTACTAACAGATTTTTTTAAATTAAAAAAGTCGCAGAAGAATCTAATTATTTTATTAAACTTCAAAGTTACTCTTTTACTGTTATCAATATTACATAAATATATGTGATATATTATATTTTGACACAGTTCTAACACTATAATTTATTGAGAACACAATCTTAACCTTCCAACATAATAACACAACAAACGCAATCTATAGTAAATGCTATATATATATATATATATATATATATATATATATATATATATATATATATATATATATATATATATATATGATATATATATATATATATATATTAATATATTCTTGTGACTTTATAATAATTGTTTAATTTTTTCAATATTTCAGTAATGTATTTTATATACAAAAGAAAGAGGTTACGATGAATATATATTTTTTTGGTTGTGACTTGTAGGGACTAAAATTAATTTAGAGAAAAATCACTTTTAGGCCACTAACATAATAGCCGCAGTTAAAGCAAACTTAAAGCACATAAAAAACAAATTTTCTACTTAATGCAACCACTTAGCATGTTTTCAAACAAAGGCCAACCGCATCCCCCCCGGCATAACTTTCCTGCCTTCGGAGGGTCTTCGGCGGGCATTTGCCGCAACCTTGTCGCACTTAGCCAGAACTTGGGAGGATGCCAAATGCGCTTCTGCAGTCTTATTAATTACTTACGTACTTAAAGACGTTTCATGAATATAAATAGGCGGCGAATATTTCACCGAGAGGGCCAATTTCAATTTTTAGCTCATCGGAACGCCAGACGCACGAGAAAAAAGTTTGGTTACAAGGGTAATTATGGTGATAACTATGTGCTGCTTGTAAATAATTTATTTTATGTTAAGAACTTCAAAAAGATATTTAGTTATGTAATTTTGAAGAAGAAAATTAATATTAATTTAGTTTGACCTTTTTTATTCGTAAAGTTTTAATAAAAGACTACATTATATACCACTATTTTAACGTTCTTAATTAATATTCTTTTTAATGACGTAACAATATTTTATCCTTATTTATTTTTATATTTTTTTGTCCAACTCAACCTACCCGACTAGCACGGTACTTTAATTATAAAATATAATTCTTCTAATTAGTCCTCATTCCCTGGAGTTGGAAAGTATTTTACAGCAATGCTAAAAATAATGGTAGGGCACGGATCCATAAAAGGCAAAAATGCGAAAAGGTATTGAACATAGCGACGTTCAATGCTAGATCCACCTTATCTGAGGACAGATGGTTGGATTGAATGAAGCGAATAAAAGTAATACAATTTTACATCACAATTACGTTTTTTTTTTGGCACTGCAGCTTCAATAGCTTATTGTGCCTGCTAATATGCACTTAATGCTAGGACATCACATTCACCCATGGGTTGAGCAAAACTCAAACTCGCCTGCGCCGGCTCGAGGACAGAGGAACAAAGATCTTGACCACTGTGTTACAGCGGCAGCGCTCACATTTACGTTACATCGGCAACCGGTTACGTACTATATAATAACTACAAAAGAAACTCAAACTACGGAGGTATGGGTTTTCTAATGCATAAAAGATTAAAAGAAGATGTAGCGTTAATAAGAACTATATCAAATAGTTACATACGTTATTATAAAATATAAACTAATAAAATATTATTTATCAAAAGAGTTTTATAATAACAAATAAATTGAGAAACACTACAATGATATTTTTAAAGCCACACAAGAAAACTTATATACGCACCGGTAATAAAAGATGTTAACGCAAAAATAGGCAAACAAATAAATAATCGCTCTATAATATCAACACCGTTTTATAAGGAAAAGGATGGTCGAAAATAGACATCGCTAAGCCCAGATGCCAAAACTAAAAATCAAATAGACTACATACTTTGCAAAAAAAGATGCTTTATCAGTAACGTTGATATTATTAATAATTTCAGTACTGGCAAAAAATCAACAGCACAAATTAACAAACAATTAAAACAAATTAAGTTTAATTAAAAACGATACAAAAATCAGATAAAATTGACATAAATTTATATTACATATAGAAGACAATGTAAGTATAAGAACTCAAGATATGGAAGCAGAAGGCGATATAAATGTTACAAACAAAAATATTTTAAAGCACTTACTGGAGTTGTTAAACATCGTAAAACGCTAAACTATACAAAAACTGAGAAAATAAGTAAAGTAACTATTTAATTACTGCAAGAAAGAAGGTCATTGGTACACTAGAATATGTTGAGTAAGTAAAATAAGGAAAAAGAGAAAATGAGGAAATGTAAAATAGAACTAGCACAGAAAGTATTAGAACGTTAATAGGGGCCAAAAATATTTTGACAAATACAACTATGAAAAATAAATCTTTATGTTAAAGTCCTCCATGTGACCGAGATCAAGAAATTAAACAAAGAAATGTGGTTAACGTATATTCAGAAGAAATTTTACTAACAAATATTGTCGCAATCTATAAAGTAAAGATGGTCAGAAAAAACAGATAGTGTGCTGGTAAAAATGCTAAAAAATTGAGAGATAATTGATTAGAGAGTTAAGAAAACTTTACTATACATGTCTACAATAGGAAAATATTTTCGTAGATTAGATAAATGTCCTAATACTCTTAATTTATAAATAGGAAGACACCAACAAATTGGACAATTAAAGATCCATCAGTGCCCTTTCCCCCATTTTTAAACATTGCTGTAAACCGATTATCAGAAAAGTTTGATTTCTACCAAACAGAAATTTTGGAATAGTTATACTACCACAAACCACTTACAGTCTGTTAGAATTACAATATCAAATACCCTCTCTGGATAACTTTTTTCGATTACAAAAAGGCCTTTAATACAATACAGTTATAAGCCTTAGAAGAAGCCCTAAAACATGCAAAAACTTATTATCGCTACACGAACATAAACAAATCTACTGCAAGTACAAAAATACAAATAAGAAATCAACATTACATTTAAGCAACACAATTACGCTAGGCAAAAGAAATCAGGAATTAAAGAGCGACGAACGAAAGTACCGAAGAACAAGAAAATAGATCATATTAAAAACGAAAATAGAAGAAATTCTGAACAAAAATGCCCTACTTAAATGAACTGAGCCTAATATGTAACCTAAAATATAAAAAAATTTCCAGTAAGCTAATTATATGGTAACCCTGGAAAACCAAGAGAAGTATAAGATGCCCTTTATAAGATAGGATAATGATGTTAAAAGAGCAACTGAATATAAGTAGCCCAAAACAGGAAAATTTAAAAAGGGGGATTACTTTAATAGTAGAAAGAGGCTTAAAAAGAAAAAGAAAAGGTATTTTGTTGCACAGCAACTCAGTAAATAAAGTTAACGTTTGAATGCCTATATATGACACAATCTCAGATGTAAGAAAAATTTAAAAAATTTACATATATATATATGTATATATATACCCCAATTGGTTGACAAAAATTTTGTAAATAAGTAGAACGATAAGTTACGTTCGTAAAAGCTTCAAATTTTAAAATAAAAAAGCGTTGATTTATTTAAACATTTAATCAGTTGCGGCATAAGCTTTATTCCATTTAGCAAATAAAGCTCATGTGTGACTTTTCAGGTTATTGATTTTGCAATCGTTAGCTTGAATACCGGACAAGATGCACACGATTTGAGCATTTCAGAAAAGAAAGACCTTCCTCGTTTTATATATGACTACAAAGATTTTAAAAGAAACGTTTATGGAATGACCGAATTGCTTCAGACTTCAAACGAATTATTAAAAATAGGAGAATTATGCCCCTGCTCACCGATCAGTTGCATTTGCAAGTTTTCAAAATATACGAGCTGTGCAAGAAGTATAAGGTATACCCATGTCTTCAAAAGCACACAAACTGTTCTACCATTTTATACAAAGCATTAAGTATAGATGTATTGTAGCTTTTTGACAATTACTGGTCTGTATGTTGCAAATAAGTATTACATTAAAAAAAACAAGCGACTGCTTTATAATGTACTCAATAATATGTTAAAAGTTGCTTTTGAAAGTCGAATAAATAATTAAATCGAATTTTAAAATCATAATTAGCAATTTTAGTAAATTCTGTTGCAATTAATTAAAATATACCTTTAAAAATAAGTGAACGTGTCTTAAAAGCCAAACTGTTCTACCATTTTATAAACATTCAGTATGATTATTTCAATGAAATTATTTGATTTCAAATAATTTACTTAATTTTTAAAATCGGGTATGGATAGCATTTACTTATTGTTGTTCTACTTTACACTAAAAATAAAGATTCTAATTTTTTAAACCAAGGTCGCTTATAATTTAATTGAATAAAAAAGTTCCAAAACATTTATTCATATAATATAGGTTATTTAGACTTAATAAAAAACATTATGTTACTATCAGTATTACAGGTAACATAAAATTAGTAGGCACAAAAAATTATCTTATTTTGAATTAAACCGTAACAAAATCAAACCAATCTATTTTAATTCTTACCAAGCTTTCAAAGCGGAATGCCCTTTGACAATAATTTTGTTAGCGATTTTCCCCCGCCACTCACCGTACTTAAATTAATTTTTGATAAAACAGTGATTGCTTGGCCAAATAATTGGAAACATTTGTTATTCCTGTTAGCCCAATTTGTTTATTTATTGCTGGAGCCATTTACTAGCAAGTAGTAAAATTTGTTTTTTGTTACTTGAGTCATCTCTCAATAAGTAGGGCAATTTCTTTATTGTGTTTTAAGATCTTTCCAGCATATTTGAAAGAGTACTAGATGACACTGAAGCTTCGCACACATTTTAGTTTAGCTTTATATAAATAACAAAATCCAAATAAGAAAAAATAATTTGACAGCAAGTATTCAAACACATATTGTCGGAAATAGACGAATCCATATATATTCCCAACTGTATCTAATTTATGCCATTTATAAGATTTTTTTTTATTGAAACATAGTACATCAGCAATCAGAATTACAAGATATTCTATGAGCTAATTTGTTGTTAAAGTTGATTGGCTTGATGAGGTTGGCACCCATTGGTGCTTCCTCGCAGTTTCCTAATCCTATTGATTGAGGAGGATGGATTCACACTGGAGGATTCACGTTAGTTTGTAGGTCCCAAGGCCATTTCGCTTTAATCGCCGAAAGTTTGGTTGTAACGTAAGTGGTTGTATAAGGTCGTTTGGATGATATGTAAGTCTATCATAGTGTCTGGTTGCCCGTTCCGTAATTACATCACGCACGTATGGTGTGTTGGAGTCCGTATGTAGGGTGAGATTTGTCACGTACCATGGAGCATCCATAAGAGTTCTTATTGTCTTGGATTGGAATCTCTGGATTATGTCTACGTTAGAATAGCTAGAGCAGCCCACAGCTCACATCCATATGTCCAAATAGGACGTAAGATGGTTTTATATATAAGGAGTTTACTCTCGGTTGCTAAAGGTGATTTCCGACCTATTAGCCAGAACATTTTTTTAACTTTCAGATCCATGGCTTTGCGCTTCTTCTTTATGTGTTGTTTCCAAGTTAGCCTTTTGTCTCAGTGTAATCCCAGATACGTCACTTCTTCAGATTGTGGTACATCAATGTTGTTTATGGTAACAGGAGGGCATATTCCCTTCGCATTGTAAATGTTATTTGAACTGACTTATTTTCATTCACCTTAATTCGCCATTTGTCTAGCCATTCTTCTATTAAATGTATGTGTTCCTGCAGTAATCTTGTAGCAGCTAAAGGGTCTTCATTGCATGCGAGGATGGCAGTATCATCTGCGAACGTTCCCATTTCTGTGTACGGTGTTATTGGTATATCAGCAGTGAAAAGTAAGTATAGGACTGGGCCCAAAACGCTGCCTTGGGGAACCCCAGCGGTAATTGGCTGTAGTGTTGAGATTTTGTTTCCGAATTTTACTAGGAAATGGCGGTTTGAAAGGTAGGATTGGAAAAGGAGATAATATTGGTGCGGAAATAATGCTTTTATTTTAGCCAGTAACCATTTGTGCCACACCTTATCAAAGGCTTGTCGGACGTTCAGGAATACTGCCGTGCAGTACTTCTTACTTTCAAAAGATTTCTGAATTACGTTAGACATGCGGTGGCACTGTTGAATAGTAGAATGATCTCGTCTGAATCCAAATTGGTGCTTTGGGATCCAATCATCTAGTGGTGTGTCTTTATTTAACCGACTTAATATCAGCTTTTCTAGGAGTTTGGCAATTATTGATAACAGGCTAATTGGGCGATAAGATTGCACTTAATTTGGCGGCTTACCGGGTTTCAATATTACTATAATTTGCGCCATCTTTAGTTACGGCGGCCAGTAGGTTAAGCGCAGAATTGCGTTAAATAATGCTAGTAGTTGTCTTTCCCCAGTTTCTGGTAGCTGTTTAAGGATAGGACCAGTTATGAGGTCGTAGCCTGGTGCTTTTTTGTTGCTCAAGAATTTTATCTCCTGACGTAATTCACCGATTTTAAGATCCCGTATTGGGAATGAAAGTTGTAGTGGGGCTTCGAGGAAGGTGTCTACTTCTATATCTATTGTTTCAGAGTTAGGTCTAAATACTTCTGCCAGATATTGTGCGAATAGGTCAGCTTTTTCTTGGTCAGATCTGGCCCACGTGCCGTCTGTGTTACGTAGCGGCGGTATATGTACCTGTGGCCTCTTGAATCCCTTTGTGGCTTTCCATATACTGTAGTCGTCCTTGGAAAGAGAAGTTACATATTGTTGAAATGTGTCGTTTTTTACATCGTTCAGTTTTCGTTTATGTTTATTAGTAATTCGATTGTACTTTGTTTTGTCGTTTCTATTATGTGTTCGTTGCCAGACTGCCCTAGCTTTCCTTTTTTCCTTAACCAGCTCCATCACTTCTCTTGGGAAGTTTTGTGAGCTGGGTTTTTGCTTTTCCATGCGCGGTGTAGCATACCATGCTGCCTCCTGTGTAGTAGTTATAAATTTGTTGATTCCACTGTCCAACTCTTCAGTCGTCTTTAGGCTTATATTAAGATCAAGATGTTGATCCATATACTGTTTAAAGGCGTCCCAATCTGTGCGTCTGTTACATAACATTGGTTTGGCTTCTTTTCTAATTACTTTCAGTAGCACTAATAGTAAGTATGACAGGTGTGTGGTCAGATGATAGATCATAACTGGATGTTATGTCTACCTAGTTAGATGAAACTCCTTTAGCAACGAAGAAATCTAACAAATCCGGAATTTTGCCAGGGTCCGTTGGCCAGTACGTTGGGCTACCTGTTGAGAAATATGTATAATTATTATCAGTTATGAGTTTATTAAGTTCTCTGGCTTTTGTGGTTATTAGTCTACTGCCTCATCTGGTATGCTTCGCATTAAAGTCTCCGCCAGTTATAAATCCTGACCCTAAGGAGTCAAAGAATGGCTGTAGCATGAGTTTGGTTATTGGGTGCTGAGGGGGGCAATATGTTGCAGCTACTGTAATTGGATTTGGTAGTTTATTTACTTCAATCACTGTGGCCTGTAAGAAATTTTCTTCGAATTTTGGTAGTTCGTGATGTGTTATTGATTCACGAATGATAATGGCAGTGCCTCCATGTGCCGTACCATCCGGATGTTCGGTGTGGTAAATAAGATAGTGCGGTATTTTTATGTGGGTTCTTACACATAAAATGGGTTTCTGATATAAGAAGGATATCAATATTGTTTATACTGAGGAAGATTTCGATTTCTTGTTTTTTTGATTGGAGGCCGTTGGCGTTCCAGAGTGAAATTTTAAGGAATTTGGCCATTATCGAACTAATTTATTTATGACCGTCGTAATCATGTTCAAAATAATGCTATTTTGTTGTATTAGTTGATTGAACATACCTTTGAATTCTTCTAAGAACTGTGTGAGTGTTAGGTCTTGAGGTGATTGAGGTTTATTTGTGTTTGTTTGTTCACAGTTAGTGTTTGGCATTTTCCAGTAGTTCTTCACTGGCAAGGGAGGAAAGTTTTGTGGATTTGTCTTGTAAGAGGCATGTGTGTTTTTTTGTGTTTGGGTGTTCGGTTTTATTTTGTTTTGTAGCTCTTGGTAGATTGAACAGCCCTTGTAGTTTGCGGGATGTGCACCATTGCAGAGTGCACAAGTAGCAGGGGTTTCCCTTGTTTTTTTGCATGTAATAGAATTGTGCGGTCCGCCACATTTAACGCAGGCGTATGGCCTATTACAATATGACTTTGTATGGTTATAGCTTTGGCATCTTGTGCAATGGACCAGGTTCATATTTCTGTCGGGCGGTTCAACAGAAATTTTTATGTTTTGTAAGTAATTTATGTTATATATGTCTTTGTTATTGGTGGCTGGCTCCAAATCTACAAAGAATAGTGGTAATGCTTCTTTAGTTTTCTTATGTTTTATATTAGTAATGTTTCTAACCTTGTGATTATGAGTAGCTAGTTCAGCTGTAATATCATCTACTGGAATTGTAGGATGTATGTGCCGTAGGACCACTCTGTATGCACGTTCCTGCTTGATTTGGTAAGTGTGGTGAATGACACTGTTTTCCTGGAAATGTTTGACGAGTTTTCTGTACGCATCCGGGGAATGCACATTAAATTTGACTACGTTATCAGCCATACTTTTGGTGGTGTACTGTTCCTGTTCCATAATATCCTTCAAGCTGTTTATCATTTCCTGATAATTGTTAACTCCATGTACGTAGATTGGAGGGGGTTTGGGTATTTTATTTGAGTTTTTGTTGGCACCGTTATCTTGATTATTGTTTGTTACGTCTGTAACTTCTGGTAAAATTGAGTATTTGTTAGTTTGTGTTAGATTAAATGATTGTGGCGGATTTTGTGTTTTGCAATTTCCTTCTTTTTCTTTTTAGGTTATTAACTTTTTGCCAAGCATTTTTTTGTCTGCAATGTTTTCTTCTTCCTCTGCGTCGCTAATAATAATTTCCATTGGTTTTTGTGTCGTGATTTGTTGATGCAATGATTGGACTTGAGGCGATATTACAAATTGAGACATTGAAGAGTGACCATATTGATAAGGTTGGAATGTTTGTATTTGTGGCGACATTGAGTAGCTATTGGGCATTTGCTGGCATTGCTCAGGTGTTATTTGTTGTGGGTTATTATTTGGGATAACTGGGTATTGTTGGTAAAAGCATGCGTTTTGTTGCGTTATTGTTGGTTTCAATTGTTGCGTGGGGTTGTAGCCATTGCCAAATGGCAGCATGCTATTAGTTTTACTTACATGCTTGCACTGAATTATGTAGTAAACAATACAAAAATGAAAACAGTTTATTCCAATTAATGCACTGGTTTATCACTGCTCGAGGTTCACTGTACGATAGCGATAACATGCAGCGCGCACGACTTAGGCATGTGCTCGGCTTGAGCGCTCGAACCGTACTATTTATAAGATAGGATACAAAAATATTATATTTTTTGCAGTGTTATAGTCTAATATATTACAATCGAAAAATGTTATTTTAACTTTTTGAGAAAAATGTTAGTGTGATATTCACTAGATAGAAGAAATACGTTATTATATATACCAACAATGATAACTACATAACGAAATATCGATGTACTTTAGTTTTACTATCAAATTACGAAAGTAATTCCAAGTCTTACATGACTACTGTTTTTTACGCCTAAAAGGAAAAGTAAGGCAAACTGTTATTTTTATAACAAGACATTAAACATTGTCTTTCTCTATCATACATATTTAAATGGATAACGAAAATAAGTTTTTCTTTAAGAGCAAAACTTTTGATGTCCTTAGAAGGTTAAAAGTAAATTATAAGAACTATTTTCTAATTCTCTTTGGCTTTCTAGGCTAATAGTACATTTAAATATTTCAAATAGTAGTTTCCTGATATTCCGCAAGGTAAAAGATTTTTATGTTTATGCTTCTGAATTTATGATATATATGTTCAGTATTTAAGTTAAGCTACCATACATGTTTGACATATTTTTGATTAAGTTACGAGAGGCTGAAATAAATGTTTTAATAAGGGGTTTCTGTATTATTTTAGAAATCTTTTCGTGGCACTCAGTTTTGTAACGCAACCACCCAAGGAATCAAAACCCACATTTTGAGAACTACTGTAGTGTTATATATAGTACAGGGTTTCGCAGAAAGAACATTGATGGTAGAGAAACCAGCGCATGTGCAATGGTTGATGTACACTAGTTAATTACCATTTTAGTAGCTATGGAGCTTTGAACGATTAACCAACGCGACTTTGTTTACGACACTTTTGTTGTAACCAATCATTCCGTGGAGCGAACACAGCAAAGATTTCGGACTTACTTCAATGTTGTTTAGAACGAGAGGAACTGTGCAACCTGAAACAGCTCGAAGAGGTGATCGGACCGTTAGAACACCAAAAAAATTGAAAGAATTCAACAGGCTGTAGAGGACACCTCTCGCCGCTTTGGCATGTCAGACAGGTCAATTTTTCCGAATTTGGGCTACATTTTCATCCTTACAAAATCATGGTGGTTTAAGAACTGAAGGAAAATGAGTATGCATGGCGGTTTATGCTGCAAATCTTGGAAAATAACTGTATTCTGAAAACCAACGACGAGGTTCATTTTCATTTTTTAGGTGCTGTAAACAAACAAATTTAGACCCGTACCTAGTGACAGAGTAATTATATTGGCAATAATTGGACCCTATCTTTGCTGAGAAAACGGACGCGCTCAGACGGTCAACTCACAGCGTTACCTTAGAATGTTAGCAGAATTTTGCATGCCCGAATTGAGAAAACATGAGACTGCCCTTGACAGGGTTTAGTTTCAACAAGAAACTTAACGAAAATAAATGTCTTTTTTGAAGGAACATTTTAGAGGGCGCCTAGTTCTAGTACGTGGGAATGTGGAGAGGCCCGCTTGATCACAAGATCTTTCACCACGTGATTATTTCTTATGGAGCTATCTGAAAGCTTAGGTTTACATTGAAGAACTGCAAACTCTTGAAGCTTTCTCGGAAGCCATTACTCGAGAAATTAGAGCAATTCCACGCGCTATGCTTGCACGTTGTATAGAAATGTTTTCATACTTTTGCAACAATGCACGGACAAAAATTCTTAAATTACATTCTTAAATTACATTTCTTAAATGCTAGTTTTAGAAAAAAAATTAAATTTTCGAAAACATGTATGTTAGGTGTTTTTAAAAACGTAACGCCTCTCTGCTGGATCCTGCACATAAATGTATAATGTCATATATTAGTACTAAAATATCTATACTAAAATTTAAAAAGCAGTCTCTTAAATAAACGATATCAGTCACTAGAAACATATTAAATATAAAAACAAAATTAGATATATAGAAATTATACCAACGTTTCGAACTTTTTCTTGCAGCTTTGTTTAAATAGTTTTAACTATAGAAGTAACTACGTAAAACCATCTTAGTTTTGCTAAAAGGCGCATTCTAAATTTAATAATTTTTAGCCCAATTCGCGACAAGATGGCGTCACAACTTCCAGATCCCATTAGCCCTCTCAATCAGCTGGCGCCGGCATTTTTACTGCGCGCGTATAAATTCCGCGTAATTAAAACCTTAAAATGCTAACAAGATCCTAATTATTTGGGTAATTGCCAAGACGCACGATCATCTTAATTACACGGTTATAACTCACCGCCCTAAGTCCTCTATTTTTATCTTCCGCAGCGATTTTACGCCCGGCGCTGCGCCGCTCACGCCATTGTAGTTTTCGCCGGAATGCCAGCTTCCAGCAGAATTATTAAGCTATTTGCTGCTTTTATGGTTTGCGAAAGATAGCCGGCTTTCACGGTGCCTTTTTGCGCCGCACTCCAAGAAGAGGAACTGGCTTACCGACATTCGATTCAATTAGGGTTAACAACGGCGCTGATTGGACCGAACGCGGATGTAAAAACTTTGCTTCGGGCATATACAGCTCATATAAATAACTGATAACTGATTTAATAAAGCAGTCGTAAAGGAATTCTTTTCTAATCGAAGTTTAGTAATACTTGATAATTCTTCCTTTTCAGAAAAAGTTAATCATACATAATTATTTTCAAAGCAGTTGGCCTTACCATTTGTATATAAAAATATATAAAGCTTCTAATCTTCTACATTTCAGAACAAAACTGATTTTTCATGTCTAAATATATTATTACATGTTTTATTGTCAAGGAGAGTAACATAAAACATTAAATTTTTTATTAATAGGACAATAAATATTGCACGTGCGACATAAATTATGAATTGCCCGAGAAACTTTAAAAGTTGTTTAATAGTTTTGTTATAAAGTTATTCCCTTGACATAAATATAAGGTACCCAATTGCTAGTTCCTTAGCAAACATCAAGATATACATCCAAGTGGCATAAATCATTCATTGACATACTCAAATAAAGTTTGTTCTTGACTTTGTAAATTATTAAATAAAAGTAAGGACAGGCCTGAAACCATTTTCGGCGGCTGTCATAAGAAGATAAATACACGTATAGTTATTATGTATGTGTAATGCAATGTTACCAATCAAATATTAATTTGCTTATAACAACGTTTTAAAATAAAATATGTCTTCTACATGCATCACATGTAAATAACTCTGTAACTCATAGTGAAATAAACAAAAGTAATAGCAGTCGTTTGCGAACAAATCTAAATGTTGTAATTCAATGTATTCTCTGTTAATCATATGATTATAACAAAGCCTACTTTAGAAAACTGCCTGCATACGCAAAGTGTGGTGGAGATTATAAAACCGCGATATGCATTAAGCCTCGCAATGAACTTGCGAGTGCACTGCAGTTTTCCAAATCCAGCAAATTATGAGGGATGTTTAATCTACCAACGTCTCTACTCCTACACCGAAGTTTTAGGTGAATGTACTTCTACTAATTTATGCAAAAGCTGTAGTGAGACAGCAACAACACAACGATGTGCTAGACTGATCGAATGCTACCTACAATTACCCCAAATGGTGCTATTATCTTATTGTTAGTCTCTCACACTTTAGCAAAGCTTAAGGCCAAGATATGTATCAGAAGTATGGCACAAATTTATTTCGCCGAAAATATAATCAAAGATACTTTGTAGCTCTTAATTAACGTATAATACGTCCTGCCAACAATATATTCGTTTGTGTTTTTATTATTGTTGTCTTTGTCAAGGTGAATGTGTATAAGTAGAATAATTTACAATAATTTGTCTACGCGATGCTCAGTAATAAATATGTTTTGCATCATTTTCTCGAAGATAGTTGTAGACGGAGAATATTTTATATTTTTATAAGATCCAAAAGTAGCAGTAAACTTAAAAATAGAACAAATCAGGGAGAAAGCTTACTTTTAGTGAATGCAGCCTTCAAAAATTGAAGAAAGTAGCCAAAAATCGAATTGGAGTGAGCATCCGAAATCTTGTCCAGTAATTTAAGGGCTTTAAAAGAACAATTAGCTGAAATTTAAAGAAAATCGCTTTCATACGGGGGTGAATCACATATAAACGAGACTTTTGATCTCGGGCGCGCAATATTAACGCGCGAGAGTTCTCGTTTCGTCAGTTGTTGGGTAGGGATGTCAGGAGTGGGGGAAGCAGGCGGGCGATTTCGTTCGTTCCTGTCAGTACCCGTCGTAACATGTCAATTGCGCAGCGTATTATCATTAAATTTCTCATCACGGAAGGTGTAAAACCGGCTGAAATCCTGAGGAGATTGACTGCGCAGTTTAAGGAAGGGACACTGTCAAGAGCACAAAATGTTCGTGAATGTTCGTGAAAATGAGAGCCATGATCGCCGACATCGCACCAGCATCACCAACGAAAATATCGTCCGCGTTCAACAATTTATTGAGGGTGACAGGCGTCTGACCATCGATGAGATTGCATTTGAGATTGGAATAAGTTATGGCAGCACTTTTTCGATCATCACAGAGGAGCTAGGGTTTCGTAAGGTGTGCTCAAGGTGGGTGCCTCGCCTTCTGACAACTGAGCAGAAATTGCATCATTCACAGTTGAACACCCTCCCTACAGCCCTGACCTATCGCCCTGACTATCACCTATTCGGTCCTCTCAAAGAAGCCATGGGAGGGCATAGATTCGATAGTGATGAGGAGGTTGAGGTCTATGTGCGCAATTGGTTGGAAACACGATCAAGTTCATTCTACGAGGAAGGCATTTCAAAATTAGCTACACGTCGGGAAAATGTGTTTCTAAATCAGGAGATTATGTAGAAAAATAGTCTGCTATTCTTTTGTTTCAAGTTAAAATAAAATATTTTTAAAAAATAAGTAACGTTTATATTTGATTCACTCTTGTATAATATCAGTGCAATCTAAAACCCATAATTCCGATAACAAGTACAAAACATTCAAACATTTATAAAAAGTAACATTAATCACAATGTCGTTTTTGCTTGATCATCATGCTTAGACAAAAACTTTATTATGCTCTATGGTCGACATGATTTCTGTGTCTTTGTTCGCATTTACCAGTTCGCCTCAGCAAATTATCAAAATGTATAAAAGCTTTCCGAACACTTCCATCACTGTTAGTTTCCACTACAACGTTAGGTTTATTGTTAGTCTTCTACGTTTATTTGTATTATATTGTTAATCTCCATAGATATTTTCCATTGCTTGGTTATACTGGCGAGTTAGTCTTCTAGAACCCATTGAATTGACTGCTGTAGTGCTTTAGAGAGTTTTAGTGAGTATAAATATATTGTTAATTTACGCACCTATGAGTTGTTAACTAGAAATAGTTAAAAAACTAAAAGAAACTAAGCCACTGAATTGCATTAAAATATTCATTAATATCATTTTATACAAACAAAAAGCATTTTTTATTATGAAATAGTAATAAAGTAACAAATAAAAGGTTTTAAAATAAAGAGAAGGCAACTGAACGTAACGATAACGTAAAATTTGCTCATAAAACTAAGTTTAAGCCAACAGTTTAGGTTTTGCAAAATGCTTACCGAAAATTATCGACTTTATCACATAAAGAAAATAACAAAATCATTTTCTGGTTTTATTCAGCATCGTGCCATTATATATATACAAGAAACGTTAAATTGGCTAAATGTTGTACCGAGACATACCAATCTGTCTAATGCGCTTCAAGCTCGCAATTTTATCTCAAATGATTTCTGACAACAGCTGGAAAGTAACATCAGTGTAATATCATATCTTGTGAGACTTTAAACATTTAGTTGAAAAATTATTGAAAAAAAAAGTAATTTTCGTTAATTTTATTCCTTAAAATATACAAAAAAATTTTGTTTCTTTACTTTATCTTTAGTTAATTTGTACGAGGGTCATTCAATAAGTAAAGAAACAAACTGACCTGGAGAAAAAACTGTTTATTTCTACAAAATAAGACTCCTACTTGTACTAACAACAGTCCTTTCCCCACTCCAATTTGTCTCTTTCATTATTGAATGACACTCTTATAGTAAAGGATCATGACGCCTAATTTACATACAAGCCTGGTAAACGAAATTTACTCAGCATAGTTAAATAAAAGGCAAGTACTCTTTGACTACATTGATTAGAAGTAAAAACATTTTTAATACTCAAAAAATTGACATACCTCCTGTACTTAAAGCACGTCTAACCGACTACATTTATTTTAAAATTTATAATTTTAGAATCTATTTTATTTGTTATCTTCAGAACACCCCCATGCAAGAACAGCCATCATCGTTAACAAAAAAATATCACACCTTGAAGGAGACAAATTTGAGGCAATCCAAATTCAAATAATAAATATAAAAAATTTGTATATTGCCCATCACGACATTCTAAAAAACAAAATCATTTTGAAGAGTTATTCAAGAAACTGAGGAATAGATTTATTGCAGGTGGTGGTTTCAATTTAAACGCACATTATGGGAGTCCAGATTAAACATTCCCAAGAGAAGAAAACTACATAGATTATGACACCACAGTATAAAAAGTATAAATAGAACAAATTACTGACCAAACTGGACGCCCTAGATCATCACTTCCAAAGATCGGATTTGGTTTCGAAGGAATATTAAGAATATTTTTGATCGCTGGGTGAAGTGTGCTAAAGCGTATAGGCTGTACTTTAAGGAATGAATATCACATTTTATATATAAAAATTATTGGAAAAAAGCAAAACTTCTAATTAGCACAGAGTCGTACTAATTTAATTGGTAAAAATTAAAGAACAATTTTAAGACATCTTATTTCAATTTTACCAAATTATACTGACATTACAGTGTCTAATGACGTAATTTCAGATTATACTCTTTTAATATACATTTTATTCCCGTCGATCATAACAAGGTTTATTCAGCCTATCATTTTGCACAAAAACACGGATTAGAATGCCCTTAAACAATAGACGATACTTAATTATTAAAACATTATTAAATAGAGCAATGGAAGTATTAAAAGACTTGACACTCCTGTAAAATCGCTATAGGGTGATTCAAGTTAAACTTTTTGCTATGTAGCTTTTTACTATAAGCGTAAAGTATAGTCTCTGTCTTATACTGAGCTTTACACTTTACACTTAGCAGTTATATATAAAATATGATGTAAGCCAAGTGCCCTCCCTGACTGAGCTGTCGTGTGACCGTTCTTTCAGCAAACCTTTTCATAACGTTTCCCATGAATTCTATTTTAGCAATTATACGCCTAACATTTCTTTTTAATGAGTCGGGTTTGTTAACATAAACCATTTCCTTCAAATTTAAAAGAGTGAGATTATAAAACGACGGTGGCCAATTTTCCTTTTGTCAGATAACACAACCAGGATACTTGGTTTGAAGTGAAGTGATTGTTACACGTACTATATGACATATATGGCTATATTTTGTTGAAATCACATATTTAAGTTTAAAAAAAATTAATTGGCATTTTCCGATAGCGAGCATGACTGCCATTAACAGCGTTACCAGCTTCGTCCTCAAAAAAGCGCAAGCCTATGATTTCTCCAACTCACAAAATAGTGTATTTTTGTGGATGCATTGGTTTTTTAAAGTAGATTTGTACTAACCCTGATGCGACAATTTAGAAGATTAAAAAAATTGAATACTTTATCGCTCAATATGTTTTTTTTTGCAAAAATCAGCAACTGCTGTGTTTTCTAAAACCTACTTCACAGTCGTATGGCGTTTCTAGTGATCTGTTTCTTTAAATTCTCATATCAACTGGATGTTATACGCCTGTATATGCAGATTGTTTATTAAAAATGGTTACGTAATACCGTATAAAAGACGAATCACTTACTCGAGCAGTTTTGTCACCGGAACGATCACTATGTTAGTACCAAAGCCTTGCTCTGTCAATAAGTATACCGCTTACGTTAAATTTTTGGACTAGATCATAAATTTTATGCTCACTTGGCACATTATTATGTCCAAATAATGGTTGAAGTTTTCTACGTCTAATCGTAACTGATCGCCAATTTTCATAATAAACTTGAATGGTACTGATGGGTTATTGCTCAATATGTAGCACCATAGTAACTTTTCCGTGTGTTAAGATAACAACTGTACAAAGTCAACATCCAACGTTGACAGAACGCACACTATTCAAATCCTAAAGTTCAACTTTGACCACCCCTTATTATAACATTAATAACTATCCTCTAAATATTCTATTAAAAATGGCAGAAAAGAAAGGATTTGACAACAAACAAGACATAATAGGAAAAAAGTAAGTTAAACACCTTAACTGTATATTTAAAAAGCTGATATAAGAACGTAACCTTCAATGATTCCGTGAGAAATCTATTACCAATCAACGTAACCATTATTCTTCTTGTAAAACAACTAAAAAGAAAAATGTACCAAATATTCCTATCACCTGAAAGATAACTAAATCTTGTGTCCAAGTAATAAAAGAAAAGCAGAATTTTTAGGCAATAACTTGGCCGCTATTTTTTAGTCGCATGTAAAAAGGGGATCAGAAAAAGTTTATTAAGAATATTCTATTTTCTTGAGTTTTCTCTTTCTATTAATTTACCTAGGTTGAGCAAATAATAAATGAGACTAAAAGCTTAAAATTTGTAAATCTCCAGCAGTTTACTCTTATAACTGTTGGGTTACTTCACAAACTATTACAAGAAAGACAGTAGCCATAACTTAAAATTTTAATGCAATTTTAAAACTTTTGCCACACATTTGCCTGCAGTGAAAGTTTGCTCAGGTAGTTCCAATACAGTGACCGGAAAAACTGGCTCATCTAAAATGTCTTTACAGACCGATATTATTGTTATTCTATAAATATTACTAACAATATTTGAACCTATTTTAGAAGAAAGTTGTTTAGTTTCCGAACATCCATATCTCAGGGGTGTTGTTGATTATAAATCAACTTTATGAACGAGTTTTACATCTTGGTGTGTTACATAAAATAAAAAAAAAGTTTTCCACTAATATTACTCAAATCCTACTTAAAGGGTAAATGCTTTCGCATAAAAATTGAGAGCTACTCTTTAATCCATTTAGTTAAAAGGGGTATACCACAAGATAACGTTTTACAGATTCTATTTATGGCAAACTTATTTTGTAAAGAGAGCCTTATAGCAACTATCTTTGTGGATAATAAAGCATCAGAAAATTTTAAAATAATTTTGGAAACCATACAGAATTGGACAAATACCTGGCAAATAAAAATATATAAAACTAAATCAACATTTATAACCTTCGCTCTAGGAGAGAGTAATCCTCTTACATTAATTTGTAATGGAACTATTCCAGCTTACAATAACGATTCAAAGTGCCTTGGAATGTATTTTAGAATCAAGCTAAGATAAAAAAAAATAGATATCAAGTTAAAGAAGATGTTTTAGCTGTACTGTCCGAGCTAAGTTTAAACAAGAAATTTCTACTTTCCAAATCAATAACAGTGCCGATGTGGACTTACATCTTCAAACATCAATACATGCAAAGATTTCAAAGACCTATTACATTATAGTCAAGGCCGAATGGTATGTCAACACTAGCCTTCTGCATGCTCACTTGAAAACGTCGTGCGTTAAGGATGCTATCCAAGATTATCCCAACAGATACAACAAATTTTTGATTCACATTATTTGCTAAAACTAGTATACATTGCATTCTATGATTCAAATTTAAAAAAAATATTGTTTAATTAGACATAACTTTTAGAATTAAAAATGATTGTTCTTATTTGTTTCAAATTAACACCACAATTTTCAATATGCTACTAAGGCTTTGAGTATTCAAGTAAGTAGCATTTTTCTTCAGATGTGAAGAAAGTTGAACTCCAATTTATTAAAAAGATAGAAGAAACATCAGAGAGTACTACAAAACCATATCTCTCATTAAATTCACTAATAATTAAGCGTTTGTAATTTGACTTCTATTAATTCTCAATTCCTTAACTTTGAATGATCGGCTCAGGCAATGATGGTTACGTATTTAAAATATCAGCAAAAAAATTGTGAAAGTTAGTAACGACCATTAATGTGGATATATTAAAAAATAGTTCAGGGCTGAAAGTTTATATTTTTTGCGTAAAAATTGAAATATTAAGTGGAAATTTAAATTTTTCTGTTAATCTACAAAAATGCGATTACTGTAAACAATGCTTTTACCTCTCAAAATAATGGAAAGAAAAAAGTCATTATTTTGCTTTAATTGTGCTGTAACGTAGAGTAGGAAGCAAATGGCAGAAAACTAGAAATATCCATGAAAAAACAATATAAACAGGCTTTCCCATAATTTATAAGGTGCAGTGAAGAAAACGCAAAATAAATCCTCCAACTGCTACATGAACTTATCCAACTCAATGTAGGAAACTACAAGGAGATTTAAAAATCTAGCACTGCAGTTTCACCAATCAGGAAAGTCAACAAAATATGACAATGACGAAACATCTTGCACATGTTAAATGCAAATAATAAATAAGAAAAAATAGAAGATTTTATTTATGCGTCATGACAACTGTCTTTAATAATGAAAGTGTTTTCACCTGCTAAAATAAAACAAAAAATTAAATACATAAATTTCAATAAATCTTCTGGTTACGATCTCATAACAAGACAAATTTTACGTTATCTGTCTAGGAAAACATGAACACTACCAGCTATAATAGAATGCCACGGCTGTGTTATTCTTCTTTTCAGTGGAAATAATATCGAAGTCTGGTAAACCACCAATAGGACTAGTGTCATATAAACTAACAAGCCTATCTTTATTAATGTAAAAATATTTTTGAAAAATTCTTTCTAAAAAGAATAGAAGGGACTGTTGCACCAAATTATTTCAACATACAATTTGAGTTTTAAAAACATCACTCGACAATACAGCAAATTAACCGGATTGTTACAAGAATAGTGGAATTGTTAGAACCCAAAATTACTACACCGCAGCTTTCTGCCATATTAAACAAGTTTTCGATGGAATTTGGCATACAGAGTTATTATTCAAACTTTAATCAGTTTTTTCATTGAAATCATTGAAAATTTCTAAATCAAAGTCAGCCTTCTTAGCTATCACACATTACTGCGAGAGAACCTCAAGGAAGCAAGGTGGGTACTGTCCCTGGTATATACTGTAAAAGTTACAACTACAATTACAAGTTGTTACTTTTGCTAACGATAGAGCAGTACTGTCTATAAGCCATTTACCCATATAGCATTTAAAGGATTTTAGAATTACCCTGATGTCTCCTAAAATTACAGTTAACAATAAATCCACCCATGGAGTATGTTCATTAGTATAACTGTAGTTAAAAATGAAGTATCTAGGAATGGTCAAATACTTTAAAATTACAATCCCATGATAGCAAATGCTCCTTGGTACAGTCAACAACAAGACCCTTTATGAAGATTTGAAGATTCCATACCTATGTCTATCACCATGCTTTTGTAGAACACGAAAAAGATCATGTAAATCAATTAGATCAAAAACTAATCACATCAAGAAGACTAAGGCGTCAGTAGTCACGTGAACTTATCCTTCGGCTCAATCAGGTATATTTTTTTAAATTGAAAGTATCACCAATACATAGACCTCCCTGAAACCGTACACTATTTACTTATTACTCGTTTATGTTAGTATAAGAGCAGATTTTAAACAGTCACTTATGTTAATAATAAAAAAATCTAATAAATAATTGACAAAAATTAACAGCCAAGAGTTTGACAAATTTCAATTTTGTAGTGAGAATGGTAACTTTCAGAGAGATTAGAATCCAACTTTCAAGGCCAAGATTAAAATACATTTTGTTCAAACTTTTAAATTAGAAAATTGTTGTCTCGAATTTAAATTAGATGTGCTTAAGTGAGACTCTAAAACGAGTTGCACACTGCTTGTAAGGCTTTGATGCCTCAGTAGGAAAGCTGCAGAAGTAAGCAGTGATCGAGAATAGTTCATTCTAACGAGCATGCTGGCAATCCGTGAGATGCCCGGCTCTGCCGATTTCGGCAATGGCCCCTGGGAGAGCCAGAATATTGAATAGTCGGGGCCAAAAATTCCTAGGGGGCTCTGCTTTAAAGTGCAGCGTGCACAAAAGGAAGTCTTAATGTTGGCAATTTAAACGATTTTATCTGGAGATTACACTGCATAACGAAATTTTTGGGTAACCAGTGCTACTCAAAATCAATTATCCTTATTTTGCCTTTAAATGTATTCTTGTGACATAAAACAGTAATTCTAGTAGCTTTTATTCCTGTATATATCCATGAAAAGAACAAAAGAACTGAAGTTATTGCTTTTTGATTTTAATATTGTGTAAGATTCAGAACTAATTTTTTGTAAATTCTTGTTCTATTAAATGTATTGCCTATTATACATATAATTTTGGTTATATAACTTAATTATTTATTGTGAGCGGTAACTTCTAAATTCTAATATCCCCTAGAACAAGCTAAAGGTAATATATCCTCAAGAACGACACCCTAAAATGCAAGTAATAAGAGCATTATCTATATTTTAAAAAATAGTAATGCATCGTACCAACTGCAAATATAGTTTTTTCAGCAACATCAAACAAAATTGAACTGATCCTCGGAATGTAAATAGTAGCAGGCACGTTGTTTCTAAATGTAAAAATTGCACGTTTCTCACCTAAAAATGCTTCAATGGAGCTGCCCATACATTCGGCGAATTCCCCCCGCTGCCTTCTAAAACATTTCAATTTGTAACCATGTTCTTGTGTGTCGAACATAAAAGCACAGCCATTCTTCAAGCATTTTATAAGGAAGGATTCAGTCCAAAAACACAGAAGAAAAGCCCGGAGTGTTTCCAGTAATAGTTATTGCAGGAACGCGGCACTGACGTAATGCGTAAAAAATTACAACCATTCGAGGAAAAGCCCGTTTCATTTGAGGCAAAAACCTCCTTCGCGTGCGCCGTAACTTTGGAGAGAAAATTGTATAGATATTTAGTCCTTCGTTCGGCAATAAAAAACAGAGTCAATAACTGTATATCAGTTGCATGATCCCATAAGATTCCACTTGATGTTGTATACTTCAGTTTGTATTTACCAAGAGTCGTCCGGCGGGCTCCCTCAGGGTCGAATCGAAGACAGTAAATCTGACAATAAAGGAAGAAACACATTTCAGTGCTGAATACACAGAGCAGTGCAGCCCTGGGACCGAATTTCCGCTTACCCCTTTACAGAGTGTAACGCGAGGCGAGCGAAATCGATAAACAAAACTGAACCAGGCTGCACTACGGCGTATTGGGGGAAGTTTGCAGGGAGCCGAACTTTGAAAGAACTTAACTGCGCACTAACAAGTTTTAGACGTTTGTAATCTCTTGTAGCTTAAATTAGATTTTTTCCGCCCGATCGAATTGCCGTTTTTAGCGACACTGCAGTTTTTGCGCGAGCCGAATTGCAGCTAACCGGAGTTTGTATTAAAATTTAACAAGGTTTGGAGAGTTTAATGACACGATTAAGGAGTGCGAAGGAGATATTGGAAAAGCGTTTCGGGTCATTCGCCAAAGCAACGATAAATTGGGTAACTACTGAAGTGGAATAAAGGCAAACAAAAAACATCCTTTTTCTGTAGAGCAGCGGTAATTTAAAAGTGCGTATATGTTAAGATTAATGATTAATTGTATGTTTTACTGGCATTTTTAAATTAAGCAAGAAATAAAGAGAAGTACATAATACTCTCTTACCATTTAATTTCATACATTTTCAAAAATTCAATTTAAATACGCCGATCAATTAATATGGAACAACAATCAGACCGAAGTAGTATTAATATTTATTTTATTTTAATTTTTGATCATAGGAAAAATTAGTGATCATAAATATAAAAAATTATTAAAATATTATTATTACTTGTATTGGGGATAAAGTATTTTCGATTAATGTGCGCATACAAAATTTTATTCATAATAAGCAAATTAACAATTTTTAAAATAATGATACTTGCTATTATTTGTGGTTGTAATACCAAATATTTTAAATAAACGATAACACAGGTTCGTCGAAGTAAATTTGGATTTTTTTAGGTTGCAATGCAAAAAAACTGAAAGGCCGTCTTATACACATGCTCAACCTCCTATTCATCATCATCATCATCAGCCTGCAACCGTCCATCGTTGGACGTAGGCCTCTCTCATTTGTTTCCATGCATTTCTGTCTTGAGCCTTCTGGATCCAATCTCTTCCCGCAAAGTCTCGGATATCGTCGCTCCATCTTTTTGGTGGTCTTCCTACACCTCTTTTCGTTAAACGGGGCCTCCATCTCAAGAGTTTTGAGGTCCAGCGGTTTGGTTCATGCCGTGCTATATGTCCCGCCCATTGCCACTTTGCTTGAGCTACTCTCTGCATTATATCGGGTATTTTCGTTCTACGCCTTATTTCCTCGTTTTTCAGTCTATCTCTTAGACTCACTCCCAACATTCTGCGCTCCATCGCTCTTTGGCAAACTCTTAGCTGCTCTGCGCTCTTCTGGGTTACCGCCACCGTCTCTAAACCATAGGTTGCCACGGGCAGCATACATGTTTCATACACCTTTCTTTTCAGGCTATTGGGAATATCGGAATTTTTGAGAATATGCTGTAGCCTCCCAAAGGCTGACCAGGTGGCTCTTATTCTTCTTCTAATTTCAGATGTTTGGTATTCCTTTCCAATCCTAATTGAATGACCCAGATAAATATATTCGTCCACTCTTTCAACCGGTTGATTATCAATAAAAACAACTGCATCGCTGTTTGTCATTATTTTGGTTTTATTTATATTTATCTCCAACCCTACGGTCTTGGATGCCTCATTTAATTGTATTAGCATAGTTTCAAGTTCGTCAATATTGCTAGAAATCAGTACGATGTCGTCCGCAAATCTCAGGTGGTTTAGCAGACATCCGTAAATGTTAATACCCATCCCTTCCCAATTCATTTGCTTGGACACATCCTCCATCGCCGACGTGAACAATTTTGGAGACATTGTGTCTCCTTGGCGGACTCCCTTTTCAACCTTTATTTTGTTAGTTTGAAGGTCTTCATCTACCTTTACGTGAAATGTAGCCTCTTCGTAGATGTGTTTAATTAGCCTATCTGGAGTCAACTCTTGCGTTATTTAGTGCTTGGAGGACGGCGTGTATTTCAATTGAGTCAAACGCCTTTCGATAGTCCACGAACGCCAAGTGAATGGGGGTGTTGTATTCCGTTGTCTTTTCAATTAATGTTCTGATGGTTTGAATGTGATCCATGGTACTGAACCCTTTTCTAAAGCCCGCCTGCTCTACTGGCTGGTAGAAGTCTAATTTTTGAGTGAGGCGATTTGTGATGATTTTAGTCAATAATTTATATATGCACGAGAGTAAGCTTATGGGGCGGTAGTTTTCAATATTTGATGGGTCCCCTTTTGAAGAGAAGAATTACCTCAGCATTATTCCACGCCTTTGGTATCTTTCCTCAATCAAACATTTGTTTAGTAGTACCGTGACAATATTTTCTACTATTTCACCTCCCATTTTCAGCATTTCGGCTGTTATCCGGTCTTCTCCTGGCGCTTTTCTATTTTTCAGTTGCTTGAGGGTTTGTTTAACCTCAAGTCTAGTTATCTCGGGTATTTCCTCGGAACCCACGTTAGAAATAGTTTTATTAACCGAGCTCTGTATAGATATGTTAGATGAATATAGCTTTGTGTAGAAGTTTTCTATTGTATGTACTATATCTCTTCTGTTTGCTACTAGAGTACCTTCTTGATTCTTTATTTTTATTATTTTCTGTTTACTCTGTGATAGTTTCGATCTTAATACCTTCATATTTCTGTTGTCCTCTATTGCTTCTTCAATTTGCTTATTTCTATGTGCTCTTATGTCCTTCCTAATCATCACTTTGACCTTCTTGTTAATTTCTTGAAAATTTTGAGCTTCTCTATTTGTTCGTCTTCTTTCTTCTATTAAATTCAAGGTTTCTTGTTTTAGTTTGCTACCGCTAGGTTTCTTATTGGCACATATTTTTTTAACTGATTCGTGGATACTATTTTTAATTTTTTCATTTAGCGCATCTATGTATAGGTTCTTTAGCTTATCTGTAGGTCCTAGTTTTCGCTGTAGTTGTAATTGGTATTTTTCTTGATTGAGGCTCAATTCTTGTATGGTTGGAAAGTTTTGTTGGTGTTGTAGCTTTTTCCTTTCCAGTTTCGGTTTTATTTCTAGCACCGACCTGACTAATCTATGGTCACTGCCTGTATTAAATCTATTTAGCACTGCTACGTCCGTACATAGTGTTTTGTCGTTCGACATGATGTAGTCTATTTCGTTTTTTATTTTTTGGTCGGGACTTCTCCATGTCCATTTTCTTTGTCTTTGTTTTTTGAAGAATGTGTTTAAACAGTATAGCTTTTCGCTACTGAGAAAGTTTGCTAACATTTCGCCTCTGGGATTCCTAATTCCCAAACCATATCTTCCAATGTATTGGTCGTCTTCAGACAGCTTGCCTCCTATTATTGAATTGAAGTCTCCTGTGATAACGGTGTAGTATGTTTTTTCTTGTCTCCTAGCGCGTGTAATATCTTCGTATAGTTGCTCCACTTCTTCATCGTCTGAGTTTGTCGTCGGTGCATATACGTGTATGAGTTGCATATTATATCGTTTGTTAATTTTCAGAGTAAGGTATATGACTCTTTTGACACTGCTTGAATTTCGTTACTAGGTGTTTTATCTTACGGTTGATGATAAAAGCTACCCACCATATTTATGGTCTGTGTCTGAGTTGTTCTGGTATAGGACGTGTCCTGATTTCAATATTGAGTTCCTTTCCCCGGGTAGACGTGTTTCGCATAATCCAACGATATCCCACATTATTTTCGATAGTTCCAGTTCTAGCTCTTCTCTGTATTCTTCTGTTCGCATTGTTCTAATGTTGTATGTTGCTATTATAAATTTTTTTGTGTTTGTATGTCTTCTTTGCTGTGGTCTAGCTTTGAGGTTTGTCGAGTTCTTGCCCCCCCCCCCCAGAATCCTCGGGGCTGACTGATCGTTGATCAGTGTGGGATTGTGAGAGTGCATCTCTACCCACCTGGGGTATTCCTGTTTGTGAATTCGACGTTTTCATCATTACCTCCTATTAGATAATACAAATTAACTTGCATAATCAACAAATAATTAATCGACAAAATGAGCTCAGAATAAAACCGCAGAGCTGCTATACTTGAATCTCTTTGCGTCGGAAAATCGTCGACAGTAATTGTTGCCAAAAGACCCAAATTTATGACGTAGCCAAGAAGTACAGAGAATCTGACCACCACCCAACTGCTCACAAGGCAACTTACAGCAAGAGAAGTCATACATACATTCGTCCTCAAATTGGATGAAAAAATCGGTAAGGATTTTGGGTAGACGGGTGGCTTGGTAAAAGCAATTGGAGTGGCGAGCTTGGCGGTCAGTTCACCAGAACCTGTACTAAAAATCTTTTGTCCTAAGGAATCGCCAATTGAAAAAAAAAGATAGATAGGAAGCTAAAGGCCAAAGCACCACTGAACAACATTAATCATAATTGCACTGACTTCTTAAGATTCCTTTTAGACAAAAAACTTCATCCAGAATAGGAAGGTGAATCAAAATGATCAGTGGATCTGCCAAGATGACTGAGATGAGGCGCCTACTTCAATGCATATAAAGTTTCCTGTCATTGTGATGGGGTTGGGGCTTGTGAGCAACAAAAGCGTTGTTATGAAACCTCACTTCTTTGAGAAATGCTTAAAGGCAACTGCCGACAATTGGATTAACGTGCTGAAATCAGTTGACATAGGTATATGAACAAGAAGGAAGGATGTGTTGGCCTGCAGCAGGTTTAGGTCTCGGATCGACAAGGTTGTGGTCGCGGATTGAGGGTACATTGAATAATATGATTCTGCATATTATTTGCTTTAATTATATCAAATTGAATGTAAATAAATTTAATTTTTCTTGTACTTAAGATTAAAACTATGGTTCTTTATGTCCAAAAATAACTAAATGATTTTGGTCTTAGAATTTTTAGATCTCGAATGCTTAGAATCTCGATTATGCTTGCAGATGAGCGGGTTCGAGTGCCACTTAAAACTTGGGTGTGTTTGCAGTATCGTTGTTGTAAGTTTTAGCATTAATTATATTACGTAATTTAATACACACAATAGACTTAATGTACTGCAGTGTTGGTAGTGCATAACAGCATTTTTATTATCTCTTGATATGTGCTCGTTCAGGGTACACTTTTTTACAATTTTACAATTGACGTTCAAACGTAAGAAATGCGTAAAATAGAAATCGGTTTGACTTTACGTATTTCTTATGTTCATTTGCAGTAATTATCAATTTTTCCTTAGATTAATGTTGGCAGCAGAGACAGAATATTTGTTTCAATTTTAAAATTGCATAATTTAACTTAGTGCTGTCGACATTATGGCTTCATTTTTGCAACAGGGAGGGAACTATTAAGTTAATAAATATGCAAAATGGCTGGAAGGACATTGCTGCCGCTACTATGTTTGGACATGCTCAACTTTTTAATGTTTATATAAAACTTATGTGCATTATACCTAATTTTTATGGGCGGTTTATGCTTACGTGCATTATGAATGGGCCATTGCAGTCGAATCTTCGCTAGGCGGAAGTAAATCAAATTGCCGTCGTAACAGGGAAAATTTGATTAGGCAATAAGATTGAACCTCATTGAGCAGATTTACAGGTTTTTTTATTAAGGTCATTTCCACGAATATCAATTATAGTTGCCAATAGGTTATACAAATAAATACATTAAAAACCGCTAATAAGAACTATTCCCTTTTTTCTGGCAATTGTTTGAGCAAAACTTTATTTTACTTTGCACTTTACTAATTGCAAATTTTTGAATTGAAAGAGATATATAGAACAGCATATTGGAGAATAAATCTATGTCTTTATCAATCTTATGAGAGATAATCGTAAAACCTTCTGCCAAGTGTTAGACAAAATGGTAGGCTTTTCTTTTACTTGATCAAAAACCATAATTTTCCCGTATTACAGGAACTTGCAACAGGAGTTTCTCTAGTCCCTTGGTAGCTTTTAAAACAGTCATCCGCAGATAGACTATTTAGATAATTTTGAAAAAATTACTTTGGCAACTCGGCTGTTTTTTTTTAAACTTGTTTATAAGTTGAGTAAATAAAGTTTTATCTTTGATTTGTGTACGCTGCTAGATCTGGTTTTTTGTTTTCTTTTATTAAGTTGCTTATTGCTTTTGTGGCATTAAAAGAGTTTGATTTTGCAACTACATTTGTGTAGCACTCCATGCTGCTTTTTGGATTATTATAAAATTCTTTGTTGCACTCTTAAGATTCCCCTCTGTTTTTAAATCTTTGTTGTTTAAACTTATCTCACTCAGTTCGTTTAGTACAAAATACTGACTTGCATAGTACTAATAGCGACATTTATGGAACTATGGTCTGAGAGTAGATCCTAGTGAGCAGAACGGACCACATAATTTCTTGGGAAAAAAATTACTAAACCTAAAATCTTATTTATATCAGCAAGCCAATAATTTAGAGCAATAGTTAAAAAAATGTACATAATTATAGTATTAAGTTGGTTAAGTTGTCTTCTTCTTAAAGTCTACAACAGAATCCTAGCCGACTAACTAGAAATTTTTGTTCAAATGAAGTGACAAATAGTTTTATTATGTTCTTGGGTAATTTATATTTTGGTGAATAGTTTGTAGGAAAAGATCTTTGCACTTTGAAACCTTGGTGTATTATTACGTCCTGAATAACAATAGCGGTATCAACATAAATGCAATAACGTGGTGTTTTTAAAAATAGTCCTGTTCGTATTTTAGATAAGGGAAAATATTAACATTATTAATTTTTAGAAAAAGCACTACTCGGTGTTTAGTAATTGGCTGGATTTTGTTTTGTAAGTTTCTGTAGACTTTATATCCTTGATGATTTAAGATGCGGTTTATTGCACAAATTGTTAGAATATCCCTAGTTTCGAATGTATGTTTTAAAGTAATAGCTGCCGCCACATTTAATACACTCATGTAAATGGTTAAAGTACGATTTGATATAATAATTAATTGTGACATTTAGCACATTGAACCAAATCTGTATTTTTCTTAGGCGGCTCTCCAGTTAGGTACCTTTATTGTTTTAGTAGGTTTTAAGTCTTAAAAAATAACGGTAGAGATGTTTTAATTATGTTTCTAATGTTACGGCGTTTTAATGTTAGTTCTGCCATTATATTAGTTGCTAGGATTTTAGAATTTGTAAGTCGTTGAACTACTTGGTATGCATGTTTCTGTTTGATATGTGTAATATATAATGTTGCTTTTCATAAAATGCTTAATAACCATTTTACTGGAGTCATAAATATGTTTAATTATGAGCATTATATTATCTACAGTGTTCCAACAGTGTATTACTCCTTGTATAAAAATTAGTGACTTTAGTGGTATATAATATAAAATAATAACTCGAAAACTTATTTGTTTGTGTTATTAAAGATGACTGGTTCAACATTTGGCTAATATTTCGACTTATATAACTTTTTTGTCACAAATTCTTATTATCATTTGTACCACGTAGCTAATTCGCATTGACGCTTATTGAAAATATTGTTGTCTTGTGCTGATATCAGAATTAGTGCTGTTGGTATGTGCCAATAATAAAACACTTGTGTTGTTTGGATTTGCAAAATCGGAAGAGATTATGTCAAACGTACTTCGTCATAAGGTACGGATGTTTGTGCATATTATTACACACGACGTACGGTTGTTGCCGATAATAGTGCGGGTAACAAAAGAATTGATTTATATAGGAATTAATTTGTTTACGACAAATTGCGGCCGTTACAATTAGACACCACTACTTTTTGTGAAAGTTGCATAAATTACAGTACAATTTTACTTAAAGACAAATACAAATTAGTGTTTATAAGTCACCTCCGCCCGCCGACCACGCGCTTGCTTAGCTACTATTATAGTTATCGCACTCGTACATTTTCTAAACGCGGATGGAAATTATCCTTACTGTGTGAAAACAGAACGTGTGCTGGAATGATAAATGAATTACTTATTTTTTAGAACAGACCAGTATAAACTTAAAGATTTCCATCATGCTATTTTGCACTAAAAAAGGACTGTACGGAACACATATAATACAATCGAATGAGTTGAACACGTAAGAAAATCGATAGACCGCCAAATGGAAAGCAATGCAGTTATGTATAGATAGTAATGCTATCGATATCTACATAAATAAATTTTGTTAATTATATTTATAGAATCAAAAGTAATGTGAAACTTGCAAGCAATACTTACTATAAAATAGTCCTATAAAGTGCTTAATAATTATTATTTGAAAATATTTTATTTTATTAAACATAAAAATAAGACTCAGTTACACCATCATGCTACGAATACAATTAACTTTACTATGCAAGAAAAAAGTTTATAAGGCGCTTTTTACAACGTAACAAATGAAAAAATGTTTTAAACATAATAAAACAAAAAAAAATACAATTTCTATTGCTTTAGCAAGAATCGAACTAGTCTATTCTAATACATAATGTTCATGTTGTTGTATACAAGAAAACCATCTTAATATTAGTTTTTATTATATTTTTTATATTTATTTTATATTTATATAATTATATTTCTAAACGCCTGCTTCTTGCTCTTTGGTTATTGATTTTATATTTTTGATTGTTATTAATAACAAGTGAAAAATTCTGTAAAATAAAATTAAAAAAAAATAAATAAATTAATAATAAATATGAATACAAAGATTAGAACATAATAATTACAAAACAATTACTTACATTTTGTATTATTTATAGACAAACAGAAAGGACGATTAATAACAATACGATTAGTATGTATAAAATATATGCATAAGATGATAGTCATAACTAAAACAGCAATCGAGACAACCCATAAACGTCTAATACGAAAAAAATGCTATGCAAACTAAAGAACATGTAATTAAAATTATTATAACAGATATTACAGCATAAAGGAAACAAAGGAAATAATCATAGTTTTAAAATTAAAAATATACAAGACTAAGAACGAGACCCACAAATGATAGATGAAAATACGGTAGAGAAGATTACAGTTATAAAATAAAATAAAATTAGTGAGTAAAGCAGGTATCTGTTTTTTTTATTGTGTCTACTTGCATGTAACTCTTAATCGCAAGGTTGCAAAGGTGTTTTACAAAGTTATTTCTTTAGCACATAAATAAAAACAAGAACCATTCAAATTGAAGATGAATATAATTCTAACTTTTTATAAGGGAGACAAGTCCAACTGTAATAATTACAAGGGCATTTCTTTCTTTAGTTTGGCAAGTCTACGAAAGAGTGTTACAACAAAAACTCAAAATAATTGTTGAAAATCAGCTGGATGAATCACAAAGTAGTTTCAGAACAGGTTGTGGACTACAAGGTTATATTTTTATTTTAAAGCAAGTAATAAAAACCGATATTATGTGATAAGAACATGGGAGTTTGTTTTACTGACATGTAAAGCTTTTGAGTCAGGTATAGGAAAGAATTATGAAAGTTCTTAAGCGAAACGGAAAGGACAATATTTTAATGTCAGCATTTGAAAGTTTCTATGGCAACTATGAAAACTACATAAGGATCAGAAACCTTCTACCTGAAGAATTTGTATAAAACAGGGTAGATGATTAAGTTCGTCTGCTCTTTTAATTATTAACAGACAAAATACGACAATGTAAAACTATAATAACAAATAAATATAAGTTATAAAAACTTGAGACTAGTCTTGGTATTTACAGTAAAAATCTAGAATAATACGGCTTGATAATTAATAATAAAGAAACAGCGGTGATGTCTTAGGAAAAAAATGCCCTTAATATCTGACGACTTTAAATATTAATAAAATATGTACCACACAATTAAAAATGCAACAAAGAAATAAATAAAACAATTAATGTAGAAAATAAGAAAACTTGACGAAAATACAAAACATTGAATTATAAAAGATAAATAATCAGAAACTTCTATGTAGTTGCAAAAAAATAAAAACGTCATATTATAGATATAATATCAACAATAAAGGCTTTAGGTAAAAATTTGAAAATAAATCTTGAGCTTTTGTAATAAGTTATAAACTACGATCATAAATGTACCAGAATTGTATAAGGAAAAACTTAAAATAAGCAACAGAATCAGTAGCAATACTGCAATTAGATAAAAAATTATTCTATGTTGAGCATTTTTAATTTATTACCGTTCTTCTAATGTTTATCCTTTTGGTATATATATCGGCCCTTTCTTTTCCTTATAAAATTTGAGATTTGCACTTAGGAGCTTCTTGTTATATTTAGTGTTGTTTTATTTGTACATAAACTATTTAATTTTGTTTAAATAAAAAGAATGCCTATAAAGCTTTTAATAACGCATAATCCTTTTAAGTAACAAGCTTAAATACATGACTTAGATAATGTAACAAAAAATCTTATAAGAAAAGTGGCGACAAAGAAAATGCAGCTTTTATTACAACAAATTTTTAACAGTTTTTTATTGTAAGCGAATTTTTAAAATTTAATTATAAGATAGAGAGGTATATAACTCTAAGACCAGATTAACAATTTACATAAAAATACTTTAAATTACAGAAGCTGTAGAAGAGTTTGTAGTGTTCAATCAGTTGAAAAATACCAAACCTATACAACAAAGTATTCAAAACAATCTCAAACTCAACTAGAAAACACTTAAAATAAGATATCTTTCATCGTAAGTTGCAAAGATTGGTATTCCCTTATAAATAAAATTCAGTTAGAGCATGCATTTGGCCCTAGAGGCAAGGCGCTGAGTTTGTAATATTTTTGCGGAATGACGTCAAAAATGTTGCTGACTTTTTTTAAGTTTGATAATAAATGACAAACCACGTTTTAGTTAAGTGATTTTTAAACAAACAAAACTGTAAACTTTGGGATAGTATTAACTTCAGAAGAAGGATAACTTCATCCAGCTTAAGTAATGGTTTGCTGTAGAACGTCAGTCAATTACATCATTGAACTTTATTTCTTTGGCAGGCAGAGCACCACAAAAATGCTTAATATTTTCTGATACAGTGAAGAAAGATCATGGTGTTAGATTTTAATAGGATGGAGCTACAACTTTTACGGTTGAGACATACTAAACGTCACAAAGTAACATTCTCTTATACTCATACCAAAAAGTGGCGCTGTTAGGTTGGTACAAAAGTTTTGTGAGCTGAACGAAAACATCTGACAAAATATAGCTTCAATAAATTCTGAAGTCACGAAAAGGGCATATGTTTGCAAATAACTAGACTGACATGGTTTTCCACTTTTAATAAAACCCAAATTTAAGCTTTAATTTGAATTACTCGTTACTCACTAGAAAATACAGAGTAAAGTGCCACAATTTAAGATATTGTACTTACACATAATACTACTAATAATAATTTTAATGTAAATCTGTAATACTTTTCCTAATTATAAACTTTTAAAGATTTAAAGTTTTTCAAAAGAGACAAACGTGGTGAAAACCTTACTATCGTGTCTTATTATCATTTTTTTAGTTTTTAATAAGTTAAGCTAAAAAATTAAAATAAATTTTTAATAATAAATCTGAACAAATTTTAGAGTAACAGTCATGTTTAAAAAGTAACATTGTAACTATATCCGACCACAAATTTTTATAAAAACGAAGATGTTGCTTTATGTAGCACTACATTCTGTATTCGGGCGTTCCACATTGCTTTTAATATTAAAATAATGATTTTGCTCGTGTTATAGTTCTACTGAAATGGCCTGATTGTACCCAACACAACAAGCACAAAAACGCAACATGCTGTGGCCGCCTAGAAAAAGCAAAACGAGACGCGCCATTGAAGCTGCCCAGCTTCCGACTAGCCCATTTCAGCCCTCTCTATCATTTCATTGTTTCCCACTTGTTTCAAAACCGTTTGTACAATTCAGGAGGTCCGCATAAAGCAAAAATACAAAAGGCAGCTGCAGCTATTTGACGATATACAGAGCTCCGTAATATTGGTTCATCATTCGAAATTACGGCCGTGGTGCTACATGGAAATGCGAAAGCGGCCCTGTTTCCGTTCGCGTAACTGTGTTTCGCCGTTTGTTTGCAGCATATTAAAGTAGCGCTACGTGGATCAAACATGGGAAATTATCAGTGAAAGGTACTCTGTTTTAGTAACCAACAGCGCAACTAGTAGTTTCAAACTATTGTAATTAGTTTCTTTTTGATTATGCTAAATTACAATCCATAACTGTTAATAAAATACGCAATCCAGGAAGCAAAAAGGAACACAATTAATAAGAGTTGATAATATATAATAAAATCGATTAAATAAAAATGTATTTAAAAAATAAGCGATTTATTAGTTAACAGTTAACAATAGATAACATTTTAATAATATGGTAACTTTCATAACGTATGATTGGGATTTAAAAACAACAATAACAAATGTAGATGAATATTATAGATGAATCTATTAAATTTTTTAAATTTATTTATTTAGTTTATTAGCAATCAAAAAGATACAACATACATTCTGTGAGCTAATTTTATCACTAGGTGTATGTCGTGGAGAGGAAGACTCCCAATGAAGTCACCTCTTGGCCATTTTTTATTCAAGCGTCGAGTCATGGAATCTTCTCTTAATGGAGTTATGGTTTCGTTGGGGTGAGTTGCTAGTGAGTCCTGGTGTTTTATGGCTTTTTGATTGATTGCGTCCTTCACGTATGGTACATTAAGGTCGGCGTGGTGGGTTCTCCAGTTATGCTTCGTAATGTCTTTGATTGGAATCGTTGTATGATTTCTATCGTTGAATTAATTACACAACCCCATAGCTCACAGCCGTAGAGCCATATAGGTCGGATTATGGCCTTGTATATAAGTAATTTGTTGTTGAAAGAGAGAATTGATTTTTTTCCAAGGAGACAATACATTTTTCTCATTTTGATGTCCATCTCCTTCCTTTTTTTGGATACGTGTATTCTCCAGGTTAGACGTTTGTCAAGATGAAGGCCGAGGTAAGTAGCTTCGTTCGCTTGGGGGATGGGGTAATCGTTGATGTAAACTGGAGTACAGGTTGATTGTTTCATAGTAGATGTGACGTGGGAAGATTTATTTCCATTAATTTTTATCCTCCATTTGTGTGTCCATTCCTCAATCAAGGTTAGATGATCTTGAGTTCTATTCGTTGCTACGACTAGATCCTCACTACTTGTTAGTATTGCTATGTCATCGGCCAAAGTTCCCATAGTATCATGTTCCAGGGTGGGATGTCATGAGAATACAGAAGGTATAATACAGGTCCTAACACACTACCTTGAGGTACGTCTGCTTGGATTTGCCTTATTTGTGATGTTTCATCACCTGCTATGACTTGGAAGTGACGATTTTCAAAGTAAGACCGTAACAATAGGTAGTAGTGGTGAGGAAATGTATTCTTGATTTTGTACAGAAGTCTGTTGTGCCAAACACGGTCAAATGCCTGTTTAACATCTAAGAATACTGCGGAGCAGTATTCTTTATTTTAAAGAGTGATTTGAATTTTATTAACTAGTCGATGACACTGTTGGACAGTCAAGTGTTGAGTCCGGAAGCCAAATTGATGATTTGGAAGCTAGTCTTGTAGTATTTCACTTTGATTTATTCTCTTTAGGGTTAGTTTTTCAAGAAATTTAGATAGCAGCGGAAGAACGCTGATAGGGCGATAGGAGTTAACATCATTAGGAGGTTTACCGAGTTTAAGAATGAGAATGACGTGGATAAATTTTAACTGCTGTGGCCAGTGAATAAGGCGAAGAATTCAATTAAATAGTAACTGGATATACTGTATTCCCTTTTCTGGAAGCTCTTTTAAGACAGCCGCTGTTATTAGATCAAACCCTGGGGATTTTCTATTATACAGGTAGTTTATTCCCTCCTGGATTTCTTTCTTAGTGAAGTTACTTATTGGTGGTGACATTTGTAACGGGTTATTTAAGTAAGTTTCAATGTCCTTACCAATTTCTTTTGAATTAGGAGATTTGAAGGTGTTGAGCGAACTCTTCTGCTTTTTCTTTATCAGTTCTTGCCCAGGTTCCCGTTTGGTTCTGTAGGGGTGCTATGTGTATTTTAGGTTGCTTGATTCCTCTAGTAGCTCTCCAGATTGTGTCATTATGTACTGATAGTGAACTGAGGTAAGCTTGGAAGGTGTGATTGCGGTTTTCTTTTAATTTACTTCTCAGCTTATTGTTTAGTAGGTTGAGTTCCCTTCTATATACAATGTTGTGGGTTCGCTGCTATTTTGCTCTCGTCTTGCATTTTTCTCTAACTGTCTCCATTATTTCATTGAGAATTTTATGAGAAGTGGGTTTTAAATTCTTTGTTTGCTGAGTCGCGTGCCATCCTGCTGATTGAATAGTGGTAATTAAGTGATTCGTGGCGCTCTCAATGTCTTCTATCATTTTCAACCTAACATTAGTGTTTGGATGTTCATTTATGTACCCCTTAAATATTTCCCAATTGTTTCTACTGTTGCTTAGGACTGGTTTAGATAGTTTATGTATTATTGTTGCACTTACAGTTGCAATCAGTGCAGAATGATCAGATATTAAATTGTAGTTGGAAGAGATATTTATATAATTTGAAGATAGGCCATTGATTACAAAGTAATCTAACAAATCGGGGATGTTGTTAGAATCCGTGGGCCAGTAGGTGGGAGTGCCTGTAGACAAATAGTTGTATCCGCTGTCGGAAATAACTTTCAGCATTTCTCTGCCTTTTGTTGTTGTTAATCGGCATCCAAAGTGCGTGTGTTTGGCGTTGAAATCTCCCCCTGCAATAAATGTTAGTCCAATAGAATCAAAGAAGACTTGTAGTAGGCCTTTTGTCAGGTGGTGTCTTGGGGGACAGTAGACAGCTGAGATGTTGATCCGCATAGGAAGTTTTTGTAATTGAATTATTGCTGCTTGTAGGAAATTTTCTCTAAAAGGGGATAATTCGTGGCGTACAATTGAGTTTCGAATTATCACTGCCGAGCCACTATGGACTGTCCCGTCAGGGTGTTGGGTACAGTAAATAGAATAATAGGGTATTTTTATAAACGTTCTTTCAGTGAAAAGTGTTTCCGAGATACGCATGACGTCTATATTACGCAACTGTAAAAATATTTCTAGTTCGAGTTTTTTATGTTGTAGTCCATTAGCATTCCACAGACCGATTTTCAAAAATTTAGCCATTTTTAGTGTATGACTTTGTTAATGACAGTAGTTAACAAATTCATAATCATAGAGTTTTGCTGCAATAATTGGTTAAAAAGGTTTTTAAACTCATCAAGCCGAGATCTATCTCTTGTGCTTGGGAAGATTGTTTTTTTAAGACTTGCGAGTAAAGGTATCTATTTTGTTCAGGTTGATTAGTATAGGTCAAATTAGGTCTCTGCGAGGGCAGTGCTACTGCTTAGAGGTTGATTATTTGAATGATTATTCTTTTGTAATTCTTGATAAATTTGATACCCCTGGCAGTTAGCTGGGTGGGATCCACCGTACAGTGCACAGGTAGCTTTTGTTTGTCTTGTTTTCGTGCATGCCCTGGTATCATGGGCTCCACCACATTTGACGCATGCGTATGGTCTATTGCAGTAAGTCGTGTGGTTATAGTTTTGACACCTGGTGCACTGTACTACATCTTTATTAGCTCTTGGAGGTTCAACCAGTATGTGTTTGTTGTTTATAGAACGTAGTTTGTAAATTTCTTTATTTTCGGCGGGCTCAAGATCCACAAAGAATATGGGTAATGGTTCTTTACTTATTCGTTCATGATGTTGCGTACAAGATGACCTGCGTCAGTTATAGCCTACTTTATTTCTTCTAGAGGAGTGAAAAAGTGCAGTTGTTTTAGTCTAACGCAGTATGATTGTTATTGTTTCATTTGGTAGGTGTGATGAATGACATTCTTTTCTACCATGTATTTGATCATTCTCCGATAGACATCAGGGTCTTTTGTATTAATTTTCACTACATTGTTCGCTAGGCATTTCGTTATGTATTGTTCCTGTTCAGCAACTTCTAAAAGACTTTCTACCATTTTTGATAGTCGATAACATTGTGAACAAATATGGGCGATGGTTTAGGTATAGCTGGTTCTTTTTGCTCTTTTTGTTGGGGCATATTGGTATCTTCATTTTTATTTTCACCTTCATGACTGATTACCGAATATGGATTTAAATTAGATGGGGATGATTGTTCCTCTCTAGTAGGAAGTTGTTCAAAGGATTTATTGTATCGTTTCCTCTTGTGGGATCTTCTTGATCATTTGCATTTCTTTTATTTGGTTCACTGCAGTGGTATTGTTGGGATAAGTTAGGTATATGCATGTGTGGCGATAATGCTAGTTGATTTGGTGGAAAGTATGGAAGATTACGTGGAGATTGAAATATTAATTGACTTTGCATGGGATAATTCTGTTGTAAATGAAACGAAGACTGGGAGTTTGATAGGGAAAACATTTGGTTCTGGAATGCAGGATTTCCGCTTTCCATTTCTTGAGTACAATTGTGTGAGCCGGCGAGGCCGTTGCCGGCCGCCCACATATTTAAAATTTTTAGCTGTTACGCAGCAAGAATTTTATGTTTATTGTTTACTTTACTAGTTGAATCTCAGTTCTTATAGTAAATAAATAAATTACTTACAATGCAATAAGCAAGCGCTTATTATCTGGTCCGTTCGGTTCACTGCACGATATCTGTCAGCGACACAAATCCGCTCTGGTTGAACTCACGAACGCTGGAGCGCTCGTCCTGCAGGAATCTTCAAGGTTCCCGGGGGCTCAAAATTCGCTGAGGCGATTCGCTATGGGGATCCGCAGCGGCGATCCACCGGTTTCCGCGCGACGATGGCGAGATCAGCTGGTGGGCCAGCGGCCGTTTCCACCTTGTGATATTCCAGGTATATAATAGCTGGCTCACACACGTCTGTTCGACTTCGATTCACGAGTCGAACTAGAATCTATTAATGACAATAAATTGATGCCTCAATAAATAATTTAATCTCAAAACGAGTTAATTTAATTCATTATAAATGGTGTGTTGGTAACTACGGTTGTGTGAAAGTGCAAATATTTAAAGTAGCCCCTTTTTCTCATTTTGGTTATTTATACAAAGTGTGTATACACAAACGTGCCTTCAAGCGGAGCAGACGTGTTAACCGCGCTATCGCTGGAACCTGCAGTTGAAGAGAGTGCATATGTTTACTTTACAGCGCATTATTGGGATATACAAGTACTAATTTTCAAATCCAGTTACGTTAGTAACAGCCAGAATTCAGAGAGCCAAATTCAATACAAATTTAAATGCCTTTTCAATTCCAGCAACCGCTTCAAGCACAAGAATTTTCCTTACCATTGCAATCAGTTTATTAAAACTTCAACCATCACAGTATCCCCACAATAAACTTAAAACTCACAAAACTAAACCTTTAAATAACATCGAAATGTGTCAAAATTATCGATTATCGGTAACTTTGATGCGAAAGAACCTTGTGGCAATTGATTAGGAAGAAAATAATTCAAACAACACTATCAACAAAATACAAAAAGTAATTCAAATGAAACAAAAAAAACTAATAATCAAGAAAATATATTAATCTTTTTCTCCCAATATTCATATATAGAGCCAAAAATTTGAAAGGTGTGATAAGTAGCCCTTCTAAAGTAACATAAGAGAAAACATACTTTAGCAAGATTGCACTATAAAAATTAAAGCACATACATACAGTTTACATACATAGGAAACTAAATATGATACATAAAAGAACAAAACACTATTCAACACACGTATCAAATTAAAGAATAGCGACTATATACAACTGTCAACTGAAGACATCAAATCATAACTGAAAGTTGCAGGCCACAAAGCCAGCAACGTCTATAAAATAGTCTTTAATAAATAACTCTTCAAACACGAATTTCTATGCCACATTAAGGTAACTACAAAAGCTCCAAAAAAAGAATCATAATATAACTTAAAATACAAAATGGCACTTTTACAAGCATTTCAATTTACTGTTTCAAATTCATCCGCTAAATATTGTCCTGCTTATAAGGAATTAATATATAATATAATAATATAATAGTAGCCCGAAACGAACACATTTACAGAAGCCCAAACCCACAACAAACTGCCCCTTTACGCACAAGCAATAAAATAACCACACAGAGCCAAGCAGAACCATAAACCAGTACAGAAAACCAATTGTCAACTTTTTTAAATAAATGTAAGGACATGTTTAAACCAGAACGGTATGATCCTAAACTTATTAGTAATCGAAAATTAAATTTATCAATGCATTTAAAATACCAACAGAAAAGCCTGTCAAATAATAAGTAGGAAATAATACTTTGAAATATGAAACATTCTGCCTGTCTCTGAACCACATCTAACAATCCACCAATCTAACAATATTTAATATACCACAATATATCATCTACAGTACTTCCCATTTTGATGGCACCATACATGAAGGCTTGGCGTCACACTGTAAATTCTTGAAGTTCCAAATAAGTAAAGAAATTAAAAATCTGTGTCATAAACTCACAATATGAACAGATAAATAAAAAGATATCTTTCTCACTCTCGGTACTAGTTTAATATCCGGAGAACACTAGAGGGCCAAGAATAAGTACAACAAACGCTTAAAGTATATTACTGACAATGAATGAAAATAACTATAACTTTCTTAGTAACGGCAAACTTGTATACAGCTGAAGCGACCCTAGAAAACTTTTTGACCTTCTAAGTTCTTGTATAGTAACTTACGTGGACTAACAAGAAACAATTATATAATAGAACTGTTATAAAAAAATAAGCACTACAGTCATTCAAAAATTGTTTCCACCTAAGCTAACCACAAGAAATATCGACTTGACTTAATTCCAGCACCACTTAAAAAATGTACCTTAATCTGCAATTCCGATTCTCAGGCCACATTGACGAAGAAGCCCGGTACTTTACTAAGTAGTGCAAAAAGCAACCTGCAAATCATCTCCACAACACAAACAAAATACAACTAGTATCACGAGTGTACCATTACACATTCTTAAACGATAAGTCAAAAAACATCAAACCAGGCGGATTTCGTAAAAGTCATAGAACATTTCAAACCAATATGTTTAAAAGGATATTCAAAATAATAGTTTTAAACACTGCATTGACAATCTATCTGTAAAATAAAAACATCTGTAAACCTTTGCTCCATATATAATCAAAATCTTCAATACTAATTAAGAAATGAAAACCTTTGTCTACAAATTCTGTTATATGCCTACACTCACAAAGGATTTATCATCTATAAAAGTAAAGGAATTTATAAAACAACGAACGCACGCTCGCAATTTTTTTTTCTAACAATCACATTTAATGGCATACAAAGGCTACCATAATTTCTATAATTTGAAAATATGTTAAAACAATGATGATTCAAAAAACCAGAAAACTAATCTCCCTCTTTCCAAGATCAATTGCTTTATAGGCCCATTTCACTGCTATTAATCAGAATAAAAGTTTTTGAAGGATTCTTACCAAAGGTATTGTATACAAATGGTGTTTTTTACACTGCTTCCTAATAACCAATTTGAGTTTGCATGTATACCATTTTGCCACCAAATAAATCTGCAAAATAATTCATGCAACCTCCAAAAGTCCTCAAAATAATAAATTTTGCAATCGCAGCATTTTTGACATTTTCCATGTCTTTGATAAGATATAGCTCAGATATTCACTCTTTAAATTAAATAATTTGTTGTGTTATAACTGCTACTTCCTTATAAAGTTATATTTAAATAACGAAAACTTTTATTTTAAACAGGTCAGAAATCTACTCTATTAAATCTGCAGCTCCTCAAAGTAAGTTTTCTTCTTTCTTACGGTGAATATACATAAAACTGATAACTGCAAAATCGTCTCTTATCTTGATAACGTGGTTGTTATCACCATCAACAAAGATCCTTAAACACTTACAAAACCATTTCAATCTGTTTCAACATTGGTACATCAAATGTCAAAAAAGTTAATTCCACCAAATATGTTTATGTTACATTCACCATCTTTCATCCCGATTCATTTAGAAAATAGAAGACATAAACTTCTTTACTTGATATGTAATTTCGACATATTTAATGGCTTTTCAGTAAAAAATCAAAGCTTTTGCTGAACAGCAAAAGCAGTTCTGTGTAGAACTATATTGAAATCCATATGGTCTCACGATCTCCAACTTTGGAAATGTGCGAAGTCGTTCACCAACTAACATCGTCCAAAGTTCTCAATTCAAAGTACTAGGACTAGGTACGTGAACAACTAGACACTCCGTAATGACCTAAAATTTGTTTTTGTAACAAACGTAACATTGAGAATGCAGCAACTATATAGCAAACCACTAAAACGACCTAATAAAGCAACTCTAAACCTATAGCCCAATCACAAGAAGACTGCACCGAACTTGATCTCAAGATTTGCAGCGTAGTGAAATAACAAAGAAAAGAAAACATTACTGAATTTTTCCTTGCACATCAAATTTACTAGATGTAGATTTAAAATAAACAAAATTGTTAACTAATAACAAAACCTTATTTTTTAATGGTATGGTGACATTTCTATGAAAATTCTTGATCAACTAGCTCTAGTAGTGTCAGAAGCATCTGTCTTGCATGTTTTATTTGTTGTATTTAATATTGTTATTACACCAGAAAGTGTAATGCATGAGCTAAGAAACAAGGCTACCTGATTCCAATTTATTTGAGATTTTAAATAAGCAACAACAATGTAATTGTAGCATTATAAAGATCGTTACAAGATACTAAAAAATAGCATTGTAATACATTTTCTAACTCAGACTTAAATAGGCTATTGTGCACCATATTCCAAATTAGACAACAAGGTAAGAAGATGCAACAAGCCAAAAGAAGCCTAGATTAACTCGTCAAGATCGAAGAATTTGTATATTCAAAGATTTAGTAAAATGTCACTATCAAAATCTGCGTTTTTAAAGCAATCAAAAATAAAAGATAAAGTTAAAACGTAAGTTAAAAAAAATAGAAGAATAACTTACACAAACTTTATATCAAGTACATCATTCAGATAGAAATTTCTTTATAATTACGTGCTTACTGCAGAAGAAAGCATATTAAAAATAACCTAACTAATAGCACTATATTGATTATTCTTATATATACGTTTTTGATTAGTTTCTCATGTATTACATAAATACTTTTGATTAAGTAACATCAAAGTCCATACTGAGTGTTTATACATAACTATAGAAAATGTAGATAGATGTTATCATAAATTCAAATAGAAAAATGATAGAGCTACTACAAAATACTGCTGATCATTTTACTTTATACGTTTCCCTGATAACTTTTATGTTTTAATTTCCTTATCATGGTATTTTCAAAGCATCTTTTGCATCTTGTTTTGCTTCATATGTTTACTTCTTAAATTAAAATCACCAAATTCTTTATAAATTAATCACAACATTTAATCATGACGTTTTAGAGAATTGGTTCATTGTTAAAAAATTAATAATTTTTTCTTTTTTTGCCTATTTGTTTCCTCCGGATCTCATTCTTTATTCGAATTTAATTATGTAGGTTACATTGACTCAAGCTTTTCATTTTTTGTCATTTTGCTTTGAATGTCTCTAATTCTCTTTTTATAAATTTGTATTCAGTTTTAGAAATCAAATTGCTTGAATAACTAAATATTTAAAATAACATAATTAAAAAAAATTCGACAAACACAAAAATTCAAAAGGAATTATTGTTTTATGTGTGGACATCAAGTTTAGTTGGCAGTTACGGTAACGTGATACATTTGGTGGTATTCACACATTCCTTTCTTGTGTCTAATAAGCATTAAGCACGTGTATGCAAAAATAACAAACAAAATTGAGAACCGGTATAGGGAGCCACGCAAACAACAATAAACAAGGCGCTCGTCGCCGCACTTCAATAATTTCTCTTAACCTTCACATTAAAACAGCATTCGAGTAATAAGCGCGAAGTTTTGATTAAATAAACTTGGGCGGCATGGAAATGCCATTATTATTGTAAGAGTGGGCGGAATGCATGAAAATTTTCGCTCGAGATGCTGCTGTAAATCACTTTCCAGATTAAAGCCGGCTGTTTGCATTGTGCTCGGTTGACAACGCCTGAATACGTTTTAGGCCATTTAGGCCGGACAATAAACATAACCGCAAAACTTTGTATGTAAGACTATGCAGGAAATCTGAGCTGGTAATTTCAGCGAGCACAATGTGCCGGAATGGTCTACAGGTGTCTTGCTTCCGCGCAGTTTTTGCGATTCGCCCGCAAAGTCTCCAGCTTTGCGCATAATAAAGTTGTTAATGCGTTCGTGTAGTTCAGACACGAGAGGCTCGGCAAACTCGGGCGCTTCCCGATTACAGCGGAGGAGGCGAATGACTGAAATGAAAAGTTCCATGTGTATTCATAAAGCGAACAAGTGTATTAAATAAATAAATTTCCCTTATCCCCCGTGATTGATCGATTGGGCGCTTTCCGTCTCAGTCTTCTGCGAATCTCATCGCTCATCTTGACATCGCCCTTTCAGGCTTTCTTCGACAAGAACTCGCATCTGATGTATTTACTCCTTTCTACGCTTTATGTCAATTCTCCCTTTCGTGACCTACCTTTTGGTTTTACTGCCCGGTTAGGCCGAGCACGTCGTAGGTTGCTGCTACCTTAGCACTTCAAGTGGATGAGTTGCAAGAAAACTCCAGGGTGTATTTGTTTAAGGTTACGACCAAATAATTTATAAAAGTAGCCGTTCGTTGAAAGTAAGACGTACAGACGGCGTAGTAAAGTTATTAAAGAAACGTTTAAAAATCACTAAACTTTATTAAAAATAAACAAATAATTCATAAACGCCAGAGCAAACGTTAGGGAGGTGAAACCAATATTGAAAGGGCAATATTCGCCAGCCAAAGTTTGAACAGCATTTATTATAGAATCAACAAAAGTGGGCATGTATCCGTAACGTACGTTCGCTGTAATTACTTTTCCTTCTACGGCGAGCTCTCTTTCTTCGTCCTTAATGAGTTTCTGATGCGAAGCGAAGAAGATAAAAGACGGGTGACGTTGATGTATAAAAAGGCCACAAATAAGCTCTTGCCTGTAAGCCAGCAGATGCATTATTGAAAACATATTTTGTCGTGTTTTCGCATGGCGGGTTCAATCTTATAGCAATCTGGCGTTGATTGCTCTCCTCCCCTCGCGCTTCCCTAGAGGATGCCTGACCTCTACCCTGCGCGTGGTTTGACCTAACTTCCGCGTGTAAGTAGTTTACGCATCATGGTAGTATATATTGCGGGCTGTGTAATTCGAAAATGATGACCGTGGATTTCGAATTATGTGGCTGTTGACTTGACTATGATGAGGTTTATCCAGGCGCGCCAATACTCCAGACTGTTTCGTAACCGCTCCGGAGATGCAAGCGAAACGCCTCAAGACGCTGGCTGCATGCTAGGTAAATGTAGTTTAATTAGTGGGGCAAAGTTTGTAGATATCTTCGGTATTTAAAAATATATGAAGTTTTGGAGCTTTTAATTTTAATTGAATGAATAAATAATATTCTTTTGATCACATAAATAGTTTTAATTTCGCTTTTAATTTTATTGTCTCAAAACACTGGTACGCTAGTTGTATATTAATATTATAGCACAAAAAGTGTCTGTAATGTAATAAATCAATATTGGATAGCCTTAAAGTATTTCTATTTTTAATTTAAAGAACAGCCTTTAATCTTAATGCATTTCATCATTTCATAAAACTAATTTTAAAATATAAATACTAGTCTTCTTAAGTTAGTTATAGGCAAGAGCTTTAAAATTTCTCAAAGCTTCGGAATTTGCAAATAATAAAAAATTGCCAGAAAGAGACATGTTAATACTATACGACGAAAGCTTCTAGTTTTTTTTTGTTTGAAGTGTAATTTGAAATGTAATTATGCCGATTACCGTTTTCGATTTGGTTCAAATGCGTATTTCACATATAATGTTGTAAAGAACTTTAGACCAACTTCTATGGTACTTCTTAATGATTTTCTTACACTTACCTAAACCTTTATGTTTTTGTAAAGTACCTCTGATAACACATATTTTCCTTACACCAAATGATAATTTAAAATCTTGTTTTTTCCGGTAGCCTTATCGATTTATAAAGTACTCCTAATGACTTATACATGTTTGTCTTTTTAAATTATTATTGGCCCGGTACCTACATTTGATCTGGTAACTAATAAAACTCATTTTTTAATGAAAATCGTAGCAAACTTAAATTAAAATTTATTATATGAGCTGTAAATAAACTTTTAATTTAGGCACCAAATACAGGATAAAGTAATACAATAGTTTCCTTGTAGTAAAAAGAATAATTGAAGAATTAATAATAAAAAAATGAATTAAAGCTTCTTCAACTGTAAAGAATTCGATTTTAAAAAATTTCACGTGTATAATAATATTAAATCAGAGAGATTTTTGTATTAAGTGCAACTATAGAAAGTAAAGGCTACCTATCCGGTGTTAAAATATATTTAAAATAAAACAAAAATCTGTTTTATAAGTCTGAAAATAGCTTTCGATAAAATTACAAAAGAAAAAGTGTGGAAACTATTGAAATAAAGGGACAACTGCAACAATAATTAAAGACATATAGAAGGACAGTATTAATCCAGCAAATAAAAAAACGGCGAAATCAAAGGAGTTCAGAACAACAATAGGATTGAGACGAAACTGTGTGCTTAGCTCGCTGCTGTTTATTAATGCAAATAGCAACGAGTTGTAGAGGTAATAAAGGAAAATAAAGAATAAATTAACGCATGAAAAGTAAAAAACTGAAAAATAGGTAGGATTGAAGTGGCGGAATTTTTAGAACCTAGAGCTGAAAAGGACGTGAAAATTGACACAGAAGACAGAATAAAAGACGCACAGTGTCATAGTAGAAGGAAAAAATCAGGGCAAGCAGATTTCTATAAATATTTAGCGTTATGTATAAGCAGAAATGATAAATTAGATTTGAAAATAAAAGGGAATAACAAAACAAAATATCAAAACACAAAATACAAATAATTAGAAGAAAATATGTAAGAAATATTAGAAACACTCAGGATTAAACGTATGCTAGAAAATAGTATAAATACTGATTAAACGAATAAATGGATTGTTTTTCCCAAATTATTTAAAGTTAAGGATGTTCTAGACAGTTATATAAAATTGAGTATTAGTTCTCTTTGACATTATTTAACTCTCAACCCACAAAATCGGGTTAAATCCCTTCAATATGAAGTTTTGTTAATAGAGTTCTTGTGAATTTTAAATAGCTGGGTATCTGCGTGTTCATAATATTAAAAAATACTGCTATATTTGAATAAAATTATTTTTTTCTAATAAATGATCATTATACTTTAAGATGTTGGACAACAAATTTTTACTTTTGGTTTGTTATTTAATTCTCCCATGTGCGACTGGTTCCTTTTACCCTAAAATAAAGTTCAATCAATGGTACAATAATTCTGATTTGATTTTACGGTCAAGGCATTGACATTTTATGTTTTTATGTTGTTTTTTTTTTATTTGTTACCCAAAGTTTGCACCAGACGACCAATAAAAATTCTCCCCACCTTAGCAGACTTGACATAGTCTCCATAGAGAAAAGACATGGTAGAAGTAATGTACAAGTTAATATAAAAATATCTAAAATATCACATAAAATACAGTCACCAATATGAAACACTCACTGTATAAACCTTTAAAAATTTAGCCTTTGACTATTTGCAGACAACAAATATAATCCAAGAATATTTGTTGACATCCCACTAGTTGGGCATCTAAAAGTTAAGTAGGTCTGTGTTAATCATATATGTTGTTTATAGACGACAAACTGTTAGATTTGGTACTACAACAAGCAAATGAAAGAAAATAGAGTTAACAAACAGTGAGAAAAATTTCAATAAGATTTTGAAGTACCAATGATTTGCGGAATTCAATTACAGCATTTAATTGCAAAATCTACATACAATTATAAGTAGGAACAGATTTGTCAATTTATTATGATAGATTTGTCTGTCTGCTATAAAAAAGAGGAATATATATGATAAAAATATGGGTATTCTGCTATGTTTTTGCGTTTTGTTGCTGTAATTTTGAAATATCCGCAATGAAAGCTGGTAATATTCTAAAACAAAAAACACTAATCCAATTCTGAAAAAGTTCAAGACATAATATTACAACAGCTGCTAAATGATAACTTGACTAAATAAGGAATAATACTTTGAAAAGTTTGCTAGATTTGAATACCGGTTACTCACAATCATCAAAATTGTTGTTTACAAGAAACTTAACTTTGGTATCATTAAGAGTTAATCCGAGAAAAGCTGTTCTTCTATTTTCAGTGTACCATATATACTAGCCAGGTATCTAATAAACAAAATAAATATAAACGTAGAATTATTCTATTTTACAGTATTACAAATAGTCCTCTAGATTGTATGGATAAACTCGTACGAAAATGTAGATGTTTTAAAGCTGAGTAAATATAGGTATTAGCGATATTTATAAACTATATAAACATTGCGTGTTATAATTCTTTTGTAATGTAGAAGACAAAACACCTCAAGTAACAGACAATATTATTTATGAGAAAAAAGTGTGACTGCAGAATTTAGTCGAAGCTTTGGTTTTAAAGGAGATACATCGAAGAAAATCTAACATCAAAAGGTAGACCTCAAATTGTTAGTACAAAAAAAAGCTTAGAAGCAAAAAAGTTCTTTATCCAAATATAAAAAGGAAAATATGCTGTTTTTGCTTTGTAAATTATAAGTATTAACAAAACATGGAAAGTCAGAAAAACAATTTTTTTACAAAAATGGTGTGTAAGCAAACAAATAAATTTAGGCATATAATTTCTGTTTACAAAAATTTATGTCGACGGGTTTTTCTTTATTTAGATTACGTCTAGTAATATTAATTATCCAATAAACGGCGTTTTTCCTACAATTATTTGTTGAACATTACAAAAAAACTAATTGAGTCAGTCCGATCCAGTTTTGGCTCTTCGTTTTCTGTCTTGGGTAAACAAAGGTTAAATATTTTATTAGACTATTATCCTTTCGGTTACATAATTCTTAGAGAGAAAGACATTACGAGTTACAATTTGCAGGAAGCTTCCGAAGTGTTTAAAAATAAAACACAAAATATTGCAGTTAAATTATTTTTTTGGGTTTAGAGAGACACTTTGATTATCCGAAGATCAATTATTCAGTTAATTAACTACCCGAATCAAGTTTATCGGTAGACAAATCGTAAAATTCAAAGAAGGTGCTAGTACATAGCCGTTTGTTGCAATTGGCATTTTTAAAAACTTAATTCTTATTAATTTATAAATTATTACAAATATAAAATATTACTATATCTTGTACGTTTATTATAATTTTTTTATATAAGTAGATAAAAAAACAGTGTTTTTGAAGCTTATTATTTTATAAAAAGCTATTTATCCGAAAAATAACCATTGCTTTAGATAATTTACGATAATTACCAAAGATCATCAACTCTGCTACTCGTGTATTTATAAATTTGTAATATTTTGAAAGCTTGTTTTTTTATCAAATATTGTGTACTCACTTAAAATTCTTTATGTCTGCTTCAGCAGTCGTTAATAAAATGAGGGTATAATAAAAAATCGTCTTCCCGCATTTTAAATTATATAGAGAAATACCTTTATTCTATATCTTTAGTATAACCGAATACAGGCTAAAACATCTCTTTATTTAACAAAATTGTATTTTTAGTTAAAAAAATGTAATTTTCAAAAACACAGAAATTAGAGACACCCATAATAGGTAATTATAGTAAATTCAGTCAATTTTTAGAAAACACAAGAATTCTGTTTTTGAAGTAACGTTTTTCGTATTTTTGAAGGATTTTCTCAAAGTGACGTTTTTTGCTTGTTTAAAAATGTACAATAGTGGTAGCAATAATATTTTTCCATGTTAGGTTTGCTGGGCCCTCATCGAGTGTCTTTCGGGTTGCTAAATAGAGGAACACTCGCCAGATATAGTGGGTAATTAGTAGCAAACAAACAGCAGTTTTTTCCATTACTGGATGCAGGTGAATGAAATAATCAGAACAGCTACATACCACAAAGGTAGGTAAATGTAAAGTATGTTATCTCGGACATAATACTACAGTATGTAAGGCAAGGATAAAACAATACGTTTTATTTCCAAGAAGAACAAGAACGGTGTAATACCGTAAAGGAAACTTTCTACAGCGGTGCGAAATCGTAACGGTCACTTCCGTTAACCGATTTGACTGAAAATCAATCTCATAAAAGGTACCGACCTAAGATGTGTGTATGGCAAGTTTCAAGTGAATCCGTTGGATAGAACGGAAGTTATAGTGTCTCCAAACACACAGACAGACAGACAGGATGATAATCTCATTAACATTCTACTATAAACTCCGCTGTAAAAAGTTAATAAACAAGGAAGGAAAATGGCCATGTCCAGACGAGGTGAGAACAGAATATTTGAATTAAATGGGGAAAAACACTCGCATCGCTCGCTAGACCTTTCACATGATTTATACACAATTTAAACTTCCTAATCAATGGATAAAATCGGTATTTGTGATCATGCTTAAGGAAACAAGTGTAAAGATTATAGAACCATCGGCATCATTAGCTACGTACTTAAAGTATTGCTACTTGAAATTTATAAATAAATAAAAAATAAATGCAAGGAGAACATACGTAATACGCAATGTGGATTCAGGACAGGCATGACGTATTAGAGAAGGTCTTCTTTGTTTGACAGTTTTAGCAGAAAAATTCCTAGATATGAGGCACGATTTGTATATATGTGACATTGACTTTCAAAAAGCTTTCGATAAAGTAATATGCCGGAAACTAATAGATAGATGGTACCAATTCTCGCAAATAATGAAAAATATGTAATCTAAAATCAAAAGTAATAGTTAAAAATAAATTAATGGACGAAACATAGAATATAAGAGGAGTGCGCCAGAAGTGTAGTCTCTTATATTGCTTAGTATCTACTTAGACAAGATAATAGAAAAAGTGCTTGGTGATAGATCAGAAAGTATAAAATGTTGGCTCCTCGGGACACTAAGAACATTTCATGAAAAATTAATTCTTTCTCCTAGGCCCGTCTCAGCTTTTTTGCATACCTCTATATATTTCTCTATCTCCGACTATTTGTTTTTATTTGCCCCATTCCCCACCCTTTTCTTCAATGTAATGCTTTTTTTATGTTGTCCAAAATAAGAAAACTCCTTTTTGACATTGTCTATTAGTTTTCTATTTGTTCCAATTCGTCTTAAAATTTCGTCATCACTCACTTTTTATGTCCGTGGAAGTTTTAACATTCTTTTGTGTCCACATTTCAAGAGCTGTCAACCGATGCGTTGTGAAAGAAGACATTCTCTTGAGTATTCCTTTTTAACATCTATACAATAAAGTTAGACCATACATAGCATTTTAGAAGGCTCAGCCTTATACTTAGTACTATTAAATTTAATAGAGATTACTTCTGTTATTTCTATTTTTCTTTAATTTTCCTTTTGTATTTTATTTTTAAGTTAATTAAGTGACCTAAGTGTACATTACTATTAACTTGTTTGATTTTGAAATTGTCTTAATATTTATATTTATATCATTTCTGTTTTTATTTTCCTTATCCTATAATAAGGAAAGTGATGTTATCGGCGGAAATTTGACCTACCCAGTTTTTCACATTTCTGGACGAATTATAGCCTCAGGACACCAAAAAAGTTGGTTTGGGCCATTGGTTCGTGTGTGTGTCTGTCTGTCTGTCAGTAAACAGGATATCTCAATAACCGTAAGAGCTAGAGACTTGAAATTTGATATGCAAGTTACTTATAGGTAGGGGACGCAGTGCCAAGCTTTTGGTCAAAATCGGCAGAGCCGTTTGGTCGCAAGGTCCCAAAATCGGTCGCAAAGCGGTCGCGAATCTAAACGGTTGAAGATACAAAAAATTCATGAGAATAAAAATGATTTGTTATCACGAGATAAACATGAATTTAAACTAAAAGTTGGTAAAATAAAAACTCGAAAATAATTGAAGTCCAGGATTTTTGTCAGAATTCCCAAATAATAGAATAAGGAAAGTCGTGTGATGTTCGCACCAGATTTTTTAGTTTATGTTTAGTATTATTCCTATGTTTGTACTTTCGACTTTTACTCGATCCAGTAAATTATACAGCTCTTTTCAGTTTTCTGCTATTAAAGCCGTGTCGTTGGTATATTTTCTATTATTCAATAAAACTTTGTTTATTATTACCTTGGTCGATATCGGAGTTTTATGTCTAATAGCAAGAATTTGATGCCTTTACCTATTATTTAACAAATTCCAAAATTTATTGATTTGTATAGGAGGGTTACTGTAGAACCACAAAATTAAACATAAAAAAATGTACCAATGGCTTTATCAAAAATGTTTTAGTTAAAATATTTCTATTAAACAGAGTTAATTTATGTACTAGATTGTCCATGACAAAATCCTCATAATAAATACTACGTCCTGAGTTCACCTAAAAACTTTACATAAGACATACTTTACATGAGATATCCTATATTTGGCTATTTACGATATAAAAACAAATAATTTAGTTCAAAACTACCACAGTGTCTGATCAAAAACATATCTAACAATTAATTTTGCTCAAACGAATAAAAAAGAATTATCGCAAAATGGCACTCCAAAACCATTAAAGATTGCTAAATCGATGCTAGAAAATACTTTAAGGCGATTTGGGAAAAGGGTATTAACAAAAATAAATAAAATAGCAACATTATTTGTGAATTCATGTGGAAAAAAGATAAAGTAATGTTCGGGATGTTCGGAAAATAAGAAAACTAATCAAAATTAAGAAATTCAAAGCGCAGAATTTGAGTAAAAAATACAATAGCGTAGCTAAAACCTTCTCAAGAAAGCTTACGGCAAACTTATGAATGCATAGTAAATGATAAATAATAAATATATGATAAGAAACTTGTGGCTACGGATCTTGAAGTATCTTTTGTTATAGTTAATAATTTTATCTGTTGGTGTAATTCCTTACTGTATTTTTCTAATTTATTCTGTCCTCTTCAGCTCTGTATAATTATGACATTGTAAATCGGCTATAATTTGTGGAATGTATTGCTGTTTCGGTTTAGCAAGTACATTCCTCTCCTTGACTCTTTCTTCTACAATAGTTTTCTACAATTCACCGTATCTGAGAATAAAGTAGCTCTTTTTTTGTATTTGTTTTATTAACGTTCTTCTGAATGGACAATTTCTAGCAGCCTTGTGTTTGTCATTCTGTCAATTCATCTTTTCTTCAGCACCACATCTCAAAAGCTTTCTTATCCGATAGCAACTATCGTCCAAGAATCACATTCGTAAAATGTAATACTCCAGATAAATGTTTTAGAGAGACTTTCTTTTACAGACTGAGAAGAAATTTGACGACAATAGTTTTTCTTTCAAAAATCTAATTTTTGCTTGTTGACATCTTATTTTTTTATTATTTCTACTATCTATATTCTAGATCAAAGATAATAGAAATTATTCAAATTTGCTAATAACTTGGTTGTCATGTGTTTTATGCATTAGCGTTTCACTGCAAACTGATATTTTTATTTTCTTTATATTTATTTTCAAGTTCTTTTTTTTAATATAATGTCTATTTCACCTAGCCTTTTTAGGTCTTGTTCTGTTGCTGCTACTCCTATGTTATCGGCAGTCTATTGTTACTTCAGTTTCTAATTTCTCGTATAATTTGTTTATGAGCCTTGAATAAGTACATTAAAGAGAGGTGGTAAAAATGGGCATTCCTGTCTATCTCTTTTTCAGTATTTACAAATGGCTTGTGTTTTCCATCATATGTCTGGATTCTTTGTATCTATATTTAATTTCGATATTTTTTAATAGTTCAAATATGTCTCACCATTTAATGTTATCAAAGACTTTTTATATATGTTGGTTTTATTTTAACTTTTTTCTTCTATTAGGGTTACAATTGTTGATATAGCCTCTCAAGTTCCAGAATTTATTACAAGTCTAAATGTATCTTTAGTTAGGTCATTCTGATATGTTACACTAATCAATATTTTAGAGGCATAATTCAATAATTTTTAGACTCACTTGAGTTACTTTTCTTTGGTAAGGGAATTGTTTTGGTCGTCAAGAAATCTCAGGGATGCTAATTTATACCTTCGGGATACAAATTGATATAGTTCTACATAATGACGTTAATTAAGTATAAATACAGGTGGACGAAAAACAGAGTATATTTTAATATTAAAACTATTTTATATTACTTTTAAACTTATTTTATAAATTTTTATTTTAAATTTTAACATTTGTATGTATATTGTGTTGTATAATACTTTTTAAATCTAATTTTATATTTAGTTTAATGTTATTTAAATTCTTTAAAACAATTTTGTCTAACTTTAATTTAACCTTTACTTTAAAATTGTTACAACAAAATTAAACTAAGTCAACTGTAATAAAATTAATATTAACGTTAATAATGTTTCATTTGTAATAAAAAAGTAATTGATAAACATTCGTCTGTGAACTGAGAGGTTAAGGCTCTCATATGTTCCCTCTCTCTGGCCGGCCATCGCGCACAATATCTGATCCGGGTTAATGTGACAAGCACCGCGCCTTAGTCGACCGCCATTATTATCTCTTGTTCGAGTTTATGCAGGTACCCACTTATTTTTAGTGACTAAGTAAGTCACACGCCAGGCATCAGAGAGTTCTCAACCACAGGAGTACGCTGGCGATTTTATAGAAAATATTAAAAATATGTCTTATTATAAACTTATAATTTCTAATGCTGCTTTTTTTGCCTCTTTTTTATAATTTGATAAGCATAGTACGTCAGAATAAAATTTAAGTGATGCATTAATCTGTAAATCATAAAAGTGCTTATAGTTGATACGGTTGGAAACTTATGAAGCTTTGGTTGAACCTAAGTTAAAGAACACTAACCAAATACTAAAATGCTTTATGAATTTTGTAAAAGTCTAGATTGAGCAGCAAATTCAATTAGTTAACAGTTGTATAAGATTTAAAAACCCGTATTCACAGAAATATGCATTGGTTTATCTCTTTAATAATAATTACTAATGCAACTTTAGAAATTTCAAATTAAAACTTTAACAATATGATAGATTATGATGAACATTGATATTATTACTTCAATATAAGGTAATTCTTACTGGTCAGGACTTTATGCAATCTTTATATGACATTGGCTGTCTTTTTTTATAATTGACTTTTATAATGTATACAGGGTAATCTAGGTAAATACAGAATTATTTTAGGTTATATTGCGTTAAAGCCAAAACGGCATCTTATGCGTATATATAACTATCTACTAGGTAACACAAGCTAATTTCACACAATCAACAACCTACTATTTTAAACATAATCACCTGAAAATACGATCGTAGAGCTGGTATACTCAAATATTTTCACAGTTTAGCAGGGCACCAGGGTCTGCACTACAAGTTTTTTGTCCTGAGAAATTGCCAATTGTTGATTGAGTAAAACATACCTTCTAATCAAAAAGTACCCGGAATTTGTTAATAAAACGAAAACGGTTTAATTATTCATTGATATTTATTTTATTCCCTTCAAAGTAATATCCATTGCAAGCATTACACATATTCCAACGCTTCTTCCAATTTTCAAAACACCTTGCATAGGCCAATTTTGAAATCGTCTTCAACTTCTTCTGCGAAGAAAAAGTCAGGTAAATACGAAGCTTGCGAAATGGTATTAATGTTGCTTTTGGTCAAATAGTCGCGTACAAGATGAGATGTGTGAGCGAGTGCATTGTTGTGGTGAAGAAACCACGAATTGTTTCTCCAAAATTCCAGCTTCTTGCGACGAACATTCTCCCTCAAACGCTTCAGTACGCTCACATAATACTTCTTATTTATTGTTTGGCCTGGCGGCAGAAATTCGGAGTGGACCACACCACAGCAATCAAAGAAAACGGCCGACAAAACCTTGATTTTTGATCGACTTTGTCGTAGTTTTTGGGTTTTGACTCACTCATCTGACTAGCGCCATTTTGATGATTGTTGGTTCGTTTCGATGTCATATTCATAGACACATGTCTCGTTACCGGTAATAATGCCTTTGGTAACATTTTGGCCCAAAGAAAGCATTTATTTAGAGATAGCAATACGATGCTGTTTCCAAAAAAATTCAGCACTCTCGGCATAAGTCGCGCTTCAACTCGTCTCATGCCCAAAACATCGTGTATACCGCTCTGCCCTGATCCAAACGAGATACCAAGATCAGCTGCTATCTCCCTGGTGCTCACACGACGATCTTCGAGCACAATTTTCTTAACTTTTTAGATATTTTCGTCACAAAGGTGGATGGACGACCGGAACGAGGCAAATCATCAACCACAGTACGGCCCGCTTTAAACTCTTTGTACCATTTATATGCTTGTGTTTTCGACATTGTTGAGTCCCCGTAGGCTACCGTTAACATTTTCGACACATTTTGATACAAACACAAAATTTCAGACAGACTCTTTGCTCAACTAAATTCGACATAGTGAAATCCGCAGAATACACCAAACAATGATTTGTTTACAAAGCTACTACGCACAAACTATCTGTCAATAAACAACTGTCAAATATATCAACCTAGAAAAAAATCTTGACAATATTTCAAGCAAGGTTTGTTTAAATGACAAATTCCTGGTACTTTTTGATCAAAAGGTATCAACAGCAAATTAAGGGCCCAACAGCTACTAAATGACATCAAACAAGAGAGCTCTGGGTTTTTGAGATTCTTTTTAGAAGAAAAGAACTTTATTCTAGACAGGAAGATGAATCGCCAAAATGATTGTTAAATCTGCCAAAGTGCCTCTAGAGTGTCTACTTTTATGCACATAAAGTTTCCCGGCCCTGTAATGGTGCTAGGACTTGTGCGCAGCAAAGGAGATATCATATTATTTTTTGAGAAAGGCCTAAAAGTGACCGCAGTTATATTAACTTGCTGAGACAAGCTGTCAAGTCTTGGATAGTGAAGAGGCCGCTGGGCGAGAGTACGTGTACCGGTAAGATTTTGCTTCAGTCCATAGGACAACGAAGATCCAGGCATGGCTATATAACAATTTATATTATAATTGGTCCCCAACTTGTGGCCAGCCTCCAGCCCCGACTGAAATCCCCTCGACTTTTACGTGCGGCGTAGTTGAAGGACAGTGAGAGGCATCATAATATTAAAGGCAACTTAAATGGAGGTAATGGTACGTATGGACAAGGAAAAAATTTTTAACTTACGGCAGGTTTAGGTCCCGGCTGAAAAAGGTCGTGGCTGCTGACTGGGGCTACATTGAAAAATATGATTCTGAATACTACTTATTTTTTATTATGCTAATTTTTTTGTATTTTAATGTTAACTTTAGTTTTTATTTATTTTCTGGATTTACTTCGATGATCCTGCATTATACTAAAAATGTGTATTTTTTCTAAAATCTAGTGCAGATTTATTGGCTTTTGTTTAAAAATTAACAAGATGTGTTTAAAGTTAATTGGCATTTACTGGAAATTGGTGTGGCGGCCTTTTCGCCCTTGAACCGCTTGTATATCGCGGCGGCATGCTGGGGGGCTTTGATATCTGCCGCTACGTTTTGCCATCGCACGCGGGACGGCATGTGGGCTTTTGCTCAGCCGACAAGTCTGCATACGCCATCGGCGGCACTCTTTGATATGAAAGGTGCTGTCGAGTTGAAATTTCCCGCAAAAAGACCTACCGCTAAGCCAGGCGCGAAGCCCGGCAACATACGCACACCGCAGCGCGGCCAATTCGGTCGTGTTTTAACACCCCGCATTACGCACTCCGCAACGCGGCCAATTCGGTCGTGCTTAACAACCCGCTTATACTCACACCGCATCGCGTCCAGTACGGCCGCATTTAACATCCCGCAACATACACGAAGACAGCGCATCAAGGTGGCCACCGTGAACCATCGCCGACGAAGCCGAAGCCGAAGCCGATTCAGGTGAGCGATTTGGCTTTACTTTTGGTTGATATCGGTAGCCACCCCCATCCGCTTTCGCGCTGGCCGTTTAAGGGACGATTTGGGCCTTATCGTTTTACGTTTCAAAACGGGCCGTACTTAGTTTCCCACACCGCACCACGAGGGCGCGGCTGTTTACACGCCTGCCTCTCCAGAAATACTGGTGTATTCGTTAGCGTACAAAACAACTTTATATACCTACTATTACGTATGAATTCTTAAGAAAAATAAATATCATAATATACAGTACAACAAAAAATACTGTGAATGAACACTAGACCTCGTGAGTTCTTTTATTCAAAAAATTAGCCTTTGAAGATAAAAAACATTAGATAATAGTTGTAAAATATTTTTCTTTAGTGGATATCTTAAGATAATTATTATAATTACTAATATAAATTATGAAAGAAGTAGTAAGTTTTTAAAAAATACAATAAAAGCCGTTTCGAAATAAAGGGATGTAATTTAATATTTAATGTTTCTCACTATCGGTTCAAACAGTTTATAAGGGTTTAATATCTTATGTATACGGCGCAAACCACCGAGTTAGTGAAACTGCAAGTGCCAAAAAGGTTTAGCAATGTCCGCGAAAACTTTAAAGTTGCCTTGAAAGATTGAAACGTATCCCGAAGAAATCCCAAGAAAATTGAAAAGGGACTGAAGGGTCTTATGAAACTTTAACCAAAGTTGTCGATGAAAAACACCGTAAAATATTTGTGCCTTTCATATCAGTTCTATTGCAATTTATAACTAAAGTTCAAATGATAATCAAAGTACTGTGCTCAGTGCAACTCAAGAGTCGGTTTGAGTGTGGCAGCGAAAGCTGCTTGAAAGCTCTCCACGTCCCCGCCTAATCAACATTCGCCCAGATTTTGCAAGTTTGGGCCCATTCAAGGAAAATTTTTGAAAGCTGCCGCAAAAAATAAAAGGGTTGCGCGAAATTAATTATTTCCGAGTGATTTTAATATCTCCAGTTAGAAGGACTAATGGAAATCCTTTATCGCGTTCCGAATTATCGGGTTCCTATACACGGAGCTAATTGGTAGGAACTTCGGCCGGCGTTTCTCCCAGTCGTTACCTAATTAATTTTTGCTCAGCGAAGTCCCCTGAAAACTTCAAGGATAACGGCCGCCAAGTTCGGCGCGCCGAGGCACGAACACGCAGCATAATAACGCAAATCCGGGAAGCGGCCGGGCGGACACCCAATTTAGGGCGGCGGTATAATCTCAAAACGGGTTGCATTAAATCCATATTACTACGGGTAACAATTGTGGTATTGTGTTAGTAAACTAGCTCCCATTGTTCTGCGCCCCGGGGCCTGGACACGGAAACGCAGCGTGACCCGCGCTGGCCGCTGGGGACTGCGCTAGGTGGCGCTCTTCTCTTCATTAGAAGCTGCAGTGGATGGTGGCAGCACCGCTGCCAATGGTGCACGACAGGACTTTATTTGTGTTTTATTGTTAAAAACTAATTAAGTTAGCTAAAGTTCAAACATTACAAATACAAATAGGATTTCTCAATAAAACGTAAATTACCCATTACATGTGGTTTGAGAACTATAGTGATACGGATCGATTCGTTACAAATGTTGTAAAATTTTGTAAATCAAAATAAAGTTTGATTGGTATAACTAGGCATAGGAATTTAAAAAATCTAAAGTATAAATAAGTATAACTGTCGTATTTGGAGCTGCGAATATCCGTATGTGGTAAATTAGTCACTGAATCTTTGGTGAAGTTTTTAGAATGAGGGTGTCTTGGAGTGTTTTGTATAATGCTAAAAAGAAAAAAATTAATATTTAAACTTATGTGTTTTAAAAATTATAAAGACTTCTAAAAATAGATCTGTTTAATTCTACCTTAAGTCATGAATTACTATAACAAATTGTAACCTCTACAACCAAACAAATTATTTTTAAAAAGTTGCTATGGTTTCTTTACCTGTACATTAAAGTGCTTTTTTGTGTAGCAGTGTATAGTTACAGTATATACAAGAGCCATTTTTTTCATCCCCCGATGAAGACAAGTGTGAATGACAAAATGGTTCTATTGCCAGGAGTCAATGTTACTTTTCCACATAGTCACCGTGAATATCGAGGCCATTGTCATGCTGGTGGGAAAATTTTCCAATACTATCTTCTTAGAAGGTTGCCGCCCGCGTGTTAAAATAGGTTTTCACGGTGTCTTGAAGCTCCTCGTTGGTGTGGAAACGTTGTTCTCCCGATCTCTGTTCAGCTAGCTGAACCAGTCTTCACTAGTTTTATTTACGTCCTTGTCTACCTACATCATAAACATCAGCTGGGTCATCTTTAAAATTTCCTACACCATTCTCGCATAATACTGCTATTCACAAGGTTTGCACTGTAAATGCAGCTCATGTTCCTATGAATTTCTGCTGCATTATTCTTTTCTGCCTAGAAACGAATGAGACTGCGCAATTCGCACTGGCACGAGAATCAATGCCGGCCATGTTAACGGGCCTGCAGCTCAGCTCCAAATGATGTTTTGGTGCAGATGTCATGGTGGAAAAGCTGCGCAAATCTCCCTCGTATCGCTCGGCTGGTCACTTAGCAGCGCTATTGGAGATTGAAAAGAAATAGCTCTCGTCTACACGCATTCTGCACATTTTATGAACATGATAATGTCTTGAGTGCTATTGCCCAATCAGCAATTTCTCTTTAAATTATTTTACAATAAAGACCTAATCTAAATAACTAGTTTGTAAGTCCCAGTGTTTGAACTTCTGCAGCCGTCGCACCTCATCACGAACATTTAGTAGATCGCTAGCTAGGACATTTGGATGTGTGCCAAGTATTAGCAATCATTTTATTAATCGAAATTATTCCAATATTTCGTCTTTTCATATTGTTTGAGACGTACTAAGGAGCATTCGCAATTTGTTGAAGCACTTTAGATTAAAATGTCTGAATTGTATCTATGGTAGAGTTACCTGCTAAGCCCCATAACCGCAGACCCCTATAACCACACTGGACATAAAATTGATTTTTAAAAAAATTATTTACTATTGCTAACTGGAAACTGCTACTTACCAATCAAGACACTTTCCCATTTTTAATTTGAACATTACTTTTGTTTGATCCATGTATATTGTTTTCAGGTGAGACAACAGTCCAAACATTTCTAGATATTGCGCTACATCTTGTTGAGGAAGTTATTAACTATTGAGATGTGCTAGAGGGTACATTGCGCACCACAACTTACATGTTAGGCATGTAGATTTTGTTAAATTGGCTCTAACGCGCCATTTTCTCAACCAATTTTAGACTTTACTGAAATGAATTTGCAAATTGAATTTTGACAGGATGCGAAGGCGTCTGTATCATCGGCGTACATTTCAATGATCGTTAGGCTTGTGGTAAGTAGATCTGCAGTATAGAATACAGCTGTGGCACTCTTGAATTAATTCTGGATAAAGTAGTGACCTTACTATGTATGCACTTTAACTAGTAACACCACGGTAAACAGTAAATTGCTGAAAGGGTTAATGATCTTAACTAGTATTTCTTTACTTGTAATGTCACTTGAAAGTATTCTTCAAAGTATTTCTTTATTTGCTAATGTTTTATTGTGTTCATAATAATAACAATATGGATAAAAAATCCGAAACGGCAACTTTCGAAACCGAAGCAAGTCATGCATGTGACCTCGGGTCAAATTAGAAGTACATGTCTGAAATTCAATACCGAAGAAGATACTACCAAATACGAAATGAATCAGTCAAGTAGTTCCGTAAATATCTTGTCGACAGACAAACAGACACACACACCAAGGCACGCGCACGTACACACAAGCGCACGCACGCACAGACAGATAGACGAGATCGTGATAGCATTAAATTTCGTTTACGACTTTTGAAGATTAACAACTGTGCCAATATATCCAGTTTTATCAGAATATTCAGTTGCATAGATATTGTAGTTACGAATCTTTGAGTTACTTCTATCCATAAAATAAACTTTTAAAATTAGCACATCTTAAGTAAATATCTTAATATCAAGGTCTTGCTATTATAAGCAGTTGGTGTTCTTCTCGAAATAATAATTTAAAGATTGAGTTTAAAGGCAAAAGATATTTACAAATTTAGCATAAACGTAATTTCTTTCATAAGATTTTTCATCACTTAAATACTGCGTTTGTTGTTTGTCTCTTGTATTTGGTAAGCTCTTCTGCTAACAATTTGTGTATGAGTTATACCTGATTGAAATAACGTCGATATGCCTCAATTTTTGTCTTTGTCTGCGTGGAGGTTTTTTGTTTCAACTTATTGTATATAATTTATATTGTAATTTTCTGTATGGTTACATTACAAAGAATATCATTACCTTTTATTTTAAGTAAGCATCGTGTAGTTAAATCATTACCTACACATTACAGTCATGTTTTGGTTCAGGTTAAAAATGCTTCTATTTTAGGTCCTAAATTTTCAAAGCAATTTAGTCAAGATCGAGAGTTATCGGCCCTTCCTTTGCTTTTTTACAACTTGCCAATAATACTTTTGAGAAATTTGAGCTTGTGGTTATGAGAAATAGAAATGTTGTAGAATCGGTTAGGTGTTGGAATTTTTGCAGATGTCGTTGGCTCGGATTTGCAGCATATTGAAGGTATACGTTAAATACCAGAATATAAAACAAACCCGAGAATAATGGAAGGGTTAGGAAAGCGTAATTTGCTCGTTTATAATTTATTATAGCCGACAATTACATTTTGTACAATACATTTTTTTTGTGTTTTAATTTTTTTAATTATTTCATAATTTTGTAATCCTGGAAATACCTAATAAATAATCATGGCTATCTTCAAAATCAAATATTCCTGAGTCAATAGTCCCCTAATCGGATCTCCGGAGCGGACAATTTTGAAGAAGGCTGTAAGAATTGGTACATGGAATGTACGAAGCCTGATAAAATACACAACGTAGTACAAGAAATGAACAGAATGAACTTAAACATTTTAGGTATTAGTGATACAAGATGGCCAAATAGTGGTCAAAAACATACAAAAATGGTACGATATAATTTTCAAGAAACGACGACCCTAAACACTTATACGGTGTAACAGTAATTGCCTCAAAAGAAGTAAATAAATCAGTAATAAATTTCACCCCGATATCAGATCGAGTCATACTGCTATAATTACAGACTAAGCACTGCAAACTTAACATAATTCAGACATATGCTCCTACTGAAGACAAATCAGAAGATGAAGTGGAGGAATTCTATTCACAAATTAACATCATCCTGCAATCAGTCAAAGCGCGTGATATTACTGTAGTGTTAGGTAATTTCAATGCTAAAATTAGGAGAGGCGAATGCGACAAATGCGTTGGAAAATATGGACTTGGAACAAGGAATGACTGGGGCGATCGCTTGTTACAATTCTGCCAAGGGAATAACCTCATAATAAAGAAACGTTTTATCAACTTCCAAAACGCCGACTTTACACCTGGAAGTCACTACAAGACAAAGACGGCAGAATCGTAAGAAATCAAATTTACTATGTTCTTATCAACGAAAGATATAAGAATGTTATAAATGTGATAGCTAGAGCAATAATTAAACTAAAATCGAGAAAAATAAAACTAAGAGAAAACAGAAAAGATGTCCATCAGTTAAAAAATCAACAAATAAAACAAGAACTACAAAACAAAGTCAATTCTAACCTAAGAAATATAGAACTAAATAGAACATTGGACACAAATGAAAAATGGAAAAAGTTTAAGAATGCACTAATGAAACCATGCAAGGAAATACTCTATGAAAGGAAACAAATAATAAAACACGAGTGGGTGACAACAGAAATACTTCACCTCATAGATAAGGGAAGCAAAAGAAAAATGGTATAAAAGTAAATGCGAGGAAATAGAACAATTACAATTAAAATACGATTACTTCAATATAAACAAGAAAATAAAAGAGCTCGCAGGAATACAGAAACATATGAAAGCAAGTGTGTTAATGAACAAACATGGAAGAATAATTACAAATACCGAAGAAAAATTAGACGAGTGGAAAGATTATATCGAAGAATTATTTGCAGACGACAGGCATAGAAATATAGTAGAAAATCAACAAGAGCACAACGGGCTAGAAATAACCAAAGACGAAATAAAGTACGCTATTAAAGAAATAAAATCTGGAAAAGCACCAAGCCCAGACCAATTGACATAAGAAATAATTAAATTGGTCTAGGAAACAAACCTTAACATCATAGAAGAATTATTCAACACCATATATTCAAACAGGTGTAATACCGAATGATTGGCTAGTATCGACCTTCGTAACCCTCCCCAAAAAACCGAATGCAAGATTGTGTACAGACCATCGTACAATCAGTCTTATGAGCCATGCTCTGAAAATCTTTTTAAAAATTATACATCGCAAAATATACAAAAAGTTGGAACAAGATATCAGTGAAACACAGTTCCGTTTCAGAGACGGACTTAGAACGAGAGAAGCCTTGTTTGCACTAAACATTTTAATACCACGTTGTCTGGATATCAATCAAGACCTGTATATTTGTTTTATTGATTTCAACAAAGCCTTCGACAAAGTACGCCACGAACAACTAATTAAATTACTGCAAGAAAAGAATATAGACATGCAAGACATCAGAATCATTAGTAACTTATACTACGATCAAAAAGCAGTTATAAAAATAGACGGAAATAGCACTGAACACATAGAAATAAAAAGAGGCGTTAGGCAGGGTTGTGTGCTGTCACCAACACTTTTTAATATGTACGCAGAAGAGATAATGAAGAAAGCGTTATTATACGAAACAATAGGCGTAAAAGTGAACGGAATACCAATTAACAATCTAAGATATGCTGACGACACAATCCTGATAGCAACTAGCCTAGAAGACCTACAGATAATACTTGATAAAGTAGTAGTAACAAGTGAAGAATACGGACTTTCGCTAAATGCAAAAAAGACTAAGTATATGGTAGTAAGTAAAACACACAAGAATTTTATATTGAAATCTTTACATAAGCCACGAGCCCATGGAGAAAGTGGAAAAATACGTATATCTTGGTACTATAATCAACAAAGACAACAATTGCTTAGAAGAAATAAGATCAAGGATAGAGAAAGCAAGAGCAACTTTTATTAAAATGAAAAGGGTATTCTGTGCAAGAGATCTTAGTCTAAAGACAAAAACAAGACTACTAAAGTGCTACATCCTATCTGTACTATTTTACGAGATGGAAACATGGACAGTGAAGAAAGCAGATGTGAAAAAATTAGAGGCGTTTGAGTTATGGTTATATAGAAGAACATTAAAAATATCGTGGACCGAACATGTAACTAACGTAGAGGTGATGAGAAGAATGGGAAAAGAAACCGGAGTTGTCTTCACCATTAAAAGACGAAAACTGCAATATTTTGGACATGTTATGAGAGGCGATAGATACCATCTGCTCCAGATAATAATACAGAGAAAAATTCAGAAACTTCAGAGAATGGTTTAACTGTACTACCGGCCAGTTATTTAGATCAGCAGTGTCAAAAATTCCAATAGCGATGATGATTGCCAACCTTCGCAACGGAGACGGCACGTAAAGAAGAAAGAGAAAGAATCCTGGAAATAAGAAAATTTATTCCGATATATTTAATGATATTCAAAAAATTATTCACACTTTTAAAGAAAGTGTTTTAAAACGTATAATTTGTTTTCAAAGTGGACTGTTATTCTCGCTTCTCTAAAGAAGTCTCTTACATTACTAAAATTATTTTTTTAACCACAACTAAAACACATGCCTTATTTTAGATATTTATCGCTATTACAACTGTACCACCTCTAAGCACTCTGATAGTACCAACTTTTCGTTAATTTTTGTAAAACTTTTTGCTAAGAAGTTAAAAGCTAATGTAGTATCCTTTTTAGAGAGAAAAAACATTTTTCTATTTTCTATCATTTTATTAACAAAAACGCCCAAACTAAATTCATAATTTTTAAAAATTTAGATGACTGACTAATAAGTTACACTTCATATCTATGTCTATCATAAAGGCAATACGTAATTTTACATTAACACCTATCTTCGCTTCAAACGCTGTATGCAATTATCTATTTCAAATTGTGCCATATTTAAAATGTCGCTTCGATCATAAGCTTTTTTGCTAATTTTAGTTTTTTTTTAATTAATTTTGCTAGCCGATACTTTCAATTTTATTTAATCCACTTATAAAAGTTATGAGGTGTTCACCTAAATGCTAGTAGAAAAATTACAAAAGTTTTTTTTTAAACACTGGTCAACTAACTTTTTACAATATTGCTAACATTTTCTACTAGAAATTTTCTACAAAATAATATGAAATAAGAAAAAATAAAAAAAAAACTTCTTTGTGACTTAAATAAAACAATTATAATAGAGAGTAGCAATAATATTTACACTATACAAGTTAAAGAGCAAAACATTAAAGCATATGTAATAGTAATCGGAAACATATGGAAGAAAGAAGATAGGCACAGAAATATTGAAATATGAAAGATGAATATTCCAATAATACTCCTTAACCTTAAACTAAAATTTATTATTCATTATAATTTTCTAAATTTGTGACCGTCTTAGGACACTGATAGTGTATGTCAGTCAAATTATGTGCTGTATAATAAAGAGTTTATGCACAATTCTAAATTCAGTGACAAAGATTTATGAGATGCCGTTATAAATAAATCAACTTAAATAACTAAGTAATAACAAACAAAATTTGATTATCTGTTTAATTTAATTTTAGGGTTACATGATTATGCTGTAAGTTGGGAATATACATTTTTAATTAAAATCGATCTTGTATCGTCTACTATTAACTATACTGAATTTAGAAATTAGCAAACAAACTAAAAAACTTGATGGTGGTTTTTAAAATTAATAAATGTTTGGTTCAAATTTGATTTTTTTAAATACCTTGGAATAATTGAATTAATTGCTTTAAGTTGGTTTTATAAGCAAATAAAGCTTGCTGCACTTATTGAGTAAATTGAGGGAATTTAATGAATCGCCGATTAGATAAATTTTTAATAAGTCAAACATAAATAAGAAATCTACAGTGTAGCAATAGATCTATGTAGGTTTTATAAAAATTATCAAATATAGGAAATTTTTATTAACTTCTATGTATAGACAAAACAGTGATAAAGTGTTTTGGTCACTATCCTTCTCAGTAACGAAAGCTGGTGAGGTCTGAATATACAGATTAGATGCTGCACAGTTCAACTGATTATTTTTACGAGCTGAAGACGCGTTTTAGTGCTAATGTGGCATTATCAAACAAAGAAAAAAAATGTTCCCTTTGAATTCAAATGTAGTAAAAGAGCTAAAATTAATAGTGTCCAACCGACCATTTTGTGTGGATTTACATTTATTTCTTAGATTACTAAGCATTCTTAAAAAAATACGTTTAGATTATTTGTACAATTTATGACATCAGTAACAGAACATGTGCGTTCTTTGCTTTTTGTACACTGAACTAGCAGTTGTCATAATAAAGAATCAAGATTTTATCAAACCGGTAGTTTAAAAGAGAAGCCAAACTGATTATGGAGTAGACAAAATTTCTGTCAAAAGGTGGTATTCAATATTTCAGACTGGCGAATTTTTTTTTATACTTTTTAATGTATTACTAGTAAACGAATCAACTTACACTATTGTAAGTAAAATAAAAAAAATACAAAGTCATTGATATACATTTGCAGAATAAATAAACAATGCAAAGAACAAGAAAATAAAAAAAATCAAATTATGTTATTAATGTAGCCCCCATTAGCAGCAACGACTTTTCTGAACCAGAACTTAAGCCCGCTGTAGCTCAAGACAACTTCTTTCTAGTCCTTCTTGTGTGTGATTACCTCCATGATGGAGGCCCTTAATCTGATTTTAGTTTTGACCAAGCTCCACACACAGTAGTCAAGCAGACTGTAATCGAGGCTGGAATGTAGCTAATATAAATTGTTATACAGCCATGATTGAGTATTTCTTACCTTGTCTATTAGAGTGGAGTCTTATTGGAACCCTTCCTTCATCCAGGGATTTACAACTGCTTCCAGTACATTAATATAACAGTCGGCAATTACTTTTAGACCGTCCTCAAAGAAGTTAGACACTACGGCATTGCCTATGCTGCTCACAAGTTTTATTGCCATAACAGAAGCAAAAAATTAGGCGCCTAAGACGCATTTTGGCAGATCTAATAGACATTTTGCCGATTTATTTTTTTCCCAGGATAAATTTCTTTCCGTCAAAAGATTTCGGAAAGTCGAAGCTATTGTGCTTGATATCGAGCAGTGCTTAGGTCTTTAGTTTCCTGTTTATCTTGTTTTCCTCATGTAATATTTGGCGGTTCCTCAGGACAAAATGTTTTTAGTCCAGCTAATGGTGCCCTTTCTTTTTGATAGGTCAATCGTGCTGCTGTTCGATATTCTCTTTCAGTTCGCGGTCGAATTAGCCACTTTTCTTGTGATCAGACTGTTTGCTGTAAGCTAGCCTGTTACCAGTTATCTTCTTCTGGTGCTTAGATTCCCCTGATTTTTGACTACGTAGTAAACTGGAGCGTTTTTGTAGCCAAATCACGCAATATATTCTGTCGGCTATTTTCTGGTGCCAATGGATTCAAATACAGCAGCTCTACATTTGTGTTCTCTATCTTACAATGCAACCTAAAATAATTTAAGATTTACTCTGACAACCCTGTACCATTGTTACAGTTTAAAAAAAAATGTTGCTCGTCATTATCGGAAATATTTTACAAACCATTCAAAAAGATTTAGGTTAAACGGGTTACCCTATGTAAACTGGTCGCATAATAGAAAATATATTTGGCACTTTTCTTTAAAAATTTCATTTGAGTTAGATGTTGGCAACATCACCGAAGAGTTAGATGTCGATTTCAAGAATACAACGTTCCGTTTTATATTGAAAGAGATTGTTCCTGAATTTATCTTTTCTAATATGTTTGTTGATTTGCATTTCTTATATAATATACATATAATACGTATTACTCCCGCACGAGTACACTTTTTTCTTAAATAATCTAAAAAATACAAATTTGCACTTAAGGCTGCCTGCCATGCAGACATGTTTTATGTGTTTGCATATATTTAATATAAATTACATAATAGAGGATATAAATGGGTTGACATAACTACCAGAAAAAATGATTAGAAGCAGCAGCTATTTAGGAAGTTTTATTTATATTTATAAAAGCGTAAAGTTACGAATTTATTTTAAGAACTAGAACGTTTAATGCTATTTAGCAAAATGTTAGATATTATATTATTGTTTAAAACAGTGTTTTTCAACCTGTGGGTCGCACCTTCTGGGGGGTCGCAAAGCCTTACTCGCGGGCAAAAGAAGAAAACAAGTGTCTATAGGTCCCAACAAAAAGAAAATAAGTACGTAGTCTCTAAAATTACTGACTTAGTTTTATTATAGCCCTGGGGGGTCGCCAAAATTTTTTAACTTGTAAAGGGGTCGCGTATTCAAGAAGATTAAAAAACACCGGTTTAAAACTTAGTCATAGATACAATTAATACCATGTTTGCTTTAGTGTCATGATTGCCTTTTTCTTTATTAAATATTAAACAATTGTTAATGCGGGTAATGCTCAGTGGTAATGCATATTTTTAGAACACATCTAATAAACAAGTATTTTAGTAACAGCGGTGAAAACTCGAAGCAACAGTCTATTAGGCTGAAATTTATTTTTTTAAGACAACCCTCAATGTACATTATGCAATTAATTTTGAAAATTCCGCATTGACGTCCTGGTTAATGCTGGATTTTTCTTTCCTTGATACAAATTATTAAAATAAAAAACGATATATATACATACATTTATATTTATTTCTAAAAAATAACAAACGGCCAAATTAAATAATTAAACTGCTTACTAGAGTATAAGTAAAATGGACAATTTTTTGACAAGAAATGCAAAAAGCGCCCCTATCGGAAGTTGGGTCACAGAAAAAAAACCTTCATTCATTTTACTCGTTTAATGCCAGCTTAAATGAAAGCCTCTAGCAATAAATGAATAATTAATTTTCTCTTTAAAGAAGTTAAAATAACGTTCACATAATCATAAAATGTTTTGGGAGATTCGATAGCTCATATCCTTCGAGCTTAGGCTCATTTTCTTTAGTTTCTAGAAGGTACTTGACAAGTATCAAGTATCAAACCAGTACTGAAAACAAACACTGTGTTTTTTTGTGTTCTCTCATTAGATATGAAACAGTATTACCTCATTCGATACAAATTGTTAGGCTTTGAACGTGACTCTCTTAAGATATTGATGTTTGAGTTACTTGCTGTTTCTCACAGTTGTATGCCATAGACATATTGGTTTAAGATAACTTTGTAGAGTAAGACCTTGTTTTTAAAAGATGCCTAACCGTTGCTTCTAAAGATCTACATTTTGCGATATACGTCTTCTAATTGCTTAAGTTCGGTCCAGTTGTGCTTCTTCCAAGTGCAAGATATTAGACACCATTATCTTGTAGGACTTGTTGTTCGTTGTAACAGAAGAATAAATACCTCTGCGGGCAGTAAAAGTTACATGACTTTATTTAGTGCTATTAGCTTTAGTTCGTCATTTCTCCATTATTCATGTGGATTATTTAAGTGAGATTAAAATTTTTTGAATGATAATCAGTGTGGGATGCGTTACCAGCATTTTATATGGGGTTTTCTGATTTAGAGATTATGATAATAGTGGCAACTTTTTTGCTAAGGTATTAAGTATAGTCTTAAGATTACTATAACTAAGAAAGTTATAAGCTTAAAATATATATTAAGGAACTGTTTTGAGACCCTACCCGTAATCAAATCATAAACAGGTGTCGCGTATATTCAAGTTCTCGATAATTACTTCCGATCTTGGTTAAATTAAAATGCTTTTTTTGTTTCCCTCTCTATTTGTGATTTTGGAAGGAAATGGTCGGAATATGTGAGTTAAATAATTCTCAAATGTCTTAGCCTTCTCTTGACCTGTTCGGGTCCAGTTGCTGTCATCAGTGCAAAGAAGTGTTTTGTTAGAGTTGTAAATTCTTTAAAACTTTGGTCGCTCTCTAGAATGAACACTTAGTAGCTCCTGCTGGCGACAGATATTTGAGATAATTTGGCTTTTAATGTTAAAAAGAGTTCTCAGTTCTGCTGTAGTTTGATTCAAGTTTGGCTTGTCAGCTTTACGTCTTAAACTTTTCACCTTCTACAATACATTTGCTTTTCAGCAACTTACTGATTTAGATGTATAGAACACTCAATATTGATAAGCCGTGTTTTTGAGGAATTACTTGCCAACAAGCTCGTTATACAATACCAGTAAAATACTTTGTTACTGCTATCAAATCAGTTTTAGTTTTATGGACAAATATCCATGTGTGTTTATTAGTTTATGCAGATCTTTCTTGACAAGTTATCATACTGGGTCCTAACATCAGGCTAACCGGTAAGATCTAAGCAAGACTCAATTTCCAAGTAGTTTAAACTTCTTTTTTAGCTACATAAAAGACAAATGAATCTAGTAATTTTATCGAATCCGTAGACCATGTAAGCTTGCACGTGGATAAATAATATATGCCAATGTTGTTAGTTTTTTATATTTAGTCGTGGTTAACCTACATAATCGTCAACAACTAAAAATTTGATTATTAATTTATTGAAGTAGAGCTTATAGTAATTCTATTTGTTATTATGTCGAAGGGATATCTACAGTTATTGCCGCACTAGCATGAGATGTTGTATTGTATATGCTGCTTATCTGAATTTTTAAATAATTTCTATCTATGAAGTATGATTCGGATATAAGCAACATCAATGTGTTATTTTGGAAGAAAGAAGATTACTTCATGTTGTTCCAACCCATTAAGCGATTCTAGAGTATTAAGCCGTTGTTATTTATAACGACAATAGGTTTAATATTGTCTCGATTTGCTTCACTAGCTCCTTTATCATCTTATTGATTTCATTTACATCACTTAATGAGTTGTTGTGATAATGTTAATAAGCCTTTACAACCTGGCCTTTTGTAAAGCAAGAAACATTCTTTTGTAAAAATCTTTGTATTTAGCCCGATAACTTCCGTTACAGTTGACGCATTTTACGTCATTAGTTTCTGCTTTGTGCTGACACTAAAAAATTAAATAATTATCGACACATTTGACGCATGCCGGGCTTCTGTTACGGCAGTTTTTCGTTTGACTAGAGCACCAAATTGATGTTTCATATAAATAGATTTGATTTTCTCTACCAAATGAGCAAGTTTGTCAATTTTATAAATGTCCTTGTTATTGTCAATGAGAATATATAGAAAGAATTATATGTTTTTATAAATGTTGCAATTTTTTGCCTCGTATTTCATATGTTAATAATATGATGATCGTGAGACTTAAGTTGATATTCTACTTTATCCATATTGGTACTTGAATGTAGATTTTTAATAACTGCTGTAAAGGAGCGCTTTGTTTTCTTTAGTGGACGTGAAATTCTATGTCTTATCTGCCAAAGCTTTAATTATGATTGCATATTTAACTGCGGTTTTTTGAATGAATTTAACTTAATCATTATATGACACTTTAATTTCGTATTCACTTTTGGCTATAAATTCTAACACCTTATTTTAACACCAGATGCACAAATATACGGAGGTTTGGAATTGATCTTCAAAAAAACTCACTTTGTGTTTGATTTTTATAAGAATTTTCGAATTCTAATAGGTGAAATCAATAGTTTGCAGTTTTTGAGTATTTCATAATTATTTTACCACTAGTTTCTTTGTAAGTACACTTTATACCTTATACTTGCTATTCAAGCCTTGGATTCGATTTTTGAATGGATACCTTTTAATTTGTTGTATTGTTTGACGATTAGAGATTATCATTTATTAAAAATTATGTATAAATTCTTGTTAACTGGTTGATTATGAATACTAATAATATGATTATATACATTACCAGTGCCAATTTTTTTGTGTGGTAAGTGAGTAATAACGAGTCATATTGCCTTTTAGTCACTTAGATAAATTCATATGCGCTTCGGCCACTAATATTACTGAACTCACATACGTTTCCTTACTAAAAATCACATAAAAAGATTTGCAAAAAATTGTCTTGGTTTTTTAGGCATTCTTTCTATTTTAACTTTGTTTACGTTTATTACATATTAAGTTTCATTACTTTCAGTATCAATTTTTTATTGTTTTATTTTTGTTTTAACCTTTATTTTAATAGTGTGCTTTAAATAAGTATTGGATCAATAAGGTATCTTAAAAGAATTTTACCCAAACTCAGAAAACGAAAGGTTATTCCTAATGGAAACGATAAAATACTTCAAGATTGTTAAATCCGTGGTTGCAAGTGCTTTAAGAAATTTTAATGTTTAGAAAAAAGGTATCACTTCCTGGATAAGTTTTGAACAAATGAATTGGTGGTTATCATATTTTAAAAAAATCCTTTATTTATGTTAGAGATGTTGCAAGAAAGATTAAGGTTTTATCAACTTAGGAAAAAATTTGTTAATCTAAAACTGTTTTAAAAAGCCTGCTTTTGCAAGCTTCATGATAAAGTTCTAAATATATGTAGTTGAAGAGCCTTAAGGATTTTAAGAATATTCGAAGAGAATCAAAAAGCATAATTGATTATATATATATATATATATATATATATATATATATATATATATATATATATATATATATATATATATATATATATATATATATATATATATATATATATATATATATATACCAGAGAAATGACACATTGGATAGGCAATGTTTACATCGTAAATGAGGCAGAATTAAATACTCAACACAAACTAGTAAAAGTAACAATGAAAATTAAAGCAACAAAACTAGAAGATACAGAGAAATATACCAGAATAAATATTTATAAATTAAAAATACCCGATATGATGAAAAGATACCAAGAGGAAACAGATAAAATATTTGATGAGTTAAATACTACAGTAGTAATTAGGGATCTAGAGGAGCTTTGAAAAATAGTAAGAAAGGCAATAAGAAAAGCTAAAAAAAAGTTGGGATGTGTTTGAAGAGGATCTTAGTAAAGGATATATTTTAAATGGGAGAAGTTTTTGGAACCGAATAAGAAAAATGAAAGAAAGGGATAGAAAAATAATAAAGGGCATATAATGATAACAATAGTTTAAAAATGGAGAAAGAAGAAGTATGGAGGGACTACTTCAAAAAAAATTTATGTAAATTTAGAGGAGGAGATTTAAGAGAGAAATGGGGAGGAGGGATAACATAACAAACATAAAAAGCTGGAAGACGCTCTAGCAAAATTAAAAATAGGTAAAGCAGACGGATTTGATAGGATTGACCTAAAACTGATAAAATGGTTGGGAAATAGTGGAAAGGAATGGCTATTGGAAATTTTAAGAATAACATGAGGAACAGAGAGAATACCCAAAAAGTGGGAAAGGAATATTATCCTGCCTATTTTTTATTATGCCTGCCTATTCACAAAAAAGAGAATGACACTATATGCGATAATTGTAGAGCAATCTGTCGCGCAACAACATTTAAAATTTACACAAGATTATTAGAAACAAAACTAAGAGCATTGATGAAACCGAAATTAGAGGCAGAACAGGCCGTATATAGCAAACATAGGCAAGCAACGGACAATATCTTTGTTCTAGAAAAGGAAATGATTGAATCAAACAGAAAACTCTGGTTATGCTTTATAGATATAAAAACAGCCTTTGATTCTATAGATGGAAATATAATATGGTAAGACCTAAGAAAACTACAAATATCAGAAATTCTATTTAGCAAAATTGAACGTGTATACAAGAACGTTACCGCACACATTTGGATATTCGGGGCTACTTCAACAGAATTCGAACTTCAAAAAAGGATAAAACAGAGTAATAGCGTCATACCTAATAATGGACAAAATAATCAATGATAAAAATACTTAGAAAAATAGCTGGAGTGACAAAATTAGGACAAGATAATAAATACGGAAATAAGGAAAACTTTGCAAATTGAAGCACTACTGAACTTAAATTGAAGAACTTATCAACTCTGCTCAAGATATTCAAACGTGACTATTCTTAGCCTATCCTACTGTTTCAAATAAGATAGAAATGGACATCCTCTATATTCAGTAACACAAAGCAAGAAAAAGTGTTTTTAAAAAATATTGGAAGATTATACGTGAAGTACAACTTATGCTTATAAAATAAAAAATTATAACAATGTTTTCATATTTTTTATAAAAAGTAAACTTTACTTTAAATAGAAAATTGACAACTTTGAAATTACAACTACTAATGCTGCTAATTTTTTTACACTTTCAATTTAAGAAATAGATTTCAATTGGTCCCCCAAAATATTTGGTCAATTTTAAAACGGACAATGCCCAAATTGCAAAATTTTAATTATAACCACTTTCTCGCTTCATTGTTCATCTACTTTACATAAGCTTTTCATGAGTAGGTAGAACAAGCATTAATGCGACAGACTCGATTGCGTAGAACAACATTATTTAATGTACAAAAAGAATCTGCGAAGACAATCCGAACAAGCTGAGAACAGCATGTTATTGAAACAACTTTTAAACCCGCGGTTAGCTTCAAAAATAAAATAACTAACGGTAGCAATTATGGCGTGAATTTAATTGCTGGATATTTACCAACCTGTCTTGCGAACTTGGCGATCTGAACAATAATTTGTACTATTAAAAGCAAATTTTGCGCTCCTACATTTGTTAAGGATTAATTAAATAAAGCAAACAGAGATTTAAACTGCGAATTAACTCGACACGTTTGTAATTCTCCCTTACAAGTCAATAATTGTAGGAGCAACATTAATTATTGTAGCAATTACGTGAAGCCGCTGTATATCATTGATTGGTTCTAATAATAACCCCTGTTAATTTTAGGCATGTGATGCATCAAGCGAAGGGTAATTTAATAACATATCTCTGACAGAGACTAATGCACAAAGTGTGTAAAGGTTGTTATTATTACGCAACAAGAACTATTAGTAAAGGTAGTTAAATAAACTATGACCTTTATACTCTTAACGCAACTGCGCTTTAACTGTAAATTTTTAACAGCTATAATTAAATATATTTAAATATATTAGCCTATGTTAAAATGTATAAAGCTATTAATTGTAATAAATGCTAAATTATTTGCTGTTACGTTAACAATCAAACCAACATCGACTGTAATTTACATAGCAAATAAAGTAATGCAGTGCTTCTATTTAATAGGTGAAATAAACAAGTAAATATAAATTTTCAAATATGGAACAAATTTTAATTGTATACGTGATGCAATATAACATCAGTTACAGTTCTGTATATAAATTTAGCGACATCACTAAAGTTAACAATATAAATCTGCAACCATAAAGATAGCAACAAAAAAGGGTTCAAGAAAAATAAATGGAAATTTTATAAACAAGCTATGAGTTACTTTTCTAAATAAATAATGACATAATATGAGCCGCAATAGATAAAAATAATTAAAAATAATACTTACCGAAAGAAAACGCACCGCCAGTCAACATTTATAGGAATATTGGGATTAAATAACGACAAATAAAAAAAATTAGTAAAATAATTTTGGCCACACTAGAAGAGGAAAAAACTTAAGGCTATATATGTTTTTTGATTTATTATGGTAATGTGGTCACAAAAATAATTCAGCAATATTGGAATAGAAAAGCGCCGTGGCAAAAGTTCTGTACTAATATGTAACGTACGGGATGTGTCTCTATTCTGTTAAAAGGTAAAAAATTAGAGATCAATAAAAAAGAGAATCAAGTAAAAATCATTAGTGAAAATAATTATAAAAGTACCACATAAAACTGTAAAATTAAAGCATTGTATTGTGTTGTATAAAAAATATTAAGGATAGATAAATTAAACTTTAACATAAAAGTAGTATTTAGAGATCAGTCACTAATATAACATTTAAATAAAATAATTATATACCAGTATTGTAAAATAAAATAGCAAACAGTAATAAAAAAGCATATATGTCTAGTGATATAGATTAATTAAAAAAAAACTATATGCCTGATAATATTACTTTATTTCCTGAATTTATTCTTTTATGTTTGCTTTCAAATTTATTGTTTGTGTTTTTTGTGGTAAGCGTTTCCTGTTCAAATATGTTCATAGAAAATAGTCGTACGGTATCAGTACGGATGATCTTTGTGACCAAGGTTCTTTTAAAATGATGTAATTGCTGAAAATGCATAGTTTTGGCAATATAATATATGGGATATCGGTTATTCCTGCTGGAAACACGCAATAAAAAATTTCTTATCACAGCTGTTACGATAATTGTAGTGCCGAAAATGGGATTAGTTATGCATTGCCAATGTATTTTAAATCAAATATTAATATTTTCTTAATAAATGCCCTGCATGGAGATTTTGACTTATTCAAATACAATAATTTTAAAAATCCGTTTTTGACAATTAAAATGATTTAACTGAGAACTACGTGCAGTCCAAAATTCTAAGATCTTTTAGAAGAATATTTAAAATTATCGATTTTATGCCACTGGTTTCACTTGCTTTGTTAATTTATGTAACAAAGAGATGCGGAATGCAAAAATCTGCTTTTTTCTGAACAACTCTGATTTCCGTGAAAATCGATGCAATGGCTTCTTATAAATCACCTGTCCTGGATCTTCTATATTCTAGATGGTTTTCTCGAACTTCTTTGACTAATCTATGTGGTGATCCAATAGTGTTTGGTGGGTGTCGCCCTTCAACCCTCTTTCGGAATTGCTATTTTTTGATTTTATTGATTATATTGCCGACAAATACAAACGTTAACCGCTCAATCAATTTTTATACGTGCACCATTAAATAAATGACGAGACAGAGCAGCAGAGAAGCATTTCAGATATAAGATACTTGCTAATTGGTAATGCGCTACTCCGTGTCGTAATAAAACTAAACCCCACACAACAGAAGTATTACCTTCAATTTTTCACATGACAAAGTTACTAATTTTCAAGTTGAATTAGAGGGCCGTCATTGGTGTTAAATAGGCGAGAAACTATTTATTACTTTTTTAAAAAGAAAAGCATGCGAAAATTAAATGCCGAGGGATATGTCTCAAACTTAAAAGAAGAGAAAGAAATAGAAAGCTTAACCCCACTAAAAACATTATCTGAAATTGTTGTTGGTTTTGTGTATTACTATGTCAATTTAATTAGGACTGGAGCTGGAAATGAATTAACGGAAAAAATTGAAATTTGCCGAGGTGTACGCCAAGATTGTGCTTTTTCCCCAATACTATTTAACATATATAGCGAAGCCAATGTCAAAAAGCCTTAAGAGAACAAAATGCTGGAATGATTATTAATGGAGCAATCATTAATAATATTCGATATGCTGACGATGCAGTTCTAGTGGCAAATAAATTAATAGATTTACAGCCCTACTCGAAAATGTAAATGCTTATAGTAACAATTACGGTCTCAAACTAATATTAAAAAGACGAAATTAATCAAAGAGGCTAAATGTTCACGCCAATCTAATAATTTCAAATATCTAAGGGCAAGGATCACTGAAACAAATAAACAAACTAAAAAATTAAGGGAAAAATAAAAAAATAGCTAGACAAGTTTACTAAAAGGAAAAGGTTCCTATGCTGCCGAGATATCAATTTAAATCTTAGAATGCGTATGTTACGTTGCTATATTTTCTCCACGTTATTCTATGGTATGAAAGCTGAGACCTTACAACAGACGAACATAAAAAAATTAAGCTTCCGAAATGTGGTTTTACAGGAGAATGTGGAGGATATCATATACGAAAAGGATAACTAATAGGGAGGTACTGATGTAAATAGAAAATTAGTGTGAAATAATAAAAACTACAAAGAAGAGAAAATTAGAATACCTAGGCCATATAATGAGAACAGAGAAATACTTTTTTTTAAGCTTATAATACAAGACAAAATTAAAGAAAAGAGAAGTATGGGTCGAAGGAGTGCTTCCTGGCTACGAAACCGAAGGGAATGGTACGGCTGTAGTTGAAATTAACTGTTTGGAGTTGCTGTGAACAAAGTGTGAATTACAATGCTGGTTTTCAACCTCCGATAGGAAACAGAACTGGAAGAAGAAGAAGAGTTCTTATGACAGTGACCATGTAAAATATGAATCAAACATGATTAAAATATCCTGAACTATAAAATACATATTATTTCTATGTAACCAAAGACACATCTATGGTATTTTTTAATTTTTCTTGGTTAACACTCAGTGGCACCAACAGTGTTACTGATAAAGAAATTATATCATTCTTTAATTTTACAAATCGCAAAATCAATTTGAATTACCTTAAAGTAGAGTGCATTAAAAAATCTCTAAATAAAATTTTCGGAAAATGATATTTTTGACTTTTTCTTTTTAACATTTATAACTAAATTTACTATTTTTGGATTTAAGAGAAACAGTTGTCACTTTTTCTAGAATCCTTAAAGAAAGCGTTCCTAATTTATAGCATTATTTCTTTTATAAACTGATTGCTGTGAAGACCACAGGTGTAAGATTATAAGTTAATTGGTAACTCTATTGGGTCATATTGTTTCAGTCTTTTTAAAAATTGCTGGTCTAGTAACTTTACAAAATGTATGTATATTTAAATGAGCACTAAGTTTGTTTTGGTTTATACCACTACATTTTTAATTTCCTTTTTGGTTTATGCATAGGGGCGTTTTGTAACACCCAATTTGGAACGTATTTTGGAGCTTATTGTTAGAGTATGCAAGGAACTATTTTAATTTGCTCCAAAGCTGCGATCTATAAGTCTATAATAGTTTTATGGTCTAATTTTATTCAAAAGTAATTTATTACCTAGCTATGTATTCTTATGAATTGACATAGTTTTTAAAATTCTACTGCCCGTCCTTTTTCAGCTTTTTAATAACGCACCTATATTGTTTAACTGATAGCAATAGATATGAATAGATTTACATTTATTTAATAATAATTTATATTATTCTACGTTCTCTATTTAAAAAAAAAACACGATCCAGGGAAAAAACCGACCCTGTTAAAAATTTACATGTATATAAATTTTATTTATTTAAACTAAAAATCCTTATACCGTTAGGTGTCGGATTATAACCCAGTTTACAGTACTTATAATACAATATCTAATATAACTTATAAAACTTATTAAACTTAATTAACATTTCTTAATTAATTTATTCCAAGCCTTTCTGTCTCTTGTCAGGTTCCTTACTTCTCTCCATTGTATGTTCCTATTTTCCGCTGCTACTTTTACCTGTTCCTCCCACTTCCTTCTTGGTCTACCTACTGCGTTCTTCCCCTCTGTTCTTGCTTCGTATACTCTCTTCGCTATCTATTTTCATCCATTCGGAGCAGATGTCCCATCCAACCTAATTGCCTCTCTTCTACCAGTGTCAATATAGGTTTCACTTTCAGTTGTTCCGTTATATTTTCATTTCTCATCTCCATTGCTCTAATTTTACTCTCGTTTCTTCTGATGATCGTCCAGGATTCGCTGCCATAGATTAACGAAGGTCTTACTACTTTTTTGTATACTTCCGATTTTATTTGTTCCGGAATTTCTTTTTTCCCGAGGAACGTGTTTTTTAGTGTGTTAAATATTTTCCCCGCCTTACCTAATCTTTCTATTATTTCATTATCTATTTCTCCCTTGTTATCTATTATTGTACCTAAATATTTGAAATTTATTACTTGTTCTAGTGTTTGTCCTATATTGATATTGTGTTGAGGGTCTGACTTGGCAATAATCATAGTTTTAGTTTTTTCTATATTTATTTCCATGTTTATTTTTATGAGCTCGCGATGATAGATATTGATATTTTCCTGAAGTTTTTCCGCTGATTCTGCTAGTAGCACCATATCATCAGCAAATAGTAATTCCTGTATTGTTATTCTTTTTAATCTCCAACTTCCCACTTCCATATTGTAGCATTCTTTTTTACAGATCTCACTACAATAGGAGTGGACTAAGCACGCATCCCTGTTTCAGTCCTATTTTTGTTTCGAATTGTTCTGACTCGTTGTTGTGTGTCCTTACTTTATTTCTATTGTCTTTGTATAGTATTTTGATGACATCTATCATGTCTTTACTTACTCCTCTTCTTTCTAGACTTTCCCAAACATTCTTTCTCTTTATCCTGTCGAAGGCTTTTTTTAGGTCAATAAAGCAAATATGAATTTCCTTCTTTTTCCTTATCATTTTTTCCCCTAATTGTCTGATTGTGAAAATTAAGTCCCGTGTGCTTCTACCTCTACGGAACCCATGTTGTGACTCCTCCAGCGAGTTTTCAATTTCTTCTCTCAGTCACTTCTCTAAAATTCTACTTAATACTTTGCCGGGTATACTCGTTAGTGTAATACCCCTATAATTCGAGCATTCTTTTATGTCTCCTTTTTTGTATAGGGGTAGTATTATTCCTATATTCCACTCTGTGGGTATTACTTTTTATACTATTATTTCATTTATTAACTCGTGGAATTCCTCTACAGCTATCTCTCCCATATATCTCAACATCTCAGCTGTGATTTCATCTTCCTCTGGTGCTTTCCCTACTTTGAGTTTCCTAACTGCTTCCATGATTTCTTCTTTTGAGATTCTTTGTATCTTCTGTGTATCCCCGTGCCCTGTCCTTATTTCCTCTATCTCTTGTTCTACATTATTTCCTGCTTCTGTTAATTCTTCTAAGTATTCCTTCCATCTTTACATTATTTCCTTCTCTCAATTATCACTTTCCCGTTTTTGTCTTTTATATTTCTTAGTTTGGGTGGTTCCTTTCGTTTTAAATGCTTTAATGTATTATAGAATAGTTTTTGGTTCTCTAAATAGTTTTCTTTCATCCTGGTTCCAAAATCTTCCCATGCCTTTCTCTTCGTTTCTTTTATACTTTTCTTTACTTCGGTTCTTGCTTTCTTGTATATGTTATAGTCTTCTTCCGATCCAGTTATTATATACTTTTCCATTTTTCCTTCTTTTCTTTGACTTTTTGTTGTATCTCGGTTGACCACCATCTACTTCCCTTCCTGTATGTATTCACAATTTTCTTTACTCCACAGCTAGTTCTTGCTGCTTCTAGAATATTTTCTTTAAAATGTCTCCATTTCCTTTCTATATCTTTACTCTCAATTTTATTTTGGGCAATTTTCTTATCTAAAATTTCTTGGAAATTTTTTTGTATTTCACTCTCCTTTAGTCTATAACTTTTGATTTTTTGTTTTACTATTATCTTCCTTTTTGTCTCTTGTATATCTTTCACGTTTATACAGAGTTCCATTTTTAGTAAATAATGGTCGCTTCCTATTTCAGAATTTCTTTTCACCCTCACATCCTTCACTCTCTTCCAATTTTCTGTATTTACAATAAAGTAGTCAATAATTGACTTCTCGTTCCTGGAGCGGGCTTCCCTGATGTATTTGTGTATATCCTTGTGCATGAATTTCGTGTTAGTAGTTACCAAATCATTTCCTACGTATAGGTCTATTAGCCTTAAACCGTTGTCATTTTTAGTGTTTTCGCCCTGCTGTCCCATGTGTATTTCTATGCCTTCATTGTTATTGCCTACTCTGCCATTCATATCTCCCATTACAATTACATTTCTTTCTCCTCTATCAATTTCCATTTGTAGTAATTCATAAAACTGTTCTTTCACTTCCTTCCTCTCATTATCATTAGGCGCATATGCTACTATTATCGTCCACATTTCCTCATTGTCTATTTTAATGTCTAGTGCCAGCAGTCTGTCATTAATATGTCTTTCTTCCCTAACATTATATACTTTATCGGATTTTACTATTAACCCTACCCCTTTTGTTCCCTATTCTTCTTGCTCTACTTCTGACCAATGTAGCCAGTATCCTTCGATCAGTTCCATTTCTCTTTACCCTTTCTTCTTGGTTTCCGTTATGCTTAAATAGTCGATGTTTTGCATTTTTATCTCATCAATTATTTCATCTTCTTTTCCTATGATACTTTTCACATTCCAGGTGCCAATTTTTATCGAGACTCTTTTTTGTTTTATTTTCTTCGGTTCTTCTTTGTTGTATTGTTTGTTTCTTTTCCTATTTTATATATATATATATATATATATATATATATATATATATATATATATATATATATAGAACATTGTCCCACGTGTTTTCAAATGTGGTTATTTCGTGTTGAACTCACGCCCAGGTGCATTCCTAGGTATTTGACCTTGTATTTTTGTGCAAATTGTTTATTGTGTAAGATAAAAAGACTTTTATATCGTGAATCTCACGTGTATTTTAGGCATTCTTTTATTTTTTTTAAACGAGTGCTTTATTACCCGCTCTCAAACGAAAATTTTCTATCGCTTGCGGTTCCGGAAATATAATACCTCGGCCTCGCCTGCCGCCAAGCCAGAATTTGTCATTTGGAGGCGTTCGGGTCGGCACGGAAAGGCACGAACAATTGTGTGAGAGCAGCACTCATAATTTTTTTATATATATAATTCGTTTATAATAACTGTCTGTAAATTTTTTGATGCACGAATTGTCATGTCACATGCAAGAATGGTTAATATAGTTATCTTGCAGTTGCAAGGTCTTAAGTTTAGAGCAGAGAAGTGCTGACTCCAAGAAGCTTGTAAAGCGCCTTACTGTATTGGTTAAGCTTTGATAACAAATCATAATAGTGAACTTAACTTCCGTCAGTATTTTAGAGAAGCCGATGGGTAAAGTTTCCTTTAATTTGCACAGTAATTTAGAACGCTACACTTTATCAGTCACTACATTAAAACCTAACAAATGTTGCAGAATATTATTTTTAGGTAAATATTGTGATTTATTTTAGTAACCAACTACTCCATGGACTAGCTTGAAGTTGGCTCTCTCTAAATCTCAACTTGTCCTTTTGAAGTAGTTGTCGTTTCTCAATTACAGGTGTTAATCTTAAACGCAGAAATTTATTGAAAAGTGTGCCTACTGCTGGTAGAAAGCTAATTGTCCGGCAAAATGCAATTTCGTGAAGTTCTTAGCTCGGTTTAAAAACTTCGACTACTTTCGACTGGTTTTAAAGGTGCCAACTCTTAAATTTATGTTAAATTAGGAAGGGACGGCTGAGATTTTCTTGTTTTGCCAATATTTTTGCTTTTTGTGCAGTTTCTTGCTAAATATGTCTTCCAGACGGATTGGCGGGTTTAGATTTTCGGGTCCTTTCAGTTGTTTCTATGTGAAACAGTTACCGACGCATTTTAAACCATGAGCTTTTGAAGGCATACAAAGTTACTTTTACTTTCAAAATTTATTTTTTAAGATTTGTTTACTTCCTAAGATGTCTAGTATTTTGCCATCTTTTCTTCTTGGGTACTTTTTATTTAATAATTTCTTTTTAACAATTATGTATTTGTAAGGCGAACAACATAGAAGAAAATTTGAAATAAACCTAAGTATTAACCTATTAATTAAAATAAAAATAAATACCTAAAATCATTTTTTAGTTTTACTTAAAAAAAGTGCTTATGTCTACATTATTATAAGCCATTAACTACATTACTTTTTGCAAAATTTTGCAATAACGAATACAAAAATTATTTCCTTATTTGTCAAAATATAAAGTACTTTCCTGAACATTTTATCAAAATGAATTGACCAAGCGCTTACTATAATTATAACGCAATTTGTAAAATCATAGCATTCTACCATGTCAATCAACATTCCAAGCTCAAAACCACGATAACTATAATACTTTTGCGTAACCATGCAAACATTTACTTTAAAAATGTGAAGCTATTATGTAATTATCGTTTTACACAATCGCCTGGTACGGTTATGTAAGGCAACAAATTTAACATTCTCTGCTAAAAATTCTAAGTGGGGGCTTCCGTTAAATAATAAATTGCCATCAATGCTTCAGATGCTTTAGCCGCATCTAACTATATAATATTGCTAAAAAATAAAGTGCTTTTTGCAAAAAAACGTGTAAACATGTAACAAGGCACGAATAGTGCTGATAAAGTTATTTTTGGAAGAACTTCATTATCTAAGCATGCAAACCAACTGCGTACTATTTAATAAAATTACTGAAAGTAGCTTACTAAGTAGAATATTTAAATATTTTCTAAAGTAATCGTTACTATTTGATTATTTCAAAAATGTCAAATTTGACAACAAAAAAGCAAGGTATTTGTAAAAGCCTTGTTTTATTTTTGAGGCGTAGGCAAATAAATTTTCAATAATTTCTGACTCAAAGTAATTTGAAATAACTTTATCAATCTCCAAAGGCACGTAAAATGTATTTTTGACCATCTATACTTGATTTATTTAAGATCATTTTACACGGTTTCAGGGGTGCTTTGCACCCACTCAGTACTATTTATTAAACTTTTATTAACAACTCAGAAAGTTTAGGTTAGGACAAATAAGAGTCAAATGTCCTCTTCATTGGTAAAGAAAAACGTTTCTAGTTGAGGGTTTGTATATACCAATAATAGAATCCCAGTATCATTTAAGCCCAAATTACATCAAGCGTTATATTGACTCATATACTCAAAAATTAATAATTGATAATAAAAAATTGAAGTTATGGTACATCTAATCAGTTTTCTTGAATTTATAGTACGCTAGTTTGTTCAAGTAAATAATACTATTAACCAAATAACTAGTGTAAAAGAGCTAAATCATAGACACCCTCAGTTCATCTGTCATGTAAAAATTATAATTTTATTATGTTATCAGTCAGTGTTAAGTGTTGACGTAGCATGCTGTTTTTTTACTAAGCCTACACTAAGAAAGACGCTAACGCCACGTATATGAGTCGTCGAAAAACAATACATGTAGCTTGAAATGTACATATGCGTCGAGGTAAATTCGGATTTTGTTTGTTGTATGTCAAAAAAAGTCAAAACATCGGCTGACGTGAATGAGCAATTAACAATCTATGATTGTCGAGAAAATAAACCGAAAATACGACTACAGAACTGATATATTTGAATCCCTTTAGGCCGAAAAATCGTAGACAGAAGTTATTCTGTAGTTTGCTTACAAAAATAGGTTCATAACGTCATCAAAATGTACAGGAAATCTGCCTACTAGGAAGACGTAACTGCCAACAGAGCAACTTACAGTAAGCGATCTGATCACAAGAGAATTGATAGAGAAAGACAATCAGAATTCTGGACGGATAATGACCGGCAAGGCAAAAGAAATGAGCGTAACCAGGTTCACGGTTAGTCTAGCAGCTAACCAAGACTTGCACTACATGTATTTCTTCCTGGAGAACCATTGAGTAAAAAAAACAAAAAAAACCAGCAAGTTAAAGGACTAAGCCCTGCTGAACGATATCAGTCACGACAGTACTGGGCATCTCAAATTACTTTGAGGCGAAAAAGACTTTTTAGGAAAGTAAATTGTTAAAATGATCGTTGGATCTTCCAAGATGCTTAGGAAGTGCCTACCGTCATGCATACAAAGTTTCCCGCTTCCGTAATAATGCTGGGGATTGCGAGCAGCGAAGGAGGTATCATAGCGCCCCACTTCTTTGAGAGAGGTCTGGAGGTGATTGCCGGCAGCTGTATAAATGCGATTAAGTCAATTGTTGAGCCCTTGTTTCAGCAAGACTTTGTTCCGGCCTACAAAGGAAGGAAGACACATGCAACACTGATTCTCCGACTTGTGGCCACTCTCCAGCCCAACTGCAATTCCCTTGACTACTACGTGTGGAGCGTGGTCGAGACGAAGGTCAATGAGAAGCATCCTAACATCATGGGCGGCTTAAATTTTATAGCAAGTTTAAAATTTTTTTTGCTAATTACAATTACCTTTCTGTATGTCTATAAGTCTATCCTCTATTAATTATTTGTAGTCAAGTTAACAAGAAAATATGTATATGATAGAGCAAATAAAATAATTCTATATGTTTGCACATATATTGTAAAAAAATAAAATTATAGTAGTGCTTAAAATAATTTATTTATAGCAGAAATTATTAATTTTATTATTAGATATTGTTATCTTTATTGTAATTAGATAGATCTATTTAGAAAAACTGACATGCACAAAAAAACAATGATGAAATGTATAGACCATTTAGCTACATTGTTAAATAAAATACATTATATTAAAAAGGTTGCGGGGCAATTCTTTAGTATTTTAATGCTTTTGAAATAGTTATTTCGCTGAAATGGCTTTTCTTATTTACCCCATGTATCTCGTCTATCGCATGTGTAAAAGTCCTCTAGACCCTTTAAAGCCACGTATTTGGTAGTTTACCTTAACAGATGACAATCAAATGCAGCTAAGCCATAGATAAATGTTATAAGCAAAATGCACAAATTTACACCGGAATCACCTCTATAAAATAACTCGGGAATACTATGCATAAAAATATCCAACAAGGTTGCACTTCACTATGAACTATCTATTTTGTTATGTACTGTTTTATGGTAGGAGTACTGGTTTCAGCGTGCAGCAGGAAGTTTCGTATGTACAAGCCGGCGTTTGTGACGATGCGTAGCACCTTGTTTTGCAGAACTTGTAGTTTATTAATATTGGTTTTAGTGGTCGTATTCCAAACATTGCATCCATAGGTTATAACGGGTCGTATTACTGATTTATAATTTAATGTGCCACGTTTTATTTTAAGGGTAGATTTCCTGTTAATAATCGGATATAGCATTCCATGCCTAACATGTGCTTCAGTTAACTTTTTATTTTTATAGAGGCTCGACGTTAATCTTCTATCTAGGTAAATTGTTAGATAACTAATAAATTTGTCACATCACAAAACACTTTGTTTATCTCATCACAACAATATTCTTGGCAGCTTAATTTAAGCTTAAATAAGAACGAGCACAGCATCGCAGTAGGTTTTCGCTCTCTTGCGCTAACTATATAAAAAGTCAGCTTAAACTTTATCATGACTCTTGCCCAGAATTTTACGGACTGTTAGTTAGACGCAACAATAAAAGAGCAACCCTCGTATTTCATCATGACGTTTACTTTGCCCGTGAAAAGGAGTTTAAGTAGCTCCCTTACTAAACAAAGTTAAGCTGACATTACTGAAGTATACTACCTTATATTAACGTAACACTTCAACACTTGTTTTTAGCAAAAAAATTAAAACAAAGAATACAAGAACGACATTTCCCGCATCAGAGACATAAGGAATATGAATCAAAATTTATTATAATATACAATGCTTTATTCGCTTGCAAAAAGGGAACAACTCAAATTATTGCAGTAACAATGATCAATACAGCTAATAAAAAGTTGTCTTTTTACATTCTCGTGTATTATGAATATCCAACGTAAGAGAATTGATCAAAAAGCAAATTCCGAGGCACCTTCCTCTACTAAAAAAATTAAAACGACTTTTTGGTGGTAATACTACGCCTAGTCTTGTGTCTAATTTCTAACCAGTAACGCTTTAGCTACTCGCTACTCGAAATTTTTACGGAACTACAATCGATAACCTGATTTCACCATGAGAAAGGTGTTTTAAAACTTTAGATGCTATGTAGAAAAATAGTCAAATATTTTTTTAAATTAAATTCCACGTCTATGTGAATAATGACAATATGTTGAATATTGGTTACCCATGTCTAACATACATTCATTTCTCCACTACTTCTGCAAAGTGTCCCATTAATCATAATTTTTGGAGGAAGCGAAAAAAATAAAAAGCACAACAATAAGGTGTTTGGTGTTACATTTAGACTAAAGTACCATTATTCTATTTGCTTCTGTGACAGTGCTATTTCTAACCAACCTTTTTTCTTTTGAAGACAAGTTTATCATATCACAAATTGATGTTTAATATAAAAAATATTTTTGGATGACAGTATTATATGAGAATAAAATGAAGGAACTTGAAATAGTAAATAAAACTTAAGTTCCACTTGTATTTTTATAGTAATGGAGGCTTTAATTACAATTTAGGAAAATTTATCTGAAAGCAAAATTATCCTGCAACTTACTCTACCTATCACAAGTTTCTTTAAAATAATTCTGAAAAGCGAATTTGTTCATCTTTATCTGCTATTTGTAGCATTAAATATTGAAACATGACATCATTTCAAGTCTAAAGTTTACCATGAAAAAATTATCTATAGTAAGCTTACTTAATATTAATTTAAATAATTTAAAGTACATTTTAGCAACTACTCTTGTAATATAGGCATTCATAAGTACGGTCTGGTCTAATTTCATTCGCGAGCTACCTATTATCCTCAGTTTTTCCAGTTTTAAACATTTTACTAAAATTTTGAGATAAATAATTTTTCTTCAAATGTTATCCGTTAAGAAAATCAAAATTCGAAAATTGGAAAATTTTTCAAAGAGGTTAAAGTTTGAAGTTGGAAACTTGGTTTGTAGATTGCTATTGATAATTGAAAAAATAGTTTATTAATTTTTCCCCATAAAGGGTTGTAATATCTTGAACTTTTCTTAATTTGAGAAGATGTAATGTCGTTATTTGAGTAGTTTACGTTAATCAAAGCAAATTGTACTGATAGTTCTTAGATTTTATTTCATAAAATTTTAAATATAAGAGACAAAATTTAAGCTTACGAGATCTATTCTAATATAGTTCTATAGTCGTAAAAGTACAAAATCTTTATTAAGTGTTTTTATTTCAATGATCAATTAGTAAAATACACATATTACTCTGAACCTTTATAAAGAGAAGAACAAAGAGTACATAGAACTTATTGATTTTTGTTTACATCAAAATTCCTATGTCAGGTTCTGGTTTGCGCTGGTCACTTAATAAAAAAAATATTCTTATTTAGACTTTTTACTATACATTTTACCCATCTGACTATGTGACTATGTACAAACCCATATTCAATTCAGCTTGTAAAGTTCGAAGACTGCTTGTAATTCGTGGATATGGAGACAAAATTTTAAAACAAATTTCTAATACATGAACTAAACCATTGTTGTTACAATGTCAGCTTTTTGTCATTTATGCGGTTTTTTATTTTTTTTAATTAAACATAAAAAATGCGACCCATACGTAAAAAATTATTGCTTATTATGTCGCTAAACGGTGGGTAAGCATAAAAAGTAAACTTCTTCTCAACAATTACTACAAAAATGTATAAGGTCTAAATAATTGAAAACATCCAATTAGTTTTGTGGTTATATTTCTAATAAATCTGCTGGTTGCTTAACTAAGAAACGCTATTACTCCATCTGCTGTTACTGTTAGAATAGCACCGATTGTTTTAGAGAGTGATAAGACTATTCTGCTTTAAAGCTACCCTTCGAGATAAATATTATGGGCAAATAACATTATAAAATAGTGTGATTTGAGTATTTAAAAGATTTATTTAAAACATTCTTTAATACATCAGAAGTAGCTACTAACTATAAGTGTGATAATGCTACTTTTTTCTTCAGCTACACAAGGTAGAAAAGACTAAAGCTTATGAAGATAAAGCAATTGGAAAATGTCTTACACTTGCTGTAAATAAAGGTGTTATTATTAAAAACAAATATGTGTGCTCGGTAAGTCTGATGATTGTGACACTTAAACTGATCTTCCTTTAAAACGTTTCATGTTCTTTAAGCAGTGAAATAAACCAAAGAACAATAAAGGTAATTAAAGGTGATTAAAAAACCAAACAATCTGACGATGTCTATGTTTAAGTGGGACGGTAAAAATTTTAAGATTTTAACAAAAAAATATTGTAATTTGGCTGACTTAAGTAACAAACTGCATCTGTGACTGAGAAAGGAGGTTGTAGAAAAATCATAATTGTATACAGAATTTTAAGCTCGTGTATTATGCATAACTGTTAATTTTCTTGTACTTCTAGTTAGAAGATAAGAATAAAAAAGTAAACTTTAAGTAAACATTGTTGTGGACTTTTTACATAAATATTTTAAGATGGAAAAGAAGGGGTAAAAAAGGCTAATTTTAGTTGAGCGGAGAGAAGAGATTATGGAAGAAGATACCCATGACCTACCTCCTGCGCACTTAGGTTCTCCGGAACTGTTGGCGACCTTGGAGTCCTCTAAACCTTCAAAGTCTTTACACTTCTCGAAATCTATAACTTATTCGGGCTTTTCAGCACCCTCACTGCCCTCGCCGCTATCGGAAACAAGCTTTCAGAATAAGTTCTATTAAAGTAGGGGACCATATCATTTCAGCAAACTCGTGGTTGTCGGATTGTTAGATATTCTAAAATCGGTCAGTACATTTGAGTACAAGTGTGCTTCAATCGCCTCAGATCAAAGAATATTAAATTAAGCTAATAAAACCATTATATATAAAAAAGACAGTCAAGTCAGGCACAACAAGCAAATAAAAAGGTGTATCCTATGGAGGTTATCCTTTAAGACGTATAAGTTACTCATCATCTGTGGGATCGGATATTGCTGCTCCTAAAGTAGACGTTTGATTCCAACCGCAAAGAATGAGTGAATTTGTCCACATTCATTCATCTAGATTGCTTAAACCAAAATTTGCAAATTAGATACACATGTTAGAGAACCACATCAAGTAGCAAAGCTGCCCTTCGCCGGACAATGTGATTTTTCTAAAACTACTTGACTGCAAGGTAACAATAAAATCGAATTCAAAACTGTCTATAAATGCTTGTTTAAACCGACTCAAACTCAATGTCTGTCTACTATTGCAGCACGTTTACCAATAAAATCGTTTAACTGTTCCGAATATATGACACACCGCCTTAGTTAAAAAATCTGGTTAACATAATTATAATTAATTTAGTATACATACACATATATTTATAATAAAGGGTTGCTTACGTGAGAGCCAATAAAGATGCCATTAAAAAAATTATATCTACTTTACGTGAGAAGTTTTCTTATAGTTCACATAAAACAGGAGACAGCAGAAAAACGGGCCACTAAAGAAACTTACACGTGGAACTGGAAGGGCCTAAAGAAGGGGTTGTTTAAAGATGAGGTGTAAGACTGCCTTGTTATATTTATATGTAATACAATTGTCTCGACAATAACGCAGAATTGTATATATAACTATTCAAGGGTTATGTCTGATTGTAAGAGTTATTTAGCTTCATTCAGATATGTTACTGCATAATGATTGCAAAGTGCATTTTAAAGACACCAATAGAATGGGATTTGCTAGTTAGTAAATAGAAATGTATCAATCGAGCAAACTTTTACATGTTTATATTTGAAGAATACGTATTCGAAAAAAAATTTCAATCGGCGTTCCATCATTCTTTTCTTAATAAAACTATAGGCAATCATAGTTTTCAGCTCACATTTTACTATTAAAATTTTCTAGTTGTTCACAAATAATTAAAAACGTTTTGACGGTTTCTCGAATAGGGCAACGTCTAACTTGAAACTTAACCTGTTTGAAATAGCAGTCAGGAATTGATTTTATAGGGTGTAACATACATAATCTAAAAAATACCTAATTGACATTCATAAAGATGTCTTGTTTATGCTTTAGATATATGATATATAAGTTAGATCTTTTCTATATAAATAGCTACTTCTGCTATTGTATTGCATGATCCAAATTAGACTTCAGGATGTTTTGTCCTGAATAAAACAGAATATTAAAATCATCCAAATTTTATTGCTAGCGGTGTAAAGATAGACTTAGCGGTTACGTATGAAATACGACGTCGACCACTACGTTTCCATAAATTCGACTCTGTTTCAACAATTACACATTTAAAGGCAAAGCCATAATTCATTTCTTATAACAGGAGCTTAATCGCAGTCTTAAAAGATAACCGATTTCGATCTCATTTAAAACTTTCTTGGTTTCCTTTTTCTCTGTCATAACGCAGCTGTAAATTACATTAAAACCATCATTTATTAAAATAAAAAATTAAATTCTTTAATGCCCCGTTAATAAGTTTTCGATTTTGCTCCCCGCAGATTCATTAAATTTAACTAATTACCCACCTAAGACTTAAAAATTCTGACTTATAATTAATTGTCTTGTTTGAAATTTTAATTAAACTACAATTTTTTAATCAAAAATTGCGCAACAATTAACTTGTAGCCTTAAATCTGCATATATAATTTTTTGAATTACTTATCTAAAAGGTACAAATGCATTTATAGGATTACCCGTTCATATTACAGTTTGAAGGATTTAATGTTATATAAATTGTGAGTTTTCATTTGAGCTTTGTGGATGGCAATCGGGTACTCGTGTTAATAAACGCGCTGCGATACAAAAGTGAAAGTTACTGTACTGCTAAGTTAAACTAAATCCTCAAATAAATAGAATAGACAACTAAAATAAATATGATACCAGCTTTTAACGGACCTGAAATTAACTATAGTCAATCATTAAGAATAAAAATCACAAGAATAATGTCACCCAGGGTTTCCCACTACAAAATATGCAAATGACAAAAACATTTCCGCAATCATTCCTTACCCAGCCAATGACAGGCAATATAAATACTAATTTGCCACGTTAGTTTATAAAATTCCTCCTAACACACAACAATTCATTAATTATAGTAATCAGTATTATCACAGAATGTCATCTACCAGTGAGATAGTTGATTATGTAAATATCTAACAAAGTAAAAAACTGCAAAAAAGAAAAATTAATTTTAATCTCAAAGCTACTAAAAATACTAAAGTAAGCAATAAATTTAGCGTCTTGACCGAACCAAACGCGAAAATCATACATGAAATACACTACTAAAATCTCCACCATTTATATATATGGGGTAACAATTTGTGATAAAATTACCAAAAAACTAATCGAAATACTAGAGATAAAATAATATAAAACCAGACGTTTAACAGATAATATTATAGAAACAAATTGCCATACTTCTAAAAATTGCTAAAAATAGTAAGATTCCTAAAAGAAAACAATATTATCCACCATATATATTAACCAAAAGTCTTCTTTTGGTTAAAACTTTTAGAATAGTGATAAAACATTTACATCACATACACCCGAAAGAAATCCAAAAGGAGCTATCAGACAAAAGCATAAAATAACCAAAGAACTGATAAAACCCATTCTTTGTCAACTTAAAACCCTCCAAAAATAACAAAAATGTCTATAATCTAGAAAATTTTCAAAATAATGCAATTTTCATAGAACCACTAAAAAAAGTGAATGGTATTATCCAGTGTGTTAGATACCAACTGTATCGTCACTCCAGGGCATATTGTAACAGGCTGTATGTTTGTGTAAAATGTGGCGGAGCTCAAAACACCACTACTTGTAAAAAGACTAGAGACACTCCGTCCAGATGCGCTCTATATAATGGTGCACACCCCGCCTCATTAATCCCCACAACGCAAATAACAGGGTAAGTCTTCAACCACAACCAAACAACACAGATACTCTCCCAAAGGGTGTGATAAAGCCTGTACATGCACACCACCACCGTTACCAGCAGAAAATATCAGTTACACAGAAGCAATAAAAATAAACATAACGCAAACAAGTAAAGATTACCATATCTTAAGCACATTTCTGGATGAATTCAAATCTATGTTTAATCAATTAATACAACAAAACAGAATGACGTTGAACTTACTATCAACTAAGTTTATTAAGATAGCCGAGTGGAATGCCAATAGCCATTTACAACACAGAAATGAAGTAGAGTCGTTTCTTTGCTATAAGTCAATAGACATCATGCTGGTAAGTAAAACACACTTTACAGATAGATAGTACATCAATATATGTCAATACAAACCATCCAGATAGCACTGCCCACGCTGGTGCGGCTATAATAATAAAAAATATGATTCGTCATATAGAACTTCATAGGTATGAAGAAAATTACTTGAAAGCCACAGTTATACATGTTATAATGTTGCCATATGACATGACAATTAGAGCTTTGGGGATAAGCAAGCAAATCAAACATCTCAATATTTCAACAAAGTCAGTCAAACTATTCTGAATAATAAAGAACCCACCTTGGTAATTAAGGAATAACGGGCTATATACAGACCTAAATATACCATATGTTAAAAACGCCATAAAGCAAAAAAGTGTTCAACGCTATGACAAGCTTAAATATCACTCAAACGCTTAATACACAGCTTAATAGAAGAATTAAAAACTCTGGCCAGATGACCTTTTCAATTGCGAAGTAGCTTATCACGTCATTAAAGAGCTTCACAGCTCTTTTGTCAGCATAATGACTTATAGAATTATAAAAATGTAAAGTTGTAATTAAAAAGATGGCTATAGTCAATTATTTTATTATCTAACTTTTACTAAAATTGTAAAATTAAAACGGAGTTTTGTTAATGAAAGCGGCGTTCTATTAAATTTTGTATATTACCCTTTATCAAACAGATAAATAATAAGGAAGCAACACGCGCCTTCAGATTTTCCTAAAACTAGCTTCAGAAACCCATTAGAAATCTAGAAGCTCATCGAAGGCCGGCAAGCCCGAACAAAAACGCTCATGCAGAAACAAAAAAACCATTAGAAGCAACCGCTCGTTCGCGAACCCTTCCGCAATGTGGCCCGTTGAGTTCCTTTCAGATAAAAGCGTAATAATGATAGCTGGAAAACGAGCATTGCACACGAGTTTATTTTCAGGATTCCTTTAGAATGCAGTTAGTGGCAAGCGTGCAGTATCGAGGACACAATTACCGCAAACCCAGCGCAATTTCAATTAAAACCGAGATATATGACGGCATTGCAGCGGGCTTTCGTGTGGATGTCTTTGCCGCTGCGGCTGCGAAGACTTTTTCCAGTCCCTGTGTAAATTGGGGAGAAATGCGGCAGCGTCTGCCCTCTCACTCTCTAAATTGCTTGCACTTATGCCGGCGCTCAGAAATGTGAGAATATTTAAGTCTCAAGTGGCTTTCAAGGAGGCCTCTATGTGGCTTTAATCACCGAGCAATCAGAAAATTAGTTTTGACCTTCAAGTTAAATTGCATTATATAACGTGCCCATTTTATTTATTGACCCGTCTGATAATTATCATAAAATGCAACTACTGCTTACCATAAACGTTTTCTATTTCCGTTTTTAAGGTTCTTTAACTATTATGCTGAATTTTTTAAAAAGTTTTATTTAATGAATCTTTGGTTGGGTCAGAATTTTTTTATTGTTTGAAAACAACTGCAAAATAAAGGATGTTCCAAAAGAAACGCAAAAATTAAATTGTGTGCTATTACTATTTTGTACGAATACGATTGTTCTGCTTGGTAGTAAACACACTGTGGTTAGTCAGTATGGAGCGCTATTCGACAAAGGAGCGAGTGACGATTCTGAAAATTCATTACAAGAACGGAGAATGCTTCGCCAAGACTGTGGGTAAATTGGTGCCATTTTCGGAAAAGAAATGTACCAAATAAAACAACTGTGTAAAGATTAATTAAAAAATTTAAATAAACAGATTCATTTTTAGACAACAAAACGACGAAGCGTACAGAAACCTCGGTGCTCCTTCGGTCACTGCAACTGAATATCTCGAAAGCGGATTTTAAAAAAAGATTTGCATCTGCGCCCATTCAAAATTCAGTTAATCAAAGATCTAAAGCCAGACGACTATTTAAAATGCAGACAACTTATCTTTCAAAACAGCGAAACCAAGATCTTGCGACCCACACCGTGCGATTTTTGCTCTATAGGAATGCTTAAAGACCAAAGTTTATGCTACGAAAATAAGAGCGATTCCTGAATTAAAACAAAAATTCGAAGAGCTATAAACGAAACTGAGTTAGAAGAATTCGAAACTGTCAAATGAACCTATTTCACATTTAAAAGTATACATGGCATCCAACAAATGTAGTGTATTAGGGACAGAATAAGATACATAAAGAATCATTTTATTTATTCTTTAACCATTCAACATTATTAAGTAAACATTAATTTGCTAATTAGGACTATAACAGATCTAATTATTAGCATAAAAATAGACGATAAAAATAATATTTATCCAAATCATTAATTAAGGAAATATGTAGATGCAATTCTAAGGAAAAAACTTAATGTAGACACGTTAGATATGTTTATTTCTCATGCAATTACCAATTTAGAAAATACAAATCTTCTGAAGTAACAAAATTTTTGATAGGGATACTAATAGTTAAGACAATCAATAAATTGCAAATTGAGTTTTTAAGTTAAGTTTCTTTACGCAAAAGTGTTAAAATCTTCTAACCTACTAAATGTAAATGTTGCAGTAATAGGATAAATTGTCATTAAATACTTTCATACGTAGACTAACTAAGTACTTGAAAGACGTTGAACATTGCACACAATGAAGAATAATTTTCAATCAACATTTAGGCAATTGCAACAGTCAGTGGTTTGGCTTAAATAAAAAACTTAACTTTGACTAAACAACTCTCACCGACTCGCTCCTTTCAAAATAAATTTTTAATTTATGTTTTTAATGGCACAACGTATCAAAACCAACAGGTCGTAGAACTACATATAAGGTGCAATAAATACATACAAAACTTTTTTAACCTTTCGGATCTGAAAATTGTATCTGTAAAGAACTGCATTGTATGAATCATGAAAGACGCCACAGCAATTTTAGTAGCTCTGACTACAGTCCTATCCTCACTTTCAAGTAGTAACCCCTGATTGTAGTCGTAATAGACTGTAGCCAACGAGGAAGGGCAAAACGCAAGTATCGAGCGCCTTATAACCGAATTCTTTCGGCTAACGAAGCATACCCTAAAGGAAAAAACTCGCCCTACAGGTTGGGGTTGAGGCGTAATGGTCAGCAATCTTTCACTTGTAAAAAAAAAACGCTAAAAAAATTTTGACAAGCGTCGGAATCGGACGGATAATAGCTTGAGACAACAAGTGGCAATAAAACAAACCATAAGATTAGTTACTTGGACTGTACAGGGGATAAGTAATAAAACGCTAGAAATAATGAAAAAATTAAACCAGCAAAAATTGAACAGTTGTATCGGAAAAGAAAAGAAAAAAATAAGAAAAACATACTTTGGTTTGGTGTAGAAAAACCTGAAGAGTAGAATCAGGTGTTGCTATTTTAATTTTCAAGAAACACAAGAACTATATTAAAAATTTCGAATGTGAAATAGACAAAATTGTAGCATTAACAATATACCTTTATGGACACGAAACTGCCAAAATAGTCTAACGGATGACTCAAGGCAAAAGGTAAAAGATAATTTTTATCAGGGCTTAAGAAGAATAATGGCAAAAACAAAAAGGCCTCAAGAAATAGTACTAACTGGAGATCTCAATGGAGGAATTGGATACAAACAAAAAGACGACGTAACAGGCCAACAGGGCAAAAATATTATTAACCAGTCGGGAGAATTACTAATAGAATATTGTAATGGAGCACGACAGCCGCGACGGAAAGGCTTCGGCCTGCCAGACTAACGCGCGGCGGGCCCTGGGTTCGACTCCCGGGTCAAAATAACGGCAAAAATCGAGTGCTCTCCGGCCATCATACAAACACCTTTGGCGGTCGTAAAGTATATTCTCCTTCTTCTAACGGGTCAGACTAGCCACCTGCCCGGGGTACGCCCAACATGGCTCATAGTACTACACGAAATGTGTAGTTAGAAACAGGCTAATAGCTTATATCAGAGTAGAAGAAGAAGAAGAAGAATATTGTAATAAGCATCACCTAAAAATATTAAATGATTTTTGTACACACAAGAACATACATAAATACACATTGGAAAGACCGACACTAGGACAGAGATCAATTATTAATTATTTGATTATTAATCAAAATAAAAACTATTTGGCCTTTTAAAACCAACTTCAACAGACTAGTACAAGAAAATATAGTAGAAAATAGGTACAAATTATACCTGTTCTCAGAACCCAGTATTAAAACACTATATGAGAATCGTCTAAAGAGTGAATTTTAAACTTAAGAGAAAGTAGATGATATAGAAAAAGAATATACCAATATCAAGAAAGCACTCCATAATTCCGCCTATCAAGCACCTGGAACAATAGATAAGAAGAAAAAGAAAAAAATATTTTTGGATGACGCAAGAGACAGAAAGACTGATAATAGAAAAGAAGATATTATATAACAAGTGGTTAACTAAAGAAACTCGTAAAAGATTCCTTCATTCTCACGAGTTTCTTACGAGTTACAAAAAAAATAAAGAACTAAGAAGAAAAATCAAAGAAATAAAAACCAGTATTGGAAACAAAAATACTTTCAAATTGATGACCGGAGGATACCGGTCTACAGAAGCCTGAAAAATAGTAAAAAAATGAAGATAAATGATACACAGCAATATGATCAACAAATAAGTTTGCAACAATGGGAGATACAATAGAGAAAAGGGAAAACGACAACCTACTAATAGCAGAAGAAGAAACTAAAAACATATTACAAACATGAAATATTTAAGATCACCAGGAACAGGTGATAGAACTAGTGAAATATGGAGGAAAACAAATTATAAGCCGAATTGCAAAGTTAATGAATAAATGTGTTAGATCAGTACAGATCCTCGAGGAATAAAAAAAGCCTATAAACACTGATTTTAAAAAAGAAAATAAAAAAGACCCAGGTTGCTACAGGTATTAGTATTACTGGCAGTATCAGTAGGTTGTTAAAAAAATACTCCAGGAAAATGTAAAAGCAGATGTTGGCCACAGTATAAGTAAATATCAGAGTGGCTATATGCCAGATCGCTCCTATATCGACAATATCTTTACACTACAACAAATATTAGAAAAAAAGATGTTAAAGGGAGAGATTGACTTTGAAAAACAATAGGATTCTACACTACAAAATAAATTTGAAGAAGGCCTGACTGAACTAAACATAAATACCATTTGATAGCTATCATAAATGAACTTTATAACAACAATACATCCTACGTAAAAAGAGGAAAACGATTATCAATAACCAAAGGATTTTGTCAAAGATGCAGTTTATCACCAATATTATTTAATCTTTACGTAGAACTAATATTGAGTGAATGGAAAAGAAAATGTACAGGAATGGTTATACCAGAAAATAAAAACAATCTCTTTACACTAAGTTTTGCGGACGATCAAGTACTAACGGTGCAAAATTTATTCGATTTGGAATTTATGCTGAAGAGGCTCCGTATTGAATATCAAAAGTGGGGACTGTAAGTAAGCTTACAGAAAACAGTGTATCAGGAAGTTAGTAATAAAACACAATTTCAAGTCCTCCTAAATAACGGTACACTTTTAAAACAAGTTAAAGAATTTAAGTACCTTGAAACCGTTGTAGATCGAAAAGAACTGGGAGAAATAAAAATAAAATATAAAATTAAAAATAGCAGAAAAGTAACAGACTAATAAAGACATATCTAAAAAAAACAAAGAAAAGAATAGGCCAATTAATCGTAGAATTAGTTTTATGTTATGGAAGGGAGATCTGTGTGATAAGCGCAGAAATGAAACGCAGATTAGAAGCAGTAGAAATGGATTACTTGTGACGCAGAACTAGAATATCTAAGCTTCAACACATATCCAATGAATAAATTAGACGACAGATGAAAGTAGAATTGAAATGAGAGGTTTATTCTAGTTAGGACATCTAATGCCAAGAAAATAGATAGCCACAAAGAATATTTTATTGACAACCTCCAGGAAAAAAGCAGCGAGGACTATCAAGACGCTCCTGGAATGAAAGCTTAAGGAAAGTGATGGAAAAACGACACCTGAACAAAAACATGATTCAGAATAGAGAGGGTTGGAGAAAGAGATTGAGTAGGCAGCGTTATTGTAATTATTTGTATTGTAATTATTTAGCTACATATATATTACTTCTCGGCACGTTGTCTATACTTAAGCTATCTATCTATGTTCTCCAAAAGAAAGCAGTTTACTTTCCAGTCTAAAAACTGGATGCAGAAAATCAATCCCCTCCCCACTAAAGCAATTTTTTTAATTTTACCCTAATAGGTGAAAAAAAAAATGTTTCAGACCGATTTGGAAAACGGCTAATCACAGAACGTTTAATTTTAGAATGTTTCGCCATTTTTAGATTTTTAACCCCACAAAAAGGTAAAATCTATGAAAGAGCGTTGAAATAACTACATATAAAATTGTTTATGTGAGCCTCTGAAAGGCTTAAGATAATTTTTAAAAATTAGACTTTTTTAAATATTGAAAGAATTAGATTATTTTTAACTTAAAATTCTTTCCTTAAGAGAGAGAAAAAGGTACGACGTTGGAACCCTAGCATGCGACACATTAGCGAATGCAAAATAAGCCAGGTTTTTTATTTCTGTGCTTGGAACTTGTTAGGGTAGTTGAAGCAAGAGTAAAGCCTCCTGAAATATAAAATCGAAGAATATCATAAAGCATACCATTTGATGAAAAAATTAAACAACGCTATAATAAACTAAAATAGAGGAAGTGTTGCAAACTATTCTTAAATAATGAAAGAATTGTATTATTTCAATTTTTAAAGTTTTTCCCTTAAGAGGGGAAAATGGAGATACTATGTTAGAACCTGAGCATGCGGCACATCGCTGAATGCAAAATAGATGGGGTTTTCTATTTACGTTCTTCGCAATTGCTAGGATAGTTGTAGCAAGAGTAGCAAAATAAAAAACCTTCTGAAATAAAAAATCAAAAACCTTTTTATTAGGTTTACTATTTGATGAAAAAATAAATCAACACCATAAGAGAGTGAAAAGAGGGTACACATTGCAACAAAAGCTTAAGACATGCGGCAAAGTATTGTAAAGAGAATAAAAGATATGTGTCTGATGATTGATTGTTAGCATCATTGATGTGAGTGTGGGGCATAAGAAGTCCCTTAATTGCATAAAAACTAGAAATTAATATATATAATTAATAAAAACAAAATAATTCTTTTGTTTCTACAAGTCAATGTATTTTTTAAAATTAAATACATTTGCGAAAGAAATAACTCTTGGAAAAAATATAAAGACCATGTGATATAGCAATGGGTAAGAAAGAAAACGTGTGGGAAAAGAAAAAGAAGATGGAATAAGAAAGGAAAATGAAAGTTGAAGAAAGAAAACAAAAGAAAGAAAACGAGAGAAGAAGGATGTAGAAATAGAAATATTTACATGATTGTGTCGGGGTACTTAGTTATAAGGTCGATTAGCTTGTTGCTATGGAATATTGGTGGTTTTGTGGGTTGCTGCTGCAACCGGTTGATTTGGAATATTTTCCTGGGTATTTGCGTAACTCGTGTCATTTTATTTTGTACTTCTGTTATAAAATATGCACCCATGTAATTAGCAGGATAGCTTCCATTTAGTTTTTTGCATGTTTTTGTGTCATGCAACCCAACAAATTTGACACATCTGTACGGGAGGTTAAAATATGTTTTGGTGTGGTTATATTGTTGGCACCTTGTGCAATAAAGAAAGTTTTTGGTTCTACTTTTGTTATTTTATTGTATGTAGCTTGTAGATTAAAGATATCTGTATTGTTTTCATCGGCCTAAATATCTACAAAGCATAGTGGAAATGATAATTTTGTTTTATTCTATGTTTAACACATGTTATATTTCTGACTTGGGAACCAGCTTGGGCAAATGTTTTCTTAATGTTTCCAGTTGGCGTAAGTTACAAATGACTATTTTGCAACATTTCTATTTTTACATTTAGTATGTGTGTTAAACGATATTGAAGTTTTTGTTGTAAGTTATAAGTTTTCTGTATGTTTTAGACGTGGTAGTATTAATTTTAACTACGTTGTTTGCCATAGTTTTGGTGTGGTATTGTTTTAATTCTGCAAAGTTTTGCAGATCTTTTATTATTTTTATGTAATACATCACTCCGTAAAGATATTGGCAGAGGCTTGGGAATTGGGTTAGTTGTGTTAACTTATTAGGTGAATCGGTGCTAGTGTCTGCTAAGATTACGTATCTGTTTTCTTGTGGGATTTAGGTTTTAGATTTATTTGACGTTTTCAGTTTCACTCTTTTATTGTGTTGTGCTGTAGTACTACTGGTGTTATTTTTCTCTTCACTAGATTTGTAGCTGGGTATTGAACTGCTGTTTATATTGTAATTAGCGTGCAAGAGTGATTGCTGGTGTAATGCTTGCCTTTGTAACTGTGATTGTGTATAGACGTTTTGTGAGGACTTAAATATTTCTGTTTTGTATTGGAGAGTGATTTTGTTTGTGAATTTGACCAGTTATCGGTACTTGATGACTAGGTGTTGATGGGTGATGAGATAAATTTGTGTGGGAACTTGAGCGTTAGGAAAACTAAAGTAGTAATTATAAACACAATATTGTAGCAACGATAAATGTTTTGGATTGTTGAACGAAAGTTTAATGAAACTGATAGCATTTGTACTTTACTTTCAAAGATAACAGAGCGTAGCAGGCGTATATATTCTTCAAAGTCAAATGTAAACTCACTTTAACACAATAACACAATAATAAAACAAGTATATCACTAACATGGAAGCCTAGAAGAATAACATTTATTTTTAACTATAAAAGCCTCATGGAGTACTGGAAAATATGTTGTTTTATTAAATTTTTAATAACACATATGTATATATATAATACTAAATAACATAACCCCTAGTGAACGGTATAATAGAAAGTTTTTAAATATTGTGAGGTGCGCTTCAAAGTAACCGTTTAGCACTTTAGATTTCAAAGATACGTTATAATAAATCAGATGAAATGTTAGAGAAAAATTGTAGTTTTCTGAGTTACCAGGTGATTTTCAGTCTAGCTTAGTAGGAAAGCTAGTCTAAATTAACATGCTACAATGTATACACTTTATTAAAATCGACAAAACTCAATCATATTGCAACTGGTACATAACGATATCTTAACCAATTTATTGCATTTATCCAAGTACATGACGCTTAAGAACAGATCTATATCAGCTGCCAAAGTTTAATTACCATTGTAGACATTAAATAATAGCGTGGTTTCATAATAAATTTATCAAAAACTATACAAAGTGTATACATAAGAATAACAATTCAGAATTTTAATAATCTTCTTTCGTATCATATAATTACTCGAATTAATTTTTCCTGGTAGGTTATAAAAGAATTATTCACATTCTCCTATTTTTACTAAAACTCATGCTAATCCTACAAACATTATTTTTATAAAACCATACCTACTTCTTTGTAAATGTCTTGAAAATATGCACTGTGGGGAGTAAATCTGTTCCAAAATTAAAGACACACAATTGAATTTCAAATCTTACGTTCAATTTGGAAACCTCTATGATAAAAAGGTATCTGAGTGTCTGTGCACACCCAAATAGGTTCATCTGGTGGAACATAAAAATTAAGAAAGCCTATGGGAGTTTCAAGATTAGCGTACCCGATAAGATGTGCCTTGTCCAAAACTTTATGGGGATTGGTAATACCGATTACGTTAAAAAATAATTTGACTATAAATTTTGTAAAACGTGATAGAGATGGTAATCAGAGATTTAAGCACGCGGGAAGACATTAATATAAGATTGAGTGAAATTTTCAAGCTACAGAACCTGCTCGTAATTTATGCTACAATGTTTTACAGAGTGCTTCACGTCTTTGACACAGACCGCATTGTTAGCCAGTATTATAATCGACACTCAGATGTGAAAAACTTATGTTGCAAATAAAATATATAAAAATATATATAAAATAAATATGGCCGCGTTAGTAGCTGCATTAACGATTTAACAAGTACACAAACATATTAGTTAAAATGTTTAGCGCTGAAAGTAAGAAATTATGATAATTAGTTGTAGCATTAAATGATTGGAGACATTCTTTGGTTTCAATTCGTTTTGTAGTATTACAGAACCGCAATTGTAGCTTGCGCATTTTCAAATATCGTGTGTTTTTTATAGAGGTATAGAACTTTGAAATAAAATAAAACAAAGATGAATTTTTTAAATTGACATGAAATTTACTTTATTTGAAAGATAATCTTCTGGCATTATAATTTAAATATGACTTCTGGCATATGACCGCCACGGCTGGCTCGGACGTAGTCTAATCTGGAAGTCCAATTTTAGATGACTTTTTCCAACATTTGTGGCCGTATATCGGCAATAACGAGGCGAATGTTGTCCTCCAAGTGGTCAATCGTTTCGGGCTTATCGGCGTAGACTAGCGACTTCACATATCCCAACAGAAAATAGTCTAGCGGCGTTAAATCGCACGATCTTGGAGGCCAATTCACGGGTCCGAAAAGTGAAACTATGCGGTTACCAAACGTTTCCTTCAATAAATCAATTGTGGCACGAGCTGTGTGACATGTTGCGCCGTCTTGTTGAAACCACAGCTCCTGTACATCATGGTTGTTCAATTGATGAACGAAAAAGCCAGTAATCATGGCTCTATAGCTGTCACCATTGACTGTAACGTTCTGACCAGCATCGTTTTTAAAGAAGTACGGACCAATGATTCCACCAGCCCATAAAACACACCAAACAGTCAGTTTTTCTGGATGTAATGGTGTCTCAACGTATACTTGAGGATTACCATCACTCCAAATACGGCAGTTTTGTTTATGGACGTATCCATTCAAACAAAAGTGAGCTTCATCGCTAAACAAAATTTGATTATGAAAATCGGGATCAACGGCAATCTTGTTTTGAGCCGATTCACAGAATCTACGCCTTGCTAGGTGATCGTGTGGCTTCAATTCTTGCACGAGTTGGATTTTGTAAGCACCCAAACCAAGATCTTTCCGCAAAATCTTCCATAAAGTGGATGGACATATATCCAATTCCTGTGCACGATGGCGGATAGACTGATTCGGGTCTTCCTCTACGCTACGCTCTACAGCAGCAATGACTTCTTCTGTAAGCACTGTACGACGTCTCTGTGGATGCGTATTATCATTTAGAGTAAACGTGGTGCGAAAACGTTCCATATTTAATTGAATTAATTGCTCTTATGGACGATTATGTTGACCGTAAAATGGACGTAGTGCGCGATGCGTATTTCGAACAGAACCATGATTTTCAAAATAAATTTGCACAATATGGAAGCGTTGTTTAGGCGCCAGCCTATTCATGTTGAAATGCCAAACCAAACTAAACATAAATCACTTGACAGCTGACAAAATGGCCGCCATTTAAAAAAGTGTTGCCAACTTAAAGTTTTATACCTCTATAAAAAACACCCGTTATATAGGTATATGTAAAATATGATTTTCTGCTGTAGCTTTGTACATATATTAGGTAAATCGTTGAAAGTGAGTAAGACTCGAATATTTAACATACAGAGTAACCAATAAGATAAATTTTTGTTTTCTATCAGAAAGATTTATTAATTTACAAAAAAAATAATTCTCTTGTAACTCAGTAATGTTTGGTAATGTTTTTGATAGACATATAGGTGCTCCTCAAGCATGTTTTATACCGATTTTTCTAAGAACATGTAAAGGCAAGACAAGAAAAGACGACGTTACATATTTTTTATTTGAGTAGCAGCAGTGTGAGATGTAGTTGCATTTTTCTGAAACTATTGATTGTGCCAAACGAAGTTTTTTATTAGAGGGGCGTGGCTTGCAACCTTAAAAGGATATGGCAAGCATCACATCTTAAACAATTGCATTATTACCTTTTGTTTGAAATAAACTCAGGTACTCAATTATTTTTACTGATTGAGTAGGCCACCTGCCAGCCATCAGAGAGATTTGGAAATGGAACCTGGGTTCGTTTGCACCGCAACTAAGCGTGTCAACCATTCAGCCACAAATTTTTAATAATAGTATCATAAAACATTATTTCTGTAACAATTTTGGCTAAATTAAAATAATGTCATCGTCATTTTAAACAAAATAGCATATCTTCACTGCAGAATAATATTTGCATGGCGATTTATGACTGTTTATATTTAAAGAAATAAATAGTAAGTTAATACATGTAATTTAAAAGCTGTTCGAAAATCATTCATTACACAGAAAATTGTGATGCCTATATCATGAAAATTAGCTACTGTTAAAGGACATGGAAACCAAACAAAAATCTAATATACAGATAATTCATCATTTAAACAAAAGAGTTTTCAAAACTTCACTTGTATCTTGTGAATTACGTTACGTGGCTAACAAAGCCATAAAACCATTTAACTTCAAGACAGATGAAAAAGTCGTTTTAACGTAATTAACAAAATTTAGCGCCTTCCCCAATCCAAAGGTACTCCGCCATAAACCCGTTTTTAATTTCCAAGGGTACAATGTCGAAAGTAACAGCCATCCTAACGGCAGGCGGACCAATCCGGCCGTGTTGATAACAAAGCCCTAATTAAGTTCCCTGCTAAGCGGCGGTGTTTATAATGCTGCGGGACACCTTGCGCATTACGTATGCATGCCTTGAGGATTACAGGACGGGAGTGCGTAAATCAGAACCCGAGTCCAGCTCACTCATAAATCTATAAGGCCGGAAGTTACCGGCGCACAATTTCTAATCCGTAGGTTCCAGACTTGTTTGCCTGAATTTAGATGTGGCGTTAATCCTGCAAGATCTGCGTTCGAATGCGCTCCGCTCAATTTTGCCTTGATTATGTGAGCTAACTCGCTGCTATGGTTTCGGAGGCAATTACGCCAAAATGTTCGGCGGGCAGCCGCAGCGCGCCTTTGTACTGCAAATGTGTTTGTTTTGGAAATGTCTCGGAGCACTCCTTTTCAATTATTCGGCGTGCTGCAGCCGACAGATGATTAAAAGAAAATTAGGAAAGCTTTATTACATTATTAATTGGACCACAGGCTATTAAAAAAAGCAGCCCTATTTTTGCATTTATCATAATGTGGACACTTACCTCTGAATGTGAGTTTATTTTGGTAAAAAAATTTATTATTTTTAGAACAAAAATTGTTTCAATATTACATACTGGAAAACATTGATGTTATGATTGATTTACTAAAACTGCGCTACAAAACAGCTTTTAAATAGAAAAAAAAACTAATAAATGCAGAAAAATTGTTTATATCTCCAATTCTAGTCAAAAAATAAATCTGAAAGATTATATATTGGGGTTGTTAATAGTACTCACTAAATATCATTAGGTATTTGAAAATATGTGAAGGCATATAGTCGAAATTTATTAAAACCCAGAGTTTATAACGCATTTACAGAACAAAATGCTAATCACGATATGAGAACAAACATTTGGAGAAAAATTCTTACTTGGAAAGAGTATTTTACTATTCTCTACCAGATCTATATTTCGTCAAATTAATAAATGTGACCCTAATTGGCATATTGACAACCAAGAAGAAATAAATAGCCATTTTCTAAAGAGCACAGAAAAATCATTACTAAAAAAATTTAAAACACTTGAGTCTAATTTTTGCACCTGTAAATAAAATGCCAAAAGCAGGTTTTATCTATAATCTGCAACACATGCAGAACACTCCACTACAACTTTCTAAGTTGTAAATGGATAACTGATTTATGTTACTATGTTTAAATTTAAAATAGTATAACCAAAAACTTCTTACTCAAATAATTTAGAAAATTGGATTTCATTATCACACTGTAGATGACAATTGTCAGTTATAGTCAGGTAATTTATTTTCCGTGAAGGAATTAAATTATATACTATGAGGTAATCGTTCGCACAAATGTAAGAAAAATGCTTGATATGTAAGGTATGTCCATAAACACTGCTGCAGATTGATTAGAAAGACAAAATAAAACTGTTTTTCATAATATTTTCAGGATTTATTAAATGCTTTTGGTAACTATAGTTAGAATACATTTATTTAAAATGGCTCCCCTTAGCTTTCGTCGTCTATGGTAGTACTCACTACATCCATTGGAAAAGTATTGACTGCAGCCATCAGGCCTCGCTTCAAAGAGTCAGAATAAAAGTGTCCTTTTCAGCAAAATGTAATCTTTAAAATTGCTTATAATTTGTAATAATGAATTGAGATTTGGCTTACCAGAAGGCTAATTCTTTACTGTTATAAAATGAGATACAATGTTGCACAGACAAGTTTGAGTTGACAGCGCCTTGTGGACGGGTACGAGTCTTACAAAAAAAGTCAAAGCTCACCTCGAAAAAGCGTGTAATTCAGAAATTTTATTACATCTTCAAAAACATTTTGTTTATATATATTGGTCGAAGTTTTGCCCCCTTTTCACAAAAATAAATCTCAATTGCAGTTGCTGGATAAACCCTTGGCACTAGCTGAGATAGTTCTTTTAGATGACTTAACGTATGCCCTATCATTTTGTTTGTTCCTTCACTGTAAAACCTTTTTATTTGTAAACAAAATTACTCGGTAAGCAATCTCTTTGCTTTTCTTGCCGTACCTCCCGAGACATAATCTTCTGCTTGCGAAGAGGATTTTGTTTAATTGGGGCATTTACGGCTTTGATTGCCTAAACAGCACGAATTAAACATGGTACTTCAAACCTTAAACCAAACTAGACACCTTCAGTCTTATTAAACAATTTTATAGTCTGATACACAAAAGGCTAATTATAGTAAGATCTTTAAGATTATCATTTTTCAATTTACACTTATGTGATACTATTACAGTAATACACCGTGTGAATTAAAAGGTAAGACTCAGATCAGAGTATGATCGGCTAACAGTTTTTATAGTTAGTTTGCGGCGATCCAAAATGTCAGTTGTTAAAGCATTAAGAAGTTTTAAGCCAGCGTCTGATAACTTTGAAACTTGGGTCAAAATCTTCGACAGTTGATCTGGGCTATCTTCCTCTCCAGTATTGGGATTACTACCCTCTCCACGTTGTCTAACCTGATAGCACCCGACGGCTCAAACTTCAAACCCCTCGAAAATTTCGTAGTAGTCCTGAAGGCGTATTTCAAGCCCTCACCAAAGGCACCTGCAGAACGTTTCAGGTTCGCTAACCGCCGATAGCAGCAAGATGAATCAACGTCCACATACCTGGCGGAGCTTCAAAAACTGGCCGCTACGTATAAGTTTATGGGCCTCTTCGAGCGATTTTGTTACCCGTTTATCTACAGTTTGTCTAGCATAGTAACACAGAAAGTCTGCTTTGGAAAGAACGGTAATGTAAAACCGGAGAAAGTTATGCAAGTCGTACTTACACATAAGTCTGCCAAATCCAGTGCAACACTCATTTGTAATAGCCAATTTAAGGGACTAGTACAGAAAGGGACAGTCTACAAGACTACCTTCAAGTCCAGAAAAGGTTTCACATCTGGGGAAAAACCTGTTCAAGTACTCAAAAAACAGTTTTACGTTTAAAAGTCAAACACCATCCTCATCCAAGGGTCAATTCCACCTCAGTGGTCAAATGTCCACACAAGAATATTGTTTGCTATTCTTACGGAAAGCATGGATTCTTCAAAAGTTACTTCCACTTTCAAACAGCAGTAACAAGTTGTAAATAATCATCATGTCAAGTACAACCATCTACCAAGAATCCACTTATTACGGTGAATGTTGAATCTCATCAAATAAAATGCTCAATGTTTGTGGAATACAATTGGTTCTCCAAAATTGTACTCGTCCAAGTACACATGCAAGTATACATGCAAGTTGAAGTACAATAAAGTGGAAATTACACGTTGCATTCCAGTAGTAAAGCAAGAGTCCTTATTCGGTCGTAATTTGATGCGAATATTTAAAATCCCCTCCTACGACATTAGAAGACTACAGCAAGCAGCAGAAACAGTTCCACACTGAAATCTTTCTTAAAAAAGTAGTATAACCTGTTCTCATCTCCTACTGGCAGTATTGACAAATTTACACCTAAAATCTCGCCAAAGTTTTTAAAGGCTTGTCCTCTCCCTTTCGAATTACGTGCAAAATTCGACCAGGAGCTTGCCGCAATAAAACAGTCTATAGTCATCGAGCGTATCGAATCCAATTAGTGGGCATCACCAACCGTCGTAATCCAGAAGCCCAATGGAAAAGTCCGAATCACGGGTGAATTCAAGTCAACCATTGACTTTACGTCACTCAATACTGGTGGCAACATCAGAGGAGTTGTTTTCGTTAATAGTTGGAGGACACAAATTTTTCAAGTTAGATAGAGTCAACGCTTATTATCAACTGAAAATGGAGGAAACCTGCAAGATATTTCTCGTCATTAGCGCACACCAAGGTCTCTACAGGTACAACGTCCTACCATAGGGCATCGCCTCCTCAACAGCCATATTTTGGGAGTTTATGAATAAACTCATTGAAGAGATTCCAGTATCCAATATCATCAACCATGATTTGTGCAGTGGTCTATCACACCAGGATCATCTTCAGACACTGAAAACTATCTTCAGTCGTAAAAATTTAATTACAGCTTATCCAAGGATAAGGATAAATTTGTACAAAGCAAAATTGAGCATTTGGGGCACGTCGTATCCAAGGAAGAGATTCTCACTAGTCCAAAGAAAATTGAAGCTATCCATGCGATCCAGCGTCTAGTGAATGTGTCCGAAGTACGTTTATTCCTCGGATTGGTCAATTTTTAAGGAAAGTTTATTTTGTTTTTATCAAATGTTTCCGAACCTACAATCCCATGCAGAAAGCAGTAAAGTGGAATTGGCCATCAAAATGCTAACAAGCATTGAACATGTCAATTAGATACTTTTGTCAGCAAAAGTACTTGCTCACCACGATTCAACCGTTTCCATTGGAATATTATCCGACCTATCTAATACGGAAAAGCACTACCCTCAAATTGAAAAAAAGTCTTATCGTCGGAGTCAAACATTTTTTTAAGTACATATGCGGCCGGAAGTGTATCCTGGTTACGGATTATCGTTCCTTCCTGACTATCTTCGGAAATAAGAGTAACCTATAACCACACGTCGCTACGCGCTTACAGCACTTACAATACTGAGTATCGTAATACCAAGGATTGTGGGAATGCAGATGCGTTGTTTTGTTATCCAGCATAATAGTTTAACCTGGAAGTTTTAGAACAAGAAATTAAATGCAAAGTAAACCTAATTGTAGCAGAGCATGAGAAGGTTTTTTCGATAAACGCCAAGACCATCGCTGTATTAGTAGTTTTGTGTACCATTCTTGATCTAACGGAGAAACTAAAAGGTTTGTCCAAATCTTCAAGCACGTTACCAGGGAGGTGAAGTTCAAGTTGCAGCAGTTTCTATTTTCCTACCGTGTCGCACCTCATGCTACAACAAAAGTCCCACAAACAGAACTTATGCAAGGCAGGAAATTGAAGACGCTGATGGATTTGCCCAAATGTCCCACGTCAGTAAACCTCAATAGCAGCAGGTCAAGGATTACAACAAACATGTTAAATCTCGGAATAGACATTAACCAGAAAGTGTGATTGCAAACATTTCCGAAGCACCAGCCAAAGTGGTCATTGGATTCTGTTATCTATATTGTATCATGTACTGGCTTTAATTACAAGACTAAATCTTGGAAGCGTACTCGTTGTTGCACCCAAACGCATCGGAAATTGAAGAGCCTTATGTACAGCCTCAGCTAAATTTAAGAATACCCGTACTATCACCTTTGTGCAGGTGGTACCCTTTTAAAGGTGTCATCGTGAACCATGTCGTCCTAATTGAATTTGTTTTGTTCTGTGTAGTTAAAAATAGTTTTGAAATCGGAAAAAGTAAATGTTGTATCCGTGTGCTGAGCTCGCTGCGTAAAGTTCGGCATTACAGCGTAGAGCCGTGGGCAGAACACACGGCGGAGAGCGAACTCATTTGCGAGATAGAAAATTTAGTTTAGTTTTAGATGGCACATGTTATTGAACCGTACATGAACATTGTAATCGAGTTGTAGGAAATAAAGTATGTTAGCGTGTAGTGTTATAAATACGGCGTCTGCGTTGGACGCTAATTTACACTGTGTAAAACAAGGGTAGGTTTGTAACAGTAGTTGTGAGAATAGTAAGTACATAGTATCAAAGGCAACTGTTTCATTGTGGTTTCTTCAATTATACAAATATTTAATATCTTGAAGTTGCGTTTTGCGTACGTTTGAACATGCAGTTGATAAGCAACGCCAACAGCAACTTCATATAAGCAACAGTTATCATACCGACAGCGGTGTAATGTAAAAGTTATTTAATGCTTTTATATCTCCATTTCCGTCATATTAAGTCCTATTACGCTCTGTATAGTTCTGCTTTATATTTAAACTGTTCCTCAGCGTTATTTTGACGTTTCTTTAAAATTTTACTATTCTAATACTTTTTTGGCGCACTTACTAACACTGCAGCCTCAAGGGATTAGTGTGCATACTAACATGCACTTAATAATACGACGATAACATACACTCATAGGTTGAGATTCGAACTCACCTGCGCCGGCTCGTGGTCAGAGGAACAAATATCTTGACCACTGAGCTAACGGCGGCAGTCTACTATTAAGTATTCTTTCAGAATTTATTTTTTCTTGTGTACATTCTTCACTAGAAACTTTTTCAACTCTATATTTGCTAAATATTATCTTATTACTAGCAGCTTTATAAAATTATTTTTATGCTATTATTTATTTGAACCCTGAAATTATCAGAAACGTATATTTATACAAAAATTTATTTTTATTTTTATTGTTAAGAAACGATTACCTATTTGAATCATTACTACAACATTAAATTGTAAATATCAGAAATTAAAGACAATGTATACGGTTTTATTTGATCTTAATTCAATCTCTTCAAAAATATATTAGATTTTTCCTTTTTTCTTCTAAACTAATATTATTGTTCTTTATTGGTTTTTTATATACTTTAGAATTGTGTAAACCCGACACAGTCTGTCCCAAGTCAGGTTAAATAGAGCGAGAAATTGAGGTGCGACACCTGTTTAAGAAAATCATAGCTAGCCTGATTGATAGTACCGTGTAAGATGCCTGATACACATCCTATTAAAAACCGGGCAACGGTTGAAAAGTGAATTAGATTGTTCCCAAAATATGATTAAAAGTGGTAAGAAATATGATTGAAAGTACAAGAGCTATAGCATTAAGTTTTAACTCCCTACCTTTAAGGATAAAAGTAAATTGTGGAAAAATGAAATCACTAAAATGAATATTCGGGTAGAAATTTACACTTTGTGTGGTACTAGGAGATGGACAGTTTTGCTTAAAATTCTTAGTACTCAGTTTTAAATTTCAAACACAAACAAGTAAGAAAACAGCAAAGTAAAATGGAAAAAGTTTCTACACTCAAGGTAGGAGTATATAGTACACATGGTTTGGCACTAAAAAGAAAACAACAAAACAGAAAAGGTAAATTTCAATCGTAGTACTAACAAAAAACTAAGAAAAAAATATATTCGCATATGAAATGGAGTGAGAGAGAGTGAAAAAGCAAGAAGTGAAATCTCAATGTTTACTAAAAAAAATTGGAGAAATAAATATGTTCCTAGGAAGCAAAGCCCGATAATCACATGTGTATATAATATAAACAACGGCGCACGAGCAAATGAAAAAGAAAAATTATTTCACATTCTTGGTGCACAAGTAGAAAGTATGAGCAAACAAAGAGAAATAATAATTGGAGAGTTAAACGGCAAAGTTGGAAGGGAAGAAAAAGCGAAGGTACAGAGAAGAGCCAGTAAATGAAAGTAGGCAGTAACTGGTTTTCTCGTGTGAAAAACATACGTAGATGATAGCCAATATATTCTTTAACCTTAAAACATGTATAAGTACACATGGATACATGTGAATGCAGACCATTTATTAAATTAGTGATTTATAAAAGAGACTGAAAAATAAAAATAATAAATGTAAAGTGTGTCGAGACTATTATATTGCAATAGAAACCTTTATTTAAATATTAAATAAAGAATAATAGAAGAAAGTGGCCGAAATACAATCTAGAAACACATAAAAATCTTATAAATAGAACCAAAGGAAAATTTAAAAAAATAAACTATATAGAACTACAACAAATTAAAAAAACAAAAAGACATGCTGTCGCAAGTAGTTAAACAATAAAACAAAAATATGTAAAATGTAGAAGGCAAGTAAAGAAACAAGTACAGTAAGGAAAAATAAACAATGGGATAGTTTATGTAGAAACATAAGTGGTAAGATAGAATTTAACTAATGTAAGAGTCATGCAGGATAATAATTTAATGTTAAAACAAGAAACAAAAATATAATAGTCACATCCATTTGTTCAAAGGTCTTCTGTAAAAGTTTTCCATTGTTTAACCTTATATCTAATAGTTTATACCACAGATCGGTACCTTTTCGAATGCAATATATTATATTGTAACAAGAGATATGTCTAATATTTATTTCGTATTAAATTTGGTCAGGATTTTCAATATCCTGTGACATTTATTGTAGTTGATTAATTTTGAAATCACGTTGATGCATACTGAATTCTAATTACATAGTAAAATAACTTGGGTATTGTGTTGGTTTTTGCCTTGTTAAATAAACTGAAAAGGACAGTTCATTTATATATTAGTAACACGACTTTCACATTTCTTTCATAACATATAGTGTCATAAAAATTTCATTGATATAAAAATACAAAATATAAAGTAAAAATAATTTAATTCGCACTATTACTTGTTGGTTTAATGTATTCTTTGTGTGCGATTTTAACAAGAGCATAACCAACAACATTTGCTTTTAACTTTTTTAGGATTTGGCAGAAACGTGACATTGTGTTTTTGTTCAACGGATTTATGGATTGCATTATTACACTCTTATTCAAGTGGTGCTTTTCTACAAAATTTTGCGCTGTTTTCCACACATCTGTCTAATCGGATTTGAAACGAGGTGTTTCTCCGCTTTTTTCTTCTTTTTTTTGTCAGACGAGGCACGCTCTATAACCTTTTCCTGTTGCTCGCGATGCAAATTCGTTAGTTCGTCGGTGAGCAGCTCCTAACTGTATTCCTTTACTAGTTCTTAAATATGATCCTCATTTATCTCTATGGGTACCCTAGAGACACAATGTCATCGACAAGTGGCGACTCCTCCTATCAGGCCACAGTTTCTTCCAAGCAGAATTAAGAGTTTTGTTAGTAATTTCATTTTAGAATTTATCGATAATATTAAAGCACTTAAAGCTTGCTGTAGCTGGTAACACTGGTAGAACTCGGCAGCAAACTGTTCACTTGGCTTACGTTCGAACTCGAAGCCACTACGTATGCCCTGGCTATTTTTTAATACGGTAACTAAAGAATAGTCACTATACTAGGATACAAAATAAAAAATGCTTTACGCATACACATTGCAATAAATACTATAGTAAACAGAATATGCTCGCACCGATGTTGACTATATGAATGAGGCACTCTGAGTGAAAGAAGACACGCCATTGACTTAGTTGTAATGGTAGATATGCGTATGCGTACTGTTGTATTGCAAGAGACCGCTTGATTATGATGTTAAAATGTATTAAACAATTTGGTTTGTCTTGTAAAACATTTGCAACCCAAGGTTTAACTGTAACGTCATGTTAAAAAAAAGATAGGTATTGGATGTTTATTTTAACTAAAAGATAATATATCTTGGGGGTTGAGCCACATACTAAACGCGTAACCAATCTGTATGTAAAAAACTTGGAAGACTAAAGAGGCACTGATTGGTTACAGAAATAAATGAAATTTTAAAAGTGAAATTCTATACAAATACTGTAAACCTCTCAGTGCTACAACCATCTCTCGTTTAGAACGTTAAACTGATTTAAGCGGAGTATTTTCAGTAAAAGAGTGATGTTTAAGACTTATTCATCCAAACCCCGCAGATAAAGCCGTTATAAAAACTAATGCTTATTGTGGGTAGGAACTACCTCTGAAAATACGAAAAAGTACCTTTTGTCAACGCATTAGAGGCTGGGTTCATGGTCAGCATAAAATTACTGTACACCAGACCAGGACATAATCTTAACAAGGCGTTTATTAACGGACCCATCTTAGATTTGTTGCAGGTTTCCTAAAGAGATACGTGATTTAAAAGCATTTGTAGAAAATTATTATCACAAATTAAACTATGGAATTTTCAATAGGAAACCGGCAATCACATTAAACCAACAGAATTTGTTTTACATGCATTAAGAGATCTGCGTCTCTTGGTATACAAACCTAGATCACGAATTGGGTGCAAGTAATTATTGGGACAATTACAATAAGCCTTTAACTTTCATATGTTTCTAGAAGCAGATAAATGGTACTTAAAAGAATATGTCTGAGTAAACATAAGTACAGTAAGTGTAAAATTTCAGGCCAGAATTTTATTTGTTTACAATCATACTTAAAGTGGTGCGAATTTAAAATTTAATTTTATTTTCTTTACAAATTCATATTTAATACACTTGCAATAAACCTTTAAAATTTGTTTTTAAAAAAACATTTAATAAATTTTTGACATTGACAATTATGACTAATCTACAAGAGGAAATCCATTAAATGGTATCCAATTAGTTTTTCTTTTGTATCATAATAAAGGGGTTTCCAATAAGAATTATGTGACTTTAAAATAAAATGTCAACTATAATTAAAATTTCATAACTATCATTAGTTGTAATTTGTGCTTAGTATATTCTTACAATTCACCATGACAAAATACACGTTTCAAGAATGTTTGGTTATTTTCTAAAAATTTTATGAAAATAAAGGTTCTTTTGTACACACTCAACGTGCCTTTCCCAAAACCTATGGTTCAAATAATTGCCTTTGCAGGTTTGCTATTTGTCCAATCGTTGAACAATTTGAAAGGGATTTTACTTTTTACAATGCGAAAACACCAAAAAGACGTCGAAATGCAAGATATGCAGAAAATATTGCTCTAAATTTATCGATTCCTCGTTGTGCCTAAAATGATGTCTCAGAAGAACGTATTTACGAAAATATTTGGATTTGCACGCGTATAAAATTGTGCTAACCCAAGTATTGAAGCCATCAAACCATCATATGCGATGTGACTGTGCAGCTTAAACTTTAGAGTAATTTTAAACAAATCATAATTTCTTTCTGTTCTGGTTAAATGGATATGTTAACAAACAAAATTGCGATTTTGCTGTAAAAAAGCCGTTGCATTTGCAAAAGGTCACCGTATGGTGTTGTTTATGGTGGATCATCGGATCATTCTTTTTCCAAGACGAGGTAGAAAATAAACTCGCAAAAGGTACCATTTGATGTTAACAGATTTTATGTGGCCGAATTCAAATGCAATTAATTTGGAGGACATTTCAATGCCACTATTGGAAGTATTGCAAGAAAACTTTGGTAAAAGGTTAGCCCTCAATAAGTTGTGGTTAAACTTCTTCAGATTACTTTTAGTGGGGTTATTTTAAATCTATAGTCTATGCAAACAAACCACAAACCCTTGGTATATTAAGATTAAACATCAAACGTTGCATTTGTGACATTATATCAGAGAATTGCACAAAGTCATCGAAAATTGGGTTTATCGAAGTCGAGGCTAAATTATCTGTTATTCAAAACATAATGTAATAGACTACGCTTAAAAATAATATAGAAAGTTTGATTGTATCTGAAATAGCTTTTATTTTATTTTATTTTAAAGTCATATGGTTCTTATTGGAAAACACTTTATAAAACAGCAAAATCCACAACATTGTACGCACATACACAACACATTGTCACTTGAAGCAATTTGGTGGTTAAAATGACTTAACCTCTTGAGTCAAAACTGATCATAGTCATTTTCCAATAAGGAAACGATAAAATAATATATGTGAAAGCATCTATCATTCAACTATATATTAATTTGTTTAAAATATTTTTTTTCATATACTTACTTATTTAAAAGAAATAATTATTTATTAAATCTGTTTTAAATTTAATAATCTTGTTTTAGATCATAAATATTAAAGAAATATTATAATGTTAGAAATACGTCCGTAACAAATAATTCCAATAATAATATGTTTGCAAAAAGTTTCACAATAGAAAAACTTTCAATTATCCTCCTTTATCATTGTTATTATTACTATTTCTTGTGTTACGCATAGGTAGAGAGAAATTTTATGAATTTTCTTTTTTCAACTGGATAATTTAGAAATAGAATTCTTTGTTGTAAAGTTAGTTAAACAATAAAAAAGCTTTATATAAACGCAATTTTAATTATCACATCCCTGGGGATTTTTATGTCCAATGTACTGTTTGTACGTAGCGCCTAAACAATTGGACCGAAGGCTGCCTTTTCATGCAAAAGGGATTAACAGCACTTTCCGTAATTTACGCCTTCTTACACAAGACAGCGCCAAAGTTTCAAAATTAAATTTGCTAAATAAATAGAACGACTGCTTCAAATGCCTTTCGACAGAAAGAATAGAGCAAGCCTGGCAATTACCGGCGCAGCTACGCGTGTTGAATTAGAAATGTCATTGTGCAGATCAAAGGGCCGAGCTCAAGTCTTGTTCCGTACCCCCGAACGGCCCGAGCCGAGAAATGCAGAGGAACTTTAATTCGCCCGCGAACGGCGGAGGCAAAAAGTGGCATCTCGCAGTTTGCCAGGAAAGTAAAACAAAAATTTTAATTCTCTAAAGTACGGTCTGCTCTAATTAGTCCCGGAGCATATCAATGCCCGGGCGAAGGCCGGGCGTCCGGCGGCTCTTACTCAAGGCTCGCTTCAACTCATAAGAGTAATTGTTTTGGGTGGACATTTACTGTTTGCAATTCAATCACAACAAAACCTCCTCTCACGTTTAAAAGTAATGAAAACCTTCCCATGCCGTAAACCGGACGTTTAACAACCCCATCAATTTTTCACCAGACGATGAGCGTTCTCCATTTGTCTTCTTGATGACCACATTTATAACAATTGGAGCTGCATCCTAATATCCTTTAAAGGAACGCGCGCCTGTTGGTCCTAATTTATTTTTTAATACTTGCAACCGTTTTCCATCAAAGGATGTTCATCAGTATGCACCTAAAGTAAAGTTCTAAAATTGAAAATAAACTAACGCGTGTATTATAAGACGAAGTAGATTACAATTATTTTTAATTTATTTTTTTTAACAAACTGCTTGCTATTTTTTTTAAATTAGGCCTGTTTGAGTCATTTTGTTTTGTTATAACGTGCAGTATTTTTGAAAACTTGCATTAGGTAACTTTGGGTGCATCTAGACTTTGCAGTAATATTGAACGATTCTAAAATGCCTAGCAAAAGCAAAGCTTAGAAATGACATAATTGCATAGAAGATAGTAAATGTTATAAAGATCCTATTGCATATAGATTACTAAAAAATTATTGTAGTGAACAAATTTGTATAATAAACCGTAGGTGATGTCTCAATGAGAGACAAAAAAGTCAGGGTCGGAAAATCTTGACCATCAGCACTAAATTTTGTAAAGCAACGTACTGTTTTAGGTGGCGACATAGTTTCTCAAGTTCAATCAGCTAATTTGTCTTCAAATAAGTTAAGTATTGTAATGCTTGAAATAAAGATTCAACGACATTTTAACCGCAGAATTTTCAAATAATCTAAACCTAGCATACTAGTTCTAGCTTGATCTAAAATGATTAAGGCTAGGTGATTATTTAAAGTAACATAGTAAAAAAAATATATGCAACAGCTAGAAGAAATTTGACTTTATTGGAGAATTCTTGGTAGATTACACTGATTTTTAAAGAAAGTAATAAAAGTAAAACGCCAATTTTGATATATGAAGTTATAATTTAAACGAAGACAGATATTAGAACAAATTAAGCTACTTAAAATGAGCAGCTGGAAAAAACGCTTTAAAAATTAAGAGTAAAGTGAAGAATTCTGAACGAGTATGGATGTGTTGTACTGTGGTCATTTCAAGTTATTGTCAGTCCATCCATTTCACCTACAACTTCATATAGATTACAGTTTGCTAAGTGTAATCAATAAATTCTGCGTACACAAAATATGCAAAACAACGACCCAAGAAATACCTTAACTGCAAATCCCTCATAATACACGGCAATAAACATTTTAAAATCAACAATAAACTTAAAATGGTTTTATGCCATTTAAGCGAAATGGTACTTTTGTAGTGGCAACTTAGTATAACATCCAGAACTTCAAACATATGCTAACGTATCTTCTATTGAATTAGCATTTAATCAAGTCTTTAATCCTCAATAATCCTCTCTAAGTTACTATATAATTATTGACAAATTTGTTGAGTAACCAACAAGAAAGTCATATTCATGCAAGACATTGTAAGCAAAACCCACATTACAAAATATATTTAAACTATTCGCTAGGGTAAGCACAGACGAGACAACGTAAGCACCTAGTGGAAGAATTATCCAGAAAATGACTAACCCCTTAACTATATTTGATTATAACGTTACCAGTTTGGCTAAAATGGCTGGAGACCGTGACAATATTATAGAAACAGAATAATACAACACAAAGGTACTAGCAAATGAAAGAGCTTGTAGGAAAGTATTCTAAAATCTGCATATTCTTTGAGCACCGATTAAATTAAAAAAGAATTAAAACAGCACGGTCACTTTGTTTGTAACATTATCAATATTAGATACTATTAAATGTCTATGTTTTTGGTTAATCTGAAACCTACTGAAAACAATACAAGTATACCAAATAAAGTACTTGAACGACTACTAGAAACACCGAAAAGAAATTAGTTAGTGCACAAGACTTCAGGCCTATGATCCTTACGTATATGTTGAATGTGGAGGGGAACACAATTCCACCGCAACTAAGAAAACATGGTAAAACAACTTATATAGAAGTCCAATGAATACAATAAGGTCCTATGCTTAGCCTTTATAGACTTTCACAAAGCTTTTGATTTCGCCGAATCTTAGGAAATCATAGACGCCCTTTAAAGGTTTAAAATTGACTACCGGTATATAAAGCTTATCGCAGATCTCTATGACAATGTTACAATTACTGTAGAAACATTCTCTAAAACCAAGCCGATAACGATAAAACGTGGTATAAGACAACAGGATACTATCTCCCCAAAGCTATTTGCAAATGCCCTCAAAGCTGCATTTAAAATATTAAATTGGGATAAAAAAGGCGTTAATATAAATGGTAAACACATTTCAAACCTAAGATTCACGGACGGTATAATTTTTATTTCCGAGAATTCCAAAGAATTACAATAAATGCTATACGAAAATACAGAAGCCGCCCAAAAAATAAAATTACAGATCCATAAAGCAAAAACAAAGATAACTAATTGTAACACAGATAATGTGTAAGGAGAACATCTGAAGGAACAAACATCGAAATTGTTAATGAATGTGTGTATCTGAGACAAAATTAAAGATTTAAATTCAATAATACGTTTCGGTTTGATTGCATTTGGAAAACGAATTATATATTTAGATCAGGTCTACCCCAGTTCTTGAAGATAAAAGTATACAATCAATTCATACTCCTCAATATAATATATGAATTAGGGACATGGTCATTGACGTCAGTTCAAATTTTACGAGCAGCATAACATGCAATGGAAAGAGCAATATTAGTCATTATTTTCAGAGATCACATAACGTGTGGTCCTAGAAGGTCATGCTAAGAGTAGCAAAATTAAAATGACAGTGGGCTGGACACATCACGCACAAGAAAGGACAATGAGAAATGGATAAAAAGAGTATAAAGACCGCGAACAGAGAAAAAAAATTTAGGGCGTTCGAGGATTAGATGGGAAAATGACTTAAAAAAGCAGCCGGAAAATAGGGTTGAGAGAAGGGGAATAGAGAATGGGGAACAGGGGGAGAGAGGGGTTAGAAGAAAGAGAATGTATTAATAACAACGATACCTCACTATTTCTCTATTTCACAAATTATAATAAGCGACCACTTAGGAATAGATCTAAAGAACGCAGATGTATTATAACAGTATTGTTTAGTAGTCGAGTTGTTTCTTAAACAATAAACATTAATATTTTATTAATTTCATAGGCGCATTTTGCAGAAATCAGTTACTTCAACTTCCATAAATACACCACGTACTACTTCAATAGTGCAGCTATAAAAACGTATAAATCATCATAATTAATAAGATATCTCATTGCATGTTGAAGGAATTATCAATCAATTTTTACAAAGTACTTTTATCAGTAACAAGAGCCATATATAATATTCTTCCAAAAAATAGACAACCAAACTCCTCAAAATCATGCCAATTATCAATTTGTGAGTCTACATACTTACCGTCTGACTTAAATAAAATACCTAACGCTGTAGATTTCTTTTGTCGGTAAAGCTATATGCTCAAGATGTTGTAAACATCTGTTTTTATTTTCTTATTATTTATTTATAATTATTACAATAAGCGCATTTGTCATCACCAAACAGAAGAAACCCCCACCTTACAATAAGCACACTATATGAAAAATATACAGGCAATACACAACAGTAAATAAAATTATTAAAGCCTCTCCAAAGACAAAGGATAAAATTGATTCTGCCTTAATAGTCAAAAAACGTACCTTATGGGAAATTATCCACTATACATTAAAAAATTCAAGAAACAGTTTAAATAGATTAATTAGAAAATTACAACAAGCAGTACATAAATAGAAAAATAAAACATTCAACGAATATATATGAAATCTATCCCTCCTTACATAATGTACACTACATTATAAAGAGTTACCAACAAATTTAAACACTCCAAATACCATATTCCACTCATTCTTAAAGTCGATACCACATGGGTAAGAACAGATGACAAAAGCGTAGAGCCATTCGCGGATTATCTATGAATTATATTTAAACCGTACGAAGAAAATGAGATTCTAAATTAATTAGAAAATTAATACAAAACCGCCAGGGCATGATATTACTTATACAAGGTTACAGAATGTTTAATGAAGATTTCACAAAATAATTCTTTTTCTAGAACTGGGTACCTCATAATAACTAATAAATAACTCTGTTACCCTTCCTATCTAAAGTGATCCTTCATCATCATTTCAATTTCTGACTCCACTATAAGCAGATTTATAGCATAGTTGATATGTTAAAAAAATATTTCAAAGAAAACAGATATTTTATAGCGGTGTTACTTGATATCAGTTAAGTTTTTGAAAGAATATGCCATCTTTGTTTTTTGAAAATTACAAAATTAAACAGTTAATTCTCCACCAATACTAACATTGCTTAAATGTATAATACTATTAGATCAAACATGGAAATTGCTCGTCTAGCCTTCAACTAATTAATGCAGGTTTTGCTTAGAGTGATGTTATGAGTCCTACTCTGTAACTGATTTCCACAGCTGACCTTCTACACCACGCTGGTTTATTAGCATCTCTAGCGATCCTATTAAGGTATTTGTTATTCTATAAAGTTGTATTAAAAACATGTGGATATCGCTCCATAAGTAACGCATACAAATAAATTAGACTAAATGAGACAAATGTATATAAGGCCAATATTGAAAAGTTTATTAACATTTTTAGAAAAACTGTAGAAATATTACTTTCGCTATCAACTACTTAGCAACATCCTACCCGATTTCAGATCAAATCAAATAATGCTGCTACATCCTTTATTTGAAAAACCACGCTAAATCATATATTTAGTCTCACAAAAGAGTCCATTCTATATTTTAAGCGAATGACATTATGTTTATGTGTGCCACAAACAAATAAATTTCTTGAAATACCCTGTAACACTTTAAATTGCAACTTGGTTGCTCCCTTTTAAATAAAACAAAAATATTGTCTTTGTTACTTCCACAATCCCTTGATTTTGTACGAAAGTTGTTAAATTGTTATTATAAAAAGAAAAAGAAATAAACTGCACTGACAGAGTACGACTATCCAAAAAAGAATCCAAATTTGACACTTAGAGCTTGCAAAAAATGTAGCAAAGTAAAAGTCGTGACAAGCACACGATGTTTAGAGGCTCAAATTACTTGGAAAAGTACAATGGTAAAACCTTTGCTGCCTAAAAAGCATATGGAAAATCAAGTTTGTTGACAGGAGAAAAATTTATAGATTAAGAAAATATTATATTGACGAGGCGTTCTTTTGGATTTAGGTTTTTATAAAGTAGTCAACTTATTTTTTTAAGAAATTACTGTGATGCTGGACTGAACACCACAATAAGCTATATATCTGAGGTTGTAAATAAAGATTTAGCAGATTAAATCTCTGTAGGTTAAGTTAAAATATATAAAAACTGTTCGCTATAGTCTGTTTAAAAACTATGTGGAGTTGATAATGAAGAAGATAACGATCCCAAATATTGTAGCCGATTTTATATTACTCAGAAAGAGGAAAATGAATAAGAGATGTAGATCTGGCTTTTTACGGTTTAGTCGCAAGTACGTGAATTCGATAAGAATTGTGATTGTCCGCTTTACTAAATCTGGAGATCATAATGTTTTGTATTTTGTTTTATTTTTAAAAACCACTTTCTTATCATTCGTTTAATTACGAAATACAAGCGTTTAGCAACAACCCCTGAAAGCAAAATCAATTTAGCAATTCATAAAAATAATCACACATTTGCTTGTTCGTTTCATAAATAAATTTTATACAACAGAAGTTATTTTGATAATTAAATAGTAAAGTCAATTCAGTCTTGTTTGCAAGTAACAAAAAGAAGCATCTTGATTACTAGAATAAATACTTTGTAATGTTTTATGAGAGTTTGACATTGTACTTGAACCGAAAACTAAATGGAATAATTTAACTAATAACTAGCAAACAATTATATCATTAGGTAAATTTAACAACTAAAGTTTTTTATTAATTAATTTTCTATTTCTTAACATATTTACATTTTATTTAAAAGTGTTACCCATAGATCACGCTATGAAAAACACATTAATAAGATGTAATTAAAACATTAATCAGTTTTACTAAATAGCTATGTACATTGCTGCCTATTACACCGAACGGTCTATACATATAAAAGAAAACATCATTTGCCGAACATTAATCATCCATAAATAGCGGACGACTGACAAGGAAACTTCAAAGTATTGATTTAAAATTATCAATAAAGTGCTTTGTGGCAGGAACCCCAATTTTCTAGTTTAACATTAATGTGAGGACATGTTATTTCTTTACCTCTCTAATGTGTCAATAATACAAACTTTGGTTTTGTATTCTATTATTGAAATCAATTTCTGCGAGAATTTATCATGATCATATATTGAATTTTTGACGAAGGGGTTAAAATAAACAACAAAAATGTCAGAAATATTCAAAAAAGTTAAGTATATTTTTTTGGGGTTACATATTTTTTTTTAAATATATTTTTCCTTCAGCTAAATTTAGTAATTAAGTATTAAATAAGAGAAGCACTAAAAATGCAGTAATTTTACAACACAACATTCTTTTTAACATAAGAATATGTCTTCTTCTTTATAATTTTTTTCATATATATAATAAAGGATCGATTACAGTACATTATTTATAATAAGTCCTATTCCTGCTTTACTAATATAAACGGTGTATGCACGTTGTAATTTTATATTTAAAAATAGCCAAACATTACTCAAAAAGAATTATAATACTTATGATTTAGTCAGCCTGTCTATTTGGCAATTGCTATTCTACCTAGATTTTTAACCGTTCAGTTTTTTAAATATGTTAACGTCATTTATAATATAAAGGGATGAAGGCAAATAAAAACAAGGTTTGTTATACTTTATTACTTAGCAACTGTACCTGTGTCAGAGCGAAGAGTTTCTCCTGTTCCGAACAACGCTGTTTTGATACCTCGGGACGCCATTAAAACACTTTCCAAGCCCGGACGGTCCGTCATCCACGTGCGGTCAACTGTCGTCAGAACCAAAGACCCAACACATCGTCTGGCCGCCAAACCATCTACACCATCTGGACTATTTTTATTTTTAAGTAACCGATCACATCAAAGGGCTTTAACGTCTAGTCAGTCCGTGCCATCTTCCGATAGGGCCGAAAACCTACATGCTGTCACCCGACCGTCAGATTATATGAGCCATCTGTATTACCCATTGCTCGAACGGAGAACTCAAAGCTACAGATGCACGAACGAAGATTACTCGCAGCCAGTGAAATGAGTTAGGTATAGTTAGATAGTTTATTGGGAGATTTTTTAAAAACAAAAATTCTTTAATGTATAGCTATCTGTTTCTTTTATACTATCCTTGTGTTTGATAATAAGTTAGAAAAATAGGTTAAACTTTGTCAAAGTAATCCTCACATCCATTGTTGCTGCTTAAAAACGCGCGTCTTTTAAACAACAAGTTATTTCCAACAGTAATCCGTGCATTACTGTGTATATTCATAGTCAGTTGCTATAATATATTTTTAAACTATTTTTGCTGAGTAAATTGGCCAATTGATGAATACGTGAATCACTTTTAAACAAGATTTTTGTCTCATCGCCAATATGGCAATACTTAGACCTTTCCATTAGATAAAGTTATTAACGCGTGCGTGCTTGTGTGTAGGTGTTACTTCAAGGTGGTGGCTTTTTCCAGTTGTTTTGTTTATAGTAAACACTATGACTAAACAGTCAATACTTAGTGACATGGTACAATGCGTTATATTAAAATTTTTAACAGCAGCAAATGTTAGAGTAACCTATATTTTGTCTAGACTCATCCACGGCTCTGTAAAGATGTTTACTAGCGGACCAAGCTAAAACAGTATAGTAGAATGATACTTGAACTGGCATGGTTATTATTATTATTATTATTATTAAAAATGTTGGTGGTTAACAATTTATAAAATTAACGTTAAGTTTGACATTGGTCATGGTAATGCATAATCAATAATAAAAAGTGTTCTGATTTTAAAAAGTGTCTGCAAGAAGTGTCCGTCGCCGCTTGAAGAAAAATTACGCTATTTGGGATTTCCAAAAATTGCTTGCTCATCTTAAAGAACAACTAAATCAATTTTTTAATTAAAATTAAAACGTACGGTGAAACTTAAATCCTTTATTACATCGTCGAGTCCAGACAAGCATATGTAGAATGAAAACCGAAAGAAGAGCATGCACCTACTAAATAAAAAATGAGGTGTTTTAAGGAAAAGGTCCTTACAACAGTACTTTGACTAATACTACTGCAATCTATTTGTGAAGGTATAAAAAGACGTAATGTTTCAATCAGACGTGTATATCTTCAAAACAGTAGCCACTTCTAGACAGCCATTGCAACTGGATCCAAACTAGACCAAAATCACTAAACAACAGTAAATTATCCTCCTTGCAGTCTCTATTTAAGTTCTCTCGATTACCATCTGTTCAGACTCCTTAGAGATACTGCAAGAACAGCGGCAATCAAATTTATTTTTACATGACCAAGCTACGTTTTTTAGAAAAAGTAATTTAAGAAGTCAACCTATTTGTTCAATTCAAGATATTAGAAAAGAGAAGATGTATAACTAAAAGTAGCCTTTTGTATCTTAATGTCATGTAGATTTAATAAATTATTTTAATAAAAGTTGTTTAAATTTAATTTACTCATATATAGCTATAGGCTCTCACCTATGAATCTATAATTACATAAGTCTACCAGCTTAATGTGCGCGTATTAAATTTTAAGATGTTTTAACATGTAAATAAAATAATTATTTCTGTAATATCTCATATTCACTTTTGTTGAAATTACTAATGCTCTCTAAATCAAATAGAACACCAAACGTTTCATAAATGACTTTTCTATTCTCTGTCTGTCGGATTTAGTTATACATAAATTAAATTAAATTGGAGCCATTTTATATATCTTAAAGGTCGTACTTTAGATAATTTGAAATTTTAAAACATTAACAGAAGCTGTTACAGATTCAGCCGTTATCAAACCTATTTAATTATCCAATATAGTGCACACATTACAAGTTTATACATAAGTGTAAATTTGTGATTTATTCTTTTTGGTATTCCTACCCACGTATTTTATATTATCAGCGTAAACGCTCATTCTGTTTGTATATTGGTTTAACAAATTTATGCAGGTCATTTTTGTTTCTCACTGCCATTTGCTTTCAGCATTTTAGAATTTTGAAAGCTTAACAGCGTAAAAGGATAACCGATGCACACCCACAGTATGGCAGTGAAGTTACCAGACTTACACTTTTACGACAATATTATTAAAGCTCAAAAATACATAAAATCCTTCTTTGTATTGAGATATGTTATGAAAATAAATAGAAATATTTTCTTTAATTACGAAATCAAGTTCCAACGAAGTAATTTGTACAAATGTCAAATTATGTGTTAATTTATTGAATAGTGTATTAAAAATTTAAACGTAAAGGGGGAAACAAAAAAACAGAGCAAAAGATAACGGCATAAACAGTAGTAAAAATATAAATATATAATTAAAGAAAGTAAAAACAGTTTTACTACTGGATTTTGGAAATGTTGAACATCATAGCATCCCTTCTGTTTGGAGACTATAAGTCGATTATATCTAGGCTAAAAAATTGTTATAATAGATATACGTTAAAAAGAAGCACTTAAAAACAATTTTTTGTAAAGTCTTTGTTTTCGAAAAGGTAGAGTTGGTAGGAAAAGGCGTTTCAACGATGCAAATAGAATCAAAGAAATTGAAAGCCCCCAGATTATAATATTGATATACAACCAAATGCCCGCAGGTAGTTTGTCAAATATACTTATAGACTAAAATACGTAGTCGTGACCTCTGCGTACTAATAGGTTAGCAACTAATTTTCTACGACTCTATCAGAACTTTTTAAGTTTTGCAACAAAATGTTGCGGTTTTAGTATTACTCGATAACCCGCTCCCCCAGGAACAACTTTTATGTACAGCTCATTATATCTCTTTTACAGGATGGTGCCGACTAAAGAGTAAATCCGTTTACTGCTGCATTTCAGTAGAGTCTTTGAACCCGAAGATGAATGTTGCGAAGGCCGGAAGAAACATCTGCAAGGTCCGCGGAGATGGAGTCGTTGCTGAAGGCAGTGTACAGGACTGGTTGAAGAAGGGATGGGAGAATATAATCCACCAACAAGGAGCAGGCCGTCTACGAAAGACCAACAGCCAGGATCACTAGCTTCTTCCGCTACAAGCTCACCGAGGCATCGACATGCTTCCCGACAAGTGGCAGGATGTCATAGATTCGAAAGAAAGCTACTTCGACTACTAATTTGTCTTTTTTCGGAATTAGTTAATGCCTAGATAATGGTAATACAATAGGGCCACAAAAAATTAGTTGCCAACCTATTAATTAGCGGTAATTCCATAATATCTTTAAGATTTAATAAGTTGTTTTGGTAAGTATAATTACAACAGATTTATTCGAAATAAACACCCTCAACCGCTACGCAAACTTTAAATCTTCCGGGCCACTTATCTATAACAGTACATACTACATCTATTGGAAAAGTATTGACTGCAGCCGACAAATTCTTTTTAAGAATCAACACCAAGGTATATTTTTGAGCAACATATGCCCTTTACTACTGCCCATAATTTGTAATCAAATGGATTAAAATCTGGGCTACCATAAAGACAATCTTCTACTGTTATAAAATAAGACACGTTGTTGTCTTGCCAAGTTTGAGTTGACAGTGCTTTGTGGGCAGGTGCAGAGTCTTGTTGAAAGACCTAAGATTCGGTTAAAAAAACGTGTTATTTAAAGATTCCACTGCACGTTTAAAAACATTTTGTTGATACACACCGCTCGAAGCTATACTTTTTGAATGATCATAGACGCCTCCAATGTCATTAAATAATTTTATAGTCTCATACAAAAATATACGGTCAATTCCGAGAGGATATAGGGTTTTAAAGGTTATATTTGTTTTCAGTTCTACACTTATGTAAAGCTATAATGCAACACTTTTTTATCACTCCACTCCATTGGAAAAAACCAAACTTGACTAGAAACACAATTTAACTGACAACTTTAAAACTTGACAATTTTAACCGTATGTGAAACTATTGTGAATTTTGTAATTTTTTAAATATGTATTTATGTGAATACTAGGTAAAAAAGCACTTTTTGTTAATCAGTATGGAGAGAAGAACGCAAATGAGACTAGGTCACTAACAAACTTTGTAACTTTAGGGAGGCAATGATCTTGTAGATAAAACAAATAGAAAATCTAAAGCTTTAACACATACAAGCATTCCATCATTGGTGTACCTTAAAAACACGTATGTAGCAATAGGATTAACTGGACATTGATTTGTACTATTTTAACAATCCTAACTAAAATCAGGATAGTCTGTTCTCCTTACTTTTTTGCTAGACATTGTTTCCTATCACAAATACTAAATAACATTGTGGATTACAGCAAGTCAAAAGCGTACAGTTAATTGTGGAGTGCACCATAAACTTCTTCTGATCAGTTAGCATCACTCGTTCCAAAAAGGCTAATAATAATTAATATTAATCTTCCTTGTTTACAGCACAAGCATATTGTTTGAGCTAAATGTTTCTCTATTAATTAAAACAATTTTTAGAATTTAAAAGCTGCTAACTAAGCAGGTATTTGCTTAAAAACAAGAAACAGAAGATTATTAACAGTCTTTTGGGATCATCACTTGGAAATGCAGAGAGCTTAGGTGAAAGATCTATTTAATAAAGCTAGAAGGCAACCATGGCTAAAATATTTAGATAGCATTTATCTAATGTAAAAAAAATCGTAAAACCCAAAGATAACGACAAAGTTGTGAAAAAAATATGAAGATTTCTGATATGCACTAAAATAGTTTAAGTTACATTGGCTAAAATAAATCGAGGAGGTTATCATGCTGGTGCAAAAATAAACACGTGAGTTATTAAAAAATTATTTCCATATAAAATCACTAGAAAAATGGAATGTACCAAGCACTTCTTTAAAAAGGATCAAATAGATTAATAATATGGTTAATCAGGATTTGTAAATTTTGCTTAGCAAAGAGTCATATACCTAATGCGTAGTACCAAGTTTCGGTTGTTTATCTTCTAAAAGTGAAGAGCTTGTCTGAAAAACTTAACATTATTATGTTGCAATCAGACCTTTCTTCTCTATACAGAATACTTTAGAGAAACTGATAGGGAACTGTATTAAAAAAATGTTATTTTAAGTAACTCCCCTTTACTTAATTTGATCCTAGACGATTTAAACAGATTACTATCTAAGTCTGCAGAAAACAAGACAGTAACAGTTGCGCTATTCAAAGACTAGGAGGGGACATTAAATAATGTTTTAACTACGGTTCTGATAGTCACACTCAAAAACAAGAACTGTCATGTGTTCAGGTGAAATGCATTTGATATTATACAAATCACTATTTATTATCACTTTGGATACGTTGAAAAACTCCACAAAAGATTGAACGGCAGTTGATGCATATAATTTAACTTTTGCCTCTAATGGTTTTTGTCTTTGATGTATAGATTCTACGAGCTGTAAGGAAAAATTTATAGTATTTGCCCAACTATGAAGTAGCATTCAAAATTTAAACTCAAACACGTCTTTCCGTAATAAAGTAACAAACACGACTAATCAATAATTTGATATTTAATGTGAAATTAGTAAATATTTTACGATTCTTATTAACTAGCATGACACCACCTTTATGTCTGTAGTCATTTTACCAAACAATAAATAATAATAAGTAATAGCAAAAGAACCGTAATATATCATTAAGGAAGAAAACTATTTAATATAGTCTAGAGGTTTGAAACTCAAATTGTAAAACACTTGTTGGCTCATATTCAAATATTCTCCCCTTAGAAACTAAATTCTGAGAAACATTTTTATTGCAACCAATAATATATCCAATTCGTGGTTGCAGTGCATTAGTTCTAAATAATAAGATAATAAAATTTTATCTAAATACAAAGTTTGACTGGTCAATGTTAGGCAAAATTGGTTTAATAACAAAATTTTAACAATATCACACTTATCTGTCAGTAAGATGATTCCCGTGGGTTAGCTATTTATAGAGCGCGTGTCAAGGGTATTAAACCCTAGAATATCTAATTTGTATTCTTAACACAGTGAACTGTAGCCATAAAACTACTATTTGCAACCCGGAAAGGTCTGAACAGTTTCAAACCTGCAAATGGCAGAGTGCAAGTGGTCATGCTTGAATGGCTTAAAAACCGTAACATGGTTTTCACCTAAACCACTCTGCGGGTCAGCTAAAAATTTTAAGAGATTTTAGCACTACAACCCTTCTAGGATCAAAGCTGGAGATTAATCTGTATAGATCTCTGCTTTGGATCTAGACTAGAAGGTCGATAAATGATTTTCTGCACTGAGTTAATGCGGATTGAGGGCAAGAAACAGTCTGTTTTTCAAATCCAATTCAAGCTACATATTACGCGATCTCTGCTGAGAAATAAAGTGTAGTTACTCCTACATTTGTGCAGGGACTCTACAATTGTGGATTTTTTTCTTCATATACATGGAAATAATACGGGTACTACAAAAGAACTCAAAAATATAATATCTGACGAAGTTTCTGAATTATAAACAAATTTTATTGTCTTAGAAGCTATAGGAGCTCAGACCATTCGCTTGTAGCCTGTAGAATACTAAGGCATGGAAATATCAACCACTGTTGACAAGAAACATCTGGAAGAGAACAAAAAAGAGACTACCTGGCGCACAACAAAAAAATTTGTCAAAGCTAGGTAAATTGCGGCAGAAATATAAACCGATATGAATCTGCAAAAGAAAGACGCCAAGAAGCAAAGAAAGAAGAAGAGTTTGATTCCAAAACTTTGTCACAATAACGAATATACTTAGCACCACGGGTTTAGACTGACACATACAGTGAGATGGTTAACGGACTTACGATAAACTCTGAATCAGAAACAAACCAACCTAGTTAAAGATGGACAATACTCCTACCAGAAGCAGCAGCCAGTTGCAAAACGTTTAGTAGAAGAATCTTGTAGATATTATGCGATAATATAAATAGCAAAACCTGGCTTAGGAGAACGTCTAGTGACGTGGATTGACATTGAGAAATTGCAGATTTGACTGTTGTTAAGTCTAAAGAGTGTTCATTTATTTTTGCTTCAGGTTTAGAGAGGCAAACTCCTATACTAATAGTAGAAAGCTGGTTGTATTGGCGTCTTTTAAAGTTTTAGACATCACAGTTTAAAACTTATTATAAGTTGGGTAGTTACTTCCGAAGCCCTAAAAAGTTTTGGTTGAACAGATAGCGATCCAGGCGTTTCAGGTAAACCTACAACATCGTAAAGCAATTTTGTAGTCCTAACTTCATTTCAAGGAACGTTAGACGTGGTTTTCATTTAAAAACCCCGATTAAACGTATGAAAAATTAAAGACCTGCATTATAAACAAAACGGTTTTAAAACATTGCCTTTAAATTTTTTATGTTCCTCTAACAACAATAGTTAGATTAAGTCAGGGGAACGAGGATGAGTTAAAAGAACTAATGCTCAAATTGACATAGCTTTCTTACAATGGCCTCTCTCTGTTGCGAACCAGAAAAGTGAAGTTAGTAATGCGATGCAAATAAAATAAGTCGCAACGTATCTTTGACTGTGATGCAAACTCACGCCACACACTCTGGAAAAGAACTAACACCAATAAACAAGATGAGTCTGCAAATCATTGCGCAAATAATTTAGATGTACTGAATATAAGCAATAAACCTTCTTTTATTAATACACAAGGAAGGGTGGTTGTAGATGTAATTGCAGGTACTATATTCATGGATAGCTTTGTAAGAAATTAGTATGTATCTGAAGAGATAAGTTGTTCTGACCACCGACACATCTACTATAATATAAGATGCGTTTAAGTTCTAAAGTCTACAATATATTTTCTCAGCACTGGGGGCAAGTCGAAAGATGCGGTTAGTTTTAAAATATGTAGGAAATATTTTTGAATTTGTAATAGTAGCGCACCACACAATGTAAATATATCAAATTACCGCCATTGCAGTAAGTGTATTCATACGTTTTTTCCTCTTACGTGGTGAAACATCTGTCGAAATTAAGTGTCAATTAATTGAGATATGCGGTACAGCGCTATAGACGTTAAAAATGTGCGTTAGAGGGGACAAAAGTTTAAAGAAAGTCGAGAATTGTGTGACAATGAACCAAAGCAGCCTCGGCGACCAACCATCCAGACCGACACTATGATTGTGCGAGTAGAGTAACTTGTTATGGAAGACCGTCGGTTAGGTGTGCGTAATATTGTCTCTAACATTTCCATAGGATCTATGGAGTCCATTAATCTGAAAAGATGGGTCTCACAAATGCTGACCGACGAACACAAGGCTGAGCGGATGACAATGTCTTAGGACATGATGTCGTCATAAATTTTCGACCATGGAATACCCTCTGTGACTGCTCATTTTTCAATCGAGCTGCTGTTGCATTAGCGATTTTCAGTAGACAAAACACACCCCAAAAGGAGTGTTCTCAGCAGCCATGGAATCATGGCGATGACGTTGTAAAAAATGTGCACGTCGAAACGCAGATTACGTTAAGAAGTTATAGAAGTTTTAACTTTTTTGGGTAAGTACTTTTCAGAAAGAAATTTGGAGACCCTAGAACTTGAACGCACTTTGTACATGAGATTTCAGTCCTATACAAGAAAGAAACTTATTATAATTCTTAAAAGACCAACTGGAAAGCCTACTAGACAAACTAGAATACGATGGGTAAATAGAAATATTAGAAACAGTATGAAGTTGGAGATTGCAGCGAGACTATTACAGGATGTTGTGATCTCAGCACATAAAGATAAATATCTTTAAATAAAAGTTTTTTAACAGGAATACAGGTGAAACAAAAATTTTGCCTAGATGAGAAAAAAAATAAAATAATTATAAATAGGATCTAACCGACTACAACAGAGCTTTAGGTGAATTCTAAAGAGATGCGTGTAGAAGGTAATGTAAAGAGGTGGAAAAAGTGCTAGACTCTACAAAAGACTTTCAAATGGTTCTTAGAGCCCAATACTTTAAATACAGGAAAGGAGACTATACCTGCACTGGAAAGGAAACGATAAGAAAATTACTTTCTGTGATTGCAGATGGCTAATATATCATCCAGTGGCAAAATTCAGAATTAAAACCCTCAAAGCAAATGGAAAATACGAAAACAATGTAATAGTTATAGACAAAGGAAGTCTTGTTCTGGAATATATATCAAAATCTGAAAACTAGATTTACTTTTAAACTAAAACCTGGAAAAACAGGACATAATGTGGCTAAGTTTCTAAGACTAATTATTTTGATGTCATTTACACTAAGAAAAATAGCTTGATAATTATGAGAAGGTTGGTGTATTAATTACTAGATCTCTACATCAAGAAAAATATGCATATAAAACAGGAGTATCCACAGAAACAGCATTGCATAGATTTGCTACCAGGGTGGTGAATGCTGTAGAAAATAAAGAGGTACTTTTAATTGTCTTTTTGAATATTGATGGAACATATAATAATACATCCATAAATTCAGTTACTAAAACATTGGGGAGTAAAGGATTCGACGAACAAGCTGCAGTTGGATAGAATGCATGCTTAAAGAAAGACTAGTGCATGTCTGTGACGTACTGCGAGGGGATGTCCGTAGAGAGGAGTTTGGTCTTTGTTGTAAACCCTTATAATAAACTAGATATTAAAAACGTTCGAAAGGAACGGTTGCAAGACACTGGGATATGCAGATAATTTGGTCATACTATCTCAAGAAAGGGAGCGCGTACAAAGGTCCTTAAATGTGGTTACAAATATGAGAGATGCAGAGAGACTAAATATAAGTTCTTTCAAGTTTACCATTGTAGCATAAGAAGGAGAACCTTAGAGAGACTTGAACCTCTTAGGCTTCGACTTCTAGAAATAAAGATAAATATTAGACTCAAAGTTCATCTGAAATCATATTTAAAAAGTAAGAAAAGTGATGAATTGGACATACATCGCAGTGGTCAAACACATGCAGCTTTAGTGTGGTGGTCAAAAATGATGCAAGAAATGGCTATAACCACGCTAAATAAGATACAGAAATTTGTTTATGTGGGAACAATGAGCACCGCAAAAACAACAGGAACAGCGGTAATGGAAAGTATGAGAAAGTATAAAAGTAAGGCATCTGAAAATTGAACATATAGGTGGAAGAATATTGAATATGAGTATAAACAATAAAATGCTAAAATTTTACAATCAACATAAATTTGAGGGTTAATATGTTGGATCTAAATAAATGTACAAATGAAATAAGCAACAGGAACAGGCTGAAAAATTACCTAAGCTACAGATAGGTCAGAAGCCAAGTCTGGAACGGAATCAGGTATATATTGTGCAAAGGAAAACTTGCAGTTAAACTGTTCACTAACAAAATATACATCCATTTTTAAAACGAAAACATTTGTTATAATACAATAAGAAAAGGAAAATAATTTAAGGGCTTATCGAAATGGAGGAAGCAATATATTCACGGATAGTTAGGCATCTGTGAAGTCGTTAAAGAATCTGAAAATATCACCCAGACTGGTACGGTGATACCCCGAGGAACTAGAGACTCCAGCAGACCAAAACAAGTTAACTCTGCTGTAAGTACCAGGGCACTGTGGAGCTGCAGGCAATGCAAAATCTGATGATCTTCAACTTCACATATAGGCCCAGACTGTTTAGGAGTACCTAAAAGTGCTGTGTGAAGACGTGAGAGAATGGGCCAGGAAACAACATAAAAAATCATGGAAAATATATCGGGACAAAGACATGAAAAAATAATTTCGTAAAAGAACTAAAACTGTTAGTACAAATCAGGAATCAGTTACGAGCTATTACAGATCTTCCCGCAGGGCATTGCTTTATCAGAGAACACAATAAAATGGAAGGCAATACGGCAGGGAATCTGAAGCCCCTTATACGAGTATAAGGTCTTAGTTCAGAGGAGGCAAGCTATTTATGGAAAGCCAATAATAGATTCAGAAAAATATAGCAACTATTCAGTAAAGAACTTGCACAGACTGTTACTGGATATACATCATAGTTTTAAATAAAAATCTTAGTATCTAATAAAACTTTAAAAAGGTCATAAGTGTTTAACAATCACAACAACGTTTAAAATTGGACAGTAATCTGTCATTTGTTAGGATAAATTTATAAGGTATTTTGCAGTGGCTTAAATCTTCGATAAATACTAACATACAATGTGGATGATACTTATTATATTAAGAAGTTTGAAGCAACTGATGTGCAACACTTTTTTCTATTTCTATCCAAGTTCCTATTATAAAATAATTAAAATTTAAAAAAATATATCCTGGTAACAGAAATAAGTAAAGGAAATATTTTATAAAGGCTTAAGGTGTGCTAGACATAAAATCATAAGAGTGTTCTAATAGCTGTCTGGTAAAGTGTACTACAAGCTTTATTTTATTTGGCCCAACAGAAACTTCCGGGTTTTCACACGAACTTGCTGTTTTTATTACAGTGCGTGCGGCGGAGCTTCATCCTCCTATAATTAAACCGAGTATTTCAATACTTCTAAGAGATGTGCGTAGCGTTGAGGCTTATCGCCGTGGAAATCTATTAAGAGACGCTTAGGTTAAGTATATTATCCCTGATTATCGTTCCCTCCGTCGCTCTCCTGCCATATAGATAACCAACTTGCTTACTCGCTTAAAGACGAAGGCCTCTGCCTAGTTAACGGTCAGATCAACGTCGATAATGAAAATGCAAACAGTGCTAAGCATTAAGCTCGACAGAAGATCGCCCCTCTAATCTTCCAAAAAGAAAGCGAGCGCAGCAGTGGAAATGCGAGCTGTTCTAATTTCACGTTATTTCCTACGTTCGGCTGCGCTAACGCCGTTAAAGCTTTTGATGGGTTATCCGGCGGCGGCGGCGGCGCTCAAAAAAGGGCACTATCCGATGCAGCTACTGCACCGTAATCGCATTCAAAGAGCGTGTTAGAATTAAAACATTAGCCGAACCTCTCACGAACGCGTTATAAAGCGGAGAGCGCGCTAATTTAATTTATATCAAGTACGACTCCCTTGTTGGTAGCGAATTACAAAACTTCTAGACTTCAGATTTACCGTCATTGGTTTTTGTCTGTGCCCGTCTCCGGCGGCGCGCGGGACGAATCTGCACGTGCCTTCGTAAACGCCACTTTACGGCCCGAACATTAAAATTTCCGTATGCAGCGCCAGCGCCGCAAGAAATTAACGGGGCTGACGATAATTTCCCCGTTAACTGCCGCGTTCGTGACTGCTGGCGCATCATCGTCATCGCCGTTTAGGCGGGCAGTCGCGTTAACTTATTTGCGAAAGCGAAGCTCCGGCCATAAAATATTAAAGGAACATGCGACTTGGGCCGCAAAGAATCTATCGAATGGCAACGCAATATCGCTGCATTCCATAAAACTTAAGATTTCTCATAAAATAAATTGGTGCAATCCACTGTCGCCATATCTTATATGCACTTGCTGTATAATAGCTTCTACCTGGGTTTACGAGAGTCTTGCGCTAATTTATTCTCCGTCTCCTAGGCGTTGTAGTACAGCTACTGGAGCTCAAGCTTACCTGCAACAAATAAAATCATAATTAGCTACGCTACAGCATACGGAAACTTAAACAGGTTAAGGAGCGCATTAAAGTGAATAAGATGCCATAATAGGACAATGAATCGTTAGCAGAGCGTTGTAAAAGGCTCTGCAGAGCATATTGAAATAAAATTTGCATTGAAATACAAAAGTCGTTCTTTTGTTGATTACCAGTTAAGTTTATTATTACGTCAGCATATCCCATTGTTAAAAATTCTGAAAAATAACTAAAAGAGCTCATTATCAGCAGAGGCCGGATTTAAGGTATTTACTTATTTACCTAACCTTTTACCTTATTCAGGAGTTTGAAAGGATTTTTTGGCTTTATTATTTTTAATTACCTTTTTAAAGTATTTTTATCTAATAACTAATTTTTTGGGGTTATGCACAATTTTAAAACAACCTTTACATTATTCACAGAAGAATGCAACAATATTCGTTAGGCCAGGTAGCAGAAGCAAAAACTCAACTCAATACATGCGATTTCCTTTTGCTGTTATTTATATTTTGTATAATTTATATATCTAATTCCTGTATGTATTAAAATGTTTTTTTTAACGGACAAGAAAACCAATCTAACAGTAGAAAATTTAGAAAAATTGTTAATTTGTGCTTGCAAATTTGTCAGTATGTAGACTGAATTATTTAAATAGTGTAAATTGTATACAACAAAATTGTAAATATATACGTAAAATTTATTTAATCTTTTTTACCTACTTTTTACCTTTTCTATGTCGTTAATTTCTACTAGTTAACTTTATATTTAACCTTTTCCGGTTGTTTTATTTTATCTAAAGTCCGGTCTCTAATTGTCAGTTACATGAGCATATTTTTGAAATGATTCTTTGTGCATTACGCATTAAGCAATAAAAAAAATATAAATAAACCCGGTATTATTAGAAATAAGAATAACTCTCACTGAAAATCTACAAAAAAGCAGAGTTAAAAATCTAATATCAAAGATTGGAGAGTTTTTCATGCATATAATGTTAAGAAATGTAAATATATGAAATTTATTTGAGGTACTTCACCTCGATCTTTACCGGGATTAGAATGTTATTAATACTGGTTTGTGGGCATTCGATATATTTTAAGTTTTTTTTAATATCTCCAATTATTATACAGTCTGCCATACAGCAATAAGTATTTATAGAGATCAAAGTGTAAATGCAGTATCACAGCTAGTAGCAATTAAACATGTGAGGTAGAGTTTCAGCGAACTCTCCCCTCACATCTTAATAGTATACAGCATAATATAAATTAATTACAGGACAAACTGTGTGGGTACCTCGAATGGTTTCAACCTTTTCAGCCTTTTTGGTTCCTCGTTACCATCGCTCATTAGATAATGCACACTATTATTTGTGTGAACACTAATTTTGTCTTTATGTCGCATGTCGTAATTTTAAATTTTGGATTTCACTATCGATACACTCAGGTCACTAAAAATCACTTTATTGGGGACGTGCCACGGTGCGTTGACAATGGGTCGTAGCACTTTATTTTGGAGTCCTTCAAAGATTTCTAAGTTTGATAAAGCTACAGTTCCCCACAAGGAAATTTTATGAGTCCACATTGGTTTGAGAATTATTTTATAGATTAATAGTCTATTTTCTATTGATAGTCTATATTTTCTTCCGATTAGCTAATGTAATTTACGAAGTCGTAGTCCAAGTCTGCTCTTATTAAACATATAAGTTCATCAGGTTAGCCTGCTATAGAGATGCAGTCCCAGACTCTGTGTGGGTAAAATAGTATCCGTTTAAAGTTACTGATGGATAACTATTCCTTTTAATAGTGAAAGTAGCATGGTGGGACTTTGATTCGTTTACTCTAATTGGCCTTGTCCTGGTCAGCGTTGAATTTTGTTGAAGTGAGCTTGGAAATACTTCATGCAGCTTATCGATTTACATGGAAGGATAAAATAGCCATATCACCTGCATCAGTAGTTAATATTGTTATACGAGATGTGGGTAGGTCGGCTCTATATAATAAATATAATATGGGACCTAGGGCGCTACCCTGTGAAATGTCTGAGGAGATGGGTTGAAGAGTCGTGGTTTCGTCTTTGCATGTTATCAAGAAAAGCCAATTTGACATGTAAAACCTCAAAAGTTTATATATCTAGTAAGATGAGTATATTTTTAGTTTGTAACATAAGCCTTGATGCCATAACCCTGTCAAATGCTTGCTTAAATTCCAAAACAGCGCAGAACAATATTGTTGTTCTTTCAAATATCTGTATACTTTGTCAACATTCCATTGCACCTTCTCAAAGTTGCCGTGCTAACTTTCGAAGCTAAATTGATATTTAGAAGTTAATTCTTGGTTGTCGAGGATTGGCATTATTTTACGTAAAATCAGTTTTTCAAAAGCCTTTGACAGCATAGGAAATAGACTTACAAGGTTGTACGATGTTACTTCTGCTAGTAGTTTACCTGGTTTCGGTAGCATAATAATTTGTGAGAATTGTATTGTATAGATATATAAGAGCTTGTGTAACTTTTTTTGGTAAATGCTTGACGATCGTCCTAGTAATTAGATCGTAACCTGGAGATTTTTTGTGTTGACTTTATTTATTCCTTCTCATATTCTCTGTTTGATGGTTAAGGCTTTGAGGGATACACTTATTAATAATAGTTTTTTTTTATTAAGTTTATTGCCAGTTCCACAATTGTACATTGTTATTCATAGCATTGATAAAGTAAGGTATACATGTCATTCGGGATACATAACATAAGATACACAATTATCGTATCAGTTAGTCATAAACGATTAATAATGGGTCTTGGGTGTTGGCGGGTTAATTAGTCAGTTTTTGTGTTTTCCGTTTTTATACATACAGATCCTGTGGGAGTTTGCGCTTTAATCTTCTATGCAGATTCTTGCGTCCTAGTTTATAGTGCACAGCGCCTTCGCAGTTGGTGATAGTAAGTTGGAACTTTTTGGTGGTTTTCCTCAAATATTCCTCTATGGTTGGAATTTTTAGCTCATGATGGAGTTGGATGTTTCGTACATACCAAGGGACATCAACTGATATTCTTAGGATTTTGTTCTGGAGCACTTGTATTCTGTTGATGTTGGATTTAGAGGCATTGCTCCATATAGCACAAGCATATGTTGCTAGCGGTCGAATTAGGGATTTATATAAAAGTAGAGAGCAGTTGGTTTTTAGTGATGATTTTCTGTTAATTAATGGGTATAGTTTTGTTAGTCTAGCGTAGCATAAGTTAAGCTTCTTATTAATACGAAATTTCCACGACAAGCGTGTGTCTATTTAAACGCCCAAGTATTTCACCGCTTCAGTGTTGGGATTCCATTCAATGTGTGTACCGTTTATTACTAAACTATCGGGATCCTTAATTTTTCTAAGGGTGAATATTTTGGCTTCACATTTTGCTGCGTGAAAGGTTATGTTTCATTTGATTAGCCAGTTGTTTACTTCATTGATTGCTGATTGAAGCTGAGAGATTGATTGGTTTAGAATCCAGCTTTGCGATATGATCACTGTATCGTCAGCGTTTTCAAGATTTTCTCGTGTGAGCGGGATATCTCTAACAAACATGTTAAATAGTAGCGGTCCCAGCACGCTTCCCTGGGGGACTCCGGCTTTGATTGGCTTACTGTCAGAGACAGTTGAATTGATTCGTACGGCAAAGGTTCTATTGTCTAGGAAAGAGTAAAGTATCGCTTTAAGACAGCCTGGTATTGGTAGGTGGAGTATTTTATATTTAAGGCCTTCTATCCAGACTTTATCAAAAGCTTTCGCGATGTCGAAAAAGATGGCTGGTAAATTCTCATATCCAGTCTCGATTATTTCTACAATTCGTTGAAGCTGATTGCAGGTTGAGTGCTCGCTTTTGAGTCCGAATTGGAATGTTGGGAGGGTATTTAGTTCTTGCAGTTGAGTATTTAGTCTGGAGTAGATTATTCGTTCAAGTATTTTTGGTAGAATATTTAGAAGACTTATTGGTCGATAGTTGTTGGGTTTATTGCTGTTTTTCCCCGGTTTAGGAAAGACAACGACTATAGCATGTCTTCATGCCATTGGGAAATATCCCTGTCTGAGGCAAGCATTAAACAATGTTGCCAGGAATGCAAGTACCTTCTTGGTGAGTCTTTTCAGAATTTCATTGGTGATGAGATCGTATCCCGGAGACTTCCTATTTGGTAGGGCGTCTATGATTTTTTTTCTTTCGCTAGGAGAAGTAGGTTGTATGCGATCAGGAATTGGAAGGTGTGTCTCAATATAGTTTTGAATTGCGTTGGTGAAATTACAGTTATTGTCGATTGCGGGAATAAACGTTTGTTCTAGGTGATTGGCGAATAACTCAGACTTTTCCTTATCTGTGTAATAAGTTGTGCTGTTGGCTGTCATAGGAGGTATTTGCTGAGGTTCTTTTAAGATTCTTCTCCTGGCTTTCCACATACCTGGCTCTCCAGGTTCTAAATTTTCAATATGCTTTTGATACGTTAGAATTTTATATTTATCAAGTTCTCTTTTTATTTGGCGTGTCAGGTCGTTTAAGGTATTTTTAAATATAGGATTTCGTGTTCTCTGTTATTCACGTAGTACTTTGCTTTTTTGTTTGACGAACTCGATTATGTAGTTTGGCGGTATGTTGTACTTTATTGGTTTGTTTCTGTACTTGGCTTGGGTAGCCTGTTGGATGCTGCTTTGAGTACTGTTAGTGTAATCGTCCACTGCCTGGTCGGTATCTTTAATGGTTTTAAGATTAGGGGGGTGTTTGATAGTTTGGTCAAGAATAGTTTGAAAGCTATCCCAGTTAACAGGGCCGTTTATTAATTTTGGATTAGGAGGGTTGTAATATGGTGCACTTAGGAATGTTATCACTACGGTTAGGTGATCGGAATCAAATTCTAGAATTGGTGTTTGATAGATTTGTTTGGCAAAGCATTTTTGCAGGATTATATCAATGATGTCCGGTTGGTAATCAGCTCGGTAGGGATAATATGTATGTTCTGTAGGGGATGATATTTGAAAATTGTACGAGGCCGAGTAGATAAGGAGTTGTATTCCCGCAGGCAGTATTTTTGCTGTTGAGGTCTCCAATCACGAGGGTGGGCTCGTTGGTGTTTAGAAGAATTCGCATGTCATTGTCTATAAGCTTTTTATTTGGTTGTTTGTATGCGCTAATTATGGTAACCTGATTATTATTACAAAGTGTGACTTTTACTACAGTCGTTTCTATTATGGTCTTCTCCATTATTATCGGGTGATGAGTGACTGATTTTTTAATTAGTACTGCAACTCCCCCGGAAGCAACTCTAGTATCTTTGTTTCTTCTGTAAATGGTGTATCCTGGGATTTTAAAAATTTTATTTTCAGTGAGGTGAGTTGCTGATATGCAGGCAATATCAATGTTGTATCTGGCTAGGAACGCGATAAAAATTGATTGTTGTCTTACTATTCTGTTTGTATTCCAGTTTAGGATTGTTAAGTTTTGAAGTATTTTATGGTCCATTGAAAATATTGGGGAGGATTGTGTTAATTAGGTATGCTTTGATTTGTGGAAGGAGGGGGGTTATAAAAGTAAGGAGGATTTTTATTAGGTTGTTTATTATAGGTGAATCGGTAGCGTTTGTTGTTGAGTTTGGTTGTTGGTTTATTGTTGGTTCTCTTGGAACATGTTTAAATTTGGAAGCATAGCTTTGATTAGGGTTTATTGGACTAGATGTGGTCCTGTTAGTATATTTGTTACTGGGAAATTGACTTCGTGCTAGGATATTTCTGCTGTTGGTTGTAGTTTTGCATCCCTGTAATTGGCAGGGTGGTGCTCGTTGCAGTTTACACAGATTGGAGGATCGTTGGTTTTTTCTGACATTCGCTTGTGAGATGATTACCAGGGTATTTAACACATCTAGGTGCTAGATGGCAGTAATTTTTGGTATGGCGAAAACGCTGGCATCGGTGATATTGGAGGAGATCTGTTGTTTTCCTGCGCATTTCTACTTTTACAATAGAGTAGTAGAGTTTATTTAATTTGAAGATTTCTTTTGCTTCATCGTTGTTGATAAGTTCAACTGCGCAGATGGAAGAAGGAGTTTTATCCTTAACATATTTAAGAGATGAGTTACTTTACTTATAGGATAATGCTTGAGCTCGCTTTGAATTTCTTCAGTTGTCAGTGATAGAGGTATTTTTTTTTATTACTACTGAGAGCGGTTTTTTATTTGGGTTTTGAAAGGTGTGATAGCCAATATTGTTAATTGTATAGAATTTGGTAAGCTTTCGATAGTCATCTACGTTGGTGAGGTTTATGCGAAGAATGCTTCCGTTAAATGAGGTTGTGAAGCTATTAGTAACTATCTTTTTTATGTCGTTAGTTACTTCCGAGTATTTCAGTTTATCACCATTATGTAGAAAGATTAGTTGAATTTTTATTTTTGATACACTTGTTGATTGTGAAACGTTATCTTGTTTGATTTGTTCTTCGGTTGAATTAGGGAGATAATATCTATTTTGTGTTAGCAAATAATTTGTGTCCTACAAATACCTTTTTTTTTGTACGCTGTTTTCACTTGCTGGGGATATTTGATCCGATTTCCGCTTGGCATCCGAATCTGATAATTGATTTGTACTTGTGTCCATTTTCGTTTCAGTTGTGTGTTGGTCATTATTTTCTGAAGTAGCAAGACTTTCTTTATATATTAGTTTTGGTTGTTTTATCGTGGAGTTACGCATGTCTTCCGTGATAATTTTTGCCTGCAGTTGTCGGGCGGGTCGCGGTCAGTGACCGGCCACGGCGACTGGTTTGATAATGCACCCACTTGCTAGAGGTAACAATATATTCACTGTGTAGGTGTTAATTTAACTATATGTTAAAAATAATTATTGTTGCGACCATTCACGTGCGGGGTTCAACGTAGACTGTTTTTATAATAGTAAATCCAGGAAGATTTCTGTTTCTTTGTCTGGCAGTTGACAAGAAAAAGATGTAAATACTTTATTGTTCGGCGAACTTATCTTCCTTTTTAACAGGAGGTATGTGCAGGGTTAATCTTTTTAATTTTTGTACTGTTTTCCATAGCGAGTAGTTCGTTGGTTCGTTGCACCGAAGTTTTCTAGGTAGTCCTGAATAGTCATAGGTTGCAAACATGAATAATTTGGGAAACGTGCTACTTGATTATATGTAGGATATAATTGTTAGGACATGTACATTTATTGGTGTGGTATCTGCAGTAGTTATGTTTGTTTCATAAAGCAATTAGTTTATTAATTGAAAGCCATTATATCTTGTTAAAGTTTTGGTCAAAAATAATTAAGTTATATGTAAATCTTAAGTTAAATGTAAATATTAAAATAATATTATTAACCTGGAGATCAAAAATATTGAAAGCGCTTGTATTTCCCTCTCGATATTTATAACCTTGCACTAGAGTAAGCTGCGGCTCGGCCACTGCGATATCGCAGGTAAAAATTGGTCATTTTGCTTCAATGCGTGGACCAAACAGATATCTTAAGGTAAAATTAATTTTTGCAGATTTAACCGCAATTTTCTATTTATAAAACAAGCCGGAGGGTAAGGAGTAATGCCAACATTTAGTTACCCAATTCTCAAGCTCACCTGGAAGTAATACCCTCCTCAAACGAGGCTCTGACGACCTAATACCAGGGGGTATAACCTGGTTTAGTTATCTCATAACTACGGGATACACCTTTGCTGGGATAATCAGTCAGGAGGATTTAATGATTTAGAGACAAAAAGGCAGCCTTAAAAATGGACGGATCACTGGACGACGAAAATGGCGTAAAATTAGGACAATAGAAACGTGGAACATTAAAGCATGGAACAGAAAAAAATGCAAGCTACAGAAAATTTAGAAAAATACAAAATATAAGCACTAGACCTCTGTAAGACAAAAAAGAAAAAAGAAATGAAAAGAAATATTAAATAGAGGATACCAACTCCTCTACGCAGACTCGGAAATATGAAGAAAAGAAGAAGTAGGGGTAATACTAAATGCCAAGTTGACTCGACAATTAATAAAAAGGATTCAAGGATAATGTATATGAAGAAATAACGATAATACAAATATACACCCCAACAGAAGCAAGAATAAAAAAAGCAAAATTAGAAAGCTTTCGATGAACAGAAAAATAAAACAAAAAAACTCCTCGTGTCCTTTACTATTTATAGCAGTTACAAACCAAATTATAAACGAATTCAAGGAGAACACATTTGAAGTAAAAACGGGAAACTGGAGTCTTGCCCCTATGCAGATACACTACTTGTAGCAGAATCATCACGGAAGTTACAGCAAGCGGCCAACAAGTGGAATATAGTGATACAACGATGGGGCCTAAAGATAAACGAAAACAAAAGTAAAGTAATGAACATAACCAGACCAGAACAGAAGGAAATATTAGAATAACACTTAACGGAAATCAGCTTAAGGAGGCACAAAGTTGCGAGTATTTCGGAACAATAATGACTAACATAGAAACACAAGAATGAGAACTCCTTAATAGGATAAATAAAGGTAAGTAAATTTTGCTACGAATTATATAAGACCATAATAAGAAATAAGAAAATAAATAGCAAAACAAAATTAGAAAACTATAAAATAATTTATGCCCCCACTTTAATTATGTTAGTGAAATCTGAGTTATGCAGGCCAAAATGTAAATTAGTAAAATAAGTCCCTAAGGGGTATATACGGCAAAATTAGAAGAGACAATTAGGAACGTGACAACAAAAGAACCACAAGCAGAACCATTAGTAGAAGAAGTCGAGAAGAGCCAATTGCAATGGTATGGGCATCTGACTAAAATGAGTAACCAAAGATACGCAAAAAAAATGTTAAAAGCAAGACCAGAGGAAAGACGACCTAGAGGCAGACCAAGGGAAAATGGAAAAATAACGTAGAACGGAACGCAAGGAAACGAGAGAAGAACTTAAAGAGAAATACATATACTTGCCTCTAATCGAGTCCAGTACCGAAAATAGATAAAAGAAAACTCAACGACGTAGTAGCACGTGGGAATTGGAAAAGAAGGAGTGAAATCAGCCTTGTAATGAGTTAACATGCCTTTGTAGGTTAGCAAAAGTACGGTTTGTGTTTGGTGCATCCAATGTGTAGAGCCGGTATAATACTGGGCTCATAATAGTGTCCTGCGGAGCTCAAGACGCAATTTACTGGAAGTGTAATACTGCATTTTTTATTTTAGCTTCAGAGGTTTGTCTATGAGGAATGACTTTATCACTAACTCGAAGATGACCAGATATTATTGCCGGATCGGAAAAAATGGTTATTGCCACGTTAAAGAGGGGATTTTTTCATGTATATCCCTCAAAGAATTAGCTGTCAGTTTGGTAGTATTTGCTGAGCCACCGACTGGATGGTCGAGTAAATTAAGTATTTTATTTGAATCACTAGGCCAACAAATTGATTTACTAGTCAAGAGATAATTATAGTTGTGTCATTGAATTGCTTTTAGAAGATTGCGTTCTTTTGAGGTGGTAACTGTTGACCCCCAAATTATATAGTTAAAGACCCAATCACCTCCAACGGTAAATTTTAGGCCTACTATTAAAAGAAAATCTTTAAAAGATGCAGGGGTTGGCCCTAAACATATATGTAATAAACAGGTGGTAGAATAATGCTTCTATTTTTACTTTTTACACTGCATTCTACTACACCTTTGTTTAATGATGTAATAATATACTGACTGGACCTAAAGCATTTTATTGCATTATTGTGAAAATTATATTTTCTTACATTATTCCAGTATTCTTTTTATTAATTTACTTTTGTGGTGCTATATTCTAGGGCTACAATATGCTTTGATTTACTGTGGTTGCCTGAATATTAAAGTAAAAATAGTTACTACACTACGAAAGTTGTCTTATTAATTCACTTAACTTGCCAGAAGACCTGTGATAATACAAAGTGTTGTACAAGTACACCTCGGTCTTCCTTGTTTCATGGGTTGGAACACCTCATTGGTACTCCCATCCAGCAAACATCTCCTTTATTCAAGTTTTGACAGCTGTCTCAAGTGCATTAATATAACTGTTGATAGTTACATTCAAGCTTTCCTCAAATAAGTGAGCTGCTATGACCCCATTCGCTGCTCATACACTTCAACACTATCGCAGAGTCGGAAAACTTTGTATACATAAGAGCAGGAATTTCTTACGCATCTTGGCAGATCTAACGGTCACTGTGGCGATTGGCCTTTCTATCTTGGATGAAGTTATTTTCGTTCAAATAGAATCTTAGAATACGAGCTTGGACCTTTAACTTTATGTTTATATTGTTGTTCTCAGTCAATATGAGGCGTCTCATTAGGACGAAAGACTTGTAGTGCAGATTCTGATGGATTCCTAGACTGACCATCAACCTCGTCACGTCAATTTCTTTTGCCAGGTCAGTTATGCTCCGCCCACAACCATAATCGATCTTCTCTTTCAATTTGCAGACGAATGTATTCCCTTGCTATCAGATCGCTCGTTGTGGATTGTCTTGTCAGCAGTTACCTTCTCTTGGTGGTCAGAATTTTACACTTCTTCGCTACGCCGTAAACTTGGGTCCTTTTGCAGCCAAATCATGCAATAATTTCTAATGGAGATTTTTCAGCGCAAAAGGATTTGATTATAGCAAATCTGCGGTCGTAGTCTAGGCTCATTTAGCCAAAAATCGTAAGTTGTTGATTATATAAAGCAAACTTGTATTATCTAATAGAGAATTTCACATGCACATAAGACAGCTTTTTTGGGTACCTGCTATACAACCTAAAATAATTTAGAATTTATTTTGAGGATAATGTAGATGCTGCTTTAAGGCTATAAACCTTTTGTTCGGTTTACTTACTTTTTGTATAAAATAAAAAGGCAAAAAATTATAAATCAACTAAAACAATAAAGGAAAATTCTAGTTAAAAATCAATGATAACAAACAGAACTAAGTACAAGTTGTAGTTGGGACCGTAATTGATCCAGCTGTCTAAACAAGATACTACACTGATGATTTATTTATAAGTAAAGAAATAAATAATTCATTAAAAGAAAATATACAAGCTACACTATAAACCAAAAACATTTTAATAGTTTAGTACTTACGTAGTTAGTTTTGACCTACTGTATTTATAAGATCTGTGGGGTTGTTTTAAAGTAAAACTTATCTGTCCACGGAATTATAGTAAAAGTTAAATAACTTTGTACGTGATTATGCTAAGTATGCGGATTCGATAGACGTGTCAGTAAAAATCTAAAAAATAAACTTGAGATAATCTGAACACCCCTAGAGAATTCGATACAAAATCAAACGTGTCCCGCGCCATGTTCTGCTACGCAATGCAGTGGCGGCTCTCCGCTCCCTAAAAGGCGCGGTATTAAGAGCGCGCGGATTTGCAGCATTTGAAGGTTTCGGAGGCCGCTATCAACTCGCTTCGTTGAAATCGCACGGCCCATATAATCTGAAGACCTACAGCGTTTTTGATGGCCGGCCAGAGACCTACTGCCCCTGACAAACGCGCCTTTGTTTCGCTTTTGATGACTTTTCGCATTTAAATTTCCACGGAGCTCTCCTGAACCGCCAGCGGCGTATCGATTGTGCTCTGCACGAAGCAAGTTGCAGTGAAGGAAGTACGTGATGCCTAAATTATTTAGCGTCATCCGACAAGCCAAAGAATGTGTAGAAGGACTTTTATTTTTAATGTGTCGTTCGTGGGCTTATTATTAAATGAAAACTAAAACGATTTGGTTTGAAAGCTCGCAATGGGAGACGGATATAAAGTGTCTGCACTGTAATGTTAGTTTGATGATACATAGGAGTATTTATTTAAATAAATGTTTTTTAGTATCATATTTTCTTACACTAATTAAAGGAAAATGTTTTTATTGACAATTAACCTTCTTTAAAAAACCCACTTTAAAATGCTTATAAACTTTTCGCCATATGAGATATGTTTAAGTTTTCATATAAGGTCTCCAATTTTTTTCTAAAAAAGTACTCACCCAAGAAAGTTAAAACTTCTGTTACTTCTCAACGTAATCCCCGTCCGTCTAGGCGTACACATTTTTAGAACGCCGTTACCATGATCTTATGGCTGACGAGAACACTTCCTTTTGGGTGTAATTTTCCTAATGAAAAATTGCTGATGCAACAGCAACTCGTTTGGAAAATGAGCGACCACGAAGAGTGTCTCTGGTGGGAAATTCATGGCCGAACCAAGTAGCAACATGTCCTGAGACATTGTCAATCACGCAGCCTTGTATTCGTCGCTCAGCACTTGTGAGACCCACCTCTGATCCAACTCATTACGCAAAATAAACTTCGGAAATGCCATGTTTAAAGGCGATATCACCTACACCTAATCGACGGTCTTTAATAACATCTTACTCCACTCGTGCAATCATGGTTTCAGTCTGACTGGTTCGTTGCCTAGGCTGCTTCGTTTTATTGTCACACAATTTTCGACCTTCTTTGACCTTTTCACACCCACGAACTTACATTTTTAACATGCATAAAGCCTTCACCGCATATCTCACTTAATTGGAGGTGGATTTTAAGGGGCTTTTTACCACGCAAGAGGAGAAAACGGATGATAACACGTTGTTCTTGAACACTAGTCATCGTCATTTTAAGTATGCAAAGCAACACTCACTGCTGTGGCGGTAGGTTAACCTGTGTGCCATCTTTGCTGCAAAATCAGCAATAATTTCGACGTCTTTTAAAATTAACGGCATCTTTCTACATACTCTTATTGCTGAGAAAAAACTGGGAGAGCTTAGAACTCAAACGCCTCGTAAAATTTGCTTTCTGATTGTCAGAGACTGAAAACAATATCGGGGATTCTTATCTTGTACTGCATAGAATAAAATGTAGACTTCTCAAATAGTCTGCCCAAAATCAATAATGCAGTATTTCAAGTCAATTTAGGATTATGGCCTTATGATAGGGCAATAATGACATCTTATTTTACGAAACGCTTCATAGTGTTTAAAGGGGCTTTTGCTTGTTCTCTTCTGACTTTTATTTTATTAAGCCTCTCCCACGCCACATTCTAGTTTCGAAGTTTCTTGAAGAAAATAGCTCATAGAGGCATAGAGGTAAAGGTATAGAAGATCTAGCTTTAACTATTTGTGACAACGATAGTAGCAAAAGATAGTAACAAAGAAGGTATGTAATCAAACAATATCTCAAGTGAAAATAAGAAGCAGTAACTACAAGTACACAAATTTTAGATGAAGGCGAACTGAAGAAAAAAGTTGTTAAATAAATTGCTTTAGTCTTATTTGCCTCTTGATGTTTATAATAAGACTAAGCTAAAAATTAGAAATTATATAAGAAAGAGCTCAGAGATACATTAATTATAATTCTACAAATATCACAATTAATAAGTAAAGGGCTACTTGAAGGACAAATAAAGCATTTTATTAACCACTAATCTACAACTAGCAGCAATGTAACTCTCAAGAGGCGAATAGATACACTTTATCTATTGATATACGGTATGAATATGAATAATAATAAGACCAACGATATAGAAACTCTTTAGTAGTCGTGTAAAAACTTTCACAAACAGGCGAATTATCATCTTCTTCTTGTTATTAGATCGATCTTTGCCTATTATTTAGCTAGATTTAAAATTTAGTATTTTTTTTGTAGTCTGCTGATATTGCTCTTTATCTTATCACGCACTACTTTCACAAATCTGTTTTCATACATTTTTGGTTTCTTGTTGGTTTTATATTTTACTTTGTTTATTTTGGCGTTTATTTCATTGCTTTCAATTTTTCAATTTTTGAGTCGTCATACAATTTTGCAGTTTGTCCCAATCTGTACTTCAGATATGCCTTTCTTTTTGCGAATGTGTGCTTTTTAACTTCATTGCAAACCAGGGTATTTTAGATTTTACCTCATTTCTACTTTTTGTTACAATGTCGTTTTCTGATTGTATTATTCGTCATTTTTGAATAAATCTGTTCCTATAAAGCTACTTTGAAAATATCTCGTATATGTCATTTTTCATCTTTAATCTTAATTTACCTAGTGCTAAACTTTGAGTAATTAAGACCTTTTTTGTCTAATATACTTTCTAATCTGTTTCTTTATTACTTTTGTGTCATACATCGATATTATGTTTAATTTACGCTGATTATTCTTCAGTTTATGTTCTTTCAGATATATAGTTGTAGATTTTTATGGCACTTTATATTTTCTGCAAATTATCAGCCCCAATCTTCCGTTTTTTTATTCCACCATATATTATATCGCAATTGTCATAGAATATATTTCTCTTTCCCTTATGATCTGTGTTTTTGTCAATTTTCAATAATAAAATATTTTTTGACTTTATCTGTTCTAAAATTTTATGTTCCAAGTTGCAATATAGATAATTTTATTTTTCTTCTATGTTTTTTATTTTCTTCTTTTTGCATTAGTCGTTACCTTTAATGTCACCCTTATCCGAGCTTTTTTTTGCTATTGTAAAGAGGTTTTATCACAGGTAGGGGACTAACCTGTCTCGTATACCCCCCTTCTTTTCTAAGCGTGACAACTCGTGAATTACTCAATTCATCCACTTAATACCACAAGCGAATCGTACGAAGATAGTAAAATCAAAGTCACACCAATAGAAAATATTAATATGGGTTATTTGGAAAAATACTTGAAGTTTCAAAAGTTTGCAGAGTAAATATTGGTTCAAAAAATTGAAAAAAGGGTAAATGTTCCTATAGGAAAGAATATTGGTGAAAGGTTTTAGAACGACGTATGTCGATCTTCCTAATAAAATTAAAAGTAGCATATGTTACGTAGCGGTAGTTTAAATACGAACCTTAGAAAAACGAAGCATAAGATTTTATTTCTAGAAGTCGTAAAAAAGCTCAAAAGGGCTATAGAAAGGGTAAAACAACGCACGTTAAAAAACAACAATGTAGTGGTTCGTATTGAAAATACAGATGCCGATTGTATATTTCTTACTGCCCAATATTTTCAGTTTCTGAATTTGAGATGCATTGGATGGGTTATCATCTCTGTGAATTTTATACTTTCAGATTTAATGGATTTTCTAACTTTGTTAAATATGTTTCATTCCTCTCAAATTAGCAAATTAAAAGTTTTTATAGGACATTAAACAGAAATAACTGTTTGGACTTGATTTAACAGTTTATTACATAGGACAAAGAATTGTTGTCGTTGGCTTCAGTAACCCCGTATAATATTAATAGTAAAATGCCGGTGTATAGAGTGTTTTCAAAATACACTACAAAGGATTTTTTGAAACCGCATTTAAATAGGTAAATAAAAAGGCATCTTTCGGATAACTCCTAAATTGTCGGATTATCTAATATTGTACTTTTATCCACTTTAAAGTATTTTGAAATATAAGAACTGTGGGAAAAGACAAGAAAAAGATGTTCTTAAACATCCTGACAAAATTCGCAGTAGCAAGGCAAAACTAAAATCACGTAGTGAGATCACTTTAAAAAACTAAAATCTATAGGGTCGTTAAGGTAAATTGGGAAAACTTAATAAACAAAAAAAATTACAATACAAGAAAAATTAAAATAATTTACATAAAACACACTTAAAATAAATTATTTTGAGAGTCATATTGTTCAGTGTAGATCCCATCAGGGGCTGCGGCTATGGCTCTCTCGAACCGAAAGTTAAACCTGCTGTAGGCCAACACAACTTTCTTTTTTTTTCATTTGTGTCATTATCTCCATGATGGAGAAACTTAAGCTGTCTTTGATGTTATGATACCTTTCAATGATCTGGCTTCTGCTACGCTCTACACGTTGTAATTAAGGAGATTACTGTCTAGGTTGGAGAGTGGCTACAAGTTGGGAGACTAGTTGTAATAAAAAATGTTATCTAGCCACAGCTGAGCTTTCTGGACTTATAGTCTTGCTGTAATACGTATTTTCGTCCTGTGTACACCTCTATCCGGAGCTAAACAACTGTATCTAACACATTTATACAGCTGTCAGCTTTCAAGCCTTCCTTAAAGACACAGAGCACCATGACATTCTTTTCGCTTCTCACAGTACCAGCACCATCTCAGAAGTGGGAAACTTTGCATGCATAACGTATTTACCTCCCGTCCTGGATGGAGTTTTATCGTTCGAAAAGTTTTTCAAGAAGTCAGCGTAGTGCATGGGAATTAACTCTCTGCCCATGTCATTGGTCTTAAATCTATGTGTATTTGTTGTTATTTCTGACAATTATTTTTAACAGGCATTTGTAGTAATTATTTTACTGTTATTTTGTTGATTGTGGTAATAAAACTCGTCAGAGTTTTACTAATTCTGTTACTATTTTTGTAATATCCTGTCTTGTTCTGTTCTGCTAATGACGATGGTTCTATTTTCAACTTTTATTTTAATTATTTTTAATTTGTTTAAAGTACCTTTATACTCGTATTATTTTCTATGATTTGTTGAATTAATCTTTTGTTGTATTGTCAAATATACTTGAAAATTTTATCTTTACTTCCTTATTAAGTCGTGAATCCTTATCAATTTAGTACTACTTCTTACATACCTAAATTGTTGTTTTGTAATTTTTGCATTTGCACATAATTACTATATTGCTATATGTATACCGTTTTTGATTTTATCTGACAATTTGTCAATATTTATTGATTTTGTTGTTAGTTTTTGTTTATATTGTTCTTTTTTGTGTTAGTATTTCTGCAGTTGGAAAATTAGTTTTTTGTATTTGCTTCTTTCGATTTTGTGGTGGAATTTGAGTGTTACTCTGATTTATCTGTCGTCGCTCCGGTATTAGCTCTGTACAAAACGAAAACATCCGTGCAGTTACGTATGTTGTTATTTATAATGTAACTTATTTTATTTTTGTATATTTTTTGCACAGACCGATCCACATCTATTGTCTTTTGACTTGTTGCTTAATGAGCTTATTTAAGCAGTACAGATTTTCTCTGTTTGAGAAGCTTCTAACTATGATTTTTTCCTACGTATATGTTATTTTTGTCTGGACTATTTCAGTCTGTTTCAGGATTGAAATCACTACTAATGATTATATATTATAATTTTTACTTTCCTTATCCTATAATGTGTGTGTGTGTGTGTGTATGTGTGTCTGTCGGTCTGTCAGTAAACAGGATGTCTCGAGAACCGTAAGAGCTAGAGACTTGAAAATTGGTATGCAAGTTACTTGTAGGTAGGGGACGCAGTGCGAAGCTTTTGGTAAAAATCGGCCGAGCCGTTTGGTCACAAATTCGCAAAATCGGTCGCGAATCTAAACGGTGGAAGATACGAAAAATTTATGAGAATAAAAATGATTTGTTTTCATGAGATAAACATGAATTTAAAATAAAAGTTGGTAAAATAGGAACTCGAAAAAAAATTGAAGCTCAGGATTTTTAATATACCGGGTGTTCATAAAATGTTTCGGGAAATTTATATTACCGGATAGATCAGACCGAGGCGAACAAAAAATTAAAATGAAATTTTTTTATCCGAGATAAAATAAATAAGTTACAACCGATTAAAAATTAATTAAACGGACCAATCACAGCGCGCTCGGTGAGCTACCGGGCCGACTGCGGAGGACGGGGAGCGCTTGGCCGCTGGAGGAGCACGCAAGCTGTGCGACCGAGCTCACGGTTACCTTCAGTGACGTAGCAAAATTGTAAGTACGAGCCAATTATTGTCTTGTACTGTTTATTTTAATCAGCTTTCGAGTGTTGGACTTGCGCCTCGTCCTTTTTAAAATAACAAGTTCTGGGACGAGAGCAGCGCAGGGCCGATATATATATATATATATATATATATATATATATATATATATATATATATATATATATATATATATATATATATAATAATAGGATAAGGAAAGTCGTGTGATGTTCACACCAGATTTTTTTGTTTCACCCTCACTATGTTGTTGTTTACTTCCTCAACTTCATCATCTTTTGATGCACATGTTGGTGTGTATTTTGTACAATTTGCATTTTGAATTGCTTTTTCAATTATATTACTATATAGCTATATAAAACAGTATTATATTATTTGATTTTTTACCTTTATCTTGGTCATCATTGCTATTTCTTCATTTCTGGAGTTTGTGTTCATTTGATAAATGATGTGTCCGAATTTTAAATTACATCCCTCTTAATATGGTTCATTTCTTCTCCCAGTTCTACCAGGTGTTTTCGTACTTAGTATTTTTATGTGATATATTGTATCTAAATAAAGAAAAATAGAAACCATAAACCACTACGTTTGTTACGAACATTACCTGAAACTCGAAAAAAATCAAACTTCGGAGACCATAAGGAGTATAGGTTCAACTTGGGCTGCTTTTGGCAGATTAAATTATATCCTATTTTTAAAGAAACCGTATATAAATCGTACGTGTTACTGGTTACTACACTTAGTATGAAGACGGCCATAAAAGGCTTAAAATAACAAAAAGGGTCGGGGAGCCCAGAGTATTAGGAATAAATCTGAAAATAATATAAGAAACGAAAATAAAACTCAGATAATAAACATTGTAGTCATAATCACGTAGTTACAGGACAGGAACGACAGAAATGGCTACTAAAATTAGTACACTAAAGAACCTGAAGAATAAAAAAAACGAACAGACCATTACAATAATGGTTAATCAATATAAAGAAATATATAGAAAAGCAATAGTTTTAAGTCGCAGAGGATAGAAGTACGTAGAGGAAGACAGAAGAAGTTTATGTTTAGCAATGAATCGTAACAGGTTGGTAATGGTGTTAATGATTCCCTATCAAAAGCTTATCTTTTCATTCTAAATTACTGTAAAAATTACTTAAAATCCTTCTACTAGTACAGTTTAGCTTTTTGGCAAAACTCTATGCAAACTGAGAATAAAATTACTGCTTCTAATTTTTAATATAAAATTCGGATAAGTTAATATGCTAGCCTGCATTTAAAAAAGTATAGACATATTTTAATGATAAACTAATTCAGAATTTTCAAAGATGTTATAATCAATGAAAACAACACCCTATAATTTAAACACAGCTCGAATGAAAAGTCAACTTCCGAAAGTTGCGCCGAAAGTTGTAGCACTGCAGTTAGCCGGAGCAGGAATTAAACTGAAATATGCACGTTCAAATTGCATTTTTCGAGTGCATAAATCTTTATTACAGCAGTTTGCTCGGTAACGAGCCGGAGTCCGAGCAATGCAGAAAACACACTCTCGAGAATTCTATAAATTTAGAAGTAGCGCAAATAATAAATAGCTCACGGCTTGCCAATGCATCCAGCAGTTAAAAGGCAGGAGCAGCGCCGGCGCTGCATGTAGCACTGCTAAGAAATTGCGCATAAAATTTTCAGGGCGCCGTTCGGAAGGGGTCTTCAGGCGCGCCCGCGATATATCTGCCCTAATGCCGTCCGTTCGTTTCCCCCACTTTTTATCGGCCTCCTTACAGATTCGGACAGCCGCTCGTGAAAAACCTCACCATTTGTCGGAAATTCGTCAATGCGTGCTCGCACTTTATCACCGCCAACAATCATCGTTCGCCGGGTTGTCTTTCACTTGTAGGCTTTTGCTTTGTCACGCCATCTAAACTTGTTTTTTGGTGACGCGGGGCCACGTTCGTTGATTTGGCGATTAGAATTGGCATTTCCATAAAGAAGAATAAAAATAAAATAAAATAGTACTAAAGCAGTACTTTTAAAATTGTATTATAAAAGTAAACACAGAGTATTACTTATGCAAAAAGCTACCCGTACACTCTCATAACTCATGCAAAACACATTTGACATGTTTACTTGTTTTGCTGAAGGTGCTCAAACTGAATGTTTTTGACGTAAAATACAAAGTTAGTGAAAGCTTCCTACAAAATTCCATATTTGTATATTTACCTGCAACATAAAATCTATACTATATAAATATCATATCAGTTTAAGAACAGAAATGAAAGCATTTTGGAGGTAAATTATTAAAATAATTTTAGTATTTCTTGGTCTTAATTACCAATATTTTTGATTATTAGTTCAATTCTAACTAGTTCAACTATTCAATGTGCATCAAACTAATTTGCATCAAATACCACTAAATGAACGCATATGCTTGTACACAATACACTATTCAAATAAATCAAAAATTAAAGAAAAAAATAATTTATTTTTTAAAATATAATCCATACCTTTTAATAATATGTACTGATTTTCCGCTCAATAGTTAGAATTTTTTTAGTTTCCATCGCATTCAATTTCCTGATATAAAAGCAAGAATATATAAACATGTTCTACTTTATTAAAACATTAAATAATTAGCCCTGTAAATAATAAATTCTAATTAGTTGAAGTACAGAATTTGACAGAAAAAAAATCCCCTCTATTAAAACAGCAATGAAAAGAACAATGTTGGTTTTGTTTTTTTATTATACCATCATACAGAACATAAATGTCATTTAATCATTAATTAGTTTTGAATATGATGCCGTATAAATGTTTGCCCACATCAGCGATATACTTTTGCAGCTGCACCTTAAAATTCTGCACTGCTTGCAGAGTAATTTCTATTAGTACTTTTGCGGACACGTTTCAAACTTTAATTCCTCAATAGTCCAAGGGTTGCGTTGAAAGACTTCAGCTTTCAGATGTCGCTGCAGAAAGAAATTGCGAAAAGATAGATCTGGTGACCTAGGCGGTCATGAAATGTCACCACATAACGATGGTGAGATGAGGCGGCCAAGAGACATTTGTCCCAGAACTTCTCAAGAAATTCTTAATGTGTGTTTGGTAATCTAATCTTGTTAGAACCACAGAGGCGCATTTCCACGTTAGTTGGGTCTAAGCTATAGCAAATTGTGTAGCATTGCAACGTAGCAGATAGATATGAGAGTAATCGCGCGTCTTACTTCCTAAAAAAAATACAATCCTACAATGCCAAATTTTGTAAAAGCACACTTCTTCTTATTCTCCTTCTATATAGGCAATTTGCCTGTTTTTTTTTTTTGTTTTTTTTTTTTGATTTATGCCTTCTCTACATAATGTTGTCACTCCATCCTTTGCGCGGTCGGCAAACGCTTCTTCTTCCTAGTGGTGATTTGTCCCTTGCTATCTTCACTATTCTATCGTCTGCCATTCTACTTATGTGATTGTTCCATTCTTTTTTCCTGTTCAGTATCCATTCATTTAGCTCTTGCACGTTGCATCTTCCTCTAATTTCGGTACTTCTTATTCGATCTCTTAGCGTGTTTCCTGTTATTCTTCTCAATATCCTCATTTCGGTTGTTTCCAATAGTCGCTGCGTTTTAGTTGTGTCCGGTCTCGTTTCTGATGCGTATGTCATTATTGGTCTTATAGTTGCTTTGTATATTCGAGACTTTGTTTCTATATTAATGTGTTTATTTCGCCATATTGTATTATTGAGACATCCTGCGATTTTATTAGCTTTTGTATTTGATCTTTAACCTCTTTTCTACATCTCCATAGCTAGTTATTTTGATACCCAGGTAATTTATTTCCATGACTTGTTCTATGCTTGCACCGTCGATTTCCAATTTGCATCTAATGGGTTCTTTGTTAATTACTATTGTTTTCGTTTTCTGTGCTGAGATGATCATGTTAAATCTTTTTGCTGTTATATTGAATTTGTGGACTAATCTTTGCAGATTGTCTTCGTTTTGGGCTATTAATACTGCGTCGTCGGCATAACATACTATCTTGATTTCCTTGTTCCCCATTCTATATCCTCTTTCTTCGTTTACTTTCTTAATAATCTCATCCATTATTAGATTGAATAATAAGGGCTTAACGAATCTCCTGTCTTATTCCATTGCCCATGTTTATTGGTTCCGTAAGTTGTCCATTTATTCTTGCTTTCGTTTTGTTGTCTTTATATATGTTCTCAATTGTTTTGATGATGTCTATGTATATTCCTCTATTATATAACAGATGGATTACATCACCTAGTTTGACTCTATCAAAAGCTTTCTTCAGGTCGATCATACATAAAAGGCTGGTCTATTGTATTCAATTGATTTTTCATTTATCTGCCTTATCACGAATATTGCATCTGTGCATGATCTTCCACTACGGAATCCTTGCTGTTCATCGTTCAGAGTTGTCGTTTGGTTTATTTGTTGGCATATAATTCTTGTTGTTAATTTTAATGTGGTGTTCAACAGGTTGATCCCTCTGTAGTTCTCCGGTTCTTTCTTATCCCTTTCTTGAACAGCAGTATCAATATGCTTGTCCTCCATTCTTCCGGTATTTGGTTGTGTTTTATTATTTTATTAATTAGAGTTGTCAGCTGTTTCGTCATTACTGTTCCGCAGTGCTTTAACAGTTCGTTCGCTATTCCATCTTCTCCGCAGCTTTCCTGTTTTCAGCTTCCTTAGTGTTTCTTCTACTTCCCCGTGCTTATCGTAAATTGTTCGTTTGCTCTAATTTCTGGGTTGTTTCGCTCTGGTTCTCTTTGTGTTGGTTGTTCATCTTCGTATAATTTTTTAAGTAATCAATCCATGTATTCTTTTCTATATGTTTTGCATCTATTAATTCCTTCACCTCTGTTCGCTGTCCTCTTATAAAACGCCACATTTCTTTTGCAAGCCATAAAAGTCGTGTTCCATTTCTTTTGAGAAACGTTCCCAGTGTTCGTTTTTACTTTTCTTACTAGTGTGTGTGTTTCATTTCTTATTCTTTTATAATTATCGTTGCTTGCTGCGTTTTGTTAGACATGTATTCCAGGTATGCTTTTTTTATCTTTACATTTTCTTTAACTTCCTCACAGAACCAGGGTGTTTTTGCGTTTGCAAGTTTTTGTTTTCTTTATGTTTACTTTTCTTTCTCCTAGGGATTCTTTAGCTGCGTCTAAAATGTTTGTTTTATTTTCATCCAACTGTCTTCTATTCCATCACTTTCTAATATTTGGTTCTTTTCGCTTTTGTGTTAATCTTTGTTGGTATAAGTATTTTGTTGAATCATTTTGTAGGCTTTCGATTCTTATCTTTGTGACGTATTCTGCTTCTTCTTTTTGTTATGTATATATGTTTTATTCTGATTTTACTCATTATTAACTTATGGTCGCTTCCTATTTCTGCCGATGTTAATGCCCTTACGTCTAGAATTTGTGAAGGGTGTAGTTCCCTATTTGTAAAAATATAGTCAATCGTAGATCTATGTCCTCTAGTGTTCTCAAAGGTGTATTTGTATTGCTCTTTGTTATGGAAGAACGTGTTGTTTATACGTATTTCGTTTGTGCTACAGAAATCCGTTAACAAGTCTCCGTTATCGTTTCTGACGTCCTCGTTGAATCTTTGCTTTATCCCCGGAATGATGTCATTTCCAACCCGTGCATTAAAGTCACCTAAGATTATCATGTATTCGTTTATAGGAATCTCGTTTATTGTATCCTGGAGGTTTTCGTAGAAAGTTTCTCTGGTGTTAGCATCCCTATTATTCTCGGGGGCATATATTCCTACTACATTTAGGTGCTTGCTTCCTATATTTATTCTTACGCAGACAATTCTCTCTGATTTGTATTTGCATTCTACTATTTGGTTGGTAAGTTTTCTATGTATTAATAAAGCGACTCCTTCTTTGGCTCTTACTTCTTTTGGTACACCACTATAAATCAGTACGTAGTTGTCTAATAGTGTTTGGCTTTTAGCTTTCTTCTTTGTTTCCTGTACCGCGCATATATCTATTTTCCTGTCACAGTGTTCTTTAGTTATTTCCTGTTGTCTTTTATTTAGAGATTTGATGTTCCATGTACTTATCCTAAGTATGTTTTTTGTTTTCCATGGTTTCGTAGTCCTGTTTCTTGCATTCGTTGTCATCGTTGAATCCGTCCTGTTCCGAGGCATAATCTTGTTTCTGTGAGCATATGTTTGTGTTCCATCTGCAAGTAGGTTGCTAGCCTGGTTTACAGATGGCCCTCCTCCTTTATCCGGGCTTGGGACCGGCAACAGCACCTCTAAGCTACTCAATCCACTCAGGGGTGCTGCAGGCGGAGTAAAAGCACACTGACCAGTTAAATCGCCCATGGAGCTGCAAAGATTTTATAACGCCCAATGCCGAAATTTTTGTTCATATATGCAGCAAAATAAATAAAAATGACCTCTGCCACTACTGAGCACAACAGTATCTAGCTAACGCCAACACGTCCTTATAAGCAACCTGCCGAGGATCTACCAGTCACATCTTTAAGTTGCTGGATCGCCACCAATTTGTATAAATGAAACAAAAACTCAAATTGTAAAATTGTAGATATTCTCAAGACGAGATCATCATTACTAACGTGACAATAAGCTGTTTAGCTGCTGCGATATTCTCAGCTGGCCGAACGCTACGAGGTCTACAAGATAATTTCCGTTTAACAGCGTGATCCATCTGTTAGAAATTATGTACTCACAAAGTTATAGCTTACTCGAAAATGCCTATATACCTGTACATTTTATAGGCCGCGGTATAAGTCGCAGTCCGCGCTCGTCTTTGCTATGCTCTCGCTTTGCCTGGTCCTTTTTCGCTGGCTTCGTTTTGAATTTAGTTTGTGATAGTTTAAAAACAGGCGACCCGCTTTAAATTTTTTTTAAAGGCTAATTTTGTGGCGGACTTCGATATTTTGTCGACTAGATTAACCTCTTTCCGGAAGTCGTTTTGCTTTCCGATTGCATTTTGGAGTTGAAATTTTACCGGTAAGAAAACTCGGTCCATTTTCTTTGCTTCTGACTCGGCAAGAAACGAAGAAGAAATCTTTGCACCAGGAAAGACGCTACCGATCAGGTTCGCTGTGAAGAATGGGATAACTTGTCCTATCCTTTCACTCACACACTTATTTCGTCTTCCTGGATCCCCCAGGACCAACAGCACAGGAAACCGATTTCTTCGAGAAAGCGCCGTTTCCACAGGTTAGTGTTTTAGCTTTAGCTTTTGTTTACCAGGTGTACCGGAAAGTCTTTACCGGTTTTCTTCTATAGGTGTCGCTAGGCTTAATATACAATATTATGATTTGACACGTGTTTATTTTAATCTACAGACATCAAGCTTCAACGTTGTAAGTTATATTTTGTGAAAGTATCACCATCATTTATACCTCTTCAAAAATGTCAAGTTATGTGCCTGAAAACGTACATTTGCGGCTTGCATTACTTTTTTTATTTAATCAAAAGAAAAAAGCCGCTAAAAGTCATCGTTTGCTAGTTGAAACATACGGCGAGCATGCGCCAACCATAAAAACAGGTGAGGCGTGGCTTCGACAATTCAAAAGTGGTGTTTCGATGTGCAAGACAAAGAACGTTCTGGCAGACCGAAAAAGTTTGAAGATGCGAAACTGGAGGAGTTATCGGACTCAAAAACAATTGGCAGAAGCGTTAAATGTGACCCAAGATGCTATTAGCGACCAGAATGGACCCGAAGACACGGTAAACTGATTTTACAGCACGATAACGCGCCGCCTCATACAGTAAAACCGGTCAAAGAAGCATTGAAAGCCCTTGGGTGGGAAATATTATTGGACCCGCTCCAGACCTTGCCCCGTCCGACTATCACCTTTTCGCATCAAAAAAATCGGTAAAGACTTTCCGTTACACCTGCTAAAGTTCTTTTGCTTAAATTTAAAATTACTATACAGTCCACTTTTCGGCCGCAACAGATATAGTCGCTGTATCATAATTACAGAATTATTATTTCTAAAATAAGTTTTAACACAAGCGCATGTTGTTCACCACTCCACGATTTAATGGGCACTAAAATGGCATACCATGTGTTGTCTAAGGATATAAGACTCGAGTGCCGCTTGTCAGTACATTGCGCGATGTAGTCAATTTAAAAAGGGAAGAACATTTTGTTCAACTATATATTGGATCTGCTCTTGTATGTTTTTTTCTCTATACGAAACGATACCTTATTGCATTGCGATTCGATTTTTGTTGATTTTATCTAGTAAAATTTTATTCTACTAAACATACATCATCACCTTATATTTAAAACGATTTAGTAAACTAATATATGAACATTTTCTTCCTATAAAACACACCTTTCTGTTTTATTTTATTATAAGAATATATAACTCTTTTAATTATTTTTCTTTATCCTGAGCTCAACTTCTGCATCAGTCAAATTAATTCAAATATTTTTTTATAAGCTAAACCCATTTTCTCAAGTATCGGCTAATTATAAATTGGGAAAGGCCAACTTATGCTGACTATTCCCATACGATTACTTCAAGATTCAAATAAGAAGTCGATCTTTATGCACATAACATTATGAGAACCTAATAATTCCTACAAACTTTAACTCACATACCAGATATAGTAAGGTAGGCCCGGGAAAAGAGAAGAATCTGGGACGAACACGTAAAACGAGTGAAAGAAGACAGACGTAAGAATAGCAAAAGATAGGAAGCCTCTAACGCGCAGAATACCTGGTAGACTACCGAAGCAATGACTGGAATTGTGAACCTCTACTTCCCAAGAAGATTAAAGATAGGGACGCATTTGGATAAATAATCAAGACGCAGGCTTATTCTAAGAAAAAGAAGAAGAAACTTTTAATCACTTGTGGTAAACAAAACATAACCCTAAACAAAAATATTATGGAATTTTCTTAAAGTAAACAAATTGTAATAGATATGTAAAGAAATTAAAGATCAGACTAATTTAGATACAACCATGCGTTTGATGTAAAGTGAATTATTATAAAAATGTCTAATAAAACATAAGAAACTAGCAATATAGACATAAAGACATATAAAACTTATATACGTTTATGCTTTATCCGTTCTTTTTTTTAAAGAAATGCATGCTCTACTACATCACATACCGTGCCTGGGAGTACTGAACTGCTCTTCAAAAGACAAGTCTATTTTTACGACAGTCCTGTTCTCAGGAGACTAATCTAACATCACGCCTTTTTTCAGAAAACTTCTACCCGTGCAGCTGCTACAAAAATTTTATTAATGTCTTTTCTTTGGCTTAGAGTGTCGTATTCAGTAATAAATGTTGGCAACAAGTTCAGCAAAGTTTGTTCTGTTTTCAGCGAGTATTTTTTAACCATGAGGATATTATATTTGTCGTTGATGTATAGGTGGCCAAGGTATGCAGTTTTCTTTTTCTTGATATTCACTAAAAGTTACTTTTCTTTGTGCATTATTTTCAACGCTTCTTTATTTGTAGTTTGTTCTGTCGATGATATGTGTAAAAGTCTTCTGAATATTCGGAACTCAAAAGCTTGTAATATTTTTTCGGTACTAGCCTTAAATGTCCAAATCTCAGCATCATACGTCAGCAGTGATTATGTAGCACTACACAAATATGTATTTGTTGTTAATTTAAGGCTGTATTTGGTACTTGTTTTTACCCCCAACTCCAGATCTTCGTCCTCCGTCAACTAGTACCCGAAATATTTCAATTTTGGTACCTTTTCAATCTATTGGTTATTATATTGTGAATTCTGTTTTTATTTCTGGAATTCTATTTGCTGAATATCATAAATTTGCATCTCCCTCTCTAGTTACAGCGCCTATAAATCGTTGCAAACCCTGCATGCTATTTGCTAATATGGCTGTGTCGTCGTCCTTTACAAGGTCATTTTCTAGTACTTAGTATAAATCTATTAATTTCAAAAAACTTATTTACAAGATCCGCTTGATAGGAGCGTGCATTATCGTTTGTAACTAATAAAAAAAATTTTTGCTCACTGACGAGACGAATACATTGATAAAAATTATATCCTGGTATATTAACCCAATGACAATATATCTATTAAAGAAATAAAGAAGTACACAAAGGTTCGAAATAATTTCATGCGCAGATATTCTCCTGATATGATATACTTTGACATGTCTGTTTTATGTACTTGCATACGTCACTGTGTAAAGAAAGGATTGGTTCATAAACACCTGTGTTAGACGAGTAACCAGGCGTCAATAAAATACATTTTTAAGTCTATGGGCGTGCAAGTTATGTTATTTTAAACGCTGAGCCTCGTAACTGCTGCATAATTTCTACTAAGGTTTTTTGTTGTACCACTTGCGCATTTTTAGAATTTAATTTAAAAAATTTGTTTTGTGTAGGTGTTGTGTTTTGTAGACGTCTACCAATGCATCACTGGGTAACCTTTCTAGTCTCTTTCCTACAAGATTGCAATAGCAGTTTGTAGAAGTTAAAGGTTATGGATCATTGCTTGTTGTGTGATACAAAATTTTAAGGCAGCTGCTAATTTGACCTTATACAAAATATCAAGAGTATAAGTGTGATAATTCATAATCCACCTAGGTACACAATGTTTACAATATCACATATCCAGACACTCAGAAAGATATAACCTCAGCCTTTTAATTGACATAGACTTTTGGTGTATTAGTAATTCTGAAAATTATCAATGCGGTACAAATAATATCTATAGTTGCTTTTAAGTAATGCCTATAAGTGTCCGCCACTTTTTCTTCCACAATTTTCTTTAATCCTAAATTTAAAAAATATTGTAAAGGCTGTATACCCATTAAATAAATTATAAAATAATTATATGGAAGCATTCGATAAACAAATATAAAAAAATAAATTCAAGAGTTTTTGTACACTCCTGCGACTATAGAGCTCTTACGACTTGTAGTTTTTTTTGGGGATTTTGTGATTGTGATATATTTTATAAAGAATAATGTTAATAAGTTTGTTCTTCCTAAATCTACAATTTTTAGAAATTCAGATTTTGTTTATTTCTAGACCTTTTCCGTTTTGGCTTCTTTCATATCTGCTTTAACTTTTAATTTTAAAATAATATGGCTTTTATATAGTGTATGATCTACAGACTATTCTTGGTTTATTCTCGGCAGTGAACTAGATTGAAACAAATGGCAAAGGGTATAGAAAGTAAAAGAAGCATAATCAAAATTAATAGTAGTCATAATTGCAAAACTTTAACACTGGTATTACTCTTCTAAAAGAAAGAATGAAGAAGTAAGTACAAAGATACAAAGACTTTTTGAATGAGCTATTAACGGTTAAATAGTAAAATACACTTCTTTGACTCTAATTAAAGATTAATCATTTTATTTTTAACATCAGAAGCTGTAATCTGCAGTAAAAATGGTTGCTGATAGTCAAATTATATTAATCACTGGTTATTTTACTTAATAGTAGCTACCAATCGTTTTACCCTTCAAGTAATAAAGTGAACATATCTTTTATTAGTTTTAGCCCACTTCTATATTAACAACTTATTTTAAGTATACAATATATTCGATTTTTTTATATGCCGGTCTTCTTGGCCAGCTTATCTACTGAAATGCCAACAGCTTAGTACTATGATCTACATAGTGATTTGTAAATCATCGGTAGCGTTCAAATACTAAAATCAAAGAACCGACCCTAAACGTAAATTTACGAGTATTTAACGAAATCTAATTAAGATTTAAAAAAGCATGCCTGTATTTGAGTTACCGCAAACTATAAGATAATAAATTAAAAACCACGTACGCATGAATAGATACTACCGGAACGCAAATACGAATTTAATTTGCATTAAATGCAGTCAAGAGGTTTACTTGCAACTTAGTTGCAAAAAATGTTTAAATTTGTAACTTTCATTACTTATGTCAATATCCTGACAAACACTTGCAGCATAACTGAAATGATTTGGACAGCATTTTTTTAAAATTGTTCACGACAGTAGCATATATAATCATAATTTTAGAATTCCGGTCAAAATCACTTGTATTTCTAAAAACAAATATAATACATTTGCAATTCTTGTTTTCTAATTTACTCGGAAGATATTATGTACAATGAGTATGGTTTAAAAAGCCCACTTCTTAGTCTAAATTGCAGCTTTGAAAAAAAAGGACGAGTTGAAAGTTTTTTTAATAATTTCGTAGGACTAATGACGGCAGTTTGTAATACAACTAGAAAGTCTTATAAACATATGCAATAATCATAAATATTTTTGAGAACTTCTTTATACTTTTTTCTTATAACACAAAGATGCCTTCGTAATTTTCTAAAATAACATCAATAAGAAAGATAATTCTTACAGTTTTTCTACAGCGATGCTTCTAGATTAGGCAAATCACACAATCAGCATTAATGTTCTTCTTATAAAGGATATTAATGGTACATCGGTATGTGTTGAAAACATTAAAAGGCCTGTTCTCTATTTCTGGAATGTAAAAGGAGTCTACGTTGAACCGCGACGTGAATGGTCGCAAAATTACTGTCTAGTGCCTAGTGTTATAACGAACAATAATTATTTTTAACATATAGTTAAATTAACACCTACACAGTGAATATATTGTTACCTCTAGCAAGTGGGTGCATTATCAAACCAGTCGCCGCGGCCGGTTATTATCACGGAAGACATGCGTAACTCCACGATAAAACAACCAAAACTAATATATAAAGGAAGTCTTATTCCTTCAGAAAATAATGACCAACACACAACTGAAACGAAAATGGACACAAGTACAAATCAATCATCAGATTTGGATGCCAAGCGGAAATCGGATCAAATATCCCCAGCAAGTGATAACAGCGTACAAAAAAAAAGTTATTTGTGGGACACAAATTATTTGCTAAGACAAAATAAGTATTATCTCCCTAATACAACAGAAGGACAAATCGAACAAGATAACGTTTCACAATCAACAAGTGTACCAAAAATAAAAATTCAACCAATCTTTCTACATAATGGTGATAAACTCAAATACTCGGAAGTAAATAATGACATAAAAAAGATAGTTACTAATAGCTTCACAACCTCATTTAACGGAAGCATTCTTCGCATAAACCTCACCAACGTAGATGACTATCGAAAGCTTACCAAATTCTATACAATTAATAATATTGGCTATCACACCTTTCAAAACCCAAATAATAAACCGCTCTCAGTAGTAATCAAAAATATACCTCTATCACTGACAACTGAAGAAATTCAAAGTGAGCTCAAGCATTATTCTAAAAGTAAAGTAATTCGTCTCTTAAAAAAGGATAAAACTCCTTCTTCCATCTGCGCAGTTGAACTTATCAATAACGATGAACCAAAAGAAATCTTCAAATTAAATAAACTCTTCTACTCTATTGTAAAAGTAGAAACGCACAGGAAAACAACAGATCTCCCACAATGTCACCGATGCCAGCGTTTTGGTCATACCAAAAATTACTGCCATCTAGCACCTAGATGTGTTAAATGCCCTGGTAATCATCTCACAAGTGAATGTCAGAAAAAACCCAACGATCCTCCAATCTGTGTAAACTGCAACGAGCACCACCCTGCCAATTACAGGGGATGCAAAAACTAAAACCAGCAGCGAAATATCCTAGCACGAAGTCAAGTTCCCAGCAACAAATATACTAACAGGACCAACATTCCCAGTCCAATAAACCCTAATCAAAGCTATGCTTCCAAATTTAAACGTATTCCAAGAGAACCAACAATAAACCAACAACCAAACTCAACAACAAACGCTACCGATTCACCTGTAATAAACAACCTAATAAAAATCCTCCTTGATTTTATAACCCCCCTAGAGTTGCAGTACTAGTTAAAAAATCAATCACTCATCACCCGATAATAATGGATAAGGTCATAATAGAAACGACTGCAGTAAAAGTCACACTTTGTAATAATATTCATGTTACCATAATTAGCGCATACAAACAACCAAATAATAAGCTTATAGACAATGACATGCGAATTCTTCTAAACACCAACGAGCCCACCCTTGTGATTGGAGACCTCAACAGCAAAAATACTGCCTGGCGCTGCAGAGCTACCAACCTGCGGGAATACAACTCCTTTACACGGCCTCGTACAATTTTCAAATATCATCCCTTACAGAACATACATATTATCCCTACCGAGCTGATCACCAACCGGACATCCTTAATATAATCCTGCAAAAATGCTTTGCCAAACAAATCTATCAAACCCCAATTCAAGAACTTTATTCCGATCACCTACCCGTAGTGATAACATTCCTAAGTGCAGCACATTACAGCCCTCCTAATCCCAAATTAATAAACGGCCCTGTTAACTGAGATAGCTTTCAAACTATTCTTGACCAAACTATCAAAAACCCCTCTCATCTTGAAACCATTAAAGATACCGACCAGGCAGTGGACGATTACAATAACAGTATTCAAAGCAGCATCCAACAGGCTACCCAAGCCAAGTACAGAAACAAACCAACAAAGTACAACATACCGCCGAACTATATAATCGAGTTCATCAAACAAAAAAGCAAAGTACGACGTGAATGGCAGAGAACACGAAATCCTATATTTAAAAATACCTTAAACAATCTAACACACCAAATATAAAGAGAACTTGATAAATATAAAATTCTAACGTATCAAAAATATATTGAAAATTTAGAACCTGGACAGCCAGGTATGTGGAAAGCTACGAGAAGAGTCTTAAAAGAACCTCAGCAAATACCTCCTATGACAGCCAACAGCTCAACTTATTACACAGATAAGGAAAAGTCTGAGTTATTCGCCAATCACCTAGAACAAACGTTTACTCCCGCAATCAGCAAAAACCGTAATTTCACCAACGCAATTCAAAAGCATATTGAGGCACACCTTCCAATTCATGATCGCATACAACCCACTTCTCCTAGTGAAATAAAAAAAATCATAGACGACCTACCAAATAGGAAGTCTCCGGGATACGATCCCATCACCAATGAAATTCTGAAAAGACTCACCAAGAAGGTACTTGCATTCCTGGCAACATTGTTTAATGCTTGCCTCAGACAGGGATATTTCCCAATAGCATGGAGACATGCTATAGTCGTAGTCTTTCCTAAACCGGGGAAAAACAGCAATAACCCCAACAACTATCGACCAATAAGTCTTCTAAATACTCTATCAAAAATACTTGAACGAATAATCTACTCCAGACTAAATACTCAACTGCAAGAACTAAATACCTTCATATTTGTTAGAGATATCCCGCTCACACGAGAAAATCTTGCTATGTACGATGACGATACAGTGATCATATCGCAAAGCTGGAATCTAAACCAATTAATCTCTCAGCTTGAATCAGCAATCGATGAAGTAAACAACTGGCTAATCAAATGGAACATAACCCTTAACACAGCAAAATGTGAATCCAAAATATTCACCCTCAGGAAAATTAAGGATCCCGATAGTTTAGTAATAAACGGTACACACATTGAATGGAATCCCAACACTGAAGCGGTGAAATACTTGGGCGTTTATCTAAACACACGCTTATCGTGAAAATTTCATATTAATAAGAAGCTTAACTTATGCTACGCTAGACTAACAAAACTATACCCATTAATTAACAGAAAATCATCACTAAAAACCAACTGCTCTATACTTTTATATAAATCCCTAATTCGACCGCTAGCAACATGTGCTTGTGCTATATGGAGCAATTCCTCTAAATCCAATATCAACAGTATGCAAGTGCTCCAGAACAAAATCCTAAGAATATCAGTTGATGTCCCTTGGTATGTACGAAATATCCAACTCCATCATTAGCTAAAAGTTTCAACCATAGAGGAATATTTGAGAAAAACCACCAAAATGTTCCAACTTACTATCACCAACTGCGAAGGCGCTGTGCACTATAAACTAGGACGCAAGAATCTGCACAGAAGATTAAAGCGTAAACTCCCACAGGATCTGTATGTATAACAACGGATAACACAAAACTGACTAATTAACCCGCCAACACCCAAGACCCATTGTTAATTGTTTAGGACTACCTGATACGATAATTGTGTATCTTAAGTTATTATACTTACTTTATCAATGCTATGAATAACAATGTACAATTGTTGAACTGGCAATTAACTTAATTTAAAAAAAAAGGAATAAAAGATGTAAATTCAATAAACAGTTATCATTAATTTTGGAAAATATATGAAAAAGTTTTAATAACTGACTGTATGATTAGAAAATTCATTAAAAATTGTAATAAAAATTTGTTTAACTATTTGCCTTTTAAATATTTTGCTTCAGCAAGACAATACTAAAGTGCACACTAACATAAATATTAAAGAAAAGTTTGGAGAGCTAGACTTTCGCATTCAACCTACAGTCCAAATGCTACTCCATCAAACCACAGCCTTTTCCAATTAATAAAGCACTTTTTGGTGGTCGCTGGTTTGTGTCTTTTGATGAGGCTAAAGAAGAGTGTCCAGAATTCTTTGATTCGAAGAAGCCAAAATAATATTTTGATCAGATCCCGTAATTTGTAAAATATAGAGGAACAAAGTGGCCTTATTTTGAAGATTAGTTACTATTGTTTTTTTATAAATTCTTCTATAAAAGTATTATCTTTTACATCAAGTACAAACGTTTTAGCCAATCTTTAAATAAGCGACAAGATGTCGTACAAAAAATAAGCACTTGTTTGGCTTGTCCGAGTTACGGAATGAATCACTTGGTTTTCCAGTTCGTGCCGATAAGCTAAATGAAACTGTTTACCATAAAAAAGTGTCAAGTGTCTTGGACTAGCATTTAAGTTTTGGTTAAAGACACTGTATCGCATTTTATTTTAGATATAACAATGCTTACCAAATTTATCGGATGCTAATATATTAAGAGGGGATGGTGACGGTGCAATAACAGTGTGTGCATGGCTGCACTATAAGAAAAATTAATAGTGGTGTAAATATAAAACAGGCTATCAAATAATAACAGCCATTCAAACAGTGAAGTACTGTAAGGCAAAGAAAAACCGTGACAAAAGGCTAAAATCCTAAACCAAAAGAATTAAAAGTATAAAGATAAACAATCGACTCCAAAAACCTAATCAAACAATTCTAACAAACGTGATAACTCAGTAAGCGAGACCGCGATTATAAATAAAAGTGCGCGTATGTACAAAATTTTAGAGATTTAAACAACTAAACGTAACGTCAAATGGGTATACATAAAGTATGGAAACAAAGAAACTTACGGAATTAATGTTATCATTGCAATCAGAATAACAACATTTTTTAAAAAACTAAATCAGACGACCAACCTAAAGAAGAGATTAAGTAACTATTTAACTAAATTAATAAATTTAAGAAAACAAATAAATAAAGAAAAAAGAAACTAGAAAAAAGCGATCAGAAGTATACCAAAAAATACAACATTTAGCAAATTAGTTGCAAAAGTATGGTTAAAGAAACAACAGTAGAACAATTAAATATTTACCAGGAAAACTGAAGAAACTGCCAAAACTGGAGAGGAAAGAAAAAGAGGCTTAAAAGTGGATCGCAAAAACTAAAGATTCAAATAAAAAGAAAAGAGAAAAGTAAAGAACTAAAAATAGTGATTTGGAATGTAAGAAGCACATATAAAGGCGGGGCTTTAAAAATCTAGAAAATATAATGGACGAGTACAAATTAGACATTAGGATTTAAAAAATATATAACTAGGAAATGAAATGACTAACTTAGGAAAAAAGAGGACGGTAGTAGATTTTAATGATAATCAAAGGAGAATAGAAAACACATGCTTTGATTACAAGAACATACACCAAACAACGTAGATTTCCCCAAATGACCAAGTTAAAAACCAAATCAATTATGCACTAATAGATAGCAAACATTTTACAGCGATAAAAGATTGTAAGTGTTATGGAGGGCTGACGCCTGTAGTGAGGACATTTTAGCCATAACCAAACTTAGGCAAGAATTACCAAGACGAAAAACAGTCAAGAAAGAAAGATAACAATACAACACTAAAAAAACTCCAAGATGCAAAGCTGTCAGAGAAATTAGGAAACGAAATAGAAAAAAAGTAGTAGTTAGAAGTCCAAAAAGTCAGAGTGTAGAAGAAGAGTGGGAAACAATTTAATTAGCAATGGCCGAATCAGCGAAATTTTTTCTAGGAAACAAATTCAAAAAAAAAGAGTGTACAGAAGTCCTAGCGATGAGAAACAAAACAAAAATAAAAATAGGAAACAGAAACAAATTATAATAGAAAAATAAAATTAGTTAAACGAATCTATTGATAAAAAAGAAGAAATATTTAGAAAAACAACTAAACAACATAGAAAATTGCTATACAAATAACAATATAACAAATCCCAACAACTTAAACAATTTATTGTGGAAACGAGAAAGGGTATTACTTGAGGATATAAAAAAGAACAGAGTAGATAGGCTCGCTATTTTGAACAGCTGCTGAATGAATAAACTCCGTACAATTATCCGAACCAAAGTTGAAACTATAGAACAATGACTACAGATTTTTTAAATATGCTCGATTTTTTAACATTTAATGTAAATTTTGCTTAAAAATATTCTTACATGTAATAATGTATTTCTCGTACTCTACAATAATGAATATATAACTAAAGTCTATTACAGAACAATAATTTACCCAGATTACATTGTAAGAATCTTGTCATTTTTTATAGTTTTTGTATCACTTGCAATATTCTCAAAAAGCTGTCCATCGTTTGTGTTCTGTTTTTTTTTGCTTTTTTGTCAAGCTTCCGGTTGGTTTCACAGCTTTTCTCACTGCTTCAAAGCTCTTTACAAAGTAATAATAAAATATCCGCGTGCCTTTCCCCATTTCCAGCACCCACAAATTGCATATGACAGCATTCAGACGAATGCGAGCATGCACGCTTAAGCAAACAAATGCGCGAGACATTGCATAAAAGCTGCAGATCCGCCGGAGCGGCAATTAATTCATCGGTTCGCCCAAGTTAATTAGAGGAAGCGAACGCTCGAGTTAATTTGTAAATATTTGAAATTCGGGCCCTCCACAAAGCGGCGCGGGCCAGACTATAGCAGCTATTGTAAGTGGGAATGGCGGTGACCGCTGTCTTACAGATTTACAGCTGCTGACCCATGGGGAATTTTACTTTCCGATCCACAGCTTATGCGACCCTAACGACCCTCATGGCCGTTATAATTTCAAAGCCGACGAGCGCGCAATAAAGTCAAGACTTCTCGATTTCCCTCAGAGCCAGACATTTTCAGCGCCTTTGAGGGAAGAGGCGGCAGATTTTTCCGCCGGAGCCGTGCGTTATGGTCTGGTCCGGGGTGAGAAGCTACCATAAATTGCGGGCGGGTTGTTTAAGATGGGGTCGTAAGTTTCGATGATATTAAAATTGTAATAAATGCGTTTTATTGGAAGTGTGTAAGTCAAAGGAGTTCCATTTTAAGATTTATTTTGATACAGTTACATTGCTTTCCTTAATGTCTTGTTAGATAATGATGAAATTGATGTAAATAGCAGCAAATTAACGTTTTCATGGCAACTAAGACGCAATCCAAAAAGCAATTACGTACTACTTTACTCAAAGGATCTCTAGTCTGATCTAATAATTATCTTATTTCTATGTTTGTCTCTAATTCTGAATTATTATAGATTAGAAATCTGACTTAAAAGCAAATATTAAATAGCGGGAATACAGAAAATTTAAATTGTAATTTTAATATCTTGTAATAACGTGAAATTAGCTTTTTAATAATAGACACCGGCTTGTACACACAAATTCAATTTTAAAAAGTTTTTGCAACGAAAATACAAAGTAAATATTATTAATTGCGACACTAGATTTTCTAATAATGATCAAAAACATGAAAAATTTATGAACTCGATTTCAAATTGTGAGCAATGGCGAATAACGCATACATTGGCATAAAAATAAAAAAAAAAATATGAGTAATAATGTTCCATGAAGATAAAATTGTAAACAATATTTTTTTTTAGAAAAGAGGCCAAACCTTTTAAAACAATTCATATAACAGTATAAAAATTACAGAAGTGTTACTTCTTTTCTTCTTCTTTCTAGCCCTCATTCGTCCATTGTTGGACGAAGGCCTCCCCCATACGTTGCCAATTTTCTCGATTCTGTGTGCTTCTTCTCCATCCTAGTCCAGCTGATCTCTTAATATCATCTACCCATCTAAATTGTGGTCGTCCTCTGCTTCTTCTAGCTTCCCATGGCCTCCACAGCTGTATTTTTCTGTTGCATATTTCATCGTTCTGTCTCATAGTGTGACCGCAAAATCTCCATTTAGTGAGGCTGTGTACTGTTACATCTATTACTCTAGTTTTTTGTCTAATCCATTGTATCTTTTTCCTGTATGTCAATTTTATATTTAGCATCTGGCATTCCATTGTTCTCTGTGCGTTTATCATTTTGTCCATATTTGACTTTGTTAATGTCCAGGTCTGGGCGCCGTATGTCGTTACCGGGAGAACACATTGGTTAAATACTTGACTTCGTAATTTAATCGGTATTTTCTGGTTCTTCAGTACATGAGATGTTTTTCCAAAGGCAACCCATCCCCTGCTATTTATTTCTTTCGTCTGGTTTTCTTTATTTATTTTTATTACCTGTCCAAGATATATATATATATATATATATATATATATATATATATATATATATATATATATATATAATTATCGATTCTCTTTCAGTTGTCTCCTTCTATTCCAATAAGTATTTCCTCGTTGCTGTTTGATATTATTTTTGTTTTTGACATATTCATTTTTAGTCCTATCTTTTCTGATTCTTTATATAGGTCTATGAACATTTCTCTTATGTCTTGGGGGTTATCTGATATTAACAGTATGTCGTCTGCGAATCTCCAGTTATTCAGTTTTTCACCGTTGATGTTGATTCCTCTGTTTTCCCAGTTCGTTTTCTTAACGATGTCTTCTAGCGCCGTAATGAATAGTTTTGGGCTGATCGTATCCCCTTGTCTGATTCCTCGTTCTATAGGGATTGAGTTTGTGTCTTTATGCTCTATTATACAGACGGCCTTTTCATATATATATTGTGTAGTAGCTGTATATATCTAGAGTCGATGCGGCTGTTTTGTAGGCTTCTTTCAATTGCCCATCTTTCTGCTGTGTCGAAAGCTTTTTCATAATTGACGGGTATGAGATAGAGTGGTAAATTGTACTCATTAGCTTTTTCAATTAATGTTCTAATGGTTAATAGATGGTCGTTAGTTGAATACCCACTGCAAAATCCCGCCTGTTCTATTGGTTGGTATTGGTCTAGTTTGTTCTCCAACCTGTTTGTTATTATTTTTGTCAGGAGTTTATGTAGCTGTGATAAAAGGATTATTGGGCGATAATTTACTAGCAGTTTTTGGTCGCCTTTTTTGAAAAGTAGTATAACTCGTGAGGGGTTGCTATATCCCTCATTGGGCGCCTCCCCAGATGGCGGATAGGGGAATGCCCGCCAGATATGGAGGGTACCGGGGAAATAAAATACCCGGGGCGGACTAAAACTAGCAAGGGGCACGCTAAAGCTATTTACTAACGAAGTACCTAAAGACTAGTGAGCCGGATACCCTAGAGCTGGGAGGTATCGACAGGAACGGTGGCGGAAGAATCTATATAGATCAGCGGCAGCAACCAAAGCCCGAGAAAGATGGGACACAGCTTACTCACCAAGACGCCCGGCGAGCGCGGTGTTTTGTCGCCAAATTTCCCCCGCTCATCAAAAATAGGTTACTAGAATATTTACAATATCCAAGACCAAAAAATGCAATTTTTGAATGCAATAGGTAGTAAAATCGATAGATGGGTACGACAAGAAGATTTGATTTTGCCTAAGTTATTTATATTTTCAATATTCAAAGAACTAAAATAGGACGACAAGGGCATCAATATTGACGGAGAGGAACTCAACCACCTGAGGTTTGCCAGTGATATTATTATAATACCCATTGATAAAAAAAACTGCAGCAAACGCTACGAGAATTACTTTGACAATCAAAACAAATTGGCCTAAAAATAAACAATTGAAACCAAAATACGTAACCAATCAAATAACACATGGTGAAGAAAATAAAAATCTGAGAGTTAACAATCACACAATAGCGAAGGTGGATTCATACATTTACCTAGGCCAAACACTCATCATCAACAGATAACTGAAAAGCTGATCTAGATAGACTCATATCACTAGCAGGGTCACGTTTGATAAACTTCAAAAACTTTTGAAATCTCAAATACCAAATACATTAAAAGCAAGAGGCTTCGACCAACAGATACTTCGGATATTAACATATGGTATAGAATCTTGGGCTCTTAATAGCCGCACAATAAAGAAGCTCCAAGTCACACAATGTGCAATGGAAAGACGCATGATAGGAATTATACTCCGTGATCATATACCTAATGATGAAATACGGAAAAGATCAAATGTGACAGACATGATACATCGAGTGTATAAACTTAGATGAATTAAGCAGGCCGTATAGCCAGGATGATTCATTTTAATTATTGGACAGGTCCAATAATTGAATGGAGGCTACGTAGTCACAAAAGGAATGTAGAAAGTCCACAAACAAGATGGACTGACAACAGCTATGGACTGAGTGCAAAAGGCCTAAGACCGACAACAGTTGAAAATGCAAGGGAATGCTTACATCCGACGATATATGATATAGATATGGATGATGATTATGTAGCCTACATAGATAGAAATGGCAAGATTAGTGAAAAAATTAGAATTGCTAGTAGAGACAATATTGTGTTCTTTCACCTATCTCATTTGTAATATCTATTGACTAAATAATAAAAAAACCTTTAAAAATAAAATAGCACTACTATTGTATGATGCATTATAACAAAAAAATCACTACATATGCAAGTAAATATTAATTTTTCCAATTCCGAAAAAGTGATCTTAAAAATAAATGTAAATAAAACTAGTGTAATGTCAAAAAAGATAAATTGAAGGAAAAGTAACAAGCAAGATAAATGTTATGGACTGTAGTGTTTCGGAATAAAAGACAAATTCCCAGAAAGTTATTAATCGCAAAATGATGAGAGCTTAGATTGCTTTCAATCAACCCTAAAAATTTTGAAAAAAAATTATTGGCTACATATAAAAAATATTTTGCATTTCTAATTCAAATATTAAAAGCACGCCAATGTGAGATTGTGAATCATAATTCAATAAATAAAAAGTAGTTCAAATAAATAGAATAATTTATAAATAAATGACTAAGAAAAGTTCTAAATACATATTGGCCATCTGTAATCCAAATAAGCATTTATGGGAGCGAACTAAAAAGAAGCCGTTAATCCTAGACATAAGAAAAAGGAAATGGATATGGATAGGACGCACTTTATGATTTAGAATATACCATAAGAGGCAAAACCAAGAAAGGAAGACCACCAACAACATGGAAAAAAACAGTGGAATAAAGTGAAATCTCTAGCTAAAAATAAAGGACCAATGTATCTAGTGAAAAATATTTGTGATATAGCGACGAGTAGTACCCATAAAACTGCGGGTGGAGCTACCCTATCCTACATCCGTAACAGATGCCGCCTGTAGTAACGATGTGGGGTAGAGGTTCACGCAAGTGACCTCGCCGGCAACTCGTCAAACGAGACAGGAGAAATCCTGCCAACACGAGTACTATAGACTGGAGTATTTGCTACATCGATTAGGCCCAAGGCTTACGGAGACGTTAGACCACATGACGTTATCCCGTTAAAACTGTTATACAGGCCATCCGATCCCACACTTATGGGCAAAGGACGCTGGTAGCAGTAGCGATATGTGGTAGAGGTTCGCCCAAGCGACCTCGACGGCTGCTCGTCCAACGTGGTGGAGGAAACTCTACCGACACGAGTGGGGCTGCATTTCACTCTACGACGCAGACTCGTAAAGGTGCTTCGAGCCACCCTATCCCACAATAGTGTGGGTAACGGGCGCAACAAGTATCAACTGATGTAGAGTAGAGGCTCACGCAAGTGACCTCGACGGCCGCTCGTCCAACGTGGTAAAGGAAACTTTACCGACACGAGTGGATAGTGCGTCTCACCCCGTGGCGCGAGATACCCGTAAAACTGCTAGTAGAGCTACCCAATCCCACAATTGTGGGCAACGGATGCCGCTAGTCAGTAACAGAGAGGTAGAGGTATCACGAGAGTGACCTCGACGGGTACTCGTCAAACGTGGTAAGGCGAACCTTACTGACACGAGGACTAAGGGGAGGGGGGTAGCCAACCGGGGCGGCTTCCCGGTTCCCCCTCATTGGTGTTGGACTCTTAGGGGTAGCGGCACCGCTTTAGGAACAGGTGGGACTTGTTGACCTTTGTGTGAGCATGCCCTTATGTGGGGGAGGCTTCGGCCTGCCCCCACCGCCCGTCAACTATACCGGCCCAATGTCGGTCTGGCGGGCGGAACCGTAACACCTCCGGTACTCTGATCTGGTGAAATAAAGAGCATGGTTCAGTATCTTAGTACGTTTACCCGAGTGGGGTTTCCAGTCCCCCATCGGGCGCCTCCCCAGGTGGCGGATAGGGGAATGCCCACTAGATATGGTGGGTACCAGGGAAATCAAATACCTGGGGTAGACCAAAACTGGCTGACAACAGGCAGCGGTGTTGTTAGTACCGAAATAAGTCTACTGCAAGATTATCTTCCTTAAAGGCTTATTATCGGAAACCTATGGGCAAAGCATTATGTAAATGTTATCCAGTCATAGCACCGCGGCGCAGAAAGCAAGGAGAAACTACTGCGCTACTTTCTCAAGTTCCAACAATCATGGCAACACAAAATCCGAATTTGGCCCCTAGTCCGTGGCAGGTTTTAAATAACCAAGGGGTGCTAAGAATCCCCACGTTAAAACAAGATAGGCACCACCCAAATGTGGATAAAAAACAGAAAAAAAGACACTAAAATTGGAACATGGAACGTAAGGGGCCTTTATATGGCTGGGAAGACACACAACGTAATTCAAGAAATGACGGTTTAAAGATTAAACATAGAAATTCTAGGAATATCAGAAACAAGATGGCCGAGGTGTGGAAAAAGTGAAATTGATGACCATGTCATATACTATGCAGGTAACAATGGCACAAATCATCGGAATGGTGTTGCGATTATAGTCAACAAGGACATAAACAAATCTATAATCAACTGCATACCCTTTTCAGATGGTATAATATTACTACAACTAAAAGCGTCACCAAAGAATATTAACATCTTCCAAATATATGCCCCGACAATGGAAAAACCAGATGCAGAAATAGAACAACTGTACGTACACATAAATGAACTAAGAAAAAACATTAAAACAGACGAAGTAACTATTATTATGGGCGACTTCAATGCCAAAGTGGGCCAAGGCAAAGTAGAAGACATTGTGGGAAATTTTGGCTTGGGCGAACAAAACGATAGAGGAGAACGACTAATACAATTTTGCCAAAAAGAAAACATGGTCATCATGAACACGTGGTTCAAGTTACCACCTAGGCGCCTCTATACATGGAGGTCTCCACAACACACCCCGGAACACATTATACGAAATCAAATAGATTATCTTCTAATTAACAAGAGATATAGAAATAGACTAACAGACGTTAAAACATATCCCGGAAGTGATGTGGGCTCAGACCATAATCCTGTTGTAGGATACATTAACATACGTCTCAAAAAACTACGAAAGCGATATGACAAGAAAATAGATTTACAGAAACTGAAAGAACCAGTCCAATGCATGCAGTTGGCTCAGACTCTAAACGAAAATATAAAAGAAAGTGGAATACACGAGTTAATAAATAATGTAATTACTGATGTAGACGATACACACCGCACAGAGATTATCGAATCTATCTGGAACAAAATAAAACTAGCCATCACAAACACACAAAATACCATAACCGGACAAAATCGTAATAAAAATAAGAAGCCATGGATGACATCAGAAATATTAACGTTAATGGACAACAGAAGAACATACAAAAACAAAAATCAACAACAATATAAACAACTAAATAAACTAATACAAAAGAAGATAAAGCAAGCGAAGGAACTATGGCTAAATTAGAAATGCAAGGAAATAGAAGAATTAGAAAAAAGACCCGATACTCTTAACCTACACAAAAACATCAATGAAACTATAGGAGGGACTAAGAAATATAACTACAACAAAATGTTAAATAACGACAACCAACTAATCACAAACCAAGAAGATCTAAAACAAGTATGGGAAGAATATATAAAACAGACTTTTGAAGATGTGAGAACTGAACAACATATAACAACAACGGAGCATGCACCAAGTATATTACAAAGTGAAACAACAAGCGTAATACGAAATTCTAAAAACGGCAAAGCAGCTGGACCAGACCAGATTCATAACGAATTTTTGAAACTTCTAAATGAAGAAAACATAACATTACTTACTAATCTTTTTAATGCAATCTATCAAACTGGGAAAATGCCTTCTGATTGGATGACATCGGAGTTTATCACTATACCCAAAAAACCCAACGCAAATAAATGCGATGATTTTCGACTCATAAGCTTGATGAGCCACGTTCTCAAGTTATTTCTAAAAATTTTACACCGTAGGATATATCAGAAATGTGAAATAGATCTGAGCGACTCCCAAGTTAGATTCAGAAAAGGGCTTGGTACCAGAGAAGCGCTATTTAGCCTGTCAGTTCTGCTACAAAAATGCCGTGACCAACAAAAAGATATCTACGTGTGCTTCATTGACTATGAAAAAGCCTCCGACTGTATAAAGCACGACGAACTATTGACAGTATTGATTGAGAAAGGACTTGATCAAGAAGACATAATAGCTATTAGAAACCTATACTGGAACCAAAATGCCACAGTGAGAACAGATAATGAAAATACGGAAGGTATCTCAATTAAAAGAGGAGTCAGGCAAGGTTGCATCCTCTCACCACTATTATTTAATATTTATTCAGAGACAGTTTTTGTCAAAGCCCTAGAACACTCCGAAGACGGAATAAAAATAAACAGTAAACTTTTTAATAATATAATGTATGCTGACGACACCGCAATAATCTCGGATAGCCTAGAAGGACTACAACGGCTGATGGGTGCAGTAAGCGGTGAAGGAGACGCAATAGGGTTAAAGATAAATACTAAAAAGACAAAATACATGATTTTCAGCAAAACACCAATAGCACAAACAACTTATAATATATAATCGACAAATAGAGAAAGTACAAAAATTCAAATACCTGGGAAGCTGGCCGACAGAAAATGGAGACCCAGAAGCGGAAATAAAAATAAGAATAGAAACAGCAAGATCAGCATTCCAAAAACTCAAAAAACTACTTACCAACCGCAGTCTTCGTCTTACAACCAGATACAGATTTGTACAGTGCTACATATACTCAATACTATTATATGGTGCTGAAACGTGGACCCTCAAGGCTAATACAGAAAAGAGAATACAAGCTTTTGAGTACTGGGTGTTTAGAAGAATGCTACGTATATCTTGGACAGAGCATATCACAAACGAAGAGGTCCTGAGACGAATGAATAGAAGAAATGAACTCCTATTAACTATTAAAAAAAGAAAAACAGCTTATCTTGGACATTTATATCGGAATGACGAATACAATACATTGCAGCTCATTATGGAAATAAAAGTTGAAGGCAAAAGAGGGCGAGGTCGCAGGAGATGCTCCTGGCTTAAGAACATTGGAGATTGGACCCACATGAGTACACATGAGTTGATAAGAGACACTAAAGATAGACAAAATTTTGCCTCGATTGTTGCCAACATTCAATAATGAATAAGGCACTTAAGAAGAAGAAGTACGGATATGTAAAGTGAGAAGTTTATTGTGTTACACGAAAGACACATGAACGATATAAGAAATTCAGAACTAGCAACTCTGTATTTGAATTTAAATTGTGCTAATAAAATATGAAAAAAATTATGGGCTTAATAATAATAATAATAATGATAATAATAATAATGATGATGATGATGATGATGATAATAATAATATATAGCTAACGAGAAAATGTTTTGTTATTTAGAGATATGAGGCACAATAACAGATAACACCAGCTAAATAATAAATTAGTTGCAGTAGGTGTTTTCATATCATTGGACATTAAAATTTCGCCCTGTAAATAGCGAAAGCCGCCACAATGGAGCGAAAAATACGAGCCGCGTCTCGCAAAATATTTGATGCGAAGTAGGCAGCGGGAATAGAGACTAAATTAAAAATTAAACCAAGGCATAACGCGAGCACAGCGGGGCGCAACTCAAATTCCATTTAAATAATTAGCGCCGCATGAGTGCAAGCATTTGCGAAATATAAAGTAAGCACCGCATAAAGCTGCTAAACAAGTAATTTTTCCGACCCGGCTCTGCTAATTTTTGAGCGCGCGTTTCAACAAAAAGTCCTTTCGGGGCGAATTAGCTGACCAGGCAGCGATGCCGCTCAATTTATTCTGTGTTAGTGCAGTCATGCATGCGCCCCTTTCCGACGAGACCTTAACCACTGGCTGGCGATTTTATGTATTTACATGTCCACGATTTTGCGTGCGGCCGCGCGGTTTTCCGTCCTGGATTTAGCGTCGTGATTATGGTTTAATGCAGACACGCGCGCCGGTTAGTGGTTACTGTATAGTGCCGAAAGTCCGTAATATAGTCAAATTTTAGCCCGAGACGGGTGCGCCGTCGCCAACCTACAATTGGACGACTTCTTGTTACTGCAGCATTGCGGCTGTGATTGATTTCTCTTCGCTAAATGAGAGTAAAGTGGATTTGGGAGACAAAATGCGATCAAAAGACCGACGAGATAAATATTTACAGACACAACTGCAATCCGGTAAAGGATTTAAAATTGATGTAGATTGATTTGTTGTTTCGTATCTGTTTTGACTACTATTCCAAGTTACAAAACGGCTGTGCCACAAACGTTCGCTACTTAATGTAAATATTACCTCAGCAAACAAACTTTTTACAAAAGACAAAGAAATCTGTCTGACATGTTGACCAGACCTTAAATGCATGCAGCCTGTTAATTTAATTAATGTTGGAAACTATTTATTAAATAAGATAATTCTTAATTTAGTTTCTAGTGTTTTTCTATTTTATTTTATTATATTATAAGTTATAGGTAATTATTCAAACATTCAAGGTTTCAGCCAGTGGTGAATCCACTTATTTAGTATTATATTAGTCTCTAACTAAATCATGCGGCCACTGTCGTTTTAACCTTTGACTGTTGGTTGGGTGGTGAGTTGTTATATTAATTGGTTGGGATGTCCTTGGAACCTATTATGGTAGGTGCTTGCGAATTTGCGGATTTCATCAGCTATGCAAGGAATTTGTAGGTCAGTGTGCAGAGTATAATTTCTGACATACCAAGGGGTGTTGCTATAATATGTAAAGTTTTCGATTGAAATCGTAGTAATATTTTAGTATGTGATGCTTTTGCACACCTTCATAACTGGACGGCGTACGTCCAGACTAGTTTCAAGATGACCTTGTATAGTAGAAGCTTATTGGATAGGGAGAGTTGGAATTGCCTCCCAAGGAGCCAGTCCATTTGTCGGAGTTTGAAGTTTAATTGGTCCCTTTTGGTCTTTATATGTTTACGCTAGGTGAGTTTTCAGTCCAGGTGTAAACTAAGGTATTTAACATCAGATTTAATTGGTGTTGGGGTATTATAAATCGCTAATTGTGGACACTGAGCACGTTTATTGGTAAAAGCTATTTGGGCAGACTTGTCACTATTGACTGTAATCCTCCAGCGTTCGAGCCAATCTTCTAATAAATTGAGGTGGTTCTGTAAATTTTCTGCTGTTGTTCCTGCCGAATCACTTATGGATAATAGTGCTGCATCGTTTGCTAATGTTACAATGACGGTGTGCTGGGTGGTAGGTATGTCGGAGGTACAAGTTAAGTAAAGAAGTGGACCCAGTACGTTGCCCTGTGGTACTCCGGCAGTGATATTATGGTGATTGGATATTGCATCATTAATTTTTACTTGAAATGTTCTTTTGCTCAGATAGGATTTGAATACAAGATATAGCTGGTTCAGAACGAGTATCTTGAGTTTATAAAACATGATATTATGCCTGGCTTTATCAAATGTCTGCTTAATATCTAAAAATATACCTGCACAGAGTTTACTGGTTTCTAAGGTCTCCATAATCATGTTAACAATTCTGTCATTTTGATGTACTGTCGAGTGGTGTTCTGGAAATCCAAATTGATGTGGAATTAATAAATATAAATCTAGGGCGTCTTTAATTCTTTTAAGGAGTAGTTTTTTAAAGATTTTTGATACTAAAGGCAGGAGACTTACGGGTCTATAGAATAGAGGCTTTGTGGGTTGTTTTCCAGGCTTAGCAATAGTTTCTAGTAGCAATCCAGAATACGTGACCTGTACATTTAATGTTAATTTTTTTTTATTGTTTTCTAAAATATTCTTCCGGAAAGTCAATACATAGTTACATACGCTAGAATCAATTTTCATAGCATCTTTTCCATAGCGAATCAGGTATCTCCAAACAATAGGTTCTCAACACATCTCACCGCCGCTGTCGGCGTCGAAAATCGTTGTCTACGCAGTTTGTTCTTTACGTGTGAAAACAAAAAAATCGCTAGGGACCAAATCAGGACTGTACGGCGGACGACCCATCAATTCGGCGTTTTGAGTGCTCAAAAAGCCAGTGGTTTTTGTGGATGTGTGTAGGATGTTGTTTTTTAGTGTTTTTATGGCTTTCTCCACTTCCTCGTTACTTATTTCTATCTGTTTAATTTCTTCTTTTAAACTTTCTCTATGTTACTTTCCTGAAACTGTTCTCTATCTTCTGTAATAATTTATAGTACTCTTCTCATTGTTTTTCTAATATATTGTGGGGACCTCGGGATCCTGAGTTCCGCGGAGACGAGATTTCCTGTGTATGACGCTTTATCTACAACTATGTGTGTACAATTATAATGCTGTTATTGAGGCGCTTGAGTGTGCCTATGAGACCGGCGAATGACGAATCTCCTGGGGTCTGCGAGAGCGACTTGGAGCGGGTCGACGCCGATGTAGATGTCACGGATGCCGCTGACTTCTATCGGGCGAGGCCAGACCTGGAAGGGTGGGCACTGCTTCTTGGCGAAGGGAATCAGAGCGCCTTCCGGGAGAGACCGTGCCTTCAACTGCGGGCGTCCACTGGTGAGCCTGTTCTTGGGCGACGGCGAAAGTGGTTATGCTAGCTTCGGAAGTGGCGGGTGGCAGAGAGGTTTCCTCAGCGCATTCCGAAGGGCCTTGGGCGGCGATGATTCCCTGTTGGAATTTTCTGGCTAAGATAACGGCTCGCTTGACCGGGAAACACGGCTGAGATACGCACGAGTGTCCCCTAGTCAGTTGCAGGGGTAACTTGGCTGAGGGTAGCACAATTACGCCCTGATTTGCCGCGAAGCACTCGGCTTTAGGTGAGTACGAGCATTCGTTGGCAGCGAAAGTTCGTTCTGGCTATGGGTACTCACAGAACGCTTTCCGTGTACCTGGGGGGCCCGGCTATGGGTTCACACGGGCGTTCCTCGGGAGGAAGTAGAAGAGCTATCCCGGCTATGGGTATGCACGGGCGCTCCTCAGGAGGAGGGGAGAGCTGTTCTGGCTATGGGTACGCACAGAACGAGCTCTGGTGCTCGATCATCATCATCATGTTGTCTGGCTAGCACGGTACCTGGGTCCGAGCCCCTAACCATTTTGATCTAGGAAGGCCTGGCGTTGGTATTAGGTTGCCATATAGGCGCTTCCTGGATGGCGGAAGCTGTGCACCAGGTACGTTTAGCACTTGCCAAACATGCCCAGGATGGTGGTGATGTCGGACGGCAGGACATTAGCGCAGTCACCACTTCGAAAGTTTGTAGCTTTTTCTGTGGCCGTCATGATGTTGTTGGCGGCCTCCAGAAACGCTGAGGGTCTACTTTTCCAGTAGTGTCGCTAGGGTGGCCCAGCCTCGGTGTTCGGGCTGTTGCTCTGCGGCTACTTGGATTCTTTGTCCTGCTGCGGGTTGGGTCCGGGGACTTGTGGGGCTTCACCTTTGGTGCCTCGGCGTAGCTGCGTCCTTGGCTGGAGGGTGTTGAGCGGAACTGGCTTGGGGAATTTTGGGCATCCCCTGAAGCTGGCGGGATGGGGGCCCTGGCAATTAGCGCACACGGCGGTTCACTCGGGGTTTCTTGCACTCCCCGGAGTAGTGGTCCTTTCCACATTTGACACACTTTGGTGCGGCGCGACAGCAACGCTGAGCGTGGCCGAAGCGCTGGCAGCTTTGGCACTGGCTGATGAAATTTGTCTTCTTATGTGGACGCTCCACCGTAACGTCCACATCGAAGACATTTTTGATATCAAATATGGCCTTTCCCGCGTTACCCCGCTGCAGCTCCAAGAACATGAGCGGCATGGGGCGGCGGTTGGGGCCTTTCCGCATCCTCCGCACCGAGAGGATCGGGATTTTGCGGGCTAGGAGCTCTTGTTTGAGGTCCTCTTCCAGAATGTACTCCGGGACGCTTCGCAAGACGACCCGGAGTAGCTTGTCCTGTTTGAACAGGTGGAAGTGGTGCTCGATACGCGCCTCCTCCAGGTAGCGCATCAAGCACCGGTAGTCGTTAGACGTGGCGGTGAAAATTGCTATTCCATCCGCCACGTTCTTGGCTTTGGTGAAGCCGATGTGTCGCTCTTGTATAGCTTTCCTGACTGACGGCCACGCCTTTTTGGCCCGCAGGATAATCGGAGGAATGCGCTCCTGGGAGGGAGCATTCGTTGCAGGGCACACCGCCTCCGAACGGGGACTGGAGACGGCTGGTGCCTCTGGCATCTCGGAATCATCGAGGTCACTGAGGGCCTCGAAGGGATTGGAGTCTTCAACGGAGGTTGACGCCACTGGTGCAGAGGGAGAAGGCGGTAGCATCATCACCTTTGCGCGGCGGTGTCGGACGGCGGCGCTTCGAGCGGGTTGGCAATCTCGCTCGTCGCTGGGGCTCATCTGGGTCGGGCTGCGGCTCAGCGCCGCTTCCCTGGCTGGACGGAGGAGCGGCTGCGAGGCGGCGGCACTCGTCGATTGCTGGCTGGCTGGCACAACTGGGGTAGCTCGGGTCGCCGGGGCTTTCCGCGCTGAAGGGCCAGTTGCGCCAGGGTTGGCGGTCGGGGCGGCTGGGGCGCGCAGTACGTACGACGCGCCTCCCTTGTAATATTGGTGTATTAGATGTTCAAGCAGGAGTGACACACCCCCGACGTCGCACAGGTAGCACTCCTGCAATTTACGCCAAAGGGCACGTTGGTCGGGCTCCGCGGCGAAAAGTTCCGCAAGCATCTCCTCTGGGCCCTCCGAGTCATCGTCGCTGAATAGCGGCATGATGAATCAGTCACCGGAACACTCACGGCAACCGAATTCCCACGCCACTTATCGCTATTAGTCACTGCCAGCCGGCGGCCGGCTGGCAAACACAGATAAGATAAGCGCACACGGGGCACACGTTCTACCGTGCACGCTGAACTCACTCGACTCTGGTGCTCGAGCGAAATGCTCCAGTATTTATACCCGCTCCGCGCTTGGTTCCGAGTGTTGGTGGGAATAATTCTGGCGGGAGCAAGGCACAGTATCTATCTTGCTTACGCGGTCGTCTCGCTCTGGTATGCGACGATAACGGCGGCCAACCGGGCCGCGTTCGCGGCGCTCGCTCGTGCTTTCAGGCGGGCGGCCTACAGTATATTGAATATGCGCTCGTTTTATTGTATGCGTTTTAATGCCTTCATTATTTTCTAGAATTTTGTACTCCGGGTTCGGCCCACATATTGTTCAATGTTCTCACATGTCAAATAGATGCGAAGGCTTTCACGGCCGGTGTTATGGTGCATCGTGTTTGGTTCTCGGGTTATTTTTACAGATTTTCTTCTGAAGATGTCTGCCGCAGTTGTGGCCGAAACGTCAAGAGTTTCTGAACTTCGACCACGGCCTTATAACCCGAGAACGAACCACACGATGCACTTCTCACATGTCTTTTCCATCTTCCGGTTTTTCTCTATTTATCTTTCTTTTTGTTTCTCTGTTTTCTCTTTGTATCTTTGTAAGTCTTCATCAAGTTTAGCCGTTTATCGTATAAGGCTCTTTTATCTGCTCATTGGTCTTCAAACTGATCCGACTTTTACAATATTTATCCTGATTTTCTTCCTCTCCTAAAACTTCTAGAGCTGCTTGCTTGATGGACTTATTATTATATTCTTTTTGAATGTTATTGTAGTTAAATTTGTCAGTTTTTGGTCTAGCCTTTCTTTTTATACATATTTTTTATTGACTCGTTTTGTAGCAAGTGAAACTTTTTCTCTTTGTTCGTTTCTTCTGACGTTTCTTTTTCTTTCTATTTTTTGCTATTTGTTTTTTGTTTCTGTCTTAATCTATAGGAATTGCATATTAGCTTCTAAAAATCTATGGTCTTTTCCACACTGGATCCATCTTTTAACCCTTATATCTTTTATTAGGATTGTAGTGTAGCATTTTACTATAATGCAATCTATTATAGATTTTAATTTGCAGGTTTCTTAGATCCGTGTAAACTTATGTATTTCCATGTGTTTATAGAACCCGTTTGTTATCTTGAGGTCATTTAGTTCGCATATGTCGATTAGTCTTTCCCCATTATCGTTGGTGGTCTCCTCTCCAAATCTTCCTACCGTATTGCCATTTTCTTTTCTTTCTGTTCTTCCATTTAAATGTCTTGAAATTATGATTTCCTATTTGTTCTTTGCTTTTCTTATTTTCAACTTAATGAAAATAATACAGTGCCATTAAGACAAAATGTTTTAAGTACGTATAAATCAGATCGCACCTGGCACGTGTAGATTTGCCAATTCACAATACATATCATGCAGCCTACGTATAACAATAATTTTATGAGCTAATTTTATATGTAATAACTAAAAGCCCTAAGAAGAAGACACCCACTAGTAGTACCTTTGTTTTCAATCATTACATCTGTAGGCCACTTTATTCAGATTACAAGTTCTTCGATTAATGGTTAACTATTGCGTTGGTGTGATTTAATAAAGTGTCATGGTGCTCTATTCCTTTTGTTTCAAAAACTTTTGTACATATGAAATGTCTATGCGCAAGGTCAGGTTAAACAAAAATTATGAAATATGAGAAATCGTCCTGTTTTCGACTGGAAACATTGAATAGTGTTAGTAGTTGATTTGCAGCCCCACATTTCACAGCTATAAGAACTTATCAGAAAAATTATATTCTTGTATAGTAATAATTTATTTTTGATAATGAGTGCTAAGTTTTTTCTTTGCACTTCTTGGTCGTATGTCAGTCAGTGATATAGATGCAATCCAGTTATTTAACTTCTTTCACCTGAGAGATTCGAGTGTTGTGCTAAACGTTTCATTGTAAACGTAGCATCACTTTATTAAGCACGTTTCCAGTAGCTTAAAGATACTCTTGAAGTGGTTGTGATGCTGTAATTAGATTTTCGTTGTACGAAAAAATTGCTGTGTCGTCTGTGAAGACTTTTTAGGGTTATTTGTGCTGTGATTGGTATCAATTTTGTATATTTGCATAATAAGATTTATTTTTTTTGCATTTGCTGTTTTGGCTCATTACCAATTAATATCGGAGTTAACTTTCGTGTAATATTTGTTATCTTTATAGTATTCATCCAAAGTACTTGCACTTTGCATCGATTATATAGTTGTTTGACTTTTGTTGACTTGGTGTTTGAAATACTACTTGATACTACGCAACTAATAGTGTAAATTAAAGAGAAACTAACATGTATATTAGCTTTGTTAATAGTGATGGTTGTCTTGTATAAGCTATTATTGTTGTGGTAACTTAGTATTTTGGTCCATTTTCTGACTTTTAATTATTAAGTGCGAAGATAAAGTCGTTGCCATCATTTAAATGTGTAATTTCGATTTTTAATTAAAATATTTTATTTAGGGATGATAACTACTTACAGCTCTGAAGATAGTTATAAAATAAATCTAAATATATTAGGTAGATGACAGGTGCTAATTTAAATTTTAATCAAAACATATCCGATTAGTTGGAACATTGAAATAGTTCTATTAAGAAAAATAAACGCTAATTTGGAATATAAGTAAATAAAACATTTACAAAGTAAATCGTAAGACATTCAGAAAAATATAAAAATATTACGAGCACTCTAATTAAAATCGTGTACATGAAATATAAGTTTATTAAAGTAACAAAATAGGAATTACAAAGCTGTTCTTGCATGATCGTCGCACATAAACATACTTCCATTAGAATAACAAGCAATTAAATAGGAAGCTTGGATAGATGTTTAACCTTTCGAATATTATCTAAACCTATAAAAGCATTCGGCAGGATTCAACCTTATTTAGTGCTCCGTTAGTCAGCTAGTATCCTTCTTAGTCTACGATTAATTTCCTCTAGTTAATTATTGTCTACTAGCAAATTCCAGTACAAATAAATTATTATTACTCAACTGTAAGTCTCTTTTTATAATTAATAGATGAATTTAATAAATATGACTTTGGATTATAACAAAATTAAAAAAAATCTTTTATAAACTACAGTCCCTAAATAAAACCTTAATATTATTCAAAACAGTGCAAAAAGCAAATAAATTTTTGCGATTCAATAAACATATAAAAGTAATTAATAAGCATGTTTGGTTTTTTACAAAATGTGTTTCATAAATTTTTATGGCATAGTGGTGCAGATATCCATAACATTAAAATAAAAAAGAAGTTACCCGGTAAAAATACCAAAACTTTGATTATTCATTTTATAGTTTTTGTTAACAAAAGAATATTTAGATTATTCTAATGTAATAAAAAATGGTTACCTTTGCAATGCGTCCTTATAATAAATAAATGGTTTACTTTCTTTATTGTGCTACATCTAGGTGGGAATTTTCACTATATTTAGTTTAAATATTTATAACTATAGTTATTTACGATTTATTAGGTTTTGAAGTGCTCTCTAAATAAGTTTTTTTATTTCTGTTTCTTATATTCAAAAATATTTGTATTGTGCTAATAATCCTACTGCTATAGCGTGCGTAATCGTTTTATACAATCTACATTCCTGTTTGTCTTTACTACTGAGTTTCACCAAAGGGTCAATTGGCATTAAACTAATCCGTTAATTGTTATCATTATTTTAAGATAATACGTTTTCTTTACTTGTGAAGGTAGATATATCTTTCCAAAAAGTAAAAGGACTCTTATTACGAAAAAAAATATTACAAACAGCACTATAATTATTTTTATTGTTTTTTTAGTATCCTTTGACCACTGTAAAACAACCTGTGTACATGACGTCCTAAAATTCGCTCGTTAAATAACAACAGTTGAAGTGTTTCTTGACTTGAAACCAATTTTTTGACTGATATTTTAGAAAATTCAGCATTTGTATCCAAAATAATCTGTAGCTATAGGATTGGCCTTAAGTTAAACGGCTCAATGAACCGACAAAACTGCTAGATTGGTTAGAATCTTCTTTTATTACGATCCCAAAGAAAAAAGACTACGACATCATAAGTTTAATGAGTTATATTCTAAAAATATTTTACGCGTCATTCATGTTAGAATATAGCAAAGAATAAAGAAAAATTAGAAATTAGAACGCAATTCGGAATTCGAAGAGGAATGGGAACACGAAAAGCTTTTTTTGGAGTGCAAATGTTGATTCAACAATTTCGGAATGTCAACTGTGATGTGCATATATGCCTAATCGACTTTGAAAAGGGCTTTGACGAGGTACTACACGATAAACTACCCCAAATCTTAAAAAAATAGAAATTTACGATAAAGATTTCCGTATAATTGGTAACATTTACCGACATCAAAAGCCACGATTAGAGTAGGACAACTAAGAGAAGCAAAAAAATAAAAATCTGGTGTAAACATCACACGACTTACCTTATCCTATTATTATATATTATACCGGGTCCATCGTCTCGGCCCTGCGCTCTCGTCCCGAACTTGTCATTTTAAAGGGTAGGCGCAGTCCGAAAGCTGATTAAAATAAACAGTACAAGACAATAATTGACTCGAACTTAAAATTTTGCTACGTCACTGATGGTAACCGTGCGAGCTCGGCCACGGTCAAAATGTAAAACCTGCGTGCTCTCCTAGCGGTCACGATTTCCTCCAGCAGTCGGTAGTCTCCGAGCGCGCTGTGATTGGTCCGTTTAATTAATTTTTAATCGGCATAACTTATTTATTTGACCTCAGATCAAAAATTTCAGAGTAATTTTTGTTCGCCTCTTTGATCTATCCGGTAATATAAAATTTCGAAACACTTTATGAACACCCGGTATATTAAAAATTCTGAGCATCAATTTTTTTCGAGTTTCTATTTTACCAACTTTTATTTTAAATTCGTGTTTATCTCATGATCACAAATCATTTTTATTCTCATAAATGTTTTGTATCTTCAACCGTTTAGATCCGCGACCGCTTTGCGACCGATTTTGCGACCTTGCGACCAAAGTGCTAAGCCGATTTTTACCAAAAGCTTCGGACTGCGTCTCCTATCTACAAGTAACTTGCATACCAAATTTTAAGCCTCTAGCTCTTATGGTTCTCGAGATATCCTGTTTACTGACAGACCGACAGATACACACACACAAACACACGCGCGTGCCCGCTAACACACACACACCAACACACACGCACACGAACCAATGGCTCAAATCAACTTTTTTGGTGTCCTAAGGCTATATTTCGTCCAGAAATGTAAAAAACTGGGTAGGTCAAATTTCCGCCGATTACATTACTTTTCTAATTATAGGATAAGGAAAGTAAAAATGTCAGAGATGTATATTGTCGCCTCTATTTTTCAACTTGTTTTGCGAAGAACTATTTAAGAAAACTTTGCAACGATATAAAGAAGGAATTACAGTAAATGGGAAGATAATAGACAATAGCAGATATGCAGACGACATGAAGATCTGCAAACGCTTATGAAAAGAATTGCTGGAACGTGCAAAGAATAAAGTCTAAAACTTAATACATCAAAAACTAAACATATGATTATAAGTAAGAACAAATTACTGCAGAATGACGGCATCTAAATAAATGAGAAACAGCTGGAATAGGCAGAAAAATCAACATATCTGGGATGCAATATAAACGAAGATTGGAACCCCTCCATAAAAATAAAAAACACATTAATATGCTTGAGCTGTAATTCTACGTATGAAAAAGACCCTATGCAGTCATAATATAAATTGACCTCTTCGAACCCGGATGGTTAGGGCATACGTTTTCTGATTGCTGTATTATAGAGCAGAGAGCTGGACATTAACAAAAATATTACGAAATCCTATTTGTATGTCATTCAAAAACGCAGTAGTAAGCATCCTACCAGACTAGAATCTCACAGTAATTTTCCAGTGACACCATTAATATAAAAACAAAAAAACATAAGTTTCAAAAGATGTTGGCCAGCCGACTTCGGATGTTAAACAAGTTGGATTCCTCACTGGAAGAGCTGACATTCTACCAAAATAATCATATGCTATCATATTAGCTTATAGAATGTAAAACTCCAATTGTTGATTAATAAAATTTATAAAATTATAAATGAGGGTTCATAAATTAAAATTTTGTATTGCCTGAATTAACAAAAGGTGGATAACTAATTACTACAGGAATTATATATGGTCGTAATAATAAAACAATTTGTTCTTTAATTTTTTGTTATATATAAAGAAAGTTTTTTAGAATAAAATCTGATTTTAGATAGTAAATATTATTAAATGCATATTAGACACAAATATTATGTTTCTACTTAATGTAACTAAAAGGTGCATTAGGACGAAGACAAAGTTCAATACAGGAAAATATATACACCTTTTCTGTGGTAGAATCTAATCTATCAATTTATCTTAAAATAAAAAAATATATACATTTAATACTGCGTAAATGTTTAATGTAAAATATTGGCTTTATAAAACGTAAATCAATGATTCATGCATGCGCTAATATTAAACCAGATAACGTAATGATGATAAGAGCTTTTTTAAATTTCAAGTAGTAGTCGTTTTTTACGAGTTCTTTAAATAATTTATTATTCTATATATTTTTAGGTTTATCAGATATAAAAATTTAATATCTTATTTAGGTGTGTGATTATATCAGCTTTTTCTAATATATTAAAAGTCGTAAAATGTGTACAATATAACATTAATATAAATGACATGTAATAGGGAGCCATTTAAAAAGAACGTAGTATGCGAAAATAGGAAACGATTTATAGATCTGTATAAACAACAACAATAAATAATCACTAATGGTTTTTTCAAACATAAAAAATATACGCAAATACACATGAACACAATAAACGAAAAATCTGAAATTAATAATACGTAACATATTAGACCATCATCTATTACAGGTATAAATAGTCTTCTTAATTCGACATAAAACTTCGAACAAAATACAGGACACAAAATGGTAAGTTAAAGATATTTTAGAAGAAAATGATAACATAGGTAGTCTAGGACTTGATTTTACCAAATACTTATTTCAAAAAAAGACCAGACAGTTATCCTAAAAAAATGATAACTTTACAGCAAGTGAAATATACGATAATGTTCTCTACAGCATTAAGAAAGTTAAAAAAGGAAACCTTTGGTACTAAACAAATACTAAAAAATAATAAATGTTTATAGAATTTTGAAATTAAAGAACTGGTCAAGGAGACAAAAACTATATCAGAAATAGTTAAACACAAAAGATAAAGAAGATTACAAACATTATAAAGAGAAGAAACGAGAAACAAGACAATAAATTATAGAGAGCAAGAGAGAAGCTTGAGATAAAAAATGTGGAGATAGATGCCTTCATAAATGGCAAAGAAAACGTACAAATAGAGTTAAGGCTCGAGTGAAAAACCACTAGGACACTGGACACAAGAATGGATTCAGCACTATATGTGGCTCCTAACCGAACATAGACCAGAATACGTAAAACAAATTCGAACGAATATACACATAGAAGGGAAAAAATAAATATAGATAAAGCAGCAGTTAAGAATGCATGAAAACAAGTCAAATGGAAAATTTCTATGATCCGGAGGATTTAATGCAGAATTATTAAAAACAAAAATCCTAAAATTGTACGGATCTTTGCCAAGTATATTTACAAAATGTATAAATAGTGAGAACATACCGGAAGAATAAAAAACAGCTTATACTTTATCGATACACAAAAAAGGAAATAAACCCGATTCTAATAATTATAAACCTATAGCTACTTAGGAACAGATAATATAGAAATAACCGCGGAAGATAATAAAGTGCAGAGAACAATTAAATATTTAAACGGAATATTGTAGCTCACAAAGAAAGGAACATAACGGAAGATAAGGATATATGACAGTCTGATAAAGAGTACGCTTATATATATATATATATATAGATTATAAAAATGGAAAGTAAAGAAAAAGAAAATAGAAGCTGTTAAAATAAACGATTGTATTAAGAAAAACCAGTTGATCTGGTATGGTTGTGTGCAAAGTATGGGCGAGAAGAGACTCCAAAGAGGGTAATGAGATGAATACCGGCAGACAATCAAAAGAAAGGAAGTAAGGTATGTACGTACGTATGTATCCTATGTGAAGTTACCAGTCCCCCATCGGAAAACTTTCTAAGTGGCAGATAGGAGAGGGAATGCTCACCAGATATGGTGGGTATAGATAAAACCGGGGCAAACTAAAACTGGCTGACGGCAGGTATCAATAGTCTTATTGTTAGTACTAGGATAAGGCTAATGAAAATTGGTTTCATTTAAGATTGAATATCGTGTACTTGTGGGCGAAGTGCAACGCCCCATCAGCCATACATAGAACCGCGGCGCAGAAAGCAACAAAAATCTACTGCGCTATTCTCACTAGATATAGCAATTATGGCAGGAAAAAAATATGTTTTCTGGTCCGTAGTAGGCTTTAGATAGTCAAGGAATGCTACGAAACCCCCCAAAAGAATGATGATTCAACCTATCCGCATATAAATATAAAAATAAAAATTGTAGTAGGATTGGTACATGATATGTAAAAAACTTGTAATATAGCCAAAAGAATGATTAGATTTAATGTAGATATCCTAGGCATACCAAAAACTAGATGGCCGAGATGTAGTAGATGTAATATTGAAAACAGCATTCTGTATTATTCAGAAAACAATGACGTAAATAATCTAAATGGTATCGCCATTATGGTTAATAAGAACATACATAGACCTGTAACTAACTTCGTACCTTACTCGGACCTCGCGATGCTCACACAATTAAACGCAATGCTAAAAAATATCAACATCATTCAGATATATGCTCCCACAACCAAAAAAAAACTAAATAATAAAGTGGAACAACTATGCACAAATAAAAACTAAAGTGGGCAAGTTAGCAGATATTATAGGAGAATACAAAATGACAGAGGAAAACGCCTTGTACTACTCTGCCAAGAGGAAACTAAGAGGGCTATTTTTTTCAATGTCCGATTGGTCGTTAAAGGAAAGCTTCGGGGAAAATCCGCTGAGTTTGTGCGAAAACGTTTTGTGCTTTGTCTGTAGTTGGCCCGGGGAACGCGTCGATTCGCGGTTGTCATTTCTGAGTACGTAGGGAGCACATAAACATGCTTCGAAAAATAGAGTCTCCCGCCAAATGTGAATTGCGTTTAGTCATTCGATTTCTGCATGCCGGAGGAAGCAATGCAGCTGAAATTCATAGACGAATGAGTAAAGTGCACAGAGGAACGTTCATGAGTGACAGAAAACTGAGGAAATGGTGCAGGAACTTTGATGTTGGACGCACAGATGTTCGTGGTGCAGGCGGCCAAGGAAGGAAGGCAGTGTCAATCGATGATCTTGTACAGCGCGTGGATCAGGCGATTCGCGGAAATAGTCGGTTTACAATTTCTGGGTTGAGTGATTTGTTTCCGGAAATTTCACGGTCAGCTCTCTATACCATTGTGAGTGAAAGACTCGAGTACCGTAAACTCTGCGCGACATGGGTTCCCAAGATGCTGTCTGACCATCACAAAACTCAGCGCTACCATTACGACGGAGATGAGTTTTTGGACAAAATTGTCACAGGAGACACGTTCTCCACCAAAAAGTGTATGATTACAGTGTTTTTGGACCGTAAATGTGTTCTCTTGGTAGAATTCATGCCACGTAGCCCAACCATAACTGCAGCTTCGTACAGCAAGACTCTTCAACGTCTTCGAAGGGCAATTCAGAGCAAGACAAGAGGAATGTTGTCTTCAGGCATTGTCCTTCTTCTTGACAATGCGCGGCCGCACACTGCAGTTGCAACAACGATCCTCCTGCAGCGTTTTGGATGGAAAGTTTTTGATCACCCACCATACAGTCCTGACTTGGCTCCCTCAGATTTTCATCTCTTTGCCCACATGAAACGCTGACTAGGAGAACAAACTTTCGCCACAGACAACGAGCTGCAGACCAGCGTACAGAATTGGCTGAAAATACAGACGGCTGCTTTCTATGATAAAGGTATTGGAAAATTGGTACCACGCTACGACAAATGCATGAATCGGAACGGCGATTACGTCGAAAAGTAGCTTAATGTTGTATCACATTGTTCCATATAAAATTTTCTTGATTCTGACTGTCATTTTTATTTAGCGACCAATCGGACCTTGAAAAAAATAACCCTCGTATGATGAATACATGGTTTAAATTAGCACCTAGGAGAATTTACACTTGGACATCTCCACAACAAATCACTGATAATGTGGTACATAATCAGATAGATTACATGTTAATGCATATAAGATTTAAAAACGAGTTAAGAAGAGTGAGAACATGCCTTGGAAGCGATGTGGGGTCAGAGCATAACCCGGTTATAGGCATCATTAACATACGTCTTAAGAAAATACAGACCCGACAAGATAGAAGGCATAATGTACAAAAACTGAAAGATTTAACATAATATGAAAAATTAAAACGTAAACCAAATAAAAATGTAAAGCTAAGTTAAATAGAAAATATAATAAATAATAACACTACTAATAATAAAACCATTAAAGAATGTGTAAAATCCGTTTAAGTTGAGCTAAAATTAGTAATCATCAAAGCATAAACATAATTCTTAACAATGTCTAATAGCAGCAATAATCTTTGGATGATTCCAAAATATTTACAATAATAAAAAAGAGAAGAGACTACAAAACCAAAAATGAACACCAATATCGACAAATATATCACAAAATACAAAGAAAAATATGCGAAGCAAGAGAACAATGGTTAAAAGATAAATATAAAAGTACAAGTGATAGACGTTCCCAAAACATGCAACGGTAAGAATAGTAAATACGAAAATGATCAAGTAATCGCAAACAAAGAAAAATTACAACAAATATGGAAATCCACTAAGAAACACAAAAAAAACGAACGAATTCCTAAAAGTTTTGGATAAAGAAAGCATTGAGTTACTTGCGAACCTCTTTAAGTCGATCTATCAAACTGGGAGTAATACCTAAAGTCTGACTGATATCAGAATTAATCATCTTGCCGGAAAAAGCAAATGTAAAATTTGTGTTTTATAAGTCTTATGAATTATATATTTAAATTATTATTAAAAAGTTCCTCATCGAAGAATATATCAGAAATGTGAACAAGATATAAATAACTTACAAGTCGGATTCCGAAAGAGGTTCTAAACTAGAGAAGCGTTATTTAGTTTATCAGTTTTGTTACAGAAATGTAAACACCAACAAAGATATTGCTTCATATGCTTTATCAATTACGAGAAAGCATTTGATCGCGTTGGGCGTGAGGAACTAATAAGAATATTGGCAGAAAAAGGTCTCGACTATAAGAACACATGCTATTAAAAAGATACTGGAAAATGAACGCACAGAAATGATCTCAATTAAAAGAGGCGCTAGCCAGGTTGTGTTTCTCCCCTCTATTGTTTACCGTCTCTGAGGAGACACTGAAGACGGCATAAAAGCAAATGGTGTCCTTATTGATGACATACGATACGCCGACGACACGGCCATAATAGCAAATAGCCTACAGGGTTTGTAGCGATTGATGAACGCTGTAACTTGAGGGGGCGATGCAGTCGAACTAAAAATAAATACGAAGAAACCAAATATATGATATTAAGCAAAACTTCAAAAATTACAAACAGAACTGACAATATACAACCAAGAAATTGAAAAGGTACCAAAATCAAATATCTCAGGTTCTGGCTGACAAAGGACGGAAACACAGAATTGGATATAAAAACAAGAATAGAGGTAGCAAGATCGTCTTTCACAAGAATAAGGCAGCTACGTATCCTTAAATTAGCAACAAGATACAGTATTGTACAGTGTTACATATACCCAGTGCTGATGTATGGTACTGAGGCTTGGGCACTCAAGGGTAGTATTGAAAAAGATTGCAAGCTTTGAGTTCTGGGTATTAAGAAGACTATTACGCATATCATGGATAGAACATATTACAAATGAAGGAGTGTTGAGAAGAATGCACAAAGAAAAGGAATTTTTAGTAAATGTTAAGAAAAGGAAAACAGCATACCTTGGCTATCTATACCGTAACGACAAATATTATTACGTATATAGTATTAATGAATACGTAACTCTGAGAAGATGCATAATATAAAATAATAATAATAATAAAATGTTAGTTTATGATCGAGAGGTTAAGGCAGTTGGCTGCGGTGTGCCTAGTTAGTAGCCTATTGAGTCACTAAAAATAATTGAAACAAGGAGTAACAATGCATGCCAATTGCCACATCGCTCCGCAATAAATTGTCTCTATTACCCGTCTAGATTACTATATTTTTCAATTTCTACAAAATTATTTTAACAGAAAGAATTTCTCGTATCTTTTTTTGTTTGGTTCGCCTATAGGCATGTAGATACAATATTTTTCAGCTACCACTTTATTTCTGTTTTCTGTGATTTATATTACAAAAATAATATTACTTTTTATTAGTTAAATAACAGCAGCTCCTGGCGAAATCTTCAGTCTTAAGTGTAATTGTATTGACCAGCGCCTTCTGAAGGTACTAATTGGGAGCAGTAGAGCAACAAACTCAGTTAAGGGCGCTAACGAAGTTTTAAAACGAAATCGGCAACATTTTTAAATTAACTTAGCGCGCCCCCACCTGCGCTGCCTGTAAATTGCATAGATGTTTAACGGCGCCGCCGCCGCCGGGGACTATTTAATGGCATCGTTGCGTGCACATGCGGCCGATATTTGCCGGCGCATTAGTAAATATTTCTAGATTTTTTAAGGTATTATTTCGTCATTAGCCCGCTAATTCGGCTCGTTTAAAAACTACTTTTCAGCGGCCCGCTTTGCATACGGCCATTAACTGGAAAAATATCCTAAGTGTTTAATCGCATTTAGGCGATGCGCGGCGCCATTAAAAGCCCCTTCCAACCGGAAAATACTGTTTGCGCGCGCAGATAAAACGCACATATTTCGTGCGACTGTGGCGCCTGCTTGCTGTCGCCGGGATCTCAAGAGGTCTGATGAATTTGAGAGGATTTCGAATAATGTAATTCTAATGACGTAGCTTTGAAAAATGAAAAGGCATTTGCAAAATTAACATACAGATTATTTTCGTTTCGTTCGCGCACGTTCCGCTTAATGAATGATATATTCATATTGTAGTGTCAAAGATACCTTTATTTTCAAAAATTTGTCGTTTACTTACAAGGTACAATGAAGCAGTCTCTGAAGCTAGGTGTCAAATTTTTAATGAAATAGCTTAGAAGTAATCATAATTTTGGCTACAAAATAACAAAGAGATATAAAGATTCCTTTTTTGGATGATAGGAAAAGAGCGTTCAGTGAGAACAGAACGTACTAAAACTACACCGTTCTATGCTGATTTGAATATTTGTATGGTATCTACGCGTAAGGTTTTGAGTATTATTATTGAGTGTAACACTTACAAAAGCGTGAAGTACTGCAAGTTTTAAAAAAATATGCTAGAATCAGCGCTTTCTGATAAGAATATCTGTATATATGTTCGTAGCGATCGGTTATCAGTAGCAATAGAAAATATTTTAGAAAACCAGATAAATATCTACAGATATTACGCTGCTATGTGTACTCTGTGCTGTTATGGTGCTGAAAGGAACATTAACGAAGGATGCCCTTAAAAGAGTAGGCTTTTGAAATGTGGACATACAGAAGAATGCTTAGAGTTCCATGGATCCACAGAGTGAGTAACAAGCAATTTTGTAAATAGGATGCAAAAAGAAACAGAATGTATTGAGAAAATAAAACAAACTGCAATTTGACATTATGAGAAACACTAAATATCGGTTATTGCAATATTTTATAACAAGAAATTAAGCCGACGCCCACCAGGTCGCAGACGTTAGGCTGAGAAATCTAAGAGATTGGTATAAACTGACATCATCACAACTGTTTAGAATTGAGATCTGAATCATGATCGCAAACACTCTTTCCCGAAGAGGATGCACTTGAAGAAGAAGAAGATATTGCAAATTCTAGAGTGAAGTTTTAGCGATGGTTTGAGGAACAAAAAAGGGATATTTTTTACATTTATTTTGCAATTCAAATTGAAGAAATAGTCTTTTTAGTATTTTGATAAAAAATTTAATCTGTTACATTAATATCATTCAGTAAATAGATAGCAATCAAATGTAACATGCAAAGAGCTTTTAAAACACTTTTCTAAGATAACTAAATTTATCTAATATTTTATAACAAGTAAATATAACTATTAATTACACTTAACATAGAAATATAAATACAAAACACACAAGCATATAACTAATTAAATCTGGTTCGTAAGCCTGGGATCAGATCTTTTTAATCTTTGAGTTTGTCCTCTGTATCAAATTTGTTGCCAGTTTGTTGGGAGTGGCCTTCAAATCCGTTTTGCTGTGTCTTTTCATTTCTTCTCTGTCGATCGGTACAGAAAAATCTTGTTCAATTAGCCAGTATGGAACATACCAAGGAACATTAACAATTACCCTTAAGATCATATTTTGAAATCTTTGTAGTATTTCCAGGTTCGAATTAATAACTAATCCTATAATTAGATACTGCACGGCCAAATAGGTTTAATTATGCATTTTAGAGCAATAATTTATTTTCCATCGTTAACTGTGAGTTCCTGCCTAGTAACCAGTATAATTGTTGAAATTTTAGTTCTGATGGTAGCCTTTTCTTTCAGATATGGGTTTTTCAAGTAAGTCGTCGGTCTAAATGCATCCCGAGGTATTTATCGCTATTATGTTGAGGAAGTGGTAGCTTAGTGGATAGATCGCTAGACTACGAAACCAAGAGTTGCGGGTTCGAATCCCGCTTCGCCAATTCGATCGCTGGCATTTTTACGGCCCAGCTCAACTCAGGCTGCAATAAATGAGTACCTGGAGGTCAAACTCTGGGGTAATAATAGGCGGTCGGTACGTAGCGCTGGCCACGTTACAACCCTTGTGTACCGTAGGCTCTAGATTGTAGCAGACCTATCCTGTTATGAATCTAAAGGGACTTTAAGGCCTATTACGGGGAACTATTCTTATTATATTGAGGAATTGCTTTATCGTTTAATATGACTGGAGTATACGTATCTTCTCGTAACTTAAATGTTACATGTACTGATTTACTTTTATGGACCAGATCTTCAGCCAGTCTTATATCTTCTGTATCGGTTCTTTGAAGTTTTTCTGAAGTTGTGTTTAGGTCTTCATGCGAAGCTAACACTGCGCTATCGTCAGCGTAAGTGGTTATTCTTATTTGCCTTATGGATGGCAGGTCTGTGGTATACAGTAGGTATAAAAATAGTATTAAGATACTGTCCTGTGGAACTCCTGATTGTATTGGGTATATCGGAAGTAGTCGTTCTTGACATTTGACTCGAAAAGATCTTTCTTCAAGAAATGATTCTAAGATTTTATAGTAATCAGGGAGATTCTTTTTGATTTTGTAAAGCAATCTTTTATGGCACACCTATCCAAACGCTTGGTCGACGTCTAGAAAAGTTTCAAAGCAGTATTTTTTTAACTGAAAGTAATGATTAATTTTTGTGGTTATTTTGTGTACTTGGTCCTACGATAGCGTTTCCTTTCCTAAAACCAAACTGGTGATTTGTTATAAGGTTCTTATCCTCGAGGATTGGTTTCATTCTTTTCAGAATTAGTTTTTCTAGCATTTTGACTATGACTGGAAAAAGTTTCCCCGACTTCTTTCCATGTTTTTGAATTACAATTACGTGCACCAATTTCCATTCCTGTGGAAAGCAATCAGAATGGCATTAAATATGTATGTTATAATTTTTACGCCTTTTTCTGACAGTTTTTCAGTATTTTGGCAGTGATTAAATTGTACTTCAAGCTGTTGGTGTTGATATTCGGGGCTTACGTGTTTTGTTGGGTTCTTCACTATCCCTGCTGTACCCCATGAACTATGCCGTCTGGGTGGTTTACAGTATAAATAGAATACCTGTTGCGGTTGTGTGCTTTTTTCACAAACTTTTTGAGAATAGAAACCCAGTTGAAACAATTGTTATTTAGGCTTTAGTAGCGAAAATTTACGTTTTTAAATTTCTTTGCCCAATTAGACAACCTTTATAGTCTGCGGATAGATTCCATGGTAATTTACGTATTTTATGTTTTTACTTCTTTTTTTTATTCACATCGCATTTGGCGCATCTTGGTGTCGTATAGCAATAGTTTTTGGGGTGACCCAATTTTTGGCAGTTTTTACATTGTATGACTTCACGTTTAAGACTTGGAGGTTCGAAAGTAATTCTTAATTTTGTCAGGAATTCTATATCGTATATATCTTTACTGTTTTGGTTTTCTTCTAATCCTACGAAGAATATTGGTAATGGTGTTTTATTGACCTTGTGTCTGATATTGTATATATTGATTACTTTCTGCCAATAATTATTAATTTCTTTGGAGAGTCATTCTACCTCGACCGTGGAGTGCACGTTGCATGAAACACTACTCTAAATTTTCTCTTTTGTATGAGCCGGAAGGAATTAAATTTCATACGTTTCTCCTTTAGGATTTTAATAACGTTTCTGTAGTCCTGTACATAACTTAATTGGATCTTGGCTAGAATATTACCTATTAACTTGATAAAATAAATGTCTTTGGCTTGGATACCTAGTATGTCTGTTAGCGATTGTAAATTGTTGACACCATAACTTTTTGCTTTGTTTCACTGTTTCCTTAATTGTCTTCTTTTCTTTTTTGGCTTTGTGCCTAGTGAATCTGTAATAGGGCATTTTAGTTTTTTAAATTTTGGATTTGCCATTCTTGCTTTTTATTTATCTGCATTAGAATGCTTTCATCCTGCTGACTTGCGCCTTGCTGTGGGTGTACTAATTGCATTTGATACGAAGTTTGTATTTGAGACGAAAAAGTTTCATGTACTGGTGGTATAGATAATTGTGATGGTTGCCGGTTGCATAGGATTTACTTGTTGGTATATACAATCGTTATGGCCCTAGCCAACACTTATTTGTGGAGCTGGTGAGTATTGTAACCCAAAATTTGGCACGCCAAATATGGCGATTTTATTTACTTGTGTCTTGTTCAATTTAAATGTTTGCTTTAATTTATAAACACTTTTCACAAATTTTGACCATTCGGTTTTTATTTAACACTTCACCCCGTTAACTGTTTACCTTTTGAACTGGCGACAATAGTGGCGGCAGAAACGGCGGCCATATCGGTAACGGCCACGTCATACCACCAACATGCCGGCAGGTCGCAGATCTCCACTCGCAGAAACTGTCCAATTTTTACAACGACGGGGGATTTACTGACAAATCCGTCACTTGTAACACGGAAGTGAAGTTATAATGCAACAAGCAACACGTTTGTTCCATTTGTGAGCACAAGCGGAATGAAATAATTTCAGTAAACAATGTCCTGCTAAAATTTTAACTTAACTACCTAAAGTTCTTTTTTTGAAAATGTTTATCTCTATCTTTACATAATGTGCTAAGGGCATTTGTTGTAGCTTTAAAAAGAGATAAAGACGATATAAAGCACACCTACATTACGTGCTTGTTAAATTGTTGCAAAAAACTAAAAATGCCACAAAAGACTTTATATGGCTAAATTTTTAGAGTTGAAAGAAATTTTTTTTAAATCAGAGTATATCAAAAGTAAGCGAATTTTTCGATTTTTTTTATCTTTTTGAATGTTTTACCTGCAAGTAATCAAATTATTACTAACTATCCTACAAACGTGACAAATTTAGAAACATTACTGTAAATCTGAAACATAGATCAATGCAATTTATTAATGAAGCTTAAATTTTGACAATAAACACTATAAAAAAAGTATTTTTTAACCTTGTTATTTTTATTGTATATACTTAATTACATATAAAATATTCTATATCTGCCTTCATTTTAATAATTGTATTGTTTAACTATTAATTATGCAGTAAAGTATAAGTTTTTAAAAAGCTTTAGAAAATTGTAATTCATTTATTTGAAAATTTAAAATTTTTGTCTAACTAGATTTTACTATTCCTATCGTCAAAGATTGGAGTTACTATAACTTTTAAGGCCTTCTATAAACTTTATTTACTTTTTATACTACTCAAGTTATTCTTTATCTATCATAATTTAATTACAGAGTATGTGAAACTAGTCAGTTTAATTTATTGTTATAATGAAGCTTTAAATTGTTTTAACGCTTCTTTTTAAATTAAGTTGTTAGCACCCACAATAAAATTATTAATAAAAACATATTTGTTTTTTCAGCTTTTTCCATATTTTTCAGGACTCTGTTTTTTGTGTTTAACATTCATTCTTTAGTCCAGGATCTCCATGTTTGAATTCAATTTATCCATCTCTCTTTTATCATCCGGATAAAATTTTTCGCCGACCTCCATATCCTATCCGACATTAATGTAGCTAAGTTCTTGAACTTTGTTTTATAAGTTTTCTGTCTTATCTTATTATGTGTATCCTGTTACATTCCTTTCAATATACTAATATGTAACCTTTAGTTTTATATATTTCAAATTTCAGTTTTCCTAGTTGTAAGACTGTAGTTCAATTTCCATATTTTGTATTGTCGTTCTTACATTTTAGAACTTTTGCTTTGTTCATATTATTAGTAAATCCACTTCTTTTGATTTTTGTTTAAACTTTTTTGTTGGGTATAGAAACAAAATTTTATATAGATTTTTTCTCGACAAGTATCGGAGATATAAACTGATGCATGCATGTGCCATTGGTTGACTACCTTACCATTGGGTATTATTATTTATATTTTTGTTTTTCTTGTTATACATTGAATATGTTGAAAAAAGGAACAAGATATATAAATGCACATGGAATTTTTATGTGAAAACAACAGTTCCACTTTAGGCTAAAAATAGAATAACGAATCTGCCAGGGTATAGTGCGCAGTTATAGGTTTGGTACAACTAAAATCTTTTTTTTTACATAGCTGACTATTAGAATTTTCTTTACTACATAGAACTACAACATTTTTGTAAGACAGTTAATTTATGTTTTGATTTAGCATCGTAAGGCTACGTTTTCTTCCTTAGCATGAATTAACCATATAGATAAACGTTACCCGTAGACTAATTGCGGACGGTAAAGTATAGCAATGTAGATACTTGTATGTGTTTGTTCTTTCTTGGAAAAACCTTTGGTTTCCTTCGTAACGTAAATGTGGTCTCACTTGTTTAAGACAATCGCCATGCTGTTGTCATTCCAAGTAACTGTTTTAGAATATGCGCTTATCTTTGATCTTTTCTGACAGTTATACTTGATTTGGAATATGCTTGTGACATTAATATTTTAGTCAGAGCCTGAAAAGTAAAAATATTGTCAAAGTATGATTATTACAATAATTTTTTTTAATTTAATCAAAATATTTATGATGAATTGGTTCGCTAGCGCTGTATACGTAAGGAAAAATAACAGTATTTACGATTGCTTTACCTGATGATACCCGTAATAGAAAATTACCACATACTTAATTGAGGCCGTTGGATTGATTAATGAGCAATATTTTAGAGTTTTCACTTAGTTGATTGAAGTATGGGCGGACTTTGGCCAACTTGCTGGTACCATCAAATAGCACCGGCATGTGAAATTCTTGATGCCGCTTTGATGATTATACAATCGAAAACACTTCATTATTTTTTTAGCACAGCTGTACTGAAAGTCTGTAATAAGTGTTTGTATCTTCTCTGTCTATAGCGATCAGTTGACAATTCGCTTCTGCGATGCGCACCTTTTAGTCGCAGTCATCAAACCAATAAAGATTCATTAAGGTTGAGGCATATTGCATATATAAATAAAGCAATAGAGAAATAAAAAAGTACAAAAACAATACGTCTTTTGGCTAGCAACCATTTAGTCATTAAAGTGGAATTAAAAAACTCATTTTATAACTGTTTCTAAAATACTAGTCAACATTTATCTTGGGAGCTGACCGATATCTCTAACCTTTTCATAATTCGATTGATTCTTTGCTCCTTCACCACAAATATTGAGTAAGAAGCATGAAGCTCAACAGACTGATAGATCTTTTGGTTTCAGTCGTGCCAGAACTTTTTAAATCGTTAAAAGCAACATATTCTGAAAGAGCTTCTATTGTAGGCCAAAAAAACAAAAATAAAAAACTCTAGCTTATTATTTGCGTGAAAATTCTTGGCTAGTTGTAAGCGGTTTGATTTAAATATTAAGCAAGGTGACAACATACGCCAGTTGTTTGTGGCATTTTAAGTTCTCTGCTCATTGTACTGGCTCACTCGATGAGACTAACGCTCTTGAATTTGTACGACATTTTTCTCCGATACACGTAATTTAACTTTTAACTTTATACAAACAATCAGTTTGATTAAATTAATAATTCCAGCAATAAATGTTCTTTTTCTTTAGAGGTTCAATGTTGAAATAATCACAAAATTCATATCATAAACCTCAACCGTTCTGGTACAGATGATATGCTCCATCATTCTACAAAAAATATTTAGAATACCTTGGGGACTATGTGAAATATTTATAATTTTTATTTATTTTTTATTTTTAATTGTGTTATTAACTTATAATTATTATACATACATAATTTTGATTTTCTGCAATAATTTGTCAATCATGCTGTTCCGATTTTTGTTTTCATTTCTCACTTTACGATTCACCTACGCTAAATATTATTGAAGAGAAAACTATTTTAGATAAAAAGAGATATTTAGTCTCAAATTCATTTGATAACCATGTGGTAGACGTAGAATTTGATTTGAAGCTATTGATTCTACATTGGTTTAGATAGTTAATTTGTTTTTACTAACCCCAATCAATTTGGAATTGCAGTAACCAAACGAGATAAACTAATCACTAGTTAATCGAATAGGAACAACATGCCAATGTAATTTTTTGCAAACAATTGACTTTGAGATTTTCAGAATTTCATTTTAAGAGTATAAATAGTGAAAGACCAATGTAGGTTTGTATATTTAAGTTAAAGTCCAAATACCCTTTTATGTGAATGTCCAAATCATATCAATTGTGACATTTTAATCTTATCTTCTAGTTTATCTTTTTTATTATTTGATTTTTTATCATATAAAATTTTTGAAAGGTGTATATGTCTTCTAGAGAATATATTAGTTAAATGTTGCCCCTAACAACTTTTATTGATATTATTTAAAATAACCCATAAATATGAACACATAGCTCCAAAACGGTGGGTCATATCAAATTTTTGTATTAATTTTATGACAAACAAATCAAGCAACATTGCTGAAACGTTAACAGAGTACGAAAAAATATTTTGCAGAAATTGTGAAACAATAGAAGAGTATCAGGGATTAATAAGAAATCAGATCCAAATGTTGTTGTCCTCTTCCTCAGTTTCTACAGGCTTACTCTTAATTTTATTTGCATCAATTTTACCATTGCACTTCTCAATAGTATTCACTCTTAATTCAATTGTAACTTGTAATAGTTTGATTGCGAACTAATGACAAGAATTCAAATAATGACTACTATATTTGAACATTATTTTACGTTCAGTCTAATATAGCAATCTAGCAGTACATATAATAAAATACTTTGTAAATAAATGCTTTTAAAATTAAACATCAGTAAAAGAGTCTTCAAAACCCATGTTTAGTCTATATAATGTTTCTCCTTATATCTTAAATCATTAGTATTTAATATTAAACATTTTTATTTATTTTTATATATTAACTGTCAATTTTTTTCTAAAATCTGTAGTGTATTTGACCTTTTTGTTTAGATTGATAAAGATTTCAAATTTCATCGAGAAAAGCTATTAAGGATAGCATTTATCCTATAAGTTAATATAATGTAGAATGATATGAACCTCTCTTAACAATTTATAGCCACAATCGTCACTACTTAATATTTTTTTAAGTTTTCTTGTTATACTCCTTTGTTGCTTTGTAACATTTTTTTTTATTTACTCTTCTAGTCTTACATATAATTTAATACATTACCATTAAATTTGTATTTAATATTTCATTAAATAAGTTTTATTTTTAAGTTTTCAGTAATTGTCTTTCTTTGGTTTTTGTACTTTTGCAGGTTTTGATTATTTATTGGTTTGTAACTGACATTCTCAAAAATGCTCCTTACGAGTTTTCTCTATTTTTGATTTCTAACCAGAATGGTCACATATATGTAGCAGAAGATTAGCGATAAATATTTATTTATAAGTAAACCGGCTCCTCTTGTAAATAGTTTCAAACTGTAGTATGCATAATCTCATTTTAAGAGTGCGTCCCATTCAATAAACATGTAGGTTTACACGTGTATAAATTTATAGAAACATGAAAAGGGTAGGAATATTAACCCTCTCATAAGGAAAATGTTAACTAATACTGCAGAGAGAGAGAGAGAGAGAGAGAGAGAGAGAGAGAGAGAGAGAGAGAGAGTTTGTGAAATAAAATGAGCTGCTTATCTTAACTTTCGTCGCCAGCCAAAAGACGTTCTGAACGGAAGCAACATTGACAGTAGAAACCAATCTTTGTATTTCTTTATTTCTTGATGGAACCTACCTCAACCGTTTTAATTTTTTCACTAAGTTGCTAAAAAATACTAGACGCTTCTCTATTGTTTCATTCAGACAACTTTATTACTTTTCTGATGACTTAAATAAAAATACGTATATCAGGAAAGAGCTGTTAACTGGCTACCACCGGCAAAGAAGATAAAGACACTTAGAATCCTAAAGCTCTCAGAATATTACAAACTTCTAGTACCACTTACTAGAGAAATGATAAGGATACTTTTGCTAGAGCCAAGGAAGCATCAACGCTTTGAAAGCAACAACACAAGATGGCCAAAGTCCGCCCATGCCTTAATTAACTAAATAAAGTAATGCTTATTAACCCAACGACGTCGATCAATTATTTTGTATTCCCCTATTATGGACATTATGACGTAAATCAGTCGAAAATGCAAACTTTTAAGTGTTAACTTTAAATTTTGAGTAGTTTTTGTCACTTATTACGAATGCAGCAATATCAAAAAATGTTCCTTATATTTTGATTTTGATTAAGGTAAAAAAAGATGTTGGAGCAAGCTTAGTCTGGTAATGATTGATGTACAAATATTTTTTTTATTTGGCACTGCAGCCACAAAGACTTATTGTGTCTACTAACATGCTCTCATACTATTTACAAAACTAGAACGTCACATACATCTATGAGTTTCTAGTGAGGCTGAATCTAACCTGTGCCGGGTTTCGGGACAAAAGAGCAAGACTTGTAATCACAACAGTGGTAGAAACAACTCATGTCATAGGCATATTCCAAACCAACATAGTTACTAAGAGTATAAATATAACTGTCACAAAAATTTAAAAAGGCACTGAGACTCTAATGCAGTTACTTGGCATGACAGTAACGAATTGACAGTATTAAAAAACTGAAACCATATTTATATTACCAATAAAACCACGCGATTTTCCAAGAAAGGAATAAATGCATACAAGTGTCTACATTAGAATAAGTTGCCATCTACAATTATTCTATAAGTGGTATTAATTTAAATGATTTATTCCTGACTTGCAATAGTATTCCCATTAGGAGAAATAAGTAATGCTGAACTTTTTTGTTTAATAAATCTTTTGCATTAATGTGGCTGATAAAGAAAGAATGCGTTTGAAACACTTTGAATGAAGAGAAAAGATATGTCCCTTCAAAACAGCTTTTAACTGCCTTGCAGAAAGTGTCTTGTTAGTACAACGTCTTATGTACTAAAGAAAGGTATAGAAGAAGTCAGCTATACAAAATGAATTTATTGTAGTTCAACCAAACATATAACCGTGCTTTCTACCCAAATCGGTGATTCTATTTATAAGTTTGCAATAGTAGCTGTTCTTTTTACAATAAAATTTTATTTAAATTTATATATCTTGTTTCCCTTTTCTAAAATATTCAATGTGTAACAAAAAAAAGTAAGATACATACAATAACAAAGAGCAAACTGACAACTATATATTATGGGACAAGAAAGTCATAGAACGGAAATGAAGAACGTAGCTAAATTAATGGTAGAAAGGAAATAAAAATGCAGCAGACATCTCATAAAAATGTTAGTGGAAGAGATGTATAACTTAAACAACTAAATTGAGATTCCAGACTAAATCTCCTAATACTGAATATTAAAGAAAAAAATGTAAATTACGCTTTTATCGATTATTAGCCCAGAAAAAAACGATAAACAGCTTAAAGCTCTATGTAGTAATCAGCTAACGGTTATAACAATATTTGTAATTATATTGTATGTTTACTATAAATTGCATTGCTCTACATTTTAGATCTGAAAAATGATGCTTCTAATTCTGTAACTTTTGTAGCAGAAAGAATAATAATTTTTTTGGGGCATATAACATTTTTGAAGTTAATAAAAAGAATGCCAATAAACGATTTTTATTTCTGGTATATTATAATTTAAAAAATCTATAAATCTTTCATACTGCAGATTTTGTTACAATCCTAAAATATCTGCCGTATAAAGCTTTTTCTGGAATTTTTCGCTTTCAGCGATAATATCCAAAGTTACAGTTACGCAACCTTCTTTGCAATAATTTAAGGAGCATGTGCTTCATAACGTCAAAAAACCCATTATCTCTAAAGCTACAGCAAACACCCTTCGCACATTATCTAAAAATAGAGGCGGAATTTTTTTGAGTTTAGCGGCGGTTCTGGAATGATGTTTTTCAATCCGGGCAGAGAAAAACAGCCGGTACTGTTTTTTGCTGCGGGTTTCGATTTACAGAAAAAACAAAGAGCTTTAGGGCAGTTGAATTGCAATTTCAGTGGTAAACCGATCACTTGAAATTGCCACTTCGCGAAGTAAAATAGAACGGCAAGTTGACCTACTGTTTAGAAATTTGTATTGCAGAATAAAAATGAAAAGTAAGCTGCACTAAATCTATTTGAAAGTCTTTTTGTTGCACGTAAATAATTCTAATAAATTTTATTTAATATTACATTATCTAAGAACAATTATTTGAACCATTTAAATCTTTGTTTTCATCATAATTAAATTATGATCAGTCTAATTTCTAATAGTTTAACCTTCTAATGTAGAAACATAAGTATCGACATTTAGATTTATTTTTTTTAAATATCGGTTTTTAGGATTAATATTTTGGGAAGTTCAGCACTTTACTGTAATACAAAAAAAATGTTCAAAATTACAAGAATTTTGTAATCTTTTGCTTGTTTCTTGCGAGATTTTAAATTAGGTATTATATATGAAGAGTGTCCGATCCATGACAAAAGTCAGATTTGTTTTTTTACTTTCCACAAAATGGTTATAGACTAAGATCAAGGTTTGTCATACTTAATGAAAATATTTCTCTTAACAAGAATATTATCATTACAGACAGCTAGAAGTTTATTATTCAATATTTTAATATACTTAAATATCATAAGAATTACCTATATTTTACAATCTGCTGAAAAATTTATCATTAAATAAATCGGTTTAATCGCCGTTACTAAATTAGTAGCATCGAATTACTTAAAAAAATGATGCACTACCAAATGTACTCTGTCCGAGAGCGCATCTCTGTTGCGCAAATCTGTCAAAGTTTTTTTCTTTTTAGAATTGGGTTTATAAAACTCTATACACACAGCGTTGAATGGGTCTCTTAATTTTTTCTGATGCCTTCTTTTACTACTATTTGTTTTGTATGTTTTAGCAATCCTGGTAGCTTCTTTTAAAGTAAATAGCTAACCAATTATTTGTCAACAAAGATATTTCTAAAAGTTCTTGTTACTCACAAAAAATCACCATAGTATTGAAAGCATGGCATAATTAAAGCAACACTAAACTATCCATGTTTCAGATATTAAATTACCAACTCTTACTTAGTGTCTATATTTCTCCGATATCACAGTGTTTTTGCTTCTTGCAGGAAACCTTAATATAATTGAAATTATTAAGCACAAAATACAAAATTGATTGCACATTTACAATTAAAACAGATCGTATTTATTCTTTGTGTTGTTTTTATAAAAGGAATTGGAAACAGATTAAAACTTACCAATGTCGCAAATGTGTAGTGATAAGTAACCAATTATTACTTTGTAATTATTATAGCATAAGTAGAGAGTGCTGCATCAAAGCGATAATTTTAGAAATGTTAGAAGTAGGTATTTTATTTTTAATTTTTAATCAGAGCTAATTTATTTTGATTAAATTTAAGATTTTTTATCAGCACAACAAGAAAACTTTAGTACAAATACCCAGAATAAATTATTTTGTCATGAATAAGAAGTTTAGTACAGTGCAAATATGATATTTCTTGTATTATAGGAAATTGGAAAAAGAGAAGAAAAACCCTTTTTTATTTATCAGCCTTCAGAGATAAGAGATCATTCCAGGGAAGCTCATAGTTTAATTTTAGATGCACTACTTCAATCCATATAAAAATACGTTTGCATGATAATGAGACTAATTTTGTCAGTCCAAGCAAAAAATCGTGGCTGCAATTTTTGAGCTTGACAATCGGTGGGAAATGTTAAGTAAACAGTCTAACCCAGCTCATTTCCCTTTGAGCCTTTATCGAGGGCGGCTCGATTACAAAGTGAACGGAAATATAAGGGTCGCAACATGAATCAAACTGCAGCCCAGTATTGATCAGCGATATGCTATAAAATTTTACGTTAAACTCGAAACTTTTGCAAACAAGACGCTTGCCGTAATACAGAAAGTCTACAAAAAAATGCTTTAGCAAAAACACAAGTATTTAGGTGGCACAAAACGTTTGTAGAAGAACAGGGGGGTGTTGAGAATGAGTAACGCAAAGTGCGCACGTCAATGACGCACACCTTGGAAAATGGTAAAATCGGTTTATGACTTCGCCCAACAACTGCATGTTAAATTAAAAGGAGGTAAAGTGAGACTTCTAAAACCCACTGTGTATGAAATCATCACGATGGAAATGTGGATGCGTAAAGTTTGTGCTAAGTTTTGACCGACAAACAAGTAATTTTTTAAAGATATAAATGAAAAGTAGGTTTTAATAAGCAAATCAAAGATAAAATCGATGCTCATTGTCTTTTTTGACTTTAAAAGTGTTTTCCGCAAGAAGTTTATAGCATTTGAACAGACGATCATTGCTGAATTTTACGTGGAAGTGCTTAAAGAGCTGAAGAAGAAAAGTCGCACGCGTCTGCTGAGAGATTACCAATATCTGGGTCCTTTACCAATAGAATACGTCAAGTTATGTGTCGCTGCTGATAAGAGAGTTTCTAGCCGAACAAATCGTAGAAGTGCTGCTCAAATTTCTCTACAGCTCAAAGCTGATCCTGTCCGACTTTTTAGTTTTTTCGCTTTGAAAAAATATTATTTTAGGACTGTTAAAAATGTGTAGGCTCAATATTCCCAGATGAACTGCAACACATGACAGAACCACCATTAATAGTAAATGTTATTTTTGAAAATACGAAAGTTATGTTAAATAAAACAACAGTGACAAAATTACTATTTGAATGTAGCTTCTATATAGTTATAAATCTGTTGAAATAGTAAGAAAACCAGAGAACACTGATTTTAAACAACAAAGAAAAGGTGAATAAAATGTTCAAATTAAACAATGTAAAAAAGATAAAAAATATATAAGGAAACAATGTATTTGCATAAGTATATAATGATATAAATGGTCCTTCTTTATTAAATAAAAAGCACTAATCCAAATGCAGTTTATTTTTAGATCAAAATGTTATGGTTAATAAAGGGTTTTCTAATAAGGATGATATGCTTTTGAAATAAAAAGTTAACTATACTTAAAATGTAACTGCCACCAGTTTTATTTTGTGGTTAGTGTATAATTCATCTTGGCTAAATATAGACCTCAACAACGGTTGGTTATTGTACAAAAGTTTTGTAAAATAGACGTTCTTTTGTGAACATTCGATGTATTCTTCGCGAAACCTATGGTCCGCATAATCGTACTTCTGTGCTTTCTATTTGTCAAGTCGCTAAAAACTTTGAAAGGGATTTTGCTCTTAACGATGCGAGAATACCAACAAGACGTCGAAATGCAAGAAATGTAGAGAAGATTGTTGCTGCAAGGAACAGCGTGCAAAGACTCTACATTTATCGATTCCTAGTCATGCTCAAGAATTAGAGCTTAGAAAAACGACACCTTGGCGTATTTTACTCATAGAAGTTTGTGTTGACCCAAGAACTGAAGCTGCTGGACCATTATAAACCCTACGACCTTGCTGCTTAGACTTTAGAGCAACTTGAAAAACAGCATAACTTTAGCAAAAAATTATCTTCTCAGATAAAGATTACTTCTGGTTAAATGGATATATTAACAAACAAATTGTAGTTTTTAGTCTAAAAATTATCCAAAAGAGATACACGGGAACCCGTTGCATTCGCAAAAAGTCACTGTATGATGTCCTTTATGGCATGGTAGCATCATCGGATCATTTTTTTTTTAAAAACGAGGTAGGAAATGCAGACTGGAGAGCAGTATCGATTGATGTTAACAGATTTTTTGTGGTCAAATTTAAGTAAAATCGATTAGAGAGATATGTGGTTCCAACAAGACAATGCCACATGTCACACTGTTAATGCCACTATTGACGTATTGCAAGAATGGTTGGGTAAAAGGATAATTTTTAAAAAGTTGTGATTGAACTTTTTTAGATTACTTAGGTTATTTGAAATCTATAGTCCATGCAAACAAAGATTGAACATCGAACGCTACACTCGTGACATTAGATCCGAATCATCAAAAATTGGGTTTATCTTAAATGGTGTGTTATTCGAAACATAATGTAATAAATTTTACTTCAAAATAATATAAAAATCTCTGTTGTATCTGAAATGGATTTTATTTTATTTTATATTACAGTCATATCCTTGTTAGTTCCTATTTTACTTTCAAAGAGGAAATACATACAAATTGTGTCTGCAAGTGAAAGTATAAAGTGCGATAACCCGCGCCAGCGGTTTATTGGTGATAAGTACAGTGTTATCGAGAGGCCAACGGGCAAATCACCGCGAATAAATTGTACGTAGAAATCTACTTAACTTAATCATTAATTATTTACAAAAAGGCAGTCATGTTTGGCGCGCCGAATTTCGGGTATCACTACCCTATCAACACACCAACGTTAATTGATCAACAATCAGACTCTTGCATATATCAACAAACCCTCCCACATCAGTAACAACAACAAACACCTATGCAAACTCAATCAATTATGCAAGCTCAGCCGCAACAAAATCAGCAATTTTATTATCCCCCACAACAATCACAACAGCACGGACTACCGGCATCAATAGCCCCACACAATGAAGAATTATAGCAAATACCAAACACATGAAAATCAAAACGTGGCTCTACAGAACTACAACGTGTTAATAAACAAGCAAAAACATCCTACTACTGGCTTAGTGTTCCAGGAACATCTAATCGTTTTCAGCCTCTTGCTGATAGTGCAGAAGAAAAATCGATAGAAATAAAACCTCCACCAATCTTCGTTTACGGCGTAGATAACATGAAACCTTTGAGGGATATGTTAGAAGAACACGCCAAAGATAATTATGTCATTAAGGTAATCGGAAATACTCAGGTAAAGATACAACTAAATGACGCAAAAATATACAGCGCAATTATTAAAATTTTAAAAGATAAAAACACGGAATTTTATTCCTTCTAACACAAAAACGATAGGGATTATAAAGTTGTTCTACGAGATATGCATCCAAGTACTGACCTCAAAGAGTTAGTCACTGAAATAACTACACATGGGCACAAAGTTCTAAACATATACAACATAAAACATAGAGTTACTAAAAATCCATTGCCAATGTTCTTTGTAGAATTAGAACAATCAGAAAAAAATAAAGAAATATTCAACATTGGATTCCTCATGAAAACAAAAATTAGATTTGAACCTCCGCATGCTAAACGTGAAGTTATACAGTGTCAGAACTGTCATAGATATGGGCACTCAAAAAATTACTTTCACAGAAGTCTAATATGTGTTAAGTGTGCAGGAGACCACTTAACAAAAAACTGAGAACAAACCACCAGAAATCATAAAAATAAAGCGATACTTAACCAGGGAACTAGAGACCTAAATGCATTCTTGACTAACTTTCGAAACCAGAGAATACAAAACTACCTGTCTAACTTAACCTCCATGAAGCATGGAAGAACCAAATAACCCTGCTGCTCTACCAATAAAACTAGTAAGGGTTAACGAAGTTCATAGTGTCATACAAAACCTTAAGCCAAAAAAAGCACCAGGATATGATTTAATAACTACCAGAGTCCTGAAGGAGTTACCACGAAAGGCTGATAACCTACACAATCGATGCCATTTTCAGATTACGCATATTCCCGGATCAGTGGAAGATGGCACATATAGTCATGGTACTTAAACCAGGAAAAAATCCAGATATACTTCATATCGCCCGATCAGTTTACTGCCTGTCTTATCAAAAGTGTATGAAAAGATATTCCTAAAAAAACTAAAGCCAACTCATAAACAACAAAACATCATACCCAATGATCAATTTGGATTTCGCAAAGGCCCTAGCACGATAGAGCAAGTTCATAGAGTTGTAACTAAAGCAACTCACGACCTGCATCTCAAAAGATGCTGCTCATCTGTGTTTTTGGATATAAGCCAAGCATTTGATAAGATATGGCACACTGGACTGCTGTACAAGATTAAGAAAGTCTTTCCATTGCCTTATTATTAATTACTTAAGTCCTACCTATCGGAAAGAAGATTTCAAGTAAAATTCAAAGATGCGCAATCGATTCTCCACCCAATACAAGCCGGCGTACCGCAGGGAAGTATACTAGGACCTATCCTGTACGTACTTTACACAGCGAATTTACCAACCACTCCACAAACGCTAGTAGCTACCTATGCCGACGGCACCGCAGTATTGGCATCCCATACTGATCCTCAAAGAGCATCATTGTTACTCCAACGAAACCTCAACAGAATAGAAACCTGGTTGAAATTATGGCGTATACGTGTGAACGAAACAAAATCGACACAGGTAACTTTTACCCTCCGGAGAGAAACCTGCCCTCCGGTAGTATTTAATAATACCCTACTGCCGCAACATGACAACGTAAAATACCTAGGAATTCACTTAGATCGACGGTTTACTTGGAAGACCCACATCATGAAAAAGCAGATGCAACTTGGATTAAAACTGAGAAACATATATTGGATGCTCGGGAGAAAGTCTCAGTAATCCTTGGAAAACAAAGTTCTACTGTATAAGGCAATTTTAAAACTAATCTGGACTTATGGCATCCAGCTTTGGGGATCTGCCAGTAATTCAAACATAGAAATACTACAACGATTTCAGATCAAAACAATCAGGATCATCACAAATGCTCCTTGGTATGTTCCTAACTGGTTACTACAACAGGATGTCCCGATACCTACAATTAAGCAGAAAATTAAAAGTGCTAGTGAAAAATATCAAGTAAAACTTGCGCATCCTAATGATTTAGCTGTGGCGTTATTAGACAGACAACATATCCCTCGACTCCAAAGATGTGACCCGTTAGACTACCTGAACGATTTATAGATTAGGTTTAGTTATAGTTTAAGTATGAAACTTAATTAGATTATGTTTTTAACTAACCCTTACTTGTTGCAGTATCGCGAAGTACTATCATTGGATATTACTTCCTCATGTTACGTATTATATGCCAAACGATTTAATGAATGTTATCCTATAACAGATTGTAAATACCCAATTAATAAAGAGGCGAAAAAAAATATCCTTGTTATTGGAAAACTCTTTTTTATACCAGTGATCTTGTTTTGTCAGTGGTTGAGCGTAACCATCCTCTTGTCTGCTGTATATTTAACTCAAAACTTTTTGACGATGTTTTACTTTATGTGATTTTTTATATAGTCATTACAAAAAAATTAATTGAGTTTTAATATATTGCACATATATTGTAGATGTAATATTGGATGATACATGAAAAGAAGAAAAACGTCTAAGTTTTTATTTATATTATCACTAATGTTTGATATGAGTCCACAAAATATACATCTAAACGGTAGTTCAGCTTAGTCCACACACACTTACGTTATAGTGTGTCCTCATTGATGCTCTTTATAGCAGCAGTAATGTGTTTTCAAAGATCATCCAATGTTGTTGCCATTGGTGGCATATAAACCAGATCTTCAATGTACCCTCCCCCCCCTCCAACAAAAACAAAAAATTGAAAACCGTAAGACAGTTACGTACTCTGCCATACCAATAAATTGGCACCCCATCTTGTTGAAATATGAAATTGTTGAATTTCTCTGTTGCAAAAACAGCCATAGTTGCAACACGTACCTAGATGTGCTGTACCCGACACAGTATTTTAACTAAATAAAAAAGGTTAGTGCTCTTTTATTTTAGAGACTGCAGAAAAGACATTCCATGTGTCATTTAATATTAAAACCCGATGGTTCTTTTGTGCTAACGCTGCATTTCTTTTTACAGAAAGCGGATACATGTTACGAAAATATTATCGTGATGATCAGCAATTGCGGAATCGATCCAGTTAACTTCCCAGGACAGCAAGCCCACCGATATTCCGTGCTAGAACGTCGCCAGCTTCGCGACTAGTTTTAATTAAAGCGCGCGGCTACGTTTGCCAATTAAACTTTGCTATCGAGCGCAATTCCGTAAGTGCCCGCGGATTACGCCGTTTCGGTTGCATTTTTACGTGCCATAAATCACGAGTGTCTTTGTCGCGCCATCGAAGCGCGCTGGCATCTGTATAAAGCGATGTTTGAAATGATACAAATACTCATCTGATAATGGGATCACGCCCCGGCCGTTCGGATTCAAACGGCGGCATTTATACTGGATTGCTGAAATCATTCATCCCGGGAGGTCGGCCGATTGTATTCTTTTTTAGGGGCGATCGCTGGCAACCTGGTTAGCCGAGCAATTTTGATAAATGGCCGCCGGCTGTTCCGGTGAGGGTGCACTATTCGTTTGGCGAACAAATTGAGATTTATAATAACTTTGTGTCAGTTGTTGTGGCCGAAAGAACAGCTTTTAGTGCAGCGCTTCCGCGGCTCTCGTTTTTTAGCCTAAACATAACTAACGTTCAGCAAACAGTACAACTAGGCATGTGTGTAACACGTAAGCGAGTTATTCAACAGGAGCACTTTTTTAAAAAGTAGCAAAACATTATTAGCGACATTTTAATATAAACCATTTTACATAGAAACGTAATATAAAGTTCTTATTCTAAATGTACTGACTTACAAATGTAATTATAATAAATCCTCTAACAAACAGAAAAAATAATTTATTTAAAATCTATTATATAGTCTCTTCAATAATAAAGTGACCTCTGTTATCTTGAACATAAATAAAAATATAGATAGGATTTATTTTCTTTTGTTGAAGTATACATTATAGGCTATTGCGCATTTACCTAATATTTATTCTAATCACCTCCATTACTGATTATATTTCCACGTTTTTTCACCATGCCTTTGGCAAAAGTTTCTAGGTAATCATTTGGCAAAAATTACCATATCTTCTTAATTTTAAATGATAGCTGCTTTGCCATGTATACATGCTTTGCTTTGAATTTTATTTTTATGTAAGGCTACATATTTTCAGGGGGATTGACATCTTTAGACGTTGCCGAGCATTCCATCTTAGTAATATCATTTTGTTGATTCCACGCACTACACGGTTTGGTGCAATATTTATGGTCATTTGCTTTTTTCGGCACCCAACTTATTCTGTCAGAATCAAAAAAAAAATATATATCTGCATTTCTGGCAGATAGTTCACATTTGTTGGCCTTTAAATTGTCTGTAAGACAGAAAGGGCAACCAAAACCTCTTTTACAAAAGCATCCCCAAATACGCAATTTTATTGTACGCTGAAGAACTCTATTACTTTTTACTAACCATGATTTCGGTAAGAACGATCATGTCTAAAAAATATTTGTTGATGAAAATCAATCCATATTTTCCTTTGCCCGTACCAGTAGTTTTTCCACGTGCTTTTCTGATAACAAAATAGTTTCATCAAAATCAATAAAAATTAAATATCTTTTAGGCAAATGACTTAGAACCGTATTTAGAAAGACTTCACTTGCCTGCGAAATTCCATTTGATCATAGCGCAGATGCAAACCTGGCTCTTCTTCAAAGGCGCTATATCGCTTTATTCTGGTTTGTTGTGTGACGCAAACTATTCTTCTTTCCAGTTGATTGTTTATATTCCCAACTTCAAATAACATTTCAGTGTCGGTCCTTTTGCATGATTCACTCAAAACACTGCCTCGTGTCGCTTTAGGAATTTTGCACTCACTGTACATATAAAGAACTTACTGACGTCAACAACAGAATGTGCCGGAAACTATATACTGCGGAAAAGAGCAAACAGTAGATGCAATCGCCAAATGATGACGGACAATTTCTTGTCATACGGACTCTAAATAATAACTAAAATTACACTACCAAAGAAAAATGTTAATTTAAATAAATATTAGAGTGGCGTTTATATTATTTTATGTATTTAACACATATGTAATATAAACGTGCTCTAAACCTGTAACTTTATATTAGAATGCTTGGATACTACATATTTTTTAATTGTATGTATGGAATAGAAAATGGTACTAACAGATGCAATCGGAAGCTTTTAAATAACAAAATTACAGACGTACACAATCATACCTTGAATTGTAAGTAATTTGGTATGGAAGGCGAACAAATTTTTTTAATAAATTTTAACTCGGTAAACAAGCGGTATCTTGCAGCACGTATACACTTGTCTGTCAAGTGGCACGTAATCACAACTGAATCTCATTTATACAGCCAACATCGATGCGAGTGTATACTGTTTACTCTAGTACATATTGTAACGTTGTGCTACAATGTAGTGACTAGTCTACTGAAAACATGGAGCCCATAAAGAAAAAGTATAATAGAAAAAAAGAAGACAGAAAAAATACGGTAAGAAAAAATGGGACCGGCGAAGAGATTGCTCTGTAAGCAATCCCAGAACGAACTTAAAAAGACCTTTCGATTTCGATTTCGAATTTCGGGAAAATTCGAAATCAAATATCTCGAAAATTATTCGACATAGAATTATTTCGACTTCATTTTCGAATTGAACGTAAAATTTCCTATGAGAATCACATTTAAAATCGTAATGTCAAAAATTTTCCCGAAATTCGAAGTCGAAATACCTCGAAAACTATTCGAGATAGAAATTTTTTAATTTCGAATTCGAAATCGGCGAAATCCATTTTCAAATTTTAAAAAAATCTCAAATTTTGTGACGGACCGACAGACCGATAGACATATAGAATTCAGTAACGAACTTTTTAAGTTCATTGAAAAGAGATGATTAGCGTGGAAATCAAGAAGGAAATGAGCAAAAAGCACAAACGAGATACGCTAGTAGCCGACATAGCAAAATTTTAAAACAACAATTTTTACAATATTAAGGAGTAAAGAAGAATTTTGGGAGCTAGATGCAGTCAAAGGCGCCACAAGATTATCAAAGCTACGGCTATGTATTTAGAAGATGTAGAAAACTTACTTCTTGTGTGGATTAACGAAAAGCAACTAGTAGGTGATATTGTGACCAAGAATTTGATCTGCAAAAAGCCCTTGTACGCCGATCTTCTAAGTACACTGCAAGTTACGTCAGTAGAAAACGAAGAAGGCTTTAAAGCGAGCAGGAGATGGTTTGATAACTTTAAAAAATAAAATGGCGCCCATAATGTTGTGAGGCAAGTAGAGCAAGTGAAGCTTTTGCTGCCAAGTTCCAGAAGCTGATAGTTTTTGAATGTTACCCTGCCACAGCATGTTTTTTAATTTTTTGAGGCGAAATATTCCAAAGAGGACTTACATTAAGAATGCAATGCCCAGTCTCAAGCTTATAAAAAAACACCTTACCCCCTTATTCTTTGCTAATGCAATCGAGGATTTTAAAGTTAAACCCCTGATCGTCTATCATTCCGAATCCACGAACTTTCAAGAAAGGCGAATTACAGAAGAACCATTTCAATGTTATGTGAAGGTTCAACACCAAGACTTGTCACTCGTACTTATTAAAAAAGAATCCGACACTCAAACTCTTGCTGGTTACGGATAACGCTCTTGCTCATCCTTCGGGACTAGAGAACACCACTCCAATTCTTCAATTGTTTTCAACTTTAGAAAGCTTTATATAACGGTACTATTTCAGTAATCCTTTGAGGTGACCGAAAGAGTTTTGAAAAAATTATTTCTACATCGTGAATTGGCTTAACATCATCGATAAAGTCTGGAATGGAATTACTAAAAGAAGGCTCAATTCTACTTGAAAAAAATTATGGCCTGATTGCGTCTTTGAACGTGATTTTGAGAGAACCGGCAGTTGTTAATAAATTTGTGTCTTTGTGGAAGGTTATGAGATTAGAAGTGAATAAGAACGAAATTCTAGAACCGGAACCTAGGCAGAAGAAATTTGTATCGCAAATAAGCGTATCTCCTCTGACGCCTGAGAAATCTATCGGTCCAAATATGAATAAGAATATATATACAATGTGGAAAACAGAGCATAATTTTGTAGCGATGTGAGCGATAAATCTGTTTAACAACAACGCAATGTTACATTTTCCCCAAATTCCCAAAAGAAAGCAAAAGCAAGTGACATGACATAGGTTCCTCATTAAAAGTGCACACAAAAAAAAATATTCCAACGCAGACAGCAGTGCGAGTGAACTTGTCTTATTTTAATTTTCATTTGTTTTGTTTTTTGTCATCATTTTTATAAATAAATAGTTGTGAAGTTAATCATCTAATTTCCCATTATCTCTTATGGCGAAATTCTCTTTGTTATACGAGTGCCTTGTATTACAAGCACATTTCCGGACCAAATTATGCTAACAACTGAAGTTACACTGTACTTCGTATTAGTATAATATCAATTAAGAAGAAATGGGTAAAAATATTTTATGCAAAGGTAGCGAAACTACTAATTTTAGAACAAAACATAAAAAATCAAAATTTCCTGAGCAAAGAAAATTTGGTTCTATAGAGAACCTATTCAATTTCAAAATAAAACCAGACCTAGAAATTGAATATTGCTCATCTTTTTCTCTACTCCTCCGTTTGCGTTTGGATTCTATTGCATTAGGTGGTAGTTGTAAGTAAATGCAATACGTTGGATACTAACTTTGTTTTCTCTTTTTAAATAATGCGCAAGTAGTGTCGCCAAATGTTGACCGCTTTAAAATATCGTTCTTTCACTATAGCATCATTAATAAATACAGCCCAGCATCAAGTAAACGTTTAACATATAAAAAAGTGCATAATGTGCGTCATCTGCTAGAATAACATATTGCAGAAAGTATTTTGAGATTCACAAATAGCAACCTCAATTATTATTTTGATATGCTTAGAAAAGTCTTGGAGGGTCTGGTGCAAAGGAATTTGAAAAATAAATAGAGAAAGATCAGGAAAGTAGAAAATCAATCTAAAGAGGGTAAAGCTGAAGTAATGCTAGCCTTAAATTAAAGTTTCTGTTGAACCCAAGAGGAAGCGTTTTGTGGCTAGAGATCCACAAAAATTACTAGTTACCAAATACTAAACAGAGATGATGATGACAACAATGGGGTCAACGCGTTTAATATTTTGGAGACAAAATAAATACTCTTACATATTACGGTAGATTGTATAAAAATTGAATTATTAAATATAATTATTAAAACAAAAATAGGTAAATAATAACAAATGACTTGAGAGAGCACTAAACGTGGTTTCATTCCTTAAAATATAGTGAAAATTGGAGTTCTTGTATCTTATATATAGTTCAACGGCGTAACGTAAGCAGCTTTACTGGAAAATATTATTTTGCACTATGACTGTAGAATGTTAAAAATCCTGAATTTGTCTTTTCTTTTCGTGGGAAGATGTTTAACAAGAAATTATAAAGGGTCATTTTATTCTAAGGGATGATCAATTTTTTGTGAACACACCTGGCAAAAGGTTCTTTCTGTTTTTATTATATTTCTAGCCCAGGATTAACTATTTGGGATTATATAATAATGTTTTTTCATAAAATAAAGTAAAAATACCCCTCTAAAAATAATTTTTAAATTTTTCGTCGTTACCGCTAATTCAATAATTTCCGACATATCTATTACCACTGCTGAAAAGAATTGGTCCGATTACGTGTTAGAATTTGCAGAAACGTGTTCTAGCGCACGTATACGGCGAACATTGCTTCCAAGCCTGTTAGAATTGATAGGTATTGGATTCTATATATTTCATATATTCTCGAAGTACGGCTATTTTGTATATAGCAATTGGTGAGTGGCCGATTGTATGCAAATATTTGATAAAAGCTCAGGTTGAAAATTATAAGAGCTACAAAACGCATTATTAGAAGGTAATTGTGGCGCTAAAAATTGTGAATTGTCCAATTCGTCCATCTGATTGTTTAAGGGTTAAATATTAATATAAAAACAAATTTAACCAGAAAAGGAAACCAGCTGGCAAAACAAAAACCTATTTAAAAGACGTCTCTCTAGAAGTACAATAAAAGGAACACCTGCACTTACAAGTTATAGTAAAAAGATTGCGACACTAATGGATGCTTTTAAATTATTCATGTCAACAGATTGAAGATGTGCTTGTTTAAAAAATAAATCGTAAAACTATAGTTGTGGAAGATACAAAATGGAATATCGTGTGTGCTTACTCAGAATGCATTAAAAATAGTGGAGAGAGAGACTTTTTGTAAATAATTTAGAATATTTCAAAAAGCTTTTGTTTATTAATAGGAGAAAACTATAATGCTAAGAAAAGAATTAATGGTTTAAAGGCATAGATTATTTGCATAAAAATCATTTTATAATCATATTTATGTTTTTGGTTCTTATTAAATTGTAATTACAGTACTGACAGCACAAAGTAATTGCTTCAGTTACTTTTCTTAATTAATTGTTACACAGATGGAACTAAACATCATGAAATAACACACTGAAAAGGTATTACATTTTTTTTCACATACATACTGTGTGGAGGATGTACCCAAAATAAAACGCAATTAAAATAAGATCTATATAGGGCTTACAGAACAATGCGTACTCAGAATAAATTTAAACATCAGCAATTAACGTTAAAGAAACAGCTACGTCTATGCAGTTTCCTACACCAGTAGATGACTTCCACAACAACAAATTTTGATCCTGAAGGTGTAGTACTAAGAATGACGCTATTATAAATTGCATATATACTTATTTCGAACAATATAGGCATGTATGTAGCTAAAAAGTAAACTGTAAGAAAATATATTTGTGTTAAATATTTAACTCTTTACATACTCATCTTCTTTCGTAAATCTAGAAAGTTAACAGTTTACTAATAATACGTAGATCAGGTTGTAAATTAGCATATAAAATAGAATGCATATTTAAGTGTATAACAAAAAACAACTGCACCAATGAATAAAAACTACAAAGTCTACAAATGTATCAAAAGTAGAACTTACATATACAGAATATGTGAGGGTAAGTTGAACAATATAAACTTTATAATTTAATAAAGACTTTTATATACACGCACAAAATCACTATCTATAAAGGTCATAAACCTTTGTCATTAACAAAGCTATCTTTATCTCCAGAATTATAAACAAAACATATTTAACTTGTTATTTTTAAGTACCATTAATACAATACAAGTTTTATTATCTGATTTAATGTAAAACGCTAAACTCCATACACAACATTTATTTTAGATAAAACCTCACAAAACGCTGATACAGCAGACACCTTCTCAAGAAATCCATCTGTCTTATAAATTATTACTTGAAAAGTTTGGCGCGTGACTGCAATATCAAATGCTCTTTAGGTCAGTCAAAGGATATTCTGTAGTACACAGCAATTTGTTGTACAAAATTTCGTCGTCGTCTTAGTTGCTAGAAAAAATTACGAACATATTTTTGCTAACCATTTTCTGAATTTAAAATTCTGAAATAAGAATATACCAACCCGATAAGAGTTTTTTTATTGTAAATTTGATGAAAATATTACCATTTTGTAAGAATTAGTAGCACAAGTACAGACATTGTCGTAAATGATAATATAAAAACAAATTTATTATAACCCTACACTAACACATAAATTAAATTAACGAAGACTCAAAACAGATGTTAGATGTACAATCACAAAAAAAAATATAAATAGATACAAATTAATAATCGCATTACGAAAAGTTTATAAAACGCTAGGAAATACTACGCCCTGAAGATATTTAATCTATGCGCATCGAATAATCTCTTAAATATTTATTCGAGTATTATTTACATTTTTTAGTTCTATCTGAACCTCAAAGGGATGATCAAACGCAATATATGAGGAGTTTCTATCTAGCAATAATTTAGCTGCTCTTAAACAACACCGGTTTGCGCTTCTAAATGGTGGGACTTAGAATTTCGAGCAACCTAGTAAAAAAAGTATGTAACCAACCTCAGTGAGAGGCAAGGTAGGAAATAAACCAAGGCGATATACTTGAAGAGAGTCGTTTCCTCTCCAAGAAAAAATAAGACTTACTTTCGCTAAACCATATGCAATGAATTGAATAATATGGTCGACAATTAGAAAATTATTTTGCTAGTGGCAAATCTACCATTTACAAATAAAGAAAAATAGACGCACGATATAAAATAGTGTCAGTTAGGACTTTTATAGCATGGGGTAAAAATCTATTTATATGTAAGCATATGCAACATGCGTGAATTATCAAACAAGTAGAAAAGAACTTAGAATAAAGAAAAATAGACAGTTTTAAAAACAGAAGCCAATAAAAAGGTTAGAAAATACGCAAAACTTAGAAAAATACACACTCATTTATAAAAAACAAGAACTGTGGACAGTGTCGCAATAATGAAGCATATAAAATGGAAAGAGAAAACAAAATCATAAAAACTAATTAAGTATTAAATCTAAAATTACTTAACACAATAATATGTAATATATAACAATAACGTAACAATATATGCATATGCCCAGTAGAAGGTCAGAAAAGACTATAATAAAACATTCTATAAAAAAACTTTAACAATGTCTTAATTAAACAAATAAAAATGATTACATAATAATTAGCGTTCACTAAAATACTTAAAATAAGCTTTGAAGTTTGAAAACATTTAAATCAAAATGGCAAACTCCTTAGAGATTTTGCCTATTGTAATAGAATTTGAATTACAAATAGATTTAAATATAAATTAAGAAATGCATACATTTGAGGAGCATCAATAATTGATTACTTTTTTGAAGAAAAAAACGACCACAGTATTTAGTAACAAACGGGCTTTTAGAAAGAGATATAGATACAGGTGAAGTTACCGTTAAAAATCTACAGAATACAATAGGAAACACCCAGAAAGAGATAATATATAGATAAAGAATGAGCAGACATAAAAATATATTAGAAAAAACAGCAATAAAGCTATTGAACAGTAGGCGAAAGGGCGTCATGGACAAACTACTATATTTCGGCTAGAAAAAGAAGAATAGGTAGTTAAAGACAAAAATAAAGTTGACTATAAATGGTTGCAAAATAACAAAGGAAGCAACAAAATAGAATAGAACAGAGCAACTCAAGTTATAAAGATCTTGAAACAGAACAGATTAAAGTAGATAGCATATCTTTATGTTGAGAATAGAGAATGATGTCCATAGACAATCATTGACAAAATCAAACAAAAAAGTGATACGGCACAGATAAACGCATCTTTTAAAAAATGGCCAAACTATAAAAACCTTTGGTTTTTAGAAAGTAAAGCCCACGAATAAAAAACCGTAGGAACAGAAATAGATCCACTAAAAATTAAAGAATTAAGCTCTGCCCTTCACTACTAAAATAGAAAGACTGCCGGTGCAGAGGGAACAAACAGCAAACTTATTAAATATGATTTCTAAGAAGCAAACTTTAAATATTTTCGCCTACTGAATACCTGCTCGAACACCAAAACTATTTACCAATTATAATTAAACTTATTTTTTTAAAAAGGCACCACTCGGTATGTATAAATTACCGTAAAATAAGACTTTTAAATAGTTCATACAAAACATATACAAAAATTTTACCCAAAAGATCTACAACTACAACTGACAAATATTACAAGAATAAACTAAATTTGTAAGAAGTAATTTATGTATATTTATCGGAAAGCAAATAATAAAGAAATATTTTAAATTTAACAGAGAATCTCTTATGTTGTTCGTGGACTATACTAAAGATTTTAATAAAGTGCTTCATTAAAGACCATGAAACATAATGGAGAGGCATTTAATTTGGATTAGTAAAAATATTTACAGTAATACAAGTACCTGTATATGTGACAACTAAATCAATTTAAAAACAGAAATCTTGGACTAAGACTAACATAAGAAATACAGTGGGTCCTCAGTTCTATTTCATATTTATTTAGAAGATTTAGTAGATAGCTAATCTAACCAAATATATACATAATTTAAATAAAGAGACCTATGTTGCGACACTATTATTTGCAAACAACCAACTGGTCATAGCAGACTCAGAAAATTTGTTTTAGAGATCTCCATTTAAACTTTAACAAATAAGGTAAAATTGCAATTTACAAATATCCACCAACAAAACAAAAGTAATGCCTTTCTGTGGCTATAATAAAACCAGTAATATGTTTTAAGTATTTATATTACTTAACGTCATATTTCGGAGAAATTCAACAGCTTAAAAATAATATACGTTTTAAAACAATGATAAAAGAAAAGCTTTTTTAAGTTTTGTATGTGCTAACGGATTTTGTATCACTACTAAGAACTGCAAAATTGTTATTGCAAAAATATGGTTTTTAGGGTAGAAGAAATATGAAGGTATAGGGAATTCATTTAGGGATAATATTTTTATACTCAGAACTATCGGACTCTAGGTTGGTTCTAAGATACTGGTTCCTAAATGACTCCCAACTCTCACTTATGGCTCCAAGAAGCTATGCACACAATAGTATAGCGGCCACACCCCGGTAAACTGTCTCAACACACAGATAAAACTAAGTGGGGGGGGCACTAGAGGCAACCTTTCAGTAGAATTTAATAACTTTAGTAGGAACTGCAAAGGGGCAGCAGGTTTTACAATATCAACAGCAGTTGAAGATAGATACATTAGTACAGCTGCAGATTGAATATCAATAGGCGAAGATGGCATCTATCCAACCGGCTATTGAACTGCGATGTAGTAGGAAAAGAGAAGCCACCAAAGTATCCTCTCATAGCAGTTTAATATGTATAAAGGAAAGGATGTCACAATCTGGGACGAAATTGGAAGCTAGAAGCAGACCTCGTCTCTAGTTTATAAAGTAGAAAATAAAAAATGCTAATGCGGAGAATTACGCAAAATTAAAAAATTCTACCTGCGACAAAGTAAAATGGAAAGCTGCCGACCAATCCAAGGATTGAAGAGTAGAAGAAGAAGAGATATGGAGGCAAATTAAAATATAAGAGAACTCAACGTATTCAACATTATGGATGAAATAAAAAAGTTTAAGCGGCAATGCAATGAGCACCTACAATAAATAAAGGATACGAAATTATCTAAAATCTACCACCGATATAGACCAAAAGAAACGCAAAGGATAGAGTGACCAAAAAAGTGGTGGATAGAGCGATTATAGAAAATGTAGTAGTGACGCAACGGACCATATCTAAAGCATAACTAAGGAGAAGAGGAAAAACAAAAAGTAAAAAAGTGGTAATCACAATAAGACAAAAAGTTGGCGATTTAAACGTCTCTTATGTATTTTTAGAAATAGCAAGTTTACTTACACTATTTTCGTTCATCTCATGTGAGTCTTATCAATAATAAATATGTATATTGTCTTGCTGTTTCTAAATAAGTTGCACTGAAATACAGTTCACTACCTACAGTAATAAATGTTTCCTTGAAAGTAAAATAAATCGGTTTATTTGAAGTATTATTCAAATGTTCTAAAAACTTAGAATGCAACTATAGACTTATCATTTTAGTACTACTTAAGTCAAGTGAAAACATTAAAAGGGCTTAGGTATTCTAGTCAACGATTTTTATGTTAAAAATGTTAAACGACCTTATTGTGAACAGTTCTAGACAACTTCTAAAGTGCCTGCAAAAGTGTAAAATTATTCCTAACAAATACAAGACAAAACCTACAAAGCTTGTCTGCAAAATTCGGTGAATTGTCAGCTCTTTTAACGATGACACTGGCCAGGTTTGCGCACATGCGTATATCTCTCCAGACATACTTCAAAAAACTTCACCTAGTGTAGAGTATACGTGACTACCAAGAAAGTTTCTGCAGGAAGTCGGTAAGAAGTAGGACCACAGTGCAATGAGCACAGAGTCAACACCAAATTTTTCTAAGAATTAAGATAACGGTAACGAAGACGCCTAAAATGTTAATACAAGTGAACGAGCTAGAAGCCATCAACAGTAAAGCAAAACGGATCAAAATATATGGACATTTGATTACCATCTGTGACCAAAATTTATTATTTTTGCAAACCATCGTTAAGAGAAATGCAAATACATTCTAATGAGGTTTTCGCTGAAAAAATTAGATTCTGTTTAGTTTGTCTTCTAAAACCATTCGCTAAATATATAATAGGTGTACAACTTTGCTTTGGTCATTTTCCAATAGATGGTTTCAGGCGGTACGTGGTGGTGGAAATAAACAGATGTAGACGTCATGCAATAAGCTTAGGCATTTGACAACATAACATCGTCGAAACATTAGTCCATATTGTAAAGTTACTCCTGATTGAAAATGTCAGTTTACGGACGAAATTATCGTCATTTGAGGGAGATTTCAATTTTCTGCTTGAATATGAAGATATCTGCGGCTGAGGCTCATCGAATACTCTCAAATACTTATGGCGCAACCGCTATTAGTGAAAGAACGTTTCGTGTGTGGTTTCAACGCTTCAAGACCGGCATGGCGGTGGAAGAAAGAATGTTTTGAAAGATACAGAATGGGAGGCATTATTTCATAAAGACGCAAAAATAATTGGCAGGATTATTAGAAGTGACTCAACAAGCCATTTCAAAACACCTAAAAACCATGGGAAATTATTCAGGAACAAGGAAATTGAGTGCCTCATAAATTGAAACCGAGGGATGGTGAATGGCGTTTGTTTTCTTGTGAAAGCTGCTTGAAAGGCAAAGACAGAAAATATTTCTGCATCGCATTGTAAATGGGGACAAAAAATAAGTTCATTACGGTAACCGTAAGCGTAGAAAATTACGAGGATCCACCGGCCATGTTTCCACTTCAATGGTCAAACAAAATAATTACAGACCCAAGCTCATGTTCTGTATTTGTTGCGACCAGCTTGGCAATCGGAAGCGATCTGTATCAAAAGCAATTAATCCGTTTAAGCCAAGCATTGAAAGACAAACAGACGCAATACAACGAAAGACATGATAAAGTGATTTTGCAGCATGACAATGCTCGACCCCATGTCGCAAAGTCGATCAAAACATACTTGGAAACGTTCAAATGTGAAGTCCTACCACACCCGCCGTATTCTCCAGACATTGCTCCCTCTGACTATCACTTGTTTCCATCAATAGCACACGGCCTGGCTGACTAGCACTTACGTTCTTATGAAGAAGTCACAAATTGGGTCGATACGTAGATCGCCTCAAAAGATGAGCAGTTTTTTCGACACGGGATTTGTACGATGCCCGAGAAATGGAAAAAATAGTGGCTAGCGATGGATAATATTTTGAATCGTAAATGTATAACCAGTTTTTTACTTTCCTTATCCTAGAATAAGGAAATTAATGTAATCGGCGGAAATTTGACCTACCCAGTTTTTCACATTTCTGGACGAATTATAGCCTCAGTACACCAAAAAACTTGGTTTGGGCCATTGGTTCGTGCGCACGCGCATGTGTGTGTGTCTGTCAGTAAACAGGATATCTCGAGAACCGTAAGAGCTAGAGACTTGAAATTTGGTATACAAGTTACTTGTAGGTAGAGGACGCAGTGCGAAGCTTTTGGTAAAAATCGGCCGAGTCGTTTGGTTGCAAGGTCGAAAATCGGTTGCCAAGCGGTCGTGAATCTAAACGGTTGAAGCTCGGACGGTTACCTTCAGTGACGTAGCAAAATTTTAAGTACGAGTCAATTATTGTCTTGTACTGTTTATTTTAATCAGCTTTCGAGTGTTGGACTCGCGCCTCGTCCTTTTTTAAATTAACAAATTTTTAGACGAGAGCAGCGCAGGGCCGAGACGATGGACTCGCGCCTCGTCCTTTTTTAAAATAACCAGTTCCGGGACGAGAGCAGCGCAGGGCCGAGACGATGGACCCGGTATAATATATAATAATAGGATAAGGAAAGTCGTGTGATGTTCACACCAGATTTTTTTACAACAAAGCCTCGAATGTAGGAAAAAAACAGCGGAAGCAAAGTTGTACACCTACTATATAATAATGTATCTACTATTTTTTTTGAGGGGGGGCACATTTACAGGCACTTCAGCCTCAAGGGCTTATTGTGCCCACTAACATGCACTTACACTAGGATATTCACACATCTATGGGTTGAGCGGGAGTCGAACCCGCGCGCGCCGGCTCGAGGACAGAGCCAACTGGTTGAACCATCTGAGCTACCGCGTCTCTATCTACTAAATTATAACACTATTTGTCTCGTATTTCATATTATTCTCATATGAGTGATCATATTTTTCCTTAAAATATTTAATTATACTTTAACTGTATCCTAAAATTCTGTAAAATATAAACTTAATTTTGTAAAAACGAAGTATCCCGCAGATAAAATATAAAAAGTTTAGCTAAGTCAGTAATTTATATATATATATATATATATATATATATATATATATATATATATATATATATATATATATATATAATAATATATAGTCAAACAATAAACACACAAGCCGTAATAGAAAGTAATTTATAAACAAATATCTTATTTTCCTGTTCTCCACTCAAATTGAAAATTTAATAAAAAAACATTATGGCTTAGTTATAATACTTCCAATTACATTTTCGTTACCATAACTTTGAAAAGTCGAAGGTTCGCGCGATATTTTAGCGGCGAAATAAAGCAGTCGGCCCATTATACCGTATGCAACATATTTTACGTGGCTTCAGAATAGCCTATCATAAACGCGCCTATTATTCCTACCAAGGGACGTATATAACGCAACATAAATGTGCGTAACGTTCCAAATTGTTAGGGTCACTTATTGTTTAATATTATTACGCATATACAGTTATCTTACTTGTCCGATGTACGGGAAAATTCAGTTCGGGCAGCACTTACCCAAATTTCGGACAGTACGCTCCTTTAGGCTTAGACTAGCCTCAATTGTGGTAGAATGTAGTATTTCCTATTTTAAACATATTCCTTTTATAGCCCAATTAGAATATAGAACTGTTCTGCTAAAATTATATACATGTAATGCAATGTATTTTTACAGTATCACTTTATTACTTGTTTAAGGCATTACGTACAGGGAAATATGTATATATTGATGTAAGATAAACTTAAGAGGGGTAGACCGCAGAAGGTACTTTTAGCGTCTCAGGCTGACAATTTTTCATCCGCCTTCTCTCAAATTTGTCGACGGTGGGAACGTGGAACAATTTATTTACAAATGATACCAGTGGGATAAGTCGGTGAGGTGACCTTATGAAAGTGAGATATGCAAAACGATCCTAAAGATAGGCAACTCGAACGTCAAATTTCATATCAGCTGCCTTTGTTTATTTTCTGTTCAAATTTATAGTAGATTATATCGTCAATTATTTTACCTGGATTTTAATAAATATTAATATAGTTTTAACTCTAACTTGTCGGAGAAAAAAGACGAAATAGCCATTTGCTCTACAATGCACCATAGTGGGGTAATAGAAGTGGCCCAAGTGGTCAGCAGTCTGGCGCATGTGGGCGATGGACCATCTAGATATTCGAGCTGTTTGATGTAATTGGCTGTTTATTGCACGTACCCAAGAAACCAGTTGAGCTTCGCAATAAATACGTAGCTTTAGCGGCGTCCCAAGGTACCGAGACAGCGTTGAGAACAGTGTCTTGGTGCGGCAAGTTGTATGTCAACTGGGAGCTCACGTTCTCATAGATGTAGTTATTAAGTAGAAAAGTATTATAAGCTATTCTAACAAATTATTTAAATAAGAACTATTTTAAAACGCTAACAAATGATAATTTTTGAAAGATGGCTAGCATATCAGAAGAACTTCTAAACGAACAACAATAGCTCACTCTAATGCCTTAATTAACATTGAATGACTTTCTCTCCTTAATTATTTTTTACATAATACAATTTTATATTGGATGTGATAAGAAGTTTAATTGCGACGAGTTATTTTCTTTCAACAATTTGTATCTAAGTATTTTTTAAATTTTGTCTACTTATTTTGTACGATTCTTCCAAAGAATTTTCAAAATAGAGCAAAATTAACTTTTTTTGTATAGTTGTTTAAAAGTCGACTTTAAGCAACCTAAAATGGTGAAATTTGATAATGTTATCGAACAGAAACATATTTAATTTTATTAAAAGGAAAATAGGTGACAGTAACCCAAAATAGAATCAAAACATATTAGGTAATCCCGTGTGGAGTTACCAATCCTCTATCGGGAGCCTCCCCAGGTGGCGGATAGGAAAATGGTCACCAGCTATGGTGGGTACCGGTGAAATGTGGGCGAACTAAAACTAGCTGACGGCAGACAACGGTATTCTCAGTACTGGAAATTAATTTGTAAGTTAAGGATGGAAGCAATGTACGCTGAAATATATATATATATATATATAATATATATATAGTATAGTATATATATATATATATATAGTATATATATATATATATATATATATATATATATATATATATATATATATATATATATATATATATATATATATATATGACAACATGTAAATGTGATCCCTAGTCCGCGGCAGGCTTTAAATAGCCAAGTGGTATTAAGAATTCCCAAAAAGAAAAATTATGATAACATATATCCGAATATAACTATAAAACAAAAAAACCATAGAGACTAGATGGTCGGGATGTGGAAGATGTAATATTGAAAATAACATCCTGTATTACATAGAAAATAATGACGTCAATCATTTAAATAGTGCCGCTATTATGATTAACAAGGACACAAATAGATTTCTAACTAACTTTGTACTTTCCTCAGACCGCGTGATGTTTCTACAGTTCAACGCAACGCCAAAAATATCAACATTATTTAGATGATATGTGTTCCCTCAACCGATAAACCAAGTGAAAAAACTCTATGCACAAATAAAAAACTAATTAACACCATAAGAAGAAATTAAGTAATTATTATTACGGGCGACTTCAAGGCCAGATAGCAGATATTGTGGGAGAATACGGTCTAGACGAACAAAATGACAGAGAAAAACAATTTGTACTACTCTACCAAGAGAAAAACAAAATTATCTCAAATACATGGTTGAAACTACCAACTAGGAGACTTTACACTTGGACATCTCCACAACAAACTATTGATAATATTGTACGTAGTTAGATAGATTACATATTAATACATATAAGATTTAGAAACGAGTTAACGGGAGTTGGAACTTACCCTGGAAGCGATGTAGGGTCAGACCATAGTCCGGATGTAGGCAAAATTAACATATGCCTTACGAAAATACAGACCCGACAAGATAGAAAGCTTAATGTAGAAAACTGAAAGATTTAACAAAATATGAAAGAATTAAAACGTAAACTAAATAAAAATAGTATCATTGTTAATAATAAACCAATAAAGAATATATAGAATCCGTTTGGGCCAAGCTAAACAGCGATCATCAAAACACAAAACACAATTCTTACTTATGACTCTAATAACAGCAAAAAACTTTGAATGATTAGAAATATTGGCATTAATAGAAGAAAAAAGAGGGTAAAAAAGAAAAATAAACATCGATATAGACAAATACATCACACAATACAAAGAAAACTACGCAAAACAAAATAACAATGGTTAATGGATAAACGCAATAAACTAAAAAAGTTTTTTAATACACATAAATAGATTTAAAAAGTGACAGACACTTCCAAAACAAAAATAATAAACTAGTCACAGACAAAGAAGAACTACCACCACAAATATGGAAACGATATATAGAAGATATGTTTTATGACTACAAAACTAATCAACGATTAATCTTTGCAGAAAATAGACCAGAAGTATTATGTGCCAAAATTATAAACTCACTAAAAAACACAAAAAAAGGTAAAACTGCCTAACCAGGTTTACAACAAATTTCTCAAACTTTTGGATGAAAAAACATTGAGTAATACCTAAAAACTGACTAACATCAGTATTCATCATTTTGCCGAAAAAAGAAAATGCAAACAAATGCGATAATTTTCGCCTGACAAGCCACATGAGTGATGTACATAAATTACATTCAAAAGTCCTTTATGGAAGAATGTATCAGAAATGTGGACAAGATATAAGTTACTCACAATTCGGATTCCGAAAGAGTTGTGGAACCAGAGAAGCGTTATTTAGTCTATCAGTTTTATTACAAAAATGTAGAGATCAACAAAGATATGTCTTCATATGCTTTCTCGTAGTCGATAAAGCATTTGACCGCGTTAGCCATAACGAACTAATAAGAATGCTGACAGAAGAAGGTCTCGACTATAAGGACATAACATATATGGCACTACCAAAAAGAGACTGAAAAATAAACGCACGGAAACGATCTCAATTAAAAGAGGCGTTAGCCAGAGTTGTATCTTCTCTTTATTGTTTAACATCTACTAAGAGGAAATTTTCAGAAAAGTCTTAGAAAATACTAAAAAGGGTATAAAGTAGATGGTATCCTTATAAATAAAATACGATACGTTGACGATGCGGCCATAATAGCAAAACGACTTACAGGGTTTGCAAGATTGATGGACGCTGTAACTTGAGAGGGCAATGCAGTCGGACTGAGAATAAATACGAAAATACCAAATTTATGATATTTAACAAAACTCCAGAAATACGGGCAGAATTGATAGTACACAACCAACAAATTAAAAAGATGCCAAAATTCAAATATCTCGGGTGCTGGCTGACAAAGGACGGAGACCCGGAGTTTAAGATAAAACAAGAATAAAGATAGCAATACCGTTCCTTATAAGAATGAGGCAGCAACTTATCAACCGCAGCCTTAAATTAGCAACAATACACATATTTGTTGCAGTGCTACATATATTCAGTTCTGCTGTACGTTGCTGAGGCTTGAGCATTTAAGGCTACTACTGAAAAAAGATTACAAACTTTTGAGTTCTGAGTATTCAGAAGACTATTAAGCATATCATGGACAGAACATACTACAAACGAAGAAGTGTTGAGAAGAATGCACACAAAAAGGAACTTTTAGTAAATAAAATATAATTGCTTTAGGGGTAAAACTCTTCATCTGAAAGTATCTGTCTTAACTTTTGATTACGGCAGCTGGAGATCAATTTTTATTTCTGTCATTTCTGACATTTGTAGTTTATATAATGTGGAATTAATCAACTAATTACTAGAAAATAATACATTTATTTAATAATTTCTCTTGGGGGAGTCTTTGTTTTAGTCGGGAGTAAATGTTCCGTTTGCTAAGGTTATAATGAGCTGCTCCATCGCATACCCTGATGTTATAAGAAACTTCTTAGTGCTTGTAACTAAGTGGAGCTCAACCAACTTGAAGGACTGGTGGAAAATGGGAATCAACTCGGAAAAGAGTTTAGCAGTTCTGTTCTTTGTCAAAAAAACTGCTTTACTTACAAGGTAACCTGGCGAATCTCAAGATCTTCGGACGAGAGATATCCTGAAGGAAGAAGGAAACTATCTCGGGTGATTCCAAACCGCACTGAACCCAGCGAGATAAGCGCTCGGCTTCGAGAGCCATCTTTAACGCATTAATAGTTTTTGCAAAACCATAACCTCTATAGAGAAGCTGAGCTACCGAATTTTCAAGAATTTTATTAATAGACTCAAGACCTATACAGGTTCATTTAAGGCCACGGCAGCTTCGCACTGCGTGATCTATACAATTATCGCCCGAATATCTTGGTGGCTTATACGATCATCCTCAGAACCCCAAGTCTTGCCAGTAAAGTCAATCTCAATTTTATCCATAACTCTGTCGGAGAGTGTCTAAGTGCAATAGGTCGACAACCGAGCGAGCGTAAATGCTTTAAACCTGTTTGTAAGAGCCTCGGGGTTCGCAGACGAGCCAAGGTGATAATGATGGTTCCTATAACTACAGGATTGACCACCAACGCCGTTAACGTTCTCAGCGAAAAATAGGTTATCAGAATGCTTTGTATGACTAGCCCCTGTCCAGATACTCCAGCTCGCCAGGCAAGCATTTCCGTAATACTCAACACACTTAAAGCTAAAAACGTAATGGATGGGATAATTAATCCATCCCGCTTCTTAACAAGATTATCGATGTTACAGAGACTGAGAAGGATCGGAGTAAGCCCTTGACTTATTGTAAATTGTAAGAGTTCCCACCCAGCTAATCTCAGAGTATGCCTCTTGTTTTAGAAGTCGGCTTCTACTCCATAGCAACTCTTAGGGATAATCTAGCTTTTGATATAAATACCTATTAACCACCTAACGTCCCAAACCAGATCTTCAGCGCGAGCCACACCGCTTTTTACATCCAAGGCTGGGCTACAATCATTAAATGTTTCCAAAACATAAATCTCTCCAAGTACAAGATAGTCTTCCAAAACATCAAAGTAGTGTTAGTAGGGAACTTCTAGTGGCTAAAGTTTTCCTTTTCTATATTAATTCTTGTAACATTTTACAGCCCATTATAGAATGCAAACTATATGGAAGAAGTTGGCGTGGTTGTAGAAGATACTCCTGTTTAAAATTTTTGATTATTTAATGTTCAACGACACTTCAATAAAATATGCAAAAAAATAAACAAAGAGCATATCGTTATATTTAAAAGGATTACCTGAAATACGACTTTAGTCAAAAAAATTAGAAAAATTTATTTTACAAAAATAAGGACCTCAAATTTGGACGATTTACAAAAAATGCATTTTTCACTTTGAGTTTCTAACTTGGTTCGTAAATAATAAAGTTGTGAAAATAATATTGGCATTTTATAGGTAGTCAATTTAAAGCTTATGATATGTACTTTAAGTGAAAAAATATTTTTACGATAATTACAATGTTTTTTACTTTTTTTTAAGAAAACTAAAAAAAATTTACTTAAAAAGTCTGAAAATTGCAGTATAAATAAATTGCTTTAACTAAAAAAAACTAAGGTTTTTAACACTTTGGTCACGTGGAGGTGGTAGTACCTTTTGATGTATATTCTGAGAAGGGAGAAAGCCATCTATTCAGTTTATTTGGTCTGTGGTGATAAAACCTTATGTTTCAACGGATAACAATTTAAATGAGTTTCGGTACAAGTGTTTTGTTAGAGGCGTTTCTAAATGAAGAAAAATGACTCTTGCATTCTTACCTTTAACAAATAATGCAGCACTGCAGTATTTTAAAAGAATCTACTTACAAATTCAGCGATGGTTGAACAAAACATTATTACCGCATGAATGGGGATGGATAAAAAAGATTTGTTTTAACTTGTATACATGACTGGCCCTCCAGCTCCTGAAAAACTGTTACAAAATTTATTTTGCAACTAATTTAGCGCTTATTTGTTGTTAGTAAACAAATGATCAATTGGCACTTTTTTCAAAAGGAGACATTTTTGATTGACACTATTTTGAAGCAAATGAAAAAAGTTTCATCAAAAACTAAGGATCGCGGAATTCTTCCGAAGATATAAGCGTTATTTTATCTAATGTGATTCCCCTATATGTATTTTAAAAACATTAAATTCAAGTTATAGAAATTTAAAAAATAAAGCCTCGTACAACACTAACACAAGTTAAATAAGCTTTTTTTTAATTTCGACGAACATAAAACAATACAAACAAAAATTTACATATTATTAAATAAAAATTCTGTAAAATTTGTAATACATACACAACGATTATTATTTTTAATGTTTACGTATTCACTTACACATTTTAAACACAATATAGCAAAGCAACTGTAAAATTTATTAAACATAATAACAGATATAACATAAATTTGCCTGAATTGCATTACAAAAGTCCGCGCTATTAAATTCTGAGAAAACAAACCAAGTGGTCAGCAAATCGCAAATTTGGCGATTATTAGCATACTGCAGTGTACCAGAGAGCGGTAAGTACAACATTGTTAAAGTTTGCTTTAGTAATTATAATTACTAGTCCTAAGTTACAGGGAGCAACCGCATTCTAACGAAGGGTTCGCAGCCAACTCGCAAGATCGAACAGCCTACCGGCCTTGCCGCTATTCAAGTATGCGTATTTCACCGACAGACTAAATCTGTAATGCTATCGCCTAATATCGGATGCTCGATGGGAATTAGCGGATTTACAATCACGCACTACCACACGGCAATCATCGCGGTCGTAAGAAGACGCCGCAGATTTATCAAGCACTTTGAGATAGTGGGCACGTAGCGGATAAGCAATTGATCTTCCTCGACGTGTAGAGAAAAACTCAATGAAAGCCGGATTTACAGAAATTTTAAAGCCACCTAATGTATATACTAGTTAAAATTCAATTTCTATCCTAATTTTTTTGCAAAAGCAACAAACAGTATAAGCAACCGTGGCAGATTACTTATAATTTGGATTAAAGAATAAGCAAAAAGATGCTTCGTTAACTAATTTTTAAACACATTAGTAACTAATATGAATTAAAGTTGGTAACTCTGTATATTTAAATCTTATCTAAACATACGTAAAAAATTTTACATTATTTAAAATTTTACAATTATTAAATAAGTTTACAATAAAGAAAAACGTAAAGACCCCTTATTTAGGGTTACGGATAAAGAACACAACGGCGGAATTTCATGACGGCGAAAGTGCTAACTTTGATTTTAAAATAATCAATGGTAGCGTCTAATCTAGATTGGGGTTTTATAAACAGTAGCCGACTTCAAAGATCCCTCTATTCAAGAGTTATAGCACTAGACTTTAGCATTCTCTTCCAAGAGGGAAATCAATGCAGACTCAAACATTAGAATAATCCAACAAAGGAATCCCAACTCAATCCTTAACCTAAAGAACTTGACAAAGGTAACTAGGCCCAGAATAGAAGAATTACATATAGAATCATCAATATATAGTCAAAGGAAGTGTTAAAAGAATTCCAAAACAGCAACGATGACTTATATGCAATTAGAAAATAAAAAGTGAGGAACTAAATTAAAAACAATATATTAGACCCTTCATTGCTGGAGTGGCACCCTAAAGCAAAAAAGAGCAAAGAAGGCATTAGAGTTTTCATAAAAAGAAAATGGTTAAATTATACCTGTTAAAAGAAAATTCTTAGAAGAATTTTAAAGAAGTAGGAAAAGTAATAACACATCACGAATTAATCACCGCTAGAGACTAGGCGGGTTGAAGGACTTTTTTTTGGAAAAAGATCGTAAATTTAGATAGGAAACTGAGCAATCTACAATTCGTAATTAACTGTTTTGTCGTAGAAATAAAATAATTTTATTAATTAGTAAAGAATGTAGCAGCAACTATAAACTTTTAGTCGCGAAGATAGATTTTGCATAGGTAATTACATCAATTATTAATATTGAATTACGCACAGAAAAAAAACAGTAGAAGAAAAGACAGAGGCGTATATACACACAAAGCACAGCATAAAATCAGCAGACATAGAAGATTTAAGGAAAATAAAATAAATAAATCAGAATATCTAAAACATATAAGTGGGGACATTAAGATATGTGTATCATAACAAAAATCAATATATAAAAAATTGCTCAATACAAGCAAATCCAAGGATCTTGACAAAAAATAATTAAAAATGGAAAACGGTATGTGAAATTTAAACAAAATTTAAGAGGAGCTATAAACATAGAAGATTGTCGAACGATGAGAAAAGTCTCAACAATCTTCTGCACCAGGAGATGTAGCGCTGGAACTTATAACATAGAGATGCTAAAAACTATTTTGCATAGTCGAAAGAACGTTTAAAAGAGCCACTAATAGAGAAAAACTATTACAACAGCAGAGAGAAGTCTATAACTAACATCAATATTTAAAAAAGTTAATAGAAAAATATGCAAAAACTTCCGCAATATCAGTGCTATGTCTACAATGAAAAGACTTTAGAAAGTTAATCTGGAAAAAATTAAAAGGAAATGTAACACACAAAACAGGAGAAAATTAAACGAGATTTACCACGAAAAGGTCTCGTACAGATCATATATGCACAATGCAAGAACTATTAGAAAAAGTGGCTAAAAATAGATCAATACGTCTTGCACTTATTGATTTAAAAAGTCATTCAACTCAATACCACAAAAAACCTTTTGAAAATCTATGAAATAATCTATCATTCCAAAGAAATTAAAATCAGTAACCAAAAACTTATACTAAGAAATACATTAAAATGAAACATAATCGGGCAAGCATTTACGACGTCAAGAAGATTACTATAGGGTTTTACCTTTTCAAGATTTATCTCAAAGTAACGTTACACAGATCTCTGAACCTTAATTAATCTTTGCCGATGATCGGATGGTAATTGCACAAGATGATGAAATCACCGATTAATGTTGAAAACGAGTTAAAAATTAATTTTTACAAAATAAAATGCTTGATCACAGAGACGAAAGAGATTTGGGAACTACAGAAGATTGTAGAATAAGAGGGTAGATATTTGAAATACCTAGATTTTAAAATTTTAACTAAAAAAACATCTACAGAATATATTAAGAATAAACTATGTCGAATAAGATCATGTTTCAAACAATAACATGGAAGTTTGTGAAAAGGCAGACCACAAAACACACAAAAAGGATGAGATTCAACACCGCAATTATAAGTACTGTAACATGCGGCGGAGATAGCTGGATTATAGAAGGAAGAGATAAAAGAGGAATTGCCGCTACGGAGATGGAATACCAGACAAAAAGTAACAGAGTAACAAAACTGAAAGAAATTTTTAATGAACAAATACGAAGAATAATATCAGTGAAAGAAATCATACTTACGAGTATGCTGGTACAAAGGCGTTAAAAGAGCACATATAGATAGATACAAAAGTAACGAAATGAAATCAAACAGGAAAAAAATGGGAAAGGCCGAGAAGATCCTACAAAGATGGAGTAGACGAGAACACACAATGTGCAGCCACTCATAAGGTAGAAGAAGCTTGTTGTTTAATAGTGTTAACCTTCTTTATTCAGAATGCTGTCTGTACCACAAATAACGAAAATAATTAAGTAAATCTTTCAAAGTATCAATTAAGAATTAAACCACTTACTGACTAGTGTCTACTAGTACCTAAACGACGAGGATGTTGCTCCAAGACGGAATGTTTTAAGGTGACATTGGTCTTAATGTAGAATTAATGAAAAATGGTAGATAGTAAAGTATTTAAAATATCAGTCGCTTCACACCTTTCCTTAATCAGTAACGTAGGTCAGCACAAATTATGCAAATTAATATTAAACCCTTTAGTGCAAAAAAATATTTGAATAAATTTGGCGCCTTTTGTGTAAACTTACAAAGCTTACGTTTAGTTAAGTTATCAGTGCAAAACATCATCGTTAAATCTGGTCATTGGGTACGTTATCCACTTCGGCTTTACGAAAAATGTTTGCTTCTTAAGAAAGAAACAACTATAACCAAGGTGTTTGTGCAGAGTACCTAATACAAAAAAGAAATATATCTGTTTCAGCAGAATAGTTAATGTGGTTGTTCCGTTATAATAATGATGTCACTCAGAAGAAGTTTAAACACGCTTTTTCTTAAAATTGTCTACTAAATTTACTCGAAATTGTCGTAATTTATGTAACAACGTTAAGATGGACTGTTTAGATGCTGCTGTAAATTTATGTTCAAGAAATTAAAAAAATTTCAGCGAGTATGATAAAGTTTCCTCTAATTCAAAGAAAAAATTACCGTCATTAAAATTCAAACGCTAAAATACCACTAAGCACAAAGTGCTTCTTAAACAGTGGTTTTAGAGCCATAAAAGCGCAGTATTGAGCTATCACTTACGTTAGAATGAACTTTAGTAAATATCCTACTATCTATCTGACTAGAGCATTTGGTGAAGTATAAGAAAAATAAAAGCAATCATCGTCTTCTTAAGAAAATTTCGTCCGTTTTAATAAGGACCTAGTAGATACACTATTCGTTTTATTACTAATTTTATTAGCATTAGAGAAATAATAGACTTTTACCTGTTGAGTTAAACGAGAGAATTCGAAAGGGCAGTGATGTACTTAACAAATTAGTAAAAGTGCAAAAGCTGACTTTGAAAGTTAAAACTACACCTGGAAAATTTTGATTAGAATACTAGAATTTTAAACATGCTTTCATATAAACTACTTAAGATTGTAACTAGCAGCTTTTCTCAACATCCACAAAGATAATGACGTCGTTTGTGTCGCCGTGAATAAATGGACTGTTTTCATTAAGCTACGACAAAGCTAGTGTCTAATAGACAGGACAGTAGACTCTGGATGCCATACTTAGAGTCAACATTAGTTGTAATATGAATTGGATGGTGGACGGTTGGCATAGATGAAAGCGTACAACAATACCAGAATATATTTGGAGAAAAGTCCTATAAAATAAAAAAGAAGTAAAACTAGTAAGTCAGTACGTGTCTGAATGAACAGAAATATTTTATGACATGTATGTACAACTGTATTTTACAATGGGACGGCGAGTATTAGTACGTACACGGCCCTTGTACTCATTAATGTTTGAACAAGAATCTGCGTTTCAGGGAGAGCACAAACTTGCAGGTAATAATTAGATAGGTAAAGCTAAAGCTCTAATAGTGTATTAATATGGTTTAATAACACACAAAGCTAATAGTTGCTCACGTAGGTCGGGAACATTTGAGCCGTAGCCGCGAGGCACTTTGAAGTCAGAGCAAAGAGGTTTGCTACATGCGCTACATAATTCACAATTATTAACTTCATAAAGGCTCACGCACATCTCACCTATAAGGCGCTAAGCTATATAACCTGGCATAACTAGGCGCTGCTATGCATGCTAATTGAGCGCGCATTATTACGCAATCGAACTATCCGTCGGTTTTAAATCACGTGTGCGCAGAATATCAATTTGAATTTGGTAGAGCACTCTGCATACCACTAAATGTCAAAATTGCAGTGGCTAAACCGCATTATTACATAATATAAACACTATCTATTATACGAGATGCGTTCAAGTTCTAAGAACTTTAAGTTTATTTCTGAGCAGTGAAACTAAATAGACAGATGCGATTAATTTTAAAAGACGTGGAAAATATTTTTTAAGTTTGTAATATAGATGAAAGCACCACGCAATGCACCTAGGTTAAATTACCGCCATTGCAGCGAGTGTCTTGTATATTTCAAATGGCGACGGTTAGTGTTTAAGAACAACGAGTAATCATCCGTTTTCTCAGCTTTCGTTGTAAAATACATATAGAAACTCCTTGCCAATTCTATAAGGTAAGCAATAAAGGCGTTATGACGATAAAAATGTGCGTTCGAGAGTACGAAAGTTTAAAGAAGGTCAAAAGTTGTGTGACAATGAATTGAAGTAGTCTAGGCTACCAACCAGCTGGACTAAAACCATGATCGCCCAAGTGGAGCAAGTTATTATGGAAAACCATCAATTTCCGTAGGATCTGTGAAGCCCATTTTGCATAATGACCTAAAAATGCAGAAAGTTTCTTCAAGGTGGGTCCCATCGACAAATACAAAGCTGCGCGGGTGGCAGCGTCTAGTATAAAAATAATTAAAGAAGTTACTTCTTTATTGTACAAATAGTAAAACACAGTAAAATCTGCGAAAAAGCCAGCGTAACACTTGTTGAGTATCTTATGAAGGAAACCATTAGAGCTGGTGACATTTTGAAAAAAATATAAATCCAATACGGAAAATTATAGTAAAGGGTAAAAGTATTAAAATATTAAATATATGGTACCATACACCCCTGTACTGTCGTATATGTGGCAATAGTGCTTATAAAAAGAGAAGGTAATAAATATTACGAGCTACAAAGTAATAGCGCGGAATATTTTTAAACAATAATTGTGTTCCTAGAAGAGAGCATGAGAAATTTTGAAGGATTAGCTGTCTATTGACCATCAAAACACAAAAAAAGAAAGACTAAGAGTAATAATTTTACATTTTAAGAAATCCACCTGCGCAGCGAATGGATAGATTGAGTAACCCAGAAACTGCCGTTGCCGGTCCCAAACTTGAGTAAAGGAGGTGGATTGTGTCATTGTAGTTAGTTACTCAGCACATAGAAAGAAATACAGCTCTAGTATTTCCAAAATGCTAGTAAACTTTAAAACAAAAATACTTCAGGTAAGTAGAGCACACAGCTCAGAATTTCACACTAGCATACTAGTTACTATGGATTCAGGGGAGGCAAAAAATGTACACCTAAACAAAATACAACAAAAGAAAAACCTAAAAAAAACAACTAGAAAAAAGTGGACATTTAAAAGAACAGTTACCGTCGATTCTTGAAATATTTAAGGGCTGCGTACCAAACAAAATGAAGTAGTCTGAAAAATAGAAAAAAATAAAAACAGATATTATTGTACTAACGGAGATCTAAAAGAAAAGAGTTGGAGAAGAAATACTAGATAGCTACTACCACATATGGAATGGCGTCCCAAAACATCAACAAGCTAAAAGTGGAGTATCCATATTGATTAAACGAAAATGGACTAAATACATTACCTCATTCGAACAAATAGATGAGAGAATAATTCTGGAAACCTACGCAATTAACGATAAAGCATCAAAGAAAGAGAAAAATACGTTCTTTGACAAGTTGGCAGAATTAGTAAAGGATACACCAAATAGAAAATAATTAATAGTTATAGGAGTAGCCGAGTTGGAAGAAAGGACAAAGACATTTTGAGTCAATTTGGAGAAGACACTATCAACGACACAGGTTGATTTGCTTATGTAGAAAACAGAAATGCATTATGGTCAATACTTTTAAATAACACAAAAATATTCACAGATTTATCTGGTTCGATTTACAACAAAATCTAAAATTGATAGATCTACTGGTTATGAAAATAAATAGGAAAATAAATATAAAAGACGTAAGAATCTACAAACTACCAGAATGCGCAAGCAAACGCCACACGCTTGTAAGGCACCTCACGTACAAAAACATACAAAGAAAAAAAACTTACGCGAAATATCGGAATTGTAAGAAGAAATTACACAAACCATATATAAAACAGACCTACTGAAACAATTCAGCTTAAAAATGCCATATCAGAACAGAATAAACAACAAACTAGACAAAGAGAACGTAATAAACGAAGCCGCGGAAGAAGCTTTAGGCGTGGAAAATAAATAACCTAAACAGATAGAACAATTCTCAAAAGAATTAGAAGGGCTAAACTAAGAAAAAAGACGTACATAAAATAGTTTACTGAAAAAAACACCAATATTAAGACAAGAGTATATAAAGCTAAGACACCAAGTAGAAAACCAAGTAAAAATTAAAACAAAAACGATTATTACAGAAGATCGTGTATAAATATAAACAACACAATAGCATATAACAGAACAGAACAGCTGCATGGAAAGTAATCAAAAATATAAGAAATAATAGAAATTCCAAAAGAAATCTAAAATACCATAAAATCACAACAATGGATAGAGCATTACTCAGATCTTTTAAGTTAACATAGAGACAAATACCAACAATATGACACAATAAAGCATAAAAGATCAATACCAGAAATTAAAGAACATAGTGCAAGAAGCTCTAAAAAAAGCAAAAAAAAGTCATCAAATACAGGAAACGTACGAATGGAACTCCTCAAACATGGGGAAAAGAAAGTTATAACATTTATAACTAAAATTTTCAACAACGTAAAGGAGAGACGAGACATCTCATCAAAATGACAAGAATCATACATAACTTCTCTATATAAAAATAAGGCAAAACATTATACACTAATTATAGAGGAATAACTTTCCTTCCTTCCACAGCCTGTCTACTTTTAACAGTAATAAAAAGTAAAATGGAGAAGGAATTAATAGAATTGAAAGAAAAGCAAAGTGTATTCAGAAGAAAAAGATTATGCCTTGATAACATACATTGCGTATATATATAACACTATATATATACATAATATATATATATATATATATATATATATATAATATATATATATATATATATATATATATATATATATATATATATATATATATATATATATATATAAATATATATATATATATATATATATATATATATATATATATATATATATATATATATATATATATATATATATATATATATATATATCGAAAATGAGTGATTGGGTTTAGAAATAAATAACGACATATTACACTCACTACTTTTCGCAGATGACCAAATCATATTTGCACAGAAGAAGGAAAATGTGGAATTCATGTTAAGAAAATTTAAAGAAAAATTTGAAGAAGAAGGATTAAAGATTAATTTAAAATAAGGAAAGTAAAAATACATGTGTGTGGAAAGAGCGACAGGGAACTTAAATATTGACGAACAGGATGTTAAACCCTGCAACAATTTTTCTTACATAGGTACTACTATAAGCTCAGATGACAGATATGAGAAGGATATCTTCAAAAGAATAACGATAGGAAAAACAACAACAAACAATCTACACGGACTACTATTACACGGACAACAATTCAGTTAGTCACTAAGAGTTTAGAAAATCGAGCACTATGTTGGTATGGTTACGTAAACGAATGCCTGAAGAAGGCAGAGAAGATTACACAATGGTCTCCAAGAGGAAGAAGAGGAAGAAGGCAACCAGCTTTCAAATGGAAAACATATATAAGAAAGATAATGAAAGAGAAAGATATGAAAGAAGGAGATTGGTTAGATAGAGGACATAAGAGAAATAAGAAACTTAAAACACTTTTTATATAATAAACCGCAAAAGAAGAAGAAAAAATCAATTTATTGTTAGTAGAGATTGGAATATCACTTAAATACTATGGTTCACGAGTAACAATGTACTGTCAGACTTACATTTTACTTTTTAGCTTTTCTTTTTTTTTGTTTTTATTTATTATTATTTTTAGCCATTTAATTTTCTTAACTTTAATTTTACTTATCATATTTTTTCTTCAAAGCCCTCTAATAATTTGTAGTTCTTTAGTATTGATTATTAGTTTTTATTGATCCATATATTATTCCGTTTGCATTTCAGCTTTTTTCATCTTTTCTTACTAGATTTAGTGCTTCTGCTGCATATGTTACTGTTGCTATTGTTAGTATTTTATATATCTCAAATTTTGTGTTCTCATTTGTCTTCTCATGTTCATTTAATAACTATTTTACAATTACTTCTGTTCTTTATTAATACGTTTTAAATTGTTGTTTTATTTTATATATGCTTAGTTTTAGCTTTTAACTAGTTACGATTCATTTTTATTTTTCAAGAATCTCCTGCAACTCAATTTGATTTCTTGCTATCACAACTATTGTTTTCATTATGTTCTTCATTGCTATATTAGAAACTCTTGTTGATGAAGCACCTTTTGATTTACTAGTTATATCTTTTTTAACTTTATTTATTGTTGTGGTTGCAACGTTTCTTTATTTTCCTCATGTGAATTGAATTGATCTACTAATCTATAAACTAACATTTGTAATCCTTTATCTCTTTTGTATATTCATCTGATTTCTTGCTAATGTTTTTTAATTATTGGAAAGCTGAATAATTAGTGAGAATCATACAGTGGTTATTTCAAAGCAAGTCATTCTAAACACGTCCAGTAGTTGCAACTTTCTGTTTAAATAAAGTGAAGCACTATGGCACTACTCTCATTTATAGATTTACACTCATAACACCAGTAACTATGTCAAAAAAGTATTTTATTTGTTTAAACAAATCTAAAAATTTGTGATCTATATCAAACGTGGCATATATTACGAAATATATTAATTTAACTGATTATATTTGCCACAAATTTTGTTTTAATGTTTGTTCGAAGGAGAAAGCGTATGATAATAATTATAAACTTTATGTTATACGGTTACATAATGTAACTGAGAGGTCAAGGCTCTCATATGTTCGCTCTCTTTGGCCGGTTGTTGCTCACTGTCTCTGATACGGGGAGATGCAGCAAGTTTTAGACGACTACTATTATATTACCCCTTGCTTGAAGTGAACACAGGTAACTGAATTTATATGATTATGTGACAAAACTATATTAAAACAAACACCAGTTGAGCTATCTACTGCTCCATATTCCAAGTAAAACAAAAATAATAGAGGGATATTGTGTAAATAAATAAAAAGTAATATTTATCAAAGGATTTGAAAATACTATGTCCTGTGCTTTCTGTAAGAGTAAATTGCATGCAAATCAAAACTTTTTTGTGTTTTAATTGTTTAAATTTATTTCCGACACAGTAAATAGTAATGTACTGTAATTATTGTTTTATAAAAAACTTTTGTTTTAAATTTAGGGCCATAGAATACTTTTGTTAAATTCTTTCAACAATAATTTTTATATTTTCTTGCTTTCTTACTAAGTCTCTAACAAAATAACTTGTGTAAGTATTCATACCTTCTTCTTAAAGTTCCGATCCGTTTCGGATGTTGGAAACCATGATGGCAATACGGACTTTATCAACAGCGGCACGAAACAGTCCAGTTGTTGTTGTATTGAACCATACTCGCAGGTTTTTCAGCCACGATATGCGTCTTCTGCCGATGCTTCTTTTTCCTTCGATCTTACCCTGGAGGACCAATTGTAGGAGCCCATATCTCTGATTGTTGCGCATGATGTGTTCTAGATACTCCAGCTTACGAACTTTTATTGTTGTGAGGAGTTCTGTTCCTTGTTTCCCCATTTTCCTCAGCACGGTGTGGTTGGTTACATGCTCTGTCCAAGATATACGGAGGATTCTGCGGTACTACCACATCTCGAAGGCCTCTATTTTTCGTCTTGATGCCTCTGTTAGTGTCCACGTCTCTGCTCCATACAGCAATACGCTGAAGACATAACATCTCAGTAGTCTTAATTTAATAGGTAAAGATAATTCATGGCACTTGAATAGTTTGGCCATTTTTACGAACGCTGCTCTCGCCTTTTCAATTCTACACTTTATTTCCAGTGAGTGGTCCCAGTTTTCATCGATTGTTGTCCCAAGGTAAGTATATTTTCGCACACGTTCGATCCTGTTGTTGTCAATCGTTAATCCGGTGTCAACAATGTGATTTTTTGTAATTATCATATATTTGGTCTTTTTGGTATTTAGGGTCAGTCCGAACCGCTTGCTAACTTCTGTAATTCTGTTCATAATTCGTTGGAGACTGGTGATGTCGTTTGTAAACACTATCGTGTCATCCGCATATCTAAAATTATTTAATATTTCTCCGTTGAGTCTGATTCCATCATCTATGCTGCCCAGAGCTTGCTGAAAGATGTGTTCCGAATACACGTTGAACAGAAGAGGAGAAAGTACGCATCCCTGCCTGAGACCGCGTTTTATCTTGATGTCTTCTGATATCATATTGCCAGTTTGCACTGCTGCTTTTTGATTCCAATAAAGGTTGCTTATTATTCTTATGTGTCAATTATCAAGGCCTATTTCTTGAAGTATGTCTATTAGTTTATTATGTTGGACTTTATCGAAGGTTTTTTGATAATCGATGAAGCAAGCATATATGTCATGATTTATATCTCTGGCTCTTTGTAGTAGAACTTGTAGGCTAAAAATAGCTTCGCGAGTTCCCAAGGCATTGCGGAATCCGAACTGTTCTCTACTTATTTGTGCTTCACACGTTGTAAAAATTCTGCGGTGTATAATTTTTAGAAATAATTTTAGGAGGTGACTCATAAGGCTGATGGTGCGGTAATCTTCGCAATATTTAGCTTTTGGTTTTTTGGGGATTCTCACAAATGTTGATCTTAACCACGGTTCAGGGATTTTTCCGGTGGTATAGATAAAGTTAAAAATTTTTGCTAGCCATTCTACACTCGCTTCGTCCATCATTTTTAAAAATTCGGTATGTACATGATCAGGACCTGGAGCCTTTCCGATTTTTAACTGTTTTATGCATTTTTCCACTTCGTCGGTGGTGATGGGTAAGGGCTCTACTTCTGGATATTCTTGAGGTTCATCTGATCTATCAACGTCTTCGAAAAGGTCTTCAACATATTTCTGCCAGGCAGAAATTTTTGCGCTGATTCTATAATTATTTTTCCGTCCTTGTTGAGTAGCCTTGTTGTATTGTTTACTTTGTAAATTCCTGCAGCTTCTTTTACTTTTTTATACACGTTAAATGCATCCTGTTTTTGTTCTAATTGTTCAATTTCTTTGCATTATGTTGTTAGCCACGTTTCTTTAGCCATCCTCATTTTGTATTTTATTAATTTCTGGATTTCTTTGTATCTGGTGTCGTTATTTTTTGCTTTTCTTCTTTCATCCATTAATTGTAGGATTTCGTCAGTCATCCACTTTTTTTCTTTCGGTTTTGTACTGTCAGATACTTATCTCCGATTTTGTCAAAGGGTGTTGTCATGTCTCGAAGTGCTTCTTCTACCGTTTGGTTTTTGTTTATACTCTGTTCACATGCTACACCTAGTTCTTGTGTCATATTCCCACGCGTTTGCGGGCTATCACTTATTTTCCTAAGGTCCCACTTCTTTTTTACAATTTTTCTCAAGCATTTCTTTAGTTTTAATCTGAATTTTCCTACTAATAAGCAATGGTCTGACGCAATGTCCGCTCCAGGGTATGTTTTGGCGGCTAAACAGCTATTGCGATAACGTTTGTTTATTAGAAGATAGTCGATTTGGTTTCGTACTCTCTTCTCTTTGGGTTCGTCGGGATTGATGGGGACGGTCCATGTGTAGAGTCTTCTTGGTGGTAGCTTATATAATGTATTAAGGATAACAAAGTCTTCTTCTTCTACGAACATTTTAAGTAGCTCTCCCAGCTCATTTCATACTCCCAGTCCGTATTCACCGATATGCTCTCCGCTTCTACCTTGGCCTATTTTAGCGTTTAAATCTCCCATAATAAGAGTTAGTTCTTGCTTTTTTAATTGGTTCAATGTATTTTTAAGAGATTCGTAGAACTCTTCTATTTTGTCTTCCTCCGCTTCGGCTGTTGGGGCATAGACTTGTATTTTATTTATATTTATGGGATTTCCACTTAGTTGGATAAGTATTAGTCTCTCTGATACAGGTATGAAGTTAGTAACATATTTTTGAAGTTTGCTTGATAGTATAAATCCGACACCATTTGTAAATTGACCTTTTTCGTTTCCTGAATAGTATACTTGGTGTTCGTCTATTAAGTATTGGCCATTGTTTGGCCATCTCATCTCGCTTACCCCCATTATGTCCAGTTGAAGTCTTTTGATTTCAGCTACTGCGTTATTAATTTTTCCTTGTTGGGCCACCTTACGGACATTCCAAGTTCCAATTTTGATTGGACTCTTTGACAATTTTAGTCTTTGTTGGTCTTGTTATTTGCAAGGGTTTCGCTGGATGACGACCTGAGAAGCCTTGCTGGTGTTTCTTCTCCTGCCGAATCTTGGGTTCCGATTACCATGATTAGTATTCATTGTATTATTGCAACTGTTTGCCATCTTGATTTTTTCTTGGAAATGCACTTTGTGCCTCTAATCAGGTGGTTTTCCGTTGCCTTCCTGATCCAAATGCCGTTGATCTTATAGATTCCTCCGCCTTCGAGGGCGATTTCTCACCCTCAGGACAATGGGGTGCCCATCCTGACCCGGGAGTCAGGTTTGTTTGCTTATACCGGCGCACATTCGGTCTCCAGAGCTACGTTTGCCACCAATCCTTAGGTGTTCCCTTCCTTTACCACGGGGAGGTGTAGTTGGAGTTTCTCTATCATCGAGCTTAAGACCTTACGTCATTTCTTAAACTCTCCAGATCTTATAAAGTATTCATATACTTATATTTTAAAATTTTTGTTTCCACGGCCAGATTTTCTTCGTCTTTTTTGTATATTACCTTAGTGCAGTTTTCATTTAGCAGCACTGCTGCTTTATGTAAATTTGTACAAATTATTCACATAGTTTTCTTTTAATTTAGCATCAGTGTGTGTTAAAAAGGAGAACTCTACTATATTTGCAAAGTAGGTACTATTTTATAAAGCGTAATGGGACGGACATTTTATATTAAAATTGTGTTTGCCATATTCGTTGGATTCTCAAGTGCGTTTGATAAGCTTTTTAAGGTCATCGACCAACTTGTGTACCAGATAAGTGTCAATTTTTTAAATTTTATCTTATTATTAAAGGTTAGTTATTCTAAAATCTAAAATTAAATCAAACTATACTTAATGTCGTGATTTACTTTTAATTTTATGCTTAACCCTTGCCAAAGTAACGTCAATTAGTAACTACAGCTGAAATGTCAAGATTATCTTAACAACCACAACTTTTAAATAAATTTCGATTGTATCAAAACCATTCCTTATTGGTGATTAACTATCATCAACAGTTTCCATAACCGACCACTTATTAACAACAACTCTCTGTCATCCTTGGCAAATATTCAAAATAAAAATTATACAGACATAAAAGTGTACACCAACTTAGTTGATAAAGCTTGAAACAAAAAAATATTTAAAAGAACAACACAGATTTGCTCTAGCATACAAAAAGTTAATCTTAATAAGCTTAGTTCATTTTTCAACTAACAATGCTATACAGATCTATCAGGTCAAACCGAAGATGACAAAACGATGCTACTGAAATTTTTTTAAAAATATCTGAAAATCTCTTTTAAAATTTATACAATGGTTTACAAATTATACGGTTAAAAACTATAAGCTCCATACTTTTACTACTTCAAAATCAATACCAGTCAATAAACTTACAATTGTAGTTAAAACAATTCAACATTATCGAAAATTAAATAAATACTAACAAAACAATAATTCTAAACACTACACTTACTACTTCAAACAACAAAGAGCTTATCGTGTATTTATAGGGCACCTACATTCCACGGTGTCTGTGAAAAAATTAAAGGAGAATTACAAGATCATGACTTTGTCATATATTCATAACATTGAAAGTAAATTGATTAAAGATCCCTTAATAATATTAATTGTAGATTTAAAACTTACAGAGAATAATAATGAAATCTACAGTCTCAAATACTTACAAAATAAGTCAATTCAAGTAGTCAATCTAGTGCACTACAAAGGTATCAGTCATATAATGACACAAAAGCTTACTGTCATTGTGCATTTGCTTATGGAAAATGTGGAGAAGCATACGATACTCAACTTTGAAAACAAAATAATTACGCCTGCTAAATGTGCATTACGTGTAGGACCATATTCGGCGAATTAAAGAGTTTTCCAATAGGGGCGCTCGAACTTTGATAGTGTATAGCGGCCATGTTGGTAAAGCTACAGCTGCCAAATCTGGAAATTATAGTAACTAATGTTAGAAATTATCGTGGAAAGTTAGTGTTGAGCAACGCGTGCAAATTATTAAACTTTACTATCAAAATGAGTTCTCAGTTTTGACGTTGCACGCAATGGTACTGTTGAGTCTACTATTCGTGGTTTAGTGCACAAATTCAAATCAACTGGTTCAGTAAACAATCAAACAACACCCGAACGTCGTCAAAATGGAAGGTCTGTACGAAACATTGCTGCAGTGAACGAGAGTATGCAGAATAACTCAAGAAGAACTTGGATTTCGCAGACCTCAACTGGCGAATTTTGGTCTAAACTTGGGCCTGCACCCATACAAAATTTAGTTAACCCAGGAACTGAAGGTAAACGACCACAGGCAGCGTCGAACATTCGCTGACGGTGCTTTAGTTGGAAGTGGACCCCAATTTCGGACAAAAAATCATCTTCAGCAACGAGACTCTTTTTGGATGAATGGCTATGCCAACAAGCAAAATTGTCACATTTGGGGAGATACCAATTTACATGAGACTTATCAATTGCAAATGCATCCAGAAAAAGTCACTGTTTGGTTGGATTTTGGTCCGGTAGTGTCACTAGCCTATACAAAATCGATGATAATCAATGTTTTTGGTCTAAATTGGAAGATATGGATTTCAACGACATGTGGTTCCAAGATGGCACTACGTGTCATATAGCGCTTGCGGCAGTGGATCTTTTGCGCGACAAATTTGACTGGCCACCGAGATCGTGTGATTTAACGGCATTAGACTTTTTTGTGGGGCTATGTTAAAACACGGGTCTTTGCTAATAATCGGCAAATGATTGATGTCTTAAAAGTTAATATAAATCGAGGCCGATTTATGCGATCGAGTAATAAAATTGGACCTCTCAGATACGTGACGTGCCGTCTAGCGAAGCCGCGGTGGCCATTTGGCCGATATCATATTCCATACATAATATAATCGAATACTCTTTGAAATAAAAAAAAATTAACGGTATCTCAGACACAGCTTGTTTTATTTAAATTTAAAGTTCGAGCACCCTTAATGGAAAACACTATGATCTGTCAGAATTTATAAAAAAGATAAAAAATCTACTAAACAAAATTATAATGCCGTTAGTTTCTACTAACTCAGTCTCTTTGACTACACCCAAAACTTACCCGTTGAATCAGAAACATCTTTGACCAGGCTCCTAGATGAATTTAAAAATCTCTTTGATCAACTGCGTTATCAAAATAATATGGTACTAGGACAAAACCCGTAACAGTTAATATATAAAATTCGATTGTGACAGATATATATGAATACAAACAGTCGTTTTAAATATATGTAATGATAATAATTATCTATGCTCACTAAGAAGTTAAAAAATTAATATTGTAATGACTGCATCCCTAAAAATAGCTTTATGAAATGACATTGCTCTAATTCTCAATGCGCTGATAAACTATTAATCTTTTTAAACTTTAACATTGATATCATGCTCATATGGAAATTCATTTCACCGCAAGAACGTATCTTAGAATACCTCAATATGAAGTCCATCATACAGAGTATCCGAATAGCACATCTAGTGGTAGTTCTACTATCATTATAAGAAAACTATCATTTATTATGAATTACCTTAAGTATAAAGAGGAATTTTACAAGCTTTAACAATGCAGGTTCTCTCTGCAATATAGATCATAGGAGAACACTTCTATGCAAAATATGCCCTCTGTAGAAGCAGACTAATAACCACAAGAGATAGTGAACTACATAATGTTACCCTCAATGATTTAAATAAAATCTCAGGTTTGTTAGATTTCTTTGTAGAAAACAGTATTTCAAACAACTAATGTTCAACTCTATTATGGTTCATCATCGAACGACTTATTAGTTATAGTTACTCTTAGCACAATTACTATTTTAAAGAACCCAATTCCGTAAGTAAAGTACAGGTTGTAATTTATTTCAAGAATATTTTGAATGAAATTTAAACTTAATGTTAGTTTAAACCCGAGAGAATAACTAGAGAAAATACAATCCACTCTATCAAAACGTCACAAGAAACAGGGTGACATGCAATTCCACTAATTTAACATGCGAAACAAATTTTAATGAATTTTTCATTGTAAATCACAAATCTGACAGCCAACCAGTGTAAAGCACGTGCGATATGACAACGCATTCCTGATCGTATGAACAAAAAAATATATAATTACCTAAATCATCAGTTAAAAGAAACTAAAGATAGTTAGAAATAAACAATTTGAAACATATCAAGATATGACCACTGCTTCTGAAAAACTACAAAAAATCTTAAAAGGCCGCAGTTACATGCTTTACCTGTAACAGACCAAACAGGACGTTGGGCACACTACGACGTAAACAAAGCAATTGCCTTTGCTGAATATTTAGTAGAACTTTCTAATCTCCATTCAAATTAACCTGATCCAGAAGTGGAAGATTTAACCGCGCAATGCACTACTAATTTAACTCTCTTTATTCATAAATTTACGAAAATAAATTAAATGCTTAAATAGCCGAAAACTTACGCGTTATAATTTTATAACTAGTCAAATCTTGAAAGAACTTTCTAATCAAGGTATACGTTTCGTAAGAATGCTATATAATGCAATCCTAGCCTTTACAGCTCAACTTTTTGCCAACTTGTATGACAGCAAAACCACCGAATAAGATAACTGCATGCAAACCCACTAGTTTACTCTTCGCAATATCTAAACTCTTGGTAAAATTAATTATTAGAAGAATTTATGCAGATGCATTATTAGAAGAATTGGTTTTCTTACACCGTTTTGGTTTAAGACATTAGAACTTTACTATCTAACGTTGCTGTCGCTTAGTAGATATAATAAATAAAATCATGAAAGACAAAGAATCCTGTTGTGCAATAAATATTCTTGAATTTCCAGCAAACATTTGATGACGTCTGGATCTTTAGATCTATTGTTTAAAATAAAAATATTTTCCTATTATTGTCACCTTTTTAAATCCTAGTAGCCGGGTAGTGAAGTGTAATAAAAAACTAAATTCGGCGTTCCACAAGGCAGCGTTATTAGGCCTATACTCTATTTGGTGTATACTACAGATTTGCCTACTTCAGACAACAGCGTGATAGGAACCTTTGCAGACGGTGCTCTTGCCACGAAAATCCTCAAATAGCTAATCACTAGCTATAAAATCATGTAAACTCAACAAGAAACTGAATGACCAAATGGCTTATAAAGATCAATAAAACTCAATCTACTCAAGTCACATTTACCTTGCGAATGCAACACTATCCATCAGTATTAGCAAATGGCATTAAAATGCCACAGTTAATGCGCTTGACATACCTAGAAATTTATATGGTTAGCAAACTTAAAAGCACATATCCAAAAGGTACAAAAGTAAATGGATCTAAAAGTCAAAAAATTATTTGGGTTAAGGAATAAAATTTCGTCTTTCGATAGAAAAGAAAATCCTACTTTATAAAGCGATCATCATACCTATCTCGACATAAAGTAGTGAACTCTAAAGGTACTCTAGTTTCTCCAACGTTGATATTCTCTATAGGTTCTAGATTTAAAAAAGGTCAAAGCAGATGCTCTGTGGTACGCATCAAATTAGACCCTACGTGAGGATTTCAAGATACTGTACATCAAAAACCTTATAGATCACCATATGTCTAAACATATACAGAACCTCCAATCCCATCCAAATCAAGTATCCGATCTATCAACGACGCCTGTCTATAATCTAGGCAACAAATTTTTGAAGTCGTTAGCTATTACTTTAAGCACGACATGTATATAAACACAAAATTAACCCACAAAACTTATTTGCTAATAAAAAAAAAACATTTAGACAGTTTTTTTTGGAAGCTTTTATACTATAAGGATGTCTTATAAGTGGTTTTAGCTACAAACATAATTATTGCTGTTTTAGTTATGCACCTATTTTTGATAGTGTGCACCAGTAGAGTGTATAAACATATTGAGAATTAAACAAGCCTTTTGGTACAGCATACAACCAAACATTTACCATATATGAAGAGTTAAAATATCATATCAGTAAAACATTTTGATGGATCAATTTATTAATAAAAATTATTTTAAAAATGGACGTTAATAAGAATAATTGAAAAGTAGAACTTAATGCGTGCATTCCAGTTTCTCAGAAGTTACTGTAAGCCTGGCAATTTCTTTAACGGCGCCGTAAGCTCGTTTAACCGCGCGTAATTATCAGAAATCCCCATATTCCATGCACACCCTCGGCACTATCGATCGACGCGACGGGGAATCCGGCGAGGATCCCAGGGCGATCTTATTCGTCGTTACGCAAATCTTCGAAAGCAAGGTGGCAAATCGCGGAGGAGATCTCTTCAACCATTCGCCCTGTATTTTAATATAAAACGAGCCAATTTCCATACAGCGTCTCGGTCGCCTTCATAGGTTAAGCGCTAATTGGGGCGACGACTCCTGCTCGGGGCTGCCGGAGGCAGTGTCCTCCATGAATCTGTAATAAGCCTCCAGCGATTCGCAGCTAGCAGCTCGCAAGGATTTACATACAAATAAGACAGCGCTTGTTGCCGGACGCTTGCTCTATCATTTAGCGTCGCTGTCGGCAGCGCGGGCCTGACAAAAGCCCATGTTTTCTTGCTGTGAGGGACGTGCGATGCTGGCATACCTAGTTAGCGGGATTAGTTAATTTAACTGTCTGCTAGGCACCATCGGCATACATGAAATCCGGCACTAGCTATAGAAATTCCTGAGATGAAGATAATACCCTTAGCAAAATTATCTGCTATATTAATCCTCAACGCAACACCGATAGAAAGGGATGATTATCATTGTAAGGCTTCCATTACATTACCTTACCAGTGTTCGTGCAGGCCGTGATTATAACAGTATCTTTTAATGGCAATGACAACGCTATTAGAATATTGTAGCTGCTTTTGAAGCTCAAGTTGTTATCATCCGCTCTTACTTGTGCTCGATTTAGACTTTCAGCACTTGTAAACAAAATCTTTTTTCCTATATTAAATATAAGTACAATTTTACAAGTTTACATAAATATCCTCAAGACATTTTCACAGCAAGTACACATAAAGTTTATTTAAAAATGTTGCATCCAAATAAAAATTTATAGTAGAATCTTCTCTCGAGATTTATTTAGATGTCTGAAAAAACTTATTCATGCATTTAACTTTTCTTTCATCCACAAAAATTTAGTTGCACCTTAATCGTCTCTTTTTTATTGGATGCCTTTAATGTGTTTTATGCCATGCTTACGTTGCTTATTTGTTATTGTTTAGTATTTATACTTTTACTGTATGTAAATAAATTACCATAAAATGATTTTTATCATTTTGTGTAGTAAAACGCTCACTCGTTAGTACGTTAAAATGAACCAAAGGGTAATTAAAGCGCATCATATTTTCTTACAGTATGTAATACAATAAAAATATTACAGCAATAGTATTGCGCCACAAAATAGTGCCAGATCCATTGTTGCTGAGTTAGAACTGCATCATGATAAGCTTCTATAAAAGACGTGAAATGTAGAGATCGAAGGTTAAATTAGTTTTAATTGTCAGTTAAAGAAAGATATATATAGCTAGGTTCCTATTTTCAGATGACACTAAAGTTCCAAAAAAGAACAGATCAAATTAAACCTTATTTAGTTTATGTTACTTCAGTCGCGGACTATTTGGTTACACCTAACTAGCCAGGTTCAATTAGTAGTAACATTTGATAGTTTCTTGTTAATTAAAATCAGTACCACTTGTAATATCTATTTTGATGTATTCTCCAAATATGGCATCTCTTTGATTGCCTCTAAAATGGACGTTATACAACTGATTCCATTTTATTGTTTATTGGCCGCTATCAATTCGCAAGTTTGTAATGGTATCATGTAGATATGATGTTAGTGTCTGAACAGGTATTATTTTTTTAATACTTACTTAAAGACGATTAAGTATTACTCGATTTTATGAAAACTTATTTTTCATTTCCAGCAATAAATTTAGAATTCAGCTTAGAAGAATATTTTGTGTTAGCATTTGACACTGTGGCGTAGAGAACTATACATATATGGATGTTAGTATAGATCAGAAATACCCAACTAAGGCTTTTCCTAGACTTAAAGGCCTTGACTTAATATAATATTTTATAATTTACCTATTTTTATTACATCATAATAACTCAGTAATTTTATAATAAATATATTTATAGTGTAAGGACTCGCACTGATTAGTGTTTGTGCTTAAATGTTTGCGTGTGTGAATTATAGAGCAATTAAATTAAGAGGAAAATTATTTTCAAGAGGATTATGTAGAAGAAATAGCGATTTTAAAAACAATGATGCGGAAGATATATTTTCTAATGAATGTAATAACGAAAAATGGTGTTAAAAATACATACCACAAAAAGTAGACGAAACATCACAAACATTTTAAAAATTTTTCTTGGACTGACGACGTATATATCAATAAGAAAGCTTTCCAGTTATTTATAGCCGATGACATTATTAATATCATAGCAACAGAAAGCTCATCACTATTGCTGAGTATTGAATTCCAAGCGTTCACCCAGTGAAAGATCTTGATGCAATACAAATAGAATAAAAATTAAAACTCCTCATATCTTATGCTCCTTTCTAATTTTTTTAATAATGCCGTTTTGAACTAAATTTGTTCAATTTACAGCTTTTTTAAATTTTGAAACATAATAGACTTGCTCTAATTTGAGATCTGTGTGTATCTACATATAAAAGAACTTATAATCTAGGAACCTATTTTATGGTTGTTATGTATACATATACAAAAAGCAAACCCTACAAGTATGGACTATGGTAAAAATCAAAACAAGCCAGAGAAGGATCAAGGGCAAAAGTTTTAATACAGCACCTACAATAGCTTTATGATATAACTGTAGATTAATTTTTTATTAGTGTATTAGTGTAAATTCTACAAAAGATTATTAGAAAACAAATTCGGAGTTTTCTTTTTCCCCAGTACTCCTAGCAAGTTAATATACTCCACTATAAAAGCTTTATATATACAAAAACAGGGAAAATTAATTGTTATGTTGTCTTTTAAACACCATGATGATAGTGGATCTGGGAAAGATAACAAGTACAAAAACGATCATTCTTCTAATAATGCAAAAAATACTAAAGCAGCAAAGTATATGACAAAATAATAATTTATGTGTAACGAAATAAATTATTTTAATTGCAATATTCGACATTTGGTTAATATGGCAGAATTTGACCCATATAAATTGTAATTGATTAAACATCTCATCAAAAATAATTTTATTATTTTATTACAACACTATCTACATCAAACATTAAAAGAAACAATCGTAAAAGTAAGTCTCAACTGAAATAATAATAAAGCCAACTGTACTTATTGCAATGTCAGAAATAGAGAATAGAGAAGCGACAAGCAAAGCATCCATTGAAGTATAAAAAATATGCTACTTGTATGACAAAAAAAAACATTTTTTAAACTGTAAACTGTTTGTGGCAAAGATCCGTGTTGAAAGGGTATGTGTAAAATTTGTGAAAAAGCAAACAGCAGCCCTGAGTTATTATTAGATTATATTACTTTTAAACTGTGTTAACGGTACATTAACATAATATTTTATTTAAAGATAATATAAAATGGTTAGTTGCTTGCAAGCAACATATAACAAAGAAAAGGTTTAATTTAAGAGGCAAGTCTTGGCATCAGCACTTTATTGTGCCAATGCATTAAATTATACATTAACAATCAACTGCCTTAATAAGAACCTGTAAAAACCAAAACCAAAACGAGTCTCTATTTTGCAATGGTATTTTGGCCAATGTGTGATTTCCAAACACAGTCCGATTGTAGACTGCAAGCCATGGTTTGGGCGAGTTTTTAATACTGTTAGATTTGTAGGTTCTTGTGATGTTTTAGAATTGGGTTAACAGTACAATACAAGAGTGGTTTTAATGAGTAACTAAGTTTACATGCTGCAACGGTTGACCATAGGAGCTGAGCTTTCCTGAAAAGGGTGAGGGCAGTCGCGACGGCAAAGCAAAGCATACACATCTGAGAAGTTTAAGAAGCATCGGTAAGGAACATTCCAATAATCTGCTCAGCACGTTAAAGTTAAGGGAGTAGTTATTTTAGTATACAAAGAGTGGTGGAGAAGGAAGTTAAATAAAGATACACCATCTAACCTATTAAGTTGAGTTTGTTACAATTGGTATCAAAAGTGAGGATTATACGAGTCGAAACATAGCCTCCTTGAAAGTAGAACATTTATGAAGAAATGCAGTATGGGAAACGCAATGAAGATGTAACATTTAAGGTCTAAAACATTAAGAAAAGTCTTTTTTAGACGCCTTGGGCTACCTTTAGAGATCTATTCTGAGGAAGTCAGTTATTTTTTATAAGTTTTGTCTATTATTAAGAAGCAATAAGATTAGAACTCTGTGGTAGAAAGTGTAAACAAAAATTAGGATAACAGAATATTAACAAGACTAGGATGTATTTACTTATTTTTGTTGCTTACCTATTTGACAACTTTTGACTAAGCCTGCTTTATTCTTGGGTGTAAACTCCAGTTGTTTCCCAACTTACATTTCAAAAGTAAATTGAAAAAACAGATGCTTAAAAACAATTACGTTATTCGAGTAAGAACAATGCAAAACACATTAAATAACCTCATTTACAAAATTATTTAGATTGCCAGAAACCGAATAAAAGATCAGTATAATGTCAGAGGCAAGAAAGGGAACTTTAAGTCGGAAACCTTAACTAGTCTCTGCAATACCAATGTTTTATTGACAATTATATAAGATTATTAAAAATATAAACAACACCATGTATTACACTTCAGCTATGGATAGGAAAAAGTGGAATAATTACATCAAAACCGTATAACCCATAAGGATATAATGGGACTTATTATTATTATTATTACACTTCAAATTACCAAGTAGTGAACCGAAGGTTTCACTATATCCGTGGCTCACTATAGTATATAAAACCAGATCACGGCATAAACAAAGAAATTTGGTTGTCTAAACGAGTTGTGGCGAGGGTATCCTATAGCAGATAAAATTTTATAACTAACACACAAGGAAGGTTCCGTATATTATGTGGTAACCAAACAATTTTTTTTCTCATACTTTAAGTCTCACATATGTACGTGGAGAGTCCTATATTGTTTACAAGAACGAGCTAACAAGAAATTGGTTACACCAAAAATTTCATACGTTTTGAATTGATTAAACTGACGAGTGATACTAAATTTGTTAGAAGTGCTTTTTCAAAATATAGAATTACAGACCCTACCTTATAGTACAAGAATTTTGTAAATTATAATATGACGAGCAAAGTTCTCTATCAATTGGTCTACAAGTAGCAAGAGCATGGAAGGTTCTGGGACAGAACGGTTTTAAAGAAGGAACAGTGTAACGGTCCACCTCCGAAAGGACAGCCGAAGCAGCGCATAGATATCCAGCGAGTTTGAGAGGCATTGCAAAAAAACACTGCAATGTTCAATGCATCAACGACAAATTTCAGGATAACATTAATACACAAAACAATTAAATGTATTTACATAAATTAACGCAGTAGTCCCGTGCAGGATGTGTATCATTTGTTGTGTATTATCACTTTGTTGCAAAGAAACAGCTAGCTGCTAGGACAAAAGAGAGAGTTTGTCGGGCTGCCGTCGCCCGTAAATAGTATTGAGATTCATGTTATTTAATATACCTTCCATCAGCTGCCACGGCCCTGTCGAGTTGGGACCTAAACCTTTTGCAGGCCAATACGACTTCATCCTTCTCCATATGTACCATTATCTTTATAATAGAGGCCTTTAAGCTGTCCTTATAGAGAATGTCATTGACCTTCGTCGCGACTACGCTCCATACGTAGTAGTCAAGAAGATTGAAGATTGGCTGAAAGTCGGCGGACCAATGATAATATAAATTATTGTGTAGCCAAATTTAAATCTTCTTTGTCTGGGCTGGAGCGAAGTCTTACTGAAACACGTATTTCTGTCCAGCGATCACTTCCTCTATACAAGGCTTGACAGTCGTTTTCAGCACATTGATATCGCTTTCAGAAATCTTCAATTCCTTCTCAAAGTAGTAGAGCACAATGACATCTCCGTCGCTTCTCACAAGCTGCAAGATCATTGCAGAAGCGTAAAGCTTTGTATTTATGACGGTAAACACTTCAGAGGCACCTTGGCAGAACTAATTGTCATTTTGACGATTTACCTTTCTACCATAGATGAGGTTATTTTTTCCCGAAATAAATCTCAGAAAACCAGTGCTGTCGTGCTTGATGTCATTCACCAGTGCTTGCGTTTTTAACTAGTAGTCCATCTTGTTTTCTTGGTAAACAGGTGGCGGTTTCTTAGGACAAACGATTTATTATATAGATCCTGATACAATGCTAGACTGATCGTCAACCTTACCACGCCCATTTTTTTTGTCAGCTCAGTCATGCTTCGCCCATAATTTTTTTCTTTTAATTTGTGAAAGAATGCATCACTTCTCTCGCAGTCAGATCGCTTCCTGATAGTTGTCCTGTCAGCAGTTACGCCACTTGCTAGTCAAGTTCCCTGTATCTTTTGGCTACATCGTAGGTTTTTTTATGGGAAAACCACACAATAATTCTTGTCGGTAATTTTCTGGCAGCTTTGCGATTATATTCTCGACTCACTTTGTCGACTATCATAAGTTGTTGAGTATGTAAAGCTAACGCGTTACTACCTAATAGGACAATGCGCTTGCACGTAAGGTTTTCCGCAATAAAACTAAAAAATTCTTTATTCACCTCGAAGGCTCTGTAGAAAAATTCTGACATTAAGTGGTTGTTTGATACTTGCTTAAACACAAGTATGTCGAGTGCAGAGCATTTATTGCCAGGGTTAGTCTTTTTTATTGAAAACAAAAGGAAATCGTTCAAAATTTCATATGAGCAAATCCATTTTATTTTGTATAAACAATTTTTTGGACTTTTACCATTAAATATTTTGGCTGAAAAATTTCTCAATTAGGTCGGTTACGATACTAACAGTATTTATAAAGAACACTCTAATTTTGTATTTAAAAAATATTTTTTTAATCTGCTTAGTATTTTTTGTTTGTGTTGTTTTGTTGTATTTTTTTCTGTATGGAACTGCTTTTGCATTTCAAAGTTATAGTAACTTCACGGATACTGTAAACCAATTAATGTTATACAGGCACTTAAAATAAAACAACAGCTGTAATTAATGCTGAAACATTACCTAAAGCGGTTATTAAATTTAAATCTAATTACCAAATATTTCGGTGCGCTCGTGAAATATCAAATCTAAATATATTTGTGTGCTGTTAAGCTACTTTCTTATAATTAGGAGATTTTCAGAAAGTAGCACATCGTGTTCATCAGAAGATTATATAAAGTAATCAAGCAGCTATCGAGTAAATGGGACACGGTGTGATGAAACCAGTAGAAAGCTCAAGTTCGTTCGGCACAAATACGCAGACAATCTGTGCATAAGTAATGCTGCCAAGCACACTACAGGAGCAGCGTGTTCCCGCTGGGAAACGGTTAGTATCAGATTGCACTTCAAAGCTATCTGGACACGGAGGAAACGTAGAAATAGACGCGGGCTCACACGAATCGTATACTTCGGGTTGTCTAGGACAAAACGCGCGTTTGCTTTTGATCGCCACGGAAGCGGAAACTAGGACGCAATTATGTTGTTTAAGTATTAAAATGGATAGTCCCTGACCAATTCGAAGCCTCCAACGCGTGCTAATATCTTTTAACTTTGAAGTCGGAAGAGTATACCTCAGCTCTTTGTACAGGAATTTCGTTTCTGTTGGTATAGCAAAGATTGCGGGATTAAATATTACGTGAAGTGATTAGAGGATCTTTGATACATACCAGTTAAAATTCGTTTTCAGTTTTAATTACTTGGAAAAATGTATTTGTGGATATCATTTTATATACATTATTTTCCAATATGATTACATTGGCATTTCTATGTATGTCTGTAAACAAACTATACGTCATATATAGAGTGCTAACTGGTAGAATTTGAATTGTTGATTATAAAAAGTGGCATTATGATGCATAATATAATAATGCAGATATTCTTTATTTATTACAAGGTGAATTTCCGTTTGAGTTTCATAAAATAAAGTTGTAAGCAGCACAAAGTTATAAGTGAAAGTAATAAACAGTTTAAATATTTAAACCTCAATAATTTTAATTTGTTATAATGCAGAACAACTTAGTACAGCAAATAAATTCAAATAGTTACTTTCCCCCAGCCATAATTTTGCACCTCAACTCGTTAATAAAATTTTCCACGTTACTCAGTCAACTACCAACAACCAAACTCATTTACACCGTCAATTACTACTATATACAGTTTCTATTGGATGGAAATGGAAGGAAATTTGAGCAAGAACAAGCTCTTTTAATACCACTAACCTCCAACCCTGATGTAAATACTCTACTTGTCGCGAGCATAGGAACCACAAGCCCAATAATTTACAAAAATTGAAAGCAAAAAAGAATAAACAGAAAAAATAACCTAACTACCCTACAATACAATACTCAGGCCAAAACTAAAGAATCTTCTCAGCAACCGCAGTCCAAAACATTAATAACAAATAAGTTTTTAAACCACCATCAATACTCATTTACCTAATACCCATTATAGTTCCATTACAAAATATTTGATACTTAAGAAGAGATAAATGTCAATATTAAAGTATGCAAGGCGGTACTGCGAAATTACTAGTCTAGACATTCGATAATTATAAACTAATTAATGCAGTACTATATAAAAATAATGTCATCCGATACACTACCTAAATATAACTTTTTTTACAGTAGTAATTAGAAACTTACATCGCACTAGCGACAAAGGAAACATAACTGAATTACTAGTGCTTTGTAGATCTCAAGTAATAAAAAAATAAAGTTCTATTGCCACACATCGAGATAAAGAAACCCATCTAAATTTATTCTTCGTTGACTCCAAACAACAGGAAAATAATAAAATCTATAACATTGACACTTCCTTAAATTATTTCATCAAAGTTAAATCACTTCATAAGAAGAGAAAAATTGCTCAATGTTGCACTCAAAATTACTGCGTATTTTCGTATCGGTAAGTGTTATGATTATACAACTTATATATATGAGATAGCAGAAAAGTTAAATGTATCTTTTATTAAGAACATCCAGCAAACGTTACAAACAGCTTAGGAATAGAAGATATTTTTCCTCAAAGAAAAATTGACCATAACAATCAGATACCTATTTACAAATAGCAGAAAATTTTCGGCAGTATCCAAATAATATACTAACTTTTATACAACAAACTATAAGCTCGACTTATAACTAAACACTCTAATTTCAAAATACGTTGCTATGATATATATAATATTAATAATTATCTGACTAGGCCAGCTTGAAATGGGACAGAAATTATAACATGTCATATAAAACACCACAGAGACTCAAATTATTCAGAATTCCTTTTGATATCAGCACAATTGTAAGACACTGAGTAGCACCACTAAGTAAGTCTTATTGATCCTCTGGGAATTGATCTAATAAATATAGCCTTAAATAATATATTTAATTAATAGATAATAGATTTTTGCTGAAGACTACTTTTAATGCCAAGAACCGTTATTGTAGACTTAGGAGAAAGAATGCTGCCATTCATTATGTAATTACTAGTTCACTACATACTAACCTATCTACCGACCAAGTGACACAATAAAAATTTGCTTATTTGCCTTTTTGTAACTAAAAACGTTTCTTTTAAATATTCAATAATTAAATTTTGACCTTTCTTTGAATTACAGCTGCATAATACCCACTATATGCATATCTGTAATAAGTAAATCAAGATCTTTGATGATAACTAACTATAAAAAGAATTGGGAGTATTTTCGTGATATATTAAAACATAATCTAGAAACCAATACTCCACTAAAAACAACTAGTGATATGAAAAATGCGGTGTAGTGCTAAATCAAACTATTTATATGGCGCTACAAAAGCTACACCACAATTACCAAAAAAAGAAGAAAAAAAACTGAAGGGCGACATCTCATCATAAAGTAGACTTTATACAGTAACCAGAAAGCTAAAAAAATTATCAGTGAATCAAGAACGAATTGTTTGTTGAATGCCTTTAAGCAAAAGCTAAATAGTAACCGCCTCAATAGTCCAAAACTACGATTACTTTTGATTCTAAATAAAAATGTGTCATAAGGAGATGCTGCACCCTCGGAATGATTTTCAACCACTACCACCAGAAGATAGAATACAAGAAGATTTTAAAGTTGCAAATTTATTAGTGGTTTCTTACTATTTCTAAAGGCTTCTCCTCTGGTGAAGTCATGGAATTTATTGCTCGAGATACCATCTGTAAAAAGTCATCGAGGTATGATGTCACTGGAAAAATAATCAAGAAACTACCTCGCAAATGCATCGAGTTACTTTCATTACTCTTTAACAGTATATTATAAACATGATGTTTCACAGTTCAACGGACAATTGCTCAAGTAGTTCTTATCCGTAAACCTGGAAAGCCTCATATCGACGATATACTTTACAGATCTACCAGCATGTCACCACTATTCTCTAAACTTTTCCAAGAACTTATTCCCATTCTTGAAAGCAAACAACTTGTATTCAATTAAAATTTGGGATTTAAGAGTCACTACTCCATCATCGAACAAATACACAGATTAGCAGATAACATAAATACGACCTTGGAAAACAGAAGCAGCTGTTCTGCATTCTTTCTCTATTTAACACAAGCCTTCCACAGAGCGTGGCATGGTTCATTCGTTATCACAATGAAATCATTTTATTAAGTTAGTCGAAGTGCTCTTTGTATTTATTTTATTAAATTTAGAGCCCTACAAGGAAATGTTTTTGGGTCAGTTCTACATTTATTATACTACAACTGACTACAACTGACTTACCGACAATTTCTAATACAACTATGGCAATTTATGCTAATGTTACAAAAAGTCTTGAAGCACATCAAGACCCAACCGAAGTACAAAAACGAAGCTAAAAAAACGTCTAAATAAAATTCGCAAGTATTGAAAAATTAACGAACCAAGATCCTCTCATATCGCTCTTATTAAATTCAGAGCCATTATTCTTGAAGTAAATTTGAATGGTTAAATATTACCTCAAATTGAGTGCGTATGTTTCTCAATAAACGTTTAACTTGGAGAATCCACATTTGGGATAAAAAGAATCATCTTAACCTCAAAAATTAAAAAACTATTATTGAATAATAGGCTGCGTGTCTAAACTATTTCTTGCTATTTTTTTCCTATAAAGAAATGCTAAAACCAATGTGAAGCTATGGTATTTAGCTGTGGGGTACTGTATTACACTCAAATATAGACATCCTAGAACGGTTCCGATCCAAGTTCACCGTTGCAATTTTTAACTTTTAGTTTAGGAAGAAGAGCAACAAAATCATTAAAATCAACCACAAACTCATCATTTTAAGCCACTTTGAAAGATTTATGATTTTCAGTAGATTTCATGCCTAATATGACTACTCCTTCGATTAAACATTTTTGGGCAACTGCAGCATAACGATAAGTAGTTTTGTTTCCTTCTTTCATATCATATTTCTGCACTGAAAAGTACTGCAATTTTCTTCCACATGTTCTATTAAATCTTCATTTTGATCACTATCTAAATTATCATTTGTAAGTGACTCATCTACATTAGATTTGGTATAAGAACTTGAGTTGTCATTCGGTGCCGCCACGCTCTTTCCGGTTTATACATCAAGCTTCTGTTTTTTTAAAATTTGTCTATTTGATACAGCAAATTTTGTTTACAGCATTCGCGTTCGGTTGGTTATTCCTTAAAATTTTTTGTAAAATACCACTTGGGTCAAACGGCATATAGATGTTTCTTAATAGCAACTTTATTTCCTTTTGGTTTTTATCCATTTATTTTAAGCAACTATTCAATAAGCGAGAAAAATCTATTTCGTCGATTGATTGCATAATAGACTTGCGTCCAGTTAGATAAAACTTTCTTTCATAAAATCTTGAATACCCTGAAAAATGTCCAACATCCAACGGCTGGGTTAAGTGTGTCACGTTGTTCGGTAGGCATACGAATATTATTTTCTTTGCATTTTCTAAGAACCTTATTTTTAAAGTTAGTTTTCTACCATAACTTTGCAACCTTTTAGTTTTTGCATGCGGTAGCAATAAAGATAAAAAATCAATACATGAAAGATTGAGAATCCACCCCACCTATGATTGGTGCGGTTGCATCGTGAGCCCCTAATACATCATATATTATTGCAGTACGGCTTACCTTTCGAGCCATTGCACTCACATTTTATTGGCTTTATGTATCTCACAAGGAGCCAAAAGAATGCTTGATGCGGAACCACACATCAAGATAAATACCGAACTTTTTGTAAAATTGCAAGTTTCCGTTCAGAATAACATTTTATTGTTTCGTGGGCCCTCTTGTAGGTTAGTTTCATCATAATTGAACAAGTTATAAGCCGGAACAACTTCTAATGTCTCGTGTTAACTATTAAAATAGTTAGTGATTACTTCTTTTAAAACTGAAGCCCAAGATCGTTTAATATTAGCTACAAGTTTTTTATTTATCTTGTCCCTGTGATGTTCTGATAAAAATAAACCCAATGTAGGCCAGGTAGGTTATTTTTTAAAAACTGTCACGTTTCGTCCTTGGCTGTCTAAATAACTTTTGACTATTTGTCTCAAATCAGCTGTGTCCAGAGAAAATCCCCAATCCCCGCAAGTGAAAGCTGATAGAATGAAAGAAATTTCTTCTGCGACAGAAAATATGGATTGGCCACCATTCTTTCTTATCTGACGACCATAGTAATTATTTTTTTAGCACAGTAATATATGGTAATGACTTACCAGTGAAAGTTTGGGAGTAGCAAAGAATAGCTGATTTCGGGAAAAACTTTCAAGCGTTGTTGGAGAGCGCTTAACACAAGAACCTGACAGACTGTGAACACGAACTGACAAACGGAAACTTTCTTATGTAGCGGCATTTGCGGCCAACATGTGACATACCCTTTTTGTGCTACATTTGAAAATGTCTAAAATTGATCTGGTCATCAATTTCACCCCCGGAAGTCAATTTCGGGCCAAATTATGGTACTAAAAAGTCTTTCATCAAACAGTAAAATTTGCTTTTTGTTTACAGCATGAGTTTTAAGTACGGGGTATATACACTTTCTGAAATTGAATTGCACCACCCCCAAGGCATGCAAATATTTTCCTGGAATTTTACAGACAGATAGGTCTAGAGGTAATAAACACATAATTACCGGATAGAGTCGGTCCAATTAAGCAACGGTATTTCCGGGGGCGTAGCTTTGCAGGTATAAGGGTCTCTTAGAGAGAACTATAAATATTTATTTTGTGATAAACTAAACTGTTTGTAGGATATGTTTTGTTAGTGTTGATCTGTGAACTGAACAAGATGCCTACGTTTGTCAACGTGCACGATATTCGCAATTAACGATGTTTAAGAGGGGTCGCATTGTGGGATTATATGAAGGTGGTGTTTCACTTCGAGAAATCGCTTGTAGACTTAATTGAAATCACTCAACAGTGCTACGATGTTCGAATGCATAGATTACAGAGCAGGCTGAAGCACGCAGACCAGGTTCTGGTGCATCCCGGAAGACTACGCCCTGTGAAGACTTTTTGTTAAAAGGTCTCATTGTGCGACACTGCTTTGAATCTGCAACTGTTGTAGCCCAGGAATGGTGGACTGCCATCCGTCGACAAACATCCGTACGTACAGTTTATAACTGTATGGAAAGCATGGCGTTTTGTAGCTACCAACCTTTATTAAAGTTGCCCTTAACAACAAAGCACAAGCACGCAAGATTAGCATGGTGTCGTGAACGAGTACAGTGGCAAGAGGAATGGAAGTGTATTGTCTTTAGTAATGAACTCCGCTTCTGTTTATGGAAACACGATGGAGGATACGAGTAGTGGAAAAGGGGTGACGAGGCTTATATTGCAAGACGAAATGCGGCGCTGACAATGGATGTAATGGTTTGGGCTGCTATTAGCCACCATTTGTCACCTTTAGTAGATGTTAAAGGCACGGAAACTGCCACCAGCTACGTAGAAAACATATTGCACCCTGTAATGTTATCCTTCCTACAAGAATTGGAAAACATAATTTTTCAACACGATAATGCAATTCCCTCTACAGCGCATCACATCAGGCACTTTTTAACCGAAAACGATGTTTCAGCCCTTTCTTGGCCCGCGCGATCATCTGATCTTTCTCCGATTGAACATATATGAGACATGATCGGCTGTCGCTTACTCTATAATCCCACTCCAGCTACTACCACCGATGAACTGTGGCAACAAGTAAATGCAGCATGGACTGAACTTCCTCAAGAAACAATTTGCCGCTTAATAAATTCTATGCCAGATCGTATATCAGAATGTATTAGAAAGAGGGGTGAGTACACCCATTACTGATTTGTAATAACTAATACATTTATTATTGTACAAATATTGTTTTATTTTGCCTTTTTACATTAATTAAAGCTATTCTTACAACATTTTACCACTCTGTGTTGTAAATACCTGAGTGGTGCAATTTCATTTGCAGACAGTGTATATAATACATTCATTAAAATTAACCGTCAATATTTCATTTCTTTTTAATGTTAACAATACCTTATATATTATTTTTCGTAATACCTTTCCTTCTTATTTTATAATTACTACCATTATTTGAACTTTATACAGGACTTTTTTAATTTTTATCATTACTGTTTTTTGAAGCCCCAAATTGTTTCTCATTTGATGCTCTTGTAGAGCTGAAATTGCTTTTCTTTCATTTAGTAAATCTCCTTGTTTGTTTTTGTAATAAGCTGCTCTATTACAGCATTTTGGTGTTTTTACTTTCCTGATCCTATAATAAGGAGAGTAATGTAATCGGCGGAAATTTGACCTACCCAGCTTTTCACATTTCTGGACGAATTATCGCCTCAGGACACCAAGAAAGTTGGTTTGGGCCATTGGTTCGTGTGTGTGTGTCTGTCGTCTGTCAGTAAACATGATATCTCGAGAACCGTAAGAGCTATAGACTTGAAATTTGGTATACAAGTTACTTGTAGGTAGGGGGCCCAGTACGAAGTTTTTGGTAAAAATCGGCCCAGCCGTTTGGTCGCAAAGTCCCAAAATCGGTCGCAAAGCGGTCGCGAATCTAAACGGTTGAAGATACAAAAAATTTATGAGAATAAAAATGACTTGTTATCATGAGATAAACATGAATTTAAAATAAAAGTTGGTAAAATAGGAACTCGAAAAAAATTGAAGCTCAGGATTTTTAATATATCGGGTGTTCATAAAATGTTTCGAGAAATTTATATTACCGGATAGACCAAACCGAGACGAACAAAAAATTACAATGAAATTTTTTGATCGGAGGTCAAATAAATAAGTTATAGCCAATTAAAAATTAATTAAACGGACCAATCACAGCGCGCTCGGAGAGCTACCGGGCCGACTGCGGGTGGCTGGGTTGGGGGGGGGGGGCACCTGGCCGCTAGGAGAGAGCACGCAGGCGATAACGGGGAAGGCCGTGCGGCCGAGCTCGCACGGTTACCGTCAGTGACGTAGCAAAATTTTAAGTACTAATCAATTATTGTCTTGTACTGTTTATTTTAATCAGCTTTCGAGTGTTGGACTCGCGCCTCGTCCTTTTTTAAATTAACAAGTTCCGGGACGAGAGCAGCGCAGGGCCGAGACGATGGACCCGGTATAATATATAATAATAGGATAAGAAAAGTCGTGTGATGTTCACACCAGATTTTTTATATACCTTTTAGTTAATTATTCTATTATATTTCCTTATTATGAACTTTTTACTATTTACTGCATAATTTCTTTCACTTATTACCTTTTTTTACTTCAAAATACATTTACCTCTTTCGTTCTTTGCCTTTTTTGTCAATGTACTTTCCATTTACGATATTGTCGTGTTTTTTCCTCACTGTCCTATAACGGTCTTTATTACACCAATGTTGTCTTAGTCCTTTTCAGGAATTATTTGCCTAGCTATTTTTTTAATTGCTTTTTATTGTATATATATTGCATTTTATGTAAACAATTATTTAATTTAATTAATTCACAAAACTAGTAAATATAAATATATATATATATATATATATATATATATATATATATATATATATATATATATATATATAACGGTACTAGACAAACCATTAAAATTGGCAGAAAGTCTATAATATTTTAGCACAATCACTGTTCCTTTACAATAATTCTATCAACGAAATTGTTATTCAGAATATTATAAGAATATCGAAACAATCTGCAAAAAAATAATATTTTTATATATGAAGATATCTGAAATTATATGCATAAATTTTATAATAGTCCTATATATATTATGAAATAAAGAAAGTTACTACGGCTATGTCGATATGTCAACACTATGCGGCGAAAATTTGCCAATGAATTTTTAAGTTCAAATTAGAAATACAATAATATATATAATATATATATATATATATATATATATATATATATATATATATATATATATATATATATATATATATATATATATAGCAATTGTTTTAGGTAGAAATCCAGTATTATCCTAACTAATAAATAAATTCCAGTAACGTTCATAATTACAGACAGAGAACTTTTTTGATCTAATAGCGGTATCCAAATTGTGGTGCTTCATCCAAAAGAGAGTAAAATATTTAGGGACTAAATTAGAAATTATTACCCTCTAGCATGCAATAGTTATCTGTTTTAATTTATTAAACCATATTAGGTTTCAAATAAGCAATCTAATTTAAATTTATTATATTGCTTTGCAAGATATACATATATAACAAACAAAACTACTGACTCATTTATTTTTAAAAACTGGCAACAACTTTGGAAGTGTCCGTAAAGCTACAAAACTTTATACAACCGAATAAAGGAGCATCCAGCAGATAACATTGACATAAACGACCTCACATGTAAGTCTCCTGATACCGGCCAAATCGGCAAATAAGGGCTCTCAATTATTTTCGAAACAAGGGGAAACTTCGGAAATCGGGAAATTTGAGTCAACCTTGTTTAGCAGGTGCCCTGAAGAAAAATCGGGGGGCACAAGCAACACTTGATTTCCTCTAGTGGCGCCCAATCTCGCGATCTCTTTAGTTGCTGATTGTTTTCTCAACTCGCATCCGGCGAGATCAGTTGGCGCAGAATATCTGGGCGCAGATAGGTTGCGGGCCGATACCCACTCATTCCGAAGTTATCGACTTTGAACTTCTTCAACAACGGCCTAAGCTGCCTCCAGCAGCACTTAGGGATCCTACATGTTGCAGCGTTCGTCTTTTTGAGCTAACGGAGAGGAAATGAGATTTCTATATCATGGGAAGGTTTAAAAGCCACATTAAAAATGACCATAACCTAGCAATTGTAAATTAGTATAAATGAATAATGATACTTCTATTGATTTAAACATTTTTCATTATATCGTTCTTATAATAGTTGCTACAAATTTTAAAATTACAATTTTTTTTTATAAATACAAGCCATTTCTTTTTTATAGTGCTACATGTTACGATCATTTAATAAAAAATTTTAAAATATCTTCTGGGTGTTAAAATAAAATCTATATTTTGGCCAATGTAAAAATATATTGTTTAATATTAATAATTAAAATTATTAATTAAAACAAGTTGGTATTTGTGTTTAAATCGTTTTAAACGTTTTGGTTTATCGGATTCGTTCATTATGGTATTCACTAGTTGATTGAGATTGTAGCCCAAGCTGTTTGTATGGGTTTTCTAAGTCAAACGTCGATCCAGATAAAGCCCCAGATATTTTGCGGAGTCGCTGTGTTTTAGTTGTCCATTAAGTGTAACCGCCGACAATTGTCGCAGTTTATGGTGAAAGTGACATGTTGGGATTTGATTTTATCCGCCCTGATTTTCTTTAATTTGAGCCATTGTTGGACTTTATTAAGAGAGTCTTACAAGTTGTAAAATGTAGTAGTAAAATTAATATGCGAGGCTAGAGTATCCATGTTATCAGCAAAAGTGGCGGTTGAGGTTGAACTCGTAGTTGGTAAGTCGGCTGTGGATAGTAAGCGTAAGATGGGCCTTAGTACACTGCCTTGGAGAACTTCAAATACAGTGCGTTGGAGATTCGTGGATTTGCCGTGGTAGTGTACCAGGAAATGCCGATCTGATAGACAAAATTATAGTATTTCATAGATTTGGTATGGAAGAAACTTTTTTAGTTTATAGAATAGACCTAAGTAACCTTGTAAAAAGCATAAGAAATACATAAAAACGAATAAAAGCAGATATATCAACTATTTTTGGTGTCTATTGTTTGACTTTTCTTTATATGCAGCTAATAAGTAAAATAAAGTTTTGGTACCCTATTCAACGCAATCAGTTCATTTTTCGATGATACAGTTACTAGTGTTATGGTTACTTTTACTAATTGAAAAGTTGTTCGTATTATTGAAGATATGTGGAAACTAGTTCATGACGTTTAAATATATGCTGCCTTAGTCCTTTTTATTATATTTGAAACAAATAAACTTGTATTATTAGTTATGGGAGCCTGAACATTTGCTATTTACATTTGATGAAAAAACTATTGAAATTATTCTAAAGCAGAAAGATAAGATGGCAACGTTTATAGAAACATGTTAACACAATATTACCTCACCATTGATAAGCAAATGATTTTTTTAGACGTAGAGTATTTCATCGGCAATAGCTATCAAGCGAATCAGAAAAGTGTGGTATAAAAATATTGCTGATCTACAATAGTGAAAATAGTATATACCATGTTTGGAAGCTTCCAAAAGATCAAAAAACTTGATGCAACAGTGTTTGAAAACTTATACGAATCTTTTTTTTTAAATAATATAAATATTAAGTTCGACAACTTCTTCACTAGCTACAAACTTCCATTTAGATTACTATCTGAATATTCAATTTATATAGGAATGCTCAGGAAATGTTGTGTACTATCAATTTTTTAACCACCAGCCGAGGAGATTATAAATAAGAATTTTTTTGATATCTTATATACTTGATAAAAATGTTATTGCCATCCACAAAACACCATAGCTCTACTTTCGATAACGAAAATAAAAGTAAGGCAATCAATACGCACTATCCACAAAAATAGAAGTCAACACTCTTGAACAAATCGTACACACATTTAGGGAAATAGACTTTTAGGCTTTTTTCAATTAAAATAAATTGTGCAAGTAGGATTTTAGAAAAATATCTATCCTAATTGGCACACGATCAGAAAACGAGAATTTTGCAATATTTACTGACAGTTTGATAAAAAATTTAATGAACTGGAAGCGTCCTTGATAATAAAGTCATAAATAGATCGACCAGTAACTGTGACCATCTCGGAGGACATTGAGACTATTAGTATTGCAGCATTACAAACTTCGATACTTCAGTTTTTAAACCAAGTAAATTTTAATCAACGATTTGATTTTGCAAATATAATTTTGGAGATCAACAATGTATAAATTGATATCAAGCGAATATGTTTTACTAACAAAGTTTATTTCCTCCTGGCGACTAGTACAAACCGCCATCTGTGTTCTATATCACATCACTCACAAAAATCAGTTTATGGTGGGCAGTCTCTTATAATGTAATTATTCTTCATGAAGACTGTCGATAGTAAAGTCTGTCCCAAAAAAATTTTGAAAAAATTAATACCTACCGCAAAACAAAAGAAAGTATAACATTTTCTTGATTTCAGCAAGACGGGGTTACTACACATCGAACTTAAGAGAGAATGGATATTATCTTTAATCGGAGAGAAAATATTAGTATGTCAAGAAGAAAAACGAAAAGAAGGTAATTGGCCAAATTGTTTACCTGAACTGAATTCTCGTAATTTTTTTCTATGGAGTTAACATAAGGATCGGGTGGACAAAATTAAACTCAAATATTGTCAGTAATTTGAAAAATCCGGCACTGTACAATAATTGTATTTCAGACACCGGTTAAGCATTTAATGAATAGCTTTTGTATTAATGCTATTATTGTAGAATAAAAATTGTTTGAATTGATTATCAATTTACTTTGATACAATTGTTCTAAAAACTCTACACACAAGATCGTAACGATGAAACATTAAACATAATCAAGGGATAATTACTCTAATCGAAAGAAATCTGGACTTTATAATGAAAAAAATTAGGTGAAAATATGTATTAAAAGAACATATACTTGACAATAACAAAATAAAAAATATAAAAACTACAAATAGAGAAGAATATAAAAGTATAACTACTAAAGAGGAGATTAAAAATATATTAGCACAAGAAAGATTAGGACAACTTCAATATGTAATAAAAAACAAAAATAACAAAAATACATAGTGTAGAATAAACGACGAAGTATAATAATACATGGTGAAAATATTTTTTAGTGGTATATAAGTAAAATAAAAAAAAATTAAAGTCACAACAGCAAAAGAATAAAGAATGTGAAAATAAGAACAATATTAATAGTAATGGAAACATTAATTCAATAAATTAAAACAGAAGCCATTGTTTATTAAAATTGTATAAGTATTTAACGCTAACTATGGCTATTATGGTCACTTTTGGTATAAATTAGAGGCAATATTACCAGTCAAATCTTTATTGACTCTTGTAGTACTTTCTTCCCTTCTTATGATACCTTAAGTAACCTTGTAACATGATAACGCCTAACATGTGGTACGTAACACATTAAACTTCCTTCAACAGAGTGAAAACTCTTCCATATCTGACCCGATTGAAAATTTCTAAATGTACAATGTCAATAATAAATAGAATAAAAGTTTGGACATCATTTGTTTATTGTTTAACTTGATACCAAAAAGAATGGAAGCTGTCGCAAGAACCCAATGTGGGGCGATACATTACTGAATAAATGTTATCGGCAGTAAGCCGAGCTTATACTTATAATTAATTTGCAAAGTTTTAGTTATTAATTTGCATTTCTGATGCTGCAAGTTTATTTTAAATATGTGAAAAGTTCAAATGATAGATGTAATAAAGTAATAAAGTGAAATACTTATGAAAGAAGAACAACCGGAAAAATAATGAAACTGTTGGAAAACAGCAGAGAGCGACAATCAGAAAATCCTTATTTGTATACGTACAAAAAATTAACAATAAAACATTTTTAAGCATTGTTTCAAATACTAAGTGTAATTATTATTATTATGAAATAGTACAGCAGTAAAATCGAATGAATAAACAGAAGCTAATCAAATGTGCCAGTTGACAAATCCTAAGGTACCTAGTCAATGTTTAACCCAGTTAACTACTTTTCGAAGAGTTGTCATAAACCTATCATGTGCAATGGCCTAAAGAGGATTGGGTTTAAAACCCTCCAAATGGCGGAAAGTAAATTATCATACTTGAGCAGCCTAAAAACCGCAATATGTTTTAGGTGAAAACCACTCCTCGGACCAACTGAAGATTTTAAGAGAGCCTTGCACTGCAGTACTCCTAGGTCTAAGACTGGGAATTGATCTGTATAGATTTTTGCCCTAGATCTGGATTAAAGAGTCCATAGATACTTCTCTGAGTTAACGTTGTTCAGAGAATTACATAAGAGACATACGGAACTCAATCTAAGGTATTGGCGACCCGTATCGTATGTCGTTAACAGAGTCTCTGGAATACCAGACGATATTCCAGATTAATTAGCTTTATACCTGTGTAGGGAGCTCTGCAGGAGTAAACGGTCCCTCCTCATATACTCTTAAGAACAGTATAAATATTATAAAAGAACATACTTGTCAAAGCAGGCATCTGCGGATGTAATTTTTAAAAGACAAACTGGGAAGCCTACCAAATGAACTAGAACACGATTTTAGAGGGGTGAATAGAACGATTAGAAACAATACAGAACTGGAGATTGCATCAGAACCAATGGCAGGATGCTGTGATCTCAGCATAAAAAGACAACTGTTTTCAGGTGAAAAGGAATTTCAACAGAATGTGCCCTAGTGAACTTAAGACCTTGTTCAAATAAGAGAACAGGTAAAACATCTTTTTAATTTAGTAACAATTTTGGTGGTGTGGTATAATTATAAAAAAAAACCCTAACTGAATATAACAAGATCCAAAAAAGGTACGTAGAGTAGGCACTTTGAGTAAATATAAACCACTTGAGAAGTTGCGAGAGTGGGGAATGTTGTAGAAAACAAAGAGGTGCTTTTAACTGCCTTTTAGGATATTGAGAGAGCGTATAATAATAAATCCCTAGATTCAATCATTGGAGCGTTGAGGAATAAATACTTGACGAAGCAAGCTGCAGGTGGGTAGAATATATGCTTAAAGAAAGATTAGTACTCTTCATGGCTCGAATGACTCGAGTTGCAAGAGTAATCCGCAGAGAGAAGTTCCGCCTCCTCTACTGTAAAACATTGTAATAAACAAGCTGTTAAAGAAACTCGAACGGAACTGATAAAGAGCAGTGTAAATAACTTAGTCATACTATCTTAGGGAAGATTTAACGATACAGTTAGGAATAGTATGCAAATGACCTTAAATGTGGCTACAAACGGCATATATGCAGAAAGAATAAATATAAGTCCCTCAAAATCGACCATAGAAACATTCACAAGAACGAGACACATAGAGGGACTGCGAACTCTTAGACTCCGAGGTGTAGAAATACAATTATTAAGTGAGTTAAAGTATATTGGAGTTTTTTTTTTATTAAAAACTCAGCTAGACACAATTAAGGAAATCAAAGGGAAGGCGAAAGCAACGCTAGTATTACCCAGACGAGTTCATAGAAAAACATTTGGTCTAAAACTAAAAGTTATGTATTGGATATACAACACGGCGATTATTATGATATTATATGCAGCTTTGGTATGGTAGACAAACATGACGCAAAGAACCGTTATAACCGTACTAAAAAAGACACAAAGGATTATCTCGGAATAATAGGCGCTATAAGAACAACACCGATAATGGCAATAGAGACACTGCTAGACCTTCCCACTTTTCATTTTGATATCATGGGAGATGAAGGAGTGACTCTTAATAGGCTGCGCAATGTGCCCGTCTGCATAAATTGTATGGAAGTAAAGCATCTAAAATTAGATATATAAGTCGAGACATTCTGGGTATGAAAACAGACCGTACGACGCGAAAATTTGCATTCAATGTAAATTTTATTTTGGATCGAAATACACGCCCGGAAAAATAATTTCGTGTACAGACGGATCAAAGGCCAGGCCCGTAACGAAGGTAGGTACATACTATGAAAAGAAAAACTAGCAGTTAAGCTTTCACTAGAAAAATATACCTTTTAAGTGAACATATTTACTATACCGCAGTGCGCCAGACAAAATAATTTGAGAACTTATCAAAATAAGCGAATCAACATATTCACGAACACTAACGCATCCTGAAGGCGTTAAAGAACTGAAGGGTATCATTCAGGCTTGTATGAAAATTTCGCGAAAAACAGTGCTTTGGTAGATCACAATAAGTTAACTCTATTGTGGGTACCAGGGCACTGTAAAACTAGAGGCAAGAAAAAGCTTACGAAGTGGCGGAAAAAGAATCATCAACTCTATATATAAACCCCGAAGCGGTCCTGGGAGTATCTAAAGGTACAATACAAAGCCGAATGGCAGAATTGGTCAAAAAGCATCATAAAAGTTACCGGAACAAAAACATGGAAAAATCTCTATAAATAGGCCATCTCGTAAACGAAGTGAAGAACTGCTAGCAAAAAGCAGGAATCAGGTACGAATAAACATAGGCCTTCTAACAAAACATTGTTTTCTTAGAGGACGCCTCAACAAAATAGGGCTATGCAATGAAGACCTAAATTGTAGACAAATAAAGACAGCCATATATATATATATATATATATATATATATATATATATATATATATATATATATATATATATATATATATATATATAAACTATTAGGGAAAACTAATAATGGAAAAATACCGCAACTATTCAGTAAGGGACTTGTATATACTGGTACAACACACAAGGATACTGGAAACAGTGTTGTAAAGAAAATGAGAGAAATACAATAAGTCTATGAGACTGTAGTGCTACTAGGGACATATATAAAGAAAAGTATCACCGAGATAATGTAGAACAAATTTTATTTAATTAGTGCAGGTATATTTTTTAGTAATACCTAGGTAATAACTAAATTAAAATATATAATAAACTTACCACTACTTTTATTTTAAATGGACGTTGATATATATACCAAATATAGCAAACCAACATTAAATTGCAACTTGCTTGATAGAAAAAAAGGTAAATTAAATTAAAATTATACAAAATAATTCATTTTCTGTAACAACATGAAGTCAAATTAATAACTTTATGTATATAAAATTTAAACAGTTATCCTGGTTATATTTTCAATAATAATAAAATAGATTTTCTTTATAAAAGAATAAATTATTGTGTAATCGTAAACACAATTTCATTAGGCACTTCAGTTCATTCCATTTTCCGCAAACACTGCTATGAAGTTGTACCTTAAGATTATTACGCCAAATATACGACCGCCTAAATAGCTAATAATCATCCCTACCTGGGCGTACGAAATCCTCGAAAACAATGCGATACGTAAGCCGGGACATTTATTTTTAACGGCCCGTCGAGGGGCAGGCGAGTAAAGCAGCGCTGAATTATGAATGCACAGCATCTTTTAGCATCACACCGGAGTTGTCTAAGATTGCGGTTTGCGTGTCAGTTGTTCTTTCACTAGCGACCAAGCACCCCTTTAAATATGTATGCCCTCCTCTGTGGGATTTGTGCTGGATGGCGGCGTGCTTTGTTATGCTTTCATGTTTTTACAGGGGGCTTGTGGACTTGTTTGCAAATAAATCGAATTCGTGTAATTCTAACTTCGCGCGCTTGTTTGTCAAAGCAGCGCTTTTGCTTAAAAAAAACAAATTTTGTTTTGGTTGCCCGACACTTGACTAACATCGTTTAATCAAAGGATTAACGGTGAAACGGAATGGTTCTGTGTAGTCCCGTTTTTGCCAGCAGTCCTAAATATACAGGCCAGGATTATCTGCATTATGCAAATTCCATTCCTATTAAATTATTGAAACAGTAAAAACCTTAATTTGCAGTCTGTTTGCAGAGAGTTGCTCTGAGCGGTTCAAAGGTGATTTCTGGGTATGTAAATGCAACACAGGATTTAATTAAAAAAGCTTTTTATTTTCATTTAATTCTATCTTTATCCTACTCTTTAAATTCCGTTCATGTATTTTGGATCAAGTACTGAAATAAGAAAAAACGTTTTTGGTCAAAAAAATCACAAAGCTTGTGTTTTAAATCAAAAATTAAACAGCGAATTGGCTCTCCAGACAGATAAATATTTTTACAATTTATATTTAGATAAAACAATTTTTATACCTGTTAGCAATTTTAACAATAACTACTATTGACTATGCTTAAATTGTAATAACATAATATTACTTACATAGAGTAAATGCCAATTTTCCCCAGAACGCACTAAAATAGTTTACCTGTAAAGAAAAAAATTTATGTAAATATATCAATCATTTTGTAAATTGGCAATTCATGTAACACATTTTACAAGGATAATATGTAATACTCATAGTAATAATTATGGTGGCTTTGAAATAATAAATATATAAAATATCACTAAACTACAATGATTGTTCCAAAAAATATATATAAATATAACATTAGCAGAAATACTAAACCAGAAACTGCTGTACTTTGCTGTATTAACATAATTAACATTTAACTTAATATTAAGTTTAGTGCGACACTTTCCTTAGAAGTTACTGAAATGTAGGACAAAGTGTTAGGGTAAATAATTTTTGTAGTCTATCGAAATAAGCCATTAAGTATTAACATTTAAAAATCAATATTAATTTAGAAGTTTTATAATAAACATTTTTAACTTTAGACGTGAAAACGTCTTTAAGTTCGGTGCCAATACTGAGTGTCATTCCAAAATTATGAGCCACACCAAAATGGCCGTGTTTGAAACGACTAATAATCGAAGATCAATGAAAGGAGAACAACGAGGAGAGCAGCATTCGACAGAGAAAGGTTGAAAGCGATTAGCAAACTACCCGAAGTTTCCCCTGCTCCCTGTACGACGCAAGTGTGGGAAAGACTTTTGGGGAGTTTGGTTATAAGTGCAATCTATATGATCGTTTGTGGTTCCAGTCTGTCCTAAAAACTGCGCAGGAGAAACACTACGGGACATTAAGGTCAGTGTTTCCTAAAAATGGCGCGGTATCGTTCAAGCTATGCGCGACCTGTAAACAGTCCTTAGACGGTAGAAAGGTGCCCACTATGTCTGTCACTAACGGCTTTCGGTATCCAGTAAAACCCAGTCATTTCCCCTGTTGAATTTTTTTGGTTTTATTGGCCAAAACGACGTTTTCTAAAATTCAATTACTAAAACCATTTTTTTAGAAAATCCTGTAGCTGCCACAGATTTTTTTTTATAATTGCTATTCACATTTGAAATAAAACGCTAAAAACTTGTCGGCCTGACTATGTTCCAGCAATAACAGGAACAAAATAGCACCAGATCGCGCAATATTTGGTTAAACGTTTGTAAAAATTGCAGCAGACGATTTGTCTTAGTGGCGTTGCAATGGTCACTTGTGTTGGTTGTACAGCGTAATATTGCAAAATGCTAAAAATCGAGTACCGATCCGTAATTACATTTCTCGCTAAAGAAAGCGTTAGTCTCAGTAATATTAAATAACGTTTAGATGGTGTGTACGGCGAATCTTCGTCTTCATATCCTATTGTCACTTTCTATTTGAATTTTGTGGAGTAACGACGTTTGCACGTTTTCAGGATGTCAAGTGCCAAGTGCTAAAGCGTCATAAAGAAACTGTGAGTGATTATTAATTAATTAAAATTTGGCGACGCATTTAACATTAATAACCACCAGCAAATGAATGAAAATTATATAAAATCATTACAATTACACTTTCTAGCCAACCCACAACCCAACTGCTCTTATCAACAAACCTAATATTCATTATTGCTACCCCTTACTGATCTTACTTTTTATCACAGTATCAACCAACTTCACAAACATTAAGTCAGCCACAAATTTATGTCCGTCGACACAATAATGAACCAGTGCATCAACCAATTCAAAATAAAATTACCACAAATAAATATTCCAAAGATGACAAAGAAATGGAACTTAATCCCGTCAATAGTTGAAAGAAAATATTTACATCAACTACCTTGTTAAACAACATGAAAGAAGCCCTTAAAAACTAGAACATACAGTACGCAAAATTGTGAATTTAAAAAACAAACAAAACAAAGTTACTTTGCCAATATTTTTTGTAGATGTAGAGCCAGTCGCAAATAATAAAGGTATATACATTGAAAAATAAACACATTACATCTGAACCACCAAAAACAAGCAATAATATCGTCAGAATTATAGACCTACAAAAAGTTACTGCAATAAACATTTTGCTTATGTGAAATGTGCAGGTCCTGATGATACAAAAAGTTGTCAAAAAATTCGAGCAGTTCCAGTTACATATATTTTACGCGAAAGGTCGCATCCAGATGACTATAAGGGATGCTCCATATATCCAGAGCTCTAACGAAAATACCAACCCAACAAGCAACAACTAATTCTAAGACCTCCAAACTTAACAAGACAGAATTTTCCATTCTTAAAGAGTCATAATAGTCAACCTATCACTAGTCAGCCAACTTATACACATCTAAATTATGCACGAGCAATTCGAAATCAATTCTCTTCCACTGAATATGTTACTCTTAAACAATTTCTTGGCGAGTTCAAAAATATGTTCAGCCAGTTACTATAGCAGAACAGCATGATACTAAATATGTCAACCACAGTCATTAACAAACTAATTCAATAATGGCTGTTTTTAAAAATTTTATACAACAAGAAAAGTTGGAAGTTAAAACATTTATACGTTGTAATAACTTTAATGTTTTATTAATTTTAGAAAGTCACATCACCTCAAGATCTTATTTAACAATACTCCAATAATCCTATATCATACAGAATATATACATGGCTCACGGTAATTTAGCTATAATAAAACGTAACTTTATGAAATATTATCAATTACCTTCTCATACAACGGACTACCTACAAGGTACTATGATAAAAGTTAAGAGACTGTTAGAACCCCTAGGTACAGCAAGTGTTTACTGTCCACCACGTCATAGCATAATTAAACAACTCTCCGAACTGTTAGGAGATAGATTTCTAGCAGGCGAGGATTTTAATGCCAAAAACACACACTGGGGCTCATATTTAACAACACCAAAAGGCAAAAAACCGCATAAACTTACAGTAGATAACAAATATGACTTTATATCAACGTGCGGCCCATCGTACTGGTTCACACAGTTCTGTAAAATTCCAGATTTGGTAGACTTTTTCATTACCCATGGTATATCATCTAACTATTTGGATATTCCCTCAAACTATGATAATTCGCTTATAACAGCTACCGTAAGCGCAACTATAGTATATGAAGAAACCAGAGCTACTCTTAGCAACACAAAAACCAATTAGGAAGTGTTCTAAGCTTGTACTAACGAATTTCTTAATACAAATCTAACAAGGAATGTCATGGAGTTGTTCTGCTCCGATCGTTATCAAATTTGGTATACAGTGTGATATGACTGAGGGATGAATACTTGTTATTGCTTTTTGCTGTGTGACCCAAGACAGACGAGATAAGAAAGATCAAAATGACGAAACATCAAGCGTACATTGTTTTATGTGTATATTGTCCATATCACTATTTTTTCTCTCTTGTCAACAACAAGTGTTCTTCTAGTCTCATCAAGATGACCAACCCCATAAATGTTCTGCATCTCCTCCATCAAAAATATCGACCTCAGGATCAGCCTGAATCTCCAATTACCTTTGAAGTCCTTAAAAACTGTAGTAATTCATCTCTGTCTATTAAAACTGATGTAGATCTTGATTTTGATGACAACTGGCGAGTAATAATCATCATTATCATCTGCACATAACTAATTATTCATATCTTTCAAGGTATGAAGAAGACGAAGACGAAACAAGTGGAGAACTGCAACAGAAGGATTACCATCTCAGCCCACAGAAAGAACAAGGACCATCACATACTGCACTGGAGGGTGCCCTCAAATATTTGGAGAGATATCCAGCAGCATCCCAACAGACAATCAGGAAACGATACTCCATCGAAAAGAGCCAAGTTATGAGGTAATTATCGTTAATTGTCAAATATGATTTATAACCCAATCTCTTTTCCATAGATACAAAGCACAGAAGGAAAGTGGAGGATCTCGAAATGATAAACTTAAAAGATTAAGGGCGAATATTATGGCATTTTCAGGGATGCAAAAGAGCATCATCTAATTGTCCACGATGTTGATGTTCAACGATGGGCCATTCTTGGCAACCAGTCTTTCCCCCAAATACTTCCTCCATCGCAATTCTCTGCGTCTCGATTTTTCATTTACAACTGAAAAAAAGAGAATTGAATTGTATTATTGTATCAAAGTGACGAAATTTATTTCACTCCGGTTTACTGACGAGGAGAAGAAGATCGAGAACAATGCTCTACAGTTTGTCTTGGAAGTCCAGTCACTCATTCCTAATGACATTCGGCCACACCGAGTAATTAACATTGATCAAATGGGCATTAATCTAGAAGTCATCTCGGGTCGCACTTTGGAAGTTCAAGGAGAGAAGGCAGTCATCAAGTGTGTCCAAACTCTAAATGCCATCCAGCATTCATCGACTGTTATGCCTGCAATTACTGCAGCGGGTGAACTTATGTCTCCTTTGTATATATGTATGAAAGAGGCAAATCAAGAGGCAACGCAGGGTAGATTTGATCCTCAAGTCGAACAAACTATGTTCTGTCACCCAAACATTCATGTTGTGGCCAACACCTCTGACATCAATAAGGAAAGAACCAAAGAGTACTTCCGCGATGTCCTCTTTCCAAATGCACCGAACAACTTTCTGCTCCTTTGTGATTCAACAAAACTGTTCAAAGATGACGAAATGATCGAGTCTGTCAAGCCTGCCAACACAGGAAGTTCCAAGATCGCATTCGAGTTGAACGTGTTGGTCTTCGTCTCTCCAAAAGGGACAACATATTGAAACTCTACTCGTTGACAATGCATCAATTTCAAGTAGAATGTTTTGTAGACATGATCAAATATTCCTTCTTTAAGTCAGGATACATACCAGAGAGACCTCCCCGATTTGAAACTCCTGCCACTGTTCGTTTCCCAAGAACCTTCGAAAATTGTCATAAGGACATCGAGGGTGAGCGATGCAATGCATTATTCTTCATCAGATGTGCTCGTTGTCAAATGTATCTTTGTGTTCAACACTTTTTTGCAGTTAACACTAATGATATCTCTCATATGCATTATTGTTAAGCGGTAAATTTTCATACTACATATCTCTAAAGTTTTTAGTCACACAGCAAAAAGCAATAACATGTATTCATCCCTCAGTCATATCATACTGTATATCAACTTTAATAACGATCGGAGCAGAACAACTCCGTGACATCCCTTGTAAGCTTAAAAATAAAGCACGACCTAAATACGCAACAAATCACTTAACGGCAGCTATACAGGGAGCAAGGTGAAGTCCAACGTATACTCCTACTCAAATAATGTAACTAATAAAAGAAAGCAAGAGCAACCTGGCAGTGTGGCAGTAATACTCAAGACAAAACCAAAACTAAATCAATTAAGCAACACACTAAAACGTAGACTGTAAGAAATTTGTAATTAAACCTTTAAATATTATACGGATTTATTCTCTGTCTACAACCACTAAATTTAGATAGCAACCAAAGAAATTAAATCACCCAAGAAACATATACCACCCCCACGTGATGCTGAGGCATTTGCCGAGCACTGACAAAACATTTTCAATCAAACTAATGAGCCAGATCAAGAAATTGGAAACTATTTATAAATCCACTATAACTGTCGCTTTTAATACCCTGCAGTAAATTGAAACCTAGCTAAAATTATTAAACAATAAAAAATCAACAGGTTACGATCTCATAAAACCTCCTAACCCAACACAACAATGCCACCGATTGGTAAATATAATACATATAGCATTTAAAAACAAAATTTATTGTAGTGCAGTTTTTCAAGGTAAAAGAATGCATTTGATAAAGTGTGGCATAGACGTCTGCTTTATAAAAAAAAAAGAGTTTATTACTACACAATTACTATTTACTTTTACAATCTTATCTCACAGACTGTTATTTTCAAGCTAAAGTAGGTAGTGAATAATCCTGGATAAGAAAAATAAATGCAGGCGTCTCCCAAGATAGTGTGCTTGGACCGCTAGTGTATTTGCTAAACACGTACGACCTACCAACAATAGCGCCAAAAGGTACCATCCCCGGCGATACCGTAATACTTTTATGTAACGAAAATCCAGTTACAGCCTAACAATTGCTACAAGAACATTTAAACCTATTGGAAATTGTAAATAAAAGTAAATTAAAACAAATCAGCGCATATTACTTTCACATCCAAGCGTTCAACGTGTCTTCCCTACATTAGATAATAACTTATTAATTTATAAAAGCATAATCTGTCTTATTTGGCTATATAGATGCGTACTTCGGGAATGTGCTAGTAAATCAATTTAAATATAATACAACACTTAAAATGCTATCTAATGTCCCGTGGCATATGTCAAACTACATAGTAACTTCAACATTCCTGACGTAACAGGCGTAATAATAGCAAGAATAATAAAACATCACGCTACCCTGGAAGATCCTCCAAAAAAACAATAACCCAGTTAGTGGAACTACCCCAAATCAGAAGATTACAACGAAAGTGTCCAGTAGATTTAATAGATTAAATTAAGAGTTATCTCACTGGATGTTTTCCCTCATGACTCTAGTTAATTGTACATATAGTTAGTTTATTTAACGTTGTTATTCTAATTGCTAATAAATAAATAAAAAATATTATATTGTAAAGACGATAGGACAAGTCAATTTTATTTGTACCTAGAAAACATCGAAGGAGACTACGTGCAAGTCGGCTAGTTAAAGTGCTTTTAAAAGCAAGCAGCGCTCTTGTCAATCGTTGGGTACTGCAAGATAGGCATTTAAAAGTAAAAAAACTATCAGCAAGGTTAGGACTTTCCAATACATCTATACGATGCATTCTCTATAAGCAACATGGTTCACATAAAATTAGTGTCAGGTGGATACCAATTTTTGTCAGCGGCTCGAAAACACTAACGTGTGACCTGTTGTAAACAACTTAAATCTTTGTAACAAGAACAAAAAAGATTTTGGATCTATTATTATAGAATCTCATACATTATGACGTACTATTATTCCCTAGCAAAGAGAGTCAATAGAATGACGGCATACTGGACGGCAAACGGCCAAAAAAATAAAGGTAGCTCAATCGACTTGAAAAGCATGGCAACGATCTTTTGTAATTTAAACAGAATTTTGCTAATTGATTTTAAATAAAGGAACACATTGGTAAACGGGGAGTATTTTCATAGTTTACTGCAAAAATTGCACAACACTACCAAGAAAAGAAGGAGTTGCATGCTAAATGAAACTATCCGCCTTTAAATATGAAATTTTCTTGTAGCTTTGAAGAGCTTAGCCACGTACCCCAGATCCTAAGCCTAGCATCCAATGGTTATTATCTATTTTGAAAACTGAAGGAATAACTTTGATGTAAAAAAATTAACAACGATGAAGAGTTGCAAGAAGCTGTTTTGAAGAATCTTTTAAATAAGAGTCTAGAGTATTTTTTAAAGAATATTAAAATGCTAATTTTAATGTGGAATAAATGTAAAGTACATTTAGACTATAATGAAAAATAATACCATCGTTTTATTTTTTTATCACCTCTGGAACGGACTTGGAACTTTTAGTTCTAATATTGTATGTCTACGTGATTAGCTTCAAACTTAGAAAGTTTGCCTGCCTTACGTTTTCTTATTATATAATTTTATTTCATTTTTTGGTGCCATTAATTCTATTATTACAAAATATAATTGCAAATTATCAGTGGTAAGAAGGATCATATCTATATGTTATATTATATAATTATTTCATGGTATTTTGACTGAATCATATTAATGAAATGAACCGTTTCTTTCTAAAGAGTTTCTCTAAACTGCTAGAAAATGTTATACACACACCCCTAATCAGCAGTACTGAAAAGCTCACTGGTTGTCCACATTTTAATTCGACTATCAAAAAGGTCATTTAACCTGGCATCAATTATAAATAATTAGCTAATTCATCGACAGTATCTTTGAGAACGAATGATACATTACAGAAATTTTTTAGACTCCGCACAGGCCTTCGATCGTGTGTGGGACGAAGGCTCTAAAAAGAAGCTCTCAGATATTAACATACAACCTCACATCGAGGTGATCATCTCCTTCCTGGAAGACAGAATGTTCTTCTTAATCATAGTTAATTCAACATTATCCAAAACCAAAAATATTACTGTCGGTGTTTCGCAGATTAGCATATTTGGAGCTCACATTTTTTAACATATACACGTCCGATCTTTCTGAAATTAATACTGCATTGGCAATATTCGCCGACGACAAGGCCATATTCAACCAAGCGACTAAACTCGACGCGCTACAACACGCAACTTATAAAATTTCCTCCTGGTTCAAACATTGAAAATTCCAATTAACACAGATAAGTGCCAAGCGGAGATATTCAAAATTACACCGGAATATATATTAATATCAGGATAATACCTTATAATCCACGAGTTTCAGCAGCAACATACGCAGAAGTCTATCTCGGCACCAACTAAGTTAGAAATATCACGTAAATTACAAAGTAACACAGTGTTGCAGCAAAATATCCATTTGAGTTTCGCGGCGTATGGATGTCAATCGAGTGCTCGTGTTAACCATCGCGCTGCGATACAAAAGTGAAAGTGACCGTCGTGAATATCGTTATCGGAACAGCCAAGCAAACGTGCTGCGAGCCATCGGTGCTTGCCCTATCACAGCGATAAAAACTGCAGCCTTTTTCATTTGAATCCCACGGAGTAAGCTCAATTCATGATAGTAATCGAGAAAGCGATTTTTATATTATTTATAGTTTATGCGTAACATTCAAATACTTCGATATCTAACTTAATATCACAAAATAAACCGTTATAAAATATATAACTACAGAGTGAGGTGAAAAAGGGCAACAACAAGCATTGTGTGCAATCAAATCCAATAATGTATAGTACAATCAAAATGTGCAACCACAATGCATGTCAACCTTAAATATATGTTACTCCCAACTACTGATAACATAGCAATCTCAGCAACAACCCAATTTTATAGTCAACAGCAAGTAGATATTCAGATACCTAATTAAGCAACTCACTTATCGCTATTAGAATTCCTATTGGTACACCGTCAAACAATAATGACTGGTAAACTGTTAGAAACAGTAAAAAACGGATGTTAGAAGAAGAGTACTGAAGTCAAAATGAAGCAAAAAAATATTAGGTAAGGAACAACAGATTTAGCTGCCTCGGTAAGCAGGAGTCAATAGATTTAAAAATAAGCAACAAGAAAATAATTTTTATTGCTGGTGTAAAAAATATTAAACCGTTAATTGTAGAATTAAATAAAGGAGCAGAAAGAAAGTATCAAACTAAAGCACTCACTAACGAGCAAGTGAAAATAGAGCCCAAAACGATCCTACCCATACCAATATTTTAAAAATATTAAATGACAAAAAAACGGAATATTACACTTATAAGGTCAAACAAGCTAAAAGTTTTAGTCATACTAAAAAATATATTACTCCACTAATGTAATAAATAAAAAATAAAGTTATTTAATATCAGACTGTCCTATAAGAGCCAAAAATGGATACCATGATGAATGTCATCTCCACGCCAGTAAATAAAATGTACAATTGTAATATCAACCATAGAACTCACTAATGGTCTACTGATAATAATAAAATCCCAGATCTACTAGATTATAAAAGGCATTAACGCAAAACAATTTAAGATAAAATCTTGCTTGTACCTATCATCTGACCGCACTTCAGTTATAATTACACTTTATTCCCGTATACTAGGAAAACAAAAACAACTCACATTGTTCAGTAAGAAAACAAACTGGGGCACATACAGAACAATCTTAGACTAGAAAATTAATCTGAAAATATTAAAAATGCCAGAAGAACTCGATTTAGCACTAACCGACTTTACCAAAGACATACAGAATGCAGCTTGGTCAACAACACAAAATCATGACCATACTACTCTTGAAGAAGAATTTCCTATAATAGTTAAAAATAAAATTTGAAAAAAAGAAAACTTAAAAAATAACAATTACAAAAAAGAAAACCACAAAAGAAAATTCAACAAGGTTGCGAAGAAATTAAAGCAAATTCTAATCCATATAAAATAGCAATCTATCCAGGAGTACCTAAGTAACTTATCAGCTTCAGAATAAACAGAATATTTACTGTAAAAAACGACAAGAAAACTAAAAAGAGCTACTGAGTTTTTCTCCCAATAAAAGATTCCAATGGTAAATGGACTAGATTATAGTCTTTGAAAATCACTTAGTTAAAGTTTTCAAACCCCATAACCTGCATGCCGCAGCAAACGAACAACAAATCCAAGAATTTCTTAACGCACCATATCAAATGGATCCTCCATTACAAAACATTAGTCTTATTAAAGTCAAAGAAACAATTCCACAGCGCACAAATCCCAAGAAAGCACCAGTATTTGAATTAGTAACGGAAAAACTACCACAGGGACTTACAACCAAAGGATTCAAAGCTGTACAGCAGATCTTCAACGCAGTATTAAGACTTGGATATCCCCCTAAGCAGTGGCAAGCCTTACAAATTATCTTGCTGTTAAAACCTCGAAAAAACTCAAATAAAACCGCATTCTATCGCTAAATAAGTGTCTTGCCAATTCCTTCCAAAGTATTTAAGAAAATATTCGTGGAAGGACTCAAACCGGTATTGAGGAACAATGAACTTATTCCTGACCACCAGGTTTTAGAAGTTAACATGGTACCGTGGAATAGGCACACCGGATAGTTAAGGTAATCAATATGGTATTTGAGGAAAAAAATGTATTGTTCAACATTACTCTTGGATATCAGTCAGGCCTTTGATAAGGTCTGGCATAAAGCTTAAACAAATGCTGCCGTTCAATTAATTTATTATTTATAAATCCTATCTAACTGAAAAACTGTTCCGCGTAAAGTACCAGGACGTATGCACGAGCTTACTACCAATCAAGTCCGGAGTGCCGTAAGGCAGCGTATTATGGCCTACTCTATATCTCTTATACGCAGCGGATCTACCAATAACCCAAAGAACTGCAGTTGCTATATGTGTATATGGAACTGCAATGCTAGCAGTACATGCCAACCTAACTACTGCATCAGAACACCTTCAGCAAAATCTAAATGAAGTACACACTTGGCTAACCACATATAAGACAGAAGCAAATGAATTAAAATCAGTATTACATTTACATTAAACAGAAGTACTTGCCTTCCCGTCTCACTAAACGGCACAAAGCTTAATCAAGTAGATAATATAAACGTTTCACATGGAAAAATATAAATTCACAAATAGGAAAACAACTCGGGCTAAAACTGAGACAAATGGTTTATTGGAAAGCAATCTCAACAGACATTTCCCGTTACTTTATTTATTTTTTCCTGCATCTATTAAAATTAAGCTTTGTTGATTATACCTTTTCATTCTAAAATTTTTGTGGCTTCTAATTTCTTGTGTTAATTTTTAAAAATAGTTCAAATGCTACAGTAATTTTCATAGATGTTGTAGTCAGTTTCATAACGCAGAATAATTTTATAGCAAAAAACTTAAAGCATCATCTTAATGCCTAGGAACAAATTAGCAAAGTTGTATCTAGTAGCTGTTTCAAGTTTTAGGTGAACGAAACTTTGTATTGGTTTAGACAAATATCTCTATTAAAATTCCAAATGAAGTCATGTTTAAAATACGAAATCATTCTAAGGATTAGAATAACAAAATTTAATCATTTGCAATGGTGATATTTTCAAAACGACACAAATTTTTTTGTAATAAACTTAATTTATTAGCTCGATACTTCGACAGTCGTTGCACTAAATTATAAAAAAGGGTGCTCATGATTTAACCATCACATTATAAGGTGCGTTCAAGTTTTACCGTCTCCCAATTATTTTTCAACACTGAAAGTAGAAAGATGCGGTTAATTTTAAAACACGCGGAAATATTTTTGAATTATTGCCATTGCAGCGAGTGTTGTTTTCCATACTTAAAATGGCCACATCATCCGTTTTCTCTTCTTACATGATAAAACGCCCATCCAAATTTATCGTAAAATTATGGATATTAAAGATACGCGTTCGTGGGTGCAAATGTTTAAAGGTGTTGTGCGACAATGAATCGGAGCAACCTCGCCCACAAACCAACTAGACGAAAACCACGATTGCGCGAGTGGAGCAAATTGTATGGAAGTCTCTCCGATTAAGTGTGCGTGATATCGCCTCTAAACTTGCCATTGCAGTAGAATATGTGGAGCCTATTTTGCATGATGACCTAAAAATGCAAAAGGTTTCAAGGTGGATCTTACGAATGTTGGCCGACAAACATAAGGCTGTGTGTGCGACATTGTTTCAGGGCATGGTGACACATGATGCTGCCATGACCTTCCAACCACAGACACTTTCAGCGATTTTCCATTACTTAAAACACACCTCTGAAGAAGTGCTCCCCGCAACCATGTAATAATCATGGCGACGATATTGTAAAAAAGGTGTACGTCTAGACGGCGATTACGTTAAGAAGTAACAGAATTTTCAACTTTCTTAGATGAGTACTCTTTCAGAAAAATTGGTGACCTTAGAAGTTGAACGCACCTTGCACTAATGCAATCACCAACAACAAATAAACGGAGCAAGATTTTAAATCGATGCCTCTTGTTGGAAAACTTTGCAGACAATAAATGCGACTAAAATTTACGGCCAAGTTAATTAAGATAAGCGTTTGTTGGGTACCCAGCAATGAGCTATGCAATAAGCACAGACCTAGAGACACACAATTGCCTAAGCAAACTATTCAAACAGTTCCCATAATTAATTCCATCACCTAATGAACTCCATCTTAACCCCGAAGGGTATGGACACCTCGAAACAGCTAGCCATTTATGAATTTACTTTAAATGGGGGAGGCGGACTGCGACCTTTAATAAATCACGGCGGTGGAGCAGCCACGTTGATATTTAATTTAACGGTTGGTTAATGTATCAGGGAATCGGGTTCCGTTCAAATGTAATTTTTGCGGCAGCCGGGCGCCCCATCCGGGAAACGGGGCGTTGGAAACTAATGAGTAGTGGCGCGGCCTTGTTAGCCCCAACAAATACGCTAAACGGCGGCTAGAAAAAGAGATTAAATACAAATTATGCAAATGAAAGTTTGCATTAGGCGGAAAATTCAAATTTAACCGAATGTGTAATTTACATAGACGATGACATGCAAATATTAAGTTCTTTAGCAAGCCGCAGTTAATTATTCAGGATTACGTGGAGTGCGTGAAAGAAGTCCTGACGTAGGTAACGTGTGAGATTGTGTGTCGGGCTGGATAGGGCCGAGATTAGGGGTGTATTCGCCGAATTTGTAAGGGTGTACCTTTATGTCACATTACGTAGCAAGGCACTCGGAATTTGGGAGCGCGCTTTTGTTATTTTACGGTGTTACTTTAATCTACTTTTATTACGCGGCGTTATAACGGCAGGTATCATTCTCGAGTTCGGAGCGATTTTTTGCTTTTACGGCCGCACAGCTTTGTATCCATTTCACTATCATTTTAGCGGAGGCGGCGGTGATCAAAAATTGATACCGCGGGAGCCTGATATTTTTCATTATTCATCCTGGCGCCGGAATTTTGTAGCAGCAAGAAACTTATTTACCGATCCAGGACTTCGCCGATTTTCCGCTCGCATTTACAGACAGCAACAGCGTAGTCTATTTTGGAAATAGTAATATAGCGGCTGAAGTTCAATAAGGCATAAAACATGCCGATGAATAATGCATGTCCTTTTATGGGGTTCATTTCAGATGACTTAACAGGAAATGGGGGCTTCAAAGATTGCGTTTTCACATGTGTATTTGCACGTTCGCTTTTGTACTCCCAAGCCACTTCCATTATTTTATTTTCATGACATAATACCGAGCGCCGGCTGTAGCTCAAATATTTATAAACGTTTCTGCGACCCAATTACAAGTGAATATCCTCGTTAGTTTGCTATCAGTGCCCGCAGAAGATAAAAAGCAAATTCTGGCCGGCCAGGTGGGAATACAGCAGCAAAAAATTGCTAAAACGCCAACATTCAAGGCCTACTCTGTTACAGTTTTTGTTCTTAGCAATGCCGCTTTTGAAGCACTAACGTCAACGTTGCCGTTTAAATTACTTTATTGGAGCACTTCTACCGAGTAAGCCATCATTAGAAGCATAAAGGTGATTTATGTCCACAAGAATGAACGCACAAGCCTGAACGCCTGTGTAAAAACCAGGAAAAATTGGATTTATATACAAAGTTGGAGTAACTGCAATATTGCATGTATATCCCGTGGCTCTCAAGTTATCTACTGGAATATCTTGATGCAGCACAATTTTATAAAGCATTTATAGGAGCAATATTTTTAGTAGGTTTGCAATACGAATAACCGTCTCATCACAATTGAGAAGTAATTCAGTAATATTATAAAAATAACTAGACAAAGAAAACTTAGAAAATTATTCCACACTTGTACATGCAGTGTTCATAAAGAAATCAGCATTAGCTTGCTTTACTTCAGCCAAAATTAAAGATTAAAAACTATTCAAAATGTATTGAGCCACTGCTAATGCAAATGAAAACAATTTGGGCACATGAGAGTAGACTGACTGCGCATGCGTGAATGAGAGCAACTGGTCGAGTCGGGAGCTGGTAAACAGGTAGATGTAGTGTGTGATTGTTATATTTGCAATAACTGAACAAATAACGAATCTCCATCTTATTTGAATAGGAAAAAATTCCATATCATTGAAGCGATACACGAGACAGTTATTTGCTACTTCAAAACAGAACATTAAAGAATGTTTTGAACAATAAAAACGACTATGGAAGGTGCTTATTTTAAATGGAGTGAAACAACGTATAATGTGCCTTGTATCTTGCACTGAAAGAGGCCCATTTAATTGGCTTATTTCGTGGTTTTAATGATGTGGCAGTTTACAGAAGTAGTGCACATAAAACAGATTTTCTTTTCAAAAATAGGAATAAGTAATTATTGTGATGGTTTTTTACTTGTATACCTTGAAGAATTGACAATCGTAAGTAGGATTTTTGATTGAGAGCATTAGTTGAGGTTAGTATAACCCAGTACGGCCATATCGGCTTAATAATCCATTCGCAAGGAAGATCTTTTTTCCAGTGTTAATTTGGACTCTAGGCCTAAAAATAGTTGTATATATAATAGTTTATTTTATTTAAGTTTTTTCAAGGTTTATTTTCTTTTTAGAGATTGTCGTCTGGCTCTGAAGATACTTTGTGTGTATGTAGTATCATTGACATTAAAATTGCTGAGATAAACTTGTAGTAGCTTCTTATAGGTAATATGGTGATGTTTGCAAAGGTGGCAATTAATGCGTTGTTCGTTGTTGAAATGCCAGTTATAAAAATATGGTACAAAAATGGTCTTCACCATGTGTTATGCCAGATTTAGTAAGACAGTTTAAGAACGTTTTGAGTTTAAATTTAGTTTTAAAGTCAATGTTAAATAAAGCAGCAGTTTATACCTTTTTCCTTGAAGCTTCTTATAATCTCATTGACTGTGGCACTGTTATATAATGGAAAGTTGCTGCAGTTGTTGTCGTAAAGATTCGTTTTAGTTTCTAGCCATCTAGCAGCAGTTTCTCAAATGTTTCTGATAACAAGGGTAGTAAAGTAATAAGTTAATACAAATTTAATAAGTTTGAAGGTTTTCCAGGTTTGCATATTACTGTAATTTCTGAAAATTTCCTAACGATGAAAATTATATTAATTTTAATATGCTATTTAAACTACAGTAAAGTACTATAGTTTTTCTTGATAATTGTTTAATAATTTAAACTGAAGAGATTAAATCCTGGGACATGGTGGTTTTGCATGCAAAAATTTCTGTTTTTATATATGAGAAAGGAAATGGTTTAAGAGGGAGAATCTTCGAGCACAGAGTGTTTAGAAATTTTTGAATTATGTTGTCAGTGTTATTTGGATTAGGATCTGGAGGTCTGAAGATTCTAGCAAGATCTTCAGTTAAGGTAGTAGCTTTTTTGTTCTAATCTAGTCCAGCTTGTTAATCTCTTAAATGTCCCAGTTGCCTTCCAAATTAAATGGTTATTATTGGATAGGCTATGTGGAAAGTTTTAAGTTTTTGTTATTATGTAATGCTTATAAGGTTGAGTGGGTATGTTGTAGAATTTTTTATCAATTGTGTTTCCATTCCTTGTCTCACTCATTTTTTATTATCTTTTAATTCCCGAATACATAAAGATATTTTATTATTAGGTGAGGAAAGTGGAAGTGTGCTTTCCCATATTACTTCTTGCACTTACTTACTTACTTACTTAATCCTGTCCTCTTGTACCATTATTGGTGTCGAGGTGTTCCGTCTTGGGTTGGGCGTCTTCTGACGAAGTTTCTCCATACTTTCCGGTCCTTAGCCAGTTCTACTGCTTCTGTCCAACTCTTCCTTCTATCCTGTAGGCTTTTCCCTATTGTGTTGTTCCACTTGTTTCTGGGTCTGCCTCTTGGTCTTTTTGCCTGCGTTTTACAGTTTCATATTATTTGGGTTGTATTTTGCTCCTCCATCCTGATTAGGTGTCCGAACCATCTTAGTTTGTTTTCTTCTATGTGTTGGCGTAATGATTTGGTTTCCAGGTCTTGTCTGATTTTATCATTTCTGTATCTGTCTAGCTTTGTTACTCCTCTAATTTTCCTTAACACTTTCATTTCTACTGCTTGAAGGCGGTTACACTGTCTATTGCTTAGTGTCCATGCCTCACTACCGTACGTGAGGGTGGGTATGTATACTGCTTTATAAACTTTGCTTTTAACTTCTTTAGAGATTTCTTTTTTGTTCATAAGGTCTTTATAAAGCGCCCCATGTAGTCTGTTTGTTGACTTGATTCTGTTGTTGAGCTCATCCTCTAGCTTCCCATCGGCTGCGATTGTTGTTCCAAGGTACTTGAAGCTTTCTATCTGTTCTAATATGGCGTTCTTTGCTTCTATTGTGATATCTTCCTGTTGCCTTGCGATAACCATTGTCTTTGATTTTTCTGCGTTGATCTCCATGTTTCTTTCTCTCAGTGCTTCGTCCCATATGTGTATGTTGTGTTGGAGGTCCTGCTCATTGTTTGCAATTATTAACATGTCGTCCGCGTAGGCCATTTCTGTTATATATATGGGTTTCAACTTATAGTATCCTGCATGGAATTTCTTAACTCGTCCTTTAACTTCCTTGATGATATCGTCTAACACTAGTATGAATAATAGCGGGCTTAAGGTTCCTCCTTGTGTGACTCCTAATCTAGTTAGGAACGTTCCCAATTTTTTGTTGTTCGATCTTATATAATTCCGGCTGGTTTTGTAAAGACTCTGTATGCTTCTAATTAATTCATCGCTTACATTCCTGTTTCTTAGTACCTTCCATATTTCTTTTCTATGTATGCGGTCGAATGCCTTGATTAGGTCTATAAAGCAACAATAGATCCTTTGATCATATTCTATGGCTCTCTCTGTCAGTTGCCTGAGGCTGAATATTAGATTACTTGTCCCTCGTCCGGGCCTGAAACCGCATTGCGATTCCTCAAGTTGGTGTTCCACTTGTTTCCTCAGCCTGTTTTCTAGTATCCTTTCATATAGCTTTCTAGGTACGCTGAGTAGAGATATTCCTCTATAAATTCCACGTTTTTTACTGTCACCCTTCTTGAATATGGGCAGGATAACGGCTATTTGCCAGTCCTCCGGGATCTTCTTGTCCTGCCACACTTTGTTCATGAGGTTAAGTAACAATTTTAGCCCGTCTTCTCCCATTGTTCTTATTATTTCTGGGTAGATTCCATCATGCCCGCTTGCTTTCCCGAGTTTCATTCTGTTTATTGCTTCCCGCAGCTCTAATTCTGTTATTGGGTCTTTTTGGGCTTCCGTCCGACTATTGTCACGGTTCGCTTCTGACCTAATTTCGTCGCTTCCCGTTTCTGTACCCTCTAGTAACGCCATAAAGTATTGTCTCCATCTGTCTATAATTTCCTTAGAGTTTGTGATTACCTTCCCGTTGTTGTCCTCTATTTGTGGCAGGGGGTTTTTATTTTCTTTTCTGAAGGATTTCATTACCTTGTAGAACAGTTTTTGGTTGTTTCTGTAGTTATTCTCCATGGTCTCGCCAAATTTTCCTTTGCTGTTTGTATAGTTCTAGGTCTGTCTGCTGGTTGGTGTTTAGATATCTTGACCATAGTTCTTTTTTCTTTCTGATCTCGTTTTTTACCTCTGATGTCCACCATGCTGTCTGTTTTTTGTTGGGCTTAATCCTGTTTTTTCGGCAACTCTTTTCTGCTGCTGTTAGCACCACTCTCTTGAATTTTTCCCACATTTGTTCTATGTTTCCGTCTTCTTCTCCTTTTTCTTTGTCTACTTCCTGTTTGATAAGCTCCTGGTATTTTTGTATGTATTCTGGCTCCCTTAGTTTATGTATCTTGATTTTTTCTGCTTTTGTGCTTGTCCGTTCTACCGATTCTGATTGTTTAGTGTTGTGGTTCATTTTAATTTCTGATACTAAGAGGAGGTGGTCACTGCCTATTTCCGGTTTCCTCTGTACTCTGGTATCTCTTATGAGTTTCCTAATGTTCTCTGGTACAATTATGTAGTCTATTATTGATTCTTCGTTCCTGCTGATCATTCTTCTAGTTAGCTTGTGAATTGCTTTGTGTGTAAATATGGTGTTAGTGATAATCAGGTTGTTTCCGATACAAAACTCTAGGAGTCTTCTTCCGTTGTCATTCAGCGTATCTTCCCCTTCTTTGCCAATTACGTCTGCATATTTTTTGCTGTTATTCCCCACTCTCGCATTGAAGTCTCCTATTAATATACTCGTGCCTCTTGTGGAGTCCCAGGCCTCTTGTAGTTCCTCATAAAATTTTTCTTTACTCTCTTTTTTCGCGTCCTCGTTCGGTGCGTATACTACTATTATATTGAGCAATTTTTCTTCTTCGATTGCTATTTCCAGCTCTATTTTTAATATTCTTTCTGAGTAGCATTCCCAACTCTTTATCGTCTCTTTCCATTCTTCTGCAATTAGGCATGCTATTCCTGCTTTCGCTCTATCATCTTTGTTTACGCCGCTATATATTAGGATATTTCCCTCTTCCGTTTCTGTACATCCATGTCCTTTCTTTTTAGTTTCTGTTATTCCCAATATTTTCAGTTTGGTATCTTTAAATTCTCTCACTAGTTCTACTTCTTTCCCAGTCATACTCTTAACGTTCCAAGTCCCTATTTTGATCAATTCATATTTCCTTTTTGCATTGTCCTTGTTCGTGCCCATTTTCGACTCCATGTTTCCGCCCGGATCCTCCTTGGTTAGTTTTTTGGCGTGTCTTCTTGTGTCAGACTGCCTCCTTTTTCATCCGACCATTTGAATTTCACTCCGTCCACTGTTAGCTTTCGATAGCCTACTTGGGTTTTCTTCCCTTTATTTCTTTCCTCTCTTGCCACGTTCCGTATGGCTGCTTGTATTTTTTGTTCATTTTGCGTAAGGTCGCTATCAATGTATACTTGCGGGGGTAGTTTCGGTTTTTGTTTTAGTATTTCCAGCTTTTTCTCGAAATTTTTGCATTTGACAATTACTGTATTGGCTTTCGCTTTCTCAACTTTGTATGCTTCTTCTATCCCGGTCTTAATTCCCACCTCACTCTGTAGGAAGTTTGTGACCTGTTGCGTTAGGTTGTGATCCCCAAAGTTGGCTCCTTTAATCACTAAGTTATTTCTTCTATGTCTCTTTTCCTGCCCTTCCATTTTTAAATTTAGTGTCTTTATCTCATTTCTTAATGCCGTCTTTTCCTGCTCCCATTCAGCTTCTCGTTTAGATTGTTCTTCTTTCATCATGCGAATTTCTTCTCCATAAAAGTTCAATTGGGTATTTATGGTTTTAATGTCTTCTTTCGTGCTTTTAACATCCACTTTGATTTCCGCTAGCTGTGTGTTTATGCTCGCGAGTAATTGTTCAATCTTATCCATGTTTGTGCTTTGTTCTTCTTGTTTCTTGGGAGAGGTCCTCAGCATTTCTTTGTTGCGTTTTAGCTTTGCTGTATCTTCTTGTGCTGGATTTTCCTCTTGGTTGGTTTCTATTTCTCTTTTCCTTTTTTGTAGGTACTCTCTTAGTGATCCGGTACTGGACGATCTACCTTTGGTTGTGTTGCCGTTCATTTACTTTATTTTATGCTTACTTGTTCCGGTCGTTTTACGTGACGTACTTCACTTGCCGTACGCGCTGTGCTGCTCTGTTAACCGCTCGTTATCGATCGCCCGGCTGTATATGTGCCGGAATTCACTTGGCTCGTTACCGGTACAAATGGCCGACACTCTGTTATCTCACTCCGTACCGCACTCCCGTACTCGTCGCACTGACTTTTTCTTTATAAACTTGCACCCGTCTCGTGATCGCGCTGTACTTCGAAATTTGCACTCCTTTGTGTTCGCAAGTTCACTTACCGTGATCGCGCTGTACCTTGAAATTTGAAATTGCCGCTCTTGTGCTCTCCCAAGGCCGCTGCTCGCTGTGCTTATCAGTTGGTGTTTACACTTGTTTATTACAAGATTTCTCGATTTATACTTGCCCTACACCTTGTTCTTTATTATGTGTACTTCTGTCTATCTTAAAGTGTCCACCTGTGGCTTCATTAATCACTTGAAACTAAACACTCTCTGCAATTTTCTTAAAAACCTGCGCTCGCGTAGGCGGGACCGACTTGCGGTTATCACTCACCGTACATATATATCTACTTCTTGCACTAAGGTAGTGAAATATTCAACAAATCAAAATCTCTATGTTCTCTTATATTGCTTTTTAGTTTTAAATTTTCTTCTAGGTAATGATAAAAACTCAACCAGTCAGTTTTTGGAAACGTAAGCCTTGGAGGACCAATAACACTACTGAAAATAAGAATTATTGTTGTGTAATTCCAGTTGGATGTTATTTACAGGTGCTCAAGTGTTGAGCCCTTGACTACAAAAAAGTTAAAAAGGTCGGGTAGTTTGTTTAAATTTTAGGGCCATTGAGTTGAATCTTCCGTCAGTAAGTACAAATAGTTGTCATTTATGGCAGGCTGAAACAGTTGTCCTCTTTTAGAATTATATAGCTATAACCCCAGCTTGTGTGTGCAGCATTCCAGTCTCATCCAGCTATGAATAGGTTTTTTTATAAAATTAAACAAATCTTCGAATTCTTTAATAACGATCATCTGCTTACGAGGATTATGAATTACAATTATTAGGAATATACTTATTTTAGCGTCGACGTAAACTATTGATACTTGGAATTTATTTGTTGGAAGGGGGGTAGTTCATGATTCGATAATATATAGCAAATTATTATGGCTGCTCTACCGTGGGTTGTGTTATCTAAATAAATAACGTATAATAAATTACTTTTATTATTATGCGGTTGGTAAAACATATTTAAGAAATAAACAATATATCTACTTCATTGGTTTGCAGAAGTTCTATTTTATGTTTTTTAACCCGCCAACTTCCCAGGTATCAAGTATCTAAAGTACCAAATATCCAGTATCTAATTGTTTTATTTATGACAGTTCACAACCTGTTTAAGTATCATGTTGACTTATTAGTTAGTTATAAATATTTTTCAGTTCAGTGAGAAAATTATGTAGTTTATCAGTTGAATTTTGACAATTTTGGTTTGGCATCCTTAGTACATCGACGTTGTTACTTTTTATGGGGGTTTGTTGAAATAGTTGGTTGTACAGGTGCTGCACACCACCTGTATTTCTAGCTAGTTAAAATTTTTTTTAGAATTGTTTCTGGTAGTTTTAAGGTTTTCGTAAACTTCGCTGTCTTTGTATCAAACACAGAGTACATTTGGCTGGCGAAGTCATGAGACATGAGACATTTGATCTCCACTACATTTTATGAATTTGAAAAAGTGCTTTATCGTATAACTTTAAGTAACTACATAGTTGACAAAATGTACATTGTATAATATCATTTTTCTTATTCAACAGATCAGCACTGATCTTTATTTCAGATTATCTATGATTTGTAGTTTGACATGGGTTCTATATCTGCATAAAAAGTAACTTAGGGTTGTTTGTAATTTTATGTTTGATATTCATGCTGTTTCTAATAATATAGCCTATTCCTGTTTGTAACTTCTTTTTATATTAGAAATTGAAACAGAGTAACTGAGGTTTCTTATACTGCTCTGCGTGCTCTATCTTCTATTGGTTGATACATGTGGTGAACTATCTTCTCATTATTTAAATGTCCAATCCGTTATCTGTGCGTATCAGGAAAAATTTAATTTATTTTTATGGTTTTCTTCAACAATGCCTTGCATTAAAATGGTTTTACTTTTTTTAGTTTGTGTGAGATTTTGGAGGAACCGGTTAGATTTGGATTTGAACACTAAACAAGGATTGAAATCGGTTGCGTGTGAGTACTTCTTGTTTATTATCTAATAGGTGTAGGAATTTTCCGTTGAGAAGTTCAATGAGTATTTTTGGTTTCTTCCGAGTTTCTTCTCAATCGAGTATATGGTGCTTATTGATAGTTTGGAATTTGTAGAATAGTTTCTGCTGACTTATATGAGGCTGAAAAGTAATTAGCGTTTGAGGTATCATTAGTGAGTTTGGCAGTTGAGAATATTAACGGGAATGCATTTGCATTATAGATGGTGAGAGGCGATGGGAGCTACGTTTGATGACACTATTTGTTAGCTAAATTGTAGAAATTGCACTTTTAATAGCCAAATGTTCCACTTAGTCTGACAGGGTCAAGTTATTTATTTTAATAAATTTAGTTCGATGTTTTTGCACCCCGAAAATTAGATCCTTACTTGGTGTCAGATGGCCACCAAAGGCTTAATTATATTTTGCTCTTGAGCCTGCACTGAAAGCTGCTATGAACAACTACGTTTAGATTTGATCAGCAAAATTGTTCTTTAAAGCAATATCTTTAAAACTACGGACAATTTTTGAGATGGATATAAAATAAAATAAATTTGCACTATTTTATTCGCGAGCACAACACTTGAAATTTAACAGTTTTTTCTCACTCAGAATATTCTGCTTTTTTGGGGATAATGGCTAACTTATTGTAGCAAATATTCAATTGAAGTACAAAAAATTCCAAAAAAGGTTTAAATTTTCAATTTCAAATACTGTCGCTACTTTGGCAGTATTATAAAATTGTTTATCATATGTGTTACAAATTGAAGATACTTTTTGAACTTATCGATCACTTCACATAACAGAGAGTGTATATTTGTATCGAGCAACGTTTATATAATAAAAAATTCTATTGAATTCCTAAAATTGTTAACATCAATAACTCGATAAATGAACGGAATACCTCGAGCGCTTTCTAAAGCACAAAATAGTACAAATTCCGAACAAATTTTTGTATAGGTTTGTTTTCAAGTTATTGTTTATCAAAATTTTCATATTACAGTTCTGAACTTTGAGACTGAATCAATTTGTTTAGATGAAACAAGAACAAAAGCACAAAGTAATTTGAGCCAAAATTACCGCCAACGTGTTGAGATTGTTAAAGTACGTTTATGTTCTTGGTTTTATAACGAAGTGGTAGCAAGAAAACAAAGACTTCGTTAGCTAAAATTTAAAAATTAACAGTAGAAGTATATTTTTTGTTCATTTGTTTTTTCCTAACTCAAGATGTAATATGAAATTTCTTTGACTCGACAATAAGCAACTTACAAAATTTATTAAATATTTGGAAAAACCTACATGATACACTAGTCTTACTCAAAATACAGATCTGGATCACATTTTCTAACCCTCTACTATATTAGAGCTATAGAAGAGTGTTCTGGGTTGCAGAAATTGTAATTTGTACTAAAAGATCCTGTATTACTTTAACAATATAACAAGTATTATGAAAAATTTTATGATGTTTCCGAATTGTAAATAACATATTATAAAAAAAAATCAAGAATAATAGCGGCCAGATTAATCATAAAATTTAAAACCAAAGGCTAACTTCGGTTATCCTTACGTTTAATCCTGTGCTCAAATGTCTGGAAAATGACCCATTCGGTTACTAAAATTAATTTGCAGTTGTCCGTAGCGCGGAGCCAACCACATCGTCCCATATCAAAGACGATGCGCGGTAGGCAAGTGAGAGCCTTAACCTCTTAGCTTGCATACCACGCTCTCACGTGGAGCGTAAAATCTCACTATTATCGCCAAAATAATAAAGTTTAAAAAACAAAGTGTTGCATTGTTATTACATTTGATATTTTGACAAAAAAAATTGCACAAGGTGTGATAATAGGCAGCGCACCGACGTGATGTAGCTGCCAATCATCAGTTGCACAGAAGTGCCGTCACCTCTGAATTGTTTATACCATAAATTTAATCGCACAGCGCTTATTACATAATTTCTGGAAGCTTTACGAGTCATACAAACAATTTTTGTGGACAAATGTTGCAGCTTTATACAGTATTTGAAGCAAATGTGCTGGTATACTCGTTTAGTCTTTACAAATGCGACGATCACACATCACATGTGCTTATTTGCCACCATCAAATCCCCAACTGAATCGTTCTCATTTACGCATGCGCACTGGTATTTTCTAGAAAAACCTCATATAATGATAGCACTAAATGATATTGTTATTCTAAAAATAAAAGAGAAAATAAGTGAATGTTTTGGTACAAAGGAACTTCCAATTCCTGCTTCTATACGGTGTTTAATGAGTAACGTCATTAAACGTATATTTTTTTGTTTTACAGAATATAAAAGTATATTTAAAGTTAGTATTTACAAACATCTCAGCAAAAGGGTACCAGATGATAAGATTGCGTTATGTAGACTAATAAGATAATTTCAAGTTTAAGTTTGCAACCGCACTACTTATAATTTGCCATTTAATTTGAAGTAATTGCGTAACAATGTAACCGTTGCTAGCAAGTACAAGCTAAGCTTAACATTTGCCTTGTTATTATATTTGCGCTAGTTAGTAAGTCACACAATTTCTAAAACAGATGTTATTTGGCAGCTGCCACCTAATCCTTAAAATGTGTGACAAGACTCGTTCATATTCCACTATAACCTGTCATTCAAGTACACATGTTATAGCTCACAATTTATACGGTTTCTGAGTGTCCAGTACTATGACATCAAACAGACTTTCTATACTTTGGGAAAAAATTGCAATATACGTGAAATTGCAAATATACTTACTAAATGGGCATCATTAAATCTCAATTGCACACTCATACTGTTTTATCTTTAGAAAATCTTAACAGTTTGAATTGTTGAATTGTGGAAATTTACCAAAGTGAAGCCTTATAGCAATTATTGCAAATTTAGTTTCTCAAGTTCTTTATAATTAAGTATCTAGAGAATTGAGTACAGGAAATTGTCTATTCGACATGACAGGGTTTTTTTATTTCCCTATAAACTTTAATGTTCAAGTAAAAAATAAAAAAAAATCCTTATCCAACGATGAGCTATAACGAATTAACTTAAATGTGCAATATTTTACTGTTTGCGTGATCACTTCCTTCAGATTTGATACAATATTGCTAATAAAATATCTACCTTTGCTCTTTGTACTTAAGCTATTGTTTTTCTTCTTCATCTGTAGGTGCCTCTGCAACTGGTAAAGGTTGGCTGTCATTTCTGTAAATCTTCCTCTGTTTCTTGTTATGTTAAAGTGGGTGCTAACTCTTGTGATCCCCGTCCATTCTATTATGTGTCTGAGCAATGACATCTTTCTTCTTCCCACACCCCTTCTACCTTCTATCTTTCCCATCATTATTTTCTGTAGTAGCTCGTATCTATCATGCCTCGATACGTGTTCCAGACATTCGACTTTTCTTCTTTTTACTATGTGTAAAATTTCTTTAGCTTTTCCTATGCTATCGCTCTGTCCATGATATTTTAATATTTGCAGAAAGACTTACATTCCGAATGCTTCTATTCTTACGCTTGTGTCTTTCTTTAGAGTCCATGCTTCTGAGCCGTACAATAATATTGGCCATATATAACAGTTAACTACTCCCAGTAGTAGATTGATGCTCAATTCTTTATCACATAACATTACTTTCATCTTTCTAAATCCGTCTCTGGCCATTTATATTCTTGTCTTAACTTTCATGTCACCATCCTATTTTTCTTTTACCTAAGTACCTAAGTATCTATATTTTTGTACTCGCTCTATGTTTTTACCTGCTACCATAAGTCTCACATTTAGCTCACTCTTCTTGCTTACTACCATAAACTTTGTCTTCTGGATGTTAATATTAACGCCTAACCTTTCACTTTCTTCATTCACTCTGTTTAACAAGACATATATCTTCTTAATATAATGAAACCATAATGGTGTCGTAGGCACATCGAATATTATTTATTACTTTACCATTTACTTTAATTCCTTCCTCTCTCTCTCTCTCTCTCTCGTACAGTGCATTTATCGTTATATGCTCTGAGTATAAGTTAGACAGGGTTGGCAATAAAATGCATTCCTGTCTCATTCCTCGTTTTATTTCTATTTCTTCTGTACTGTCGTTTTTAATTCTAACGATTGCTGTTTGGCCCAGTACAAGTTCTTAGTTATTTGTATATCCTTTCCATCTAGGCGCATTTCTCCCAGTACTTGAATAAGTTGTTTATGTCTTACTCTGTCAAACACTTTTTCATAGTCAATGAAACTTATGATAACGTCCTTTCGCATGTCTCTACATTTCTGTTTTAAGACTTGTAACGCAAATAAGGCTTTCTTTTGTGCCTACGCCAGTTCTAAATTTAAATTAGTTGTTACTTAGTGTGTTGTCATACTTTTTCCTTATCCTTTTATAAATGATGTTCAAGAACACTTTGAATACTTGGCTCATGAGGCTTATTGTGCGAAATTTCTTACACATTTCAACATTAGCTTTTTTCGGGAGAGTTATGAAGGTAGACTTCAACCATTCTTTCGGTATTATCCCTGAGTCGCATATTCGGTTAAACATTTTTAGAAGAAAGTCTGTATCGTCCCCTTCCAGAATTTTAAGGATTTCTATGTTCAACTATTCAGGCCCTAGAGACTTCCCTTGGTTTACTTTCTTCAACACTTTCTGAACTTCTTTTTTTAATATCGAAGGTCCTTCTTTTTCTAAATTATTATCTTGTTTCTTTACTCTGTTATCTAAGAAGAGTTGTTATATATACTTTCTCCATACGTTTTTCTTTTTGCTCTCTCGGCCACAGTATTGTATAGCATTAAAATATTATGTTGTTTTCTTCTATTTATTTCTGTCATCTCTTTTAATTTCTTATAAAGGTTAAAGGAATCGTACTTTATCTGTAACTTCAAATTCTTCGAATTTTTCAGTAAGCCACTTTTTCTTTACATATCTAATTCTCTTCCTTATATCTCTATTGATTCTACCATATTCAGTTTTATTATTGTTCTTGTACTTCCTTCTTTCTTCCATCATTTCTAGTATTTTTTCAGTCAGACATTTTTTTTCTTACGTTTTTTTACCTTACATATCTGCAAAGCTTTAGTTCAAAGGTGACCTGTCCGTGACTTACAGTAGCACGGATTACTATCACAAGATATTTTTGTTATAAATTTAATGCAGATGTTTTTAAAGGTCAAGTTGAAGTAGCTAATTGTGGCATAATTGCAAACCACGGACGCAGTTGCGGTTCTATGCTAAAATAGAAATATTCTAATAATGAGCTATGACGGGTATATCATTATTAATTTATTCGATGAAACTAATTGTGTACTTTATCTCAATGTATACGCCATATAAAAATGACAAGGATGTAAAAATATTTCAAAATGGGAGAAAAAATATCTGGATTAAAATTATGCAGAAAGGTCAAAAATGTTGTAAGTAAGCATGTTGGGCAAATTTGAAGGTACAATTTAAAATATTTTTAATTATTAATATAGAATTTGCTTAGGATACAATTTTAAATTTGTAGCAAATTACAACACAAGCTGTAGGAGAATAATTTATTAAAAATAAATAGAAGCATGCTGTTTTGTAAATCTTTATATGTCTAATAGTTTTGTTAGTGCAATTTCCATATGTGTACAAAATAATAAAAATCGCCTTATAATCCGTTTAGCAGTTTTTTGGATTAATCTGAATGAACACACAGATGTCACCGAGGACAGCAATGTAAATATTTTAATCGGAAAGGATACGTGTCGGTCCAGTACAAACTAACATAGTCTAAATAAGCAGATCTGATTTAATCGTAAAACCTGGTTACCATACATACGCGCTTATACCGTCCACGCGTGCACGAACGTACTCACATATTTTCGAAATCGAGAACAATGTCTTCCTTCGAAAAAATGTAAGTAAGATTACAATAATCTATGTAATCATTACAAAACCGTATCTGATTTTATTACTTAGGGTTGTACGCTCATTGATATTGATAACGAATGGGTGGTGTCTATGGTGACACCTGTTAGGTGGCAACAACAAATCTGTATGATCGATGTGGTTGCTCTTTGACCGACACGGATGAATAGCATCAAGTATCTATAAATGAACCGAAAATATAAGAATATCTTGGAAACTGTTAGGATTTCTCTTAAAACAGCAAACGCCTTGTGTCTTCCACAAAGGGATAAAATAAACTTTCACTGATAAAAAACATTTCAGAGTAATACACAATATGCACGTTACTTATATACCTTACCTATTAATAAAATTATTGTTAAAACAAAATTTTTCAAAACACTCTCGCATTTAAACTTGCTGTATATAGCATGTCACGTTAAGCTTTTCTCGGGCGGTTCGTTAAATTTTATGTGTTACAAATGATATATATTTCTATAGCAACTTAGTAATTTTGTGTATAATTGATAACTTGATAAAGCTAGAGCATGGAAATGAGAATATTAGAAGAATTTAAAACCTAACTTTGGCCTGTTTCTACTCATGTTACGTTAGTGCAATATCATAGCCAAAAAATATCTTTTTTGTCTATTCTAAAACAACTTCCCGCAATCGTTGCCAAAAAAAAAATTATTTTGCACCAGAAGACTAAAGCCACACCATTTTCTAGCTTTCGTTTTAGATTAATTGTTAAAAATAGCTGAAAATGTATTTGTAACAAACGATAAATTATTTAAATATATGCAAATTAATTTTAGATGGCGAAATATTTTAATTTATCGACTATACACAGCTTGAGTGTCACAATTATACAAAATTGCCATCATGGATAAATAAGGGGACAATTATAACTTGTTTTGTGGTGCATTTTTATGAAGTGGCAATCGGCAAGAAATTAGGCCTTTCTGATTTACTTAAATCTGTTTAACATTAATTGTTGATTAGGCCAGCCATTCAGTGTTCCAGTGTCAAGTAATCATTTCTACAAAGTCTTAAACATTTTACCTACCCATTTCTTCAAAACTACAATAGTGCAGTAATAGTCACTTTTTGTCTTGAAAGTAAAAACATCCTTTTTGAAACAATTCTCACAGTTGTCGTAATATAATAATTCCAATAGTTTTACTTTTTTTTTTATCAATATTTGAGAAGTATTCATATTTGATAAACTGGTTAAATAGAGTTTTCTATTTATATTTAAAAATAACCAAAATAACCTTAACTAGCACCAAGTGCCATTTATGCGCTTGTATATAAATTGTAAGCGGAGCTTCAGAAACCTTTAAGCGATAGCCGCTAATTCCATTTTCACGTAACTTAAGAAGGAGGAAAGCGCGGCAGTAGCGCCGAGAACTCATTTTCTAACATCGTTCTGAAGCCCTGTAAATTACCCTGCAGAGGTGGCGCAGTAAGCCCGTATTACGGCGCACATATGCCAGTTCACATGGATGTAAAGAAGCGGCTTTCCATGCGGGAACGCCCTGATTAGTATTAGCGTGCAAACACGACATCGCCACTTTGTGGCCGAATTATAATGTGATTAGGGCGACGAATCGCTTAGGATGGTTTACATAAGCTCTGCAAGGGTTTTTTTAACGCGGGGCCGGCTAATTTGAGCGAGGGAAAACGCGGAAGTTTTCTTTGCAGGCACTTGGAAGAGGCGCCAAAGGGCAAGTTCTTAGATGGGACAAGTTTGGAAGAATTTATCTGACTTTTTTAATATAACATGATCAATATGCACCAATATTAAGAAATCATAATTATGCCTTATATGTGTTTAAAAAGTAAGTAATTCAAATACAGTACTAAAAAGTTTCGTAATACTTTAAATAAGCGAGGTATGTGTGTTGGATATATAATCGTGTTACTGCATTTTATATCTTATATGTATCATAGAGTACACATATTTTCATATATTTCTTAGAGCAATGATTTTGTTTCTTTACTGCTTTGGTGTAAGTGATAAGAGACTCCATGGTCTTACTATGTGATTCTCAGAGTAACCTTTATCAGATAACGATAATGAATATACTAAACCAAAGAAAAAATATAAAAATAGAGAACTATTCATAAACTTCAAGTAAGTTTCTATGGGGAAATATTTATCAGTTGATAAGAAAGTATCGCCGACTAAAACAAATAACTTATTTGAAACGATATCTGCCATCAAAACCAGACAAATGAGGCTACAAATTCTTTGTACTACATTACTCTTATAATTTGGAATCAACGTAGGTCAGGAAAACGATCCAACATAGAGGTTGTTGGACGAACTAGACTTGGAAATTTCTAGTGATGTTTATCTTCGTTTAAGTAAAACGATCCCTAAAAACTGTAATTATAAGGAATATTGTTACAACTATTACACATCTACTGACATATTTATGCAAATAGCTAAGCACTAAATGTACACGTCGGAAATAGTCAAGAAAAATAAAATTTCTGATAATAAATTGCCTTTAGAAAGTGAGACAAATAAGAAAGAAAACTGTTGATATTGTTGTAAGTTAGAAAAATTGATCTTTTATGTACGACAGAAAAATAACAAAATAGTTTTGCTTCTGTCAATTTTAAGAGGGTAAATTACCATTTCTAAAGACTGATTACGCCTTCGAAAATACAACCTTACTAAAGAAGGTATGAGCTTGTGTACTTCCTATGATGATGCTGTTTATCAAGCAAGAACTCCATGCTTTAGTGAGGCCCAATTTCTTTATAAGTTCATTGTCGCCACCGCACCATATTCTGTGAGCGCCTACTATGAAGGGTAATATCTTAATGGAACCTGACAGAAATTTATGCAAAACATCGTCATTAAATGGACCGTTGAATTATAATGCTTTTTTATACAATAAAACTTTATTAGGGTCCTCGGATCCTCCCAATGTTAGTTCTAGTTACTCCTTGCTTGTAGAGGATTAAATCTGGCTTTTTGAGGGAACTGTCAGCGGAGCGTATGTGGGTTTTAACGTTAACAGCTTGATCAGGTAGTCATGACGCTCAATTCTCTTCTGGTGGGTAACGTTACAGCCCTGTAGAATGTGGGAGAGTGTCTCGGTCCTTAGGTGCCCGGCCTGACAGCGACGTAGGTGGAGAGGGTTAAAAGAAATTCCTGTAGCAGATAAAAGGTTTCTACAAAGATCAATGACTTTTGAAAACGTGCAGGAGTTCCAACCATAAGAGGGTAAGAAAAGCCAAGAGTTAGTATAAGTGGAACCATCCCTGCACTGAACTGAAGTTGCTGACTGCAATTTTTATTGTCAGCCGTGATGGCTTCAGATAGAAGGATCTTAGAAAAGCGGTCTATTGTATTCTGGTTTAGAGGCCATAGCCCTTCCTAGAGGAGGGGCAAGGATTTGTTTAACCTGTTCAGCTAGATGCACGGAATGCGAGCTGAAACTCTCAAACCTCCCTCCCTTCTGAGGCAGTGCAGAAATGTGTTGGGAGATGTTCGCGGAAAGTAAACTCGATAAATACGATTAGCGCCATTCAGAACTCGTTTGGTAATCATCGAGTTTTGAAGGGCGGCAATCCACTTTGAAATCAGTAATTGTGTCAAAAGGGTAAGCTTTTGTAGAGGTTGTAGAGGATTTAATTTTAGCAAGTTGTTTCTTTAAGATGTTAATAGAGGGCGAAGCAGGCCCAATGTGATTGTACTTCAAGCCAAGATATTTTTAGTACTCCGTTTTTGACTGTGAGATTGATTTTCTCTCCACAAAGTAGAGAGCCTTAGTTACGGAGTAAGATTCTGATAAAGCCGCAGTTGAAATTTTTTGATTTAGAAGCAATTGCTATAATCGTTTGGAATCAAGAAAGATTCTGCTAAATGTTTCGGTCGCTCTTTTGATCGAACATTATTTAGGAATAGTATGCAAGTCACTGAATGCCTAACAAATTTGGCACTATAATCAATAAAGGCACACTGGATTGCTTTAACATGATAAAACAGGGTTACAACATTATCACCCTCTAGATTTATATTTGGTAAATTCTGCATTAATCAACTACACCGGCTTTTTTTCTCTAATGGCAAGCTTCAGTTGGCTTTTACAAGCGATGCCGCGCTACACTTGAAGAATGATTTGTCAGAACATGGCAAAAGTGCGTAGACATTAAGAAGAAAATTTTCTAATAAAATTAGTAGTTAATTCTCTCTAATGAAACAATTGTAGTGCTAATTAATTTTGAACGCCCCAGGTACCAGTATATTTCAGAATTTAGTAATTGTTCTTAAAAGAAATACGAACTTTCTGCTTAAACTCTAGGTAATATAATTTGAAAAAACGCTTTTAATTATTTAAACTCATGTTTTTGCAAAAGGATATTCGCTCATGTTCTGGTATCTACAAATTATATAACAATAAAAGTATCATATATATCATTTTAGTAGTTCTAGCGTATTGAAGCTACAGACATACAAACAAACATACCTGAATACAATAAAATTTAGTAATTTACTCTCTGCAGCTAGAAAGCTATTCAAGTTTTTTTTTGCAAGCTGTATTAACAATTTTTTTTTTTGAACAAGTGAAAAGTGACATTGACGTTTATAAATCGCTCCGAAGCAATTTACCCATTTTGGGAGGTTTCGAGCAAATAATAATACTATTTAAAGCATAACGGTGAAGGTGGAAATAATAAAAATAAGTGTGCCAATTAAAGTAAGAGAAAACTGCTAATTTCTCAGTTTAATATTTAAGTACGTGCATCAGAGGAGACTTGACCTCCGAGAAGTAGATTCGGGCAAGGCTCTTATCGCTGAGCACAGCTGTACATACAATATTGTAAATAGTAAATACGGAACAGAGCCGCACTCAGAATTCTAAAACCAAACCTAAAATATGGATAGTTCTGAGAATGAGTTTAATACATCGGAAGATGGAACAAAGAAAAGGAAACCATCGGGACAAATAGACGTATTCAGTAGAAGTAAATTAACAAAGAGATCGCCAGAAAAAAAAGGAAATCAAGACGATACATTACAAAAAATGTTTGTTATGATGCAGAACCTCACTACAGAAGTCAAAGAAATTCGTAAGAACCAACAGGAATATAAAGACGAGATCAAAAAATTACAAGAACAAAACGAAAGCATCAAACGTGAAAATGAACATATGGCAAGGGAACTAAAAGAAATAAAAGGAAAAGTTGAGAGATTAGAAAACGAAAAAAGGAGAAATAATTTAGTGATACAAGGCTTAGAAATTGATAACGATGACCCTAAGGTTTTGAAAGAAGGCATATTGAATGTATTCAAAGAGAAACTGGGAATAGAAGTACCAATTAAATCAGCTAAGAAACTAGGCCAAAAAACCTGTCTAATCGAGCTAGAAAATTCCAATGATAAGAAAGTAGTTATGATGAACAAAAGCAAACTAAAAGGGAATAAAGAGGTCAAGATATTTATCAACGATGATTTATCCAAGAAAGACAGAGAAATACAAGGCATAATCAGGAAAAGGGCCCAGGAGGAGAGAACACATGGAAAAACCGCTAAAATAGGATTTAGAAAGCTGTATATAGATGGAATAGAGTGGAGATGGGAAGAGACAAAGAAAGAGTTAAGAAAAGCAAGAGAAATAACCAACGGCGACTCAAAAAACTGATTACAGATTTTGGATTGCACGACAAATATAAAGACGACGACCAGGCAATGAAATGGCATTTGAATAGGAAACAACCCAAACACCAAAAAGACACAAAAACAAGAGAACCTAAAAGAAATTTGAAAAGAAGCATGAAACATGGAATTTAGCAACATGGAATGTAAGAGGAATTAGTGGGAAAGAGAAGGAGCTAGTAAATGAACTGAGACAAATTGAGATAGAAATAATAGTAGCAACTGAGACAAAAAAGAAAGGCCAAGGAATGATTCAATTAGAAGATAATTATATTATGATATACAGCGGAGCCCAAGAAAATCAGAGAGCAAAAGGAGGTGTAGCATGCATTGTCAATCAGAAATGGGCAAAAAGAATTTGTAATTGGACATGCATAAATGAAAGATTAATGTCAGTAGAAATAGGGGAAGACCAACACAAAATAACAATAATAGCAGTCTACGGCCCAAACGAAGACGATAATGTAAACAATAAGGACCAATTTTGGAACGAACTAACATCACTCACAGAAGAAAGTAAAGGGACAGTAATCACAGTAGGTGATTTTAACGGAAGAGTAGGAGTAAAAAATAAGTCAACGGAAGAATCACTAGGCAAATTTGGAGAACAAGAAAGAAACAATAATGGAAAAAGAATACTCGACTTTTGCAGAGAGAACCAATTCATCGTCACAAATACGTTTTACGAACATAAGAAAATACATCAGTACACCAGGAAGTTAAAAGTAGAGACGAAAAATCAATAATCGACTACATCCTAATAGAAAAGGCCAAAAGGAATATGATTCAAGACGTTAGGGTAAGAAGAGGTCCTGAAATTTACAGCGATCACTACCTGTTAGTAGGAAAAATAAGACACATGGACAGAAAACAAACAAAAGAGAAGGAAAACTTGCAAAAGAAAAAGTTTATGAAAAGATTAAGACTTACATGCTCAAGGAAGAACAATATCAGACAAAATACCAAGAACTAATACAAAAGAAGTCGAAAAACTGGACGAAAGATTTCTACACGAAGACATAGACAATAAATGGGAAATATTTAAAAGAATTTTGAAATCTGCGGCAAAGGCAGTATGTGGGTAGCCAAAATAAATAACCAAAATAAACAAACAGATTGGTGGAATGAAGATATTAAAACGAAATTAAAACAAAGAAACGGAAATGGAAAAATTATTTAAATAAGAAAACTGAAGAAGCATACCAAGAATACAAGGAACAAAGGAAGAAAGTTAAAGAAATAATAAAGACAGCTAAAGAAAAGTCATGGGAGAAGTTCGGACACAGAATGGAACATAACAGCAAAGAAAACCAGAAGCTATTTTATAGGGTGCTCAAAATTGTAGAACAGAGAAGAAAACAATACTAAACCAAGTCAAGAATAAAAGAGGTAAACTCATAACCGAAGAAAATGAAGTGATAAAGATATGGAAAGAACACTTCCAAGAAATCCTAACAGTAGATGAAACGGTAACACAAAATTCAAGAGAAGATGAAGAAGGAGAACAAAGAGCAGAAAGAATGGAAGTAATAACGGATGAAGAACCCACAATGAAGGAACTATGTGAAGCAATAAAAACGTTAAGAATGGGAAAACACCTGGACACGACGGAGTAGAGGCAGAAATGCTGAAAACTATGGGAAAATATGGAGCACAAATATTCTTAGACATTTGCAAAGAGGCTTGGAGAACCGGTAGAATACCAAAAGAGTGGGAAGTGGGAATCATATTACCACTGTACAAAAAGGAGATAGACTTAGTTGTCATAACTACCGAGGAATAACACTGTTGAGCATAGCATGCAAGGTTTATGAAAGAATTTTAGAACAGAAACTAAGAAAAGTCCTAGCAAGACAACTAATAGACTCTCAAAGCGGATTCAGAAAGGGACATAGTATACAAGACCACATATTTAGCTTAAAAGAAGTAATAGAAAGAACACTAAAACAAGACAGAAAAGTTTACCTAGCCTTCATTGATTTAGAAAAGCTTTTGACCGCGCACCAAGAAAAAGATCTGGAAGAGCCTAATTAGAAGGGTGTAGGAAAACAATTGCTTAATGCCACCAAAAGCATGTACCAAAACTGCAGGAACTATGTAAGAACTAGATACTCACAATCGGAAGAGTTCATAACAAGCAATGGCCTAAGACAAGGTGGTGTACTAAGCCCTCTGCTGTTCATACTACTCATGGACGACATTATTAACGCATGTAGGTCAAAAGTAGCGAAATTATGTGTAGGATACAGAAACATGCAACGAATAAACATCTCGGAATGTGCGTTTGCTGATGACGTTGTGATATTCGCACCAAAGGAGAGGGACCTACAATACAATCTGGAAATATGGAAAGAAACGTTAGAGGACTACAACATGAAAATTAACATAGGCAAAACTAAGGTCATGGCAATTGGTAAACAAGAAGAACAGACAAACATAAAATCAACAACAGTAAATTAGAACAAGTCAAAAGTTTCACATATTTAGGAGTTACTATAGACAGCAAAGGAGGACACGAAGCTGAACTAAACAAACGAATAGAAAACACTGCCAAGTTGTACTACGCACTAGGAAAGACATTCTTGAACAACAAAGAGATTTCTAGGAAAACAAAACTCACCATATATAAAACAATTTATCTACCGACATTGACATTTGGGGAATCGTGGGTAACAACGAAGAGACAGGAAAGTAAACTACAAAGTATGGAAATGAAATATCTGAGGAAAGTACTAGGAGTAACCAGAAGAGATAAAATACGAAATCAAATAATTCGAGAAGAACTTAAAGTAGAACCACTGGAAAAAAATAGAAACACGACAGCTACAATGGTTAGGACATCTACTTAGAATGGACAAAGATAGACAGGTTAAGAAAATATGGGAATCGAAAGTAGGTACTAGTAGAACAAGAGGAAGACCACGAAAACATGGACAAGAACAATAGAAGAAAAACTTCTTCAGAAAGGAATAACATGGCAAGAAGCGAAGGTAATGGCACAGAACAAAAAGGAGTGGACCAGATTAGTACATACGAGTAGAAATCAAGAATAATTTTAGTTTTAAATATTATGTCAAGAATTAGTTTAGTTTTATTTTGTAAATACATACCTTTACACTGTATGGTAGGAAAGGTCTTGAAATAATATATATATATATATATATATATATATATATATATATATATATATATATATATATATATATATATATATATATATATATATATGTTATATGTATATATATTAACAATTTTTATTAAAAGAGCTAATATCAGAATTTGGGGTGAACGCACTGTGGAATAGACCAAATAAAACTGCTCATATAAGAAGCAGTTCTATCTCAGGTCACTCATCTCTACCTTCAAAGTCTGCCTTTAGAATTGGCTTATTAACACAAGAAAAATATTATTAGGGAGAACTGAAGTATTTTAAAATTAAGTTTCCTAATGCTATAGATATGAACGTACCAGCTCTTCTTTGGGAAAACCGTTTAGCATTATTGACTCAACTACTTTTGTAGAGAAGGTCTTCAGTTACAGTGTTGCACTATTGTAGCTACGTACTTTAAAAATATGTATTTAGGAAAACCCAGAGTAAATAAGATATTCGAATTTATAGAGTAGTTATCAGTTTTAACCTGTAGTTTATTTTTACTCCATCAAAAGATTCGACAAATATCTAATTGATTATAGTAAATGTGTTATTCTTCAGTGTTAAGATATACACACATACAAAAATGTTACAGATTTTTCAGTGTTTATAACTGAGCTTGGATTTAATAGCGATTACTTTACCAATTTTAAGAAAGAGCTTGGGAAATCGATTAGCAAACTCACTCTATAAGTAACCGCTCGTGTTCTTCGTGAGAAAGAGTTTTTCAATAACTACTCACTTAAATTTAATACCGTGCGTTTCACCAGGCTACAAGTAATGTTATTGTTACCCTTGTTGTCTAAGAGTCTTGTTAGGAATCTAACAGTTATAAATAAAATGTAGATTAACTGAACAGTGAATATGTATCTTGGTTATAATTTGATTAAAGGTTGTAAACTACAAGCCACAAAAAAATGAAGTTTAACAAATCTTTAAATTATAGATTACTTATTTTAAATTATACAAGCACTATTTTAAAATTAATCAGAAACATCAAGTCAGTGATCTAAAAAACAACGCCATTTAGACATCAAAACAGTATTCTCAAAATAGATGTTTTACTGTCTAACGGTTTGTTTTAAGCAACTATCTCCCACTATTAAAAAGGAAGGGGGAGCTTAAGAAAATCAGGAATCTGACCATTGAAAGAAGTCCTGAATATTATTACTGAACATTTAAACGAAAAATGTAAAATGATGTGGAAAGTAAAATAGCTGGAAGAAGTGTAAACAAATATATGGAATTTTGTTTTTAAAACGTCACTTTATTATAAAAAATAGACCATTTAAATGACTTTGGTGATAAGAAAGTTTTCAAAGCGCCGAGAATCTGAGAACTATTTAATAACGTCACTTCTCTAAAGTGCACACTCTGGTGTCATCAAACAAGATCAACAAGCTGTAGTTCTTTGAAAATAATTATTATGTAGAAATTATTCTTGTAATTCTCAGAATAGTCCCATACACTTCTTTATGTTATTTGGTGTTAAAATCCAAAAACTTGCACGCTGTAAATCTCTTCCTTTAGTGCTAATTACGTAACGAAAAAACTTGTGGCAGGTCAGTTATAAACTCCTGTTTAATTTTAACTAAAATTTCTATATCCGCATTTAGACAATAATTTTGGCAGTTTAAAGCAGATTAAAGCTTGGTTTTATTGGCATCGCTACTTGTAGGAGAAAATTTTAAGTCGTTGAACTAAGCGATGTACTTAGGATGACATGGTGCTGTTTAAACGACTTCCTTCTTTAAGAATACGATAGAATGTTTGCGTTCTGCCTTTGCAAATAACATTGGATATAGTTTGTAATAATCAAACTAATCTACTGCATATATTTATGGAATATTATTTATGTGCAGTATTTAAAAATTTCTATAAATCATATATAATAACTCTGTACTATATGATACCGTGTTTTAGCGAAACATATATTCTGTTGCGTTTTTCTTTTTATAAATAAAACAAAATTTTAAGTAATATTAATGAGTTAGTCAATGCTTAAAAAATATTTAAATTAAAATTTATGCTAAACTTGAAAGCACTTTTTGAGTTAAAAAGGACTTTTTTATCTTACATTCCTCTTTAATCTTTGCCGTCTGCATTTGCAAGTTAATAACTGAAAGTATATTCAATCAGGTTTTAGTAACAAGTAGATGTAAAGTAAATTAGAATTAGCCAAGCAATCTAATTCTACTTGTTCGTGATGGTATGCACATGATGCGGTTAATGATAAGAATCGAACAGATATTGTGTAAAACGATTATATAGCAGCTCAGAACAACCCAGCAAACAAACATAATAAGAACATTCAATTTATCACAATACATCATAATTCCTCAACAGACAAAATTGCGTTGAAGGCACATTTTGTGAAATTTCAGGAAATAACATCTTCTCTTATCAGCTAGTTGTAACGAGTGTAGCACAAAACAAAAATTCTGTTTAAGAACAGAGAATAATTATTTTTAAAAAATGACTACATGAACTTGCACAAATATTCAATCGTGCATTAATTAATAAATTTAATTACATTAAATTTATTTATGCTGGAAAATCTGAGTAAATAATTTCTTTAAAGCTATATTTTGTTAAGAAAACATTATTTGAATTGTATAAGAACCTGCAAAAGCCATATTTTGAGCGGTTAACTATAAATGATAATTGCAGTAAATTATTATTTTTTAATTATTTTCTAACGGATTAACAATTTGCTAATACCTCATTTACAAGCATTTAAATATAAATACACTATAGTGTTTGACACCTTCCACTAATATAATTATTTTGAAAACTTATTAATAATAATAATGACAACTCTTCGCATGAGTATTGCCTATGAACTAAAAGATTGAAACTTTCATATGTGATATGGGATTTAATTATTTTTACTAATATGAAGCTTAGAATTAAATTCGTATTCGTTAGCAAAGCATCCAAGCGCTTTACTCGCTCGATTAAAAATTGACTAAAATATCAAATTTGATAAATTAAATAGGCTTTTGTAAAAATAACTTAAAAATTACAAAATCAGTTTTCTATCAAACTTAATAGGCTAAATTTTTTAATTAACTTTACTTTTTATGAACAAATAAGTTGCAAGTAAGAAGATTGAAGACATATCGTGCTGAAACATTTTGGCGCAGCGAGAAAATCGTTTATATACACACATTATATGGTTAAGAGTATCTAGAAAACCTTCTGGTATATAGAGGTTATATACGTGCGTTAGAGAGACAGTAAGTAATTCGGCAGAGTTGAATGATTAATTTCAATATGGCGTGATCGTTGAGTGCCGCTGTTTGCAACAAATAGGATCGCAAAATATCGGCCTTGCTAAAATAATCTAAAATCAACTATAATTGGTGTTATTATAAAATGAAAGTGTCTAAGATGTGAAACAGCCCCTAATCAAAATTATAAGCCGCGTAAAATTGATGATCATAACTATTAAACTCCAAAAAGAAATTGCTCGTGATTTTCAAAGTGCTTCTAGCGTTGTCGCTAGTGCTAGGGCTCGAAAACTGTTAAAACATAAACATTTACTGTTATGGAACCGCTCAAGCATGGTTAATGACGAACGTCGTTTCCCATAGTGCAAAGATCATCGCCATTGAACTATGGAACAATTAAAACGAATTCTGTGGAGAGATTAATCTTGCTGAATAATCTGCGCATTTAGTCAGGACAAAGCCTCTTATCCACAATAGTCAAGTTTAATGAGAAAGGTATTATAAATTGGGGCTATTTTTTGTAGTTCAGCCTGGGTGCCTTAGTTCCTTGTAACCAGAAGAATAGACGCTGAAGTGTATACTAATATTTTTGTAACTCCCAACATATTGGCAGTAGTTAGAAAAAAAACATTTCCTGGAACAAGACAATTGTTCTGTCAACGCAGCGAAGGTTATTCTGACGTGGTTTGAAAAGATTGAAAAATTGTTGAAAAATTGGATCACACTATACATAATCCCAATCGCAGACCCATCGGACATCTCTGGGAAGAATTAGAACTCAGATTACATGTCAGGCAAAATTGCCCATCTTTAGTGATTAGCAATTTCAACAAACATGAAAATCTGGTGGAAAGTCTTTCCAGGCGAGTGCAGACTGTGATTGATAATAAATACAGACCGATATCCTATTAATATATGCCACATTAATCTCTGATTCTACAACAGTAAAAGTTCAGAAACTTTTAGCCATGTATATTCCATATATTCGATAGCAATTGCGATTTTTTTATGTTCCTTTAGTTAAATGTATTGTTTAAAGATTGAGGTTGAGTTATTTAAATGTATTGTTGTAAATCCTAATTTCATTACCTATAAAAGCTGAGTTGAGATCATAAGAGATGATAATTGGGAGAATATGAAAGAGTATTTAAAAAATTGAAATGTATTTTTTAAATTAAGTAATGATTTCTTATATTTTTTAAAGTGGGTTAATTATTTTGTAACTTAAGGTGGTTTTCTGTAAAAGCTTTTTGTTTAAGTAAATTTTAAAATATGGCAGTAGGTTTAATAATTATTTATGTTAATTGAAAATCAAGTACTACAGTTTTATGCAGAACGGATCTGTTTATTTTTAAAGTTCCAGTTAAAGTACAAGCCAATTTAATATTTGAGTAGCGGGTGGGCATTTTTCTATGATTCTAGTAGCGGACAAGTTTACTTTAGGGAAGCAACCTTACATACCCGGCTTATAATACGAACATAACAGGTGCACAAGAAACACATCAAACGGAAAAGGAACACTTCACTGCTTTCAGCGATAATACAGTTATTTTGCAATGAAGATAAGAGCATAAATGACGTAGCTTTAATTTTCTGCGTTAAAAAATAAGTAAATCTTTAATGGCATAGAATACCGTCAATGACAAGTTAATATTAATAAAACTGATTTCTACGCTAACACCCCTTTACGCACTCACACGCAAGTCAAGTGGAAAAATAATAGAAGAGTTACGCAAACTTAAAAATTAGAAAAACTTAGAAACTACATTACAAAATATTTTGAATAGAGAAATAGTCGCTATAACGGGTAACCTTAATGCAAAACTAGGAGAAACAATAAACTGCGAATATGAAATATGAAATAGGAAAAACGATAGCTGCAAAAAACCGATCAATTTCTTTAATAATATGAAATACTGTATGTAAACAACATATTCGCCGCTTATGCACATACTAGAACCTCCAAACCGGAGAATCTATAAAATGAAGCAAAGACCGTTATTCTGAACTGTGAATAAGATACCAAAAGACTCACAATCTGAAAAACATCAACATTAAATGTCACGACGACAATTAAGAAATACATGTCTCGAACAAAATTCAACAAGGTATAAAAAGCAAAAATAACTATATACAGGTGATAAGCGTTGAAGCATAAAAACCTACGGAATACAACACCAAATCCATATATAGACTAATTAGGCAAATCGATAGGAAACGTAGACCTAATACATAGATTGTCCAAAACAAATTAGACGAGAAAATAAATATCCAGGGAGTTCTAGAAGTTAAAAAGGCTACTGTAAAGAATTGTTTAATGGCGACGCACACGTGGAGAATGTGGAAATTGGAGAAGAAGAACCATTTGTCTTAAAAAAAAGTCGGATATGCAATAAGAAAACTTAACCTAACAAAATTACCTGAAGTAGAAGTAATTAAAGCTATGGGAAAAAAGAGCAAACACCTTCCATAATATTATTAAAAAAATATAAGCGACAGCATGTTAGCCACGTGAATGGATAAATTCAGTGTTCATTTGAATACCCGATAACAATGCCATAAATACCGCCTTATTGCATTTCTGTCTCACAAATAAATTTTACTAACTATTCTTAACGAAAACTAAAAACATATGTCATCAAAAATACCGCAGGAACAACCAAGCTTTGTTAAAGGCAGAAGGAGTCGTGAACATATTCTAAACTCCAGACAAATAATAGAAAAGTCCCGTAAAATTAACACCAGTGTTTATTTGTTTTGTGGACTACATCAAAACCTTTGGTAGCCTACAATGTGAGAAATTGTAGACTACTACGCTGGAAATAATGGTACCTCACCGCCTTATTTACATCGTTCCAAGATAATATACAAATAATTAAAGTGATATTCCAGACGTATATCTAGAAGCTCTTATAACTAACTATGTATCTATAAACTTAAACAGATATGTGAGATAATAAGGGAGGACCTAAACAAAACCTGGGTTAATAGTGATATGATATTAAACACAAAAAAGAAGCTAATGTTTTCACTCTTATTGTATTGTAGTCTTAGGTACTTGAGGTTTCGAGAAAAAAATAGATGCATTAGAGTTGTGATCCTGGAGGCGAATACTTCAAATTTCTTTGGTCATATATTAAGAAGAGATGAAGGCAACTGATAGTTCAAGGTATAATGGAAGATACCACAGCAAGAGCAAAGTCGTCTAAGCGGTGAATTGACCAAATAAAGAAAAAATCTAAAACTACAGCACTTCAGGTAACGCATATCTCTAAAGGTAAAAAAATAAAAAAAAAATAAAATAAAAACTTATGCATAAAGCCGCGCACGACCACTTTGACAAACAAACACGAAGAAGAAAAATAAGAAATTTAACATAATCCTTTAATTTAAAATAAAAGTTTATTAGGGGTATTAATAAATGTTTTACACCGTATGCTTATATAAAACTTAAAAGTATATTTACTGCACATTTAAAAAATCAAAAAAGAAAACTAAAATTATTTAATCTTTCAAGTCTGACTTAAGTATCATGAAATAAGAGGCTAATAATTTAACCTCAAAGTGTACAAAAATGGCTTCGAATTCAACTAAAAATCTGTATCTACGATATTATATGCCAAAAAAAAAAATTTATAAAAAACTACAAATCCTAGTTATTAAAATAATGTAATTTGTTTTTGGTTAATGTGTTTTGGAATAGTGGTTATATAATTATGCATATACAGTTTGAAAATATATAAATTTTTATAATTTTCTTTGGAGTTACTTATTTTCTAAGAATTTCGTCATCAAATTTTTAAGCTACGCAATAATTTATAGCAACGATGAACATAAAATAGCTCTAATAGCACCCCGATTTGCCTAAGCAGCCGACTAATTCGGTGGGAAGTGCACCGAAGTAGCTAAGTAACTTTAATACACGGCACTGGCGGTTAACCCTTGGATCCGCAACTAAAACCCAAATTATGTAACTTGGAAGCGTATAATCTAATCAAAGCTTGCAGTACTCAATGCCAAATCACGTCAAAATGACAAGCTAATGCATAACTAACTAAACGGCGAATTTGTCGGCAATTAAACTTGGATTCGTTAGCAACTGTCAATCGAACGCAGGCCAGCTAGAGGAGCGCGGCCCTTCTGCTCCCGACCTGTCCTTATCCGGCGCCCAGCGCGCCCTGTGCAAACAAAGACAGCAGCACGCTGCAGAAGGAGCGCCAATTAATTAATTGCAACAATCAGACCAACGTCCGAACGCAATTAAAGCCTGTAAATCGTTACGTTTCAGCTCCCTTGTCACTACTGGTTAAATTAGTTAGTTTAATTTGCCCTCGGTACAACGAAGTGACCTTTACTGCATTACAGTTTTCAGCAGCAATGGCATTGCTGCAGAGGCGGCGCCCGGCTGTGCGATTGCATTAGGGCTACGCTGACCACATTTATGCGGCTGATAATTTGCTGTTTACTGTACCATAACGTCTCCAGCCTAACGCAGAATAACTCCCAAAAATAAAAATGCAAATATTAGTTTATTTTAAAAACTTTTTCAAAACACAAAAAGTAATAAAATTAGGCATGCAGAAAATGAACCCTACACTCGCTTTGTCATAAACGTATATGTTATGTGCAGGATGTTTTTTTGACTATATCTAAAATTAGAGTAAGTTAAATACATAGAACAATTTGAAGTGTTACAAACATTCTATCCTAAAAACGCTGTCCTGGTTTTAAGTTTTGGAAAGTATCTGAAGGAAATTGATAAAAATTCTTTCTTCCATAATAAAGAACAATATATTTGCAATCTAAAGCAGTACTTTAACAATCAATATTATACAGAAATTATCTGCTCAACGACGATTTTTGCATATAATAACATTTTGACCGAAACCTAAATGGCCTGTTTGGCAATTAATACACTACAATAAACTATTTAGTAGAAATTACCTATTTTAGGAAAAATCGTAATTATTTCCCCAAGTATCAAAACATAGTTTGCGTTTGACTTTCCTACACCAAGGACGTGTACCAAGCGAGGTGTGTACAACGCGATTGTCGCTGACCGCGGGGTCAGCAGACGTTCTATTTTACACCCTATCTAATACTAACAAATACAAGTAGGTCAATCTACATGTTATCAACATCGACCAAAATACCGATAACTATTATTCAACAACGCAATTATTGCAGCAGCCCTTATCACAGCCACAAATGGGATTCACACCGATAAACAACCAAATAATTCTTCAATCTCCTTTTGTTAATACAGCTTATTCACTTAATAATCATACCTACCTAATACGTTCGATATGCAATTTCAAATACCCCTGTCAACAAACTAACGTTGTCACACCTGTTTAAATAAACAACTCGCCAGATATGAATATATCTGTTAACGATAGTGACATTAAATCCTCTACCTCACAAGCTAATGAATAGCAGTACGACAAGTTAGTAAACTACCAAACCCATTCACAATATCTTTTATATATTGTCCACCCAGACATCAAGTTACCAAAGAGGTTCTTAGGCCATTCTTTCAATCACTGGGCAATAATTTTTATGTGATGGGGATTTTAATTGCAAACAGACCTGCTGGGGATCTTGTCTAATTATGAGTTCTAATTATCGTTCAACCGGTGAACCCACATACTGTCCCATGTACCGGGGCAAAACTCCAGATTTATTTGTCACATGATAATAATAATAGTTCCCCGTAATAGGCCTCGAAGTCCCTTTGGGGTCGTAACAGGATAGATCTGTTACAGTCTAGAGCCTACGGTACACAAGGGTAGTAACGTGGCCAGCGCTACGTACCGACCGCCTATTATTACCCCAGAGTTTGACCTCCAGGTACTCATTTATTGCAGCCTGAGTCGAGCTGGGCCGTAAAAATGCCTGCGATCGAATTGGCGAGATCGGGATTCGAACCCGCAACTCTTGGTTTCGTAGTCTAGCGATCTATCCACTAAGCTACATTGTCACATGATATTTCTCTTAATTACACTGATATTATTGCTACAATCAGTACAACAAAAATTAAAAAGCTACTTAGACTATTATTGTATAACAACAAAACGGTTTGGAATTCATTTAGAGCACTTATTCAAGAAAATCTACAAATTGGTATCAGTCTAAGTACTTTTCATGAGCTAGAAGAACCCACCATCTATTTTATTGCTACTGTACAACATGCAGCATGTTCTACATCTGCGGTTATAAATGATGTACTACAAAATATAAATGTTTCGAACGAAATACTTAAACAAGTACGACAGAAGCATACAGGAAGAGCCAAAGGACATTAGCAAATAATTTAAAAAGTAAACTAAAACCGCTAGGGCAAAAATCCTTCAAGCACTATTTAACTTTACTATGGCGAACAGATAATAGTATTTGGAAAATTGCCAAAGCAATTGACAAACCCTTCACTAAGGAAAGTGGTATACTATTCTTAAGGGGTTATATCACTTTAAAGAAAAATTTTTTTCAATTTTTTTTATTAGCTTAAAATACACTGAAACATTCTTAGATTCATAATCAAAAATTAATTTTTACTGAGTTCGTGACCGCGTCGGCGAAGAAACTCAAACTTGATTATGATAAGAGTGAGAGAAGTAAATGAGTCTCTTGGGTATCGTTTTATTGATTTCATGACCATGTTCACTGCCCTTTCACAAGTGGTGATATGTAAAGAATGCAAAGGCGATGTACCATTTTCGGAGGGGAGCAGACGTGTACTTGGGTCCAAATCATAGTAAAAGTTACAGCGTTCCCAAGCTTCAAACGCGTTTTTCTCGAAACCATGCTTTTGAAACTGGCGAGCAGCAGAACTCGAAGAGTTTTCATTTGATCGATTTAAAAATTGGATTGTAACTTCATCGCCTGATTATCTAATGAACTAACGATTTTTACAATTGATCAATAGGAATTTTTTTTATAAACAACCAAAGACAAGTTTTTGTCGAAAATTCGAATTTCTTGTTTAAGGTGGCGCCAGTTTGTGAACAAAATTCCTAGAATTATGATCGTGTATACTTCACTAGCTAAACCCATGGAGTTTATGAAAAAAAAATTTTTATGTTTCCAGATGATGGTCCAGGGGACTTCTACTGCTTGCCGCGGAGGACCTTTGAAAAATTTAGTTTTGTTCATGCGCTCCTACAGCCGCCATTTTGCAACAATTTTTAATAATTTTTTTACTTCTGAAGAGTTGCTTAATCGATTTGTGTATTGGTAGTTTATGATTATTATAAAAGAATGCTCAAAAAAAATTCTTGAAAAAAGCCTTTTTTCGGGCTCCAAAGTGATATAACTCCTTAAGAAACCTTTATAACTCTATAGTATGTCTTAAATACTGGCCTTCTTCACTACAATTTGCTCATATAGTATTAATATTAAAACCAACTAAACCTGTTGAAGAAGTTGCGTCGTACCGTCCAATAATTTTATTACCTCTTTCTTCTTTCGTCTCTTTCATATTACCCTCTCGGGTGTTGGAGGGTTTCTTGCCTCAAATCTCTAAATTATTAGACAACATATTAATTAAACAACTCTGTAAAGTTGGCTAACTGGAAAACTGCGTCCTGGATCATCAATTTAGATTTAAGAAGGATCATTCCATTATTCAACAGCGCCATCGTGTAATAAATATAATTAACGCGGCTTTAGAAACTAAGTCTTACTGTGCAACAGTATTCATAAATATAAAACAAGGCTTTGATAAGGTGTGGAACGATGGCCTTTTGTATAAAGTTGAACTTATTTATTAAATCCTACTTGGCTAATCAATACTTCTAAATAAAATATGAGCAACAATATTCTGATCTTCACCCAATTAAGTTTGGTGTATCTTAGGTAAAAGTTCATGAGCCTCTATTATTGTGCTGATGTCGATGTCCTTCTCTCAAACTATACTAATCCTCTCATAGCCCCCACGAACCTGCCTAATTTTTGTCCTTTCTACAAACCTGGCTAAACAAGTGGCACATACAAGTCAATAAGGCGAAAATCACTCCAGTTAACTTTACATTAAATCGTACGGAGTGGCCTGCAGTGTACCTAAATAATATATTAATCCTTTAAGTAAATGAAGCACGATAAATAGGTCTTCATTTAGACAAGAAGCTAACATAAAGCTCCATATATTAAAGAAAAGAAAGGGGATTGACTTATGAATTTAAAAAATGTACTAGTCGATAGGCAAAAAATTGTGCTTATCTTCAGAAAACAAGATCTTTCTTTATAATGTAATAATTAAGTCAATCTAAACCTATGACTTGAACTTTGGGACTGCTCTTGTAAATCTGATGTCAATATCATAGAACGCTTACAGTCTAAAACTCTAAGAATATTCGCAAATGCTTCTTTTTATGTCAGTAATCTGACTCTACATACTGACCTTGAAATATCAACAGTTTAAGGCAAATGCATAAAAAAGTACTAATCATTTTTTGCAACTACAGACTCATCTAAATCCTCTTGCGTCTAACCTACATCATGACCTTCCTACCAGAGGGTTAAAGAAGAAATAGCCGATTGATATAAAAGAAGACTAACTTCAAGTAACGGAATAACATCGTTGGATGGATTTCCTCCATGTTATTATTGTCATCCGATTAACTTGTAGAACGTAAATTGTTATAATTAGTTCTGATTGTTAATATACTAATACACATTGAAGAATTAAAGGTATTGTTTCTCCGTTTAACTTAAATTCTAGTTAAACTAGGACTATACGACAAGGGTTAATAGTATAATAATGTTAATTACTCAGATGAATATTAAATTTGATGTTTTCCTAACAATTAACTGTAATTGTGGATGAAACGCTGGCGTAATTATCAAGGTGTTTGATAATACGCACAGTTTAGAATGGTAATTAAGGTATGATTACAGTTACTACCATTTATATATAAATCACCATTTAGAAGTTTTATTACACATGAACTAATGCAAGCGTTCCCACAAACCATTATTCAGGTCGCTTTTGTAATGTCCAAAACCAAATAGCAAGTTTGCTAATGCCTTCTTTGGCAATTGTCCTTTTGCAACCATATTGCGTTTTGCAATGCTTAAAATGCAACCAGATATTCCACTTATGTGGTTAACAGAGAAACCGATCGCTGAAATGTTAAGGTCTATACTGTGAGACTCTCTGCGAGGAGAAACACAAAACTATTAGTTAACCGTGGCGTATTTTTACACCTTGCATATTCTGCAATACAATAAAGGTAAATTTAAAAGCTGTAGTAGTCTTTTGGTAGTAAACTAACAGATCTTTAGTCCCTTTCAAATAATCCAATACTCGTTTCACCCCACGTTAATGAATCGCCTCTGGGTTTATAATTTCTCTGAATGAACCCGTTCGTTACAAATCTATTTATCTATCTTTATTTTTAGTTCAAATAACTACTTGCATGGTGGCAAATTCATTTCTTTTTCCATCATTTTACGCCGTTTTACACTTCTGGAAAAATCATTGCTCAGAAGTTTGTTCACATCATTTTCGCTTTGTGATGTTTTATTTCTTAGATTGTATTGACACTCAACACGTACAAAGATAAATGCGCGACCACAATTTTTCTTGTAGATTAAGTTTGCGTTGGCTCTTTATCGATAATAGAGTTTTCTTTTTCTGTAACATTAAGTTTCTTGAAATTCACTTGCGTCTTTATCGTTATCCTACGCATAATACAAAAATTCGTAAAGACAATTAATTCATTTTTAGAAATCATGACACCCCTTGCAGTGGTAATCTTTTTTGCAAACAAATCCCGAAGTCAAAGTAGTCGAATAAACAATGTTGAGCTAACTTCACGTTCCATTTAAGTCTATTTTCTTTGGCAACATCACTAACGCAAGCAACCCAAACAAAAGTTTGATGCCATTTCATATCTCCAGTAGCGTTAACTTTCAGTTTTTTTTCAGGTTTTACAGTTAGTGGTTCCAGTCCAAGACTCATTTGAAAGACCGCGCACTTGTATCCATGTTCTCTTTATCTCTACTCTTGTTCGGTTTTTGCACTCTGCGGATCCGTTCTGTTGTAGAGTAACAGCACTTGCATGATGCAGAACGTGAGTGTATTAGAAAACGACTTATATTTCTATTCATATATTAGAGCCTACAAAACTTTTGTCTTGTTTTAGTTTCTAATTGTAAGAGTTGTGTTCGTTAGACTCAAATTTGTAGCTCGCTTGCTTCCTCAACGGGCAGGGTTTACATTTGATGTCATCGACCTTTGCTTCTTTGGGGAAACTATTGACAACGCTAGAAAAAGGCTTCATTTTATTCATTGAAATGTGACTTAGTTTTAGTACCATAGTATTGCGCTGTTATTGCGCCCAAATCATGGAGAAACTTTGGTTGCTTTTCTGTCCCTTATCATATGCATATTTAGTTGGCCATCGCCTTTCAAGTTAACTGTTTAGAAGAAATCACTTTGGGCTAGCGCGATCTCGGCTAACTATTCTTTAAGTATTGACTTGGTAATGATGAATACGTTGCCTGTTGATCCACATCCAGCGCTAGCAAACTTTCTTTTTACTTTCTTTGACTTTTAAAACTTTTACTACTTGTGCCTAAAATTACCGTAACTAAAGCATTTGAATTTATAAGTCCTTTGGCTACTACTTTCAATTCTATATTAATGCGGGAGGACTTTATTTGCTCGGCTCATATACTGGGTGCCTCATTTTAAAAGTCGCATGCAAATATCTCTCCAGGGGAGCCACCAATCGACAAGTGACCTTAATAAAAGTCCTTGGGTTTAAAGGGCGCTATATAATTATGTAGTACGGCACCGGGTTCAACATCCTGGTAAGGCTCTGTGATATCCAACTTTGTTTTTTTTTAAATAGGAACCCCTATTTTTTTTGCAGAATCTGATTCCAGGGAAAAAATACGTCCGAACATGTTTTTAAAAATTTTTTTTAGAAAGTCGGGCACCATTTGAATGTTTTTTGTTGCCACAGTACCAAACATGTTCTCCGTTTTCCATTAAATTGTGCTCAAATTTTGCCTCACTTAGAGTTGATCCCTGAGAAATTGTCTAATAGAAAATGTTCACTAAATTAAAAATCACATCAATGTTTTACATTGCAGGTGTTTGTTCAATATTTTCATCTGAGAATGTATATCTGAGTACGTGGGAAGTCTAAAAAGTTTTGAGCCCAAACATAGGAACGAGTATTTCTTATGTCAAATTTAATTTGACGTAGTCTCCTTTTTAATTGATACACTTTTCCAGTGACACTCCATCATCTTTAACCCGTCTAAATAGTTGTTGGAATCTTGCTCTGCAAAATAAGCGTCTACGGTTGCAATGACCTCCTCGTTTGACAAAAATCTCTATCTTCCGAGCCAAACTTTGAGCTTAGAAAACAAGGAATAATCGATGGGAGTCAGATTCTAGTAAACATATTGAATGCTCAATCAATTCAAACTGCAATTCGTGAATTCGTGATAGTGTGAGCCAATGTTTTGTTTTCTTCCGTTACAAGTGGAGCAGTTTTTTTAGCAATTCCTGTATTCAACTGGTTCAATAACGATGCATAGTACGACCTCGTTATTGTTTTCCTTTTTTTGAAGTAGTCGATGAACAGAATTCCCCATCCCAAAAAACAGTTGCCATTACCTTTTCGGACGATAAAGTCGCTTCGCCTTTTTTGTCTCAGAAGTGTAATGGAAAACCCATGTGTTATCGACAGTGATAAGTCGACGCAAAAAATTCGACTCGTTTTGCTAAATCGCTTACCAGAACTTTAAAAATTTTCATTCGAATGAATTTCAATTTTTTAGTCATTATATTCCCACAGCTTCTGCCATCTCTTTAATCTTGATTCGATGGTTTGTCAGTACTATTTCGTAAACTTTTGCCATGTTATAGGTAGAGGTTGCAGTTGTTGGCCGTCCCGATCGCTCATCAGTCAAGTTGGTACAGGCACGTTTAAATTTACTGCCAATATTTTCAGGGTTGCAAATGATGGGATAGAACCCACATAAACGGCATTTAACTCAATTTTAATTTACGTAGATGTATTGCCTTTTAAAAATGCAAGCACTTAATTACAGCACGCTATTTGACCTTTTTCTATTTTTACAAACGACCGTCAAACAACAACTGAGCGTTCAAAATGGCTGATAGTTTTATAGGTATCTTTCAAAGCATGTACGATTGTAGTAGCAGAATTGGTCAAGTAGGACGATCATCATGTTGAGATTCAAACGTACATCGTTATACTTCAAATTATAGTGAAACGTCCACTGAAACTACAAAATGTTCCGATTAATAACACAGACTCAACACGAACAAAAAAATATTTTTAAAGGAATTCAGAATAAAACCCTTGGAACGATGATTGATATATACACAAGTATGTAAAGAGTGGCTCAAATTAAAGGACACAATTTACGATTAAATATGAACAAACGCTCATGTTGGCTTCTGTTGCAAAATTTTTTTATCAGAGTTTTCAAGTACATTTTCTTATCTGTTCTAATCAATTTCATTAATAATACAACGAATATCATTCTTGAAATCTCTAACAGTCTGTTAATTGCGTCTCTAACCTGGAACTTTAGGTAACCCTACGATAGAAGGTCGTACGGTATTAAATTACAAAATCTATCTGCCCAGTTGATGGCATTCGTGAAACTACGCGACTAGGAAATTGTTAGTGCAGTAACGCGACTGTTGCTCAAACTTTATGAAAGGTATCTGCTACAGATCTCAAAAAGTCGAGTTATCATATAACGGTAACGATTGTTATTCACAGTTACAATTTATCATGCCATCCCTCCAAAATCAAATCCAAACAGTTACTCTTTTGGAAGTGAAATAGTTACGCGAAATCTTTTCAAATTCAAATGCGACATTTTTGTTTGTTTATAAACCCCTTTATTTAAAAACGCGGCTTGTCGATCAAACTGAGAATTACCTTTATGACATGTTAACAATAAATGTATGTAAATGCAGTTCTTTTATAAGTATTTTGTGATAAAGAGCTTCTAAAAGTGCAAACTGTTTTGCACGTTGCCAAGTTGCCAGTCGATTCAATTTATACACTGTTTCGAGAAAAAATTCCACAAAGTTTTGTACAGTCTCAACAATTCATTTCGCAATGTTACGTTGTTATTTAATTAAAATAAAGATAAATTAATAATTTTATGTTAAAATCAGGTAAAGTTTTGCTGTTTCCAAAGAGCACGCAATTTTAAGAGATAATGAAATTACAAATTTGCGTACAGAAATTTAACATTTTAATAAGAAGAAGGCTCCTGGCCACGACTTTATAACTTGGAAGATGCTTGCTGAATTACCTAGAAGTAGTATATTATTCTTAACAGACCTTTACAACTCTATAGTATGTCTTAAATAGTAACCTTCTCCACTAAAATTTGCTTAGATAGTATTAATACTAAAACCAACTAAACCCGTTGAATGAATTGTGTCGTACCGTCCAATAAGTTTCTCAAAACTCTAAATTATTAGAAAATATATTAATAAAACGACTCTGTGAAGTTGACTATAAATTGAAGTTGACTTTAAATAAATACAAGTCACATAATAATGCTACATCATACGAGAATACATTAAAAAGTTTTTGTAATCTCAGGTACAAGATAGCTGGATTAACAACTCTTTTATATTGACTGTTAAATTAATCTATAAAATAGGTTTGTCTATAACACCTTTAAATTATTTAACTTTTTAACTTGTTCAACACAAATAAAAACTAAATTCGCCCACCCATCAAGTCTTTTGAAAGGAATGAACGCAACGGAAGTTAAATCCAGAATAGACGCTGTTTTATGGCATTCGTTGCTTTTACTTATCACTGCAAATGTTTAGTTTGCCGAATTATAACACTTAGAGCGTCAAAAATGATAACCATACAAGAGATTGTGAGTAGAATCGGTGGCAAGTGTTTGACTAATTGCCGAATAAAGGTCCCTTATTATCACTAAAGTGTGTATAAAAGCAATAAATGTATTGTAAGAGTTTTTAGTGGTTGCTTTAACAAAAACACCTTTGAGAGACACATTTGTTTTGTTGCAGTAGTGATCTCCTCGTTTGCGCACTAGAAGTGGAGTTATGTGGGTCTTTGGTTCCACCGGCAGTTGGGCGCACATGGGCGATAAACCGCCTAGATGCTCGACTATTCTATTAACAATGTTTAATGTTAATAATTATTAGAACATTTTTTACTAGGATTTGTGTACAGAAGCCAAATCTTTTTTAATTTTCATTTTTTTGCAAAAAAATAAAATTGAAAAGTTTTAATACATCTTGCCGATTGGGTTTTATCCCATATTTACTAAAATAGTTAGATAATCAATGATTAGTTAAAGAAAAGATTTAGCTTAAAAGTTCTCCTTGGCAAGATATATTTCTGGTTAAACTGTTTAGCCTTTCTATTTCCAAAATTAATATTTAGATTGGCTTTGATAACGCAGATCACAGACCCCACAGATACTGGCTAAAAGTTTTAAATGTTAAAAAAAAATTGGCAACAACTTTGCGCAATCAGAAACTACAGTTACAGATATAGTGTTCCTATTAAAACCTCAATTTATTCCATTAAAAAGAACAAAGCAAAGTATTTAATATTTGTGGCGTAATGAACTTTGCACTGAAGCTGTTATTTTTGTACAAAATGTCCATTTTTTTCCACTATACTTTTTTTATTAGTTTTTTAACATTTAGTAGATTAGTTGCATTTTTTTAATTCGTTTATTATAGAATTTAGTCTGAGAAGACGAGACAAACCTATATAGCAGATATTTCCTTTAGATATAATTACGTCATAGTCTGGCAATTATTTTATAATCTGTTTTGCTTCCAATTAACATCGCAACTAATAATGTTGGGACAAGAGAAACAATGTACTTCAATTGAATAACTTGCCAAGGTAAAATTATCAGTCCCGACTTTGTTCAGATACGGAGCTGCACGAAAGTGCTAATTCAGCACTAAACCAGGGTTATTTAAATTTATTTAAACTCGTTTAGAAGGTAGACAAGCCAGCTGTCTCCGTGCATACACAAACCGGCGGCGCTTTGTTTATCTGCACTGCAATAACAACTCATTTTGAATGGAACGGGACGTTTGTAATTTGCAGCGCAGCAAATTCGAGCATACGCCGTATGCATTACCGGCATAAACAATAATGCCATCACGCAAAACAGTCGCTGCAAACCCGAACATGCACAAAGTGCAAACTGAGTTCACCAGACTTAAAACGTGTATCCTGCAGGCAGTCGATATTAACGCAACAGAGCTCTGGACGTACAAAGCGACGTCACCTATGAAATTATGCGGCTCGGGCGTTCGGACTGACGTGGAAAATAACCGGCAATACCGCCGAAACAAACTGCTGTGATTAACAGAGTAATATGTTGATCTGCACGTACGAAATGAGTAATTGCTTTGATATCTTTGATGTAGCTGTTTCATAGAGATTACAGTTGCAGCTAACAACGTTCCGGCCACTGATGTTACGCTGGTAGCATTATTACGTCAACTTCACGTTATGGATTGTGATATGGATGAACACAGGCTACTTGATTCGTAAAATTGCTCTATCAAGTAAAAAAACTACAACATCGTAATAAGAAATTAATCTGTTTTTTTTTCTTGTTTTATTATTAACCACTCAAGAATAATAAATACATGCTGTTTAACTCAAAATTCTAGTATATGACCGCATTTACTTTATATCAGGACTAAATACATTTATAGTAATAAAGAATGTAGACTACGTGATGCCTATATATTTTTACATATTTAAGATAACCTTTAAACTATTTGTTTGGAGAAATAAAAGGAGTTGTAACTCATAACGTATTTACAAATTATTATTACACTCTGACTCAGTAAGGTATCTAATCATCATTATTTAGCATTGCATGACAACGATTTTTATTATTGACCGAGTGCTATATCTTCTAAATATGTTACATTTCTTTTTCGAGAGATAACATTTTAATTTGGGCTAAATGTGTAGTGCTACGAGCCATGTTGAGCATGTGGCTAGTCTAGCCCGTTAGCAGAAGGAAAACGTACTTTACAACCACCAAAGGTGTTTGTATGACGCCATACGAACTCACAACCAGATAGACGGTAATGAAGTATTTAAACCGTTGTCGCACTGCGACATAAATATGCATGAAAATTCACTACATTATGTTCTAGAAGTAGCGAAATATATAGGAGTAATGTTTTTTATCTGGCACTAAATAATTTTTAATCTGATCTCCGAGCTGGTATGGAATTAGAAAGACATAATAGCAAACAAAATAAACGTACGATAAGCAAAAACGAAAAGAGTGTAAAACCCAAATTTGCAACTATGGAAATCTTTAACTAACACGATGGGAAAAAAATTACTGATTTGGATTTGTTTTGTCCTGAAGTACTGGTATATCAAATTTGGTGCCAATCAGAGCTTTAGTTTTTGAGTTATTGTGATGACAGACACACACACATACAGGATTGTAATCTCGTTAACTACCTCTTAAGCATTAGCACGCTTTCGGTAGTTGACAAACAAAAAAACTTAGAAATAAGGTTTCTATGACTATGTGACAAAATAAACAGTATAAAAGTAATGTGACGAAAATAATCAAAATTTTTGAATTAATGAAATTAAATGGAAAGACTGATACTTTTAGAGTTATTGTTTCAGAATCATTTACTGAGGAGATAAAATAGCGCTATAGAGGTTCAAATCGTAATACTCAAGAACTGCGAACAGCAAATCATTTCCTTTACATTGACAAAATTATAATGATCGAACTCCACACAAATAAAATTAATTTAGTCATTACACGAGGTATGTTCAAGTTCTAAAGTCTCTAATTTTTTTTTAAATACTTATTCAAAAAAGTTAAAACTTTTGTTACTTCCCAACATAATCTCCGTCTAAACGTACAGATTTTTCACAACGTCGTCATCATGATCCCATGGCTGTTGAGAACACTTTATGGGTCTGTTTTGCTTTTTCGAAAATCACTGATGAATTAATGGCTTGATTGATACTGTCCTTTATAGTCGGAAATTCATGACGGCATCACACGTTAACTTGTCCTAAAACATTGCCACCCGCGTAACCTTGTGGTTATTGGTCAGCATTTGTGGGACCCATCATGCAAAATAGGCTCCTTTCTACGGAAAGGCCAAGTTTAGAAACGCTATCGCGCACTACTAACCGTCTTTTATAACAACTTGCTCCACTCGCGCAATTACAGTTTTAGTCCGGTTGGTTCGTGGCCAAGGCTGCTTCTATATATTGTAACACAACTTTTGACCTTCTTTAAACTTTAACACCTACAATAGTTAATTGACGATTAATTTAAATGGGCGTTTCATCATTCAAGAGCAGAAAACAGATTATTCCATGTTATCATTAAATACTAAACGTCGCCATTTGAAATATACAGAACAACACTCACTTCAACAGCGATAATTTGACCTGTATCGTACATTTTATGGTGCTACCATCTATATTGCAAATTCTGAAATATTTTTTAAAATTAACCGCACCTTTCTACTTACTTTAATTACTGAAAAAAAATTGATGACCTTAGAACTTAAACCTACCTCGTATAAAACTCTATGCAAAGAGCTACATAGACGAATACGTAGAGAAAATATAAAAAATACATAAAAGATAAAGAAAACTATAGAACAAAGAACAGTCTAGCGATATCATAAGACCGGAATGTTGCAATAGGTAAAAGAAGGAAAAATAATTGGAAAGTACGAAATGAAAATTAAAATTAAAAGAAGTCAACGACTTTTGCACAGAAAAGAAACTTGCAATAACATGCATCACCTTTCATTATCATTCAAGACTTCTATACACGTGAGTAAATCCAACAGACACTGATTACATAGTAGTTAAAAATAAATATAGAAAACTAGTACAACAAAATAGAACATATAATGGTCTTAACGCAATTATGATGAAGTAAAATGTACAACAAAAAAAGTAAATTTACATGATTTCTGTAACTTAACAGAAAATACTGAAGTAACATATTATTCAATTAAAATGTTCTTTTAAAAAATATAAAAGCAAAAATAATATCATTAAGCAAGTGAAAAAGAATCTAATATATAGTTATACGATTTTTCTCGATACGTATTGATTACCAAATGCTTTTGGCACCATTTAAACGTTTCAGTAGCACTAACTTCATTTTTAACACAAAATTTTAGTCCAACTTCTTTGTTCAGTAATATTAGGCATTTTAAAAATCTATAAAGGTATGTTAAAGTGGTGAATTAGTTCATATTTTTTTCTTTGTGCACTTTTGCCATTTTCGTTATCTTATTTTATTGCTTGCTATCATAATTTAATATTTTTCGGCTTAGATCCATTATTCTTAACCCGTTTTCTACCTGCTCCTTCCATCTCGATTTTGTTTTGATCTTTTTAGGGCTCTATTAAAATTCTGCCTGGTTGGTGTTCCCCTCTTTCGCCACCTAATTCTTTTATTTTAATTATTCTAACTACATTGTGATGTTTTAACAATACAATTCGTCAATTTAATAGTTTAACAGTGGTCTTGTTTTCTCTTTATTTACTTTTTTATGTCGCATTATGGTTCTGATAATTTTTATTTCAAAAACCGTTAATTTTTTGTTCTTCTTTCTGTGCCCAGTTTGCTGTTTTTGCCGTATGTTTTGACTTTTACTCATTTGCCACTCGCACTTTTTCTTCTATTATTCTGAACGTGCCTTCTAGTTTTGTTCGATTTCTTGCTACAACTACCGCATCATCTGCATATGCTACCACGAAGAATGGTAAACCTTTAGTATCCTCACATACGGAAGTAATAGACTAATGAAAACTAATCTGTGACGAATCCAGAAGATAGATTAAATTTAGTAGATTAGCTTCCGGCTATACAAGAAAGTACTACATATAATACATAGTATTTATAGGTCTTTGGTAATGTAAATCAAAATATTTTAATGAAAATGTTAAAATAATCAAAGCAGAATTAAGGGTTTATTGGGCCTGATAATATGCAATTATACTAGAACTTAAACTAGGATATAAATAGTTAGTTCTATAATATTTGTATTGCTACATGGATAACAAGAGAAAATTTAATTATTCTTGAAATATGATTTTAGAAAACAATGTTAAATATAAAATAGACAAATATAGAAATAAATGATAACATTTTTGAAAAGGTAGAAGAAAACATTACTAAAAAACATAACCAAGGATTTTGAAAAGTAGAGGACATGTATGGATCGAAAGTATAATTAGACACAACAAGGCTGTAACAAATATTATTGAAGAAATAGTAACCTGAACAAAGGCTATAGGATGACGGAATTACAATACTTAAAATAAATTGAGAAAACCGAAGAAGAGGTAAAAGGCATGATATTCCAAAAGCCCATCCAATAAAACAACCTCAGACATGAAAAACGATGTGTTTAACAAATCACTAAAATAGTTTATTTCTACTTACAGACCAGAAGCGCTCTAAAAGGAAACAAATTTAAAAATACTATATAGTAAATACGGCATTTTCCTTTCTCTAAATATTTTTCTTCCCACAAACGTCGTTTTTCAGAATGCCTTTTGATAAACAACGATTTTGCTGTAGTACTTTGCCATATAATGTTGCAACATTTGTAACGTTATTTTGTTCATATAAATTCTACAGGGTCCTCAAAGTAAATCGGGAAAATTAATAAACAATAAAAATAATTTTATAATGCAACAAAAATTAAATTTATTGACATGACACTTCGTACAATTTAAATAAATAGTATTGAGAATCATATTATTTAATGTACGCCGAATTAGTGGCTACGACCTACCCGAGTCGGAACCTAAACAAGCTGCAAGCCACCACAACTTCTGGTGTGGCGGCCTTTTCGCCCTTAAACCGCTTTTATATCGCGGCGGTATGCTGGCGGCTTTGACATCTGCCGCTACTTTTTGCCGTCGCACACAAAACGGCATATGGGCTTTTGCTCAGCCGACAAGTCTGCATACGCCGTCGGCGGCACCCTTTGATATGAAAGGTGCTGTCGAATGAAAATTTCCCGCAAGAGACCTACCGCCAAGCCAGGAGCGAAGCCCGGCAACAGACGCACACCGCAGCGCGGCCAATTCGGTCGTGTCTTAACACCCCGCAAATAAGCACACCGCAGCGCGGCCAATTCGGTCGTGTTTTTAACACCCCACAATACGCACACCGCAACGCGGCCGATTGGGTCGTGCTTAACAACCCGCTTATACTCACACCGCATCGCGTCCAGTACGGCCGCATTTAACATCCCCCAACATACACGAAGACAGCGCAGCAAGGTGGCCACCGTGGAACCATCGCCGACGAAGCCGAAGCCGATTCAGGTAAGTGATTTGGCTTTACTTTCGGTAGATATCGGTAGCCGCCCCATCCGCTTTTGCGCTGGCCGTTTAAGCGACGATTTGGGCCTTATCGGTTGACCTTACAAAACGGGCCGTACTACGTATCCCACACCGCACCACGAGGGCGGCTATTTACACGCCTGCCTCTCCAACTTCCTCTTTGTGAATATGTGTTATTCCTTTCATGATGGAGACCCTTAAGCTGTCCATGCCTCTTATTGACCTTTGCCTGTATCACGCACTACACTTAGTAATCAAGGGGATGCAGTCGGGGCTGGAGGATGACTACAAGTCAGAAAATCAGTGGTAATACAAATTGTATGCCATACTTGGGTGTTCGTTGCATTGTGGGCTGCAACAAAGTCTGGCCTCCTCTATCCAGAGCTTGATAACTGTTCTCAACACGTTTATTCCTTAAAGAAGTGAGGCACCATGCCAACAAGCGCCAGCACCACCGCAAAGATGGGAAACTTTCTACGCGTGACGGTGAGTACCTCCCAGTCTTGGACGAAAATTCTTTCATCTGAAAATAATCTCGGCGCTGTCGTGCTTAATATCGTTCAACAGTACGTGATCCTTTAACTTCTTGTCCATTTTGATTTTCTCAGTCAACAGTTGGCGGTTTATCAAGATAAAAAACCTATAGTGCAGATTCTCGTGCATTGATAGTCTGGCCGTTGACCTGACTATGCCTATTCCTTTTGCCAATTTAGTCATGTTCCGCTCAGAATTCTGATTGATATTTTCTTTCAATTCTCTTGCAATTGGATTATCTGCCAACAGTTACTTGCTTTTGGCGGTCAGATTTTTTGTATTTCTTAGGCTACGTAGTAAACTTGAGTTATGTTTGCAGCAAAGTCACGCAATAATTTCTGTCGGCGATTTTCCAGCGCGAAGGGATTTGAGTAGAGTAACTATGCGGTTGTATTCTCAGCTTATGTTGACAATCGTAGGTTTTGATTATTTAAAGCTAACTTGTTGTTACCTAATAAGAGATTGCATATACACACAAGACTTCCGCAATATATCTGAAAAGAATTCCGGATTTACCTTAACGGCTCTGTATATTCACACATTTTTAGTAGGCATTAAGCTAGTATTTTTTCAAAAAGTTATACTATAGCTTGCTCGTCTTTCGCTAAGCGAGAAAATTTGTTCATAAGTTTAGTTTCTTGCTTTATCTATTTTTACACGAAATCTGGAGATTTGTGCAGATAGAGTGCTGCCGATTTGATATTTATTTTCAGGACTTTAGAACGGTGGCACAAGGACACGTTTCACATCTCTTTGCAAAAGAGACATTTGTTTAAAAATAATATCGTTTACTTGATACTAAGTTACAAACAATGCTAAAATATGTGTCAATGAATTTATATATTTACGACAAAATAGCAAGCGGACTTTCTAATTAAAGTTATAATGAATAATTATAGCAAATTATTCTGTATAACAAACTGATACGTTTTTTTTTTTGTACAATTACAATCGTAATTAGCGTTGTTAGTAAATGTATCTAAAGCCTTATTGGTTAAGGTTTTTACTACGATTCTAAATTTAATGAGCAAATTATAGCACAATTTCCCAAAGGTCTGCAATTTTGAAAGATATTTATTTAAGTAGGTATATAACAAGACGATTAATTGTATTTTGTATCGATGATTCATTTAGCGACAAGTAACTTATATATGACATCTTTAAAATTTTAACTTCGAAATACATAAAAATCGCCGCATTAACATATAAGCGGTATTTGCGATTCAATTCCCGCGATTTAAATAACTTTTTTGCGCCGCCCGCTTAGCCGTCGAAATGGGCTGCAAATCTCGGCGACAAGATTCCGCCAACTTTTCTCGTTTCTGCGGCACATAAACAATCACAAATGGCGCTTTAAAGGCGCGGCAGAAAGAAAAGTTGCAGATATGTTAGATTAGCAAGGCAAAGAGCGCTATTTGCCGGGAGCGCATCTCTGCACGAGCCATCTCCTGCATGCTCCGGGATCGGCTTGATAATTTCCCGCCTCTAATGCGAGCTCGTTTAGTTCAGCTCGTTGGCGTTTAATTAAATAATTAGATGTATTTTCAGCGGTGCACGCCTCTTTATCACGGCTTAAGATGTTTGTGCTCGAAATATTTGTTCGGGTATTTTCTTCTAGAGCAATTTAGAAATTTATTTCGCATCTGTTACAAGCAGGAAACTAGTTAATGTTAGATCAGATAAACGTAGAAATTTAAAGTATCCAAGCTCTCAATTGTGTCAATTTTCTTTTATTTCTAGTACCTTCCGATTTCATTTTAAAAGTTTGAAAGCTTGTACGCAATTAAATATTTTGAAAGCTAAGGATATCTGTTTTTATGCCTTGTAACTTCTTATATCTATAGATAAAAAACTACAAAAAATATAAAATGCCTACTAAAAACATGTAGATACTGACAAGCTTAAGAATTATATCTTATTATTGTGAATTTTTTTAGTTTATTGATAACTTTACAATCTGTCATCTTATAAAATTCAGTAATTATTTTAACTTAAAATTAACATAATTAATATAAACTACACATGCTGAAAATATTCCATTGAACATTCTCCTTTATAAAATTATAATTTTGATTTATACATAAACAACAGTAACATGAACACAAATTGACAAAACTTCATGTTTTAGATGAAACGAGTTGGCAGATCAGACGGTTTATATCTTTTGAGCCTAGATTCTTCTTCTTGCTATCCGTAAGACACTCCACAAGTGTATTTGGGTGAACACTAAGCCTTCTGCGGTAACAAATACTGCACTTTTGTATTTCTTCGGTAATGATTATAATACCTAAGTTTCTACGTACTGTTACATTAAGAACATTCCAAAGGGCGCTTAACTAAAGATCTTTAGTATTTCGATGCTTGAATTCGATAACTGAATTACACAAGTCTATATTGGCTTGGTAATAGTTTTGTATAGTAATATTTTATATTCTAGGTATAACTGCAAATGGCGCCTAATAGCTAGTACAACTTTTAGAATTTTAAACCCATCTGTTTCTTTTTGTAAAAATATGTTTCTTCACGTTAGTCTTCTGTCCAAATGTAACCCTAAATATTTAATGATGTCATCCTTTGATATTTGTTGGTTATTCAAAACTACAGCTGGACAAGCAGCTCTTCTTGTTGTGAAAGTTGCTTGGACAGATTTGGTTTCGTTAATATGTATGCGCCACCTATTAATCCATAATTTCAGGACATTTAAATGTACTTGGAGATAATTAGACGTTATAGTTGGATCCGTATGTAAAGAGAATATTGATGTCATCAGCAAACGTCGCTAACATAGTTCTTGGTGTAGTGGGTAGATCAGCAGTAAAGATAAGATATAAAAACGGTTCCAGCACACTCCCTTAAAGAACGCCAGCATTAATAGGAAATAAGGAGGTTCGTAAACCATCATACCTGACGCAGAAATGCCGATCGGTTAAGTAGGATTTTATGATTTCATATAGGTCATGGAGAAATATACTTTTTAGTTTAAATAGTAAGCCTTGGTGTCAAACCTAGCCAAAGGCTTGCGTGACATCTAAAAATACTGCTAATCAATATTTTCTTTCTTAAAAGTCTTTTGGGATTCGGTCCGTAATTCTACGAATTTGTTCAGCAATAGCATGCTGTTTTCAGAAGCCAAACTGATGGTTAGGTATAACGTTTTTCTCCGTAAGTATTGGTGTTATTTTATGCTGTAGCAGCTTTTCAAGAACCTTGGACAATATGGGTAGAAGGCTGAGTAGTCTAAAAAATGTCAATTCATCAATTGGTTTGGCAGGTTTGAACTTGTGGATTTTGAAGAAGAAAATTTGATATTAAAAGCAAAAAGTGTGTTATTGAGATAACTCAGTTGTTGCCGTTCACATCAGTGAAAACCTTTTCCCAAAATTGCAAATTCAAGCCCTATTATTCTGATTTAAATTTCTTCTCTACTGTGAAGACTGTTATTTGTAAACGTACAGTTGTAATAACCTTTTTAATTTGATGTTCTACATTTTTAAAATGCGACAATAAACCATTTATTTGTAATTCATCAATATGCATCAAGCTGGATGTATTTTTAGAAATGCAAAATTTGGTATTATTCTTGTGATCTTTATTTTCTGTGTCTGTTTACGAAGGTAATTTTAAAGAATTTGTTCGATTATAGCATTAATGATCACTAATTTCTTTCTAATACGCAATAGGATAATTCTATCATTGATAGATAGGATCTGATTAAATTCTTAGACAGTCTACCAAATTTTGTTTGTAAATTTTTAGCAAAATTGATTTATTTTGATTATTTTATAGTGAAATTTATTATAACGCAATAAGACGATTTTTTGTAGCAAATACCAATGATTGCATGGTCTTATTAATATCTAAAGCCGGAGATTATGATGCAGCCAGAAAATAAAAACTAGTAGGTAAAAAGCTAATTGTTTGATTGAGCGTCAGCAATACAAAAATTCTCTTTAAGATTGAATGTACAATCTCGAACTACAGATAGATGACAAATAAAAGTATTTAAACAAAAAGTTTGGAATGCTACATATAACTAAATAAAACCAAAATCTTTCAGATTGATTTTCGTCCTATCTACTGAAAGTCACCGAAAACTTTGCAAGTGCCCCAATGTCACACAAAAAGGAAAAAATAAAGTTTTGTCAAAAAACAGCAGTCTCACTAGCAATTTCTTTTTATCTGATATGGTGATGTAACTTCGTATTTATGCCAGGATAACCTTTAACAAGAGTCTTTAGTCCTCAGCAGCTTCTAAGTGGGCGAGAGGTACTAAAATTGCCCAGGGCAGTCTTGAAGAGAACGATAACCTGGAGTGTTTTTTTTTTAAGTGGAAAAACTCATAGTGCAATCAAACAAGTGTCCAAATTTAATATAGAAATTTTTAGGGTAATTTATATGGGATGGTTTAATTTCAGAGTATGTCTGCTAGCAGGCAACAACCATACTTAGATCAAGTAGCTTTATACTAAAAATTAAGTAATATTATTACAACTAAACACCAAACTAATTTAATATAATATTATGCAGATGCGTGGCCTTACAAATGGTAGTAGCAAGTGCAAATAAAAACAACATCTGAAATTAATATAGTCGAAGACGACTTTAATGCCTAGGTAGGTAAAAACCGATGCAAATATGTAGTATGTAATTATGGTATAAACAAGAAAACCGTTTAGTTCAATTTTGCCAAGAAAATTAATCAGTGATTGTAAATTCTAAATTAAAGCAACATCCACATTTACACATAGATATAGGTATAGTGCTAATAAAATACTAAGAACACATTTATTACATCAATATAAATGGCAGATCTAGAAATCTAGTTAACAACTCCAAAACTCGATCACAGTCTCCTAGTAGTGTTGTTTAATCTTAAACTAAATACATGTAGCCAAAGCAAATAATAGATTTAAAAATTGCTGGGTAGTACACAGGTTTAAACGGTGTAAATTTAGTATTAACCAATTTATAGGATTCACATAGAAACGCACCAAAAACCTAATAATTAAAAACAGTAAAATTATTTAACAATTAGTATAAGTTCTAGATTAAAAAAATAGATAATACAAAAAACCTAAATGCAAATATAATTTTTATTTTAGCTAAAATTGCGGAAAAACTAAGACACTCACAGCAATATATTGAACAACGTTTTAGAAACGACAATAACGATGACGCAATAGATACTATTAGAACAGACATTGCCAACAACAAAAATTAGAAAGACAGGAGATGAGCTATATCTAAAAGTCTTAAAAGTTATAGGTAAGGATTAAGCCCTGTTTTTGCTGGTAGATTTAGTCAATCAAATATACAAGACTGCCTTAAACCTAAAAGACTGATCGAAGTTTTCTTTTAAAAATTATAAAACGATTAGCTTAACGAGCTACGTTTTAAAATTTATCAGCAACTAACAGTTCGACTTCAAAAATGGACTCTAAGCCAGGTAGGTCTTGATAATATTCAAATACTCATCCAACGTTGCTAAAATGTAAATATCGATGTCTGTTTTATTGATTCCGAAAAGGCGTTTGACTCAATTCAGCATAATTAATTATTCAATAGTTTTTGAAAATTATGATTAGATGGAAGAGAAATCTATATAATAGTCACTTTATATTAAAATCAGATAAATAGACAAGTTAGTTATCCAAACAGATACATATCCTGAAGGTTGTTTTCCCCTGTTATTTTACTTACGTTCTGAAAAAATATTCAAGCATAATTGATCAAACAACTAAAAGTTTAATATATAATAATATTATACTTAATAACCAAGGATATTCTGGTAACACTCAACACTGACTTGTAGGCTACTAATTTGTAGGATGTAAAAAACTTAAATAGCATATAATCCACAGATTTGCGATTAAATTTAAAGAAAAAACTAAATGGTTAACAGAAAGTAAGGTTTACATGAATATCCAAAAGTAAATTGCCATATTTTAGTCGTATCATACGAAGTAGCAAAAATAAATTAAATAAATCTAATAATTCTGTAAAAAATAAAATAAAACTGAATCTAAAGCCATTAAAACACATACTAAAAATCTATCCCAATGGTTCAATCAGAGCACTATATAGCATTTTGAAATAGTAAAAATTATGCTATGGTTTAAACCAGAGGCTCCCAAACTTTTTTTTCTCATAGACCACTCTAAAAGTTTTGCTGGCTCCGGTGGACCCCCTGCAGCTACATTTCTACCATATTCCCAAACTCGAAAAAAATGTGAAGATTAGATCTAACTATGGAAATTTGCGTTGCGGCTGAGTTATTGGTTAATTAATTAATTGATTGTGCTGTGAGTGGATGTCAAAAAAGTAAAGTTAGCCAATCAAAAAAGTCATTACATCCAACTTTACTCCTTTGACATCTACCCACAACACAAGAAACCAATCAATTCTCACATATTTTATTTAGAAAACTCCCCATTCGGAGTGGTAAAAATAAAAAAAAAATAGTATATTTCCTTGTGTTGTATTTATTCAAATATGTAATTATTACACTATTAATTATTATTGTTATCATATTACATTGTAATATAATTAAAATAAAATATTAATAACGTAACGTAACTTCTACAATGACAATCACAAAATAGTCATAATTTTAGTGGGAGGGATGTACTTGATGGATTGACAGCAAATTATCAATATTTGGCTTCAGTTTTGATAGAAATAACTGCAAATCTCCCCGTTCTGCGATATTCAATCTGCTCCTTTTTTTTGTTAAAAGGTTTGTAACGACACTAAAACTTTTCTCGACAAGATATGACGAGGGAAACGCTATCAAAAGCTTTCTCGCAATTTTCCACAGTCCAGGATATTTTTCCGGTATTTCTGCCTGCAGCCAAAATGTTTAAATTTCACCTTCAGGTGAAATTACACCCTTTGTTTTTATTAAATTGAAGCATTCCCCTTGTAATTGTAAGTTAATGTCATTAAATTTTTTGAACAAATCTGTCAAATACGCTTTCAAATTGACCAGGTTTTCTTTTAAACCTGGATCTTTACTTTCCAGAAACTCTAAAATTGATTCAAAAAGTGAGGAAAATCTTGTTAAACATGCACCTTTCGACAACCAGCGTACTTCAGTATGTAAGAGCAATCGTTGGACGTCTTCATCATTTTCATCGCACAATTGTGCAAATAAACGCGTATTCAATGCATTGCTTCTTATTTTGTTAACTGTATTAATCACAAATTCAAGCGATTGGTGCAATTTAGCACTCAAATTTTTCGCTACTAGGTGTTGTCGGTGGATGACACGGTGAATTGCAGTACCTCTGGTATAATTCTTTTAAGATGGTTTATAAACCCACGACATCGCCCGGCCATGGCAGGAGCTCCATCTGTTGCCACCGAAATAACATTTGTGAATGGAATCGATTTTTCATTAAAAAAATTCTTAAAATATTATCTGCCTACATTGATAGGTGAACTCAAGCCAACATTTTAGTTCTTTACTATCGAAACCAGATAAATTTTCGTGGATCCCCGCTTACGAATTGTGAACCCCCATCTTTTTGTCTCGCCAACGTAGACCCCCGTCGAGTCTCCCGTGGACCCCTGGGGGTCCACCTGGATCACTTTGGGAATCAATGGTTTAAACGTTCCCAAGAGAAAGACGAAGAAAAATATACGTAACACTAGCTCTACAAAATATCAAGACAAATAACCAGTGTGAATGCAATTTTTTAAATTCTTTTAATACCTGTATGCTGCACATAAGTCGATTAAATACATATTATGTTCGTGTAACTTTTATCGGATTTTTTAATAAATTTATAAAATATATCATTTATTTTACGACTAATATACGTGCAAGATAATCACATGGCTGAAAAATCAAAACAATTGGCCGTTAGTCCGGGGCACCCCTTCAGTGGGGAAACGGGCGAAGAATCTCCCCGTCAGCCAAACAAGGGAATCAAGAGAATATGTACAGTATACACAAAATATGAGATATTGTAGCTCATTATGCAAGGCAAAATTTCTGGGCGAAGGAGAGTCGGACGTCGCAGAATCTCTTGGTTACGTAACCTACGAGAATGGTTCAATCTTACATCAGCCGAACTATTCCGAGCAGCTATATCAAAGGTCAAAATAGCCATGTTGATCAGCAACCTCCAAGGGAGAAGCTGAGATTAAGAAGAAGAAATAAATTCAAATAACTTTAAAACCCCAACGTTCAATCTACCGTTTATTAAACTAATAAAATCAAATCTTTTTATGTTATCAAACTACTGTATTGTAACGATCGACCTTGGAAGGATTGTGAACAAGCTCGGAGGTAGAATAACGCGTAAATATTCAAATAATTCTCCATGCATCGCAAAGGAGGATTTCAGTAATTTGAGAGGAGCCCACGCGGTGCCGCTAGTGTTCTAGATTAAAAGCCCAGGTATTCAAGCGCACAAAGAACAGTCAAGGAGATATGTGTTGCGGAAAGTTATAACTTGTGTTGTGAAATAAATCATCCAATAAATAATTAGCGATGGTATCACTACATTAGTTAATAAACTGCTACCCATTTCAAAAATGGTGTAATTAAATTGGAAAATAATTGTTAAATGGAGATATATAGCAAAATATATTCACCTAGCTTTTCGCAATTAATATCAGAAGTGCAATTCAATGCAACTCGAATTATCATGCTAGACTAAACCATATTGCAGGAATTAAAATTGGCAAACCAAAAAGTAAATCAAAAACTACAACGTGGCAAAATTAATAGCGAGAGAAAATTTTAAGAAGACAATTACAGGCAGACATCTAAGAATTAAAAATACGAAAGTAGGGAAATACTCTGAAAATTTGATGGAAGAATTGGGGAGGAAATTATAAGAAATGAAAGTAGACCCAAAAAGAAATTCTGAGCTACATATTACCGACAAGCACAAAATATGGTTCTAAAAGTTTGACGTAAATTTAAACAGAAGTTACATGATGAAAAATTCCAAAAGTATAAACAATTCACTCGAAAAGGGATTTTCAGAAATACAGAGCAAATTCAAAATAAAATGTAAATAATTAAGAAATAAAATAAAAATAAGTGCGAAAAAGCATTCCTAAAGTTCTTAAGAAGACCTAACGGCGAACGTAAAACAAACACATTTCAGAAATCAAGAAAATGATGTTAAACGTAGAAAAACACTTTAAATGTTTAAAAAAGTTGAAAGAGAATACGGGAAAGAAATTAGAAGAGTTAAAGGCACAAGAAGACAGCTTGATAGAGTCGTGCCCGAAAATCAACCAACGTCAATCAATTACAACGCGAGCCAAATGTTTATGAGTAGCAAAAAACTCTTGTGTTTACAAAAATTACAACAAGAACAGAAACTTGACCCAGACTTAAAAGAAAAAGGAATACAATATGAAAAAATTAGCCCACTAAACTCAGTGATAACTTATTCGGCATAATACACTCCTTATGCTTTTAAAAAACGTTGATGACTCTCAATTGAGGCCGCAGTTAGTAATTCCACCTGCAAGATTGTGTTTCAGGGGGACCCTTTGGAATTGAAAAAACATTGTAGAAGTTTCACATGCGTTTCTACTAAATAAATTGTAAAATAAACGTAAAGCCTTAGTGCCGAAAGGGCAAATTATATGCATTCAGAAATACCCCTCTTCAAAAAATATAAGCAACTTAGTTTCAAAAGCTCAAAGAAGAAAGTCAGCTGACATATCCAGTGACGGACGACCACAACAAAGATGCTATGTGTTACTTTACCAATAGGTAAATAGGTCAGAGACGTACGCACATCAAAAGTCGTCTACGGTTTACCGCATCAGGACACATTTGACATCACTTTTTTAGAAAAAAAACGACCTTGAGAAGAGAGTAGTGTAACGGTCAACCCCTGCGAGCCGGTTTGGTACAGCAGCGCGTAGAGTTTTAGGCGCGAGGCTTCGAGATTAAATGCACAAGTATGTATTTAAGATTTGCATTGCGGTGGCTCCAGTTCGCATGGTAATCGAAAGAAGAATAAAAAATTAGTATTAGTGAAATATTCTGTTATGTGCTAATGGCCTAAAGAAATGAATAGTGCCAGAATAATTGCTAAGTAGAAATAAATATTCAAACTCGCAAAGTCCTATTGATTATTAATTGTTAAAGCTTCAGATACAACTTATTTAAATTATGTAACTTTATTAATGAATGCTACGACGAGGAATTAAGTATGTTTTACCATATAATTGTATTAGTACATACAAAAATTATGGAATATATCAAAAAAGTGAAAATTGTGTTACAAAAGAGTGTCACGATTATACTAATAGCCAGGTCCATTGTGAGTGAAGGGCAGAGGGGAAAAATCCCGAGGTCTGTAGTTTTAGAAGCTCGAGCACGTTTCAGTATATTATTTCTATAAATTAATACAGTTACTATTTCTTTATGTAATAATTTAGGAGTCCATATTTCAGTTATATGCAAATTTGAAGAAATGATTGGTATGATGCACAGTTGTATTTTTTTTTTTACATTTTCGCAAGCAAAACACAGTGTCACTCAAAGTGGCCTCTTTCGATAATATTTAGCCACGCGATACAACAAATTATAATTACTGTAACATTTAATTTATACAAATAGTAAACATGATATAATTTACAAGAAACATTGAAGGTGACCCCTAAAAATAAGGGTTTGGGATCGCATATACTCATCAGACATAACAAATCATTGGACTACATTGTTTCCTAATCGTAGCTATAGACCCATGTTTTATCTCAACTTATAACTTTTTTGAGAAAATTAGTTCAATGATAGTAATAGGAAGAAAATCATTAACAAATTTTTTGGTAACTATAATAGATACGTTTAATGCTAATATCTGTCAATCACTAAGCCTTATTGATTGGAACCCGTACATGTTTAACATTTTCCAGTGTTCATTGCTGGTCGACAAGACATTGAATACTTTTAATATTATCCTGGTCATCTCCGAATCCTTTATACCATATTGTTATTTATACCACTCAGAGCATCTTTTTAAAAAGCGTTCGTTACTATTTGAATAGTTTCTGCGGTCAAATGTAGTAGCTTTGTCAACAAACGCGATAAAAATGTGTAGCTCTACTTGCCCATTTTATTGCAAATACAGTTTAACTCTTAATTGACCTGGACAGTGATCTCGCTTTCGTTTATGTTATAGCCCAATCTCATCAACTGCCAGTTTTAATCACGGCCGCGCAAAATATTGTTATCATATTAACATTGGCTGACTATTTTCAAAACAGACGTTGCCAGTGTTTATTCTAAAAAGTCTTTTGTGTTGTAAATGGCAAGTAACTATTTAGAATCTTTTGGACGGCCTGGAATATTTTTTCTTTTAAATGGAAACAGTTAGAAGTCTCAGACTGGTAATTCTGAACTGTAGCGTGACACATCTTGTAGTTGTCGAGGTGTCAATCGCCAATATCTGTTGATTTTGGTTCGGACACGTTCATTATTATCCGACTTTATACTAATTTTTTTTAATTCAATAAATTCTCAAATATCTGAATAGTTTGTACCAAGTCTTTGTCTTTACTACACTTATTTCTCAAATTCTTCGGTATCATCTGAATTGTTTCTGCACCCCAATGTTTCTGCTTCGTATAAAATTTATAATGCAGATTTGCTACTTATTTGCTGTCACTGCAAATACGACGATCATACACTACTGTGATCATACACTGTGCGCACTCACTGACGTCTAACGTTACAAGTGAAAGCGCCCTTATTAAGGCCATGAATCTATTTCATTATATTAACACTCGTTGAACATTTTTACTTAGGTTTACTATATGTAAATTTGTATGCAGCAAAACATAAGGTGGTAACAATTTAAATTGGTTGGTTTATTATATGTAAAACTTTGATTTTTAGTGTAGTATTACGTAAGAACTCCTTTGATGTTAATAACTCTTAAAATATAAAATGCAATATTTAGGAGACCGGCCAAAACATTTTCTTTAGACCCAGTGTTGTCCCTCGAGGTCCCTGCTAACACTAACAAAAAACGCATTTAAAACTATAGCGATTGACACAGAATGTTATACAAAACGTTTGATAGTTTTTTTTTTGAAAAAAATATATAATGACTGTTATATTAAATTAAATTTAAAATTAGAAAATGGCAAAATAATTAGAAAGCAAGCAATAATAGCCTAAATAGCATTTATTGTTCCGTGAAAAATAAAATTAACAATTGTGAATACAAACAATAATCATGAAGCAAAAATTATTTATTAATATGACAGAAAATGTAAAAAGTTAAAAAGTATACTATTTAATTTAAAGAAATAAAAAATCGGCTATGGAAATGAGATTTAATTTTATACTTATTTATTAGGTTTAAGTTTGGTAAAGCAGAAGTATTTAAACATAGTCAATATTCATCTTAGAAGCCCCAGACGTATTGATGCAGTCAATGTCGGCCCCAAAAATGTCCAAATAAAAGGTGTTGAAGCCACTAGCCAAAATAAAATAAAAATACAAACATCACAATGACAGAATAATTTAAACTTCTCGAAATTAAGACTTTCATTGACCGACTGTTACACTTTTATAAGTCAATGTTCAAGCAACGATTCAATCATTCAAAAACAGAACCAGAAATGTAATTAGCAAAATCAAATCGCATTTGTAAGAAAACTTTATAAAAATGTTCTACAAGGGAATGGCCGTCTGTAAAAACAGCCTAAGCCGGCTATTTGAATAATATTACGTTCCACAGCTAATAGCAAACTTTATTCTCTGCATTTGAATAAAAATGTTTCAATCATTCTTAAAAACAACATTTTCCATAATTTAAAAAGACATCACTTAATAAGTGGTACGCATTAATAAAAAAAAACCTTATATGTATCTCTCACGTCAACAAGAAGCTTGCAAAGTACACTATAATAATAAAAACGATTACAAAGAATGTCAAAAAAAGTTTGACCTCGCCGTTAACCCCTTGACCGATTTGGATAAAAATTGATTCTGTACGAGGTACTGATCTAAAGTGTACGTATGCTAAGTATCAAGTGAATCCGTTGAACAAAACAGAAGTTATAGTGTTTACAGGCACACAGACAGTATGTTAAAACCATTAACTTTCTAGTGTTCCGCATTCAAAAATTAATAAAATATGTCAACGTGATAAACAGTTTTGATGTAGAAAGTGATCATAGAATGGCCAAATTTACAATAAATATAAATAAAAAACTAAACTACAAGAGTTGAAGATGAATACCAACAAGAAATAATGAGACAAATAAACTTCTACTTCAATTATAGTGACCAAAACAACATTAGTAACACTACTGTGCAAAGTTTTCTTCTTTTCAATGAAGAGGTGTATTGGAATATATTTTTTCGGCAGATTCTGAAAATGACGTTCAAAACTTTGTGTTCCGTCAGGTTTTTCCACAAAAATGTAAGAATTAAAAAATACAATTTTTTAATAACCTGTATATGACAAAGTTTGTAACGTATGAAAATGTTCCCTGGTGGGACGAAATAATATGTAAGGCATAGATAAATATAAATATATATTTAAAAGCAAACATAATTAACCTTTAAGAGTGTATCCACTTCGATATCATTCTAAATGTAGTTCAGTATACCGTTTGAAAGCTTCAAAATTGAGGTTACAAATCATACCACTTCGATTGAAATCGGACTTGTTCTGACAAAGTTATGGGTCTAAGAATATGTGCAACAGAAATGAGTTGAAAGGGAAAAGATGATTATAAAAGGGAAAAAAGTAAATCTTTAGCTGAAATTAATTTAATAATTTTTTTAATGCATGGTGTTGCAACCTCTTAAATGCACTTTTCAAACGATTACGCACGGATCAAATAACTTTTCCCATGCTGTCTTGAGGGATTGTTTCCCACTATTCAATCAACGCTATCAGTACCATAACGCTCCTTCGTGAAAGATTTCTGGCCCGACTCTTCGCTTAAGTTCATTCCAAACATGCTCAATTGAATTCAAGTCTGGGCTACACGGAGGCCAGTTCATTTTCGGTATACCGACGTCAGACAGGTAGGTAGTGGTCACTAACGCGGTGCAAACGAGCAAATCGCTATCTTAATCTTCTATAGACTCAACGTCTCCCGTCGTTGCTATGTAGGCACATCCTGGACTCTTCGGTGAGTAATACCCGACTCCAAAGGCCGATGTCCCAATCGAGATGTTTGCGAGCAAATCCAGTCGTCCGTAGTTGTCTTTTTTGGGGACGGGTTGGCTGCCTTCAGTCTTCTTTTTACGGATCAAGCGCTGACGACCACACCTCTGAACACACTCAGCTCTTGATTGAGATCAGTGCCAATCATAGGTCAATTTTTGAGGAATATTAAGACAAGAAGTCGATCGTCTCTCTACGTTGTCAAGAGCATATGGCCGCCTCCTTGCTAGCGGACGTAGGCATCGATTTTCCGGTACCGACGCCACGCCCTTGATACATCGTTAACGTTTCTATTTTCATTTTTCTCAGACTAAAACAAGAGACGAAAATGCGCGTGCAGCTAGTGAATCGATTGTTTTGTTCTCACGTTTAGTAAAAACTATAATAAACAGCATAAAAGAAATAAACAAAATGGTAATAAAAAAACAGAACTAGAATTTAATGACAAAAATAGGTTAATATAGTAAAGAAGAGATAGGAATAAAAACAATAAAGAAGAAACAATAAATTATACAGAAGTTAACAAATTAATAAAACGGCACATAGAGAGCTTCAGAAAAATTAAATTTAAAAAACTAAAGAAACGAACATTAAAAAATAATAATAGAATGGACTGTCTAAAAAATGACTTAAGCAAGAAGCAAATACACTTCTTAATGAATAAAGGAGGTCAGATATCAACAAGGAAAGAAATATAATAAAAATAGTAAAAGAATTCTATGGAAATTTATATAAAGGTAAAATAAAACAAGAATGCTCTTCTAACCAATAAAAAACGATAATAAACATTGAGTCAGAAGAATCATCTGAAATCATAACTCGGGAAGTAGAAAATGCAATACACGTTATAAAAACAAATAAAGTTGCAGTAGTTAATTAGAATAGAGGGAGGAGAAAAATTAGTTAAAAGTGTAATCAAATTTTTAAATGAATGTATTCAACAAGGTAAAATCCCAAAAAAATGGAATAACATAAAAATGATAATGTTACATAAAAAAAGAGTCAAGAAAAAGCTAGACAATTATAGACCGATAAGTATCTTGTCCCACATATGCGAGCTCTTGCCTAAGGTAACAACCAATCGTCTAACAAAGAAATTGTATGCATAACAGGCGTGTTTTCGAAAAGGATTCTCCACCACAAACCACCTGTTAACAATGAAAATACACATAGAAAAATAGAATAGAAACATGGAAAATCAAATAAACGCTAAAACATTGTAAAATAAACAGACCGATTGTATGATAACTGATTTAATATGCTTTCTATGCGATTAAAGAATATCATAAAGCTATATCGTGTTGTGGATACACACTATAAATGCACGGCTTTCTTGTAAGATACAACTTTCTTATATCAATCCCCTATTTTTGAAAAACAATGGTTAGTATAACTTTTGCCCCAACTGTATTTATATCAGTGTAATGAGGCATATTTACACTAGACTGAAACGCACACCCTTGCAAGAAACGACCCTTTATCAAGAGAAAGTGAAGTAAAAAATATAATGAACAGTGAAATACACTTTCAAATGATTATTCAGTACTATCAGAAATTGCGCTGCATTTATTAAACCCCGCGTCTCTTCATACAGACATTACTGCTAAAAACCGCAGCCCTAGTTACTAAACAAACATGCAAATCATTAACGTCCTGTTGTGCGCGATCTCAAACCCATGCACGAACCATGCCTTAATAGCCCCAAAAGACCGCTTAATAACGCGCCCACTTTGTATGCACGCGTCGCCAACAAGGTAATGCAGGTTCCCGGCGGCCTGCACCTGATTGCGCCGGGAATCGCACACGAGCTTTCTTTGAACTCGGTCGAAGTTATAATTGCGTAGCCATGACTCCTGTTGCCACAGCCGCTAATTACGGCCCGTTCGGCTCGAAGTTCCGCCGAAGAGAGCCCGTTAACTATGCAGCGTGTGTTCAACTGCGCACATCATTATAAACTTTGCTTGTTGTTCTGCAAAACTGAAAGTCAAATATCAAGATCCCCAGGATTGCGCGATTATGGAACAAGTTCGTTGAACAGGCGGGACGGCTTCGCCCGAAAGTCACTTCTCTGATGGAACTAAAATGTTTTTGTCTCGAAATAATGGGCTTACTTTTTGCCAAAAAAATACTAGTTTATATCATTGACAGTTAAAGGTTGTGGACGGAATTTGCAATTAAAACACGCAAATGGTCAGATTTAAATAAATATGATTTTCGACCAGCCAAAGCATAACGGCAAATAAAAAGCTTTACTATGTATATATAAGAATTAAATTTCTCAAGCTTTGCAAACAAAATATTGTTATCAAAATTATTCTAGTGTTGCCTAATACGAAATGGTGAGTGAAACTAGGCGTTACAATTGATAATAAAATGCATACTTCTAATACAAATTTATTTAAGCCAATTAAACAAGTACTGTGTTACAAAAGAAAATAACAACGATTTTTTAAATGCCAACCTGGGCATCGGTGGCGTCATCCAAAGTTCCCTCAAACGACTGGGAATGTAATGCCCAATTCTCCTGAACCTATACCTCCTATGTCCTGCGGGCTGTGAGCTCTTGTCCTCACAGATAAAAATCACATGGTATGAAATTCGAAATTCTTAATACCCTGTGATGGGTCCTAACCAAAAAAACATTCCCCTTAAAAATCAATTCAACAATTTTAGAAACTTCAGTAATTACTACCGGGGTTCCATAGGTCTCTGTACTTTTTTAACATTCATGCGAGCGATATACCATAACTGCCTAATGCAACCATTTCGATGTTTGCTGACAATACAGCTCTGATAGCGCAACACAACGACATAAACTCTGCAGCGCGAAACTTTCCACTAAGCGTAAATCAAACCCTCGAATAGTTTAACAAATGGAACATTGCGATGAATCTACATAAATTCAAAAAAATAAAATAATAAGTGCCAAATAACAATTACCCACAGCACAATGGAGTGGAACCCTCTTAATTCTTCAATAAAATACCTAAGAGTTTATCTCAATAGGAGACTTACTGAGAATCATCATGCCAACAATAAATTAAACGAGTGCTACGTCCGCTTTAATACGTTCTATCTACTTATAAATCGTAAAACTCCCCTAAAAAGTAAATGCGCAATTGTAATAAACACATCAATTCTAAAACCTATAATCACTTGAGGGTGTCCAATGTGGAACGCTACTAGTAAAACAAACATAAACAAATTACAAATGCTACAGAATAAAGTCTTAAGAACTGGAGTGAACGTTCATTGGTTTTTCATCGATAAGTGTGCGAGTGCTATTAACTACTCTCTCGGAGTGCGACACTTACACGCACAACTTTAACACCTTCAAGACTTATGGATAATCTCCAGTGAATTCGATAATGGTTAGCACGATAGATACAGAGGAATTCTAAATGGGATGTCTTCATTCCAGCCACAGTTACAGCCATTCACAGCTAAACACTGTGAGGCACATGTAATCTTTAAGCATCAAAATATAACGATCTGTAAGATTTTATTTATGTTGCATATACTATTGACTTAGAAAATATAAAATTCTATTTGCTATTGTCCGTTTAGAGGCTGCTTTCATCATGACTCCAGTAAGACTACAAGTTATAGGTATAACTAATTTTTAATGCCTAGTTACTTTCGCCCACCTCGTATTGAGCCATTAGTAATTTACTTCTACTAAAATTACTATAATTGTGACTATAACTATCCAAAAGTTTAACAGTTGCTGATTTGGATTATTGATGTTAAATCCATATTGCTAATTTGTGGAGATAATTTGTTTCAAAAGCAAATCTAGCAAAATACGCTACCTATGCTGCTTCATACAGATAAACTTAGCATCTCCGGTTACACGGAGATACTTGCTCTCGTCAAGTTTGAATTACAATTTTTTAATCGTATTTCTGGAAGCTAAAAAACACAACCAGCTATGAAAATGTAGGAAATAGTGTATTGTATATGAAGCAACTGTTTAGAATGATTATAGAGGTAAATTTTGTAGGAGACCCTTATGGCATACGTCCATGGAATGGTATAAGACTTTTGTATATTCTAAAAGGCTTGTAAATAAGGTCTTATGACGTAACCAATTTATATGTTTTTACAAGCCCTGTACTTGGTAACATTCCAGAGGCATAAAAGACATCTAAGAGTCTTGAACAGATAAAACCTTGCCGTTTTTATATCATTGCAAAAAATCGCAAAATTTAAAATGTCACAATCTTTTATGACAATTTAAGATAATTTTGTTATAGTTATAAGTAGATGAATGTATGATAGTCAATGCAAAAATTTATTAAAGTTTGTTACCAGGTCCGCCAACGCGTGGGGCACGAAAGGCTAAAAGAAACGAAGCGTCCGCTTCAACTTACAATTAGAACTATATTTACAACCTTACAAACCTAACCTACCTTACGTTAACTTAACCTACTTAGCTAATTTACAAGACTTAACCTACGACTTAAAGTATGCGATGAAACGGGCCGCGAGCTAGGTGCAGCAGTGGGGCCGGTGGCGGAACCAGGCAGCGAGCAGCAGGGGCGGTAGCGCAGCTGGGCGGCGTGACTTTGTGATTACATATTCCAAAGGAGGGCTTTGTGTTGCACGAAAAATTCCGGGCCAGGTAATATCAGCCCCGGCGAAATCGGGCCAGGTAACAAGTTGCTTCAAACATCTATGGTACTAAAGAGTGTATCAAAAGAAACGTAAGATTTAATTTAAAAAAAAATTATTTATTTTTTATTTGGCCAAGTTATAATATTATTTTAAAGGGTAAACATTTCCATTAAATGTGAAATAGGATATTTGACAAATGTTCGCTAAGGCTCATTTGACATTTTCGAATTCTTCTGAGAAAATTATCGATTACTTTTCGGATAATTGTAGCCAAATTGCTTTTAATTCAGGAATCGCTTTATTTTTATAGTATAAACATTAGCATTTGAAAATTCCTAAAGAAAAAAATCGCGGCATGTAAGGTCGTAAGTTTACTTGCTGTTTTGAGAAATAAGTCCCCCATTAAATTATTGTTCCAAGAATTGGATTGATTCACGCTTTTTATGACAGCTGTGTCTGCCCTGCTGGAACCATAAGTCATCCAAATCTATGCCGTCTAAATGAGGCTACAAAAATACACTATCATTTCACGATAACGTTCACTATAGATAGTCACTAAAGGTTCCAGCCTCTTTTTCCAAAATAACGGTCTAATCACTCCGCCAGCATAAAATCCACACCAAACTGTTCTCTTCGGAGATACAGAAGACGTTTTTGAGAGGCTCGAGGATTTTCTATGCTCTAAATGCGACAATTTTGTATATTCACGTGAAAGTGCGCCATCGTTGCAAAACTGCTGGTAACTTCTTGATTTCAAATAGTCGTCTGGCTCTGGTTCCTGAGCTAGCTAAATTCTGAATGGGTGCAGATGCAGATCTTTTCTTAAAATATGTTGCGTAGTGCTTTGTAAAGTGTACAGTGTTCAGTTGCAATGACCAACGGTGAACTGAGGTTCCAACTCAATTTTGTGTTGTTTGTAGCCGAATCTGTTTGTTCAAATTTAGACTTTTGCAGTCACTTGAGTTGGTACATAATATCGACGAAGTATTCTCCAACCGCAATGTGTTTGTTACAAAGCTTCAGCAACCTTGCAGAAAAATATGTACACAAAGTAAATTCTGCATTTCTTTTGGGTTGCTTTTTCTGTATAATAAATTAGATAATCTAGCTTTACTTTTGTCTTTACGAAAGGGTGACCCAAACTAAACACCGGGTTTAAACTTTGCACATTTTTTTTAATTTTGAGGTCAACAACCCTAACATTTTGGCACATTTCATCTACGGGTTTTTCGATTAGTAAATATAAAACATTATACGAAAGAACATGAAGTTAAAACGTATTGCAAATTCTGTGCAATTCTGTGAGAATGTTTTCATAGTTAATGTGCCGCTACAAATCTAAAAACATCGACTTGGCATTGTGCACAACTGAACAATTTTAGAAGCTTCATTCAACAAATACAGACTAAGGACTTGCACCTTTATGTATAGAAAATTCAACTAATGCAAATGTTTGTTACCGTTGATAATTCGTCATTTAATTCTTAAAGCATCATCAAGTAAACTGAGGTTTGAAAAATTTTCCCGTTACTCATAAAAAGCAAATGCACGAATAAGTCGCTGTTTGGTGTGGCCTGTGCTACCTTAAGAATAGTATTTTGAAAATTCTGTGACTGTAAATGGTAATCATTACCGTTACATGATAACTCAGTTTTCTTAGCACTGGTCTTCATGTAACTGGAACAATTGTGGTTCCAACAAGACGGAGTGACCATCCGTAAAACTCGAACAATAGTCTTATATGACTGTGTACTTTCACAAAATGTCAACATCAACTGGCCAGTAAAATCTTGTGGTTTAATGCTGTAGAACCATTTTGTGGAGTTACTTGAAATAATGACTCTACAAACCTTCACCGACCTTAAAACGAAACATTACGTGTTATCGATGAAACTGATCAAAACATATGCGAAATTTCAATCAAAAATTTTGCAAAAACCCAAGATGTAGATCTAAAGCCCCAATAAAAGTTAATCAAAATATTAATTCAAGAGTTGTTTTCGTTAAAATTTAAATTCGGCGTTTAACTTGGATCACCTTTGATTTTAAGGAGCGTTTATTGGAAATATCCTAGCTAATTTTTGGAAGTACTTAATTTTATTTTGCACTATTCACCTTCTAACAATTTGAAAAGGTCACCCTTTACTTGACTAAGTTTTAATTGAAATCTCAATAAAAGCCCATTAGGCAGCTTAATACTTTAGCATTTAATTATATTTTCGCTTGGTCGACAGTTAGATGCGAATTTAATTTAACTTCTACCATCATACTTGTAAACGCAGTTGACTGCTACCTTTAATTACAAAAAGTTTTGCTTTTATTTAAAAATAAGTAAGACTCTAAAGCAAACTGTACAAAATAATTGAAAAAGTACTGCTGGATATCGTATTTTTTATTTATCTTCTTAACAAGCTATTAAAAGAATCTCATAAAATGCTTTAAAATAATGTACAGTTCAATTAGTGCTGCTATTATATTGTTAGATAGACCAAAATACAGAAATGACAATTAGAACTGCGTCGCCAAATTGTGGAATATCAAAGAAAAATGATAAGGCTATTTTTCTAATATATTAAACGTAAGTAAATGGAGCTGAAAATACTATAACATCTTATTTACGTGTTCAGAAAGATAGCAAAAAAAGAGTAAATCAGAAAGCCGAAAGAGTTACAACTACGTTAGTCCTATCTTTGACAAATAATTTTGTTTAATTAAATTTAATTAAAAATGGAAATAAAAAATTTACCAGACTGTCACAACTAAATAAAAAAAATAAAAGAAAAGAGGCGTAAAAGTGGGTGTATTGTTAAACATCACACATTTATTATCATATAAGTTATTCTTAGAATTTTTTACTATTATAACTCTTCATGAAAGTATAAAAATATAACATACAAAAAGGAAAACTACATGTTCCATGATAAGTCATGCAAGATGTAATCAAAAAGAAAACATAAGATTGTAATTTTTAAAACACCACACTATAGACAGGAATAAAAATAATACAAAAACATCAAAAAAACAGTGGTACATATACAAGGTGCATACATGTTCTAAGGTCTTCAATTTTTTTCTTAGCAGTGAAGAGAACTAGAAATTATGGTTAATTTTAAGAGATGCGGGAAATATTTCTAAATTTGTAATATGGAAGGCAGCACCATACAGTATACATGAGTCGAATTACCGCCATTTCCATTGTTGGCGACTTTTAGTGTTTAAAGACAACGTTTTATCCTTTTGTGTGGTAGAACGCTTATCGAAATTCCTTGCTAATTGAGTGAGACATGTGGTGAAGGCATTATAGACTTTAAAATATGCATACGTAGGTGCAAAAGTTTAAAGAAGGTCAAGAGTTGTGTGAAAATCAACAGAATCAGCTTCAGCCACAATCCACCCAGATAGAAGCTATAATTGAGCGAGTTGAGCAGTCGATTAGGTGTGCGTGATATCGCCTTTGAACTTGGCATTTCCGTAGGATCCGTAAAGTTCATTTTGCATAATGACCTAAAAGTTTCCTCAAGGTGCGGAAAGTTTCTTCAAGGTAGGACCCACGACTGTTGGTCAACGAACGCAAGGCTACGCCGATGGCAATTCGCAGAAGATGCTCAAACGGAATGCCTCACATAAATTTCCGCCCTTAGAGGATACGCTCCGTAACCGCTTATTTTTCAATCGAGCCGCTGTTGCTTTAGAAATTTTGCAGGAGGTCCTAAAGAAGTGTTCTCGGCAGCCACGGAATCGTGGCGACGACGTCGTGAAAAAATGTGTACGTCTAGACGGATATTACTTTGAGAAGTAACAGAAGTTTTAACTTTCTTGGGTAAGTGCTATTTCAGAAAAAAATAGAGACCTTAGAACTTGAAGACACGTCGTACGACCGGGTTTTCTCAATTCTTTACTCCTAAGCATGCCTTTCTTATGCAATCCAATTGTATAAAATAAAATTATGATTATAAAGCAGTTAGTATGGTTCAAGTTTTCTAAAATTTGCACTAAAAATGCTAAAATTAACAAGAAAGAAACTAAAAATATTTATGGTGCCATCTTGTAGACTAGACCACCATAAAAAAACCACAATTTTAATTTCCAATTCAACACAAAGAAATAGGTTACGCAATCTTCCATTTATGAGCATGATTTACAGTAATATGAAATTCAAATATTAAATGCACTTTTTATAATCCATTATTAAAGAGAATGAAGTAATAATAATAATTCCGTTACCGTATTATATAAGAAATAAACGCAAATTTGCATGATGACCTCAAAATGCGGAAAGTTTCTTTAAGGTGGATTCCACAAACGCTAACCGATAAACACAAGGCTGCGCAGGTGGCAATGTCTTAGGACATGTTGACAGTTATGCCGCCAAAATTTTCCGGCTATGAAGGACACTCTCCGTGGCCGCTCATTTTCCATTCGAGGCGCTATTGCATTAACCACTTTCCAGTGAGCAAAGCACCCCTAAAGCAACCATTGAATCACGGCGACGACGTTTAAAAAAATGTAAACATTTAGATGGGGACTACGTTGAGATGTAACAAAAGTTTTAACTTTCTTGGGTAAGTACTACTTCAGAAAAAAATTGGAAGCTTTATGACTTAAATGAACCTCGTAGAAGATACGAACAAGCAGTGAACGTAAAACCAACTGAGCTGTCGAGTAGGCTATTATATTAAGCAAATTAATACCGAAAGGGCAATGATTGTTAAGGATTAAACAATGTAATGAAAACTGCGTCAAAAGTAACAATAACGTGATGGAAACTGAAAAGATACAGGACTAATTATTAGTAATTAAAAAATAAAAAAAAATCGCTTAGACTTCAAAATAATAAAAATAAATAAAACGGAAAAAACAAAACAAGACTTTAACCGTAAAAAAAATTACCTAATGCTACTCTTGCTGTAGAGCAATTCCAAATGAATCATAAAAAATAGAGTGTATTGTAACATATAGCATTACATCTAAATTACTAACTTGTAGTAGTAGAATGATGATAAATTTAAACACTTGCAAATGAAGGTTATTCATAAATCCGTAAAAGATTTTTATGAATTTGTATCAAACAAATCACTCATTTGATTTTGAAATCCTTTTACTAACGCAAAAAGGAACTATGAGAATTCTTGAAATAAAATTCTACGCGGATAATTACCGCGGTAACAAGTACGATATTTATTAGACGCGAGAAATCATTTTGTGTTTCAGACTATAGCAATCATTTTAAGACAGCTGTTTTTCTTGATAGTACTCGTATCAAGAAGTGGTACACAAAATTTTAGGACAAAAATTATCTGTACACATTTTCGTGACGAAGGCTTCTTAGATCAAGTGAAGAAACTGTAAGTTGTACTAATAAATTTACTGGCGCAGCTAGTATAGGTCAAATTTGCGAATTTAAAATTAGGTAATAACAATGTGACAAATTTTTCACCTTTTTATTTTTTTTTAAATATCACTCGAAATCACTTTAAGTTTTTCTTTGTATTATACTTTTATGGTTGTCTTTATAGTCTCATAATTAAAACTTACAAGCTGCAGTAGCAAGCTTACTTAATACGCTTTACAATTTCTTCACTTAGTTTAGGATATCTTGCCTAAAAAACTGTGCAGATACAACCTTTATCATGTAAATTCATATACCAAATCTTGATACTGTTGAAAACAAGAGTTGTTTTCTAGATTTCATCCTGAAAACCGTTGCTATACATTGTAAAATACGAAATAATTATTCACGTTTACCAAATGCTGTATTCCTTATTATATTCGAGTATCAAACATCAACAAATATACATATGAGATTTTCTAGAAAGAAAATTTCAAGAATTTATCTTTGTATGTTTTCTACTTCTTCTTGCAGTGCCTATCCGTTTCGGATGTTAGCGATTATCCTAGCAACGCACACCTTATCAACTGCAGTTCGGAAAAATCTCACTGTTGTGTTGTACACGTAAGTTTTTCAGACACAAGAACCTTCTTTTTCCTGGGTCTTTCCTGCGTTCCACCTTCCCTTGTAAAATTATTTGTAATAACTTGTACCGTTCGTTGTTCCTCATAATTTGTCCAAGATGTTATAGTTTTCGTGAATGTATTGCCGAAATCAATTTTTTTCTTTCCTAATTATTTCTAGGACAGATTGATGAGTGATGTGGTCTGTTTAGAAAATTCTCAGAATTCGTCGGTGTAATCGCATTTCGGATGCTTCAAATTTCTTGTAAGAGGTTTTTGTCTTTCAGCTCTATACAGCAGCACCGGAAGACGTAACACTTCAATAATCCGATTTTCAGCGGTGAGGATAGACCGTGACATCTAAATATTTTCGACATCTTCAGAAATGTAGCTCTAGCTCTCTATTCGGCAACTGATTTCAAGAAAATGATTTCAAGCTTCGTTAATTGTTTTTCCTAAATATACATATTTCTGCACTATTTCTATTTGTTGGTTAGACCGATTGTTATTCTTTGACACTGTCATATATTTTATTTTCGTAAAATTCATTAAAAGTCAAAATCTCCGGTTTATCTTCACTACTCATACTATTATTTCTTGCAGACTTTCGAGGCTGTCCTAAATTGCTACTGCGTCATATTTGTATGGCCGATAAATTATCATAATCCGTTGTTACAAATGTGATTGTAGTAGTAAAATGTAACATAAATATGCCAAACATTTATAACAAATCAAACAGTCAAGAAAACAGAATAAAATTACATAATTAATATAAACATAAAATAATATATATAACAAATTAAATAGTAAATAATCAACCAATAAATTAAGATATATATATGATGATGTATCAAATATATATGATGTTTGAAAAGTCTTATCTATTCTGCAATAATTTTATTAACAGATAGAAAGCTGTATATTTCTTATAAGCTTGCTGTCATGTATTAAGGTGCGTCATTACTTTTTTACGAGATAACTATCCCTCTCTACACATGCACGCCAAGGCTGAAAAAGTTTCTTCGTCCCGTCAGAGAAGTTAAATATTTGATTTTACCATCTAAGAGTACTGATATAGACAGCACCAGTCGTTACGAACTGCATGTTGTTTCAACCGAATGTCAATATCATTCTCTCTTGATCTTCAGGTATCATAATAGTTAATGAGTTACAAAATATTACGACACCTATTTCATGTTCCTCACAATAATATTAGCAAGATTATCGGCAAGGGTTTCCAAAATACCCAATATTTTAAAAGATAATATATAAATAAGAACCTAAGCGACATACGCATGCATCTAATATTTTGTAAGGGCATAAATATTATATTTATAGTTATAAATAACAAACGTTCATTAGGTTTAGATTTTTATAAATAATTTTTTGTCATTAAATAATCCAAAACAATTACATAAACAGGAAAAACAATATGTGTAATGTTTTCCAGTACTTGGAAAGCATAAATCTAATGTTTTATGCCTGTCTTGTATATCAGCATTGTTGTCACGTTAGTCGGAGTTGTACGTCACTCAGCAATAAATTAAACGCAGTTCCCTTTCATCCAGCAAATAAATTGGAAAAACTTCGGTTGTAGTCGAGGAGTTGCAAACTGCCTACGACCTGATTTCTGCGTCTGTTCATATATGCCATTTATCATGTTGTCGTCTGGCTCGAACGAGTAGATTCCCTTTAACAAGGGTCGCAAGCGCGCAGCGAAGGGTTCGAAAACTTGGACCATTTAGAAATTGTTTGGGCAGAGTTCCGAATAAAAATTGGTACGAGAGCCATCCATAAAAGTATCATTTGATAAACTGCTAACAAATGTGAATTTGTATTCCCGCAATTCCTTTATTTGGGACGCTGAGTTATGGCAATGGGAATTTATTGGTTTTTACGAGTATGCAATAACCTTAGAAGAATTGGTTTCGCTTATTGCTACGTTTCGCCCCCGGGAGCCGTAAAGTGGCCCATAAAAATTGGCATAATATTCATAAAATAAGCACTCGGCGCCGTGATACTGGCAGTTAGCGCGGAAGGCGGCCGGAGCAACAAAACTAGAATTGCGCAAAACCATTACATAATTACCGAACAAACCCCAGCGCCGGGTTAAAACTAAAATATTCGAGCACGCAAACACCTGTGGACGGAGAACTCATTACCGGGGACTTTATTGGACAGTTATTTGCCGTACAGAGAACCCGGCGCTAATTCAACCGCCGAGGAAACGCTTATATCGCGAATGTACCGCTTTACATCGCCTCTCTGTTTAGTCTAGTTAAGGGATCAGCGAAAGCAGGGAAGCAACCCTCTCGGAATTAAGGAATTTAAGTGCTGAGTGTATTTTGAAATAATGATTAGGCAGGCCAACTGTGCATCTTCCAGACTCGTGTTTGCCTAATTCTGTGTAATTTTGGGATTTCTGCGGTGCTGCGTAAGCTGTTTGCGTGCTTAAGAAGTGAAAATTCAAATAAGTACGGATACTAAAACGTTAGCGACGGTTTTAAAATGCATCGCAGTCGGGTGCGCTTTCTATTCTCAAATCCGCTCTTGCGAACATGAATTTCCAAACGAACTCTGATGGTCTTATTAGTTTGCGAATTAATTGAAATTTTGGCTTACGCCTCCATATTCTTATTTGGCAAATTAACTCAAAATAGAAGCAAACCTTCTGAGTCTATTAATGAACCGAGAAAAACACTTACTTTATTCATTAAACTTACGGGCTACTTTTCTTAATCTTCTTATTTCAGTTTTTTTCTCGGATTACTGCATTGGCGCAGCTTTATTATATTTATTTTTATATTGAATTATATTTACTTGTTGTAGGGTATTTTATTTAATAGAAACCACAAGGCACCAAGCAACCTTCTGAGTATTCTGAAATAAAATTGTTGAATTCGATTGATAACCATCATGTAGCACATTTTCAAAATTTGAAAAACATATATACTCAAGACTGCCACATCTCAACCTTTTTAATTTTTTCTGAGATAATTATAAATTTAATTTAATCATAATATTCTTCAATATTTAATGTAACAGCGTGACTTTTGAAACAGTTCAGGTTCGATTCCCGACCGCTCTCATCACAGCTCTCTGTGAGTAACATAAGGTGCCGAAATGACAGTTATGGGTCTTACAAGAACTTGATATTAACATAATGGAAAATCAATTTTTTTCACCGACAACAAATTAAATTCAATTAAAAATAATTCTATAATAAACTAGAAGACATCGGAGACAAAAAGAAATACTTATAATGGTCAATTTTAGTGCACGATTAAGAAGTAAAATAAACGATAAAGCAATAGAAAAGTTTGGAAAGAATTATCTAAATGCTATCGAAGAAAGACTAACAACCATTAACTAAATTAAAACAAAGTGTTTGTGTATAGAAGTATTTAGATAGCATTGAATGATAGAATTGTGAAAAGATAACATGTGAGAATTATAGATACTCAGGTGTAAAGATAGAACAAAACAGGCAAGACAAAAAAAAAGTAGAAACGTAATATTGTAAATAATCAAAGTAATGGTAAGGCTGAACTAGATAACATACAGATGTAGATTTAGGGAGAAAGCATAACGTTTATGACAATGATAATAAAAAACATAACATTAAATAGCGCAGATATGGATATGGACTGAGACAGAAAACAACGACTAGTAGCGATAGAAATTGACGCACTTCGACGATCTTATGAAATATTAAAATTAGAATGTGAAGGACCAAAAAGTTAAGTAAAATGTTGATCTAAGGCAGATCGTCGTGTGAAAAGTTAAAAAAGGCAACTTATCTAGTACGGAAACGTCATGATAATGGAGAAAGAGTAGGCAGTATGGAAATGGAGGCTTTCAGACAAATCAAAGCGTGGAAGATATTGAATAACTTAGAAAACCAACGATAAAAAGACGATGTGTTATAAATCTACAAAAACAGTAGTATAAAGGCCAAACAAGATGGAGAAGGGTCTAAAATTTAGACAACGTCGGCAGGCAAAATATTTTTACCATATGACACATTAAAAATTTTATAAATTTCCATAAATGAATTTGGATCACAAGATGGTTTCAATCTATTTCAGTTCTAAATTAAATTCGGGAATTTTTATCTTTTAGAAATTGCCAGCTTTAATTCTTATATTCAGTTGTGTGTTAATATGTTCAAACAACGAAAGTAAAAAAAATTAAAAGTAGAATATAATTGTGAGTCAAAACTGCTTTATCTAAAATCCAAGATTTATGTATTTTGATAAAAAAGAAAAATTTGAATGTGGTGTGGATCTATTAAAAATTGTCAAAACTGTGGCGCATGTCGTCACTGACGAACAGCTACCCCCAAAAAATCTATATGTAGGTTCACTCAATGCATGCCTAATAAATTAGATAAATTTTACATAAAATGATAGACAAGTGCGGTGTAAATGGGGAAGAACCATCAGTTTCCTTGGGTGAGTTCATCTTTTTGGTCCGTTTCGTTTTCACTAACAATGAAATTCCTACAGAAAAAACTACGTTGGTCACAACTATTTGCCAAAATATTATAAAACTTCCAAAGCCTACAAAAATAAAATAAAAAGTAGAATAAAACCCTGAAACTGCTAACTTTTGCAATAGCACCAAATTTGGCTGATCAAATGGCAGGAAAATATATTGTGAAATTTTTAATTTGGCCCAAAATTAATAACTGGGATATGACACACGAAAGCAACGAATTGTTCTAGATGAAAGAGAACTTAGAGGCAAATATAAAAAACATCAAGAAGGAACTACTATGGCGACACCACCAACAGTTTTAAATAAAATTACTTTTTGACTTCCGCGGGTGAAATTGATCACCAGATCAGTTTTAGACATTTTCAAATACAGTTCCAAAAGCCAAAAGCATGTAGGTCGTTACAAACAAAGGGCGCTTCTGTTTGTCAGTTTGTATTCACAATCTGTTAAGTTCTTGTGTTAATCGTGTTCCAACAACGTTTAAAAGTTTTTTTGCTGCGTACTAACTTTCACTGGTAAGAAAGTACTGTATCGCTGTGCAAAAATTTTGTTACTTGCAAAATATTAACTTGTTTGTTAAGAGAAGGTTTGCTGTTAGAGTCCTGGGGTCAAATTGATCACACATTATTTGATCACTTATAAAACGTTAGATAAATCATCGTGTTCGATGTTATTTTGTTAATATTTTTGAAATATTTAATTACATGATCGGTTACAAAAATACAAGAAAAAGTTGGGGACTAGTCGATAGAAGGACCATTTCAATTACATTGAAAACGCACTTGAAAAAGTTATAAATCATAAATAGATAAAAGAAAAGCTACAAAAAATTGCTTATGGTATATTGAATAACAAATATCATGGTCGACGTATTCTGTCGCAGAAAAAATTTCTTTCATTCAATTAGCTTCCATTTGTGGGAATTGGGGATCTTCTCTAAAAACAGCTAATTTAAAACAAATAGTCAAAAATTATTTGGACAGCTAAGGACAAAACGTGGAAGTTTTCAAAAATAACTTGCCTGGCCCAGATTGGGTCTATTTTTTATTAGAACGTCACAAGGACAAGATAAACAAAAAACTTGCAGCTACTATTAAACAACCCCGGACTTTAGTTTCAAAGGAAGTAATCACTGACTATTTTAAAAATTTACATAAGCGTCTAACGGCTTCTAACTTGTTCAGTTATGATGAAACTAATCTCCAGAATTATTCAGGAAACAAAAAAATATTATTTTGCAAAGCAATTAAATATCCTGAACAGGTTTGCAACTTTACAAAAAGTTTGGGATCTACCATGTGTGGCTTAGCATCAGGTATTCTTTTGCCTTCTTATGTGATATATAAAGTCAATAAAATGTGGATGCAATGTACCAAAAATGGATCGAAAGGTTAGCCATGCTCCAATGATGTGTTAGGGGCTCACAATAAAACCGCACTAATGACGGGTAGATGGATGCTCAGACTTTCACAGATTGGTTTTTGTCTGCATTTCTACCGCATGCAAAAACTAGAAGGTCGCAAAGTCTTAGTAGGAGGCAACTTACCGTCGCATTTTACAAATGGGGTTCTTAGAAAATGTGAAGAAAATAATATTGCTTTCGTCTGCCTACCGAAAAACGCGACACACTTAACGTTGAATGTTGGGTTTTTTAGCGCACCTATACATTTTATGCAAGGAAGTTTTATCTAGTTGAAAGCAAGCCAATTGCGCAACATCAGTTAACAGGAAAGATTTTTCTCACTTATTGAATAGTTGCTTAAGTCATATAGACTAAAAACCAGAAGGAAATAAAGGAGAGATCTAGTTACACCTTTTACCGCTGCTGGCTTAATGCCGTTTGACTCAAATCGTGTTTTAGAAAAAATTCCAGGGGATGACCAACTGATCGCGAATGCTGTAAACGAAGTTTGCAGCTGTATCAAGTAGAAAAGATATAAAAAGACAATAGGTTGATGTTTAACCTGAAAAAACCGTGCCAGCACCGAATGATGATTCAAGTTCTGGTAGCAAACCTAACGTAGATGAGCCACTTACAAATGACAATTCAGATGGTGATTAAAATAAAGATTTACTAAATTTATAGAAAATGAAACGCAGTACTTTTCAGTGCAGAAATAAGAAAAAATAATAAAATTGCTTGTTAATGTATTAGGAGGATCAAGAAAGAAACCTACTTATCGTTATGCTGCAGTTGCCCAAAACTGTTTAACCGACGGAGTAGATATATTAAACATGAAGTCTACTGGACATTATAAAACCTTCAAAATGGTTAAAAATAATAAATTTGCAGTAAATTTTAATGATGTCGTTGTGCTTCTTCCAGAACCAGAAGTAAAAAATTGCGACGATAAACTTTATTATATATTTGAAAAAGAGATAGACGCAAAAGAAATGTATATTTATGTATTAATCACCTACTTAAACTTAAATGCGAATAATTTTTAAACTGAAGCATACCTATATTACAACCGGGAACCATCTGAGCCACCGCATCCCTGACCTTTATCAGATTCAATTTTTTTCGTAAAAATATAACGAGCCGTAAATGAATAACAAATTAAAAAAACAGAAAAAAAATCATTTTGCCTCGAATTACGGCATCTGTTAAAAAGTTGCGTTAATTATACATTTGTTATTTTAAATATTCCTATTTACATCCTTAATTTATTGCTTGTTATTGCCTCTCTCTTTTAATAGTGTTTAACACACCTCTTTCTTAATTGGTCTTTTCGAAGTGAACAAATACCAAGTGTAGTAATTTATTTCAAACAGTAATCTTCGCTACTAATTGTATAATTGCAAAGATCAGGTTTTCAACGCTTGCTTTTACATAAGAACACAGTTTTTAAGACCTATTTAACTATTAATTAAGTTTTTGGCATTTATTTATTTAATGATAAAATATATACATTCTGAGGTACTCGCTACCATTTTCTCTAGATTTCAGATTTAGCATTTTTCCTCTATATTTATTATATTGTTTGCTACTGTATAACATTGTTTTCCTTTTAAATTATTTCTATTATTTTTATATTAAGATTTTTTGCCCCCGTTTCTTTAAAAATTTAGCCCACAAAGTTGATCTTTTTATTTTAAATTCCAATCATATATAAACATTCGAGACCTTGAATTTAAAAAATTCGAATGCTTTGTATATTGCACTGCGCAGTTCAGAACTTTAAAAATACTTTAATGCAAAATTTTTTTTTTAGTCATGAGATAGTAAGCAAAAATCTTTAGAACGACTAGAAAGACACCAGGTAGAATTGGCAAAAAAGATAATGTTGCCATTTTATATATAAATATTTTTTTAATAGATAGATATAAAATTAAAATGCCTAAAATATTCGAAATATCCGTGTATATGAGTCTGGTTGTGCAAGCGTGGTCCCATGGTTGAGGACGGGCTGCGATGCTGACGGACCCGGGTTCAATTCCCGATGCCCTCGGATGCCTGGCGGGTGGCCTACTCAGTCACTAAAAATAATTGAGTACCTGCTTTCATTCGAACAAGGGGTAATAATGGCGGTCGTCTTAGGCGCGGTGCTTGCCACATCGCCCCGCATCAGAGATGGTGCGCGACGACCGGGCAGAGAGAACGAACGTACGAGAGCCTTAATCTCTCAGTTCGCAGGCCGTGCTCCCACGGGGGCGTAGAGCCTTACCATTATTATTATATGAGTCCTGGTTAACATTCTAACTTTATATTTCTATTACAGAAAATACATTCGTTTATTGACTTATTTACCAAATATAGGCAACAAAGCAATTTATTTCTGTGCGTCTTATTCGCCGTAACTTTTAAGTTGTGCTATAGTGTATGTAAAATAATCATCGAGGATAGTTCTAATCTCTTTTTAAAACTATTCATGTTTTTTATTAATAATTTATACAATTTGTTTTATGTACAATAAAACCGTTGTTTTAATTGCTTTCCTTATCCTATAATAAGGAAAGTAATGTATTCGGCGGATATTTGACCTATCCAGTTTTTATATTTCTGGACGAATTATAGCCTCAGGACACCAAAAGTTGATTTGGGCCATTGGTTTGTGTGTGTATGTGTTTGTGTCTGTCTGTCGGTCTGTCAGTAAATAGGATATCTCGAGAACCGTAAATTTGGTATGCAAGTTACTTGTAGGTAGGGGACGCAGTGCAAAACTTTTGGTAAAAATCGGCTCAGCCGTTTGGTCGCAACGTCGCAAAATTGGTCGCAAAGCGGTCGCGAATCTAAACGGTTGAAAAAAAAAATCATGAGAATAAAAATGAGTTGTTATCACGAGATAAACATGAATTTAAAGTAAAATTTGGTAAAATAGGAACTTGAAAAAAATTTAAGACCGAGATTTTTGCCAGAATTACCCAAATAATAGGAAAAGGAAAGTCGTGTGATGTTCACACCAGATTTTTTTTATTGCTACCTTGACAATTATTTTATTCATTTCTAATAATATAAGTGCTTTTAGAACGAACATATATATTAGTTTTCATTAAGGCTCATGGCTGTATTTTATATAATTTACTACAAATCATATCTTGACAGGACTTAGCCAGCCACCAAATAATCTAGTGACTAACCAATTTCTAAAGTAAAATCTAAACTTATTTTCTTATTTTTTTAATTGTAACATAATTTTTGGTATCATAGCTTTCTAATTATATTTAACCGTTCAGATTTTATTGCCATAAATATTCTTTTACTTTACCTTACAATTAATACAGACTTTATTCTAAAATATTTACAAACAAGTAAATTCTCAAACAAAAACTTCTGGTGCAAAATTATACTGAAAGCATGCATAGAAGCGTTGAATATATCTCAATACTGAATAGTCTGAAATTATAGTTTATTTCACTGTAACAGTTTACCAAATGGTTTCCCCAAGCTAAAAAATAAAGCTAACACAGTTGTCATGGTTTGTACGTTATAGTTGGAGAAAGTTCACTACAGTATTATAAGGAACAAACATATAAAATTAAATCTTGTATCAGATGTCTACAGATTTTGTTGAGCCGTCAGAATGTATATTTCTAACTAGGGCTACGTACACCTTGATCAAAGACTGATCTATATAAATTTGGTGAGCTAATATTAATAAGGATCAATCACCAAAATTTTCAGGATTGGGGCAATCTTGCAATTATGGATATTTTTATTTAGAAAGAGTCAATCTTTACATTTTCAGGAACGAGCGATCGTGTAATCGATAGATATTTTAAAAACACATTTTTTACCAAATTTATGTAGATTAGACTTTGTCTAGGTGTAGTTAGTCCTTGTAAGTGGCAAGACAAATAGCACTATAGAGTGTGGCAAAGAAAACAATCAGTAGATTACGATAAGTTAATATATTTGTTGAGCATGGGAGTTGACAACATTGTGCAACTGTAATTGAAATGTATTTTAAAAGCGGCGATACTATTCTTCATCAAGACAATGTTCTTAGGGGTAACACCGCAAATATGTATGTTCAAGTTTAGCATTAAAGACTAAATCAGCATTAAATAAAAAAATAAAAAACCAATGGGTTGTATTCCCATATTAAGAATTTCAGAGAACATTAAAATCGTGAGAACAGTCCGACAAAAACTACAAGGTTTAGCGAGAACGTACATTAAAGCGAATACCCAGTCAAAGTTTTCGTAAGATGTTATACAGTTTTATATAAATGGTTATTGTATAATATTGTAGTAAGAGCAACAATGAATAAGTTGGGCAAAATGTTTTTTGGAAACTTGGTTTCACGTTATGTACATGTTTATTATCTTATAAGTTTGCTTTATTTAATTAGTTGTGCTGTAGTCTTCTAGTGGATAAGCCGCTAGACTACAAAACCTAGAGATGCGGGTTTGAATCTCGCTCCTGCCAATTCGATCATTGGCATTTTTGGGGCCCAACTTTACTCCTGCTTCAATAAATAAGTACTTTGAGGTCAAATTCTGGGGTAACAATAGGCGGTCGGTACGTAGCGTTAGTCACATTACTACCCTTATGTACCGTAGGCTCTAGTAGTAGCAGATTTAGCCTGCTACGATCCCAAAGGGCTTTCGTGCTCATTACGAGGAACTATTATAGTACTAGTTATAGAAAACACTTTAAAAACGTAAACACGCGAGAGGCAACGATCAAAATAAAATTATAGCAATTTTTAAAAAGATTCGATTAGAATTCCCTTGTGATACAAAATATTCGAAGGAAACGTACATAGTATCTCAATAAATATAAATATTATTATTTACATAAGTTTAAAAATAGTAAAAAATTCATTATTTTACCACAAAAAAGAGCTTTTTAAAATGGAGACGGGTATTGAAACATGTTTAACTGAGGAGACTACACTACAGTGCCTTAGCTACGCTACCACAAACTGATTGATTCTTAAAAATAGTCCAATTTTTGAAACGACTTCTAGACTTTTACTTGCTAAGTATTCGATACTTAACTTAAAATTTAAGAAAAATTCGTTGTTGGGCCAATTAAATATTTTAAATTATAATTTTGTTGTTCTTCTCAATAACAAACCTTCAACAATATGAAAAATTTAGTTTGGTTAAACGAGCGAATCCCTGTTATGCTGTAACTAATTAACTCAGGTAATTTTTAGCGAGTTAAGTTTTCTAAACGTTCCAATAAATAAGTAAAATGTTCTTTTTTCTTGTAACCAACTACAAACTCTCTCCATATTGATGTAATAAATGCCTTGCAATCTTTTTCTTGTTGCTCTGGTAGGGTTACTAAAGTCATTTAGAAACAGTAGGCTTGCATAATTTATTCTGGAGGACTCCGTTTAAATACAATTTTGTTTTCATCTCATTGTATATCTGTAGACATTCAATCTTATATTGTAATTATTATATTAATAAGACTTCATGTTTTTAAGTTCACTAATAAAATTTTTAATTTTTAAAATCACTTGTTATAGAAAACACCAAGGCCCTATAGCAATTCGCATTTATGTATTCCCAGCAGTTTGCTACAGCAGATTTTGTTCACCATTGCATCCTAAAATTTCCATTAAATATTAATATTTGGGCGTTTAAACTATAAAAGTAAAGCTTGCATTTTTTTGCAAACACATTCTATTATTTGACATGTATGAATTTGGAAAGTGGCATGCAATATAAAACTAATCTATGTTGTTTTGGTGTACTGTTCTACAGTTATTCTCCAGTGGGTTTTGTTTCTATTTGACGTTGAGAGAAAAGTAACTATGAACATTAAACAACTCAAAATAACCAGATGTATAATAAATGGTGTCCCCATATGACTGAAACACGTTGTCATCATGCGACCACCCACCAACAAAACATTCTGTGAGGGGAATTCAAACAGGAACCTCTATTTGGTTACCGATAACAGACATGGGTAGATATACAACTTTTATTATACACATTAAAAACCTACGATACATTACTTCTCGATACGACCGATATGAAAATTGAGGCGTTTGTTGTAACATTTTACAAGGTTTGAAATCCCTCCTATAAAAAATGTCTCCCGCTCGGGAACTCTATTACATTATCTCAAAACTCAGTATTATCGTCAAAGCAGTACCACGCAAGGCAGTGTTTCATGTGCATAATGCATCTTTTTGTCAGTTTCCTGCACACATTCATAGACTACAGATGCGCTGTCACTTTATGCCTCATCGTGTACGTTAGTGCGTCTATCTTTATACGTACTATATTATACACGTACATCTCATCACGTTTGGTTTTTAAACATTATCAAGTTTGCAATTCATTACAGCTGCCATAAGTTATTTTGCACACGGAAATTGTATCTAGCACAAAGTTCACTTTTGGTCGATTTTCTATAGCAGAACTCATTTTAAAATGACCTAGTAAACTAGGAAACTGCAAAGTAATCTTCTTATTCTTCCACAACGCACTTTTTACTGGGCTAATGATCACAGCGCCATATTATATACGTTGCTATTTCCGCCTGTTTCTCGCACAACGCCTAAATGGAGGTTTTTCAAATTATTCTTGTATAGCACGCATCTTTCTTCCAAATCTGCAGACTGTACAATGATTAACTAAATAAAAATTAATTAAAAAATAAATTCGAATCTCTTGCAACTCTTACTATGATAACCTAATTTAAAACTTCACTGATATAATAAAAAAACCACCTGCTTAGAATGTGTGTTATCTGAACTAAATGCACACAAAATTATAAAATCTTTTCCAAACGTGTTAGAATTGCCCTAACGAATCTATTAATCTAACAAAAAGTGGAATTCCGCATTTTTTTTGGTAATTAACTGGCTGCAACTGAAAATTTTATATTAATTTAGAAATCTTCTAGAGGTTACTTACTGGAACATCACTCTACATGACAAGTATGTAGTTGTTACGATAAAGGCTAAATACTTTCGTAACATGTATTTATAGTCCGTAGCAACGGATTGTACACAAATAAGGAGTCAATAAAAAAATTATAAATCCTAAATTTTAAAAATAAAGTTTTTATACATGTATATGAAGTCTAATATAAACAAAACATCATCTGTCTAAGTATATCAACAGTTTTTAAGATATGGAATGTTTAAAAATTTTTCTTGCAAGATACTACTACTGATATTTGTTCATATGTTGCAGAGCTATTTACGAGGTGCGTTCAAGTTCTAAGGTCCACAATTTTTTTCTAAAAAAATATTAACCCAAAATCCCAGACGTACACATTTTTCACAACGTCATCGTCCATGGCTGCTGAGAACATTTCTTTGAGGGATTATTAACAAAAGAATTGCTGATGCGACAGCGGATTGATAAAGAAATTAGCGGCCATGGAGAGTGTTTTCGTGCTTGGAATAAGCCAGAAATCGTTAGGAGAAAAGTTAGGTAATTAGGGAGTCTAAAACATTACCTCAAAATTGTATTCACAAGGAAAATGGAGTTAGAATTGCCCGATGAGCAGGAGTATTGTCTTGAGGAAAGAGTATCCGCGCAGCCTTCTCTAGTCATTTTTCATGCAATGCTGGGAGGAACTTTATCCTCAAAACCTGTCCGTACGTTTTAGCCGTCATTGTAGTATCATTAGGCTTTTGCTGTTCCAAAACATGGCCACCATAACTATTTCAGCAGAGGCCGTTATCCTAAATTTATTACGTGGGAGTAAATCGATGTGCTTCCATTGTGCCGACTGGAATTTCTTTTCGAGATTAAAAAACTAATCCGCTTTTCATCCGTTGGCACAACTAACAAAAACATTCATGGCGGCATTCTTGCCTATATGTCCTGAGGCATTGGCACACGCGCAGCTTTGTGTTCGTCGGTCAGCATTGGTAGAACCCACCTTGAAGAAACTTTTTGCAATTTCAGGTCATCATGCAAAATAGAAGTCACATATCTACATTCTACAGTAATGCCAAGTTTATAGGCGATATTACGCGCACTTAATCGATGGCCTTTTATAACAACTTGCTCCACTCGCACAATCATGGTTTTGGTCCGGCTGGTTTGTGGCCGAGGCTGCTTTGGTTTATTGACACGCATATTTTTCACATCAATAACGCTTTTACCGCATGTCTCATTCAATTGGCGATGAATTTCAATGGGCGTTTCACCACGCAAGAGAAAAAAACAAATGATTAATTACTAACCTTGGCTATCTTAAGTATACAAAACAACACTCCCTACAATGGCAGCAATTCGACCTGTGTACATTGTATGGTGCTATTATGTCGTCTATCTGCTAAGAAAAAACATTAAAGACCTTAACATTTAAACGCACCTTGTATATGGCTCAAATAACAGAATACTTTTTGAACAAATAATTATTTCAGCGACAACACAGCAAGGCCACAGATTTTACAGCTGTTTAGTTCTTATTCTTACGTTAGGCTCACCATTGTTTCGTTAAATTCATGCTGTTACCACCTACAAATTCAAAGCTAATGCTGGCAGTTGAATTTCCGTAAGCCTTTTGTCAATATCCGTTATATATTTCACACGTGAATTAGTTTGTTTAGGAGTGAGTGTTGTGTGATATCTCCCATCAGGCTCTCGGAAGGTTATTTCGTTACGTCTTTTGTTGGCACAATGGTGCAACGTAAATTCAGGAATCTCATACCGAGCGACAGCGCTGTTACAAAACTCAACGGCTTCGGTAGCATTTGACGCTGCACTGAATTTTAGAATTACTTGTTCTGTTTTAATAAATTGCTAAGGTGTTGTTTAGTTGTTATTAACATACATTAAGTAATATAATTACTACTTAATTTTAACAAATGCAAAACAGCCACTAAAAATTTGCTTTATTTATTACTTGCTAACAATCACTAATTAATTGTCAACTTGACGCACTTTATATTAATGTGATTTATAAATTACACACTTTTTTCAGATTTCTTAAAGCTATTACCTGATTACTATAAAAATGCTTACATTTGATGTTGTAATTAATGTCTATGCGTATGTGGGCAGTGTGGCTCAGATTTAATTCTGTACTTAGTTACTAAAACTTGAGAGCCTGAGTAGCACGAGACGATCCGGCAGTAAAAGCAAACGTACGAGAGGTTTTAACCTCTTAATTTGCAAACCCTGTTTTCGTAGAAATAGTTAAAGCCCCTCTCTTATAAAAAATAATGGTTAGAAATCGTCAATTATTAATGAGTGCGCTTGAAAGAATTAAATTTGATCTATTACGTTTCAAAAATAAAATTTGATAAAAAAGTTACCATTAAACCTTTGATATGCAAAATTGCAGAGGTAAAATTATCTAAAAACTGGAAGATTTAAATTATATTCTCAGTATATGAAAAAGGAGACTATCGAGAGTGTAGTAATTAAAAAAGAATTTCTCTTAAGTATGTCTGTGAATACCTACGAGCAAATATTAGAACAAAACTTAGAGCAAAAAGAAACCCGACATTTCTTAAATTAAAAAAAATATTTTGTTAAGGCCACAATAATTAATACAATTTTTTATTTTAAAACAAACAATACATACGACCTTACAAAAGATAAGTCTGATTTGCATTCCCGAATTTGCAGCAAGGCTCTTAAAGAATCCTCACTACAAATATTTAGAAAAATTTAGAAAAAGAGCGTGGAGCTAACATTAGTTCGGATATTATGAGTATGTCATAACATCATTAACTATATAATTTTTAAAACTATCAAATAAAACTATTTTTACGTAACAGTAGAATTTAGGGGGATGGAGTAATAAACTTGTTATTTTTGACAGTACTCCAATTTAAAAAAGAACTGAAAGAGGGGCCTAAAAGTAAATTTAAATATGTATATGAATATAAGATCTGATTCAAAATTATATTATAATAAACAAAACCATGGCATATAGAAACAAAAATTTTTAACAAATATATATAAAAATAGTGTAAAAAGTTTTTTTCTAGTTACCTGAAAGTAACTAATGAAAACTTAAAGTATTAAAAAGTGGTAGATTTAAACAAACCAATTATTAATACCAACAAAATCATCCCAAAACATCTCAAAAAGATCAACTTAAACTTACATATAAACGCCTTGCTTATATGCTAACACCAAGAATGATAAATAAAGTACAAGTGTGCAAAGCAAAGTAGTCACGAAAAGTAAAGAATATAACAAGACTACATAAAGCAAGGGACTATCAAATACGCAAATAATTAAAAATTTTAACAGCGTTAGAATTTAATGAAAAAAGGAATGCTAGCAAAGAATAGATAGTAACTGACTTTATATGTTAGTAGGAGAACACAAGTTTTAAATAAAAATCAGAGGAATTCATTAGATACGTGCGAAGACAAATTAAAATTTTGAATTGACCTATACTTGATGAATATTATAAATGATTTTAGTTGTAGATTACAAAACTACTCGAACAGCCGTGCTTAGGAACTGAAACAGCAATTTTTCGAACAAACATTGTTTGAGAAGTTAACTTTTAAAATAATAAGGATGCGTAAAAACATTAGAGCCAAACGTAGCAAAATAAACTGCAGTCAATAATTTATAGTTGCAATTTTTTTTATTTAAGAAAGTTCGTATTTACAATGTATTTAATAGAAAAAAGGTAATTTGGTAAATATTATCTCATTATATCTAGTATCAACTTGAGGAAAGTCATTTCATTGATGTTATTTTCATTGGATACAAGATAAATCTTAGTTGACTTGGCCTCGTTCGGTTTAATCTACTCGGCAAAATTTTGGTGTTGGATGGTGTGCTGCAACCCTACAGTTGAATTCCATCTGCCCAAATTGACCTGAGTATCACCAAATGCATTTGTTTGAGTTTTAGGTCAAAATGGTTATGCTTAGATTTTTATGGGGTGTCCAAGTCAGTTTCTGATGTAGGTGCAATCCTAGGTATTTAATCTCTATATTTACTGGAATAGCAGCGTTGTTAATCGTAATAAGTAAATAGATATATTGCTTGTTTTTAAATATGACCTGTAATAATTTAGCGATATTTTTGCTAGTTTACTACTTATCAATCCATTTTTGGAGAGGGTTAAGGTAATGTTGAAGATTTTCATATCCTAGTTTTGGAGTTTTATGTATAGACAATATAAATAGAGAATGTTTAACTTTCAGTTTTATATGTGGTTAGAGTATCAGCCGTATAAATCAATACAAGAGAGATCCGAGAGTACTGTCTTGTGGTACTCTAGGATTAGTGGGTATAACAATTTAAAACCATATTCCTAAATTTAACCTAAAAACTTCGATCAGGTAGTTATGATTTCCAAAACAAATTTTCACTACAATGAGAACTAGTATAAACGTAGAATACTACTACAGATTATAATAAGAAGCCCTGGAGTTTTTTTTTTTAGTATACAGTGAAAGAATTGTCCAGTTATGAGGTCGTTAGCAGAAATTTGATCTCAGTTGGAGAAAACGTTGGTAGGGTGCATTTAGAGAATCGCTTACATCTTCGTCATTTTATGTTACCATTTGGTTTAGATATTGGCAAGATGTCCAGAAGAAATCTTTGCCTTATTGGAAAAATTTGAAATATTTGGTCGTTTTATCATTCGTCGATAAGTTTGTGAGGAAGTTCTTAAAGTTTTATTTTTTTCATTACGTACGGCCCCGTATAATAGATGAATATGTCTGTTGTAACACGTCATATTCCGTCCTATCTATTAGGAATTCTCTGTTATACTTTACGTATTTGTATCTCTCTTTTAATGAGGTTTTTGATGTAATGTGGAATATTTAGGGTTGGAGTATTAGTGGCTGAATTAGAAGGTGCGACTTTTCAAGTTGCATTCTGCAGGGGTTGAGTTAATTACTGTCAGGTTCCTAATGTTATTTGATTCGGATTCTAAGATGGGTACGCCTCATTAAGCAGTTGACTAAGTAGTTCCCAATTCCTGTGTTCGAAGCAAATTTTAAGAGATTTCCTTTAGTAATAAAATAAAGAATGGATGGTTAGACGCTAGTTCTTCATGTTATTTACTGCTAAGGTAGGTATCATATATTTCACTAGTTATTGCAAAATCAAGCAAGTCGAAAATTTTATTAAGGTCGCTGGAACAGTATATAGGCGAATTGGTTTTAACATAATTAAAATTTAAGTTCTGAATAGCTTGTATAAAATAATGGCCCTTTGTAGTTGTAAGCAGTGATTTGTAAGTCGCATATTCACTTTTATAGTCATTATCGACGACACACTTGTAACCAAAATGCTGAAACAGTTTGATGTATTCTTTAGTACTAATGGAATGTTGTTGAGGGCTGTACATCGCTACAATAGTCAAGGGATGGAGACTCGTTTCAAGTTATATTATCGTAATTTGGACTTTATCGTTTAATATTTGTAATTTTGTAGAGTACTTTTTCTAATTATTGCTAAACCACCGTAGGCTGTGCCGTTTGAAAGACTTCTAAAGTAAGTCCTGTAATATGTAATTTTGCTTACAGATCTGTTGATTGCATGCGCTTCTGAAATTAGTAGTACATCTATTTTTTGTATACAGATTTCTAGTAAATAGTTAGTCAGTCCGTTTGTGTTCTAGGCCCTACTACGCACTTGTGATACAATTTTTGTGTTAATTTACTAATTGCTGCAGACAGAATGTACAAAATTATGGTGTGTCATACATTAGTTGTAGAAATATAGTTTTGAATTCATTGAGAAGGTATGAAGGTTGCTCTGCTAAATTTATGTACTCATAGCTTATGTTAACTGAATTACACTTTTCAAAATGTATATTTGTAAAAGTTAAATAGTTAGCAAGTAACATGTTTATATTTAGCAGTTAATTTGGTGTAAAAGTGTCTATAGATGTTGAGTTAGATTGCCGACTATATTTTTGAGCCTTCTAGGTGAATTTTGTCTCACTTTTTTCAAATCTTTGTACACAGAGCAATCTTTATAGTTAGCCAGATGATTTATTTGTATAGAGCACATTTGTCTGGAGTACGAGACTTGTTACAAACATTTCACATATACGAGTGATTTAGTGGAATACAATTTAGAATAACAATATTTCTAGCAGCGCATACATTGTGGTATAATATTTTTCTTTGTTCGCTTTAACTGTAAGTTTAATGTTGTATATAGTATTAAATGTCTTATTATTATGTTCTTTTGGTTGAAGGTCCATTACAAATAAGAATAAGAAATTTTTGTGGTACGTTGTCACTTACTAGTAATATTTCTTGAAGCATAGCCTAGAATAGCCGGTTCTTTATTTCTTGTGTAACTATTAAGTGGTATGGGTGTCTAATAAAGCATCTGTAAGCGCGGTCTTTGCTTAAATCGTTTATATGATAAACGGCCTTTTCGTCTTTAAAGTTTTGATGTAATTTTCGGTAAGCATCAGCCTGAGCAACATTGACCTTAATCGTTTTTTGGTTAGCGCTTTAGTATAAAATTGTTATTTCTGTAGTATTCTTGAAGAAAGATGTTTGTGTTCTTTAGGCGGCCCTTAAATTGTTTGCTTTTGCTGGGTTAAGATTTAGTTCTATTACGTTTTGCGACTATTTGCCAGATATAGCTGTTTTTAATTGTTGCCTCTTTATCGCTTGATTGTCATTGTTTTGAATATTGGTGTGCTGCATTATGGCTGGATGAGTTAGATATTTGAAATTAAAAGGTGGTTTAAATATGACCGGGACTGATTTTTTACAAAAAAAAACAATTTGCCAAACACTTGCACGTACTAGTCTTCAACGTACATCTCTCCGGAGTCAACTCATTTTTCTCACGTTCTCAAAAAAAAGCTGTTGGTTGTCGACGTATCCACTCCCAAACAGTCTAGATGACGGCGTCGTTGTTCGTAAACCGTATGCCCTGCAAATCTAATTTGAGCTTTGCGAACAGGCAGAAATCACCTGAGATTAAATTGGGACTGTACAGCGAGTGTGGTAGAAGTTGCCATTGTTGTTCTAACCCGATAGTGGCGTACATTGTTTTGAAGTAAGGCTACCGGCTTTTCACCTGTTTTCGCTTAAATCGGATCTTTTCCTTTACGTATGTTACCAAGAGGTTGGAGTAGTAAGCTGCATTGATTGTTCTGGCATCAGCCAAAAAGTCTATATAGATAACCCCCCTGCCAGTCCTAGAAGAACGTTGCCATCACTTTTCCTGTCGGACAGCTCCTCCGCACTCTCTTGGGTTTGGGAGGACTGGTATGCCACCACTCATGTAACGACTGCTAGGACTCGGGAATGAAGTAGTGCACTCAACGTTTTATCATTGGTCACTATAGACTTCAAAAATACATCATCTTTGTCTTCAAATTGCTGTAGGAGACAACTGGCAGCTTGCATGCGCACCATTTTGTTCACGTCCGTTAAAGCGCATGGTACCTGCCATGCATGTACCTTGCGATAGTGTAAGTAATTTTTCATGTCTTCTACACTACCAACATTAATGGACAGCATTTGATGCACAGTTAGTTGATAGTTTTGCGCCTATTCTCATGAATAAGTGCGACTACACAATCAATGTTTGGCTCGGTGACGGATGTTCCCTGCCGACGATCACGCGCTTTCTGACTTCTCTAAAGCACTTACACTACTCAAACGTATGGGTCTGTGAGAGACACCCTTCTCCCCATACTGATGTTAGAGTCTGTGGTGAATTTGAGCTGATGGGATGATTCTCTAACGAGTAATTTCATCACAATGCATTTGTTCTACGCTCCGCGTTATCTTCTAATCACTCATCACTATAGCAACTCCCAAACATGACTAAACAGATTATAACTCGAACAGGAAGGAGGGCGAAAGTTACGGCTCTACTCTCTCAAATTCGCACATCATTGCTGTTTGTTTACAACCAAATCAGTCCCGATCGTAATTAAATCACTTTATATAACCTAAGTATAGATTTATGTTTAACATAATGCATTTTAACTTTAGTTTACAATAAATAAATATTTCACCAGCTCCAGGCAGATAACGTATTATCTACGGTCAGTGTCTCGCGCGCTAGAACCTTATTGTTATGCACTTAGGAAACTGAATTTTACACTAAAAATTTCAAGCGATTACTCATGTTTGCAGTTTAAACTAAGCAGTTCAAAAGGCAACAATGATAATAATAATTGCCACAACAAAAATATTTAAACAAAGACTAAATATATTGTAAAAAATGTAACAGTAGTCTATGTTAATAATGCAAAATATTAAAATTTTCTGGCCAAAAGCGATAGCTGACAAAGAACTATAAAACTTTACAGAATAAAAATCGGTAAAAGTGAACATTTAAGAAAATGAATGTGGTACCTAATAAACTTTATAGATATCAACTGAAAAATAAAATGCTTAGAAGACAGCCAGCGACATATGAAATATAAAGCCAGGCAAAAAATAAGGATAATAATAAAAAAAACATTAAAAATAAGGATAGAAAAATCCTAATGTGAGAGTTGATAGATTGGTATGTAACAAAAAAGCTTTTCGGAAGCCCCTTACTCGGAAGAGTAATAAATAGTTTCTCTGTATATATATATATAATATACGGACAAGAATGTTTACAACTGAATTAACATTAAAATTAAAACACATTCCGCAACCCCTTATAACACATTTTTGTGCAAAATGTGTTATAATTTATATTTGCAGCTGTACTGGTCATAACAGAGTTGCTTGCTTGATGTTACTGCGAAGCAATATCTGTTACCATTAACCGGCATGTTAACTTTGAAAAAGTTTTTTCGACTGGGTCTTTGTAAGAGCACTAGCTAAGTTAACGGCATTTTTTGCTAGAAGTGTACGAATTGGGAAGAGTTGCTAAACAACAATTTAAACTTCGTAAAGAGGCAAAGTTTTTGTTTAATTAAAGTGTATTCATTTATTTTTTAGATGCTTGTGGCGCAGCCCCACGTTCTTGTTGTCTTACACAAGTTTTACCGGTAAATTTCCAACTTTCTAGCAGGTATCTGTAAAGTTCAATATTACATGTCAACTTTAAGTTTTAGGATAAAGGTACTGTGTTAGAATAATCAGAAATAATTGGTACATGCGGTATGCGTTATATGTTTATTACTTTAAAAGTATCTTAATTAAATCAAATTCGAGAAACTTGCATTATCCGTACAAAACTGACGCAGAAGGGGCCTTAAATAATTTCTGTGATTAGCAATGTTAAGAAGCACTTAAGCAGGATATAAATGTTAAATAAACTTTTTAAATCATTCGGTAAAACTTAAAATATAGGTCCCGTTGAAAGGGTTTAAAACGTTTGCTGAAGCCCTGGGAACCGCCATCTGCGCCGTCGGCTCTGTGTACTTTTCCCCACGTCATTCGGCGCGACTCATCACGTCTTGTTTACGAAGGAAGGCAAAGTGCATCTTCGAATTGTGAAAGCAACTCGGTTTCTCGTTAATGAAATTTTTATAATGACAGATAATTCGCCTTGCACTCGTTACGAAACCTGCAGAGCGCAGCAGTCGCGGCGAATGCAACCGGGACCCCATGCGCTACTTGTAGGGAACATTTTAAACTGGGGCTTCATTAAAATACAACGCGCTAATGAAAATGCAGATTTGGAATGCGTAGGCACAATTTATTTACTTCAGCAGAAGTCGCGGCCTGAAATTGCAGGGCTTTCAGCGCGGCGCTGCTCATGCGTGCGGTGCCGCAGCCGGTTAGCTTTAGCCGGTGGGGCTGCGTAAATTTCGTGCGGCGCGGCATGCTCGAGCAATAATAAAAATAGTACGGCGCGCGACCCGTCTCCTTATCGCGGCGCTCTCTAGGAAACATGAAAGTTTAAAATGAATTCATATCATCCCGGCTCAAAACACCGTATAAAATATGATCAACTGGAACTTTGATGCCTCAAATAAAATATCTTTCCCCAGATACTCCTCTCGTATGCATAGGGCCGCTAAGCCAATCAAACTAAAATTTAATACTTCATAAAAACATGTAGATGCCGGAGATGGTGTTCTGGAAAGGTGTAAGCCGCCCTTATTCCGTAATAAGGAGCGAAACGTCACGAATATATGGACGTGGTGATATGATAGTAAAATTTTAAATTTACGGCTTTTTGTGGCGGAATGAACGAGTAGGATATGTGCAGCACATCTCCACATCAAATAAAATGGAAAGCCGCTTACATATATTCTGCATTTGGCATTCCGAGGCTAATGCCATATTCATTAACATAACGTGTCTGCTTTAAAAAAGACTTCATAAGAGCGCGCTAGCGCTGGGTAATGCATAAATGACAGAAATGACGCAAATGTGTAAAAAATAATAAGAAAAAAGTTAAAACATTTGTAATTTACGATCGTAACGTCTGTACATGGAGCATATAAGCAATAAGAATAACATTAAAATTCAAGAAAAATTAAATTTATTTACATGAAACTTAACGTAGTTAAAGTAAATAGTATTAAGAATCATAATATTGTAGTCCCCATCAGCGACCAGGACCTTCTAGAGCCGTGATCTAAACCTGCTACAAGCAAGTCTTGTCTATATGTCTCATAACCTCTGTAATGAAGACGCTTAAGCTGTTGTTGGAGTTAGGATGCCTCTCATTGTTCTTCACCTAAGCCACGTCCCACATGTAGTAGCTTGTAGTCGTGGCTGACGGCGATCGCAAGTCCAATTGTAATACAAATTGTTGTCTTGCTGAAACACATATTTGAACCTCTATCCAGGACTTGACAACTGCTGCCACGTTGATATAGGTGTTAGCGATCACCTTCAGGCCTTCCGGAAAGAAGTGGAATACCGCGACATCCTCTTCACTACTCACAACCCTCAGCACCATTACAAAGGACACAAAGAGTATGAATAACTACAGGTACCTCAAAGGTTTTTAGGCAGATTCAATATTCATTTTGATGATTTATCTTCCTCTCCTAGATGAAGTTCTTTTCGTCCAAACAGAATCTTAGAATTTAGGACTGTTGTACTTAATGTTGTTTAGCAGGGTTTTGGGCCACTGTTAGTCTGACCGTCGACCGCCGACCGTCGGATTAGTTATACACCGCCCATAACCCCTATCGATCTTCTCTTTAATTCGGAGAGGAATTCATCACTCCTCTTGCGTCCAAATTGCTTGCTGAGTGTTGCTCTTCCTCCTAGTGGTCAGATTCTTTGGCTACGTCGTAACCTTGAGTCTTTTATCAAAACCACCCAATAACTTTTGTTAGTGATTTTTCAGCTCCTAAGGGATTTGGTTGTATACTCGGCTCACTTTGTCGATAACAGTCAGTTTACAATTAATTTAAATAAATAATGATAAATAAAATCACAATTTGAGAATTTATAAATCAGCTCACTATGTATGCATCCATAAAAAAATTCTATCTCTCTACAGTTAATTAAGGAGAAACAAAACCCTTACTAGAGAGGCATCCATTTACTTTTTAACTTAAAAACATATTACCTAGGGATATTGTATTCTTTTATATTTTAGTAGTTCAAAATTAAACGCAAAGCAAGGAACATAAAAGACCAACAGTAAATATAAATATATTAAATCATAAATATAAACAAACACAAAGTTATTTGGTAGTGCTCGGTATTTTTGTTGTAAATATAAGTTTTATAGCGATACCTTGAAGATTTCACTTTATAATAAAGGAAATACAACGCTTTACAACGACCTATAAACAGTGTATGAAGGCATTTAGAAAACTGCAAATTTTTATTGAACAACCAACTCCTAGAGATTGTATATAAAAATATTGCGCTAATAAAGGAACTGTACCTTTTTCCCTTAGTTATGCTGTAAGAAGTAAATAGTTTTTGTAGATTGCAAAGTATCATATGAAAATTGGAAAAACGTTTGTCAACAGTTTCTAACTTTACAAAAATACTTAAGTACAAAATGGTGGGGAATTCGGCGAAACAGTTCTGTTATGTTATTATAACATTTAATTGTTATAGACTTGAAAGCAAAACGATAAAGTCACTAACTGCACGCGCATTTTTGGCCCTGCTGCAGTCTAAGGAAAATTTAAATAAAAACATGGGGCCGGCGAAGAGATTGCTCTGTAAGCAATCCCAGAACGAACTTAAAAATTCTAAGTTCGTTGAAAATTAACGTGCAAGGAGTATCTTTATTATTGAGTTTTTAAAAACTGTTGCTATTGCGTTAATAGGATAACGCATTCCAAAAATATGCATTACGAACGAAATTCTACGAATCTTGCTAATTGAAACGCATGTGTGCGACAAACGTGTTTGACCTATAGTACGTTTGCAATCCGGTAATTCAGCTCAGTCACTTATCTGAAGGTGACATACGTAAGTAAGTGACGAAGTACTTACTGAAAAATCGACTAAATTTGAGCCAATCAGCTGTGTGAAAAGTATAGCGTCGATACCGGGAACTTAATAGCTACGTCCGCCGGCAATGGAAAGAAACGATCGATTTCTCGTCTTATATCCCTCAAAAATCGACTTATGACTGGCGTTGACTTTAAGTAAAAGCTGAGTGCGGTGAGAAGTGTGGTCGCCAGCGCTTGACTCGTGACAAAAGACTGAAGGCAGCCAATGTAACCCAAAAAAGCGGCTATGCGTCCCAAGCTACAGTCCAAAAGGAAATTGATTGGGATTTCGCGCCATTGGATTCAGATATTATTTGCCAACGAGTATATGATGTGCTACATGGTAACGACACAAAACGTTGAGTCTATAGAAGGTCAAGGGGCGATTTGCTCATTGCTATATTCAAGAAACTGTCACCCATGACATGAAGGTGGCTCTTACATGTTCTGAGCAGGCATTCCATGTACGGAAAAAATTGAGTTGGTTATCGTGCCTAGTAGACAACGCGGAAGAGGTTTAAGAGCGGACCGCTACATCAGGGAGATGTATCTGAAAAAACGTGTCGAAAATGTGTTGCGCCATTTGTTGATAAGAACTTTATGCTAATGCACGACAATACGCGATGCCATACCGCGCGAGTGACTACCATCTAGCTGGCTGATAGAGGTATACCGAAAATTAACTGGCCTTCGTGTAGCCCAGACTTGAATCCAATTGAACATGTTCGGGATGAGCTTAAGCGAAGAGTACGGACCAGAAATCTGGCACCAGAGAGCATGATGGAACTGAGGGCGGCGTTGATTGAAGAGTGGGAAATAATCCCTCAAGGGAGCATAGGAAAAGTCATTCGATCCATGCGTAATAGTTTGGAAAGTGAATTTAAGAATGAAGATCGCAACACCATGTATTAAAAAAATCATTAAATTAATTTCAACTAAGGAATTAATTTTTTTTTCTTCAAAAATATCCTTTTGTCTTTCAACTCTTTTGTGTCACATATATTCTTAGGGTCATAACTTTGTCAGATTCCAATCAAAATGGTATCATTTGAAACCACAGTTTTAAACTTTCAAACAGTACACTGAACTTTACTTATAGTGCTATTAGAGTGGATACACATTCTCTCATAACTCGAACATGTTGCTGAGTCGACTGTTTTGCTCTCAAGTGCAGAAGAATAACTTAAAAAATTACATTTTTGTTGCAGCCAGCCATGAAAATACTTTTAGGGTCAAACTAATCTAGTATGGCAACTAATTACCAAAGAAAGTATGCTTTACTAATTATAGAAAGATAGTAGAAGAGTAAATCGCCAATCTTCCAACTAGAAAAACAGTTTTATGTTTTATGAAATGGGAAGTGTTAGTGGAAGAAAACTGTGGGTGTTTAAAAATTATGCAAAATTATTTTTATATGAAATTTGACTTTTTGGGCAGTTGTCCAACACGAGAAATGACATTTTCGATTTGTAAAAAGTTATTGAAAATGACTCAGGGAGGTAAGATGAAAGGATTTATATCGACAAGCAGAATTTTTAATTTTGAAGAAGAAAAATACGTTTTTGGAAGCTACATGCACGTTGATCCTCACTCTTTTGAAAGTGACTTCGTTACTGTCAGTCAGCAATACGTAACTATGCTGTAAGATATTCTAATAACCTAATAGATCACATCTGTTTACGCAATATGATTTTAGCAAGATGGGGCTATAGCCTATACAGCTTAAGGTTCCCCGTCCGTATTGCTCTTGACTTTTCTTATAAATGTCCATTAAAGAAGATATTAAAAAGCAGTTGTAGAGAAATCCTATGTGAATAATATATTGATCGGTGTTCTCACGGCAGCTGTATAGATCACAGCATGCGATGTCGTGAAAAAGACACTTATTTACCTCGTGTTGTTAAGTGACTTAGACCAAAGTAAATTTAATAAAATTTTTGGGTGATTTATTATGTTTATTTTGGTTTATGTACTAAAACAATGAAGTTATTCAGATATAATGTTGGAGAGCAAAAATGCAAGCAAACTTAAAAGATCAGATGAAGCAACGCTAGTTACACAAAACTACATACACAGTTCTTGCAAAACTTTTATGACACACATTTTTATTAATGATTAAAGCCTAAATTATTTTGCAATTGGCTTACCAAATGCGATGTAGCTATATATTAAAACGACAAATAAGAATTGTTAGACAAGTCTCCCTGTAATTAGTTGCTATGGTTTATAGGGACTAAAATGTTGGACTACATAACTGTTTACTATTAGCCGAACAATAGTAAAAGTAAGAAGTAGTTTAAAATATATAAATTTACTAAAAAGAAGTAGATCCAAACAAACCAGAAGTTAAAACGTGTTGCGCAAATTAAATCGTCGATTTGGAATTTCGTACAGAATATTAACCAAATATCATTAAAATGCCAAAAAGAGAAAGTGTCGTATATATGCAGGTGTATAACTATAATTTTTCAGATGCCACAAAGAATTAAGCCGGCAGGCGTATCGTTACAGATTCGACAAATGACAATTTCTATATTTCTATCTTTTAGAATTATATAATAAAATAAGGCGAAATTTTCCTACAAGATTTTGATGTAGTACGTGTGCTGTTTTTGAAGTAGGAATTTCAGGACTTTACTTCGAAGGAATAAAAATTAAACTGCGCACATTAATTTCGTAAATGTCTTCCAAAAATGAATGATTTTGTTTAGTTCAATCTTGACTTTGAATAATCACAGATATTTTAAGAAAAATAGCATTCATTTAGTACCTAAAGAATATAATTACTCAAGTGTCTTTCTAATCAGAAAAATGTATGCTATTAACTAGAAGACTCAAAACAAAGAGTTACAGAAAAGAAAATTTTGGGTGATTTACGAAGTAGATGTGCAGAGGAAAAAAGCAAAAACTGTGCGTTATTGATGGTATTAGTCTATTAAGCTTGTAAAATGAGTTGCACATTTACGATTTAGAAGTGACACCTTATCAAGTATCAATAAAATTGACTTCTATTTGTTTAACTGCTATAATTTTTTAACAACTTTTATGTCACATAGATTAACGAAAAAAAAGTTAAATTACAAAACTGTTACAAGCACAGAACAGTATGCAAAAAATGATAAGAAAACGTAATCTATTTAGACGTAAAAGAGTATTGTATTTAATGTTCTCTGTTAAATGAATTTGTAAGCGATAAATATAAATTCTTAAATTAAATACATTGATAAGAACCAGTGTGTCCAAGAGACTAATGTGTTTGCATACGGTATGAAAGAACTCAAGTTCAATCCCGGTCTCAGATACTAGACGTGACTTACTCAGTCACTCAAAATAATTGAGTGCTTTCGTCCGCGTCAAACAAAGGGTAATAATGCGGTTATAGGATCCGTGATGGTCGCCAGATAACCCCATATCACAGAAGTGAAGGCAAACATACGAGAGCTTCAAATTCTCAGTTCGCAGTTCATACCAACAAATTTACTAGTAATCAGGCGTATTTTATACAGTACAAAAATTGTGAGAATAACAAAAATATTTATAAACAGATAAGAAAATTTCAACTTATTTTAGAAAGAAATGACTCATCTTTTCAAGGGATATTAAACTATTTGAGCCTTTTCGCCTACAAAGTACAAGCTCATTAATCTTCAATTAAAAAATAATTTTCACCCAAATCAGCAAAAGATATAATTCTTGGGTGAATGTTATAAAATTTACGACAGATGAAAATAGTGTAAGGCCGAAAACATTATCTCCTTTTGTTTTCTGATCGTGACAATAGTAGATTAGTAATATGAATATAATAATTGACAAATTATAGATTATACAAAATGGTACCAAATTTCGCCATACTAATAAATACATAGGCTTAATATTACGAATCATCGAGTACTATTGCTCTAATACCAAACCAAGGATGATTAGGCATTACATTTATTCAATTTAAGCCAATGTGGATGCCATACACAATTAATCGTATTCACAAAAAAGAAGGAAAACGTGTTGTGTGTTAGAATATTAGATAAAATACCTGGACATTGTAAACATATCATAAGAGACAACTTAACTAGAATATAGCTATTAGGAACTACGGTAAGTATGGTGCTGTTAATAATTTCTATTTTTATACAATGTTAATTTCTTACAATAAATTTTAAACTTGACTGTGGTACATCGAGACTAAAAGCTGTGTGAAACATGACTTGTTATCAATACTTTGCGGATTCATAATGATTACAACACTGCAAGAAAATAGTTTACAACTTTTTTAGTGGTTTTGTTCTTATTCAATGACTTTTCTGAAGAAGTGCTCACCCTAAAAAGTTGAAACTTCTGTTACTTCTCAACGTAATCTCCGTATAGACGTACACATTTTTCACAACATCAAGGCCATGGAAACACTTCTTTAGGGATGTGTTTCTTCCACTGAAAAATCATTGAGGCAACAGCGGCTCGATGGGAAAATAAGCGGCCAAGGACAGTGTCCTCCGTGGTAGGAAATATAATTAATATTAGATTTTATGTTTATGAAACCTAGTTTCGTAGCTTTGAGCAATGTTTTTTACTTCTTCTAATACAATTTTTATTCTTAAGTCCCTATAAATATCAATATTCCCGATATATTAAGCAGAATTAGTAGTATTCTTGAATAGTAGTATTTTCTACTGTATTTTATATTTAATTTTTATCTTCGTGTCTTGACATGCTCCTGTTGCTCAGTATTACTTGTTTGTATTTGTATACACTGATCAGCCTTTATTTAATTTTATGTGACATCTAACGATAAATATATCTCATTTATCATTCTACTGTACCATTTCTGTTGATCATACAATATCTTTGCTTATCGCTGATATTACATAGTATGTCTGCAAAGATGGCTGTAGCTGCTTGGTTGGTTGCCATCATGTCACCGGTATACAAAAAGTAAGATATTTGTCCCAATATACTGTTCAGTGACACCGTTTCTTTATTTTGTATGATCTGAAGCATTTTTGTTTTTGTTTAATTCAAAACAATCTACTCGCAGTATAAGACTTTAGGAAGCTTCACCCATTTTTCTAACCACTACTTTTACAAAACAAACTTTTTTCAAAGTATGTGCAATAGGTAGGAAAATTTTTAACAAAAATATTTTTAAGGTATTTTTGATTATAGTACCGTGTTGACCTAAATCTGATTACTGATTTTTTTAAAAAACTGGTATGCGTCTTATTATAGGATTTCTATTTTTAAGAAAAAGGTTTTAAATTGCTTTAAGATTATAGATAAATCAGTGTAACGTTTTATTTGATGGTTTACCGGGATTTTTTTAGGTTCTTGGTATATACCTTAGCTGTAATGCTATATTTATTATTTTAGTTTTTGTAAATGCTTTTTTAGGTAGCTGTTTCAGTATTTCAATTGTAATTAAATCAAATTCTTGAGATTTGCTTGTATTTATGTCTTTCTTAACTTTCCTTTTATTTATCGTAGAGTCACTAATGTTATTTCTTTAACTTTTGTTTTATCTGCTTCTAACGCTTTGTTTTGTACTTGTTTTTCACGTGTTTTGCAAAAGCATATGTTTTTTTCTTGCTATCCGCTTGACCAACCGCTTTCAGTTCTTAATAGTAGCGTTTAGATTAATGGTTGTTTGATTTTCTTAGTTGCCCTCGATTAGGAATAGTCAGTATCTTTCTAATTTGTTAGCTTTTTAAGTAAGTATTTAAAAATTTGTTCTAAACTACTGTATTTATATTCTTAGTTATTGTGGGAGTTGGTTCAGTCTGGTGTGGTTATTAAAATTCTAATCTGTTTTTTTTTTTCAGCAACTAGATTCTTGATTTTCTCTGGGTAACTATTGTTTATTGTTTTTATTTTAATTTCTACCCTGCTTATTCGTACACATTTCTGAATGTCAAATACAAACTTTTTAGCTTCTTCCAGTTACTTTTTGTTCGTTAATGATATGTTGCATACGTGTTTATTAGTGTTGAGTTACACTGTTTTTAATTATATTTTTACTTCGGGTTATTAACGCAAAGCAATCGAAGCTAAGATTAAAGTTTCTTTCCTACATTAATAAAGTTTGCTGATGCTTTTCTGGAGAGAAAAATATCAATCAAGTCTGACATTTTGTTTGATCTACTGGTTAGCAAGTAGATTTTTTCGTAGGGTGGTAAATAAACTTTACTATTTATATTAAACTGTTTGTATTGAAATCGCCTCCATTAATAAACTTTTATTCTAAGAATTGTAGCAGTCTTTAGCAATATATATTTTCAAATTGTACAAGAGCTTGTTGTAACTCTGTCATTCTATTCTAATATTTACAGCTGCAGCTTGTACTTCTCTCTTAACATCTTTTTTTCTCGCACGATTTTTTTCTGTTGTCCTATTTCTAATGTCAAACTTTGTAGGAATTGGCTTATCCATACATTCTTATTCTGTAAATTTTTCCGGTCTGCTTTAGTCTTCAGCAGTGGTAGGAATATTTTAGTTTCAATTGCATGGTGGTTTATTTTCGCTTTTTTATTGTTTTGTTCCGTTCAGTTTTTTTAGATTAAGTTATAATCTTTTGCTTTGGACTACTTTAATTTAATAACATCTATAAGCATTATTAATTACTCTACTGCATTTTAAAGTATATGTCTGTACATTTTATGAAATTTGGTTCTCTAAACAAAAATGATAAATATGTAAGGAATTATGTTTTGAATTTTATAAGTTGACAATTATTTTCTAGTGCTATTAATGTAAATCATGTATCCTTATAATAAATAGACAAAATATTATAGATTGTCCTAGTCATGATAATTTTCATATTAATCGTTTTGCCTATATCAAATTGCATATCATACATAAATCAGTACAATAAATAAACGTGGTTATACAAGACCATTCTAGAATATAAGTAACTTTCTTGCCATTATTTTAATACTCTGTATTGTTTATATTGTACCAGTGGTTACTTTTAGTTTAAATATTTCGTCTGCATTTATAATTTTATCACCTTATTCGTCATACACTAATTGACAGTCATATTGTTTTGACAGTTTATATAATTCTCAATATTTAATGAAGTTATATAATACAATTAGACTTTTATGCGATTGTTAGAATAAACAATATTCTAAACGAACATGCATAAATATGAAGGACACTATAATTTTAAGTTAAGGTGCTATTCATTTTAAAGTACATGATTAGTAAATCATTAACCTTTATATAAAATAAAAAAAAATAAATTAGTCTGATAAACATATTAAACAGATTATTTAATTCTAATTTCTATTCCGAAAATCAGTCTATTCAAGTGTTATACAAGCATCACATGATAGAAAAAGACATTCGCCTTTTGATACTACTTAGTAAAAATTGAGAAATGCTAGTGAACTTAGCAGGAAGTTACTCAAACATTTTAAATACAAGCCTTTCGTCTACAGTAATCGAAGATTATTGGGTATTTGTGACCAGAATTTTTAATTCATATCTATTGTATTTTCTAAAATTATTTTAATTAAATATGCATACACCTTACGTTAAAATGATGCTATTTATTATATAAATGTATATGTTTTATTACCGTTTTTATAATAAAATAAATCAAAATCTAGATTAATTTATGTAATTGCTAATACTGAAATCCGAGGTAAATAAGTTTATTTTTAGCCTGTTATAAACAACTATCAAATAGTTTTTTACTGCAATTTATAAAATATTCAAAAGTCACCCTATTAAGCCACAACAAAAAATCAATAATGTTTTATTTAAAATCAAGATGTATACTATAAACCTTTTTAATAAATAAAAGTTGCATCATAAATTAATATTGGTAGCATTTCGATGTTTATTGCTTTAAATATTTATGCAATTTTGAACTTGTTATATACAAAAGTTATATGTAATTTAAAATTCTTATTTAAGGTACCACATACTTTAAGGCTATTGCTTATTGTTATAGATTTAAAGCAATAACAAAGGTAATAAAAACATAGAACAAGAAATTGATAACGGCATAAAACAATTAATACATAAAAGAACAGATATGAATAAAATCGATCAGAAACAAATTAATAAAAGGGAACATACAAAACCGCAGAAAAACTGAATCTGAAAGACCAGCGAAACAAACATTAGAAAATAATAAAGGAATAAAGTGTCTAAGAAGTCAAACTAAATACACTCTCTTATAAATAAAGGTCGCATGGTAACAACAAAAAAAGATGTAACAGAAATAGTAGAAAAATTATATGGATATTTATATAAAAGTAAAATAAAACAAAACGAACTTTGAACTAATAAAAACAATAATAAACGTAGGGTCAGAAGAACGATTTGAAATTATAACTTGGGGAGTAGAAAATGCAATACAAGGTATGAAAACAAATAAAGTTGCAGTAGTTGATTGAGATGTTAGAAGAGGGAGGAGAATTAGTTAAAAGTGTAATCAAATTATTAAATGAGTGTATTCAAGGTATAATCGAAAAAAATAAAACAACTGAAAAGTTATACTGCGTAAAAAGACGACAAGATGGAGTTAGAGAATTACATACCGATCTTGTACCACAGGTATAAGCCCTTGACTAATAACCAACCGTCTAACGAAAATGTTGGATGTATACCAGCTGATGGAACAAGTAGGTTTTCAAAACAAATTCTCAACCGCAGATTACTTGTTAACACTGAAAATACTCATAAAAAATGAACAAATATGACATACCAATCTAGCTGGCATTCGTCGGTTACGAAAAAGCGTTTGAGAGCACAGAAATATCTACAGTCAAACCAGCGCCAAAAAATTTTAGAATAGGCAGCCGATACATACAACTATAGCAAGAAATCCAAACATACTTCAGAGAGGTGTTAGACAAAACTAGTTACTCTTGCCTTAGAAGACATGGGGAATAACATAAATTTCAAAAATTTTAACTATTTAAGATATGCTGGCAAAGTTATGCTAACAGCAAAATATATACAAAAACTTCAACGAATGCTAGATATATTAAACATATAATTTAGAATAATGGTTCTATAGATGAGCTTAAATAAAACGAAAATTATTACCAAAGACGACACAATCGTAAAAATTAAGAACAATAAAAGAAAATGTACAAAGCTATACATATCTGGAACAAAAATAACTACAGAAAAAAAATTAAACTCAAGAAATAAAAAAAAGTATCAAACAATTTTGGATCGCTTTTCAAATAATTTTATAATGATAAATAAAAATATTTAATTATCTATCTGTATTTTACTGTGTAACTATTTTATTATTTTAATATTTAAACTTAACCTTGCTCTAATTTTAGTAACTTATGCCTTATCAGCTGTTTTATATTGCTTTTTAATTCTACTTGGGTAAAACTATTTTTAATTCTTTACAGATTTGTTTATTTGCCTGTCTTCTATTAAGTTATCTTTGTTCCTGCATTTGTAGTTCTTTTCTGTACCTACAAAAATTTTCTATTTTAAGTTGCATTCGCAGCAACAAAAAAATTGAAACAACCCCAACAACACATACCACCTATCAGACTTGAGGACAACACCTGGGCTAGAAATGACTATGATAAAGCTTGTGTCTTTGCAAGACATCTAACAAAGGTTTTTAGTCTATTTGACACCCAAACCACACCAGACGTGGAGCAAGAAATCTATCAATACCTTGAAGCGCCATTTCAATTGAATCTACCAATCAAGCCCTTTAAAGCCAGTGAAGTCAAGGCTACAATCCTGACGAACTTAAATCCACGCATATCCCCAGGGTATGACTTAATTACGGGTAAAGTTCTTAAAGAGTTGCCAGAGAAAGGGTTTAAGTATAGTACCCAATTACTCAACGCGGTGTTGAGACTGAGACATGTACCAGAGCAGTGGAAAGTAGCTATAATCATTATGATTCGTAAGCCCGGAAAGCCAAACGGAGAACTGTCATCTTACAGGCCAATAAGCCTCCTACCAATTCTATCAGAAGTTTTCGAAAAACTTCTACTTCAGAAACTAACACCAATAATTATGGAAAGTAATTTACTACCCGACCATCAGTTTGGATTTCGCAAACACCATTCCACCATTGAACAAGTCCATAGATTAGTTGACAGAATTCTGAAGAGCTTTCAAGATAAAAAATACTGTTCAGCTGTATTTCTTGACGTCGAGAAAGCCTTTGACAAAGTCTGGCACGACGGATTGTTATTTAAAATCAAGGAGGCACTACCTCCTAACCACTATGAAGTACTGAAGTCATATCTCACCAACAGGCATTTCCTAGTTAGGTACGGAGACGCTCACACATCGCTATCTCCTGTCAAAGCTGGTGTCCCTCAGAAGCGTGTTGGGACCGCTGTTGTACATCATATTTACAGCTGACCTTCCGACTCAACAAGTACTACAGTTGCCACATTCGCTGATGACACAGCAATATTATCATCACATGTAGACCCAAACAAGCATCCGAGAAGTTACAGTCCCATTTAAATAATCTAACTGAATGGTTTAAAAATGGTATTTATATAAATGAATCAAAATCAACCCAAGTAACGTTTACAACTAGAGAGAATTACCTGTAATCAAACAACAAACAAATCCCACAGAACGAAACAGTTAAGTACCTAGGTATGCACCTGGACAGACGGCTAACGTGGAGAAAGCATATATTTACAAAGCGTAAACACTTGGGTCTAAAACTCCAAAAATGTATTGACTCCTGGAAATCATAATTGTTACTGGAGCAAATACTACTCTATAAGACAATTATTCGTCAAATTTGGTCATATGGGATACAGATCTGGGGTACAGCTAGTAGATCGAACATCGACATTATAAGGCGGTTCCAGTCAAAGATACTGCGATGGTTAGTCAACGCCCCATGGTTTGTACCAAATGAAATAATTCGGCAAGATTTAGGACTATCAACTGTGACTGAAGAAATACACAAGTGTAGTGTTCGTTATCATGACAAACTTAGTGCTCACCCAAACGCATTAGTAGAACACCTCCTGGATCCCGACGATGACGAGCCACGGCTTAAGAGATTCAAGCCTCTCGATTTACCAACACGATTCACGTAAAAGTGAAGTGTAGTGCAATCAAACTGTAACGGTTAACTTCGGAAAAATGTTCGCTGGAACGTTTTTCATCATGTCCTGTAATATATACTGTTAAAACAGTTACTAAATGTCAATCTTATGACAGATTGTAAGCTATAAATAAATTAAAAAAAAAAGTTGCATTCGCATTTTAGCCTATTTTCAACGAACTTAAAAAGTTCGTTACTGAATTCTATATGTCTGTCGGTCTGTCGGTCTGTCGGTCTGTCGGTCTGTCGGTCTGTCTGTCTGTCTGTCGCTGTCACAAAATTATGGATTTTTAAATTTTAAAATGGATTTTATAGGAAATTTTACGCTGATTTCAAAATCGAAATCAAAAGTTTCTGTCTCGAATAGTTTTCGAGATATTCGACTTCAATTTCGGAAAATTTCGACAATGCGATTTTATGAGTAATTCTTAAAGAAAATTTTACGCTGATTTCAATAATGAAATCGAAAAATTCTATGTCGAATAGTTTTCGAGATATTCGACTTCGAATTTCGGGAAATTTTTCGACATTACGATTTTAAATGTGATTCTTATAGGAAATTTTACGCTGAATTCGAAAATGAAGTCGAAAAAATTCTATGTCGAATAATTTTCGAGATATTCGATTTCGAATTTTCCCGAAATTGGAAATGGAAATCGAAAGGTTTTTTTAAGTTCGTTCTGGGATTGCTTATAGAGCAATCTCTTCGCCGGCCCCATGTTTATTCTTTATATCCATAAGTTCTTTTCTTAAAAATAATTTTGACACGGGTCTACTTATATTCGTTAATTAATAATTTATAATTAAAATTTATTTAAAATTTGAGTTTTATCAAGTAAGGATCTATATTTTAATGCTAAGAGACAAGATGAAACCGACATTAACTCAGAAGGTGAACGGGATATCGTCCGTTCTCTGAACGGATTGTCATAATGCAAATGCAAATCTACAACACGTGTAGCGTAGCTCAGGTTAAACGCGACATTGGCATTCAACACCAACTAAGCAAAAAACTAATTTATCTCTTAGAAGATCGAGCTAAAAATCGAAATAAATAAAATTTGAGAATAAAGTTAGAACAACCTGTATGCAAATTACAGTAATAATGCAGAATATTTAATTAGTAATAGACCATATGGCAAACAGTAAAAATACATTTTTTACGGACCAAAAATCAAGAAAAAAACAGGTAACTATTCTACGTCTCAGAAGAGATATACAATGATTGACTAAAGAGGAATAACAAATGGCGTTTTACAAAATTTTCTAAAATCAAAAATTTCAATTTAAAGTAGTTACGAGGAATAACAAGCAGATAAAATTAAATTTGCAATTTCTAGAGAAATGCAAAGACTTACAAAATACTTAAAAATAAACAAACAAAAAGCATAAAATACTGGTAAGAAAATTATTTATGTTTTAACTAGTAATTTGTATAGCTTAACCAGGTGTATTTATCTCTTTGTAAGATATTTGGTATCTCTACATCAACTGAGCGACAAAACAGCAAAATCAAAAAATTGGTATTATGTAGTATTATTGATATCTAAGTACCTATTAACATTTTGTCAGGTGTTTTTATGTAACAAGGGTAACACATTATTTGTATATTTTAGTAATTGCATTGCCAATTGGTATATATAAAAATAAATTCTGTTATTTCACTTCGCTTACGTAATTTCTATTATTTTTAATACTAGTGGCTTTAATATAAAATTTTAAAAATCAGTTGTATTTGTATACTAATTACTCAGTATACTAAGAATTGTAATATAAAAGTTTTTGCGAGACGTGTTTATTTGTAATAATTTGGTTTAGAAAATGTATAAGGAAGCTCGTACGAACATCTACAAAATATCAGCTCATAACAGATAATCACTCTAAACAGTTATGTCATAAAGGAATGCTTAAACCTTATTAGAGATGATTAAATATTTGAAAATCTAGGTCATACCTAACAGCAACACTTGTGTTCATAATGGTGTTATTATAATGCTTAAAAATCTAGTAAAATTTGTTGTCACGCCACAACTATACATTTACTAAAAAAATGCCCAGTTTTAACTTTTTATCAACTAACTATAAAAGCAACTAAACAAATTACCACAATATGATTTCAATAGCACTATGTTCACCATTACCAAAGAGATGAGAAAAGAAATATTTCAACAAACCATAAAAAAGTGCGTACTTTAATAAAGAAAATTGTCAAAAACATAAACTTTTTATCCAGTTTATGTTAAATTTACACAGAAAAAGTACCCAATCCTCATAAATTATATCACAAAAATTGGTACTTTATAAAATTACCATAAAATGGCATCTAACTGTCTAAACTAAAGAGGAACAAGGGGCACTTAGGACAAATAAGCAAACTAATGACAACATATGCATATTGAAGAATATTATAGAAAGAAAAATAGAGGAAGGAAATGAACTATTGCTAACATTTCTAGATATAAGAGCAGCTTTTGATACAGTTGGGAAAGGAAAAATATGGAAATGCTTAGAGGAACTGGAAGTGACAACGGAACTAATAGAGGCCATCAGAAGTATATACAAAGTAGTCAGAGGAAAAATTCAAATAGCTGGACTAACATCAGGGGAATTAAAAATAGAGAGCGGCATTACCTAAACCCATTACTTTTTATAGTAATAATGGATATTATAGTAAAGAATTTAAAAGAGAAAACCAGCGAACTTGAAAAACTAATAGGATATAGAAATCTGGAACCAGTTAAGGTGAAAAATCTAATATATGCAGATGACATAGTTATAATGGCAGATACGGATAATAAATTACAAAAGTTAGTTAACATATGGGTGGAGGAAATAGAGAAAATGAAAATGAAGATCAACATTAAAAAAAGTAAAACAATGATAGTGAATGAAAACCATAAGAGGGAACAAAATAGATAAGTAAAGTGCAAAGAGAGTAATATGGAAAGAGTTTCAACATTAGAGTATTTGGGAACCATAATAACAGGGGATAGCAGGATATAAGCAGAACTGAGGAACAGAATGAGGATAGGGAATAGGATCTATTATGCATTACACAAAACGATATTGGGGAAAAAGGAGATAGACCAAACAATACTGACAGTATTGTACGCCAGTAAAAATTAGGCGATGCAAATTAAACATGAGAGTATAATAACGGCCATAGAAATGAAACACTTACGAAGGATAGCAAATAGGACAAAGTTTGATAGAGTACGGACTGAGAAAATAAGAAAAACTTTACAGCAGGAACCAATAGTGAAGAAAATCAAAAAGAGATAACTAACATTGTACGGTCATATACAACGAATGAAACCAAACATAATATGCAGAGAAGTGTTCGAAGCAAGAAGTGTGAAGAAAATAAGAAAGGAAAGACCCAGGAAGAGGTGGATAAGTCAAATCTTTAATTTTGGAAAGGCAAGAGGAAAGACAATAAACAAAATGAAAAGTTTAGCAGGGGACAGAAAAAATGGAAGAAATGGGTTAAGGAGGACTGGGACGTATAAATTCGACGCTGGAAGGCATAACGATAGGAGCAAAGAAGAAGATGTCGGGCACTACTATGTTGTATAAAGTACCCAACAACTACTTAAAGTAGCTGGTGTGGCGGCCTTTTCGCCCTTGAACCGCTTTATATCGCGGCGGCATGCGGACCTTTGATATCAGCTACGTTTTGACGTCGCACAAAAGAATGGGCTTGCAGCCGGACATTATAGTAAAGCAAGGAGTAATATGGTAGTGTCGTCCGCATAAATTTTGGCATATAAGCGGCGATACAGGTGTACAACCGAACATGATATCATGAGCATGCATTACACAAATCGTTTGGGAACACGATAAATATACGCATCGCAGACAGATACGGTCGTGTCTAATGCATTCACGCATATTCAACATGAAGATTCACAGAAATGACACTTACGAGGTGAATAACCAATAAATTCACGCATCGCAGCTCGGCTAAGATCGTGTCTCAACATCCGAAGATACCAGATCCAAACGAGAGTTACATTGTAGAATCCGACGAATGAACCAAAGAATATTCAGGTAAGGATTTCGGAAATGGTTGATATGGTAAGGAAAGACCCAGGAAGGTGGATAAGTCCGTTTAATGGGACGATTATGGAAACATAACATAAAAGGCCGTACTACGTTTCAACGCACAGAGGGAGATTTACACGCCTGCTCATTTTTGGTGAAGCCGGATCGGTATCGTATAAAGATGTGGGCACACTATTTTAAAGTCCTCCTTTAAGTAGCTGAAACCACTGTGTTATGTTTAATATTGATATATTATATTATCGATAACATCACTCTCCTCCTTTAAAAAAAATTACAAATTTTCTTTCCTCGAGCTACATGTTTATCAAATCTAACAGCATTGTTATATGTATCTGCTTAAATACTTCAGGAAAACTACAAAATGGCCTCAAGATGTATCACTGAACTAAAAAATAAGCGTCCAGTGGCAATCTAAACAAGGATCCGCCGCTTTATGAGATTGATCAAGAGTGAATGCTCCGTTGTCCGGGAACCCCTTGCGCGGACGAGTTCGAGTCTTGCTGGAAACTCATGGATGTATGTGGCATTGTGGTATTAAAGATGCATATTAGTAGGCATTGAGGTTTCAGTGCCGTTAAATGCATCTCAAAGAAAAAAAGTGAAACAAAGGTGTAGTTATAGACCTTAATCTTTAAACTAATAAAGATAAAAACTTCGATAGAAATAGCTCTAAAATAGGAATCAACACTATTTATCTTGATTAAAATTAGAGCTGCTAATAAGATTGAGCATATCGCATTTTTATGACTTTTGATTTTACTACAATCGTCGCACCATCTCTGATGACAACTAAGACGACCCATTAAAATTAAGAAAAATAAGAAAGGTAAAGATTAGTACTAGTAAGTGTCGATTACTAAACTACCGGCAACTAAATTTTGTGCATCGCAGGTAACCACGGGACCGACCTGATTCTTTAGGATTAGGTAAACTAATAATTTATGACATTTCTAAATTTAACCCTTGTATAACCAACCAAATAAATTAATGCTATCGTACCACGTATGAATTTGTAAATAAAATTTTACTGCAACTTAAAATAATTTCATGTATTTGATGCATACTGATTTATTTAGAGGTTAACAAAAGTTTGACTTTTAAGCTAAATTAATAATTTGTATAACCAACGACTAAATTAATACTATCGTACCCATGTATGAATTTGTAAATAAAATTCTACTGCAACTTAAAATAATTTTATGTATTTCTTCATTTTTTGAATGCCATAAGCGTTAATATGAAAAGATAAACGGAAAGAGAAGTATATTTTTGAATCTGAAGAATATTTTAGAACTATTCTAGATCCTAAAACAAATTTTTACGTTTCGAAGGCAGTTTAGTTTTGTTTCCATCGTTCACTCAAAGAAATAAGACCTATAGTGTATAGCGTAGCTTCGCGCAATCAGTATTAAATGAGCTCGGATATTTTCGTGTTTGTAGATATTTTTATGTGTTCGTGGGTTCTGTGTATTTTTCATCGTCTTTTGTAAACTTTGATATAGTTTTTATTATTTGTGAATATAAAATAACAGACGAATAATTTTAATTCACGCATTTCATACATGATGCAAAAAGATGGAGTTACTGAGAGATGAATTTTATAAGGTAACTTAAAACATATTACCTATGTAGTTATTTAATGTAATACTATTTTAATGCATAAATTTATATACTGTTTAGATTGAGTGACGCCTAGAAAGATAAAGATTTGGAAGAGTTATTGGGCGAGGAAGATAACAAGACTTTGACTTGTTCTGACAGTGAAGACGACGACTGGCTTTCGACGGGTAATTTGTCAAATAATTCTCGTAATGATGAACATTTTGCAGCGTTGAATAATGATGAAGAAAGTGATTATGAGGAAAAGTTTGCTGAACATGCAGATTGTGAAAATGAGTGCGATGATAAAGAAGAAGTAGCTGACGAAAGTGAAGGCAAATCTGACTAGGAGAATAAATATGTGCCTGCTGAATTACCGCAAGATAATACTTATTTTTTATTATTGCAGGTGTGCGATAACGTACCTGTATGTATGTGTCTATAAGAGTACAGTAAATACATAGATGTAAACGATTTGTTTTTTACATAAATTTCTACTATGTTTTAGGCAGTATCAGTACAACGTTTGTAGCTAAAGGCAAACTGTTTGTAATAAAACTATGCAAACTCCTTCAAAAAATATTGTCAGGCAAAAAGCTGAACCTCACAGAAGTACAAAAATGTTATCGATTTTTGATACGTCCAAAAAAATTATGTCGACGTAAATGGTTGATAATATCGTACATTGCACAAAAAAGCAGAAGATGTGTGTAATGAGCAACATTCTGACAATGAGCCACGCTTATGGAGAAATTTATGCTTTTTTGCAATTCTGATTTGTGCTAGTGCAAATAATTGAAATATCGATCATGTAAATCATGTGTGAAAAAACCTTCATTTTCTTTTTACCCTGCAACAATGGGACGACAACAATTCTGGTCAATCATACGATTTATACGATTTCATGATCACGCTACACGCCGTGAACGAGCATCCAATGGTAAAGGTGCACCAATTTCTGATATACGGCACATGATGAATGTAAACTTGGCTGCAATCTACAAACCAACAAAAAATTAACAATCGATGAGCAACTCTTTACTTTCCGGGGAACGAAGTTTACTCAGTAGATGCCTTCAAAGCCTGCTAAATATGGCATAAAAATATGGTTTTCCGCTTAAAGGAATTATTTATACAGCCAAAATGGGTAATACTCGAGATGTCAACTAAGGAGAAACAGTCATCAAAGAACTTGTAGTCGGTTTCAAAAGATCTTGCCGAAACATAAGTATGGATAGATTTTTTACAATGTTACCTTTATCTAAAAGTTTTCTTTCTTGAAACTTTAATCTCATTGGCACTTAAAAAAAATAAGCCGTACATCCCTTAAGAAATAAAAGCATCAAAAACAGGAAAACCATTTTCAACATTTTTTGGCTTCCACGAAAAAGTTATAATCTGTTCTTATGTACCGAAGAAAAATAAAGCTGTGATTCTACCTACCACGATGCACCATGATTCTAAAACGTCTGATGTAGCACAGCAAAAACCAGAAATGATTTTATTTTATAATAAAACCAAAGCCGGCGTTGATACTATGGATCAAATATGCGCGAGAGCCGTGTTGACTCGGCGATTAAGATCATCGTTCCTCTGTCCTCGAGCCGGCGCGGGAGTTCGAGTCTCGCTCGACCTGTGGGTGTGTGTGAATGTCAATAAGCTCTTGAAGCTGCAGTGGCGGTAAATGCACTAAAAAATGTACGCGAAGTACACTACCCAACGGCAAACGTGCAGGTAGCCTCTAGCTTTTTACAACATTCTTGACATCACCTCTTTTGCTGCTTACATTGTTTATTATGAAAATAATAAAATGATAAAAAAAGAAAACCAATCAACGGAGGAGATTTTTCTTGCGTTATATCGCACAAGAACTAGCTATGCCCGTGATTGAGACAGAGCTTCAAATCGACAGATCATGCGACACCATTCAAAAAACTGGCGATCGAAAGCTACTTCGTTAAACCAATTGCAGTCCATTTTACTGCTGATAATGAACCAAGGGACAACACTGTAAAGAAAGTTGTCGTTGAATCATGCTACATTTGCAGCAAGCAACCTATTCACAAACTAAGGAAAACCAGAAAGTTCTACGAAAGAGCATACGACAAAAATTACTAAATGTGTAGAATGCAGTCAGTAAATTAAAATTTTATTTATTGAATCACTTAAATTCTGTAATGACAAATAAACAATTAAAAGTAAATATTATTTATTAGAACTTATTGATTTATAGTTTTTTACTCTTTGTTCAGTTGTTTTAGTAAATTGGTAATGCAAATTAACTACAATATTTCTTTCCCTAGCGATTTCACAGTATTTGGTAATCGTATACTAATTCAATCTTCCCATAACATATCGGTTAACTTTTAATTTAAATAATTACAATGCAAAGCAATTTTACAAAATTTTTCTTTTCGTGATTTATAACAAGAACCTCATTAATTAACCTTGTTTCAAAAATTGTCATGGAAAATTGCTAAAGCCCTTTACTGATCTTATCTAATCGATTTGTGTAGGCGGTCTGCTTCGTTAGCATGTATATTTAACTATCGTTGCCCATTTACATTTTAACGCACAAGAATTGTAGCACAATATTTATAGAGTCAAATATGTTTTTATTTATTTATTTTTATTGACCAATACAGTCGTAGATATAAATGCAACAAAAAGAATTAAAAGAGCATTTTTAGAAATTGTATAAAACTTGACAGGCATGTTGCATTTATAACGATTAACCAGAATCACAACGAACCGTATGAGCTAAATCAAACGCAGTCAAGGATCCAAAGAGGTGTCGCGAGCGTAGGATAAATGCCTCTATCAGGCTGCTGAAAGAAAAGCTGGAGCGCGCGATACACAACAAATACTAATATTTCAAGATAACCGAGGGCGGTGGCTCTCGCAGGAGGGATGCAAGCAAAACAAACTGTAAGAGTGTTGCGTTTGAAGATATGATAACGTAGAAGTATGCGGGCTCACAGCCGGGGATTTTTGCCTCGTAAATAATGCAAGCTGCGAATATCTACACAAGCGAGGCCCTCGCAAGTCAACATGAACAGCTCTAACGACTGTACGGAGTTCTAGACGTATAATTCTCGTACGTCCAATAATTAACACGTAGCGGTACATAAAACGGAATTGATTCGTTCTTCTTTGCACGAAGTCTAATTTAATTAACGCTGAAACATGGTGGGCCCATTAAATGGATTGCCTTTAAAAATCGAAAAACTGGGCCATTTGAGGTTAATAAATTATATTTACATATTGTTCATGTTTATATTGTTTTATTGCATGCTTTTAGCACATTTTTTCCATCATACTAATTCTTAAAGGCAAAACTGATAACTGTTAGTGTCATTGGTGTGCACTATCAGGAGGTGCCAAATAACTTTTTCAATAAAAAAAAAGATTTTAATGTGAATGACATGCGGCCGCATGTGGCACACCACGTGAAACATTCACTTTATTTGAAACCCATTAGTCTTTTTTCTGATTCTGTGAAAAAACCTGCTACAATTCTAGTGCTAAAAAAACATCGGATTTGTAATTGCTGAAATAGAGCCGCATTTATAGCAAAGCATTATGGAAAACTTCGCTAAAGGAAAGGAAAAAGTATGTGGCTGATATCATGTTTTATAAGTAACTTTAGACTGATTGCAATTAAATTTTAAACAAAAATTTAAGACAAAAATCGCTTCTTTAACCTCTAAGCTGGATCATTAACGATAAGCATTATGTTAACATGCTCTTTAAGACTGCAATGTCCTACTGATATTCCTGTTACAGAAACCTCATTAGTGCTTCAGACTGTCTATTAATTAGCTTTATTTTTCGTTTTTTGCCACTTCTTTCAGATAATAGTATCTTGAAAGGTTTCGTTAAGTTTCAAACGCTGTCGATTTTATCGGATTACATGTTCAGTATGCAGTTGATTCCACTATTAAATGAAACGGGCGAAAACATTATGATGACGTCTTTCTAGTAATCCCAAAGCAAGTAAGCCTTTGTAATTTAATTTGTTGATTACTACTCTCTTTCTGGTTTTGTGCTAACAAGGAGTAGAGGAATATGTGGTTCTTGGTCTAACCACATTTGTAAATACCAACAAAACCATCCTTGGTTTCAAATACCAAGGTTTCCCTATTATTATTATATAAGCTTATAAGGCCTTTGTAACTTTGTTAATTATTTTTTTAAATGACGATTGAAGGTTAGTTTGGTATTGACTGTTCGCTGAAAAATACCATATGTTGCTTTATCGTCAAGTCTCTAGTAGTCTGACAAATATTTGAATCATTGGTAACTTAGAAGTAACTTTTTTTATTAGGAAGTATCTTCGTTAATAAAAGATGGTTTTTCATTGCCATTAAGAAAATTAATAGTCAGATGAGAGCTGCTATTTGATTAGCAGTAATCGGAGAAATCCTGGCTGATTTAGTTTTATTATCATGCTTGTGTACTCAACAATCATCGATAAAATTTTGTCTGATTGAAATACTTTGAAAACATCTAACGACGTCGTATCCGTAGTATGCAGTTTCGTCTAGAGAAACCAAGTTTCTTCCTAAGCCTAAAAGACTTTTTAAGCTAACTTTCCATCTGATAACTGTACTGCGTTAATTCATCACTTTTATGAGTATTTGGTTCTCCGTTTCTTAAAATATTTTTCTGACTAACTAAATTTATTTGAGTGAAGCTCATTTGTAAATGATAAAGTTAAATATTTGTTTGGTAATGAGAAATTCCTTGCATTCTCGTTAAAGATTTGTAAAAATATTTTTCAATTTGCACACCTAGGTAGTGTGGCTAGCATCTTCCCAATTTCTATATACCGTTGTACGTTTAGTGCCCCGAAACGTAAGAAAGATTAATTTGTTACAGAAATATTCCGTATCGAAACTCATGCATATGCTAAACATACGTAAATTTTAAGATGCTGACGCCACTCTACATATACCAGTAGAACAATTTGCGCTAACACTACCAGGTAATTCCTTTTAGTTCCATTTAAAATTAGATGGCTGCCTAAGCACCTAATGAGATATCACAGAAATATTTCACCAAGTCGGAAATTGTATGATACTTAGCTTTCTAAGCTGAAATAACTTTTAACTATGTAGAAATTTACAACTTTATCTTTAACAATTCATTTGTGATACTTTGGTGTTAAAAGATAATATTCAATTATCTTTAGAATAATAGTTTATTATTTCTTTCCGATTTGCGTTTGGCGTTTTTTGGTACTCTTTTTCGCAGGCGATTTATTTCTATTGTCATATAATTGATTTAGTTGTAATAGGAAAGAATTCACTTCAAAGTAAATAGTGACTTGTTGAGAGTTTATTTAATTAGGACTGGAATTTGTATTTCAGTGTTTTGAATATGTCAATTCTTAGAAACAAAATATTTTAATATAATGCACTAAAGTAATTCAAGAAACATGCGTTTTCTTTTAAATACTTTAATAGTAAAACGATTAGATTGTTTTAAAGAAACTTGCGTGCATATTTCACAAGTTCTTTCCAAATCTCTAAATCAGCTATTTTCTTTAATAAAATACATGAATATTTAATGATCAACCTTTAAAATATTTTAATAATAATCTCAACAACATTACAAAATCTACAAATTCAGTAATATACTTGTTTAGTTAATCTTTTCTAGTAGAAATCTTAAAATCTATTTATATAGAAATGTTTAAATAATTTACTTGAATCGTAGTTATATTTTCTAGTTATTCGCAGTGGACTATGCATTCGGTACGTGTTGCATATAAATCTGAAAGAAATATAATTTAAATCAATTGCGAGTGATAAATGTATTACTATTGATGATAGCCTGAAAGACATAAAAATATTTAATGGGAATCTGTTAATAGTATTACAGTCTCTTCACAATATTTTTCCGTATTGAAAATCCGCAAATAATCCATAATTGAATTATTTATGTTTTTTGCGATAAATAATAGATTGTCAAACATGGTATCCAGTGTTTTTGAAACGAGAGCTTATCAGCGTCAACTTCTGACAAACTTCATTGAGCCCTAGTTTTGCATTAATCCACCAAGACTATTTTTTCCTTGGAAATTGAACAGCACACGTTCAAGTATTCCACTCATAGATATAAATGACTAAATTTGCTGAATTCTTAATGGCAAGTGGTCGATTCCCAGTTATTTCGTAATTGAAGCCAGAGGTCAGCAATGAAAACATTCTGATATATATATATATATATATATATATATATATATATATATATATATATATATATATTATTCGACATGTTAAACAAAAAAAATAATACTATGCGTGGAAATTATTTAGGCAGCCAATATACGAATGTGAGGGTCATGGATATCCACGTCTTCTACTGTTAAATCTAAAAATTTCTAAAAATCTCTTTTTTAGTATTCATCGGTATATCTTTGACACCACATTTTTCTAACTGCTTTTGCTAATTATCAAGTTGTGTAAGACTTCTTACATGCATGTAAGTATAAATCTTCAAACATTCAGGTGATTTCAAAAATGTTAGAACAGTATTTCTCTGATCTTTTAATAATCTACTTTATTTTGATCTTTCGATGTGATTGTTCTGGATTGTAGAAAATCCGGCAGAATGATTCTCTTTTTTTGAATTGACCTCCGAGTAATTTTGTAATTCTAACGCAGCGGCTACTTCGTAGGCATTTCGGAGTCTCACAACTTGATGAGCGACTTCTCCACAGTCAACTTGCAGCTTTTCGGTGTGTTGTTATGTAATTTGGCATAATAATAAGAATAATAATAATAATAATAATAATGGTAAGGCTCTACGCCCCGCGTGGGAGCACGGCCTGCGAACTGAGAGGTTAAGGCTCTCATACGTTCGCTCTCTGCCCGGTCGTTGCGCACCATCTCTGGTGCGGGGCGGTGTGGCAAGCACCGCGCCTAGGACGACCGCCATTATTACCCCTATTTTTAGTGACTGAATAGGCCACCCGCCAGGCATCAGAGAGCACCGAGAATTGAACCCGGGTTCGTCAGCATCGCAGCCGGCCCCTCAACCACGGGACTACGCTGGCTTAGCATTTGGCGTCATAGAACCGTATTTTTTGAGAAAGCAGGAAACGCGGCGATTCTCATATCTACTGCTATGTTAGGATGTTATGCAATTTTCTGAAGCCCACATTCAAAGAACATGAAAATATACTATTGTGGTTTAAGCAGCGTACACACGCTAAAGTTCTAGGACAGATGCCACATGGTCGGCTAAGTTACCTGTCTTCTAGTGATCAGTGAGGATACCTAAATATTATGGTATAATAAAACATTGTACAAACTCTATGTTTTTATTGCTATTTCAAGAATAAAAGATAATTATGTCAACCTGTATATTGTATATAATCATGGGTTTTTTATTTAAAAGACAAATTGCACATTTTTGATAACGATTTACTGGCGACTGAGATTTTTTGTTGTTCTAATTTATTAGTTATTTCCTTACATAATCATTAAAGTCAAAATTTTCGACCATGCTTCGCTACTATCACAGTGGTTGCTTTAATTATATTTGTGGTGATTATACAAGCACATTTTCTTAGTCATCAATTGAAATCAGTTTTTTAAGCTTCAAGAGAGTATGTATTATTACGTCCAATTTCACAGAATATTAAGCTACACCAAGAAAATTGAAAGTAAATAATCCTACCTATCTTTTTCAACTTAAACTACTAATATAGGTAATATAAAGCATATTTCGTTTTTATCTATACTCTTGCAGTTTACATTTGCCTATATTTGTTAGTTTTACAATAATCGAACATTCACCAATCACAAGCTAAATAGAATTTTACATTATTATTCATACATTTAAAATTTTAAAGTTTTTGAAATGAGCGAAAAACAAAATTCAGTCAGTTACAGCAACGCTAATTACTATATTTTATCTGAGACCAATAAGCTTTCACGAGTACATGAAAGTCATTAGTAGTTGCAGACTATTTCAAACTTCACAATTTTGTATGTAACTGCTTTTACTGCTCTTTATCTATTTTTTTGTAAGTTTCTTTGGCTTAACTATAATAACTTATTTGTTATAGCTAAAATATACCGCGTGGTTATGATGAATAAGTCTATTTTTGTAATCATTGCATAAACGTATTTTTCAAAAACATCCTCTTTCATCTTTTTGCATTTGTTATTAATCTTCTTATAAGCAAATAGCTCATATTATTCTGTAATTGCTAAAATACATATACTTGTGTGATATTTCAGTATTCTAGTTTTGTATTTTTTTTAATATATTAGCAATTAGAATAATAATAATAAGATATTCTATAAACTGTGTGTGTGAACGACCTGAGAGGTTGGTACTCAGTGGTGCGTCCTTGAGTATTTCACCAGAAAGGTATGGTAGTTACCTCAATTCGCGAAGTTCCTTCTCAGATTTCGCTAAAATCGTCCTAGTTTCGGTTATTGTGATAGAGGTAGAAATATATTGATAGAATGTCTGAGAAGACTGTTTTTATGCTTGATAGTTCGGTGTTTGATTAAATCTTGTACGAACGGTACAGTAATATGTAAGGTGAGGCTAGGTACATACCAAGGAGCTTTTAAAAGAGGTGGTAGTTTCTTGGACAAAATATATGAATGATATTTACGTTGCAACGAACAGAGCATTTCCATAATTTACAACCATATACCCAAATTGGCAGTATTAGTTCCATACAGAAGTAGCTTGTTTTCTACATTTCTACTCTTGATCTTCAACTTACTAACCACTTTATGTTTCCAATTTTTACATCTAGTTTTATATACTATATATGTAGGGTTAGAAATGCTTAACTAATTGCTTGGGGTTCACAGTGTTAACAGTACTTGGTAAAGATTAGGTTTCTATTCTAATAAGACTATCTTGTGGAAAATTTAAAAAATTTTGAAGATTATCCTCACATATAAAAGCAGCTGTAGCGCCGACGAATTTTCCATTTACTGTATCCAGTGTTTGTGACAGATCAGCAGCGGTCACAAAATATTACTCTGAGGTGTACTAACTGTGAGTAAACAAAGATGTAAATAGCGCTTTCTAACTTTATTTATAAATCCCAATTTGACAAGTACGACTGTAATGAGAAATAACAAGAATACGCAAAATTTTATTAATTTTGAATCTTCAGGTGACGAGGAACACCGCTGAACAGTATTATCTGCTTTCTATGGGCTTTTACATTGAATTGATTATTTGATTGAATTGCTGTATGGTGGAGTGAGAAATTATTCGGCGTTTTTTAATAGACGCTTTAAAATTTTTCCTTTACAAGATTATAACTAAGTGTTTTAATGGTTTTTAGTTATTCTATCAGAATATATATCAGAATTGCAACATGGAATGTACGCAGTTTATTCTAAGCAGGAAAACTGGATAACGTTGTACAAGAGATGAGTAGATTAAAACTAAACATTTTGGGTCTAAGCGAAACCGATGGCCTAACTCAGGGAAATGTAGTACCGAAAACGGTGTTATATATTATTCAGGGAACACTGAAACAGAGCATTATAATGGAGTTCGTATCATGCTAGACAAAGCTGCAAGTAAAGCAGTAATTAACTTTATACCATATTCGGATAGAATTATGATGATTCAGCTACAAACAAACTTAGGTAAAATGAACTTAATTCAAATATATGCCCCCACTGCTGACAAGAAAAACGATGACAAAATATAACCTTTTTACGAAGAAATTCAGAAAGTACTAAAATTAAGAAAAAAACGTGACATCACAATAATAATGGGGGATTATAATGCAAAGATTGGAGAAGGAAGCTATGGAGATTACGTAGGTAAATATGGATTAGGTGAGAGAAACGGACGAGGAGAGAGAATGTTGCAGTTTTGTATAGAAGAAGACCTTGTGGTCACAAATACTCTCTTTAAGCTACCAAAGAGAAGATTATATACTTGGAAAGCACCGAGAGAAGAACAAATAATTAGAAACCAAATAGATTACATTCTAGTTAACAAAAAGGCGAGAAATAGCGTAAAGGCTGTAAAAACATACCCAGGCGGATGCAAATTCGGACCACAATCCTGTAGTCATGAATATGTATATTAGACTGAAGAAAAGACGACAACAACAAAACCAAAATAGCTACATAAATACACGAAGGTTACAACAACCAGATATACGAAATTCTGCAACTAAGATGATAAACCAAAACTTCCATAAAATGCAAGAAGAAAATATTAGTAATTTAGATAAGGAAACAAAATGGTCTAAAATAAAAGAAACAATAGTAACGACATAACAAGAAACCTTGGGAGAACACAAGAAACAGATGAAGCAGAAGTGGATGACAGAGGAAATCTTAGCGCTAATGGACGAAAGGAGAAAATTTAAAAATAAAGATGAAATAAAGTATAGAGAAATACATAACATTATTAGAAGCAAGATAGTTCAGCAAAGGAATCCTGGATGGATGATAAGTGCAAAGAAATAGAAAAGTATGAACGTAAGTATGACAGCTTCAATGTTCACAAGAAAATAAAAGAAATCACTGGTATTGCACACAGACAACAATCGAGGATAATGAAGGATGACCAAGGTTCTTTAGTCATAGATACAGAATCAAAGTCAAACTTATGGCAAAAGTATATTAAACAAATCTTTAGAGATCAAAGAGCAGAAGAACGTAGCATTACAGCAGCAGAAAACGCACCAAAAATAACATGCAGTGAGGTCAACCATGCCATAAAAACCGCAAAAGCTGGAAAAGTAGCAGGAGCTGATGGTATACACTGCGAACTGTTAAAACTATTAGATGAACAGTCAGTTTCAATAGTTGTTGACTTGTTTAACGATATATACCAAACAGGGGTTATCCCACGCGAATGGCTACTTTCCACCTTTGTCCCCATCCCTAAGAAACCCCGAGCGTTTAGATGCGATGAGTATCCACTCATAAGCCTCATGAGTCAGGTACTAAAAATATTCTTAAGAATCATCCACACCAGGTTATATAGCAAATGTGAAGCGGAAATGTCAAACACACAATTCGGTTTCCGCAACGGAACAGGGACCAGAGAAGCCATATTTGCTCTTAACATCTTAGCACAAAGATCTCTAGATGTAAACCAGGATATTTACATGTGCTTCATAGACTACAGCAAAGCATTCGACAACGTGAAGCACGATAAACTAGTTGATATTTTGCAGAAACTCAACATAGACCATCATGACATACAAATAATTATCAATCTCTACTGGGGTCAAACTGCAAAAATAAAAGTGGATAACTCTCTCCGAGGAAATTAATATTCAAAAGGTGTCAAACAAGGGTGTATCCTCTCACCCATGTTATTTAACATTTATTTGAATATATATTCATGAAGCGTTAGAAGATGAAAGTTCAGGACTAATAATAAATGGGAAATGTATCAATAACATTCGGTACGCTGACGACACCGTTTTGATCGCAAGCAACCTAAAGGACTTTCAGACACTGGTAGATAGAGTATCTCAAACAAGTAAAGAATTTGGGCTTAGTATTAATATTAGTAAAACAAAAATGTTAGTAGTATCTAAAAGAAACATCGCCGACAGTCAGCTGGTCATAGACAATAGGATTATTGAACAAGTTCAAAACTACAAGTACCTTGGCACGATAGTAAACAAAAACATCACACATAGAGAAGAAATCTTAGCAAGAATAGAACAAGCAAGGGCAGCCTTCATGAAAATGAGAAAACTACTGACTGCTCAGAACCTATCGTTAGCATTAAGGACAAGAATGGTCCTTGGTTATATATTCCCAGTGCTCTTGTATGGTCTAGAAGGTTGGACTTTAAATAAAGAAACTTCAAAGAGACTTGAATTCTTCGAGCTATGGATTTATAGACGACTATTGAAAATCTCTTGGACCGACCGAATTACGAATCAGCAGGTTCTGGGTAGGATGCGCAAAGAATTGGAGATCTTACCTACCATTAAGAAAAGAAAATTAGAATTTCTAGGCCACATTTCCCGCAATTCTAAATATGAGATATTGCAGCTCATTATGCAAGGCAAAATTGCTGGGCGAAGGAGAGTCGGACGTCGCAGAATCTCTTGGTTACGTAACCTACGAGAATGGTTCAATCTTACATCAGCCGAACTATTCCGAGCAGCTATATCAAAGGTCAAAATAGCCATGCTGATCAGCAACCTCCAAGGGAGAAGCTGAGATTAAGAAGAAGTAGTTATTCTATTGTTTTACATAATTTACAAACATATAATTATGGTATTGGCGGTGATAACTAAAGTGAGATCAAGAAATTTTTCTGTAGCTTACAAGTAAGTAGACTTTTTCTTGTTAAATCTAATCCCTATTAAATTAGAATTTTGCTTTTCTTTTGTGGGTGTAGAATTACAGCCTGCTTTTTGCAATGTTACCATAAAAATATTTACTGTACTATCAACTTTTTGAGATGTTTTAAAACCGATGTGGATGTTGTCTTCTATGTATTCTTTAAATGAGTTTCAGTCAGTTGTTTTGTTGTATAGTAATGGTAGTAAGTTTTCTTAATGATGATAGTATTAATCGTCGCTTTAAGTAAGACTACAATCCGATGATAAATCGTAGTTTGGGATTATGTTCAGATAATTCCATATTATATTATTGACTAGTTTAGCAAATTTGATACTTTGTTGGGGGGCGCTAGGTCAATATGTTTGTGTACCAGTACCACAAAATAAATTTATTGTTTACTAGCAATTTTTAAATTTTTTGTCTTCTTGTATTTGTGAGTCTTGATCTTGTAGGCAGCTTAGTTGCAAAATGGCTTTAACATTACCTTTGAGGTGTTGTACTTCGACAGACAATAAACTGTAGCTACTCTAATCGTGTTTAGTAGTTTATTAACTTTAATTACTGCTGCTTCCATAAAGTCTGTATGGAATTTAAATAATTTGTAATGTAAGACTATTTGTACAATGGCATGTGCAATGTTATGTGGATGAACTATATATGTCGTAAACAAGTATTTTCATAAACGATCTATTTGTGAAATATGTTTTTGGTGCAAGTAAAACAACAATATTATTGTAAGTACTTTTACTTTATTCTTATATGATTACAGACTGTTAGTGTTCTACAAATCAATACGTAAAAAAATTACCTATTATTTAAGTAGTTTATTTATAACGGTAGCGAATATTACAAAGATTTTGCTATCCTGTTGTAAAAACTGGTTTTAATTTAATTATTTTGTTCACAGATTTCTTTGAGCATTTCAGTAGATTTCATTTCTGATAGTAGTAAAAGGTCACTCGAAAATGTGTCAAAGAGCCGACGAACAATTTTAATTGTTGAGTTTATATCTTATTTTGCAATTCTTGGTATACAAGACAGAACCTTAAATAAGGCAAGGTATAGCTCAGAGTATAGGGCACATTTAGTAGGAGTATCTTTTGATGTAGTGTTTGTTCTTATATTATGAGAACCTCTTTATTTTGCAAGTATACAGAAGCTGGAACCACGCTTTAGTAAAATGTTAATTCTGAACTAAAGTACATTTTTTCCAGACGATTCTACGGTGACTTAATTTTCGCTAATGTTTTAATTTAAAAATATCTATGTCTTTGGTAAAATACGAGAGTTATTTTTTTTTCAAGGTCCAATTGGTCGCTAAAGGAAAATCACAGTCAGAATCAAGAAAATTTTATATGGAATAATGTGATACAACATTAAGTTACTTTTCGACGAAATCGCCGTTCTGATTCATACATTTATCGTAGCGTGGTACCAATTTTCCAATATCTTCATCATAGAAAGCAGGCGCCTGTATTTTCAGCCAATTCTGTGCGCTGGTCTGCAGCTCGTTGTCTGTGGCGAAAGTTTGTCCTCCTAGCCAGCGTTTCATGTGGGCAAACACATGAAAATCTGAGAGAGTCAAGTCAGGACTGTATGGTGGGTGATCAAAAACTTCCCATCCAAAATACTGCAGGAGGATCGTTGTTGCAACTGCAGTGTGCGGTCGCGCATTGTCATGAAGAAGGACACTACCTGACGACAACATTCCTCTTCTCTTGTTCTGAATTGCCTTTCGAAGACGTTGAAGAGTCTTGCTGTACGAAGCTGCAGTGATGGTTGTGCCACGTGGCATGAATGCTACCAAGAGAACACCTTTACGGTCCCAAAACACTGTAGCCGTAGACTTTTTGGTGGAGGACGTGCGCTTGAATTTCACTGGTTTATGACTCTTTCGTTTCCCATGTCTCATCTTCTGTGATAATTTTGCCCAAAAACTCATCTCCGTAATGGTAGCGCTGGAGGAAGGTTAATGCGGCGCCTATTCGCTGAGTTTTGTGATGGTAAGACAATATCTTGGGAACCCATATCGCGCAAAGTTTGCTGTACTCGAGTCTTTCACTCAACCCAGAAATTGTGAACCGACGATTTCCGCGAATCGCCTGATCCACGCGCTGAACAAGATCATCGGTTGATGATCCTCATCCTTCCCTAGCCGCCTGCATCATGAACATCTGTGCGTCCAGCATCAAAGTTCCTGCACCATTTCCGCACTTTGCTGGCACTCATGAACGTTTCTCCGTACATTTTACTCATTAGTCTATGAATTTAAGCTGCATTGCTTCCTTCAGCATGCAGAAATTGAATGACTAAACGCAATTCACATTTGGCGGGATACTCTATTTTTAGAAGCATGTTTATGTGCTCCCTACGTCCTCAGAAATGACAACCGCGAATCGACTACAGACACAGCGCAAGGCGTCTGCGCACAGACCTAGCGGATTTTCCCCGAAGCTTTCTTTTAGCGACCAATCGGACCTTGAAAAAAAAATAGCCCTCGTGTTTGAAATAGTAGTGAAAGAATTACTAGAGTAGCAATACATACCTAGAATATATGATAAGAAAAGTTAAAGAAGGATATACAAAATGGGGATTGACAATTAATACCAAAAAAATAAAAGTATTTATGTATAGGAAGACAGAAAAGACATGATAACTCTGAAACCGGAGGAGAACATAAAAGCGTGCTCAGAAGTAAAATACTTGCGAGCTACTGTAGGTAAGCAAGAACTATAGGAAATAGAAGTTAAGGAAAGAATGAAACAAGGGCGACGAGCAATTGGCGCTCTTGATGTGATTCTGTGGAATAAAAATATATGAAAGAGTACAAAAACATGTATATATAAATCAATAGCCTAGAGTATAGTATTGTATGGAGCAGAAATATGGCGGTTAGGCAAAAGACACAAGGCACAGTTAAAAGCACTAGATATGGATTATTGGAGAATAGCAGCAGGAATATTCAGGTTAGAAATGAAAAAGAACAACTATCTAAAGGAAGTAATGGGAATTAACAACGACAGAGAAGAAGAGATAGAAAAACGCCAATTATTATGTTATGGACACATAAATAGGATGAAAAATGATCGAATACCAAAAGAACTAATGAGGTGACAAACGGAAAAAAAACGTAAAAGGGGTAGACCACGAAAAGACTAGAAGAAATATATGCACAACTTACTACTAAAACAGAATATACAACATGATTCGTGGAAAAATAGACAACACCGGAAGACCCGGATAGAGCTCATAAAATGAACAAAAAGAGAAAAAATTTCTATGTTGTTAATAAATAGTTTTAAATTTACAAGGAACAAAGAAACTACCTCCCTAGTTTTCTTGTGTTTAGTATGATTCAGTGAGGTTTATTCTAATATTATTTAGAACTGCTTTTTGAAGGATGATAAATCAATTTTTTTGTTTTTTAAAGTACTTAATTAGATTTTTATACTTATGTTAAATATTAACATTAAATTTAACAACGCCTAAAAATCCCTGTATTAAGATTTTTTATAAGATATCTCAACTATTCAGAAAAGGTCTTTTACTAACAACTGGTGCTAATTAATTATTTCACTCTAATTTTGTTGCGATGTTTTCAACTTCACATATATTAATAAGTAAATTATAAACATATTAATGTTTAATATATATTTAAACATTTTGTATATTTTATATTTTGCGTTTTAGATCCCATGTCTAGAAAGTTGCACGATCTGATCAAAAATCACAAATAAATGTATACAATACATTTCAAAAGATGATAGTTATGCGCTTCTACATAACTTTTTAAGTAAATTATATAATAATTATGTAACATAGGCATTGTGACTAAAATACACTTTTTTATTTACAAAATTTATTTTCTATCTTACTTCTGTATTACTTAGGAATTAAAAAAAAATTATTTTAGGTACCTATAATTGTTTTACAGTTGCTCGTTATGGCAAAACATGTCTTTTAATTGTAAAACCTCTTGCTGCGCGTATATAATAACTTTTTTACTTTAACATGAAATTGCGCAATGTTTTAAAAATATTTAAAATAACTTTTTAAATAAAGTAGAATGTACGCTACAGCACAATTCAGAAATATATTTTTAGAAAAGCCACAAAAATAAAAAAACTGTATGTACATTTTGCATAAATCAAAAACGAAAGAAATTTTCTTAAATTCTGCAATGGCAACTTTGTGGTACATTTAAAATAAACACGTTATGTACTAATTAATTTGGGAATCTAGATAAAACGCGAAAACCTAGTATAAAATATATTTCTATCAATTGCAGTGGCCTCCTGTCAAATACACATTTTTCAATTGTGAGCAAAACAAAAGGCTTTTTGTATAGCTACATAATAGTGATAGGCAAATATTTCCAGTTTTTCAGAATGACGCTGTGCCAGTGACAGCTATGTGTTACTTAATTGAATACGTAACTAATTTCTGTAATTTTTTAGACATCTACAATTTAAAACAAAAACGTAATTTAGCAACAAAAAACTTTTAGATTTATATAGTCTTTACTGAATAGAAGGTCTAATATAGTAGGTTATTAATACTATCAAATATAAATATAAAAATCTCGTCGAAGTTCACGTTTAAGCTTAAAGTAGATTTTTATGTTACAATATTATTAAAAATAAATTATTTAAGTTAAATTTAAGCTACTTAAATCGCAAGAAAAAATTTAATTTGGTCCATTCTAGTTACTAACATATTTTTTCATTACGATTCGCTTTAGTGCCTTCAAGCAGAGCAGACGTGCGTGCCGAGCTATACCTATGATATCGCAGCAGCGGAGCCGCAGGCTCGCTTAAGGTCAGGCGAATTATTTATTTAATAATTTAATTTTTGCTATTCGAATATAAGCCTGAATAAAACCTACAAATTTACTTACTATTAATTCCACGCTTGAATTTCAACGAGTAAAGTGGTGTACGGGCTGCTCTTTGAGATAAATAAGTGCAACAGATAAATAGTAAGGTCAACTCCACAAATTTATTTTAAAAACCATTTATCTATAGCTTATCGTGTTGATAACTTAAAGATACACAAAATAATTTCCAAACAACATACAAGCATCAAGTAAATTATATTTACTTAACAATGTATCAGCCACCGAACTACGTGCAATATGCACCTCCACATACAATCTTAGACCCTCATGGACACCCACTTCCACCCATTTCAAATACATAAATGCCAACAAATTCTTCCTTTTCTCAACCACTTCCCATACAAGTACCGGCACAAAATACAACCTTATCCAGCAGTCAACCAATAAACAACAATTTTCCAAACCTCAATATAATGCAGCCGCAAACTGCACAGTATTCTCAGTCACAAAATACCACAGACTCAAGGCAATTTTCCACCAAAAAACGAAGTAGATCTCATGAGGATCAAGATGCTACTTCTTTAAAGAAGGATTATTGGCTCAGTTTTAGTAATAGATTTGTCCCACTTGCAGATGAAAACATGGACCAAAATGCACAAATCACTGAACCCAAACCACCACCGATCTTCATCTCGGGCGTTGAAAATATCTAGCCATTAATTAGCATACTCAATAAACTGGCTAAAGATAAATACACGTTAAAGACACTATATAATAATCAAGTTAAGGTATAGCCCTCTGAAAGTGCGATATATACTGTGTTAGTAAAAGCACTTGCAGCTAAAATTTGCACCCAACCACTAAAGTACAAGACATTAAAACAAGTTTACAAGAGAAAGGACACGAAATAACAAACGTTTGGAATGTGAAGCAAAGAGGATCAAAAATTCCATTACCACTGCATTTCTTAGACCTAGTACCTAAAGATAATAACAAGGACATTTACAAAATAGATTTGCTACTGAACACCAAAGTTCAGTTTGAAGCACCGCATGCCAAAAATTCCACAATGTCTGCGTTGTTCTGGTTGGAGGAGACTTTAATGCGAAAAACACAATATGGGGATCCAGGTTCACAACTACCAAAGGGCGAGAACTATTCAAAGTTAAGTCCGCTTATAATATGACTTATCTATCAACATTTTAGCCAACATACTGGCCATCCGACCCCCATAAGATACCTGATCTTGTCGACTTATGCCTAATCAAAGGTCTTAACTCCAAAAAATTTGATGTTAAGTCCTGCTTAGATTTAACGTCGGACCACACTCCAGTCCTAGTAAACATGAATACACAAGTCCAGCATGGCAAGCGACCCCAGACATAAACGAAGAACGAATTCGAGAAGAACCCCCCAGTACTATTACAGCAAAAAATCTCCGAGAAACGAAAAGTTCGTAAACGATGGCAGATTACGAGAGCCCCGGCAGACAGACAATGGTATAATACCCTAGCAAAAGACCTCAAAAAACTACTGTGTAGGATACGCAATGATTCCATACAAAATTATCTTAAAGAACTAAAACCAACAAACGCAACCGATTACTCTTTGTGGCGACTCACTCGTAAACTAAAGTACCAACAACATCTTCTACCTCCAATACGAACCAATCATAACATATGGGCAAGAACGGATCAGGAAAAGGCCATTGTTTTTGCCGAACACCTTGCCTCAGTTTTTCAACCATATCCATCTCAGTTAACTGCTGCTGAAGAAAAAAGTTGCTGAACCAGTTCGATGCTCCCTTTCAGATGTTTCTGTCTGTTCCTAAAGTTTTACATAGTGAGGCTGAAGCAATCATACACCACGAGGTTAGCACTAAAAAGACACACGGGTATGATCTCATTACTGGTGAAATTATTAAAAAGCTATCCGAAAAATGTATAAAAGTATTGGTACAAATATTTAATGCTGTTCTCAGACTTGAGTATTTCCCATGCCATTGGAAATCAGCTCAAGTCATAATGATCCTTAAGCCTGGCAAAAATCCAAATGAAGTGACGTCCTACAGACCAATAAGTCTTTTTCCAGTCCTCTCCAAAGTACTCGAAAAACTCATACTTAAACGACTGACCGACATCATAGAAGAACATGAACTTATACCCCCCACACCAGTTTGGCTTTAGAGCACAACACGGAACTACGGAACAAGTCCATCGAATAACTAGGCAAATCCGTACTGATATGGAAGACCGCCGGTACTGCTCTGCAGCCTTTGTTGATATAAGCCAGGCATTTGATAAAATTTGGCACCTCGGACTGAAATACAAACTTAAGCTCTTGCTCCCACATCCGTACTACTCACTCCTAGCATCCTATCTTTCCGACAGAACAGTTCAAGCAAAGTATCAAGAAGCCTACACGGATCTCTATCCTGTGCAATCCGGAGTTCCTCAAGGAAGTATCTTAGGACCCACACTTTACTCACTGTACACAGCAGACCTACCTCAAACAAATTATACAATCACGGCTACATATGCAGATGACACGACTCTTTTAGCATCACATCAGGACCCTATTTCTGCATCTAGAAATCTGCAAAGCCATCTGAATCTATTTGAAAACTGGCTAAAAATGGAGAATAGAAGCTAATGCAACTAAATCTACTCATATCACCTTTACCCTTCGCAAAGAAACCTACCCTGCAGTTACACTTAATGGAACTCCAATACCCCATACCCCAAAATGATGTAGTCAAATACCTCGGACTACATTTAGATCGAAGATCAACTTGGCGTACTCACATTTTAACTAAGAGAAAACAACTGGGTTCTAAATTTCATCAAATGTACTGGATGCTTGGAAGGAAATCGAACTTATCTATCGAAAATAAACTCTTATTGTACAAAATTATCCTAAAACCAATTTGGACATACGGAATCCCTATTTGGGGCTCCGCCTGCACCTCAAATATAGAGATTCTCCAGCGCTTCCAAAATAAAGTCTTTAGATCTATTGTCAACGCCCAATGGTACGCGCCAAATGCCTTACTCCATGCTGACTTAAAACTGCCTACAGTTCGTGAAGAAATCACTCGATTCAGCACTAATTATAGAAAGAAGCTGACCTTTTACCCCAATGAACTAGCAAACAACCTGTTGCAAGAAGAAGGCGAGCCAAGACGACTTAAACTATTCAAACCTTCTGATCTTCCCACCAGATTTTAGTCACTTGCCTAGAACTAAATTGCCATATCTCTAAAATACTACAGAGGATGTCCACTGGGACATTAATGTACATGACATGTTATTCCTAGAATAGTCTTAGATTAAGCATACATCAATTGTATTTATAGTTTCCACCGAGACTAATTGTACAAATAAAAGGGGATGTAAAAAAAATTGTTTTTCTTTACATAATGTGGCGACACTGCGTTGTATTTTGTTGTTCACTATACTATTATATAAGCCCAAAGGTTTAGTCCTCTTGAGCAGTCGCACTTGGTGTTAATTGCTTTAAAGTTAAAGCACTTTAAAGTTTGGATGTTTATGGTGCCTCTCCTCATAACACTTAGATTTTTTTAAATTTTGGATTGTCTTCATCTGCAGTTTCTTATAAAGATCTTTATTCCAAACAAACCAAGGAGCAGTTAGAGTATTCCTTACTACTGAGATTTGAAATACTTGGAGGCAATCATAGTTGCTTTCTTTAGAACAGTTGTACAGCTGAAGATTATATGTTCACATTGCTAGTAGACTAGTATTTTGTTTCTGATAGACAACTGGAAGTTTCTGTTTAACACCCAGTACATGTCTTTATATTTGAATTTAAGTTCCCGTGTATCATTTTTCATATGTTCTTTCCATTTAAACCTGGCATCCAGATTAAGATCCGACTGATTCCTTGTATAAAATTGTGTTATTGTTTAATTCTGCTGAGTGGTAATTTATTTTCCTGTTTGAAAAGTTGACATTAACATATATTAGCTTTCATTTATCTTTATGCGTCATTTCTATTGAGCTGTAAAAATCAACTGGTGTTCTCTACTGCTAAAGCTGCAGTGCCGTCAGCAAATGTGGCTGGTTTAAAGTAATTTGCTACTGCAACATCACATATAGCACAGATCCCGGCACACTACCTTGAGGCACTCTTGCTTAACTCTGCTTCACGCTGCGCATGCTGTGCTGGTATACATCTTTTCAAATTTTTCCAGACTTTGTCAAATACTTGAGCCATATTCAGAGAGATGGCTCAAGAAGACATTTTTCTATGACATCTGTTATTCGATGTAATTAATCGACCGTGGCATGTTTATTTCAGAATTCAAAATGTGGCAAACTAATCCTTTTGGCGTTTGTGTGATCGGTAGTTTTTTCTTTGTAGCTTTCTAGATTGAATAATCTTTGCTTATGCGTTTTATTGTTTTATTTTTGATTTATTGGATTTGTCTTTATAGTTGTTAGGTCAAGTTATTTAATTTATTTTTTACTTTTATTTTATTTATTGTTTTTTGCCAAAAAGGGACATTGAATTCTAGTTCTAACTGGAAACTTTTACAGTCGATACGTTTGTTTGATAATGCCGGATTTGGTTGCTTAGTTATAAAAAATATAGTAAAAAAAGCAGTACCAATATAATAAATAATTTAAATATTTTTAAATAAAAATGTAATATTTTTTTTAATTCTAATATATGGGATTAAAAGTGCACGGATTATAACAAACAAATTAATTAAAAAATAAAATTAAGTGGAAAGAGTGTGTTAAAGATATTGAACAATAATAAACTAGTGTTATTATCAAATATACGATTTGACTCAAAAATTACCTTAATTAACCTTTTAAAAATAAAAATTTTGTAGTCGAACAAACAAGAAAGCTAAACAAAATTTTACACCAGCGTTCAAACAAATCGATTAGAAAATTAATTTTAAATACTAAATTCAATAATGACTTCGGTAAATACAATTTAAATTTTATGATTACCCAAAAAATATTAACAAATTAAACGTTTACCGTCTAAAATGAAGAAAAGAGAATCTGAACACAATTTCAAATAAAATATATAAATATCTCCGCGAAACACTGTGCTTCATTAAAACTTTTTCTCCTCGGCAACTTCAAAAGATTCAGCGAAATCTCATTTTCGTGTATTTAAAATAAACTCCGTGAATGTCATCGAACTGAAATAAAATTCGTCGATTATTAAACGCTGATTCAATTTTCATCTAACTGAAGCACTTTGTTCCTGCCGAAAATTCCCTCAACATTTAATTTTTCGCTCCAGTCAGCCTCAGGTTTGCTTTGGCTCAATCGCGAGTGCCAGTTTCGCTTTTCCTGACTGAAAGGCGGTGCGAGCTCCGCCAGGTCGATTCGCGTTAATTGCAAGGTGATTTTCAGAGCGTCCTTATCGCATTGAAAGTCGGGCTTCCGGCTTTGCCGCCGCGGATTAGTAGTTAGGCCCCAGAACCGAGCCGGTGTCAAGTGTATAAACCCCCGAATCATTATGTGTGACGCGCGTCCGTGTTTCTGTAAGCAGGGCATGGCGGGTTCATTCGACCGATCTGAAATGCTATATTGTGTGATGTGGGTAACCTTTCTGGCAAATATGTGCCCTGAATTTTCTCTGCAACTAACAATATTACGCCGTATCGAATTGTTTTCCTTTTTCGGATCCGGCGATGGAATTCCATAAAGCGCGCGTTCGCTGGCTCTCGGGCCGCTCATTACTCTCGCGAAAAAGCCGGACCGGCCGCTCAATAGCACATACATCAGCGGAATATGCAAGCGGAAGGTATATATTAAGGGCGGCGTTAGTGCCGGCAATATATCCAAGGCAGGGTTAGATTCGAGATTGAAATATAGGCATTCATTCTTGACGGCAATGAAGTGACTTGGCGATGCGAGTGCGCTGGAATGTCTTAGAGGCAGAGGGTGCTGCAGCGCGCCGGGTAAAACAAAGCGGCGTATGCCCGGCAACAAAGAAGGCAATTTCTTCAAGCTTTATTTATAACATAAGCGAAATACCTTTGTCGGAATGCCAGTCGCCCGCTTTTCGCGCACTAAAAGGAAGAATGTCCAGCATGCGGGCCAATAGTTGTTTAAGGGACATCATAGCCGGACAATGGGAACGCGTATTAACACGCCTCGTGCTGCTCCCAAGTATGTGCATGCGGCTACTTCGAATAATTTCCCAGCGTACCGTTTAATTAACTGAAAATATATGTATATCTGCTTCAGGCAACCACAAATTGTAGCGATGTTTCTACGGGATATAATGCACCGTAATATTAAAAGTTTAATATTGAAAACTACTAGAAATACTTTAAATGCTGTTGTCCGTTCGGAATTCCAGGATGAACTAAAGCAGGATTCTTATCGTTCTGCTGCAAAAGAACTTGAGTTTATTCAGGTATAAATAGTTTGTAGTTTATTATGTTTATTGGCTAATAATATACTTCTTCGGACATAAAACATGTAATTCTAATGTTCTGTTAACGTAACAATATAAATTTTAACTCGTTTTTAATTTTGAAAAGAGTATAGACTTGTTGCATTACCTTTTTAGATCAAATTTAACTAAAGATCATTTTGTAATATTTAATGCATATTTTTTATATTTTATAAATAGTATGGAATTAGCAATTATTTTTCGCGCTTTCAGCCAGAAAAACATTATCGATTTCAAAATAGGCCTCGTGTTCATCTCGTCTGTTTTATCCAATAAAAATAATCATAAATTGAACCACACAACTTTTAGATACCTTACACAAGAACAATTAGGTAACAAATTTTTATTTGCGCATGCGCGAGAAATGGATGGAGATATCGATGCCAGTCTTGTCGGGCTGTGCGCAGTAGTGGAGGCATAAGGTTGTGTTGCAATTTAGTCATCGGCTAGATCACTTTAGATTTTAAAAAAATCGCCAAATGTGAAGTAATACGATTTATGTGTGTAAAAAAGCTTTTGAAAATTGCAGTCTATTGCAAACTATATAATGTTTACGAGCCAAACGTAATAAATAAAGATGTTGTACGATAATGGTGTTGCATGTTTAAAGACAGATGATGAGACGAGGAGTGGCTGCCCATCCGTAGATAGCAATGAACTTGTACAAAAAATGAACAAAAAGGTCCGTTATGCACATGAAACAGTGGGCTTGCGTCGTACCTATTTGAGGATGATGTTACAGAGCAGCTTCGCTCCCAAGCGGGAGAGTTTTAGTAGAAAAAATTTCAAACCTTGCAAGGAATTACGAGTGCCTCAATTTGCACGCCGATTATTTCAAAAAGTAATTTAGTGTTGTGGGTTTCTAAGGTTTATAATAAAGATTCTGCATCTATCATTGGTAACCACGCAGAGGCTTTTTGAGAATTTTTCCCATATAATCATACATTTGTTATTATATCCGTTTTGACGTAGGAGTACACATTCTTTTTCACTGTATTGCATTGTTACATGTATTAGTATTCTATGAGCAACTTTTAGCTAGTCTGTAGGGGTGCACTTTAAACTTTTTATTGTATTTTACACTGTGGTTAAGAATTTCTTTTTTGCAGGTGGGTTCGTGGATAACTTCTGATTATTATATCATTAAAAAAAACACCGAGCATCAACTATTATTCTTAGTACCTTAGGTCAAAGTATTTCTAAAATGTTTATGGCGGATTTGGTAGCCCATTTTTAACATCCTATAACCACACTGCTTTTAACATTGTTTTACATATTAACACTTTGTGTTTGAGAGTTAGGCGTGAAGTTCTTCCTATTAACTAGTATAATTTACTGAGTTTATACTAAACTTGTTTTGTTTTATACCAGATGTATGTTTTCCAGGATAACCTGAAATTTAGATACTAAGGTATTTATGGCAAGAGCTTGTTGTTGAGCATAACTTATGGACGTGTTTCTTTTTTCATAGTAAATGTTACGAGACAGATTTTAGTTCATGCAGCATCTCCGAAGTTGTATTTGAATGCTATTTAAATGACCCTGTAGTATTCTAGATACTACTACTAAATTGTTGGGGAATCTCATAATAATTGTGGCATCTGCAAAAGTTTTAGTCATCGTGTCTCTAAATGTAGGAAAGTCTATGGTAAATAGTACAAAAACTAGAGGAAAAACCAAAAATATTTCTTGTCTCTTTAAGATACAAAACTTATTAAGTGATAAGTTCTGTCTAAGCTTGAATAGTGCACTAGCGTGTTACACCTTGTCAAAAGCCTGAATCACATCTAAAGAGAGAGCTGTACAATATTTTGAATTTCTAAAAGTTTTATTTATTTTGCGTACAACTCTGTGTACTTAGTCGGTCATTGCGTCTTTCTCTGTACCAACATTCGTGTTCAGACATTAATTGTTCTTTAATAGCTTTGGCCTAATTTTTTTAACCGTAACTTTTCAAATATCTTTAATATGATCAGTACCAAGCTTATAGGGCAATAGGACTCATTTGTTCTGGATTTTTGTGAGCTTTGAAATTAAAATAGTCACAGCTACATTTCTATATAATGGATAGTAATCTAGTTTTAATGCCGCATTAAACAACATAGTTCAAGTATAATTCTTATTTTCTTCTCTGAAACCCCTTTAATATCTACCCTGTTATAACATCCCATTTAGATCTTAATGTATAATGTTTCAAATCTCTTTTAATTTGAACTTTCTGATCGGTAACTTTAGTTGGTCCAGTGTTTATAAGTATCGTTGTATCTCAAGCTCTTTTGGGAGGCCTCCCTTAGAAACAGTTAAAATGCCATTTTTAGACGTTAAGGGAAGGCTGCTGCTTTCTCTCTGCTTGATCTTGCTCCACTATCATTTCCCTGTGTAATTGGTGAGATATGCGTCTGTAGTTGATTTAAGTTTTTTCGTCATCTTCCATAATAAATATTTTGTTGTTTCCCTTGTTGTTAACTCTTGCACGTATTTTTGAATAGCTTTATTATTATCTTCTTGCAGCGTTCTTTAACTTCTTTATATACATATTTAATTTAGCTTTATCGCGTGGTGAACAGGTTTGCTGCTATTATTTTCTAATTTTCACTTTTCACCATTTCTGTTTTGACGTTTCTTAAACAACTTAAAGGTTTATAAAATATTTTGGCGTTGCCCTCCGTGCCTTTGTTTCTATTCTGTCCAGCACTTTCTAAATCCTGTTTTGTTTGGGGCTCTATATTATCGTTTGCTTCTCTACATAATGTTTCTCCAAAAACATCACAGATTTTTTATTCTAAAGTGGGAAAGTTTTCTGATTTTTTAGCTCTATTCAAGTGTTGTAACAATCGCAAGAGAATTGTTTACTGTTAGTTCTACGTTTGATGTAATGCTTAAGTGGTTTCCGGCTATTTCTTAAACCATCCCAAAGTCTATTACATCTGGTACTCTCCACTGATCAGTAGGCCAATAAGTTGGTTCTTTGGTAGCTAGGAGAATTTTCTTGCATTTATTGTATTATTGTCAGCCTTTTGAAGTAAAGCACAAGCTCTGGAATCCCATTAGAAATTCTTTGCGTTATAGTTACTCCTAGAGATAGATGTTTAGATAGGCACCATATGGTTATAAGTGTAATTGGTCTTAACTAGTCTTTTGCAGCGATACTAAAGGTTTGAAAGTTAAAAATAAAATAATTTTGTTTAATAAGTTCTATTTGATAAGTGATGTGATATGTGTAAGGTTGATTAGCAAATCTAAAATGGATTGGTGTTTGTTATACTGCTGCTGTTTTACAGCTAAAGGGTTTGGACGATTTGCAAGTTTTTGAGGTATTTTGCACTGAGCTGATTTGGTTCTCTAACATATTGGTGGAACCTTTCAATATCAATGTAAGATGTAGTTTCCGTGCCTCGTACATAAACACCAGCTTTGCTGTATTTTATAGTTTAATTGCTTCCTTTTGTCCCAACGTCTGTTCGCCAGGTAAGAACAAAATACTTAATTGACTCCCTTGTAATGGCTGATTATTGTTTAGTGTAACCTGTAGATATGTTCATTTATAATTAATAAAGGGTACGTTATTGGGCTTGCGTTTATTGTCTCTTTAGTCAAACTTCAGGTGTTTGTGCTGTTTAGAGGAAATTTTCGCGTGAGGCTTGAAAAAGTATAATTTGCAAAAATTACTAACACACTGGTTCTAAAACTTTTTTGGAAAACTTCAGCTTTAATATGATACAAGTTTAATTTCCCACGTGGTAGTTTTACTTGGTAGGAGCTATATTTTAGGTACGATATTAAAAAATAAATAAAAAGATCATAATTCAGACCGTCATACCAAACCTCATCATTATTTTAAATACTAATTATAATTTTGTGAATTTTTTCCGTCGTTGCACGTTTGTGTTATAAACCAAACAGGTGGAGAGGTATTCAATTATTTTTTGTTATTGTTAGTCGCAGTCGTTTTAACAGAAGCTTCTACCAAACCTTTTGTTATTACTATGAGGAGACTAATAGGTTTGTATGACCCCTTCATTGTGGTGAATAATCACCTCTTTTTAATGCAGCATTGAAAATTGCTGTCGTAATATCTGTGCTTTAAATTGGATATTTTGTTGGTATCTTGCAGATAATTTTATCTTATCTTAGTACCATACCTCAATTGATAGCTTTTTAAGAGAGAATGCTTTAATAAACTTTGATATTTATCATGGCGCTTCTAGAAACTGATATATCTCGTCTAATAGATTTTTAAGAAACTATAAAAGCTACGAATAAGTGTTTAGAAAAAGTTTCTGCTTTTCTACTATTACTTCCAGTTCAGTTCCGGCCTGGTTTGCAAATTGAGGGTATTTTGTTTTAAAGTTGCTCTATCCTCTTTGTCACTGTTTTTTTAAGGCTACAGATTCTGTAGGTAACTTGCATAAATTCAGTGTTTTAGATTATCTTTATGCAGATTAGTTAATTTATTATGTTTTGATTTTTTTGCTAACTGCAATATTTTTCTAATTTTTCCCTTCTCTTCTGTTTTATGTGGAATATCTTGTTGAGCTAATGGTTTTGTGACACTTTTTGCTGCAAGTTGTATATTTCCATGTAAATACTCAATCATTTTTTAGTTTTTAAAGCAACCTATATAGTTAGAGTTGCTATAAGTTGTTTTCTGAAATGGGTCTAGTTGATGCATGGATTATATAGGGGAGATGGTCCTTCTAATATTGTTGTGAATACTGTTGGAGTGTGGTCTAACTATAAATCGAGGCACCCGTCTGCTCTACTGTAGTCTTGTGTTAGTTTTCCTATAATAGTGAAATCTAATAAATCAGAAATTTTATTTCTGTCAGTTATCCAGTAGGTGAGATGACTACTACTTATAAAACCTAAGTTGTTGTCTGTTATGGATTTATATAAAGCTCCTTCTTTTTGTGTTATAAGTCTGAAACCCCAGTAATGATGTGTAAAAGAACGTTACAAATTGATTGCTTGATTTCGGCTTACATATATTATTCTTGTATTTATTATTATTATTTTATTTGATTTTGTTGATTTTCATACTGTTTCATCTACGTAGTGTGGCATAAAATTTGAATTTCTCATTGAAAAAAAAGCTTCTGCTTGTGAAGCTTATTTGGGTGAGTATTAAAACTTAATTTTATATTCTTTGATGATTTAAAATTTTTATACATTGTGACATAGCCCCTTGGCACTGCAAATTACTGTATTGTAGTCGTTATTGCATTTTGTTCATTATAACTGTAAACGTGGGCTTAACATGGTGTACGTTTTTCTTGTTTTGTTAGTAATTGTTGAAGTTACTTAAATGATTTTGTTGAAAAACTGATTACTGCTGCCACACGCCACTGTTCAATTTGATTGATTATTATTTTTCCAATTATATGCGAGCACAACATTCTTGTCATAAGATTTTGGCATCCTTTGTAGTTTGTTGTGTGGTTTCCTTTGCATAAAGCACATGTAGGTTAGAATTTTTCGTCTAGCTGCATGTTAATGTTAGATATTCCTGCCTGCGCTTTACACGATGAAAGAGTCTGCGGCAGTATATTTTTGTGTAATCTAAATTTTGACAGCAGGCACAATAAATTATATAGGTAATTTACTTAGTATATTAATTTTGCTCCAAATCTATGTAGAGCATTGACAACAATTTTATCATCTTTTTTTATATACTGTAAACTATGTCTTGCTTTTTAAACCGACTTTAACATAATTTAGATCGGTGGAATAATGAATGCTTTTCAACACCATCCTGAAGCTTTTTTGCCTTCTTTTAATTAGTAAGTACTGAAACCTAATATATTAGTTTTTAAAAAATGTTTTTGCTGGTTTTGCAGTTACTTGTACTGTATTCTTACCTATCATCCTTTTTTTGGTGACACGCACTTACCTTCACTGCAGCTTCTAGGTCTTATTGTGCCTACTAATACGGTTTTGATTTAATATTAGGACATCATACACATGAGTTGCGAGACTCGAACAATAATTTTGTAACTGAGCTACGGCACCGATCTATCATCTTACAATTATAATTATTTTATTGCGACTATTTATATAATTGGTTTTATTACTTGAACACTTTAAATAATTACTGGTGCCAATTTACATTCCTTTATATATTTTTTTCATAATCGGTTTTGCTTTCCAGAGCCTGTTTATGTTTGGTAGGCTAGTATCTGAAATTTATTTTGCGTAGTAATCATTCGATTATTGTATAGACTGGTTTTAACTATTAGTATGGTCGCCCTCCTGTTATTTTGTTATCTTATCATGGTCTAGTTGCAATGTGACATGACACTGTTTGTTTGAGAAAATTGAATCTGATACTGCTGTTATTACAACTGTACCTGTAATCGTTATGCTTTTGTTTGTTGAGGTTGTGAGTCAGTATTCATCTCTATCAAAGGCAGATAATTGTGTAATTATGTCTCAAATGTCTGCGTACAGTGTTGTTAGTGATGTATTATATTAGAAGTAAATTATTTTCTATTTGAATTGGCTGATATTAAATTTTTCGCTGGGATTCGCGGTCTTTTATTTTAGGTTACGTATGTTAACTGATCATGTTTTCATTTACAGTCTAATGCTTTCCCTAATTTGAAAAAGAAATTATACGTTGCAAATTATTATTTCCTTCTTGTTTAATTTATTTAATAATCTATTTAAATGCACTCTGTCAACAGCTTCTTAGCCCATTTTTACTCTATTTTTGGGTATTACATTATACTGTCAGTCAGCTATGCAGTTTTAATTGTAAAACTATACTAAAATACTAAAAATAAGTCTCCTAATTAAAAATCTTAAGGGCAATGGAAGAAGTGAAATTAACTCCATTATCTAAAATAATATAATACTATTTATTACTAGCTGTAAGTCAAAATATGAATTTTGTTGCTTCAAAGCTACAAAAGGCTTTTGTTGACTTTAAGAAAACTCGTTTTCACCTACGTGGTTTCACCTAAAAGAATTGAAAAAGTGTCAAAAACAAATATAAATAAATCCCCATGTTCTTGACCGTGCAATAAAAGAAAATTTTGGTTTGGGTCTTCCAACTATTATCATATTAAGAACAAAAACCTAGCAATAAAATTAATAGGTGTATAAATAAGTTCTCAGCTTTAAATTTCACAGGACGCAAATCACCGTTTACATGTAACGCCCTCTTGCGGTTTTAAAGCAATGACATTTGGTCTTTGGAAACATCATGCGATTTGGCGTTTGATGCACATAAGCTCAATAATCAGCTGTGTTCACGATGGCAATCACAAAAGAGCATATTTGATTTTCTATCCACATCGCGTTTCATCTTAAGAAAAACGCTGCTGAAGCCACCAAAATGATTTGTGCTGCATATGGTGAGAATGCTGTAAGTCATGCAACGTGCAAAAAGTAGTGCCAAAGATTTCGCGGAGGAGAGTTTAGTCTTGAAGATCAACCACGCGCTGGACGCCCTCAAACATTTGACACGGATGAGCTGCAGACGCGTTAGGCTGGGAACTTCTCGCACATGTGGCGTATAGACAGACATGGCCCTTCCGATTATCATTTATTCCGGTCGTTACAGCATCACTTGGCTGATACGCACTTCAAAACAGAAGAAGTCCGAAAATGCATCGACAACTTTATCGTCTCGAAGCCGGTGAGCTTCTATCAGCAAGGAATTCGCAAGCTATCCGAAAGATGGCAAAAGGTCATCGTTTTTTTTGTTTGTTTTTAAATAATACTTTAATTTTGCAGAAAAAAGCTGAGAACTTATTTATACACCTATTATATAAAAAATTTGATCTTAGTATATTCCAAAAAATAGAAATTGGGCGCAGGGAAAAAGCGCTGTGTCATTACCCATTATTGATGGCGTAATGGTTACATAGTAATTTAATGACAATACACCATTACCCTATTAAGTTTTTGGGCCCTGTATATAAAGGAATATGCCAAAAGCTCAAAGACAGCATCAAATCCAAAACAATATAAAGAAGATTTGTTCAAAAAAGCGATTAAATCAAGTGGTTCTTTAATAGATAAAATGGCAAATAAGATCAACATAATTGATACATTAAGGTTTATATTAATACATTTTACAATAAACAATTTTTATTTTCTTGAAATATTCTAATTTTTTTTTCAAATAATTTCAGAGCAAGTATTTCTTAAATACCGTTTGAAGACATTAAAATCATAATAATAAAAAATCTGTTTATTAAAAATTGTTTAACAATACAAAAAACATTTCACATGGATCAGATTACTTCAATATAAGTGACTTTGGATTTCAGACGCTTTACTTATGTTCAAAATATGCTACTTTCTTCTGTTCTGGTAATAATAACCGTAGAGCAAATTTTACCGCCATGACCAGATTTTCTGTCAAAATTTCACAGTTTAGTCGTGGATCACATTCATTTTTGAATTACATGCAGCGTGCGTTCAGCCGTAGTACACTCATTGCATCATTTCCGAAGCCCCCTGAATTATCTCAACAGTATCTGTGAGAGAATTTTCTAGATTTACACAAAATTTAATGTGTATTTATTACTCTACTCAGCCATTCCAAATGTAACTGCACCTACTTACTCATCGACGTCTAACCTTTAACTAATCCAGCCAGTATAGTTGTCCTCGGTTACGCATGCGCATGGCAGTTTACTTTCATTGCCTGCCAACTTGCATCGCAATCATGCATATTGCTTTTAACTGGATGTTTTCAGGATAGATGTTATATTTTTGAATCTCTCATAATCTTAAAAATAGTATTAAATGCAAACTTAAAAAATCTCATGTGGCAAAGTGTCCTTTTGTAATAGTAAACGACGTTGATTTAGTTCTAAGAGCGAAAGAAGCTTTCCTTAAGTGGCCAAAATTTTTGACAAGATATCATTTAAGTAATTGATTGGTTCCATCTATCTAAATAGAAATTCTAAGTCTAATTTAGACTATATCATTGTAGAGTTCTCACATAAAAGTTGGTGCTACTTTTGTCTTTCTTTGTTGTTTCGTCTACACTTAGCAGTTTATATTACAGTTTTGTGGAAACACATTTAGTTGTCTCGGTTATTTAAAAAAAATAATTTAAAATACTTATATGAACAATGAACCAGAAACAATTTTAGTGTGGCTATTTATAGAATATTTGAACATGTTAATCAGAGAAAACAATCGCGTTTATGTTCTACTTTTCAATTATATAGTTTATTGACATTGAAAGGCACTGTTACTTTATATATCTAATACTTTGTCACAAAGATTTGTTTCATTTAGGTGCACAGAAACTTTTTCTACTAATATACCTACCTAATTTTAGATTAGAGCGCTTTAAAATGTTTATCAAAAAGTTTTTTACAACTGCCTGCAGTAAGGCCATTATGAAACCATTTGTACCAGATATCAGATAAAAGGGAATAAGAAGTGGGACTATAGTTACAACTACGCAATTATATTCTTTGTTGCTTAACATGTGCATACCTCACCATTTTCATTATGCTTGGGTTACTTTCAGCTATGAAAGACATCTAATTTTACTAGTAAAAACCTTTGTCATCGGTAACCAAAAAATAAATTTTACCATTAGAATCTGCTACTATTAATAGCAATTATATTTTACTGTGTTATTTTTTTATTTTTTGTATAATGAAAATTGCTGTTGTTTTTGTGCTCAGTCGTATTAGCTAAATGCGAAATTAAAACTGGAAAACTCTCCAAACACTAATAAAACTACCGCGTTAATTTGCGCCGACTGTAGGTTAAGCTCCGCACTATTTGCTGCGAAATCCACTGCGAGTATGAACATTCTCATTGAAATTGGCAGACCCTCGGGTGCCTGCACGAGCAGGTTCTAATCTGGAGCAAACCGACCCCAAATGCCCGTACAAAAGTCGTAGAGATAAGGGCGACAAGTTACTGTTGTACAACACCCACCTAAGAGACCAATAAACACTTATTTCGGTCCCGTACAACCCTTTCCCGCGCCCTGCATGATCTTCGGCACGTAATTACATGCTACAATTTTCTAATACCCCGAATCCCAGCCGAAACCGTCGCCATGGCGCTTACGTCGGCGCCCGCTAAAATAGAACGCCGTGGGAGACATTCGCCGAGAGAGACATGAAAAGAAATGTATTCCGTTTTAGTGCCAAACAACAAAAATAGAGTTTAAAACCTTCCGGATTTGAATACCTCCAATAGTTGTGAATTATGAATATCTGCGAAGGGAAGATTTTCGAGACCGTGGGACGAGCGGAAGGAGGTACCGAGGCACTTATTTCTTCTAAAGCGGCCTTAAGCCGTTTTCGCAGAAAATGCGGTATTCTGGATTTTGTTCTCAGCTATCACAGAAGGTATGCCGTACAACAGAAGTACTGCAGATGCTTTTATATTGTAAAAATAAATAATCTAGGCTGTACGTATATAACGATTTTCTATTGTTATCTCTTCTTTTTCATTCATATGCTAGTTATTTTCCTTTAATTCATAGCGATTTTTTGTATCTTAGAAAAAAAACTTAATTACATACATACAATATGAATAAATATTAAATTGTCATACGGTAAATAAAATGATGGAAATGCGATATTATTTTTTAGTATCTGCAGTCTATAGTTGCTCTTTACAAGATTTGTAATAATATAAGCAACGATAATAAAATACTATATTGCATGAATGTAGGAAATAATTTAAGAACTAAAAAGAAAAAAGGAAAAATATGTTATGGGGCTAATACTAAACAAAAATTAAGGTACCATAATGACCTCTCATTTAAAAGATATGTTTATTTTCGATACCACGAGGTGCCACTAAATCTATTCCCAGGCCCAGATATTTCGTCGCCAACGTGCGGCCAACTGCCGACAAAACTGAAAGCCCACCCTATGACTCCGTCTGGTCGCTGGTTGAGCTGGAACATTTGGACCATTTCCATTCTTAAGCAACCAACCACAACTACAAACTCTAACGTTTAGACGATCCGTTGCCTACGTATGTTCAATTTTTGGCTGAGCCAAGGATCCACATAATTATCTTACAAATTGTAAAATACTTACAATACTTTGTTTCTCACAATTTTGTGGTCTCATATAATTTTTCTGACATTATTATATTATCAAAAAATACTAAAAAAGATTTAACCCACCACATACTCTGTTGCAAAAGTAATAATAAATAGAGATTTATACTTGCCTTGATTATGGGAATCTATTAACGTTAAGATCTAACATTATATTTATTTTTTCTGGTCTGGTTTAGCGACTCTGATTTATGGTTTATGACTTCTGTCTATTTTAATTATTTTATGGCATCGTATCTGTTCCAGTAAGCATTCAGTTTTTCTTTTTTTTTGCCTTGCAAATGTGGCTATATTTATGATGTTGCATTTATTTCCTACGGTTTTTTTATTTATGATTACATTGTCTCGGTTTTCCCACAATCGGTATGGTATAATGTAGTAAAACTCTAACGTTTAAGCACGGCCTGCGAACTAATGTTTTTCTCCGGTACTGAATATATGCTGTTATTTCTAAGTACTCACCATGAACTATTCTATCACTTTTCTTTCAATGCCGAATTTGCATTGTTTTAGTTTTGTTATTATAACTTGTTGTATTTCTTTGCTGTTCTTACAAATTTATGTAGGTAATACTGCAAATTATATTTACATAAAGCTGTTGTTCTGTCCTATTTTATATCAAAGCAGTTTTATTGTGCTTTTAATTTATAACAAAATTAAAACGCTTTCTGTTTTATAGTTTCCTACCTGTATTTCGAGTTGACTACAAGCAGTGTAACAGTGCAGACATTCCTTGACCTGCCTGATATCAATGCGATACGCTTGACCTTAATGCTATTCGTATAAAGTGTTGCAAGTAAATTAAATTTTACTTATTAAACAAAATTAACACAATTCTTTTCAATTAAATAAATATTAATATATAAACTTATACTTGCGAGACACACGGACATAAACCTCGCTGTGGAATATGTCCAAACTCACCTCAGCTTACTTGAAGACTGGCTCCAGCGCTGGAACATTAAGGTAAATGAGTCCAAATCTACTCATGTGACCTTCACTCTTCTCAAAGGGATATGTCCTCCACTACTACTTAATAACATCGAAATACCACAATCCCCATCAATGAAATACTTGGGTCTACACCAGTACAGCAAGCTCACCTGGAGGGAGCACATTACTAAGAAAAAAATATATGCAGAGCTCAGATTTAAAATCCTTTACTGCCTACTAGGCCGACACTCCCCATTATCCCTCTCTAACAAAATCCTTATCTACAAAACTATCATTATACCAATCTGGTCCTATGGAATAGAACTTTGGGGCTGTGCTAGCAAGACTAACCTCGCAATCATGAAACGAAGTCAATCTAAAATCTTAAGATCTCTCGTTGATGCTCTCTTGTACATCACCAATCAGATGATACACGACGACCTCGGTATCCAGATGTTCAATACAGTAGTACAGGTCAGAACCAGGAAACATCTTGAAAAACTTACCACCCATGACAACCTTCTTCTCCAAGAACTTCCACACCATCAAGTCATTAGACGCCTCAAGCGCGCTGGCCTACAGACCTCCACTGAAGAGGACCCCACATGGGCCCAACACCTTAGCACTGTTTTCTAGGACGAGGACCAGTCACTGGACGGACCCTCATCATGTCAATTTATAAACCAAAATATTAGCTTATAGAAATACAATGTATTCTGATTGCTAAAGTAAAATTTAAAAAAAATGAAACAAATATGAATTATCAAGCGCCGAACAAAGGCAAAGTGGATAGTTTGTTAATACCCGTTAAGGAGGTTCAAAAACGGTATGCATGGGCTATTCAAGATTTATTAACCAGCAAATTTAGAAAACAAGTCAGCTAATAGCAAAACATCCAACAATAATGAACCAAGGCGTAACAAATAAAAGGCAGTCAGAAACAAATACATCAAATATCGAAATCCCACCTATCTACCTACTTAACATCGTAAATTACAAAGCCTTAATAAAAGACATACACAAACTAGAAACTGGAACATTCACAACAATGTGTAATACAACTATATTACGCATCAAATTAACCAAAGGAAAAGACTTTTGAGCACCAACGAAATTCTTCTCGGAAAACCAAGTTCACTATCATACTTACCAAAACCAAAATGACAAACAACATCTGTAGTTATAAAAAATATTCCATTTTCTATCACCGACGAAGAAATCAAATTCTAGCTAGCTAGTGAAGTACTTGTAATTAAAGTAACACGTTTATACAACAGAAATAGTACCAATAAAAAAACAAATATATTCCCTAAAAGGACTTTTTTAGTGTATAGTTACTGTAAAAATCAAAAGAAAGTCCAAGAATATACCTCAGTGTTACAGGTGCCAGCAATATGGCCATACTAAAAATTACTGTTGCTTAAATCCAGTATGCATCTACGCACTGATTGCTAAAATAAACCTGACGACCCACCAAAGTTTGCCAACTGGGGAGGTAACCACAACGCAAACTATCGTAGCTGTACTTAACATAGTGCTGCTAAAAAACAGACCCGAACTCAACCCAGAAACTCATACGTTAATGGTACACAGACCTTGACAGAGTAACTCAAAAGCGGACTAACCTATAACAACAACCCTACTAACTCATCCAGTGCACCAACAATATCTAATAACTTCATTCAGACTCTCCTTGACTCTACATTAGTCAAATTAAAACTTTCATTATTAACACTCTTCTACCAATGCTTATTAATGGACCATAATCAAAGTAAAACAATAAAAAACTTAAAAACGGATACAATATCCAACAATCGCTATTTATTGCCTTTATAGCAACATACAATGTGGACATAGCATGCATATGTGAAACGCATTTTGATGAATCCATAAAATTTCGAATCTCCAGTTACCACATTTACCACAAATATTGAAAAGCCTGGTGGTGGAGTGGCAATAATAATTAAAAGTAAATACAAGCACACACAACTTTCTTAACTAATTAATTTCAAAATTGAACTGATCTCAATAAAGGTTAAACTCAATAATCAGAGCAGTGTAATAATAAGTGCCTACAGACAACCAAATATAAAGGTAGTTGAGAAAGATTTTTGACACAACTATACCAATACTAGTCTTAGGTGATATAAATTCTAAAAATAATCTTTGAGGATGTCGAGTCACAAATCCTAAAGGTATCAAACTGAAAAACCTTTCCATAATTATTTCTTTTCGAATTCTGGCACCTGATGACTACACCTACTATCCGCACCAAAAAGATCATCAGCCCGATATGGTAGATATTATCCTCCAAAAAACTTCAGTAAACCTATCTTCCAAAACGTTACATTCAAACGGAATTCTGATTACGAGCATCATTCAGCAACACTTTAAGCATGAAATAGCCTATTCCAAAATTAATCAATGGCAAAATGAAATGGAAAAAGTTTAGACATCAGGTGAACAGTAAACTCCACTGCCCGACAAGACTTCAAACAGTCAAAGACATCGATACAACCATAAATCACTTCACCTCAACAATTAAAGGAAGTGTCAAATTAGCTTGTACAACACCAAAACAATCGATTACGCCAGATATATTATTGATTTAGTTAAAAAAAAAGTCAACTTTCACGCGAATGGCAAAGAACTAGAAGTTTCCAACTCAAAAACAGATTAAACAATATAACGCAAGTTAAAAAGAGAACTAGTTAACTTAAGAATCAATACACAAAAAACATGTAGTTGACTACATCCCAGGAGATTGAGATCTTTGAAAAATACTTGAGAAATCCTAAATAAAAAAAAGAATTGCCTACGCTATCAACAGAAACCGATAATGTCATGTACTCTTCAAATTACTGAATTTGTAACTTGCCTTGAAAATACATTTGCTCTTGCGATTACTTGCGCGCAACCTACAAATCATAAACGATATTGAAAGAGTGCCAATACTAGACCGTATTCAGCCGACTTTATCTCATGAACTCATTTATATGATAGAAAAATGCTCCCAAAGGAAATACCCTGGCCATGATCTAATTACCAATACAATTCTTAAACACCCTACAAAGAAGGCCATAGCTTTTCTATGTTCTACCTACAATACCTGCATGGAACTAGGATACTTTACACAATCCTGGAAACATAGACAATTTGGCTTTAGAAAAGGACATTTAATAAGTCATTAGCTTTAAAAGATCAGCAAACTTATTGAATGCGAATTCCATAAGAAATACTACACTGCAGAATTTTTTCCCTATGTCGCACAGGCGTTTGACAAGTTGTGGATGGAAGGCCTTAAAAAGCAGATCCTGGATATGGCCATGCTAACACATCTCAAGGGAGTAATTTTTTCCTAGACAACAGAATCTTTGCAGTCAAAGTCAATGCAACCCTGCCTGAAACCAAAAAGACTTGAGCCGGTGCCCTACAAGGCAGCATTTTGGTTCCAGTCCTCTTTAACTTATACACCTCTGACTTGCCAGAACAGTAGCTACATTTGCGAATGACACCGCTGTGTTCACCCAAGCTAATAATCCTAATGAAGCAGCTGCGAAACTGCAGAATGCAACTAACAAGCTTTCGTCATCGTTCAAATGTTGGAACATTACAATAAATCTAATTAAATGTCAAACGAAAACCTTTACACTACGAAGACTTAACAATGCTCCCTGCATACAAATTGATGGCAACGAAATATATTTAAATCTTAAAGGCATTGCTGTCAAATACCTAGGAATATATTGTGATATCTGATTAAGTTGGAGTACCACATAAACCAGAAGCTTATACAAAGCTATATTAGACTAAAGCAACTACATCCGCTCATTAATCGCAAATCAACCCTGAACATTAAAAGTACCTTTTACGGTATAAAACATTGTTACGACCTCTTGCTTTATATGCATCGTCAATTTGGTACAATACCTCGAAAACCAATATACAGAAAATTCAACGCTTCCAAATAAGGTGTTAAGAATTGCAGTGAACTCACCGTAGCATACCAGTTAATCTTACTGTGACTACTACTTCGTCACACAATGTTATAGTTACTGATTATATTTCGTTTTCTTTCCCATGCTAATATTTGTTGATCTGACAATAAATGAATTAAAAGAGATATAATCCAACAGAATATTTTTTCTATATTTTTTTATAACATTTATAATGCATTACAAACATTTTATTACTTAATATTAATGAAACACTAAATGCTTTGATCCGATCTTCTGTCCCTTGTATATTGATATATGTAAAGACAAGTGTACCAAATCCTAATACTTGACGAATTATAAATACCGTGTCGCTGTGGAAACCTTGGTGGTTTTCACTTATATACAAGTGCAATAAGATTTAAGTTAATTATTTCAGTCTTACTCTTAGATGGTTATCAAAATATTAAAATTGTATTCTCTTGGCACTTTTCCTTCCAAAACTATTGTTTTACATAATTTACACAACTGTTTATGAAATGCTAATGTTCCATGTTTTAGTAGCTCATTTTTTATTTTACCTTAATCTGACGTTTTTCTGTTTTCAATAGTTTTGATTGCTTTTTAATATGTTCTTCAATGTAAAGATTTTGATTAGTTATTTTTTACATAAACTCGTCAACTATACTACTCATTATTCTATATCTATATTAAAATTTTCATTTAATTTATAGCAACTTTTTTATCTCTAAGCATGCGCCATATTTCTTTGTGATGTCCTTTGTGAAACTTTCTTGATACTTGTGCATATAATTGACAGTATTCAAATTTTTCAGCTCGCCTGCTTAGAAAAAAACCCTCCTTCTTCTTTACTATTTCTTTATCTTCATTAGTAAATCGATATGTTCTATTTCTGTACGATGATTCTGTTTTAATGTGCCTCTTGCCCACTCATATGTCGGATGCCTTTAAGATGGTATTTTTATTTTTAACAATGATTTTTCAAAACCATCTGTTTTGTTTATTAGGTTACTTCTATTTTAACTTTAGTCAGTCAGAATGTTTGGTACTCTTAGTTTGTAACGATATATTAAATTTTCTATATATTTGCAGTAAATTTTTTGATATCTGAAATATCTCTGAAGTGAATGATCACTATCTATGCACCGAGTTTAATGATCTATTATCTAATATTTCAGTTGACTGAGAGTTTTTTTCTTATTATATGGTCTATTACAAGACTGATATTCTTGATGGCTTGCATATGAATATTATGTAATCATTTAAAAAGGTTCTATCGATATCGCAGGCTATTTTGAGCACAAAAATCTCTTAATAAATTGACTTTTTTTGAATAAGTCTATTCCTTAAATATTTGTTTAACTCTTCGTATTATCCACACGCGTGTTGAAATCCTAAATGCAACTTTATGTTCAGTAGCCTTTGGTGATTTTAAATAAAAATTACGGTTTCTTACTGAAATTGCCCAAAAATCTATAATGTATGGATTTATCTCACTAAAAAACCTTCAAAATGGTACAAAGATTTTATATTCAAACCATTATAATTTTAAAAACTAACACAGTATTTTTTTTCGGTTCCAAAATCATATCCATGTACTTACATACACATTCACTTCCATCTATATCCATAGCTTTTCTGTTATATTGTTTTAAAATATTTACCAGTACATTTGTTTTAGCCAATTTATCAGTATTTATGGCAAATTTTTCACTTTATCTTTTGGACTTTTATCATCATCAAAATATTTCTCTTTAACTGTTTCTTTAATTTTTGGATTTTGCCTTTTATTTCTTAATTTTTATTGTTTCAAGTGTCAACAGTAATATTTTAGGCATTATTAAGCTTAATAATTAACTTAGATTAGTTTTGTAAAACAACTAAATGATAAGGGGAAGGGAATATTTCTTCTACAAGAAATAAAAAAGAGAAATATCAAAAAGAAATATTTACAATCTTAGTCAACACGGTGTTTTGGAATATATAAATAAAAATATTATTATAAATTCTAGCGGTACTTATTCTGTTTCAAAATATTTTTTTAAAGCTCAACCGACTTGATGACCAAATAATAATACGTACAATAAAATGTTTAGTGGCTGTTTAAGAAAAACCTTGAACAGCAAAATAATATATTTATTATAAGGTTTGTTAAAAACTATTTCAGATTGTAATTGTGGAAACTCAAATATTAAAAACAAAATACTTTTGCCGCAAACAAACTTTTGCGATGGTGTAGAGACCTATCTAGCCAACTGCAGCCTGAACTATACTTTCTAGACTCTACTGACCGTTCCGTTTGTTACCACCACAACACATGCTATTCTGCAAATATCGCCCCTTGTTAATTCATAATCTAAGGTTTTTGGATTTATAAAATTTAATTGTCTATTGAGTGAACCTGAACATTTTTAAATTAAAATAAAATGAATAAATTTGGAACGCATGGGATATACTAACAAAAAACTTTGTTGAAGCAGCCGTCTCCAGAAGAGTTATACCAAAAGCTTTAATACTTAGTATGTATATATTCGCAAAATAACTCTTATGCCTGTTTAACTGTTACTGTCTTCTTATGAGTGGAACTTAGATACGTAAAACTTTTTTAAGCCTATTTTGTTCTGATTAACTGCCTCCATTTACTTCCAACAGCTAAGATTAGAAAAGTCGTTTAAACTTGAATTTACGCCGGGACACGGCGAAAGGACCTAATTTAAGACAACATCTAAATTTGGGCCAGTCGCGTTTGAAATATCATCTGATCTTAATAAGAGGAATGTAATTTTTGCGTTTGTTTAAAAACTAAAAATAGTCAATTATACAAATAGAAAAAAGACATGATAAACCTTATATAGTTAAACTTGAGCGCAAAACTCCACACTAAACGTATAGTATATTGCCCTGGTTGCCAATATTTTTACCACTGAATTTTTATTTTTTGCTTGATATTTTCTTTTAGCCAACCTACAAGTTCGATTTCTAATCTAAGTGCATCACAGCCACAAAGAAAGATGTTTTTCTGTAATAGCATATTTTTCGTCATTCCCCTGTAATAGCATAATTAAGTTTATTTTCAACGAACTTAAAAATTTCGTTACTGAATTCTATGTCTGTCTGTCGGTCGGTCGGTCCGTCACAAAATTTCAGACTTTTTAAAATTTGAAAATGGATTCTTATAGGAAATTTTACGCTGATTTCGAATTCGAAATTAAAAAATTTCTATCTCGAATAGTTTTCGAGTTATTCGACTTCGAATTTTTAAGTTCGTTCTGGGATTGCTTACAGCGCAATCCTTGCGCGGGCCCATGTTTATTTTAGAAATACGTCCAGTCCATATTAAATTTAGTTCTGTGTTTAATTTGAAACTCATCCACTTTGCAGACAACTGATAAAAATAAAAAACAAATTATGGCCTTTCCCAAACAAAGTTATATGTTTGGTTAAATTGTTTACAAAAATAAAACACACAGAAGTATCTTATATTATGTTCCCCTTGTATGTGGAAGCATGCAGATAATAATACAAAAGTTTTTACTGCGTAAACACAACCTAAAATGTGTCTTGTAAATATTTCATCTTATACAAACTTAAGACAAACTTTACAGCCTCTTTGGCGTGGAAAATTATGTGTTGACTTAAATTTAATACAGTGCGTACTGTAGGCTTATTAGTTTTGAATGAACTATTGAATTTCATGGTTAGGATTATGCGAACAACTCGGCATAGCTTATATTGTTTAAGCTTTATAGCGCAAACGTATTTATTTAAATTGTTGGCATCCGCTGCGCAAACAGCTATATCTCAAATACCATTTTATGAGCAGTGTTATTAATTATAAACAAAAATTTAAGCAAGTTTACGGCTAGAACTGTAGAACGATTTTATTAACCAAACTGCCAATTACACAATTTAAAAAAAACTCAAATTCACTATAACAAGGATCACATTAAATCACAAAGACATAATAGTGCATCTATCAATAGAATCTTATTAACAAATTAAAATTACCTGTTTAACTTTTTGTATACATTAATTATTTTATAAAATTTTAATATACTGTCCGACATAAAAGGAAACATTACATGGTTTGGTCTGCAATTACATTAATTTTAAAAAGCACCAGATAAATAGCATTACAGTAGTACTTGTAAACACAAAAAGGTTTTTGAAGAAAAAGTAAAAATTCCGTTGTACAACACAAATGAGACGCTAAAAGCTACAACAGTTATAGAAATACCGCACCGTCACTTAAAAGGCTGATGTTGTCATTTGCAAATTTGCATATTCTAAAAATTAGAATATTAAACGCCGCCGCAAACAGTTCCGCCAACAATCCAGTTTTTTACCCCGCAAACAGTTGTTTAATTGTTCAATTTAACGCTCGGTGGGTTTTTACAGGTTTTATTAAATCCCAAAGTGCTGCCGGTAAAAACGAGGAATCTTCTGTTGTGCAATTATTTGCTCGTGCAAGTTTTTGCAAATGTAACTTTTATTTATAAGCAGACCCAAAGCGTCCCGTTCTTTAAATACGGGAACTTAAAACTCCGTAGGAGGAAATCTATTGCATTTTTAAAACTATTTATTTATAAAAGTGTACATTTACAGTAAGGCTTTGCCCTAAAGACATTCTACTATTGAAGTTATTTTGAATGGTTATAATTTGCTGCTATTTAAAATTTTTGGAGAGACATTTCTATATTAAACACATTTGAATATAAAAAGCGAACATAATTTGTCTGTTAATGATAACAATATTTTATTAGACAGTTTTTGTGAAAATTTTATTGTCCATATAGAGACTTAACGACTGTATCAGTAAATTTTATTTTTAAAAATTATCTCACAGGTTTTTAAAGACAAGCTAAAATTATTACCTTAATTAAATTAATTTACGTTGAGCCGGAAGTTTTTTTTTATTTAAAATGTTGCTCTGCAAGTTGTCATACAAAGACATTCAGTAAGTAGTTTAACAATTGCAAATTGATAAGAACACTTATGTTAAACTAAAATTAATTTAACAAATTCTAAGTTTTGCAACACCGCACTGCGTAGTTACTCAAATCTGCTTATGAGATCAAAAAGTTTGAATCTTTTTAGACACGCTTGAATTTCGTCGTCACTTTCGATTAAGCACTCCACTAGTGTATTAATGACAACTAATACAGTCTCGATAACGCATAATGAAGCGTTGTATTTCATTGTTAACTGAAGTCATTTCAAGATCGCATTTTATGGTTACATAAGGACATACCTGGTACGTTTACAATCATTCTGAGTACTTTGGATTAAAATCTTCTAAAATTTTGATATTGGATATCTTGGCAGTACCCCAGAGTTGTATTCTATATGTCCATATGGGTTTGATCATGGTTTTGTATAGGAACAACTTATTCTTCAGGGTAGCTGGGATTGTCGCCCTAATAACCAGTGCATTTTTTGTAATTTTGGACCCATATGTTTGCGTTGTGTCCATATATGAGGTTTTTGAAGTCAGCTTCTTATCCAGGTGGATTACAAGATATTTTCCACTATCAGCTTGCGAGATTTGTTGATTGTTTAGTGTCAGTGGCGGAGAGGTGCATCTCCTTGGCGTGAACGTTACATGTACTGATTTGCTTTCATTTATGGAGATGCGCCACTTGATGCACCAACTCTGTATTTTGTCTATGTGATTTTGAAACTATTGGGATGCTATGTTGGTGTCAGTATGCGACGAGAGAATGGGCGATATCGTCGGAGAAAGTAGCGATCATGGTTTTGGGTGTTGTGGGGAGTTCCGCTGTAAATAGCAAGTAAATAATTGGGCCCAATACTCTACCCTCGGATAGAGGTGTTAACTCGCTGCCATATCTAACAAGAAAGCGTCGAGTTGTTAGGTATGACTTTAATAGTTTGAAATAATCCGTAATTAGAGTTTTCTTAATTTTGTAAACTATACCCTCAAACGACTTTATCAAAGGTCTTGCCAAAGTAAAGTGATAAGCGGTATCATTGTATGCAAGTGATATTCAAAGATATTAATATAATCATAAAACTTACGTACCTTTATAAAAAAAAGTACTATAATGTACCACAATCATGTGTTATTCCAAGAAAATTATCAACATTTGCAAAATGAACGACAATATTAGTAGTTGGAAATTAGCAGAAAACGAAAAGTTAAGTGCCATGAACAGAACAAATTAATTCTCAATTCAATTAAATATAATGTATAAAATGTATAAAGAACTGAACAAAAAATACTTAGAGATGGGATATTGACTATTTGTCAACACCAAAGAAAAATAAAACCTTTAATAACACTCAAATGAAGAGAAACTAGCTAGTGACAAAGTGGAGTTGAGAATCAACTAAAAAAATAAAAATATATATACTTTGCTTATTTCACCAGTCCAACAAAAACAAGTTTATAGGATTAATGTAGACAAAACTAAAAAAAAACACAACCAGCCCAATCTCTGATAATAGAATTTATTAAACTTTATGTTATGGTAAATTAATTTTCTAATAAGTTAGTCTTCAACAAAAAAAATATTTAAATTAATGTATATGCAAACAGAAATGTTCTTGACATTTTTATAGAATAACCAAAATAGGCAAATTAAAGTTATGATCGATAAACTGCATTATTCTACACAATTAGAATACATTGTCAAAAAATAATAAGACGTGGCTACAAACTTATGAAATCCAACCTCAAAGTAAAGCTTATTTTCTCATCTCTTATATGTTCTCACGGCATTGGGGTATTTAACTATTTATATGCATGATTTAGATCTTTAGAGCTGTCCCAGATCAATACTTCATTTTTGCCGTGGATGTTCTACATCTCCCTTTTCTTTAGGTTGACATCATATTACTAATTTTAATAAACGTTCTTCTATCATTTTTTCCACATATTGTTTCTGGTTTATTTTGTATTTACATGACTGTATCAGTTATTGGAGATATTTTAGTTTTTATCATATCTCTTCACTTATTATATCCACAGTGTATAATCTTTGACTAATCTTTAAAATCTAATTTAATTTAATCGCATTTTTACTTTCTGCAATTAACAAGAGCAGAATATATATCTATATTATAATTGAATAATACATTAAAGTTTAAATATCTGAAATGGTAAACTTGTTTAAGGATACGATTATTTAAAACTATTTTTAACGTAATTGGTTATTTTTCCTTAAAAATACACATACGGTTTTGCTTAAGATATTTTATATATATATATATATATATATATATATATATATATATATATATATATATATATATATATATATATATATAATAAACTCTGGAGATTGTCTTTGGATGTTGTTATTATTAATTGATTATCTGCAAAGAGGAAAGTATGTAGAAAAATGTTTTGTCTTCTTGAAAGTCTCTTGCAGTTCGTTTATGTGGAAGTCAAAAAGAGTGGGTAATAACTATGTCTTTGTCTATCGCTTTTTTATATGGTTTACAAATATGATAAAGAGCTGTATTGCTTTAATCAAAAGTGTCTAATAAACACTCGTTGTTACATAATTTGTCAAAAAAGACAATGAGCCAATTGTAACAAATGAAAAATAAATATGCTAAATGAGTGATACAACCAAGAATTATGATCTTCGAGTTTAAGCAATCGCTTCCGCAAAAAAAAAGAAAAAAGCAAAACTTTGAATCACACTTTGCTTTTATAGACTATATTGAATCGTTCCATAGAGTTATAAAATTCAAAGTATAGAAAACATAAAAAATTAACTCTTAAATTAGTTACTTAACTGGACGATTTTTACAGTTTCAAATTACAAATTCAATAAAATATTAATTTGGCAATCCTTCTAACAAATTAAGAACAATTAGATAATAAAATGAAAACTTTCATTAAAGACATAATGTATGAAGTCCCTTATTATTAAACCAACCAAAGGTAATACTACCCAAAATAATTAAGAAAGTTTATATCTAAATTAAAGCTCTAGAAGACAAACCTAAACTGAACAATACAACTGCTTAAATAAATATATAAATATTTATAAGTAAATCTGAGTGAATTATCAAATAATAGCCTGATTATTAGTTTCTGAAAAGCTTACTGAATCTACTAAACAAAAATGCAGAGTTTGACAAAAAGCAACATCTAGCAAATTTGCTGAACATCTTGAAAGGATATTTCAACCGAATGAAGATGAAGAAGGCATTGTTAGGTTGGAGGTGAAAGTATAATCAGATGCACCAATACAAAAGCAACAGTAACTAAAATAAACAAAAACATCGACTAAAGGCACGTTCTACGATTTGTTTTGATTACTGGGAAAATTGTAAATCAACTCCCTAAAAAAGCTATAGTCAAATTTACCTATCTTGTTAACGTCTCATTTAGACTTAAATATAAATATCTCTAAACCTGGAAGACCACCTAATTAAGTTACATTTTATAGATTAATATCCAATTAGAATGGTTCGAAAATTTTTTTTTAGCCCAATAGAGAAGAAGTGGTTTAATTTTATCACACCAGTCTGGTTTCAAAAAAAGTCAGTTTACTATAGACCAAGATATGATCATTATACGACGAAAAAGTTTGCTCTATTTTCTTTTCTGCAGTAGAAACTTTTGACAAGGTGTGACATGAAGAAATTAAGTACAAATTAACAAAGCTTTTGCTTAGAAAATATACACAATACTTGAATTATATATTTTAGATGCAGCCTTCAGAATTAAACAATAATATTGCTAAGTAATGAATGACGCGATGGCCACCTTTGCACAATCATCTTAGCAGTAGACAAAGATTATGAAAAATCAGAAACATATTTGCAAACATTTGCTAATTAAACTAAGAATTGGATTAACTGCTGGCGAATTAAAGTAGACATGTCAACGTCGCAAACAAACATAATCAAAATATCTCCATTATTAAATAACATATGAACACCATGGCCTAATAGAGCAAAATATTTTAGTATTACTTTGGAAGTTAAGCTGTAGAAGTAGAAAAGAGAACTTGATTTTAAGTAATAGAAAATTTATTGGGCCTCTTGAGTAAATATTTCGCTCTGTCAAGTTACAACAAAATTCTACTGTATAAATATATTTTTAAAACTGTTTGGACACATAACATTTGGTTGTGATGTTGTTCCTAGAAAAAAAATATTGATGTCAATTAGAGTTTCTAGAATAAAGTACGTAGAAATATTTGTAACATTTGTTAGTACTTCAAAACAGTGACTTCCATTGAGACTTGCACATGAAAACTATTTGCCAAGCAAACGAAAAATTTACTAGAAGCCATAAACATAGGTATAAGTGTTGAGCCTATCGGGACGCAAAGCACTTCCACGAAGCAAAAGAATTAACCTAATATCGGAACACAAAGCGTTTACGCGAGGCGAACAAATTAGCGCAATGCCAAGCCGAGAAGCATTCCCAAAAACCGGAATGTGGGGGGAGGGGGGATGCAAGCCTGCCCAATCACACAATCTTTTCTAGGAGGAGCCAGCTCCCACGCATAATCTCTGGGAGATAAAAGTGTGCCTCACGCCAGTCCAAGACAGTTCGAAAGCCTTCGAAGTGGTCTTGTCTAAAAACCTTGGCCCTCATCAAACCGTGCTTGCCGCTAAGTATAGGATCTTGCCGAATCGTGGGCCACCTCCGACAACTACGTGACCTTGGCCTATGGCTTCCAGGAGGACCAGCACCAACATTGTCCGATCAACACCTCCGAGAAAGTACTATCGGAACCAGTGGCGAACCTACTGCCGAAGAACCGCTGTCCCCACTGCCACGGATACCCCAGAAAAGACCTGCCGAGGAACGCCGGGCGCGGCTCTTGAAAGAGCTGTTCGGTGAATCTCCATCCCCCGTGAAACCGGCAGCGGCTTCATCGACTGAAGAACGATTGCAGCGCGTCTTGCGAACACTGTTCGGGCCACCACCGAATCGCAAGAATCAACCCTTAGCGTACACCGACGCCACAGACACGACCCAACTGCCAACCGGGTCCTCAGAATTCTCGTGGCTATAATAAACTCGTATTGTAATTAATGTAAAAAAGCGTCTGTCAACAAAAACAGTATGTGAGGAACATTTGTTATAGCGTCCACACAAGCCTATCAGGCTTCTAGGCAACTAGATGCGGACCAGAAGATAAAAAAAATATCTTTGAATTAGTTTAAGGGTTTGTAAAAAACATAATAAGTTCAAACTAGTACGTTTGCTTTTATTTAACTGTAATTACCTGATAAAAAATTAAAAACTGTTAATGAGTAAGCTAGAATCAGCTTATAATTTAAATAAATATGCTTGAGGGTATATCTAATTTAAAAAAATTAATTGCAATACTATAGATAATATTATTGATTATAAAACTACTAATGGTAAAAAATATAGTCAGCCAAAAGGATTAGTTTATTATATAATAAATAAATAAATATTAAAATAACAAGTAACTTTAAGGCTCTATAAGATTTTTAGTCGAAAAGGTTAATCCGTGTTACAAACAGGGGTTTCTAAGACTCAGGTATTTTTATGTTCTTAATCTATCATTATTATTGCTTATTGTATATCTATATATATATATATATATATATATATGTAGATTGCAATTAGTAAAAAAAATTAATGATACAGAAATCTATAACTACCAAGCGACTATGTATACGAATATGCAAAAACTAAAAAAAAATTGGGCAAAGATTCCCAAGAAGTAGGCAATTTTCTAATGCAAAGACAATCAGAATTTAACGTGAGTTACACATGAAAACCAAAAATATTTATATTTAATCTCTGTACCCCCTTAACCTAATTTTATATATATTAATTTAGAACGGGGGGTACTTTAGTAGTCTAGGAAGCATGAAACAAAACCGCAATAATTTTTTTTAGAAGTCGCGGAATGATAGTTTCTGCAGTTAGTGTTTTTATAAAATCTACCTAAAAATATATTTTTCAGTAGCACTGAGCATTTAAAATTATTTTGTTTCAGAAACATAGAGAAGGTAATTATTCCGATAAAAAATAATATTTATTTATTTAGTAAATATAAAAATACATGTTAATTTAACATTCATATGTATGTATGGCAAGAAGTCAAGCTACCTGTCATTTTTTACAAATGAATTTCTATCGTTTATCGTTTTTTTGTTAACTTTTTCGATTAGAAGCAAATCGCCAGTATTTGAACAAAAGTTTACTTTCATCTATTCTTTTCTACTTTGCAAATTGTTTATATAAAAATTTTGCTATATTTAAAATATAATTATCCAGTGATAACCAACTAAATAAAAATATAAGTTTGTTTTAAAGTACTAGGGATATCAGGAATGGCACTAAACAAATAAGTAAATACCGCAAGGCCAATACGCGAGCTGGAGCAATAGGCAAATAATACTTTTATTTTATTTTTATTATTTTATTTGTCCATTGTGCTGTTCACGCAAATATTTTACAAGCACGCAAAACGTAAGTTAATTCTGACAAAAATTACTGAATGTAAATAACCTGCCAATAAGAAACGAACACGTAATCAAAAGAAACAACGGATATGCTAAATAACGTATTTTAGTCAACCATTAATATTACTATCGACACCAACAGCAAATATCAAACGCTCACATTCAGTCACTGATCACATACAACAAATATGAATGAAATCTGAATCATAATAGTAAAAAACATTACAAATTACAAAAATAGTAACAGGCATGAGAAGTTAAAAATAAACTATTCTTTATAAAATATAAGGAAACAAATAAAAATGACGAGATAAAACCACAGTCCACATTCGAATCATTAGTCAAAGACTGCTCATTAAAATACTTGAAAGTTTAACTACATATAATTATATTTTTGGAACGGTTAACAGGAATCGATTTAACCAGAAACTCAGAAAAAACTTCAATTTCTTCATCAAATGTTTAAAAGTACGTAACAATAAATTTTACATGTTTAAACCCCAGTAGATAAACACTTTCGCGTTGTAGTTAAAAATCTCTATGTAACGCCAGGTATTTAATAGTAAAAAGATAATTAGAAAAACTTGAATAGATGAATAGATGGAATATTAATCACTCTATCACAAAGGATCTTGTGCTTACTTTTTTTGTAATTTTGAGACTGAGAACATACACAATAAATTTTTAAAATGTAAAGAAAGCCCTGCAATAAGAAACTGTCTAAGGAAAATAAATAATAACGCACTTAAGTAATTACAACAAAAACTTTATTCAGTAAACTACACTAAAAATTATAAAAGACGAATGATTCACATTAAAATAATAAACTTTCAATTTAGAGTACACTAATAACGTCAATTAACGTACTACAGTTAACATCCCTAAATAAATAAATAAATTTCCTGAACTCCAAATTATTATAAAAAAATTTATGGAACAAATGAGTAACATCACGTGAGTACAAAGATAAATCTCTTAACTACTGTTAGCAGTATGCTAGCGTAATGGTTGAACTACTTAAAGTTGCATTATGCAATGACAACGGTCTACTTTTTTCTACTTTTTGCAGTTCAACAAAATTCACTTTATTATATTGTTATTATAAGAACACGTTTAAAATAAAACTCGCGATAAAGTACGATATTAGTATATACAATACAAAAGTAACATTCATATAGGAACAACAATAATTATAAGCAAAATATTAAATATAATGAGTTTGAACAATATCAATGCGATTATTTTCTACATGAAAATGTCGATTATAAAAGTATTACACTGTCCATCCAAAGATAATATTGGAAAAACAATGCTATGAACCACATTTTTGACCGTTAGGAGTTATGTTTATTTTAGGTGGCTATTTTAGTGTAAAACATGTATTGTAGTGATCAAGGTGTACTATAACAGAAGGAAGAGAATTAGTATATGTAATTAAAAAATTTTAACTACAATGTTTAGCAACGAGCAAACCTAGATATTTTATACTAACTATATATGTATAGAGCATACTTGGATAAATTAATTGACTTAAAAGTATCACTAAAATCTAAATAAGGTAGGGAGAAATTAATCAATAAAGTAACAAATTTATGTATAGAATAGTTAAAAATAAATTTCACAGGAACCTAAGTTACGTAGTAAATGATAAACAATTTAACAAGAAAACCTCATAACATAATTGCTGAGTATAAAAAGCCGACCTACACAAGAGTATTTTAACACTTCTGCCTGGTTACTCATTACATATATCTAAATAAAAAATAAAACGACTACAATAAGCAATGCCAGTGAAGAACAAGAAAAAAATTTAGACAAAAAAACAGCTATTTCATGTGAGCCTTTTCTATCACAATTGAGCCCAGTCAAAGAAAGCAAAATCCATGACAATAATAATAAAACTGCAAAAATGTAACTATGTGTGTTCGTTTGTAGCTAACATTGCGACGCCTCCTACAGTTATGAACTGATTTCAAATGTCATTACCTCGTTTGAACCGGTTTGCTACCAAATCTTGCATAAAGATTTTAGATTTTCGATTTAGGTCACACTTGACCTGATATAGGTCAAAACATAAATTATCATAATACTTATCGGTATTTCATGCACTACGTGGGCAATTCTTGACGTCAGTATATATAATACATATATAAATACAGCCGAACGAACATCATTATGCTTAGATATGGCTGATAAAACAATTACTGGCTCATTTGTTACTGGTTGTGTAGAAACGCAGCCTTCAATTGAATTACTTATTACGAACTTTACACTGTTAGAAATGGACCAATATATTCCAACTAAAATTAATCTAAAACAACACCAGTCTGGGAATTATCTACTGGTAAATTGTTGCAAAAAAATGGTATTCAGATATCTAAAGGTAATAACATTTACCTTCAACATCATACTCAGATTAAAATACTGATTTATCTAATGGAACGCGGTTCAAATAATTATGATTCTCAACATAGAAAATAATATAAACACATTAGAATAGTAAAGACTTATAAATTATCAATACTATTTAATATGTTTAAAAAACTTATATTTAACCAATCTTTTGGAATTTAAAACCAACACAATAAAAGAGGTGCATAGAAATGTTAACAAAGTAAATACTGACTTTAAATGATAAATTTAAAAGTATTGCTTTGCTTTGTTTCTAAATATCAAACACTGATTTGTTAAAGTATGCCATAATGGCCTACAACATAAATTTAAGAATAATTGACCAATAATTTTTTAAATTATTAAATCCTGTTTTTGGTTAAACAAAAGGCGAATTTATCAGAACTTTGTTTATTAGATTTATCTAGAGCATCGTGCTAAGCTTAGTCTTATATTCTATATACAGCTGATGTACCTACGGCCAATTCAACAGCTATAGCCATATTTGTTGATGATACGTCCATATTGGTTTAAATTCCAACTTCGTTGTTGCATCTGCAAACCTGCACTTCAAACTAAGTCTAGTTAAAAATCTATATCATTATATGTTAGACTTACTATATTCCAGTTCTTCTACTAAATGGTACTACGATTCCACAAACCCAAGATGTAAACAGTTTACGTGGCAACTTAAGATAAAATATCAAAATATTCCAGACCAAAGTACTTTGATATATTGTTAGTACACCGTATTTACTTACTTAATACTAAATAACCTTGATAACTATTCAGTGCAGGAAATAATAGAAAATAATTAATAATGTTGAATTCGAAAACAGATTCTTTGTCCATCATAATAATTTAGCCATCTAGATTTTAGACAACAATAATGTGACTAAAAAGTTAAAATACTTTCAACTCAACAAATTTAGGTGAAGTAAGTGTATTTAGGTAGGTCGTAATATTGTAAATATGTAATAAACATAAGTAATTTTATTTGTGAGAAGATGATCAGTGGATTCTAATATGTTTGTTACAAGATTTACTTACTGTTCTGTTGTAAATTCTAAATATATTAAATTAAAAAAAGTTTAAGTTATAAAGCAGCAGGGACACTAATTGATGCTTTCAGAATCACTACCATTCTATCGGTTTTTATTCTCTTCTGACTATTTTTATTTTCGTCCAGTTATGAATATGTTTTTATTACTTTTGTGTCTTGCCGAGATAGATTGCAAACGTCGTAGTCCTTGTTTCTGTCGTTATTACATAATATTACATAAAATTGTAAATTTTAGTGACCACAAAATAGCGTGAGAATAAATAAATGTAGTGTTCGAATATTTTTGTATACGAAGTGGTGATTTGATTTACATAACAATGTATTAGGAAGAAAAATAAAAATTAAGAGCAATTTACCACTCAATATTAATAATTTAACTATCATTTTTAAGTTCACATACATGTGAACAAAAAAATGTTGGCTAGGTGCAATCTGCACAGTACAGTAACATCTGCCAAAGGAAGTAGTGCATGATTTAGTTGGAAGTACAGCAGTTCTACGTCATCCTGTTCGGTATCTTATTTCAGCGATTTCATGGAAACCTTTCTACAACGTGGCCATTAATTAGATGCTGATGGCTGAGATTAAATTACAAAAAGACTACAAAAGGTATTAAGACCTAGTAAATTGCTATTTATTAATAGATAATATTTTTAAATGTCTTTCTTTGCTCTTGGTCATGAGTTCCAGACGTTTTAAAAAGGGATCAATAATTTTGTGCCTTTTTTCTCCTTCTATCGAATTAATAGCATCTTTAATGCGAATTTATGTTCTTTATGGTTTTTCTTGGCGTGGATGATAAGCAATGTTTTTCGTTAAACCCCAGAGCAAATAGTCACGGTGGTTTAAATCGGAAAAATATGGTGGCCGATAAATTCCTCCGCTTGTTCTTGTCTTTGCATCCAAAGAAATGCTATTCGAGCCAAAGGCACCTAATATAGCAGTCGTGTTCCATGGACACTCATACGAGAACCGTATCTTTTAATAATAAATTTTTTTATTGTCATTTTTTTAAAAATTATGCCTCTCTATGATTACTTTATCGCTGATTGGTTGATGCACTTGAATTTTGTAAGCGAAAAGGCCCACATCTTTTTTCATAATTTTGTAAAGAGACGTTCTCTTCATTCCAGTGTTTTTCGGGACGTTTCTCTGTGATATAGACACCGTTTCTTGTATAAGTTTTCGGACTTTTTTGATATTCTTTTCGGTTCTAAATAATATTGGTGGACCGGATTTTCTTTCTCTATCACTTTGGGTACTACCGGTGGTCCACTATTTTTCGGCCAATCCATAAAATGTATTAAAAATTTATTAACATTGTTAATTTATTCAATCATATTAAAAATTCAAAAATTGAAAAATTTTCAACATGCATAACATATATTGTAAATACGTTTTCACTATCGACGCGTTTAATACTGATTTCCGGTCTACTTCTCGCTTCTACTTTGTGATGGTTTCATTCACATACTTTCCAAAGCTCTACCATATATAATTTGAACTCTTTCGGGAATCATATATACAGTAGATGCCTATGCCATTTTGAAATTAATTTCACACTGGTATTACCGAGCAAATTGTAGACAACAACTCACGTAGACTTTATGAAGTTTGCTGAAACGGCATAAAAATGGTATTCATACATAGCACTTAATTAACTTGTGTTACAGAAATCTATATTATTTGCCTTATGTTTTAATGTACAGTTGGCATTAATATACTGACTAAAAAGAAACATGTACGAAGTGCTAGAATGTAACCACAACTGAGAATAGTATCACTTGTCTAGTGAATGTCTCAAGAAAAAGCGTAAAAAATTATATCAATTAATTGAGCCAATTCTGTGCAATAAAAGCAAAAAAAAGGTCGGATTTTCTTATTCTAAAAAAGGCGTATTTGCAAAAAAGATTTATAAAAAATAATTACTTTACTTTTTTAAAATGTAAACAAAAATATTTAAAAACAGGCTTATTAAACTAATAAAATAATTGTATTAAAACGCACATTCTGTTACTCAATGTTATATCCAAAAAATTTTAGATATGATAACAGTAACATGAAATAGCAAATTCTGTAGTGATTGAGTTTGTATAAAATTTAAGGAAGTTTTTTATTTGTTTATGTGTTGTATAACTGAAAAAGGCTAACTCTATCAAGTAAAAACAAATTTTCGGTTTGTACACTCAATTCTATTTATTTTCATTAAAATACCCCTAGATTAACAAAATTTATAATTTGATAACCTTATTAGAAACATATATACTAATTAATTGTATTATTTTAACAACAAAGTAAAACACTGTGCCAAATAGGAAGTATATGTCATCAAACAATAAAATATGTAAAAGCAATGATAACTTTTTTATAAATAGGAATAACATTGCTCTGCATTTAAGACCAGTAGTTTTATTATAAATAATAAAATCACACACTACAATGAAATTATTTATTTTTCTATTTTACCATTTGACCTAAATGACTTCTCAATAAGTGTTATTTTCAGTATAAAATAAATACCTATCAATTTTTTGTTGTGTGGTTTTTAAAAACTAAAACAGCTTAACCGACTGCATTGTAATCTGGCAACTAATAAGAATGGACAATAATACGCATGCGTGTATGGGAAGTTAGAATCCTGTAAATGAGCACAAGCAGTGAGAATAAAGTAACAAATCTCCGCCCAACCTCGTAAAAATTAGGGCAGCACGCAAAAGTCATGGTAAAAGCGATTGAAAAATAGACGGAGATTTGTTGAAAGAGAGCATTTTGCTAGACGGGTAAAAAAGAGAACACCAAAAAACATGCAGACCACAATCAGCTAGAATCGGCGACTAACCCTCCATAACCACAAGATGACCTAAAGATTCTAAAAACTAGTTTGTAATATATTGAAAAAAAATACGTTTGTTTGCCAGTCCACTATAAAATTTTGCAAAGTTTTTTAATATCGAAATGACGCTTAAAATGGTTTTTAAGATTCCAAGGTGCTCAATTTTCAGGGAATTGAGGCTGTACTGCAATATTTTTTGAATCTTGTTATTATAATTGTGATATGTAGGTGAAAAAAATATTTATCGGAATTACTTTCTTGGGCTCTGTGAGGTAAAAGAGAGTTTCTCTCGTAGGGTACATTGCATTTCTACTTTTTTTAAAGTAGGATGTTTCTTTGTTAGTTGCATAATGGATAAACTTTTTCACAGCAGAGTGCATAAAACCACCCATAATTTTAAGTAAACTTCAAACGAGGTTTGCACTTAACACTCTTCGAAAGACTGAAATACATGTTTGACAAAAACAATTAATTGGAAGAACGAGAAACGTCGCTCGAGCACTAGTACGAATTATCGAGAATAACTTCTTAGGCAGTCTGAGACATTATCCTGCTTTATGGCAAAGCTCGGCTCCCTGCAATCCCCCAAACTTTACAAAAAATTAAATACTAGCTTTAAAATGCACTACAATACCCCCTCACAATCCGGAGTTGCCGTTCGGCCATTATTGTTTATTTAGACCACTAAAAGAAAAGACATTTTACCGTAGCAAAGTCAAGGTACTATCTAGCTGTTGAGAAAAATGCGTTCATAGATCAAAGTATTCTACAGAAAAATTACTCCGTTTACTTGTATTTTTATGATGCTTAAATAGATTTTTAAAAATACGTATACGTAAGTTTACTAGGTAGCTTAATATTTTTGACGTCGACAACTGGGTTAAGGTGCTTTATATATAATTTAAAGCAATTATTTAACAACTACTTAAACACAAACAAAACCTATAAAATTTAAATTCTTATTGTAATTCAAATCTTTTCTTTAAACAAAAGTAGCAAATATAAAGAATTCTTGCTCACGCTGAGGTCTTATGAAACTTTTTGACTTTAAATAAACAAATTCATGCGTGGTAAAACAACTATTGAAAGCGCACCACACGTAGAAAATTATTTCCACTGCAGATATCACTGGCAAAGGTTTTGAACTACAGAAAGTAAAAATGTTTAAATTAGTAAAGGCTGAGTATTACTCGAGGCAAATTAGTAAAAAAGCTCTAAATTTTTAGCGGGTACACGTATCGAGACGTTCCAAGGCGCATTCGATTTGTAAGAGCATCATAAAAAAATGATACCACATATTTTTTTGTTATAATGCGCAAGTGCATTTGTGCACGCAAAAATGCATTTATTTGATGCACTTTTTGCAGATCCAAAAGAATATTTTATTTCTCGCTTAATATTGGCCAAAGTAAGTTTATTCCTGTTACTCAGGGGTTTTGTGGTCGCTGATCGCGAATACGATGCTTAGAAAGTGCTGCGATGCACTTGGGGGGGCATAATTCTGGGGATGGGGGTGGTTTTAGAGAATTACCTCAATTTGTTTATTTTCCGAGTTTAAACTGTCTGAATAAGGGTTTTTGGGGTCGCTGATAACAGATATGATATTTAAAAAGTGCCACAATGCACTTGAAGGGGAGGATAATCCTGGGGATGAAGGCAATTTTGGGGAATAACCTCAAATTTGTTTATTTTCCAAGTTTAAACTGTATAAATAAGTTTTTGGGATCTCTGATAACGATGTTGGTTCTAAAATTAAACTCCAACTCAAAGTGAGAAAATGCCCTGGGGCACTTTGGGGAAAGGATACTCTGGGGCACCAGGGTACGCGTAAGGCTTTTTTTCATTTGAGTATAATTCAATTTTAATTATTTTTAAAAACAAACTTTTCATATGTTTACACGAAAAATTTTGCCTGCACACAGACAACCCTATCAGTATCACGTTTTTACAGTATTAAATAAATAGTGTTTTCAATGTTTAAAAACTGATTTCAAAGGTTCTAGTTAAGTAAAAAAATTAAAAGTAATAAAATATATTCAAATTTTATTTTTATGTGGCTTTCTTAGCCTTTATTATAAAAGTAAATTAAAATTTTCATAAAGCAATTTTGAGCAATCAATTTAGAAAGAAAAACGTGGCAATGATTAAATTTTTACAATCAATCTTCTCCGGTGCAATAATAATCTTCCAAATATATATTCATTTTCCATCAGCTAAAAAATAAAATATCTCCGTATGCTGCATCGGAAATTTAAAAATTTAAATAACATGCTTTCAAATCTGGACAACTTAATCTCGAAAAACAAACAACTTTGAGCTGGTTTCCCAATCGCCCCTATTCTGCCCAAGTGCATCGGGTCATTCTAAGCATACAACACCCAAAACCCTTATATAGACAGTTTAAACTCGGAAACAAACAGATTTGAGGTAATTTCTCTAAAATCACCACTATCCTCAGAATTATGCCCCCAGGTGCATCGGTGCACTTTCTAAGCATCGTGTTCGTGAGAAGCGAACCTAAAAGCCCCCGAGTAACAAGAATGAGATTATTTTGGTCAATATTAAGCGAGAAATAAAATATTCTTTTGGGTCTGCAAAAAAACTCATCAAATAAATGTATTTTTTGTGTGCACAAATGCACTTTCACATTATAACAAAAAAATATGTGGTAACATTTTTTCTGAGACTCCTGGGAATCGAATGCCCCTTGAAACGTCTCGATGCGTGTACCCGCTAAAAATTTCGAGCTTTTAGCGTTTTTCTTACTAATTTGGCTCAACTATATCTCAACTTAGCGTTTTGGCACTATAAACAAAAAAATGAATTTTCTACTGTACAAAAGATTAGAAACTATAAGATAGTTTACCGAAAAAGGAAGCTCAAAAGAGACGAAGATGAAAGACCACTCTCATTTAAAGGGACGAGATAGGAAATAGATGTTTTTTCGTTAATAAAAAATGGGAATTCCAATAAAATTGTATCTTGTACACACATTAGCTTATTCCTCTATGGTGATCCTAAGAAACAAACAAACTGCTAACAATAACTCACCACGGGCGCGACATTTCTACTAAGATTTAAAGGGAAAAACGCTTCAAGATAAACAAAGCGATATACCTAAGAACAAAAGATTTGATACGAAAGATCCATCTTAATTTCTAATCTTCGACTGTACCTAAAAAATGAGCAACAATCTAAACAGTAGATTATCGGAGATAAAGCGGTTTAGAAAAATTCCCAAAACATACCATCGACTAAGAAGTGTAAGAACTTATTCCTGAGGCAATTATTTTGAGAAAAAAAATAAGAATAGTACGTAACACTTTTGGAAAGATCAATAGCTGTAACCGAAAATAAACTTCTTCGAATTTCGAATAACAAGTGTTTTTACTACAACACTACTGACGAATTAAAGTCGCATCGTTTAGTAAAATATTGTCCTAACCAAGAATCTTAATGTTTTGATATTTTACATAGGATCAATTAAACTTTTATAATCATATAGATTTTAGGTACCTAGTCAAATAAACTTATTAAGTCAAACGTTTTTCTAGACTATACAATCACAATATGCAATTCCAAATTGTTTTTTTACTATGTTAATGACGTGGCAAAAAACTACAACATATAGTTTAGATATGTTTCAGTAATACGCCAAGAAATAGTTGTTCGGTTGTTCAACTGCAATATTTATTTCCATTGTGCTTTATGTAATGCAATAAATAATTATTTTTTAATGTTAGTTGTATAGCGTGACCAAAATGGACTCTAGGATAAACAAAACACAAAATATTAAAATAATCTGAGTTTTGTAGTATAAAGTATAAAATTATAAAATACAATATCGAACAAATGCCCTCTGTGACTCCGCTTACATTCAACTATTTTTCAGCAGATTTCCATAATGGTTTCTCATAAATGCAGCTCAATTTTAGCAATTACACATCTGTTGTTTCCGTTTAGGCTTGAAATCGTAGCAGATTTATTAACATAAACTCTTCTCTTCAAATAGCTTCAGAAAAAGAAGTCTAATAGGGATGCCATCTTTTTGCGAGATAACACAACCAGGAAAGTTTGTTTAAAGTAAAGTAAGCATTTTACGTGCTATGTGACATGTAACTTAATCTTGTTGAAAATCATAGTCATTCAAGTTCAAATCGTCAATTTCACTAAAAAAAGTTGTTTAGCGTCTTCCGATAGTATACAAAATTGGCAATAACAGTGTTGCTAACTTCGTCCTTATAAAGTACAGGCCAACGATTCAACACCAAACTATGCATTAGTTTTTGGTAGATAAAACATGGATTTTTACTACCCCAGATGTGATAATATTGATGGTTACAAAGCCATTCAAAAAGTGCTTTGTCGCTCAATATGAATTCACAGAACGCAAAACGACAAGCAAATCCTAAAGTTCAATTTGAATCGTATATAATTAATTGATAGAGCACAAAATTTGATTTAAAGTTTATCATTTTAAAGAATACCGTAAAATAACAAAGAATTCTAGAGGATAGTTGGATTTTAGTATCTAAAATAACGTCATAGGTACATAGCACGGCTCTTAAATGATATAAAACTAACAATTATAATTGTATTGTGTCAGTTGGCAGTTTAATCCATCTTTTGAAAGCGTGCTTGCAGTTTCTTTACAATAAAGCAATCTGTTTCCATTAACGCCTTTCTCTGTTGTATTTTCAATGCACCCGCGGATAATGCAGCCGCAAGTGCCGGCGTCGAGACAAATAATAAAATAAATCATATAAAAGTTTAAGCGCGATCCTCCCAGCTGCTTGGCTTTGAAATGACGCCAAACTTTTGCATTATAAGGTCATGTGCTTTTTGTTTATCGCGTCTGTTGTTGAAGCTGCGGCTTTCGCAGCTCCCGAAACTCCGCCGGAGTTCAATTATTGAGACAATTGTGCGGCGTCTCATGCGCTCCTCTGCTCAGGTCTTAATTTGCGAAGAGCTTTCTGTAATACGAGCGCGGCGCCTCTCTCCGCCTCGCTTTGTTATGGCCGGGGCGCGCCGGCCTTAGTAATTTTAGGGATTTTCTGTTCCGCCAGGTTAAGCCCGCGACCTGGACGAGAGCTTTCTCGCTTAAGTTATTTATAAAACCTTTGCGGTAATGGCACACATTATAAAATATTAAGAGCATCTGCAGCTGAATCTTGGATGATCTTGCTCGGCGCCAGCGCCGCCGGTAATAAAACTGCAACTGCAAATGCATAATAAAATTTTAAGGGCGCAATTAATGTGTAAATCTTCTGAAAATTTTATGGCGCGGCAAGCTCTGCAGGAATTAAATTACCGAGCACTTTTCGGCGCTATTTTCCACTAAAAGGCGTTTTTTATATTTAAGTGCAGTTTTTGATCACTTCATCATTAGCTCGCTGCACAAGGTCGACGCGAACAGGGCACTGTAATCGTCACGCAATATGCGTCTCACGCTGTAATTAGCACCGTCTAATGAACCGAACTGCTGTCAAAGGCCGCCTCTATGATTATCGTTACCTGTACCCTATTAATGCTCTGGCAGACTATACTTGTAGCTTAATGATGATAACCAGCTAAGTCTCCTAGTCTTTGTCGCAGTGACAAAACCTTTGTGAATATAGCTATCCATAATAAGGCCTGTTGTACCTTTATGCATTAATTTCTGGGACACGGCAGCCCGATTTTTGCTGTAAGGCTTACTGACACCTTATAACTTGAAAATATAGTTTTATCTTTATCATTATTACTGAAACATAATGTAAAGAAATGATATTTTAGATAATTACATAAACTGTAATAAAAGTAGAATTATATTTGTCACAGTTATTATTAATAAATTGATTTTTTGTCCTGACAAAGTTGACATGGCAAAGCTTAATAATGAAGGGCGGGACGTGCAAAATTACTTTCCCCCAAAGGGCTTTCCAGTTACTCAGCCAACGACAGCAAATTTAATAAAATGATTCACGAAGAGGGAAATATTTGCGAGTACTCATTTGGGAACTTTCAAGACTTAAATGTGTAAATCACCCAAACTTTTGGGATCATATTACGTAGCACATTACCGCATAATCTGCAATTTAGAGGAAATAGAAACGCACCAAAGCTAGGCAATGCAATTTAACATTTTAGAATAAGAAATTTCTGCGTGTGACTAGCAGTAAAAACGTTTCACACATAACTTTAGCTTTCACTTGTGAACAATTTACAGCCAACAACCCGTAACCAAACTTTTTTTCAGAATGTCGCAAGGCCTACAATAAATTATCACAAATGCCAAGGTGCTGAAGACTATAAAAATTTAGTAATGGCATTAAAGGTAATAAATAATATGAAAACAAAATAAGTGAAGATGTGTTCAATGGTAACTGAAAGACCATTCTAATGTAGCAAGTTTATTAAGGCATAAATTGGAAAATAACGTGCACGAATAGACAAAGACTTGTAATTTGGAGTAGAATGCATATACAAAAAAGCTAAGCAAATTAGTGGGAGTTCCAAAGTAAAGGGAATAAGCGTAGAGGTAAAGTGTTTTAAAGAAGTGATAGTATTCAAATTTTATATTAGATTGTCTAAAGGTGACATAATACAACACTATGGGCAGTTTACAAGGCGTTTAGAAGAGATAAATCGTAAGTTTAAATTGTTCTAGAAATGTATTTATTTATCCATAGATTAGGACCTATTCTTAGCACTGTATCTGGTAAAAAAGACCAATCAACAAAAAACTGCTTAATACTTAAATTGATTATGACTTACCAACCCCAAACAAAATTGCTATCTTCTATGAGCATGATAGGTCTGCTCCTGTATGTAGCAACAAACAGGTATAATATAGTGCTATAAACGTCCTTTTTGATCTCAGCTATGGCCCGACAAAACCATCTTAATGTGTCAACAACATAAAACATTAATAAAGGATCCTACATTCAAAATCTATATACAAAATCTTCACGTAGAATTATGATATGGGGAGGCATTGGTTACGAAAGGCGCTGATATTTATTGCAAATTTGTGAAAGTCCTACTTATAAGGCAATCTAGATTGAAGTAAAAGAATTTTTTGGCAAAATATATATATTGGCCTATTGACATATTCTTCGTCTTGTACTCGCTTTCTTTAAAGAACAAAATATAACGATTTTTTTGATAACCTGTACGATCAACTAATTTGTCCCTTATTAAATATGTCTGACATATGTTGAAGCAGCTTCTATTGCGATATCCCCACCTCCTGGCAAAAAGGTCTATAAACTGAGGTAGAACCAGATTGGTATAACCTACCCCACGACACAACCCCAACTTTATTCTATGCGAAAACTTTCATGTTCGGTGTTATAGTGCATCGTGTGGTTGGTTTTCGGGTTATAAGGCCGTGGTCGAAGTTTAAAAATTCTTCACGTTTCGTCCACAACTGCAGCGGACATCTTCAAAAGAAAATTTTCTAAAAACTAAATATTTCGGTCTGTTTTTTGCCCCTTAAAAGCGATAAACCAAGATTTAGGTAAATTGGATCCTTCGTCCCTATTAAAATTATATTTATATTTATAAATCTCCACAGCCTCTCTATATAATCTCGAGTAATAGTCCCTGCAATTAAATAAAACTTGTGTTGGTCAGAATTCTATCTCGTGGACAAGATTTTCCAACGCATGTTTAATAACTGCTGATTATTCGGGTTCATTGAGACGTAGAATACGTTTGTGTTTCTTTATCCTATTGGTAATTGTTTGGCCCGTAGTCCTAATATAAAGTTATACACATAAACAAGGTATACAGCGTACCCCTGATGTATCCTGTGGATTTCTTATATTCTTGACTGGTCGAAGCAAATCTCGTATCTTGATGGTAATAGTATAGATGGTTTCCATCTTGAGTTCATTGAGAATTTTGCTTATCCGGCCCGTAACCCTATTGATGTAAGGTAAAAAAGCTTTGCCTACCGTAACCAATTTATTTGGTTATGTTTTTCGTGGGAATTTATTAGGTTTAATTGCTCTATTTATATTCGTCCTCCTGTAGGTATTCCCTTGAAAGGCTTGTTCTAAATGTTTTAATTCCTTATCTAAAAACTGTGTTGACATATACGTCGCGATTGGTCTACCAATATTTTCACAACTCCTTTTTTTACCTACGTGGTAATTCGACTGCTTATGAAGGTATCTGTCTGTACGCGTGGGTTTTCTGTACACGATGTGTTGTAAACGTCCATGGTAAATTGTATGCTACTGTATAGAATTCAAGTGTATCAGAAATTGTGGTGGTGTCTCCTTTTCGTGTCTCCATATCACAAGTGTCATCGACGTATCTTAGCCATACCACGGGTTTTAAAAGTACTGTATTGATGGCGACCTTTTCAAATTTCTCTATGTAGTAATTGACGATTACAGGGCTAAGTAGGCTACCGAGTGTTACTTTGTCTTTTTCATCGTAATATATGCCCTGTCAAACAAAGTAACTGGACGTAAGGCTCTATTCAAATATCTGTAAGGTATCGTTAGAAAAAATTAAATCGGCACTTTGGTAAACAGGGAAGTTACATCAAAACTAACCATTAGATTTTCCTCCTGCAGCTGGATGTCTTAAAGATGGTTAACAAAAGGTTCGGAGTCCTTAATGTAACTGCTGATAAGTCCAATGTAAGGTTGTAACAAACTGGATAAATATTTGACCAACTTGTAGATAAGACCACTGATGGCACCGACAATGAGTTGCAACGGTACATCGTCCTTGTGTATTTTGAGGGGCCTCTGATATTATTAGTCTTTTTTTTTTGGTGGTGTCATCCAGAGAGGAACTCTTTATCACTTTGCTCGTGTCACGTAGTATTCGCGTTGTGGTATCGCATTTGAGCATATTGTAAGTGTTTATATCGAGCAGTTCGGTCATCTTTGTATAGTTTTCCTCGGCTAGTACAACTGTGGTATTACCTTTATTTGCTGGTAAGACACTAATTGGTGTCATCATTCTTGAATTCACATAAAGCATTTAATTTCCCTTTGGATAAGTTTTTCTTAGGTGACTTAGCACGGCGCAGGATGCGTGAAGTCTCTACTCGTACTTCCTCTGCTTCGTTTGTTGGAAGGTTCTGTATGGATGCTTCTACGTTAGCTATAATGTTCTCAACCGTAATGGATTTTGGTGCTACAGTAAATTTATTATCTTTACTTTCAGCGCCCCAGAAACCCACAGGATACACCAAAGTTATACTGCATACCTTGCTCATGTGAGCAAACTACATTGGAACTGCGGGCCGAACGATTACCACTAGAATAAAGGAACACAAACGACATCTACAAATTAATCACCCGATAAATCAGCAGTTGCTGAACAAGCTTTGGAAAATCCTGACTATGAAATAGAATTTGGGCAAAACACAAGTGTTATCCAACTGTAGGAATTATTATCCGAGATTACATAGAAAGGCGGTGGAGATTTTCATATATAAAAATGATTTTAATAGGGACAACGGATTAAGTCTACCTAAATCTTGATTTATCGCTCTTAAGAGACAAGAACAGAGTGACGTCAGAAAATGCCAAAATATTATCTGCAATGGCCCGATTGACGTTAGCAGCTAGCTCGATCACATTATCTACCATCCCAGTGACGGCAACAAGGGTCCCGCAACACCATCCCTATTATGCTCGCTTTTAAAAGATTTCCTTCTGAAGATGTCCGCCGTAGTTATGGACGAAACTTCAAGTGTTTCTGAACTCCGTCCACGGCCTTATAACCTGAGAACCGAGCACACGATGCACCTATTCTACTGCACAGTATAGAAAGTACAAGCCATTATTTATGCGTGAGATACACACACCTAAATTATTTGTAATTAGGGGGCTTTATCATTACTCTTCTAGTTGCCTTTTTACGTGAAATAATTAAGGTAAATAAAAATTATTTTGTTTATTGTTATGGATGATAACATTGATCTAAATAACAATTTGTAGTATATATATATATATATATATATATATATATATATATATATATATATATATATATATATATATATATTGGTTGGTTGTAGCTTCGTTTGAGCAATGAAAGTAGTCCAGTTGGTCGGAAGGCACCATGTAGGTTTTTGGTCCCGCCAGCAGTTAGGCGCACTTGAGCTATGTACTGTCTACACGTTCAAACTCTTCGATATGGCCAGATGTTTAAGAATAAAAATTATCCAAATGGTTCAGATGACCGAAGGTCAGGCTGGGCCTTTAATTCCGACATCTGAGCTTGGAAATAAATAGTTTTAGCAGCATTTCTAAATATTTAAATAACGCTGTTGGAAACAGGGGGTGCTCTTATCCATGGTGCAACATCATGCACTTCGGCTGAAAGCCAGCGTCTATGTGGATATTTGTTGATAAGTATTATAAACTCCCTGAAAAGTTTCCTTTTATTTGACCTCATCATTACAAGTTCAGTAGTGAGGGTAGTCTCTAATCTTAATTATTAGAGTCTATATATCAGTAATACATTTATTCGTCCACAAGAACTACTGTTATCGTGTGCGACAGTTAAATGCCATACACACACTTTACTTAAACTACTTCTTGATGGCAGCTGCTGTCCTGTAGTAGAAGTGCAATTACTAACTGTTCTATATTAATTCTGACTAGACGCCGATTTGTCGTTTTGCCTATAATGAGGTAATAGCTATTAACTAATACGATAGAACACCTTTTAAATTTTTTACGTAATTGTTCAAATGGTAGCTGTGCCCATTTTAGAATTATTTTGGAATATATCTAGCATTATATACCACTATGTATTTTGCAAGGACATTCTCAAATTGCTTAAATTAAAGTAAATATATAAAACCTTTATTAATTATGATAAACAATTTTTAACAAATTCAGAAGCGACTATTTCATTATGTTGTAGGTGTTAAACTAATGTCAGCAAATTATTGCGACAAGAGGCAAAACCTTTACGGTAAAGTTTTGCAACTTTTGGAATTTTGCAAATTTCAATATAACATTTCGTAGCCATTCACCTGATTTCACAACTTAGTTATTTTCTTCAATTCACAGATTTCCATTACTTACTTCCTCCGGCACTACAACCCTGGATGGGCTTTAGCTTCTTTAATATCTTTCTCTAAGTATTTCCATCTTGCACTATTTGTTTGTAGTTGTTTTTATCTTTTTTTACGTTATCGTACCATCTCTTAGTTGGTCTACCAACTCTCCCCTTTCTGTTGGTTTCCACTTTTTTACTATTTTTGGATTTGGTGTCTTCTTTGTTCTATTTATGCATCCTAACTACTCCAGCCTTAATATATCTGTTTTTCCAGTCAGCCTTTTTAATTCAGAGTTTACTTTTATACGTCATGTACCGTTGTGTATGGCGGGTCAGTTCATAAAATTTCTATCAAAAATTGTTAAATTATTTGTGTGTTCTACTGTTAAGCATCAGGTTCCGCGTCAGTAAGTTACTATTGGCTGAATTAAGGTTCAATGCATTTTTCGTCCAGATTTTTTGCTTATCAATTAAAATTGTAATAATTAATAGTTGAATTCTGTTTTAAATTGCCCCTTCTTATTTTAATCTTTGATGTTACTCTAAACCTTAGATATCTAAATGTATTTACTACTTCAACAAATTATTTTTAACCTTTTTTATCTATTATTATTTATTCTATTCTCTGTAGATATTGTTTTTTGTATTTTTAATAATGCTGGAGACGTCCATTGTTGTATTAAATTTTTGGGACAGTTTAACAGCAATACCCTCTACGAGAGTTGTGAAGTGCATTCATCAAAAATTTTAATGTCACATAAATTTTTCTCTAAAAATTTTTGCCATTTAAAATTTATACGAGTGTTTATTTGTTAAAAAATAATAATTTATTTGGGGTATAATAAAACAAATTAACGATTGGTACGAAAGTAAGATAAACAAGAATTTTTTAATTGCAGAGAAAACGGCAAGTTTTAAGAACGTTTACTTGTGTGCTTTCCAGCATTGAGCGCTTTACCCAATAAAAATTCAAATGCGCGGTCGCCAGGACTTGGGCTGCAGGAAATTCGTCAGCGAAATACTGAAAAATTCGCCTATTTAGGAACTAACACCCTCAGGTGTATTTGTGTAGGAGGGTCGGCGTGATGTATGACAAGAGCATTAGCGTTCGTGTCCCTCGGGTCCTGCAGTAAATCATATCACGTGCGCCAAACACCAATTCGCCCTATTATGCTGCACCCCCACTAACATGGGAACTCCAATTTATGACCAAGGGCCGTATGTAAAATAAAAATATAAATACGTGCGCCGGCATAAATTATTCATGCGGCGCATTACATAATAAAGCGGTCACGTTTTGTAGCTATCGTAAAAAACATGTGTAAATTAAAGATAAATCTCATTACTTCAGAAACGCTGGATCCCGCTGGTCGGAATGAAAAAGCTAATTGAAAAATTGGCGCGCAGTGACATTATCTGGGCGTACGTTCGCTAATTATTCAATGTACATCGAGATAAGCCGGAAAACCGTCGATTATTATGTGCTGCAGAATAACTGGCCGTGTGTACGTTCGGCCCGCAATTTGCATTGCAATAATTATAGACACGTTCGGCTAAATAGGATACGGCTGTTCAGGTTCGGCGAAACGCCATGCGGGGAAAATTAAAATCGAGGCTTTGTGTGCGTTACGTAATAACCGCATTATATGTTTTCCCCAAAAAAACATAGAAAGGTCTGGTTTCCCATGAATAGGTACGAAATTTGATGTCCACTGTTTAAAGAAGTTAAATTAATAACAATATTAAGAAAAAAATTTAAACATTTGTTAGTACCAAGAAAAATATATTATTATTAATATTTATCTGCATCAAACAGTTTTGAAAACGTAAAACCAATTTACATCTGTTTGTCCACATTTATAATAATTCTACAAACATTTCTATAAACACCGTGACAAAATTTCCGTGCACACATTTTAATTCCAGCGCCTTGAAAATTTTTTAAGATTTTTTGACCCAGTGGATATTTTTGGAATAATATATGAAGGTTGGGGTATAAATTATGGCAACTTTTTTTTTAAAGCTAAAAATTGATATCATAAATTATCGTGTGTCTCAAAAAGCCGTACAATTTTAGTGTGTGTTGACAACACAAGATGGCTGCGTTCTTTGTGGTAGAAATGCCAAAAATGCCACAGAGAGTTGGTAGAAGCTGTCACAAATAGTGCTCTCCCATAGTAATGATTCTTGAAAAAAAGTGGTCTCCTTCTCTGAGTGAATGTGGTACCCAACTTCAATGCCACATTTTCTCAATAATTCAAGCTGGGGCCATCGTCTGTCGTTCTCTATCAAGTGATCAATTATTGCATGTGTCACAGCGTCCTGCTTGTTGCCGGTTGCTGGTTGCTTTGCGCCTTCGCTGAAACTCTGCTACCTACTCCGTGACTGTTCAGTTATGGAACAGCATTATTATCGATAGTTTCTATTAATTGTCTGTTGCATTTTCTAGCATTTCTTTTACGCACTATAAGCGCACAGTTTCCTTGAGACATACATTTTGTGATACCATCCCTTACCTTTAAAAAATTATTGCCATTACTTATGCCCCAACCGTGGTTTCTATATATTTTATTTTCTTTTGTTGTAGTTCCTTGCAATAAGTTTATTATTACACTCGAAATTAACCTAACAATGTAAAATATAAAAATTAAATTACATTATAATACAAAGAAGAAGTAAAAGTGACGCAAAAGTCAACCAAACATAAAAGTTCTGCATTTAAAAAAATAAATTTAAATATTAATGTACCAAAAATAATTAACGTCATCAATCAACATGTTTACTTTCTGAAAACCTCTTATTTAACTATTCCTATGTCTCACACAACAATACATTAGATTACATATATTTCCATTAAAAAACAAACAAACGTTCACATATTTATATGGATTTGGTATCTTTAACATTATTAGTTAAAGAATCAAAATAATTACTTCTTTACTACTGTTCATTGTATTTAAATTTTATATTCCACAAAATTTAAAAATAACAAAATGGGAAGCTCCCGCCCTTGCTGCGCCGCTGCATCTACGCGGGCCCGAAATAAACAATTTGCATATTTCCATCGGATATTGCACACATGATATATAGCGCGCCCTTTACCAAAGGTCGATACACACACTAAATAATTCCATTTGAAGGTTAGCGACTTCATGCGCCCGTACCCGTTTCCCAAACGGGATTATGCTGTCTGTTCCGATACGCAATGCGTGCCAAGGAAACGGCCGCCGCTTATCTAGATGTCCCTGGCAATTCAGATTTGGAAGAAGCAATCGTTAGCTGGGAGTGCAAAACAAATATTGACAAATCAAAGTGCTCCGCACTTTACATTTCAGAAGCAGAACCCTTAATTGTGCCGAATTAACTTTTGTCGGCCCCGGCGTGGCGCTGCGAAGTGCTACCGCTCAGGGTAATGGAATAACGATCAGGAACGAAATAAACGTTCCTGTTTCGGCTGATAGTTGTCGTTCACGTAAATGTTAACGTAGTTGCAGATAGAAGGGTTGTGTTATTAAAAATATGCTGATGTTAGACAACAACAAAAATTATTTTAAAAGCAAAACCAACAATAGAAAGCATTTTTGATATATTTTATTACAAAACTGAATTTAAAAAATAATAAAACAAAAATAAATAAAAAAAGTTTAAAGTTTACAAATACGCAGGGGGGTAAGGGGTGGCGCCAATATCTAGACACCCAAATGCCAACCTCACCTACACGTGGTACCCCCTGTTAGATAACAGACGAGGCTCTGGCGACCCAGCATCGGGGGGTATAACCTGATACCAGTTGTCCCGAGGTAACGGGGCCCTTGTGGCTGGGCTAATCACCCGCACAAGGTAAACAGATTCAGAGAACAAACAATCGCCTCGGAAATGGATCGAAAACTGGGAAACGGACTCGGCGCGAATCACGAATAAGAATTGGAACATGGAATGTAAACGGTATAAATGGAAAGGAAGTAGAAATAATAGAATAAATGGCCAAATATAATATGGAGATGCTAGGTATAAGTGAAATAAAGAAGAAAGGAAACGGAAGACAACTATTAGATCAAGGTTACCAGCTTATATACTCAGGATCAGCAGGACGAGCTAAAGAGGGCGTAGGAATAATCCTAACTACACAGATGTCCCAACAAGTAAAACAATGAGAAGCGGTAAATGCAAGGATATTATATGTAGACCTAAAACTGCAAGAAGAAATAACCATAATACAGATCTATGCCCCCACAGAAAACTCTACAGAAGAAGAGAAAGAGACATTCTACGAAGAACTCCAAGTACAAATAGCAGACACATATTAATAAATGGAGACTGGAATGTCAGAATAGGAAATAGACAAGATATAGGATATGGCACGATAGGTAAATATGGAGGAGAATCTACCATAAATAATAACGGAAGAAGAATGATAGACTTTTGTGTTACCAATCAAATGTTAATTGGAAACAGTCACTTTAACCATAAGATAATACACAAAATTACTTTTGAGGCAGCAGGAGGAGAAGCGAAAAGCATTAACGACTATATAACATACAACAGAGAAGCGAAATATGCCATAACAGATGTAAAATTAATAAGGGGGGCCGAACTGCATACAGACCACAGACTGCTAATAACAGACACCAGATTTTATAGCAAGGAACCCAGGAAACAAAGAGAATATCAGAAAATAAAAATATCAGTATTAAGAAAACCAGAAAAAGGAAAAGAATTCAAAAACAGATTAGAAGACACCTTAGAAGGATGGGAAGGAAAGAAGCAGAAGAAGGAAACCAATGGCCCATGGAAAAGAAGTGGACAATACTAAAACAGAAATAGTGGAACAGGCAGTAAAGACCTGCGGAAAGGTAACAGTAAAGGGAGATCAAAAGAACCCGGTGGTGGAACGAAGAAGTAAAAGATAAAGTAAAGATCAAAAGAAAGCTTGGAAAAGGTATATACAAAGTAAGAAAGATTGCGATAAACAACACTATATAAATAAAAGAAATGAAGCCAAAGAAGCGGTACATAGAGCAAAACAAGAAACTTGGGAGGAATTCGGAAAAGAACTAGAGACGAAATTCAACGAAGATAACGGAAGACAGTTTTGGAAAGTAATCAGAGGGCTAAGAGGGAAATATGGAAAGCAAGTATGGAGTATAAGGAACAACAAAGGCATAGTAGAAACAGAAGAAGGAAGAATCTTGGAGGCATGGAGAGAGTATTACAACAACATATTTAAAAAGATGATAATATCCGGGGCAGAGAGAGAAGAGGAACAGTTCAGGAAGAAGAAGAAGAAATAGACATAGAAATAGAAGAGGTGATAGAAGCCGTAAAACATATTAAACAAGGAAAAGCAGGAGGTAGAGATGGCATAACTCCAGAAATGATAAAGAATGGGGAGATAGAATATTAAAGTGGATAAAAGAGATATGTCAACTAGCCTGGAAAGGGAAAAATACCAGATGACTGGGAAGAAAACATAGTGGTACCTATACACAAGAAGGGAGATACAAACGATTGCGGCAACTACAGGGGAATATGCCTTTCTTCAATAGTACAGAAGATATATTCAAGAATACTAGAAAGAAGATTACGAGAAGAAGTTGAAGAAAAACTATGTGAAGAACAAGCCGCTTACAGGCCACAGAGGCAAACACAAGATCATATCTTTGTACTAAGAACAGTTACAGAAAAGAGATTAGAAAGGGGAAACCCTTTGTATCTAGCATTCATAGATATAAAATCAGCATTTGACACAGTACCCAAACAAATAATATGGAATGCGCTAGCAGAACAGAAGAAAAAGTATACGTTAATGCAAAAGGAAGAGTGCGAATTAAAGGGAAAGAATCTCAAAGCTTTGAAATGGAAAAGGGGATCAAACAAGGAGACTCACTGAGCCCCCTACTGTTCCTAACAGTAATGAATCAGATTATTCAGGAAGCAAAAGAACCAAAATTCAATGTGAAGGTAGGAAATTGGAATTTAGAGTCCATATATATACAATGCCTCATATATGCAGACGACATCGTGCTTCTAGCAGACTCAACTAGAAAACTACAACTAGCAATAAACAAATGGAATAGAGCGATAGAAAGAAGAGGTATGAAAATAAACACAAACAAGACTAAAATTATGAAAATCGAGAAAAATGATACAAACGAAAACACAAGAATAATATGCAATGGGGAAGAACTAGAATGGGTCAATAACTATGAATATTTAGGAACGATAATAAATAAAACTGGCACGATAGAACAGGAGATTCTGAATAGAAGAGATAAAGCAAGCAAAGTATATTATGCGATTAACAAATCAATAATAGCGAAAAAGAAGTAAGCATGCAAACAAAGCTTAGGGTATACAAAAGCATATACACACCAGTATTAACGTATGGGGCGGAGAGCTGGACAATACAAGATAAAACCAGAAGCAAAATTACGGCGAGTGAAATGAAATATCTAAGAAGACTAGTAGGTAGAACAAAAAGAGATCGCATACGAAATACAATAACCAGAGAAGAAGTAGGTCAGCAACCGCTAATACAAGAGGTAGAGAAGAGGCAATTACAGTGATATGGGCACATAGTGAGGATGTCAAGAAATAGAGACCCCAGAAGAATTCTAGAAGCAAAGCCAGAGGGAACAAGAAGTAGAGGAAGGCCATGAGAAACATGGGAACAAAGCTTAGAAAAGAGGGTAGAACAGAGAGGAAAACACCTAAGAGAAGTAAAAAGAATGGCAGCCAACCGGGACAGCTTCCGGAAGTGGTTAGAGGACCCGACGCTTTAGGGCATAAGGGAGAAGGAAAAGAAGAAGACAAATACGCAAAACCAATATTTCGTGTGGGTACCTCATATTACATATCCAAACAGTAATTTAGTTTTTGCTATAAATTGATAACCAAGTGTAACGTAATAGACGTAACAGTTGTGCATCTCAAACCAAGTAGGCTAATTGGATAGCAATAGCACCGACTTTTGAGTTTTAAGATATTTCTACTAAAAGAAATTACAAAAAATGGGGATGTCTATGTATGACAATAAAGTGACCGTCATCATTTGGTAATGAGCCACCGCAGCGCTATCTTAATTTGTTTAAATCTTTATTTTGTGGTCTTTTGTACACTATACAGTATATTTTTTATCTTTTCAATGAGTATAAAATTTTTGATGCGATACGAGACAGTGCATTTAGTGAATTATGCGAAAGGACCGAAGCTGACCAAAAACGACACCAGAATATATGCGAAATTTGGAGGGATTCACTAAAAACGGGATAAAGTAATATTTAGAGGTTGGAGATGTAGATGATCTATCGAAGATAAGACTAACTGGTGCCACCACAATTATCTGACGTCTCTTTAAAAGAAAGCACTGTTGCCAAATGGGACTCCCCAAGAAAAAAATTTAGATCTCTCTCTCTCTCTCTCTCTCTGAATACGCTTTGCAGAAACCTTTATTATCAGAAAAGTCCATAGAAAAAGGATAGGCAAAAGCAAATTTGGGTCAAAATTGGTACAATGTTATGTCTTCTTTTTGAACACGGTCTTTCTTATCGAATGCGTGGTCGACAAAAAGTAATAAGATTCTTTAGCGCACAGCAAGATATTCTGTAAAAGTACGTGTTTTGGGGTGCTTCAATAAACGCCATTTTAGTTGACTTTTTCTGTTTACAATTTAAACGTCGAGAAAATGTGTATTATTTACCAGAAATTACTCAAGTCTGTTAAAGTTTTTTAACTCTGACAGACCAAGTTGGGTGCTGCAAGAAGTCAATGACCCTAAACGTAGCGACAAAGTGAGTAGTGCTTGAAAACGACAAAATACCGTCACTACGATAGAATGACTTTAGATGTTAATCCTATTGAAGATCTACATGAAAATGAAGCTTAAAGGCGAACCACGCTGCAGCAACTGCCATTTAAATATAACAAGATATGGCGGTCTTTGCCAAATTAGTATGCAGTAAATTTATTAAAATGTTTGGGAGAAAGTACAAAGCTATAATCACTAATAAAGATGATAGAATCATATTATGTAATTGCGCAGTAGCTCATAACATACACTTCAATAAAAGAAAAAATATTTATGGACATGTTTATTTTTTAAAACTGCTTTATTATCGAATGGTAATTTTAATTATGAGATAAATATATTAAGACATTTCTTTACTTTGTTAAGAAAATTAAGGTGTTCTCTTGTGTTGGCAAAAATAATCAATGGAGAAAAAGTACTGCGTAAAGAATGGACAAGACATTTTTGATGCTAATATTCTGCGAATACTTTTTGAAAGTTCTTTTTCTGTTACAACACTTGACATGGGGTTTAAACACCAATTTATTACCTTCCTCATACTCTTAGATAGTCATTTTAGCACTAATTTGTTAATTTATTATTTGTTATTAAAAATAGCACCGTTACAAATATTATAACATTACACTTTGCAAACCAATGACAAGATTAATTTGCACACTTTAAGGTCTGAACCACCTGCATTCTTGAGATCTTAACAATTTGTTTATAAACTGTATAGCAATCTCAGTTTGAAGGTGGTAACCCTTGTCCCTCTCTTCATCAGCTTACTGTCCTATTAGAGAAAATTAAATAAGGGTTGTATTACTTTTGAAATGTAATTACCAAATTGCACGTTGCCATCTGTCAAATATAAAAGCTTACACCCCTACAGTTCTCTATTTCACAGGAACCCTACCAAAAGACAAATTGAGAAAACGAAATGTTATAAATTCTCATGTACGTGACACGAAGCAATGTCAGCGATATAAAGTCCCATTATTTTTTATTGCATGAAATATTTAAATACTGTAATTTTATCTTTAGAAAACATGTTAATCACCAAGCTCAAAAATAAAATGAATACACTGACAACCTTTGCGGCAGCTTTGGAACGACATACTCTTATAGGTCCTAATAACCTAATAAATCATGTCTATAATATCATTCAAATGTATTTTACATAACAAGTGTGTTGGGCTGCTAACAAGGACTTAAAGCCGGACATAATATATATTAGCTGCAGTTTATGTGCTTGCAATAAAGCTTTGACGTGGTTTAAATTTTTATTAAAGGTTCATTTTACAATCGTTGTGCATTTCTAATGACCTCAGTTCATCACGGCAATGACTTTACAAGTTTAAATGCATAGTTTAAAGATGTATGTAATGAAATATAAAATTCGACTAGTTGTTGCACTTAACACTGATAAAAAGGGATCTACATCTATCTGTTGTTATTTTAATTCATTAGTTTTTCACCCAAGCCCTTCACAAAAAATACTTTCCCTCCTCTGCAACTTGTATAATTCTCTCACGTGATATCCTAGGTAATTTTTTAATGCTCATTAAGCTTAAGATGGTAAGTAGTGCGTTATAATTATTTAAGGTCAACAGCCCCAACCGTAACGTTAACAACTAGCAGTCATTTTTTTTATCTTGCGACTTATATCGCGTGTCGGCTTTCAACTAATTCTCCGTATAAGTAAAAAACATATTAGCATATAATTGTTTCTTAAAAAGTAATGAAACATTAGGGGCAAGGTTTAAATAAACATGCAGTTAGATAAATATTTGCAGTTACTCGGCCAATAATATGCAAATTCAATTAAATAATTTCTGTTGATTATTGGATCAAATGCTCAAAGTACTCAAAGTGGAATAAAGCTAGGGTTTATTGTTGTATAGAGTAGAATAAATATTTTACAATAAAGTTTTAAAACGTTTAATGAGTTAAACATAGGGAAAAATTAAGGTAAGCGTCTGCATTGGCCTTAAAAGTTCTTTAACTTCGAAATAAAACACCGCGTGACTCCTATATTTGGTAATCAAGTACACCACATTAAGAAAACTTCAATTTGAAGAGATTTTAGCTAATAATTTTTTCAAAAAATACTAATTACGGAAACAAACATAAATGCCACATGAAAGTGTTTCAGATATCTTAGGCATTGCTATAAAGCCATAATCAGCAAATTAAAGTTTTACATCAAATCTAATCGAATTAAAGCGAAACAATTTCGTCATATTCAAAATCAAACTCATCATAACTGACGTGCTTAAAAAAAGTTTTTGTTAATTTTTAATAATGAATAAATCATCTGCTTTGAATGCAAACTGTATGGTTTAAATTTATTTTTAAAGTCGTAATAGTAGTTCTAGTTAACTGAGTCATATGCTACACTTCGTATCTAACCACAAAATTAGAGGTAAATGATAATAACAAATTTTAATAATTTCTGTTCTTCATGTGGAAATTAATAAATTTTATTCTTAAAATTACAGCGCTTAAATTAGTTTTCACTAAGCAACGAAACGGTTTATTAGGTGCAGACTGTCAATTATTGTTTATTAATGTGGATATAATTTTTAGGTATTTATCTAAAAAGAGAATTAAGTACAAAGCGATAAGTTTAGTATTGCATTGCTATATATCAAAATCTTGGAGAAGTTGAATTATAACCTTTTGAAAAAGATTTATTACTATTGCAGTTTGTAAAGGATGACTGTAGCATCAATTGCATTTACTCGAAAGTTTAAAAAACGTTGTCTATTCTGATTTGGAATATATACTATATTTAAGTCTTCACAATTATTGTAAGCTCTATAAAATCAATCATAGAAATATGCATCAGTCGCGTTGAAGTTTACCTCTAAGCAAAAACGCAATTTACCTTTTGTTTATTAATTTTACCGCAAAATGTAATAAAGGCACGTTAACTAGTAAAGTTTTTATAATTAAATCAGTGGATACTATTTAACAAATGCTAAATACCCAATTATAATCTAATAACAACTTTTATTATGGGGAAGGTGCGTCAAAAATTAGTAAATCGTGATTAAATTATCTTGCTAAAATCAATTTATATGTCGTCCATACGTCTTAACACAATCAAAGTAAATAATGTTGAAAATTGTATTATTTAATGTAGACTTAATCAGCGGCCATGCCCTTCTCGAGCTAAACCTGCTGCAGGCCAACACAACCTCCTCCTTGTTCATGTGTCGTTATTTCTGTAATGGAGGCCTTTAAGATGCCTTTGTGTTATGATGCTTCTAATTGTCCTTAGCCTCGACCACACGTAGTAGTTAAAGAAATTGTAGTCAGGAGTAGAGAGTGGACACAAATCGGAAGACTGGTGGTAATACAAATTATCGTATAGCTATATCTAGATCCTCCTTGCCTTGTGGGCTGGAGCAACTACGTTCGGCTATTCAGGGCTTGCCAACTATTTCCGACACACTAATATAGCTGTCGATGGTTACCTCCAGGCTTTTCTTAAACTAGTAGGATGCTATGACATTCTTTTTGCTGTTTACAAATGGTAGAACTTTATATTCTCCAAAGAAATCTTAGCAAATTCACAGCTCATTTTGCAAATTTACATTTTTGTTCTGGATGAAGTTCTTTTCAACCCAAAATAATCTAAGGAGGCAGCGCTGCCGAGTTTGGTGTCGTTCGGCAGTGCTTTGGTCTGTAATACCTTATCGATCTTGTTTTTCTCAAAAGTTGTCGGTTTCTCGAGATAAAAAGCTTTTAGTGGAGGTTTCAGCGCATAGCTAGATTGATCGTAGGCCTCGCCACACCTATTCCTTTTGCTAGGTCAATCATGCTCCATTCGGGATTTTGACCGATCTTCTCTTTTCATTCGCCGACGAATTCACCACATTTCTTGTAAACAGATTGATTGCTGTGAGTTGTGTTGTCAGCAGTTATGTCCTATTGGTCAGATTCTCTATATTTCTTGGCTACTAAACTTGGGTGTTTTTGCAGCCAAACTACGCAATAATTTTTGTCGGAGATCTTCCAGTGCCCCTCTGCGGTTCTATTTTCAGCTCATTTTGTCGATAATTAAGTGTTGATTATGTGTTACATAATAGGGATTTGCGCACTCGCATATGATGGCCTTGAAAATTTTTTGGGTGACGATCCTGTGGTTGTATCCACTGAAATATTTCTGATGTTGACTGCGGAATGTAATATTCTTTTTAAGATTGTATATAATAAGCTACAAAAGGTGTTGCTCTAAGTTAATTATTAGCAAAAATTACAATTGCCATATTTGTTATAATATAATAAAACATATTCTTTTCTTTTCACAAATATCTTATATCTTTACTGAACTTGATGCGACAACATCGATTTATTCAACTTTATCAAACGGTGTAGTTCATTTTTTAATCTATCAGAGCATAATTGACAATTAAGCAGTTTACGATAATTTCTTAAATAAATTTCCGCAGAACAACTGCGTCGCTCAGATTAACATAAGTTTAGTTTATACATTGCTTAATACGTTGCAATTTACTTTATTTTTGTAACGCAGTACTCAAGTGATAACATATTATTTATATTTTTAAATTTTTGAAAAAAGTACAAAAAGATAAAAGTGTAATTGGAAGGAAATACAAAAATGTAATAAATTATTTACAAATGTGGCCATAGGATTTCTACCCTCTAACAATTTTATTTTGTTTTAAACATTTAAAAGATTGATAACGTTTTATAAAGTACTTTTCATCGAACTTCAGAGGTTTAATTTTGCACAACCTTATAAATTCGATATTATTATTAAACGATACCTTTAATTAATCTCTTCTACATTTTTCTTAAAAGCCGGACTAATATCCAGGCTACTTTCTAGCTATTCAGATAAATTAATTTACCACTTATGATTTATGTCAAGAAATCTGTGATATTTTCTAAAAATATATATAAAGTAATGTTATAACTTTTAGAATTTTCTGCACTCGCCACAATTAAATTTTTTAAAGGGCTTATGTAGAAAACTTTTTATTTTGTAGGAAACAGAATCAAATCCCACCATCCTTTTTTGTCTTTGTATAAATTGATTTACTAGTCTTTAACTCCTCTTATTTATTTTTCCGAGAAAATTGTCAGAATTTTTCAAATATGTTACAAATTCAAGCACAATAAATTCAAGTATTTCAATTACAATAAAGAATAATTATTTAGATTTACAATAACTAAACTAATTATTATTTCATCAATTTTGTAAACCCATTTTGAATAATATTTATCAATAATACATTTTTTAACCATTAGAAAAAAAAAATTACTTTTTCTTAGCTTGTGTATTAAAACTCGCATATAAGAATCTTTAATTTTCTTGCGGATATTTGTATAATCTAAATACATCTTAGTTTTTAAATATTTCCAAGTTAAAACGAGGTCTATCTTAACTTTTCTCGTTAAAAAGAAGCCACCTCTAGTAGGAGTTTTCTTTAAGTACCAATTTTTCGTCTCGGTTACATTTTTAAAATGAATTTTTTTATTTATTAGCAATTATGCTAACTATACCTTTACTACCGCCTACAATCTATGCTCTTTATAATATTTAAATCTTAACTAAAGGGTCTTTCATTAAGCGCTTCCTATCTTTAAATTTAAATAAAACAAAGTGTGTGTGAGATATCGAATTTTTATTCGTTTGAAAGGCTTATCGATGCCATTATGTATGGAATATAACATCGTGCAAATGTATGCCGCGGCTTCGCTGGGTGGTTCGCATCCGAAATGTCCAATTTTTCAAGCCTCTGGCGCATAAATCAGGCTGAATTTGACCAATGGCATGGGTTATGTTGGCTTTGAAGGCCGCTGTGGTTTGTGGCTTATTCGCATAGACCTTCGATTTAAGAAAACCCCACAAGAAAAAGTTTAACGGGGTCAAATCGCACGGTCTCGGTGATCAGTTCACATCACCTCCACGTGAGATGACCATGTCCTCAAATCGCTCGTGCAGAATGTCCAATGTGGCATGAGCTGCACGGCATGTAGCGCCGTCCTGTTGAAACCACGTTGGCGTCCATATCATCCAATTAAGACCAAAAGAAGTTGGTAATCATCGACCTATAGCGCTCGCCATTGACGGTGATGGCCCGGCCAACGCCGTTCTCAAAGAAATATGGACCGATGACGCCGCCAGCCCAAAATCCACACCAAACAGTGACTTTTTAGGGATGCATTTGACGCTCTTGGATCTCATGTGGATTGGAATCGTCCCAAATTCGACAATTTTGTTTGTTGACGTACCCATTCATTCCAAAATGGCCCTCATCGGTGAAGATGACTTTTTGATGAAAATTAGGGTCATCTTCCAGGGCCCATTCAGCGAACACACGTCGTTGTCTATGGTCGTTTACCTTCAGCTCCTGGATCAGTTGAATTTTGTACGGGTACAGGCCTAAGTCACTACTCAAAATTTGCCAAGTTGTGGTCTGAGAAAGGCCGAGTTCTTGTGAGCGACGCAAAATAGACTGCCTCGGATTCTCCCGCACACTCTCACGGACAGCGGCGATGTTTTCGGCAGATATTGCGTTTCGTCGTCGTACGGGTGTTGGTTGCTTGTTTACTAAACTAGTGGACTCAAATTTATTCACCACACTGCGAATAGCCCTCTCGGTAGGGCGACTATGGTGACCGTAACATGGGCGAAGCGCGCGGAACGTTGCCCGAACAGAACACCCATTTTGATAAAACAATTTTATTATTTGCACGTGTTGTTGAACGCTATATCCGTCTATGGTGATTTGGCAAAACAAACTGAATAAATGACAGCCAATTCGACAGATGTAGCTTCAACAATATAACCGCTATCAACTGTCAAAGTTCGGAAGTCCCTATTGGAAGACCCTTTATATATCCCATTAATTAATAAAAATATATGAATACATAAATAAAACAATTGGAAACCAAGAAGAAGCAATAAGAAAGGGGAAAAACTTTGAATTGCACCAATTTGCAACATTTAATAACTAAAAAATGACAAATGCATTTTTTTGAAAGAAGGATACTAATAAATATTTGGGGTAGCCACAACATTAGCGTTATCTATCACAGTAAACTAAAAGCTAAACAGCTCAATTAAAAGGTCTGACCACTATTTGATTAGAAAAAAAATTGCACTTCCATTGCTTTGGATAAGAAATTCTAACAAGATAGAAAACAAAAATAATTAATCATACAAGACCTGTTTGTTGTAAGATGTCGCTAATAAATATGTAAACCAAACAAGGTTAATATAATGTTTAACATATACTGATACACAACCCAAAATAGAAAAAAATGGATAAATTTAAAAAATACTATATATACAACCCCGTATAAAGAAAGAAACCCTATAATAAGAGAAAAATAAAACTTTAAAATAAGAATATTAAAGTTACATTACAAAAAAGGCGATGTCCCTGGCAGCTAAAAATTGGCTTTGAAAATCATAAAACACTTAAAGAAAGAAGAAAAATCTATGTTACAAATAAATATAGGTAAATTAAACGACTATAAAAATCTGAAGTAACAAAAGAGAACAAAGCATGTAACAAAGAGAAGACGCTCAGCAGCAACAATAATGTTGATTGCATAACTATAAACGAGCTTGATCAATAGAAAAGCTACAGGAATAGACGCCTTAAATGTAAAGCTGTTTAACTAGTGAGTGGACGGTAGCAAAAGTAAAGTCTCTTACAAAAAGGAAACTACTACAGTAAGAAAAATATTAAAGGACAAATTGTTTCAGAGACGTAATAGAAATATATAAAACTACATTTTACTATTACCATTGTTAATAAAATAATACTTCTGAACAAACACAGTTAAATAATATAAATCAAATAATAAGGCAGAAATGTTTGCATCCTCTACTATTTGACCTATTTATAGACAATCTTATTAAAAAATTGAAAAAAAGCACATTCAGAAATCAAGTAACAGCATAGCAAAAGAACCTTTCTTTTTTGCTAACGACCAGGCAATTATTACGTAATCAGAAAATGATCTAAAAAGAGCGGTACACAACATTTGTTTAGAAGAAATGACGCATTTTAAATTATGAATGTAACTAGGATGTTAATAATAACCTAATGATGTTATAAAGAATGCGCGGAACGACAAAAAATACCCTAGGGAAATACTTCATGAAAGAAACCTTATCAGAAATTTATTTTAAATGTCTGCGTCAACTTTATTGTATGGCAGTAAAACTTTTCCTTAGAAAAAAAGGCGTAAGTCGAATCCAGGCAGCAGAAACGAAGTTTCTACGGTAAGTAAAGGCGTTCACAATACCAGGTAGATTTAGAAATGATAATAATAGTGCAGAAATTAAAGTATTTTCAATTAACGACCAAATTAGTGACTCAAAAAAATGGAAACAGTATGTGCTTAGAAGGGACGCATGCCTAAACAAGCCCACAATACATTCCATTAGGATAGAAAGATATACGACGTCCTAGAAAAAGGTGGAACGTTGAATCGGGGCAACAAGGAGAGCCTACTCCATGATCATACATACACTTAAATATTTTCACCTCCAAATTAGTCAAGAATAACTTGTAGTGTTTTGTAAATACGTATACAATATTAAGATGGTAGTTAGTAGCTGTATGGAACTTTTGAAAGGACCAGCTAATAGCTAAAACATGCACTGCAGTTTTTAGTATGTCTATACCAATCATAAGATGGATAATTCTATCAACAAAGTATATTTTAAATTATATTTTGTCATTTTAAAATATAATTAGAAAATAGTAATTATTAATTTGAGCTCTGATATAAATGTACTGTATTTTAAACATTAAAGAATTGCTTTGATTAAAATCAAAATACAATTTTTATTTTCTATAATTAAATTATTATTATTAATTTAATTAATGGCGGATGTAAAGTAAATACGTAAAATTGTGTTTTTGCTTGCAACTATTTATTCAACGATTTGTCTTTTCAAGTTTGTACGTTTTTTTATAAGTAACTATAAAATGCATAAAAAATTAATTTAGTTACAAATATAAAGCAATAGGAATTAAATGGAATTAAGATAAGTTATTGGTATCACTTGTGTTGGCATGTTGGGTCAAATTTTAAGTTTTCTACTCCTATTTAAAACAAAATTAAGCATTAAGTACCAAAAAGATCAATAAGAAGAAAACCTTAACCGTTAGAATGTGTTATATCGTGTGTTAAATAGATTTTATTACAGTCACCAATCGAAGAAATGTTTTTGAAATTGACTATCTTAATGACAGCTCGTTTTAACAATTTCTATAGTTCACTGATAAGTACGAGGAGATGTATTACAATAACACTAGTAAAGAATGATAAACAACGTATATTGACTAGTACGGCAAATAAAAAGTTTAAGATCGAATTTAAAAGAACCAACATTATCTTCGTTATCCTATAAATATAAACAACCATTGAATTATAGATTGTGGACTTCGGCAGATCCTTAAAAAATTGAACAGTTTCTGAAAATGTGTTGCTGTGCTTTTCTCTGTCCTTTAATTTTTAATTCTGTTATTCCTGTTAGTACTCTAGAAGTGATTTAGAAAAAGCATAAATGAGTGTTCTTGTTAATAAAAAAATGCAAAAGTATTTTACTCTCAGAATAAAGTTAGGAATATTGACTTAAAAAAGTTTTCCTATAGCCAACCAGTTGACAAGTGTGTAGCTTACGTTACAGATTTGTTTATCTAATTTTTTTTGTGTTGACCGTAATATTGACATATAGATTATTTTTCCATGTATTTTGGCCTAGTACTACCCACAGCAGTATTTTCTTTTCTTCCCTCTAAGTAGGTCAAGTTATATAGAAAATTTCAATCAAATTCGGCTAGACTTATAAAATTCAGTAATATATTAAACGAGTACACCAATACATTGTTTGTAATGTAAAAGAAAGCAATATCTGCAGATCAATTTTTAGTTTTTACACTTCAAATGTTAAGTTTAAATTGTTTTTAAGTTTTTTTGCAAGAATAAAATAATTATTTGTAAATTTCTATTAAAAGAGAATTTATGTAAATATAAACTTGTCATTACTTTTTTCTAATTTTCAATGACTTTGCTTATAAACTATTATGAGTAAATAAATGTTGACTAAGTTAAATGTTGCAACATCTTTATTAATAATTAATTGACATTATCTCATTCACAATAATTTAAAAAGCTCAACGAGCAAAAAGGCAATGATTTTTCCAAATAGCCTGTATCTTGACGTCGGTAACGGGAAAACAAATCCCATTTTTTGTTAGAGATATATAACGTCACATGGCGTTTGATATAGAGGTGGATGTTGTAATGATGTAGATCTTACACATTAAAAATAACCATGTCCAGTACATTTAAATATCTAGAATTAAAATTGTAATTTAAACAACAGTTAAAATGTCAAAGAGCATTCTAGAAATACAACACATTGAAGCATTTAACAAAAAATTGACTCAGAATTGTTTTATAATGTATCTAGTTTGGCGATTGAGGCGCGTGGCTGCATTGCGGATGGGCCTGGGCTTAATCCTGGGCTCAGATTCCTGAAGGAGAACTTACTCGGACACTAAAAATAGTTTAGAATTTGCGTTAATTTCGAACAAATATTAATAATGCGGTCTTCTAAGATACCGGGCTTGCTACGTTGCTGAAAAATTACCGTCGTCAACGTGAAAATCTGTTTTACAAAGAAAGTTACTGCATAGTACGAATAATGTTTGGGTTGCAGGATTGGACATCTACTAGTTAGTGTCTAATCATGTTTGTTGGTATCACTTTTTGTTATAATGGGTGTACTTCTGAATTTTTTATTATATTATTGTTTTTGAGTCTGTTGACTCTCAAATATCTTTCATCAATTTCGTCTCTCAAGCTTGGATGTAAAAAAGGTTTTTTTGTTTTAAAAATAAAGTTTCGCTGCCTTGCAGAAGTGCAGAGACTATTATAGTCTTATAAAAATTTATTTGTGTTTCTTTTCTAACCTTGTTGCAGGAGGGCTGCTAATAGTTCCGCCCATGCGCTGGCATCTATGTGTTTTGGCTTCTATATTTTAGTTTATATTGTATACCATGTTATAATCCAGATAATTAAAGTGAGTAACTCGTTCGATTAAACATTGCACGAGATCTTTATCCAGACTTTTTTTTTAAACGTCATTGTCTTGGTCTTCTGTTCTGAGATTCTATGCTTATCAGGTAAAATTGGCGATGGAAGCTTTTTGAAGGACATTTTCGTTGTCTTCATATTATATATGCCCTTGTTTGTGCGGATAGATTTGGAGCTAGAATTTTCCATCTACAAAGAGTGTTACTAATATGTATCGCACACTTTTGTTTGTAAGGAAAGGCACACTGCACCGGCAGTGTTATTACGACTTCTGTGCCATTATACAAGAACTTAAGACATTCTATAAGTTGTACTGAACAACCTGGAATTTTTATGATTTACATTGTCAAACACTATGGTAAAGGCAATATGCGTTTCAAGGTTAAAGTTTCTACGCTTTTCAATGATTTAAAGTGTAGTAGAGGTAACATCTATTTAAAAGCTTAGTTTTCAAACTTTCGCTCACTGTTTTTGTCCGTAAATTTAAGATTTTTATGTAAATCTTGCATGTAAAATTTAATATACCGATGCTGCTGTAGCCTTTAATTTGACTCCGGTCTCCATTTTCAAAAATCGAAGTTACTTTAGCTTTTAATCAACTATATCGTATTGTTTATCGCACCAAATACATGTTAAGTGGAGAGGCAGGCGTGTAAATAGCCACTCTCGTGGTGCGGTGTGGGATACGTAGTACGGCCCGTATGGAACGTCAACCGATAAGGCCCAAATCGTCCCTTAAACGGCCGTCGCGTAAGCGGATGGGGCGGCTACCGATATCAACCAACGAGTATTGCCAAATCGCTCACCTGAATCGGCTTCGGCTTCGTCGGCGATGGTTCCACGGTGGCCACCTTGATGCGCTGTCTTCTTGTATGTTGCGGGGTATTAAAAACACACCGAACTGGCCGCGCTGCGGTGCTGGTAAGTTTCTTGCGGGTGTTGAACACGACCGAATTGGCCGCGCTGCAGAGTGCTTATTTGCGGGGTGTCAAGACACGACCGAATTAGCCGCGCTGCGGTTTGCGAATTTATTTGCGGGGTGTTAAGACACGACCGAATTGGCCGCGCTGCGGATTGCGAATGTATGCGGGGCTTCGCGCCTGGCTTGGCGGTAGGTCTTTGCGGGAAAATTTTCATTCGACAGCACCTTTCATATCAGAAGGTGCCGCCGACGGCGTATGCAGACTTGTCGGCTGAGCAAAAGCCCATATGCCGTTTTGTGTGCGATGGCAAACGTAGCAGCAGATATCAAAGGCCCGCATGCCGCCGCGATATAAAGCGGTTCAAGGGCGAAAAGGCCGCCACACCATTAAGCATATGCGTAAATCAATGTCTCCGTAAAGTCTGTCTTTTCTATTGTTGCTTCTCTATAATGCATCCTCCATTATTTATTTCGTAATTAAGTTTCCCGTATTTTATGCTTTATCGGTGGATTATTATCCGCCGGTTGATCGTCCGTTTCTGCACCACATTTGCTTGTAATAGTTAATTTATTGGTCCTCTTCTGCAGTATTAATATTTTATAATATGAAACTAAAAATGAAGAGTAGTAAAGCCAAAACAATTACACATAAAAAGAACGGATAGAGATATTTTAGCTTTTGATGCCATTCAAACCTTTAAACTTTAGTTCAAAGTCGGAAGAAAAATTTTATATAAGGATAAATAATAATGGGAAGAAGGTAACAATGTGAATTAGTTAATTTAACGTTATTTTCTTTATTTCTAGACAATTCTAAACTAACAATGCAACTAAATTATTAATTTTATTTTTACAGTTTCGAGCCATAAATTCTCCTCGTTACCTAAACAGTTATATTCTAATAATATACTTAGCACCGGTTGTTGTTACTGTTGCATTATAAGTAGATTTGAAAATTTTCTACTAAACTGCTTGGTCGGATCTCCACGAAAAAAATCTTGCACAAATAGCTTTGTCCAACACAAAAGATAAGGATATCAAAGATGAAATTACATTATTTCATTAATTGTAAACGCTATTTTTAAAATTGATCAAATTATGACCGCTAACTTTGAATTGTATGAGTTATTTTTACAACATGTTATGTAAAAAATTCTATAATATTTAATAAGGATGTTAACGTCAATTTGATTAGTTAGTTCCTTTTGCCCATATTACAAAACTAATAATGCTTTATTGATAAATTTATTTGCAAATACATTAATTTAAAATTTGCTTTGAAATTATTATTACTTTTGTACTCTACATAAATTATGCAAATAATGTGCATATTTAAAATGTGCTTGTCAACTCATGGTGGGAATATTACAACCAAAACAAAATTTGAGCAAAATCCTTGATAAAGAAATTTTCACTCAAGTTGTTCAGCATATACAGCAATCAACCTGTATTTACCGGAACTGACTATGAATTTTAAGCATCGCGTCCCGATTCTTCCAGCCCCGCAAGCTCCGAAATCTATTTACATGCTCCACAGGTAACAAGACAAATCACTTAATTATTTAAATGTTAGATGGAAATTTTGTCAAAATGCTTTTCAGTAAGGCGTGATTTAGTGTCTATATTTTTAAATAATGTTACAATATAACACCAAACAAGATTATAAAAAAGAAATCGAAGTTTTAGAAATTCTTCTGTAAATATCTGTATACTACTCTGTTCAAAAAGTGATGCGAATGTTTCAATAAAACAAAAACTGTTTATATATTTATCTTAATTTACTTTATATCCTTAAAAAACCCTTTCGTTGCGGTACACATACATCAACGTCTAATGCAATCTTAAACACTTTTCATATTTACTTTTTGGAACTTCCATCATAACCTCCTTTCGATTTACCTGAGTCAGATCGGGTTCGTCAAAATGAGGCTTTTAATCGAATGAATAGGCAAAAGTCGCACGGTGACATATCTGGAAAATATGGAGTTATTGACAAAAACACTCATTAGTAATAATTTATTAGTTTTTTTGAAAAATGTGTCGAGACTAAAACATCACTTAATTTGCCTCTACCAAATTTGTTGATACGCCAATATTTTCAACCAGCCCTCTTATGGTTAAAAGACAGCTTCTCATTACTTTGTTTTTAATTTTTAAATATTTTTGGTTATTGATGTTGACAGACGACCAGAACGAGGTTCATCTTCTACAGATTCACGATCTTCTCTAAACAGTTTATGCCACTGGAATACAGTTTTTCTCAATAAGGATTGATTATCAAACGGTTTCTGCACCATTGTAAATGTTCATTTTCAGTGCAAAATAAATGCAATTTTAGTTAGCTCAGAATATTAAAAATTTTAGAAATCAGAAAATGGCAAAAAGTTGATGCAGATAAACTAGTGTAACTTTAACTACAACTTTCGTGCGTGTTTCAAACTAAAACTTCCTTCTTTTACCACATTAGTATAATATCAATAATATAGTAGGGCCCGTCCACTGAGAATGGACCATCCGACGCTCGCGGCGTATTTTGCACCCGAGCGCGCTGTGTTTAACTCGCCGTACTCGTAGGAAGGAGACTAGAAAAATAATGAATAAATATAAATGGATATATTTTGATCTGATCTTCCCGATGGTGCCATCAGTTTTTGCTCAAAACCCTGTTTTCGTGGTCAAAAATAAGTTTAAGGTTCGAGATGTTTTTCCAAAATTCGGCACAACTTTTCATAGTAAAACTTCCACGAATCGAAAGAGCAATCCTTCGGCAACACTTCCATACATTTTCAGAGTGGGAGAGCAACAAATGTGTAAATGACAAGCAAATAAAGATGGGGGCATGGAAGCAGACGCACGAGGCGCTGCGTAGCTGCCAACGTGTCTGCGTTGTCTGTATATTTTTATCAAATATTAAATATAAATGTTTTTTTTTAATATATATATTAGCTGGCTCTGCAAACAAGATGCAATACACGGCTATGTTACATGAATAAACTTATGACTAGGAGTACATTAATTTTTGAGAGAGGATTAAGTGAGTGCATTCACACCTCTGACTTACAACATTTGAGTTCTACTATTACTTAAAGCTAGTTAATCTAGAGTAGGTCCTGTGGTAGCTTACTCTTGATCCTAGAGTGTATGTTCTTTTGACTGAGGTTTAATTTAGTTGCACTTGTACACATCACTAATTTTTTAAAGAAGTTACTAGTTAGCTTGTGAATGAAGTCTGAGATTAGTGGAACACTTAACTCTTGATGTATTTGGCTGTTGCGTATGAACCAAGGGCAGTTAATTGCAAGACGTAGCACTTTGTTCTGCATAGTTTGAAGTTTCTTCAATGATGTTTTGGGTGCGTTACTCCAAACTGGGCATGCATAAGTTAATATAGGGCGGAGGATCGCCTTATAGATCAATAATGAGCATTCAGATCTAAGATGGGATTTTCGGTTGATCAGCGGGTACAATAGAATGAGTCTTGTGTGGCACTCATTAATTTTTTTATTTATGTGATACCCCCAGTTGAGTTTTGTATGTAAGTGGACTCCTAGGTACTTTACTGCAGCATCCTTTGGGTTCCATGGTATATCATCATTGTTTAGTCTGACTGTTGGGAGATGGGTGTAACGTTTGAGTGCAAACATCTTTGCTTGCGATTTGGTAGGATTGATTTTTATTTTCCACTTTTTAAACCAGTCACACGTTATGTTTACTGCATTTTGTAGTCGTTCTATTGTTGTTTCAATTGTAGCGCCCTGCGTTAGTATCGGCAAACATGGCTAGCGTTGAATTGTTTACCGTGGGCAAGTCATGTACATAAAGGTTGAATAAGGTTGGACCCAATAGGCTCCCCTGAGGTACTCCTGCCTTTGTTGTTTTGATGCTAGAAAGCGTTGCGTTGATTCTTACTCTGAAAGTTCTGTTGTTGAGAAAGGAATTTACAATTTTTATTATATAAGCCGGGATGTTTATCTTGATCATTTTATACAAGATACCTTCAAGCCAAACCTTATCAAAGGCTCTTTCCAAATCTAGAAATATTGCTGCGGTATATTTCTTTTCTTCAAACCCTTTCTCAATGAGTTCTGTTAATCTAATTAGTTGGTGAGCTGTTGAGTGCGACCGTCTGAACCCAAACTGGTGAGGCGGAATGACTTCGTTTTCGAGTATAAAGTCTTGCAGACGAGTGAGTATCACCTTTTCCAGAAGTTTGGCTAGGGTAGATAGTAAATTAATAGGTCGGTAGCTATCAGGATTGTGCTTGTCTTTACCAGTTTTGTAAATTGGTAGTATGTTCGCAGTTCGCCAAGGCAGTGGAAAGTAACCTAGCCTCATACAGCCATTACAAATTGACGTTAGGTAGGCTACTGCTTTTTTGGATAGGTGTTTTAATATTTCGTTGTTTATCAAGTCTGGTCCAGGGGACTTGCGCCTAGGAAGACGCTGTATGTATAGCCTCAGTTCTTGGGCAGTCACAGGGGTTATTTCAGTAGTCTCCCGTATATGAAAGTCAGCTAAAGTGTTTGCTATTTGGGTCGCAAGTATGGGGTCGTGTTCATCTGCATTTGGAGTAAAGACTTTCTCTAGGTGCGCGGCCAATATTTCTGATTTTTCTTCTTCAGATGAGTCGGTCGTGTTGTTATCTACTAATGGATAAATAACATTTGGTTGTCTTAGCAATCTTTTAGTTGCCTTCCACATAGTGGAGTCACCGGGATGAATATCTTCAAGGTAACTATTGTATCTTATTATTCGAAGGTTATCTAACTCTTGTTTTACTATATGATTTAATTTGTTATACAAAGTTTTATAGTATGGTAGTCGTGACCTTTGCCATTCTCTTCTGTATCTGTTTTCTGATCTTATAAGCTTTATTATATAATCAGGTGTTATGTTGTGCGAAGCAATATTTCTTCGTTTCCGTGGTGTTGTAGCTTCTTGTGCGCTTTCTTGTATTGCAACCGTATATTGTGTTATTGCTTCATCGATACACATAGGAGATTGTAGCGGTCCCTTCCAGGTTAGTTTTTGGTCTAGCTTTTTTTGAAAAGTTGTCCAGTCGGTTATTCCATCAACAAGTTTAGGAGTAGGTGGCTTTATTTGAGGTATGTCATAGAACGACAAGATTACGGGTAGATAGTCCGAGTCTAGTTCGTTTGTTACCGTTTGTTGGATTGGTTTTTGAAGATTCTTGTGTAGCACAACGTCTAAAATGTCAGGCTGATAGTCAGCCTTATACGGATAGTAGGTAAATTCATTAGGTGCTGATATAAGTATGCAATGGTTCGCCGTAATGTTGTGTAGCCTTATACCCTCAGGGTTGCTAGTTCGGCATCCCCAGGTGGTGTTTTTTGCATTTAGATCACCTAGTAGCATCGTAGGCTCCGTGCTGTTGAATAATTTACCTATATCGAGGTCTAATAGTCTTTTATTGGGTTGTTTGTACGCAGAGATTAATTTTAGGGGGCAGTTACTACCCATGTGTACTTGTATGGCTACAGCTTCTAAGTTTTCTATATCAACAAGATGAAGTAGGTGATGTTTTAATTTTTTCTTTACTATGATCGCTACTCCCCCGGAGGCCTTATCAGATACTCTATCTTTTCGGTCACTAAATATCCTGGGATGCGGAATGCTTCAGTGTTAATAAAGTGCGTTTCTGTTACACAAGCGATATCTATGTCATAACGAGTCATAAAATCAATAAAAATGGAGCGTTGCATTTTAGACCATTGGCATTCCAATTAGTCAAGGTTAATTTAGTAACTGTTTGCTGTTTATTTGGGTCCATTAGTTAGCAAGGTAGGAAGTATAGATGCTAATAATGGCGTTAGTTTTTCTAGGTGTGGAATGAGTAATTCAACAAGTTTTGTTAATATAGTTGTGATAAAGTCAGTTTCGTTTTGAGATTCGCCCGCCTGGTTGGCATTAGCTTGGGGTGCACGTCCTTGGCGTTGACTAGGTGAGGGCGGCTGGTTTATGGCTCTCCTGCTTATTTAAGGTTGCTTGTGCAAATGTCTTATTCGGTGTTCTGTAGTTGCTATTTGTTGACTGCTTTATCTTAAGGAAGTAGCTGCATCCTCTATAGTTTGCGGGGTGTTTTTCCAAACAGTTAACACACTGTGGTTCCTCATTTGGTTTTTTGGGGCAGTTATCATATAGATGGTTACCTGTGCATTTCACACATCGTGGCAGAGATTGGCAGTAGTTGCGCGTGTGGCCATATAGTTGGCATTTTTACACTGCAGGATTTCTGAAGATTTTCTTCGTAGTTCAACGTCAATTACGCAATAATTAAGTCTTGTTAAGCTAAAGATTTTCCTACCTTCCTGTGTATTTTCAAGATCCACCGCACAAAGAGGGATTGGATATCTATTCTTGTTATACAAGCGCAATCTTTTAATGGGGTATTTTAAGGCTGTTAATTCGGTTTCTATTTCTTTTCCGTCAGTGATACAGGAATATTCCGGATAATTACCGAGAGATTATTTGTTTCTGGGTCCTTAAAAGTGTGATAACTTAATTTCATTTCACTGTAGTGTTTTGTCATACATCGATAATCTTCTATGCTTGTTAGATTTAATCTTAGTTGATTGTTTTTGTGGACTGTTGTAAATTCAGTTGTGGTTTTATCTTTTAGTTCCTGTAGTATTTCCTGGTAATTGAGTTTATCAGCATTATGCAAATATAAAGGTGGAATTTTTATTTTCTTTTCAACGGGTACTGGTGTGACTTGCGTCTGCAGATTAGCTGTATCCATCGAGTTGATTGCCGCAGCGTGCTTGCCTTGATAGATAATTTTGCCAGCATTTTCGATTTGTTTTCATTTAAATAGAATTTGTTTTTGTAATTAAGTTTTTGGCTCGAACAAATATTTTTATTCGGTTCATATTCTGATGGCGATAAATCGCCACTGTTTCTTTTGTTATCGTTAGCGCTCATAATGGACAGGAACCCCTCCGCAGGGGTTCTATTATAGTGAATTTAGTACTTACTAATATTAATTGTTGTAAGGAATGCACTATCACTAGTAATAGCCGCAGGCGGCGATAACACGCGATAGCCGTTGACACTTGTACTTTCGAGCGAGCGGAACGGGACACCGATCTTAACGTTAGGAAAGTCAAATCGCAACTCAAATATAAATGTATTTTGCCGATGTAGGATATTTAATGAAACTTACAAAAAATAAATTATCATGTATGAAAAAAAATAAAATTTTTATTTTTTAATTTTTTTTATGTACCTGCATATTTTTTTATCTTATGTGGTACAGGCTTTTTCAGTATTTGTTGACTGAGAAGTAGTTTTGTTCATGGTGCTTTTTTTGCAATTTTTAATAGGTGTGAAGATTCGAATCTTGAGAATTCTTTCAGCTCCAGGCGCTCTTTTCCGTGTAATGGTTTCACTCAATGAAAATTACTATTTTTTAACGAATCACTTTTATTAGAAAAATTTTTCATTTTTTAAAACATTTTTATCTTGCAATTTTATTTTTAAATTTATTTTATGTGCAAATAATAATTCATGGATAATTCATCGGCTACGATTTTTTTCCTACAAACGTCACAAATAAAGTTACTTTTGGAATTTTTTTTAGATTTTCAGGAACAGACCTTAAATTTTTCGAATGCTTTACTGCACCCTCATACACTTGAATTGTTCGTTAACTCTGGAAATAAAGTAATCGAAGAAGTTTTTTGATATCATGCATTTCGAACTATCTAATTCATCGTTAATTTATGTATGCATTAGGACTCAATACTAATTCACTTTAGCTCGGCACTTTGTTAAAACTCGCAATGCCACGTAACAGCTAATTACATCTTAATTCATGTCCTTTTTTACGTATCACCTCACTTTGTTTTCATGACACAACTTCGTCTTGATGTGAGGTTAATAGAAAACAACATCTGAAACTATGCGCGATTGCACTAACCATTCGAGAATAACATTATCAAATAACAATTAGACTTGCGAAGGATACCATGCGAGTAAGTTTGCAAATTAATTTATATTTGTAAACAGATATGTACTTGCGCTCGCGCCGCGCATTGGCGATAATCCACGCACCGCGCGCGTCTACCCCCATGCCGCCGATTTATTTGATTGTCATTTACGAATTTGTTGCTCTCCCACTCTGAAAATTTACAAAGGTGTTGCTGAAGAGTTGCTGTTTCAACTCGTATAAATTTTACTCCGAAAAGTTGTGGCAAATTTCGAATAAACATTCCGAACTTCAAACTCATTTTTCACCACAAAAACAGAGTTTTGAGCGTAAACTGATAGCACCATCGGGAAGAGCAGATCAATATTTACCGATTTTTATTTTTTCATTATTTTTCTAGTCTCCTTCCTACGAGTACGAGCGAGTTCAACACAGCGAGCTCGGGCGAAATATATGCCGCGAGCGCCGGGTGGCCCGTTCTCAGTAGACGCGCCCAGTAATGTCTTATTTTCTTAATTTTTTTAACCTTAACAAATAACTTCAAATGTTTTGAGTTTACTATTAACTAATTCTTTTTTATTTTTTTTTTTTCGGCTAATTTATAAGATTAAAATTAGTAATTCTGATCGTTTGTAAAAGAATTGCTTTGATAGTCACACTGCAGTCCGTCAAACAAAATATTTTAGAGGGAATACGGCATTTCTGTGTCTTTTTCAATAGAATTGAATCACTAATTTAGGTAAAGGCAATTTTGGTGTAGATTTTGTTGTTTGCTAAGGTTTAGTTAAATTATTTGCTCTCATAATTTATTATTATAGAAGCATTTTACTATAGCAGACTAAATTGTGTATAAACTTTAACCTGGGTGTTTAGTTTTAGTATGTAAATACGCCTTCGGCATATTTTACTAATAAACAATACAACAAAATTGATATACAAATATACAAAACGCCCACAAAACTGTTCTTCTAAAGCTTTGTTCTTAATTCCTTTTGTATGAATGTAATTTTGTATCGCATATAAAAGAACACAGGAATTTCATCTGTAAAAGAAAATGTAAAAAAATCAGTAATATTTAATTCCCGTAAAGTGTCTGTAAAGTATAAAGTACGGTTAAATTTGTTTTAAAGAAAACGAGGTCTGGCAGCGGCCCCCCGGAGAGCTTGTCCAACTCCGACATGCTTGAGCCCCTTCGCATAGCAGTTTTTAAAAATAAATAAAAACACGATTAAAAAGCTCTGTTTGACATAATTGACGTACGCCGTTGCCATGACAACGCATTTACGTATACCCAGTTAGAGGTGAACTTTGACCTTTGACCTTTGACCTGTGTGACAGCACACATAATTTTTTTTATATATAAGTGCTTTATTACCCGCTCTCAATCGAAAATTTTCCATCGCTTGCGGTTCCGGAAATATATTACCTCGGTCGCGCCTGTCGCCGGGCCGAAATTTGTCCTTCGGAGGCGCTCGGGTCAGCACGGAAAGGCACGAACGATTTGACCTTTGACCTGCGTGACAGCAGCAGCAGCAGCAGCAGCACTCATAATTTTTTTTATATATATAATTCGCAAATTTTGCAAAAAGAAATAAATTATCAGTAGTAATACAACAGCCTGCACTACAAATTCACTTAAACATTTTTAAAGGTTGCTTGAACTAAGAGACTTTAGCCTCGCTGGTATTTGGTCGTATGTGGGAGACGGACTATTTGAGATTAGAGGCATCCCGGACTTACAAGGAACGGGGAGGTACTATTAACTGGGACGCAGCAACGTTTGTTGTTAATAATAGTTGTTAATTAATAAAGTATTACCAACTTCTTCTAAATCTTTCTTTCCTTCTTTCTCTATCCTTATAAGTTAGTGGTCATAAATTTTAATAAAAATGTTTTAAAAATCTATAATATACGTGTATTGCATCTTGAAGCGTTGTCCTCTGACTGATACGTAACAATAGATTTGCCAGAATCGATTTCGCAACATATCAGACAAAATCACCTTATTCATTTATTTACATTTTATTCAGCAACTTCTTTCTGCATATGATACATTTGCATTTAATATTATACCGAATTATAAGTTAAAGGACTACTCAGCATGTTTTTCTTGTTCAATCTGGTATTATTTAAAAATCAGTATAACGCCAATAACAATACTGCGACGCAATATAAACAGTAATAAGTTTGTTGCGCGAAAAGAGGTGTCTATTTTATGGGAACCAAATTTTGCTTTAGTCTGACGCGCCATTTTGTTGGTTTTTGTGTCTTTAAGTATCCTGGTATACGTGAAACAATTTGAATTAGTAAGTGCTTATTTATAATTAATAAAAAATTGTCCTGGGAAGATTTTCAGGGCAACGTTCTCCAAGCAGTCTAATAAAATTGACTTCCGACGTTTCCCAAAAGTCATTACGCCGCGTTTTTAGGAATCAAAATTGCTCAAAAATACTGATCAACGTTATATGAAAATAACAAAGCTTTATGCGTACAATTTCTATGATCTACAATTTAAAAGAGCCTAATCAAATAAAAATGACGCTAGATTCTCAATGATTTGCACATTGTTTTCGAAAAATGCGTGATATGCTCTACTCAAATATATTAATTTTTAAAATTTCTGTGCTTGAGTAAGTAAAAATTTTTATGCAAAAAAGGAGAATTCGTCCACTCAGAGAAAATAGATGTATGGTGGATGTCTCAGTGGCGCATAATTTGTTTTATCTTTTCCGATACAACCATACCAACCGTTACATGTATAAAAACCTTCATCGTCTTTGTAAACTAATTGAACGACAAAGAACTCTTCATTGAATATTTTTGGTAGAATTAGAGCGACGTTTCATGCATCACACTCCGCCATGGTTGTAATTAAATTATTTTTTGAAACCTCGTAGTTTCAAAAGAACTTTGGCCACTAAGCTGACCTGATCTGAAATATTCATAAGAAAATATTTTTTACAAGAAATTACTGTTTTTACGTTTTAATAAAGAATTAAATTAAAAAACCTTCTGTTTACCACAACATTCTTGCATGAGGCTGTTTTAACTATAACTATATATTGTTTTCAAGAAAGGTAGAACAATACTGTTACAAAATTTTACAGCAGTTCTCCTACGATTAAATAGAACTAAACTTGGGCTTGCTGATAAGGTACTATCACCTTGGCAAGCATTTAAATCTCCTAAGAGTAACAAGAACAACTTCTGGGGATTTTGCTAGGAAGAGGGGGAGACTGCAAACCACGTTTTTGCTATTATAAAGGGCTTAAGAGGCTCAGATTCGTACAACCTAGAAAATAAAAGCCGAAGCTAAAAAGCTGTATAAAAAAGCTTCTGACGGATAGTTAAAAGCCTAGGCATAGAAAGGAAGCTCTAACAAATTAGAAAGGGGCACAATAGACCCTAAGATTTGCAGTGCACAAGGTTGTTGGACCCACTCCATTCTATATCTATAAATAGATAGAAATCTATCTGTATTATATTCACAATGATGAATAGCATGTTTAGACATATTGTTTTATTTGAGACCCAATTTGATCAATTTTTTTTAGTATTGAAGTCTTCAAAAACTTTTGTTGTGTCCAAAACCTTGTTGAAAATCTTCAACGAAATATGTACTTATTCGTTACCTTGAGTTGTCGACATTATCACTTTTAATTTGACAATTTTTTAACGCATTTGTCTTTCAACTTTAATATTACCGATCATTTTTTTGTTAACTTTAGTATTGCCAACACTTTATATTGTTTCTTCTAGTTCGGTTGTATTCAAAGCCCATTTATATTTTGCAATCTGTAATATTATCTACAACGACACAATCTCGAAATTCATAATCGATGTACGTTGGTGGCATACTTGCTTTTACTTGAAATAAAATCTTAAAAATAATCACAATTATTCGATTATATTTGTGGCATTACAATCGCTGCCTTCTTCAGTTTAGGAAAAATAAGTTTCCACTTTTTTAGTTTATTTTACTAAGTTATTTTAATTAATTTTACAAAATATTTATAGTAAGTCCCATAACATATAGTTTTACAATTGCAGTCATTATATTGTTGAGCTTCTGTAAATCTACGGTTTTATTTTGTTTTCTACAATAGTTCTTTCTTAATCCAATCGTATTAATACTCAAAAATTTCACTTAAATAACTCAAAAAGTATTTGTGCTCTTGAAGCTTTGTTTTATGAATTTTTCTATAACTACGTAGTATTTAGTTTATATTTTGCAACATATTTACTTCACATTAGTTCAATTTCAGTACACCTTGTTCAATATTCTTCTTTCAAAATATGTAGGTTGTAGCTTTATTATATGCAGCGTAATTTTCGGTTTTAAAGTTATTAGTTTGTACACTACTTCTATTCTTTTTATATTAAATAAACTTTCCGTAATACTACTTATAATTTTCATTTTCTGAATTTTTTATTTAATTACGTAAATGATTACGTAGTTATTGGAAAAATACGTATTTTACTTTTTGGTTACACTCCACTCCCTTTATAGCAAAGTATATGATAGTATTATTATTTTATTTATAAATAAATTAACTGTAAGTATTGGAAGTATAACTTACAAAGCATACATGATTACACACTGTAATTTTGTTAAGCTTCTGATAAAAAACCTGTTAGTAGTGTTTAAAATAACGTAAGCTGATGATTCAAAAATAGCATAAAAAAAAAAATGTAAATGACTTTTTAAAAATCTTAATCATTTTAAAAAATCTGCAAAATAGATAGAGTTACTGACAATTTGAATATGCTTAAAAACTTAATGGAAACAGTTTAAAGGTATATTAAAAATGTAACAAATTAAGAAAAGATAAGTCGCCATAATAATATCTACAAATGTTGCGTTTCTCACGTTAAAGTTTAAGTGGTAAAGCAAAGCAAATGTCATTACTATGAAATAAATTAGTCTTTTCACAGATAATTCTAAGTTTTAAAATTTTAAAATATTTAAATTTGTATATTCTCTTGCAAATACGCGTGGTAATTATTTTTTCCCATACAAACAACAGAAATTTTTTTATTAAATCCTAATACAGATGAGTGTTATAGTGATGAAAGCCAAACAAATGATAACGACAACAGCTGGCAAACAAAGAAAAGTCACAAACCTAAGCGACGTAAACAAGCAAATATTCCGCCATTATCACAAGCCCAGCAACAACAATCTTTAACACTAACAAACAAATATTCCTTACTAGCACAAGAGTTTTCAAATAATTCATCAGCATCAAATACACAACCCACAACTTCAGTAGATAGTAAACTGCCATCCAATTTTTGTACAAGGTGTGGTACATTATAATAAAATAATGCGAAGTCTAACTGTTGTAGCAGAAATCGAACAATACACGACTAATAAAGCAAACATAAGGATGCATACCATTTCTACCAAATGAAACAAGATCGATCTTACAAGGTAGTGTTGAAACATGTACATCATTCCACTTCAAACGAGATAAAACAGCTCTCAACAACCTAGAACACAAAGTAAGCAATATTATCAACATAAAAAGAAGACGATCTTGGGAACCACTTCCAATATTCTTCGTCGACTTAATTTAGCCGAAAATAGCAAGGATATCTTTAACGTACAAGCGCTAGAAAACCTGGTTGTCGGTTTTGAACCCCCAAGGAAAAATACAGATATAGCACGAGATGCCAAAATTATGGACATACTCGAACATACTGTAATAGACCACATGCATGTGTAAAATGTGGAGGACCCCACGATATCACGACTTGTACTAAAACCAGGGACACTAAGGCCACTATACAAAGGAGATAACCCTGCAAATTACAAATGATGCTTAGTTTATCAAAAACTTTAAAATAAATACCAACTAAATAACCAATTGATAGTTAGAAAATCCTTTCAACCAACAGAACTAAATTTCCCATACCTGAATAGACAAGAACCTGTTCATCAACTCCCTAACCAACCTCATTCATCTAATCGAACTTACTCCCACATAGCCTCAAACCACCTCTATCCAAACCGAGATTTGACACTACAAAATTCTTGACGAATTTAAAAACCTATTCAATCAGCTCCTTCAACAAAATAGTATAATCCTAAGCATGTTATGTACCGTCATAACCAAATTAACTCAGTAATGGCTAACTTTCTCCGTACTATAGCATTATGGAACGTTAATGGACTGCAACATAAAAACCTTGAAATTGAATCACTCACTCAAAACTGCCAGAATACAAAACACAATTCTTTCAAGCCCCGACAATCCAGATTAAAAATCTCACAATTTAATTACTAATTTTGCTCATTTACTGCCCTCCGAGGCATAATGTGACTTACCAAATGTTGCAGCCACTTTTTGACCCACTAGGCCAAAAAGTTTTAGCAGGTAGAGACTTTAACGCAAAGCATACTCACTGGGAATGCCGATTAATAACAACATAAAGCAGATCACTTCTTAAACTTATTACTGACAACAATTACAACTATATATCCACTGGAAGCCCGACCTACTGCGCATGTGATCCAGGCAAAGTCCCAGATTTCCTACTTTATCACCAAAAGACTTTTCTACAACTACATGGACGTTACTTCAAATTACGATCTTACGTCTGATCATTCTCCAATTATAGCCACAATTAGTACAAGTGAAATTTACAAAACACCCAGCTCCTCGATCAGGATAGGAAGACAGATTGGGACACCTTCAAGGCTTTCATTGACTATCATTTCGACAGTAATATAAATCTGAAAACCACAAATGACCTAGAGTATGCTACAAACCATTTTGTAACTATGATACAGGATGCGGGCTGGACTACCATACCCCAGTTAAGAAACATTAAAATTCATAGTCTCAACATTTCTAACAAAATTATGAAGATCGTAAAGAAGAAAAGAAGAGCAAGCGCACAATGACACCGTATACACAGTGTCGAAGATAAGGGAAGGTTCAATCAACTCAATAATAAACTCTGAAACAAATATAATCTGTACGGAACGAGACATTCCAAACGTATTTGAAATCACTAATAATCACCAATAATTTAATATTGAAAGCCACCAAAGGCATTAAAAAATCAAAAACTCATGTTCCTTTGATACATGACCAAGGAACTTCATGGTTACGATCTGACAAAGAAAAATCGAATGCATTTGCACATTACTTGGAAGGCGTCTTCCAATCGAATTATGATGAAATTGATGAGAAAGTGGAAGAAGAACTAGAAACTCCACTCTAACTGTCACCCCCAATACGCAAAATACAATCTCAAGAAATTAATCAAGAAATAAAATGGCTAAAAATAAAAAGCCCCGAGCCACGACTGCATAACGGCAATAGTACTCAAACAGTTAGCTGACCACGGAATCCTCTTTAACAGAATCCTTAGTCTTACCTATTGGGCGCTACAATTAAAATTTGCACAGATAATTCTTATCCCTAAACTTGGTAAACCTCCCAATGAAATCACTTCTTATCGTCTTCCTATTAGCCTTCTGTAACTGGTGTCAAATTTTCTTGTTAAACTAATTCTACGGTGTATTACCAAAAATTTGCTGCAAGACATATGTCTGCCTAATCATCAATTTAGCTTCACCCATTAGCACTCAACGATGTCATAGACTAACGAACATAATTCAAACTGCATTTTAATTTAAATATTCTGTACTGCTGTATTTGTGGATGTACGACAAGCTTTCGACAGAGTGTGGCAAACTCAAGAAAACGTTGCCCCACGAGTATTATCTACGGCTATGTTCATATCTTACTCAAAGAACATTTCAAGTCAAGCGTGGTAAGAAAATATGCCAACTTAAAGACACCAATGCAAGTGTATACCTGGGAAGCGTGCTAGGGGTCTATTATACTTCTTACACACCCATGACTTATCTAAAACAGAACAAACGGAAATTAGTACATTCGCTGACGGCACAGCGATATTTACATGCAATAAAGGTCCTCTAGCAGTATCAGCTTCTTAATAGATCCGATTAAATGAACTAGAACAGTGGCTAACCAAGTGGAGAATCAAAGTAAATGAAAACAAATCAACACACATTACATTTATAACTAAACAAACCTGTCCACCCGTTACTCTCCGTAATAAATTTCCCAGTCCGATGATGTCAAATACTTAGGGCTCTACCTAGACAATAGACTGACGTGAAAAACCCATATTAGTAAAAAACCTAAAGAAATGGACTTTAAGTTGAAGAAGCTATATTGGCTCATCGTAAAAAACTCGCCGTTACTACTAGCCAACAAAGTACTGCTATACAAGTGCATAATTCGGCCCATATGGACCTACGGTTGCCAGCTGTGGGGCTGTGCAAGTTGATAAAACACTGATATCATCCGGAGCTTCTACTCAAAAACCATCTGCACTATGGCTCTTTGGTATGTATTCAATCAAACTTTCCATATGGACCTTGATATCCTTTACATAACTGAGATAATCAACCAATACTCTGCAAAACACCAAACGATATTGGAACTTTACCCCAACAAACTTGTGACATCTGTCATAGAAGACCTCCTCTCCATCTTAGACGCCTTAAGAAGAAGTAGCCAAAAGTATCGGAGATTAATAGGGGGAGCCTCTCCACGCGCGCCTGATATAACATACTATAAGCTCATATAATGTACGTTTATCATTCTAATGGCTTATCAAAAATTTGTTAATAAAAAAAAGATGTTTTGTTTAAGTATTTCTGTCCTTCAAAGTGTACAAAAAAAATGTAAAGCTGTAAACTTAAAGAAGTTTGGTAGTGTGTACGACATTCTGTCCTATAAAAAAATATATACAAGCAATTAGTGGAAAAGTATATGTGTAAGATCGATTCTCCTAATTCATTTTATTTTCATCCCCGCGTAACAATTATTTTGGGCTTTTAAAAATGGGCACACAACGTTAATAATTATACGCATGATTTAAAAGTTTATTATTATGATACAAGGATTTCGCACAAAAATTGTATTTAAATGTAAAAAATATTACATTCCAATCTTTCATACTTATTACTCCTATTAAATAACTTAAAAATTATCGTCTGTCAAGGTAATCTGGAAAAATCTCTTAACCAAAAATCTAGCTATAAACTAACTAGTAAATAACAAGTAAATGATTTTGCAAAATTACAAACACTCTATTTCAATATTTTTATATTACGCTGATGTATTCGAAATTCACACAAGCGTAGAAACTAATAGACTGTTTATTACAATATAAAAATATTTTTATAGTTTTTCGTTAGTTATTCCAATATTTTTTGTGAATGTATATTTTTATTATTTACTACATTGTTTCGGTGTCTAATAAATCAAGCAATGTGCATGGAAAGCGTATCGTATTTATCAAACGCCCCAAACGCAGCTGCCCACTTTATATTCATCAGACCGACTTCTCATTCATAGGTTGAAAATTGCTGCGAAATTTTAATAATTTTAAAACAGCCGTTTGCTTTCAGCAGTATTCGCGCCATAAACATTTAAAATACAAAACTCCCGCTATTGAGTTGCTTCGCGGGGGCCGTGAATAAGTAAAGCGCCATAAAGCATCGATGCCGTTTCTTTGCATATCAAGCGGGTGGGCGAAGTGGTCACGTGAGTTTTACAAAGGACCTATATTTTCATGAATACATAATGTATTACCGGCCGAGGAGTGCATTTTCCCGCAAAAACTGCGCACGCCGCGCTCAAGCCTTATGCTTGCGTTTGTAAGCAAATGACGTCGCCTTCTTTATCAGCGGCTGAAGCACTCTTATTTAAATTCCCAGTGCGCCGGAAAAATTTTATTAATTAAAGGAAAATGTAGTGCGAGCACAACAAAGCTTTGTCGTTTACAACATGAAACGTTTTCCACAGTATTCGTGCATGAACCGAATAAAAAGATTTACTCAAACGCAAAATGCAAAAGAGCCGGACATTAATTGTGATTTACAGAAATACCTCTGGTTCATGCTTAAACAACATATTTATCTTTAATAAAAAGGTACAGTAAGAATTTACAGGCCTGTAGGTATAAAGTTGGATTCAGGTGCATTAGGATGTTAATTATTAAAAAGAACTCTACTAAGTAATGCTTAACTTTAGTAATTGTTGGCCTGAATAACTAGTCTAGATGCGCATCAGTAAATTACATTACACTCCAAACCAAGTTAGAGTTCAAATTGCTATACTAAGGGAAAATTGATGTATTGATCTACTAATAGCGTATTATTATCTTCAACTGAGGTGCCTGATGTTTGTGGTATCATTCTAACGCTTGATCAAATCAAAAATAAGTGTACTCATATATATATAACTGAACTTGCTGCTAGATCATTTGTAAATATACGTAGTGTAATTGAAAAGTGTTGCATTAATACTTTGTTAAATAAAAATTGTGTGCACTAAAAATTTAGAAATACATAATAAATCTTAAAATTATTGATGCCAAATCAAGTTTAGGGAGCTTAAAAATGCGCTTTATTTAATTTATTTTAAACTTGCAAAAACTCTTGTTATAAAAACTCTTAGGTCAAAGTTAAATATCTTAACAAAAGGCCCACAAAATTTTATCCTAGAAGAAGACAAAATTGCAAAACTTTGATAAACAACATTGACTGTCGTTCAAGGCCGTTGTACGTGGTGAAGAGCCACATTCTTCTTAAGGTACCCTCCTCATAATAAAACATGACAAATCTAGACCAGTGAATATTGATGAACAATCCTGATATTGGGACTGGTAACCTCATTTAGCGGTTTCATTTAAATAGTTGCAATTTATATGTCTTCTATGTATCTGAAAAAATGCAAACAGCATGTACTTAGAGTAGACGACAATATCTTGTCAAAACAAGCTCTACAGTATAATCCACTAGAAGAGGGATATCAGACGTCCTAAAAGAAGATAGAACGTTAAAACAGAACAGGCCAGTGGGTCTACTCTAAGCTTATAATGATTTTTGTTTAGATAAAAATTGTTGTGAGCAATTCAAAATCGAATGGATATTTTTTGAACTGTCTCGAAAAACCAGACAAATACATTTTAATATGCACTCATCATTTTATATACTATATACTATGAACATCAAAACAGCAACATTTATATGAAACCATTTTTTTATCACCTCTTAAAAGTAATTTAGGTAAATCGATTTTTTTTTCATTTCAATTCAAAGTGATGCATTATGCAGATGTGTAGTAAAATAGCTGTAATTTACAAATTTAATTAATGGTCAGCTACAATACAATTGAAAAGGTACATTGGATTGTAAATTTGACATGTAGTCCTTTTGACAATTAGTAAGATTCACCATGATTTTGTTTTAAGTTTTTAAAATAAAGCAATTTTAAATTAATTAATTCAAAAAGATCTAATTAAAGTTTGCAAAATATTGAGGTTTAATAGTAGTAGCAGTAATAGTAGTAGACATAGAAAAATTAAGAATTTCGATCACTTTTTTGTCTGTCGCTAGTTGCCTAAGCTGGATATGGTTTTGTTTAGTTTACATTCCACAATTCTTTTTCACGTTTTTTTTTATTTGAAGATTTTGTTATACAGTTTCCTATTGGGTACTGTCTTTGGTCACCACATTTTGAAAATTAACCTCAGGCACCTGTATATGAAGTTTTCTAACTCATGCTATATTATAGTCGAGATCAGACGTGTTTCGGAAACATACAACAGCACTGCTTTTGCTGTAACATTAAACACATCTGCTTCAGTTTTGGTTGTAATGCTATTAGCATGACATATGCTACAAACAGTAGTTTTCACATTACAGTTAATATGTATATAAAGTTACTTTAACATTTGGCTACGTTGCCGTTATAGCTGATTGGTTAAAAATCTGGATTAGTTGCAGGAATGACCCAAAGGTAGCTTGAATTTGATTAATTTACGGCTTATATACAAATTGTTCTACTATTCTCTTCGGGCTCCACTTTGGCGACGCTCCCTACTACTATGTACACATTCGTAGTAACAATAACGTTGTACCAACGCCTCCCTTGCATTCTTTTTGGCAAGCCACCAACAAATGCCATAAATTCAATGTTTCACATTTTCAACAATTAAGGAATACAAATAATGAATTTTAAAGTTTAAAACCCTTTCTTCGGCTCAATTTGAACATATTTACAAAGCAAATGGTATTCCCAGAAAACATGTGAGTTATGCAACCAGCTCCGGAATCCTAAAGACACAAACACAAGTGGTCGGAAGACATATTAAAATTGACTGTCAGTTTTGAATGTCTTACGGTGTAATTCGTCGGCGGTTATTTTACTATTTCATAGCTAATCTGATTCAAGTGGTTCTCTTTAAAACTAGCAACATTACAAGATGTGCCATAATGTGACGGCAGCCGTATGTGTGGTAGCAGCTCGACGGCAGCAGCGCATGCATCTAACAACTTCCTGCAGGGCCTTGTAAAATTTTAAAACAATTATTACGTATCATAATTTTTGTACACAAACATTACGTTCTCAAATTAAAAGTAGCAATACAAGTAATACAAGGTTTAAAACTAAATGACATGTTACTATGATTCCTTTGTCCATCCTACAAGTATTTTCATTAGTGTTAAAGCATACCCAGTGATAGACAGTATTTCAGTGTTTTAAAGCAGAGCGGTCGTTATGTGATACAACTGAACTAATACTTGAATGTGGACGGGCAGGCGCACGAGAACCTGTCCTGGGTGTTCCAGTCTAGCGTTAGCCACGAGAGTGGGTTTTATTCTTCCAGTACGTACCTTAAAACATCTGTGGTATATTGAGAATCCAGAGGGTATAAAGTAACCATAGACTGCTGCAGTAGATCATCTGAACTTTGCTGAATAGCAGGACTGTGCAAGTGCAGCGCATTTTCAGAAAATCCGGGCACACATCCTCCAAATGAGGACAGGACAATTGTATAAACATACTCTTTGCATTATTAATTTTAGTCATAGCCTTACCCCCCCCCCCCCACCCACCGTTTTCTCCGACTACATTTCCCAAGTATGTAAACTCGCTGATACATTTTATTATTTAACTATTTATTATTGTCATGGTTCTATTTTAGAGCTTAATATTGCCACTCTGTATATCTATGTATTATAATTGATGAAGTTTTATAGTCTTAAAAAAAGTCGGTGAGTATTATTTAGAATTAAAGTAGAAAAATTAAAAGAACGCACCAAACTTTATTATACATTATAAGGGTTTAAATACTCAATTCTATTGAGGGCCATTACACAAAGTTTAGAAAATTTTTATTTTTTAATAACCTCAAACTTAAATACAAATTTACGTTTTATTGCTTTGATACTGAATTTACAAAGTCGTGCAAAAATTTACAAATTCGTTGTGACAACTATCTATTTAAAAAGCAACATAGACGTCTTATGATATTTACCAAAAAAAGCGAGGACTATTTACATTTGTATTGTTTAGAAAAATGCGTGAGAGTCTTTTACACAACGCTCTATTGCAAATGTAATCAATACAAGTATCAGAAATGCTGATTAATTACTTCAGGAAAACACAAACGACCGAATTCGATCATATGGTAAAAATAATTTGTTATTACTGGACACATCATACGATATTTGTTATAGTAACGTATAACAATAAAATTACTATTAGGAAGGTGTACAACAAAGAATAATAAAAAAGTAAATTATTGAGCTATTTGCTTTATTGATGTACAGACTTTCTGTCAAAACGATGCTAGTAACATAATTAAAATATTTACTTTCAATTATATTAATCTGAAATCCATAAATGTATTATAAAAAATCAATCCAGATTTTCCTTACTTGACAAACCCATTTATGGACGTTTGATGGTATATGATATTGCTAAATATCGGCAGTTTTAAGTAATTTAACCGCATCAATGTTCTTAAATCACAAATTACATTCAAAAACGATTAATTAATAGTGGAACGCACCATAAATTCTTACTATAATTAAAAGCCTTCGCAACTAGTAAAGAATGCTTTAAAGATCATTCGGTAATTAATAACTTGTTTATTACCAAGGGAAGAATAAAAAAAATTTTAGTCCTCATTCTTCAGACTAACTTAACAAAATTATAACAGAAAACTATCTTTAAATTGAAAAAATATATATTAGCATTTCGTATGTTTACCAACAAAATACATTTCTTTGTTTTTTGTTAATAGGCTAATTGTTGCATGTTCTTTAACTATATTTGAGATTAAACGCTGTTCTTCGTGATTTGCGGGTACGTTCTTTGTCTTGGAGAATTATCAAGCATCACTTTCACAGGTCTTCATTCTTGAGATGTAGTTGCTCCATTCTTTTTCTGTATGGTCGGTTCAATCTGTTATTGGTTTTATGTTGCACATTTGTCTTATGCCCTCGTGTTGCATTTTGGTCCGTCTGGTTATGTTAATTTCCTTTATTAATACTTACTTCTATTTGGGTGACTGCCAATAGTTTTTTCGTTTATTTTTGTATTCGTTATTCTTTCTATTATATATACTATCAATAGCCCTACTACGTTTTTGTAAATTTTGACTTTGGTTGTTTTTTTACATAAATTGACTATATCATAGCATTCAGTTTAAGCACCCAACTATTTTATTTTTATTGTATTCTTCAATTATGGCATTATTTAAAACCAGTTTATACACACACATGGATTTTTTGCTATTACTATTTTTTTGTTTTTTCCAGTAGAGTTAACTATAATATACTTCTTACATGATTTGTTAAATTTTACTAAAGGCTTATATAAATCATTTTCAGTTTCTACTAGAATATACCATGGAGTAACGTACTATCTACAACTAAAGTTTTTTATTCTATATTCTTTTGATTGTTTAGCCCTTTTATTTTATTAAACATTATAACCTGGCCGTACGCCTTTTTCAAGCATTTAGTTGATGTTTTTTTGCTATTTTTCGTTGTTCATGTGTATGTCTTGAATCATATTAATCTTTCATATGATAGGTTAATTATACGATTAGTCAGAAGCCTTTTGAACTGTAATATTTTATCGACAGTCTGTATGACAAGACAGTGATATTATTATTTGGTAAGGAGGCATCGTGGCGCCATTTATGTTAATTAGTTTGAATTTTAATTTTGTACCCCTTTACACAATACATAGTTTATCGCCACATTATGTTATTGATGTCGGAGAATTTGTTTCTTTATATTAAGTGCAAAACTCTTGAAGAGATACGAGACAGTGGTTTTACTGAATTATGTAAAAGCGCCAAAACTGATAGCCGGCGTCACAACAACAAAGTAGGATAGAGCGATTTTGCGTCTTTTTAAAGAGAAGTCAAACGTTTCTCTGTGCTATGCCCAAATAAAATTCCGCAAAGATAAATTTAGGGTTCTCGCTAAATACAGATCGAGTCACTTGCTTAACAAAAACTTTTCTTTTCGATCAACTTTAAAGGGCCCTCTATTATCAGAAAACTCGTGAAAAAATGACTGGTATGGGCAACGAACAATTTTGACCAAAGTTGAGACGATGTCATCTTGATCGACGAGTTTTCTTTCTGAGCATAGCCTTCCTTATTGAAAACGTAATTAATGAAGACTAACAGGATTCTTCAGCGCCGTAGAGTAAAACACCCTCAAAAAGTGCAGGAATGCTTCTACAACGCAGCTTTGGTTGTCTCTCGTTAACAAACAATTTAAACGCCAAGGTAATACGCACCATTAACCAGAAATGCTTGCTGAAGTCTGGTAAAAAGTTTTTTGGTTTTGACAGAACCAGGTGAGCGTTGAAAGAAAGCAAGGACCCAAAACACTTTAGGGAACTGTGCGGTGCGTGGAAACAACAAAATAACGTAACTACGATGGAATGCCCGACCTTGTCCCCAGATGTTAGTTCGACTAAAAACAATGCTCAAATGAGAGTAGTGTACACGGTAAAACAACTGTCACTTCCAATTATGAAAATATAGCCATTTTTGCCAAATTATTATTCAGGAATGTCGGAAGTATAAAAAAAAGAAAGTATAAAGTTATAATCAGTAATAGATGTGATTAGATTAGATATTAGATAGTAGGCTCATAATTTACACTTTAATAAAAAAAAATATGGGTACATTTTTATTTTTTTGAGATTATAGCGGTCACTATTATTGAACAGACTATAAATATTAAATTAGTTTAAGATCTAGTTCTTGAAAACCGTTATTGTATGCCAGATAAGCTATTGTAATATATTTATTTTTGTTGTTATTTTTTTTGTAGTTTTTTGAGTTTCTTTACCTTCTTCAACAGTGCTATTAATATATTTATTGTTTAGAAAATATTTTAGACAAAATTTCCTTCTTTAAATATTTTCTGTAATAATCCTTCATACTTTCATACTTTATTAAGGAAGTTGATATTTCATTAATATGCAAACCTTTCGTTTTTCAATTTTGTAGCTGTCTCGTTTACTTTCACTTTTGCTAGTTCTAGTTCTAGTTTTGTGTCTATTATATTTAGTCGGTTTATTTAGGGCCATATATTGTCGTTTTTAAATAGTTCGGTTAAATATCTATTTAGTTATTTGTTACGAGTTTCTTTATTTTTTATCACTCTCCACATTTGTTTCTGCATGCAATAGAAATCATATTCCATGTTTTGAAATAAACTTCCTAATAGTTTTCTTTTTGTAAGACTTGTTTTATATTTAATATGCGATTCTGGAGTCTGCTGTGATTTGTACTTTTTTATGAGTGTTTTATGTTTTACCTCTCTTCTCTTTTAATTTGTTGTAAGCGTGCCCAGTTCACCAGCAGTTACTTTTGTTCATGTTATTATCTGTTAAAATTTTATTAATAATAATTTTTTGAGTTAACCTGTTTCTATATAATTGCTTTGGGGATTCATTGTATGTCGCTTTAATATTCATTTTATTTTATGTGCAAGTCTGCTCTTGGTTATTAATTTGATTGCTTTTAATTTTAATATCGGCTGAAATTAGACTTCTTATATCCAGTATTTCAGATGGATGTATTTCTTTGCTTAAGATTATATAATCTATTATTGACTTTTGCTCTTTTATGCATATGAAAATATATTTCTGTTGTTATTTGTGGTCGAAAAAGGTATTCTTTATCCAGAGTTTACTAATTTACGAAGAATTGTGTCATTTTTTTTCTAGTACAATCTGCTAGTCGTGTGCAACTAAAATTAGTTCATTCTTTGCAATTCTATATAGGGCAACTTCTTATTTACTGCTCGATTTTTGTTTTCTAGAACCTACACTGATATTATTTTTAACTTTTTAGTAGAAATCTTTAATTTTTGGTTTAATATTCTTTCAAATATATAGTTATAGTTTTCCCAATCCAATCTATATTTTCTATAAATTAATATTACATCTAATCTTTCATTTGATTTTATTCTTTGTTAAATCATAATTATTATAGGATGTTGTTATTTTTCCTTTTTTTACTTAGACCAGCCAATGTATTTACCTTTGCTTTTGTCCTTAAATTCTAATAGCATTTCTTGTTCCCATCCGTTCCGTGATTTGATGTTTTAAGTTCTAATTCCTTCTATGTTTTACTATTTCCTTCTACTAGCACTTTAAATCCATCCTTATCTAAAGCTCATTTCTAGTGAGATCAACATTTTTTTTAGCATTTTAGATGCTGGCTTTGCCCGTGAACCCTCCCTTTTTCCAGGCTTGAAATTGGTTGTTAACGCATTTATACATTCGTTTTTAAAAAGCAACATCAATAAAACGTATATATCAAAAATAAAAAATAAAGAGAAAAAAGTAATTCTACAAAAGATATAAATTCTGGATAAGGATTTGATTTACCTTGCACGGCACCAATTTAAGAATTTACAAAAATATAAGATTTGGTTAAATATGTAAAGTATTGCTTTGTATTATACTCCAGAAAAAGCTATCATGACTTCTCCTTAACACTACCATTATTTTGCGTGATTTATAAAGCCTTGCTTTAATACTATTTATTTTAATAAAATAACTGTGTCAAACCAATTCATGCATATTTCCCCTTTTAGATAGAAGTACTTTTTTAATTTTCCATATATTAATTTTCAACGAACTTAAAAAGTTTGTTACTGAATTCTATATGTCTGTCGGTCTGTCTGTCTGTCTGTCGCTGTCACAAAATTATGGATTTTTTAAAACTTCTTATAGGAAATTTTACGCTGAATTCGAAAATGAAGAAAAAATTCTATGTCGAATAATTTTCCAGATATTCGATTTCGAATTTTCCCCCGAAATTCGAAATCGAAATCGAAAGGTTTTTTTAAGTTCGTTCTGTGATTGCTTACAGAGCAATCTCTTCGCCGGCCCCATGTTTTATTCTTAATTTGTTAAATAAGTAAATTAGGTTTACAAAAAATTTGAAACTTGTTTATCCTCTAATTTTTAATTTACGTCACAGCTTATTACTAAACTAACAAATTTAAGGTAATCAGCTCGTGAAACTAAATTTATTTAGTTACTTTTCCAGTGGTTGATTTATGAATTAGTTATGTATTCTGCAGTGGTTTTATATTATTGAATAACTTATAATTCTTTAATACTTATTAATACAAATGCTTTTTCACACACTAAAGTAATACTTATGTTAGAAGAAATGTTCTATTATAATCAGAATTTTTATTTTATTAAGAACATAAAAACAACAACGTTACAAATTTAACTCCTATTTTTCTTTTCTGCCAGCTTCTCACTAGCTTTCTGGTTCTTTTTCATAGAAGGTTTTGGGTTGTTGTCGCAACTACTTCGAGAACAGAATTATTATGTACATTTCTTGTACCTTTAGTGTTCTTTGAAAGGAACAAATAGATAGAACTATCAAGATCTCAAGATTTTGTAAACTTTGAAGTATTTCTGCCGCAATATAGATGCGGGAATGATCGTAAAGCAAACAAACACTGCTGGCTGAAAGAATTTTGCTTCCTTGGGCGAACAAGTGGTTTGGCAATTTTTTGACTTTGAAGAAATCCAGAGCAAATACATCCTATTACTCCTAAAAGATGCCCGGGGTTTTATTAAAATCAATTTGTTTTTTATAACATAAAATGATCATTACAACTGATTATATTTTTAAAAAATCAATAACTTTCTATTTAAAATATTGGAATAAACTGGATCAGACGTGAACTCTGTGGGTTTTCTGCTTAGGAGACAGTTGTTCAGGAATACACCTAATTCTTGTTGTTTTTTTGGTTATTAATTTATTTTCCCAAATAAAAATGTCGACTTGTTCTGAATTAGTTTTATTTGCAGCGGTGGAGATACGCAAAATACATAGCACATTAGTTCCGTAACTAATGCGCTCTTTTGTATTTTTGGAAAATTTTACACAAGTAATAATATTAAATCTCGAATGACGTGTTGCAATGAACTGTGCAAAAAGTCTCAATTTCAAAGAGCTTTACTGCTTTCTCATTTCAAAAAAATTATAATTTTTTTATACATTATGGGTGTACAAATAAGTTTCCGCCGTTTTCAAAAGATGGCGCTACTGATAAGATAACATCGAAATTGTCAGCTGTAAAAAGTCGTATAGTATATGTTGACATCTGGCAACAGTATAACCTTTTAATACCTCTGACTTTTTGCTAGCATCACTTAGTTTTCATCGTGTTAAAATGTCAAGTTTTGAGCCAAATAAGCGTCATTTGCGGGAATTGCTAATTTACTTCTTTAATTTAAAGAAATCTGCAGCTGAGGCGCATAAGCTACTCGTAGAAGCATACGGTAATGTTAATTTGAGTGAGAGAAGTTGTCGGGAGTGGTTCCAGAAATTTAAAAGTGGTGATTTTGACGTGGAGGACAAAACACGTAGTGGAAGGCCCAAAGTGTATGATGACACAGAATTGGAAGCTTTACTGGAGGAAGATCCGTGCCAAACGCAAGAAGAACTTGCACAAAAGTTAGGAGTGACTCAGCAAGCTATTCAACAACGTCTCAAGGCCCTGGGTATGGTTCAAAAGCAAGGAAATTGGGTTCCTTACGAACTGAAGCCAAGAGACGTCGAGCGTCGCTTATTCGCTTGCGAACAATTGCTCAAAAGGCAAAATCGCAAAGGATTTCTGCATCGAATCGTGACGGGAGACGAAAAATTGATCCACTACGACAACCCAAAGCGTAGGAAATCATGGGGTAAGCCCGGGCATGCCTCTACTTCGATGGCCAAGCCAAACATTCATGGCAAGAAGCTAATGCTGTGCATTTGGTGGGATCAGCTTGAAGTAATCTATTACGAACTACTCCGACCTAATCAAACCGTCACCGGGGAACGTTACCAACAACAACTGATGCAATTGAGCCGAGCATTGAAGATTAAATGTCCACAATATGCCAAAAGGCATGATAAAGTCATTTTTCAGCATGACAACGCTCAGCCACACGTTGCAAAAATCGTAAAGGAAACGTTGGAAGGACTGAATTGGGACGTCCTACCCCACCCGCCGTATTCACCAGACATTGCTCCTTCAGATTACCACCTATTCCGGTCGATGACTCATGGTCTGGCTGAGCAGCACTTCACTCCTTACGAGGAATTGAAGAAATGGGTCGATTCGTGGATCGCCTCAAAAGACGAGCAATTTTTTAGACGGGGTATCCACTTGCTGCCCGAAAGGTGGTCAAAAGTAGTAGAAAGCGATGGGCAATATTTTGAATGACATTATTTGTACCTTTTTTTACAATAAATTCTTAATTGTTTATAAAAAAACGGCGGAAACTTATTTGTACACATAATTATTATAAGCAAAAGAACTTAAAACGCCTAGGTTTGATATTCAATAATTTTATTAAACATTGATGACTCGATTGCATAAATTTGTCAAAATCTGATGCTTTAAAAAAAAGGGTCGATAGGTGTACAACAATTAGAATTTAAGAAATATAATAATTTTGTTTAGGAATTGACATCCCTTGTAATAATCGAATGTAAAATTGTAACTCAATACGTTTAATGCCACTGATAAAGTAAAATAGATGGCCTAATATATAATCTATTTCCAGATTACTTATAGGAATTGTGTGCCGTACATATATATTACCTAGCTTGTGAATCTGACCAAAGTATTAAAACAAAAACCACAGCTTAGTTCTGATCTTGTAAAACTTACACTTTTACGTTTATGTTGTACACATGCATTTTTTAATTTTATAGTATCTTGATGAACCCATACAGCGTTACATAAACGTGGAACTGAAAAACGTATAAGTACTAAAACCTTGCATTCTCTCGGCATTAATCATTTGTACATGTTGTCCAGGAACTTATTTCCATTGGTTTTTGGACTACCATCTGAAGATTACTTGATCAATTTTGTCTAAAGTTAAATGGTTTGTCCATCAGTTATATACAAATAAAATGCGATTCCTATTTCTCAAAAAATTTCTTCGACAAAAGGAATATATTTGATCTCCGAAAGAGTGAAAATGATCTAATTATGATATATAAGTGAAAAATATTCTAATAAAATATTCCGATTGTGGAAGAAAGAAATCAACATTTGATCGAAGGACAATAATAAGAAAAGTTTATAATTTAGAATTTTTGAATTTTTAATTAAATTAATCATTTTATTTTCAAATAATGACAAGCTAATTGAAAAATGGCTGACAACTGGCAATGTTCTTCACGTTAATCAAGGTAAAACTGGTCGCCCCCGTACAGTGCGCATCGAAGAGGTAATCGAAAATGTTGATGAACATTTTATAGCAAACCCAAGTTCTTCGGTTAGAAACCCATTGAAAGAGTTGTCTATCGGTATATCATCACTGCATGTGTTATTGCGAAAAGATTTGAAGGTATTTCCTACAAAATCCAAATCCATCAGCCAATGAGTAATAAAGCCATCAAAGATCGATTCGAATTTGCTGTCATTCTCAGTCGAATGATCGAATAGAACCAAAACGATCACCGAAAGATATGTTTTTTCGATGAGTGTCCCCTTAAGTTAGATATGAAGCATACAAAAACCGAAGTAGCGGTGCTCCCTCTACATACAAAGGAGACAACTGTTTGGCGCGCCATCAGTTTCTATGGCATTGTTAGGGCATATTTCATAATGAAATAATCACTGGTCAAGTCTACAAAGACTAAATTTTGGATAAGTTTTTCCATCACAGCAGTGAATCCGCGATGAAAAGAGATTTTTGGTTTATGCAAGATGATACCAGATTTCACCGCATCCAAGAAAACATGGAAGCGATATCAAGAGTTTTCCACTCTAATATCATTGCTTGGCCACAAAGGCTAAAATATGAGGTTGCATTGATTGGCCACCATATTCTGTTGATCTGAGCCTATGTGATTACACATTTCGGGGTTCAACTAAGAATATTATTTACCATCCAAGTTGGAAAAATCCAGAGAACCTCGAAGTACTCAAAGAAAAGATTTCAAGACGATCAATTCGATTTCAGAACAACAAACAAAAAATTATAGACAATTCTCTGACACGCTTGAAGAGTGTCATAAAGAGTGAAGAGAGACATTTCCGAAATACTATGATCTAGTCCATAGTTCAAATAAATAATTGTATTTTATTTCACATTAATAGCTATTAAGATTTCTTTTTAATAGTTTTATATTGGGAACATTTTTCTGGACATGGGGTATATGTAATGGGTTATAAAATTGTTTAATGAGATAGGAGGTGTGAAGTATCGTCCACGATCTGAAAGGTCCACTTTCAGCTCAGACTGTTTAAGCAGTTAGAGCCGTAAGTGCCCTAATTCAACGAAATACTCTGTAAACAGAAGATTATGTTTTCAGAGATGCTAATTTTTATAACTTTGGTGTCTCATATTATTAAGCAAGACTTTGGACTAGCTGCTTACAAAGGACATGCGGGACATTTGCTGATAAATGATTTAAAGAAAGGTAAAAAAAGTAGAAATATTGCTGATTGAATACGCGCATGATGGGTATAGAAAAATTTTGTTTACAAATTAAAAAATGTTTACAGTAGAGGAATCCCACAACAAACAAAATGACAGTATATATGATAGGTCGTCTAAAGAAGCATATCGGCTAGTGTCAAGGGTTCAGGGATCAGCCATCATCCAACAGCTGTAATGGGTTGATTGGGAGTATGTTAGGATAGAATAATTGACATTCATTTTTGTAAAGGAGAGTTAAAACTTCGGCTGCTCTATATCTACAGAATGTCTTGGAAAATTGAGTAAAATTTCCGAACTACCCGCTTTTTTGAGATGACTCTTGATTTCTTCATCAAGACTTTGTACCCACCCATAAAGCATGGTCAACTCAAACTTGGCTGAGTAACAATGTGCCTTATATTGTAACAATAGAGGATTGACCTTTTGATAGCCCCAAATTTTACTTGATTTGATTATAAATTATAGCCAGTTTTAAAAGACATACTTGCTTAAAAACACTTCTTGATGTTATTTCTTTGAAGTAAGTTTTGTGGGCTGCACTCAATACTTTTTCAGTGGATATAGTGCGTGCTGCCATAGCCGAGCGGCCTAGATAGCCATGATAGATTTGGAAACGTTCGACCGGCTTTAATTTGTCCGCGTGTACGAACCCGTTTTGACCGAGAGTTCGATTGGTGGTATGAGTTTCCACATCCCGGAGGTCGTTTGTTGTTGGCCGATTGCATGTACGGGAATTGATATTCGCCGATGGAGAAATTCGGTCCGTTTTCTTTTGTATTTGACCCGGCGAGGAAAAATATAAAAATCCTATTGTAAACCTCGGACACGACCAACTAAAGGACATCAGAAAAGATCGGCCTCGCAGCGAAGATTGGGGTAACTTGTTCTTTTTTCCATCCACAGCCTTCTCTTCTCTTTCTTGGTTCTCCCTAATTACAGACCCGCAAAACTGATTACTGCACTAGAGCCTCCGCTTCCAAGGTGAGTGTCTTCCAGCTTTTTGGTCTTTTAATTGAAATGCTTTTGTTTGAAATTAATAATACGATACACTCCGCTTAAACCTGAACATTTGGTCCTCTCAAAGTGTGCGTTGAGGCTAAGAGTGACAATTTTGAAAAAATCCGTTGCAATTATACTTACCAATAAGCATTTAATAAAGTTTTGAAAGTATTATGCGAAAATAGTTCATTGTTTTATTTGGTCGTTTTAATCAGAGTGTAACAGTATTTATGGGCATACTATGTATGTAACTCAACAACACAAAAAATAATGATTTATAAATAATGCTATTAACCCAATGAGTGTTCGTCTCGGTATCATGCTTAATCAGCTTTTTTTTTAATATTTCCAAATAAATGAAGTCAGCATTTTAAAAAGACCCAAGAACGTCTGTAGCACACACATAATTTGAAACGAAAAAAGCACATTGAAAATTAAGGTCACCAGACGCTAAGAAAAATATTCGTATTTCGAAGATGAGGTGGGTGTAAGTTACGATAGTAAATTACGTAGGCAGTCTGAAACGTTTGGGCCTAACGTAAAAACAAGTGTTTTTTCTGCCGAACTCAACTTTATTTTTTAACATAGTCTCCTTTTATGTCGACACACTTCTTCCAGCGATGCTTCAATCTTTTTAACACGTCCAAATAGGAGTTGGCGTCTTGCTATGCAAAATAGACGTCTAGGGTTGCGAAGACCTCTTCATTTGATGAAAATCTCTGGCCTTCGAGATAAACTTTAAGCTTAAAAAACATAAAATAGTTGCTGGGGACCAGATCTGGAGAATATGCTGGGTGGTCAATTAATTTAAACTCCAATTCGTTAATTTTGGCCACAGCAACTGTCGAAATGTGAGCCGGTGCGTTGACTTGACGGAAGAGCAGTTTCTTCTGTTTTATATAGGGCCGTTTTTTAGTAATTTCTGCCTTGAACCAGTTCAAAAATGATGCGTAGTACGACCCCGTTATTATTTTTCTTTTTGCTAAATAGTCGATGATCACAATTTTCTGACTATCCCCAAAAAAACGTTGCCATCACTTTCCTGGTCGATGAAGCCGTTTTTGCCTTTTGTGAAGCTGGTTCACTCTTCGCAATCCACTGTTTTGACTGTATCTTCGTCCTTGGAGTGTAATAGTGGACCTAAGTTTCGTCGACAGTGATACATCGACGCAAAGAGCCCGACTCGTTTCGCTGAAACCGCTTAAGCAGGACCTTGAAAATGTGCATTCAAATGAATCTTCGGTTCAAAGCGAGCAAGCGCAGGACTCAACACGTAGACAGCTTTCTCATGTGCAATTCTTCAGTTAATATATGACAAACACGGTCTTTCAATATGCTCACCACCTCTGCCATATCTTTAACTTTAATTTGACGATCGTCCAGTACCATTTCGTAAACTTTTTGATGTTATTTGTGAAGACCGCAGTTATTGGCTGTCTCGAATGCTTGCATCTACCAAGCTGGTACGATCATATTTAAATTTAGCTTTTCATTTTTTAACGCTGACAAGTGATGGGACAGAGTCCTCATAAACGTAAATTTTGAAGTGTTCCGACAACTCCCGGTCCCAAATTGCTCAAAATCGACAAAGATGAGAATTTCTCCTAGGCTATAATAGAATACTATTCCTGCAATCCAACTTATTGTTCTGAAATTGTCATTTATTTTTTGCATTAAAAAAGCATTTAAAGGGCAGATATTGTCGAAACGTTCGTGCTCGATTGGCTGGTGTTATAAGTAAGGAGATGCCGTATTATGCATGTGATGAACTTATGTTGTTATATGATGACCCTTATAGATATGTTATAAATATAATGAAGTTCTACATGTCAAATCCTATGCAATATTTATGTTTTAGTTTTACTCGCACCTAAGACATTTTACAAATAAGAGTTTTATATCTTTCAAAATATATTTCTACTAATGTTATACTACAGTCATCTGTAAAATTTCAATTGTTAAAATTGAATACATGCAATATTAGAAATACTTTCATATTGATCTCCACAGTCCTTGAAAGAATTAAATAACACAGTCGACTCGTATCAAGATAAAGTGTGATTTTTTAAACATTGCACTTTTTTTATTTTCTTTGAGATCGTTGCCTACAATTTACTATTAACTAGACTCATGACAATAAAATTATATGATATATTGTTTGTGCAGATGATAACGGAGGTGTAAGTAATATATTCCTTTCACACTATCATAGCAGATATAAAAATATAATTTCTACAATTTTAGGTTTTTAATTTATAGGAAAGATTTTCGGTCTTAGCGCAAGGTAGCAGTGCCTCTAGCTTACCAGGGGCCCTTGTAAGGCAGTATCATTCGAGCGAGTGAAACCGCATTTTAACGAGGTAGTTACTCTCGCCCTATCTCAACCTGGACTGAAATAAGCTGACGCAAAAGTCATTAATAGAAAAATACGCCCTGCAGACCACACGGCGATGTAAATCGGCGCAACATGGCAGCAGCGAAGCGAGCGGTATTTTACATCTATGAACCGTGTTTATAACCAAAATAATAAACTCCTCCCCATTTTTGTGTTCTACATTGTCGCACAAGTATTATTTCATACCCGCATATTACCATAACGTTAATTTAACATTTTTACGGCGCAGTTTATGAACGCACATTTATCATTATCCTTTATTAAGACAGATGTGTTTCCATAAAAAGTTATGGCCAGTTAAATCCAGCGCGGAGACATTTCACATTCGATAACAATGTCGTTAAAGTCGGGTCTACACAAATTACTCCTCAAATTGCCTTATTACCGTAACTCCGCAGTTGAGGTTTTAAATCTGCAACTGCATACCGTAATATTCAGTTTCCCATTGCGGGCGCGCTCATTTGACTTGCTAATGGACTCGAAGTGGTTTTGAAAAACGGGGGGTGTCCGCGTGCCCACGATTTTGAATATAACGTGTAGGTATTTCGGACTCGTTTAATTTAGTTAAGATTAATTGCACATTAAATTTGGAGACGCTCTGTAGAGGTAAAATGAGACCAACAAGAAACCGTGGGCAGGCTGTAAACAAAGCGTCTGTGTCTGCACAAGAAATAGACGCCAATTTAGTATAAGCTCTTAACTAAGACCGGCGGACTAAAGTTTCTAGCAGAGAATGATGCCTTGTACTCCGTTACCCCAAAAATAACCTTCTTGGTATTATTAAGGGAAATAATGTGGAAGAATTTTATTCCAATGTTAATCAGAAAAGGAAATTTAGAATTGGACTTTATCGCAAAAGATGCCATATTTTCTTTTAATTCAGCACAGCAATGACTTCATGCTGTTATGAGTAACTTAAAACGAAATGAACGGCTACAAGCGTTTACATGAATATAAATCGTCAGTAAACGAATTATGCGAATGTTAATTGCACGTTTTAGATACGTACCAGTTCATGCTGACCAGAATTAATTAACTGGATGTTATAACGCAGCGGTGCAATACTAATGAACATTTGCATACTAATCGCGCCCTAATATCGCTAATATGAAATAAAGATTAGAAATTCTGAAAATTTATTGCTCCTTTATTGCCAGGCGTGCGTGTCGCGCAGGTGGAACTACAAGGAAATGAACAAATTTTAGACACGCATTCTTGTAGTCGAAAATAAAAGCCGTTTTTTTCAAGTGTAATGGGATCGCTTTGCATGAACAATATTTGAGAAATGGCACTTGTACTGGCGGTTAGCGTTATGGCTTGCATAAATTGCCTGGCGCTGTTTGAAATGCGGAATAATGCAACTATATTTCATTTACCTAAATAATAAAAGGTGTGAATTTTTAAACAGCTATGAAGCAAACCACATGCAGTGCTTCCGACAGTTGCTCACGTAAACATGTAATATTTTATCATTTGTTTAGTAATATTGCTATTTTTATTCTTTCATGTCGTTTATTTAATATTTACAATATAGACTAACTTTATAATTTTAATCTTATATATTATTTGTCTATAAGTAACAATAACATAATCATAAGATATCTATTGAATTATTTTTCTTAAATTTAGTTAAAAACTTTTAGGTTAATGCATAATTATTTGGTAATTACCATATTCTGTATGATTGCAGAGGCCGTCATTTGTTAAGAAAGCGTCGCAGTGCCATCCACGTTTAAACAATTATTTTGTCTTCTTTTGCACATTATACGAAGTGCGTTTAAGATCTGAAATTTCTAATCTTTTTCTCAGAGTGAGAATAAGTAGAAAGATGCGGTTGATTTTAAAAGACGCAGAAAATATTTCTCAATTTGTAATATAGATGACAGCACCATATAATGTACACATGGTGAATCACCGCCATTGCAACGGGCGTTGTATTATATACTTCAACGACGTTTAGCATTCAGAGAAACGTGTAATCATCCGTTTTATCCTCTTGTGTGGTGAAATGTCCATCTAAATTTATCTCCAATAGAGTGAGACATGCTTTGAAGGCGTTAAGGATGTTAAAAATGTACATTCGTGGATGCAAAAATTTTGGCCACGAACCAGCCGGACCGAAACCATAATTGCGCGAATGTTGCGCAAGTTGTTATGTTAGGTGTGCGTAATCTCGCCTCTAAATTTGGCAATCCCGTAGGATCTGTAGAGTGCATTTTTTCATAATGACCTGAAAATACGAAATGTTTCTTCGAGGTGAGTCACGAATGCTGATCGACAAACACAAGGCAGCGCGTGTGGCAGTGTCTCACATAAATAAATGTCAACATAAAGAACATTCTTTGTGGCTGCTCATTTTTCAATCGAGCCGCTCTTGCATAAGCGATTTTCTAGTGAGCAAAACACATCCTTCAGCAGTCATGAAATTTCGACAACGAAGTTTTGAAAAATGTCTAGACGGAGATTACGTTAAGAAGTAACAGAAGTTTCAAATCTCTTGAGTAAGCACTTTTTTCAGAAAAAAATTTGGAGACCTTAGCACTTGAAAACACCTCGTATAGCTTACTGGCATATTGTGCAAAAGTGAAGCGGTATGAGATCTTGTTTTTATGAAACCATGAGAAAGGAGAAAAACCAACGTATAAAGAAGCTGCAAAATATATGTGAAAAACGGAGAAATTAGTAAAAAATTCGGGTCAAATTAACGTATGTATAAGAATGAAGAAGCAATTTTCCGTTTTTTTTTTAAAGAAACCTAGCCTGGCCCTGCGTTGTGCCTAAATTCGTCAGAAAAGAAATTTAGGTTTTATTAATACAATTTGCTGTCGCTTGCGTAAAAAAATGTTTAAAAATAATTTAATATGAAAAAACGCTGGTGTTTGGTGCTCATCTCTAAACCTCCTTTTCCCGAACCCCATCTCTATCTATAACCTTGATTGTCCGCTACCCACCCTAGCCACAACTAAGCGAGATTTTTACCGCCGCCCGGCATTCCGATTCGAATCCTCGTGAGCGACGGAATCGCCAGCCAGCCGACCAGGTGCTCTAGTGCGCTGTGCTTGCACGCTGTCGCTGCCTTTTGTACGTTCCGCCCCGTCCGTGGTGCCCCAGTACAACTGGCCAAGGAATACCCATTCCCGGGCTGAAGCCACCAACGAAAAGCACGCCAAAATCCGCCGTCCAGGCTACCAGAGACCATTGCTTGCGGTAAGTCTCGTTTTAGTTGTTCCGTCGTGCATTTCTTCCCAACAGTACTTTTTGCTGCAATCTGGAGAGTGCACAACTGACCTGCCGCCCACCATATTTGCAGTTATTTAACTATAGTTGTTTTTTTTGTTTTTTCTTTTTCTTTGTTTGCTTAATTATTACTTTGTGATTAATTTCGTTTTTCCCAATACATAGTTTACACAGCTCTGTTTTGTTTTATTTCCTGTTTTGCTTATCGAGTTACTTAACTGTACTTAATTATCAAACAGCCGGTACGGGCAAAAGAAAATGTGGATAAAGATTGGGGACAGTGTTGTCTTTACAAGCAAACCTTTTTTCTGGGTATTTATCGAGAGCGTGATCAGCGAAGATTATTGGAATTCTTTAGTGCCCAGTAAAACATTGTAAAAAGTGCAGATTTGGGGATGTTTCTGTAAACACCATTTTGATTGCCTCTTTCTGTTTACGGACAGTTTAAACGCCGAGATAATGTTTACTTAAATCTGCTGAAAGTGTTTTTTGTTCTGTCACGACAAGTTGTGCGCTGCAAAAACGTAATGACCCTAAACATCGTAGCAAACTCTATGGTGCTGGGAAACAACACAATAACGTCGCTACAGATGTTAATTTCATTGAAAATGAGGTTGTACATGAAAACAAAACACCACGGAAAGCTATTGTACACGGTAAAGTAGTTGTCATTTCAAATGAAGATGATATGGCGTCTTTTACCAAATGATTATACATTTACAAATGATTATACAGATAACCTCGTCGAAAGTGCGGGAAAATGTGTAGAGCTATAATCAGAGGTGGAAGTGATTGGACCACATATTGGATGCTTGCGAAATTACTCATAATATATATTTTAACAAAAGAAAATACCTATATTTTTTAATTATAAAAATTACAACGGTCACTTAAGAAAAGACGCGCAATAAATCATGTGGACTTCCGTCACTATCACCAACAGGAAATTGAATTTTATCTCTCATTTACTTTATGCTTGTCTCGAGGCCTTCACGGAATGTCAAATAAACCGAAGTCTATAACTATTTCAATTACTTAGTGGTCGAAGTGTGGTTTGCCGCAGGAAAATCAACATTTTTTCCAGTTTATGCGATTTTCTACCATGCAAATGAGCAGCAGTCGATGAAACTGATAGTATTACGTTTCAGAATGATTACTATAAGGACATCCTTAAAAACATACAAAAACACTCAGTGTGCATTTAAGAATTTACAATAACATCTAGGAGCATTATAGGAAATTATCAAACAGTTAGCCTGTGTATGCTTTATACAGTATAAACTAACAAAAGTTGTACCACAGTTGTAGAATTTGTGTTGAAAATGGAGGGAATGGGTTCCACTTTCTAAAAATAGTTAATCTATTATTTTGGTGGTAATTTAATAATAATTTGTTGCCCATAACACGAAGATAAACCAAATCTACTTGTAAAATATATTCGATGTTATCAATTTTAGGACCATCAAACCAGGAATAATATCTAGTCTTCAAAAGAAATAACAGTCTTAGAGAGAGATCCTTAGTTTTAGCGAGAAAAAACTGAATTACAGGACAATATTGATTTTGAAAATAATTAAAAATTTTATACAGTCCCCTAAGATATCTTTGTATTTTGTTAGGTAATTTTACAAAGTGGTTGATTTTTTAAACAAAAAACAAATTTCCAAACAATTACTTGTACATATCAGTCTTCAACGTACCCGCCTTCGGAATTAACACATTTTTTCTAACGTGGTGGAAGAATTCTGATGCCCTTTTAAAAGAGCACCATAGATGTGACAGAACTTTCTATTTTAATTTTCGAGAGGTTTCCATTGTTGTTTTGGCTGTATGAGAGCGTGTGTTGTTTTAAAGGTAAGCTACCTGCTTTCCACTTATCTACCCTTTGAATCGGATCTTTTACTACACGTCTGTTGCCAGGAAGCCTGAGTAATAAGTTGCATTAACTGTTCTAGCATCCGTCAGAAAGTCTACATGGATACCTTCCTACTAGTTTCAGAAGAATGTTGGCATTATTTCTCCTGCCGAACGGTTCCTTCGCGTTCTCTTGGGTTTGGGAGAACTGGTTTGCTGCCACTCGAGTGATGGCTGCTGAGACTCGCATATGACGCAATGTTAGGAAAAGATAACATCTTTGTACAATCTACAATTTTAACAATTTTATTGTTGCTCCACTACATAATTTTATGGCTATTCGTTTTTAAAGGTGCGGAAGACGAAATGCCCCCCCCCCCCCCAAAGCGTTTTGTAGTATTTCAGTATTTCTCCATTAAAAATACTTTGCTTATTATTTGAATTGAAAATAATAAATAATTCATTGTGTGTCTGGGCACTTTAAATACTGCCTGTTTGTTTGCCTTCTTATATACACTTTTATTAATTCTAGTCTTTTAATAATCTAGTTATATATGTATCCTATTAAATAAGCTTACTGAAATTCCTCCCTAGTTGTCGCACTCGTTTGTTTTTTATTTTTGTGGGTGGTGGATTTATGATTTTTTAAATTGTTTAACATTTGTCCTTTTTTATTATTTGCTTTAGATAACTGAAAGGTTTCTCAATTCTATATTTAAAACATGCAGCAGGTGCTGTATGTTTCTGTGACCGGTTACTTTTCTATTCCTAGTCCATCTACATATTTTTTTAACTTTCTCAATTGCATTTCTACCGAACATATTAAATATTTTCAGGCTCTAAATTCCGTTTTTGTTTTTAAAATTCTCCTAGTAGTATTTTTAATTAGTGATTTCATTCTTAGTGTTATCAGTGATGTAATACCCCTGTTTATTATTTTTAGCTACCAATAATGCTTTGTTCTGCTACGGAAAATATTTCATTATTCTGCGCTATTTGTTCCCGCACTTTAGCTAGCGCTTATAAGTATGTAATCAAATAAACCTGCAAAGCTTGCAACGCATAGCGAAGTGGCGAAGCAGTCTGACCACGCTGACCTTTGAGCAATCAGTTTCAAAATCACTAGCAAACAAGCCTTTTTAGTCACCTGTTGATTGGTGACAATAGAATTTGGAAATTCCCAGCCGTTCTCGAGTTATTGCTCGGACGGACGGACGGATGGATAGACAGACAGACATATTGGCACAGACGGAAAATATGAAATTAGTAAGTGACTCCGCTTCGCTTCGCCACTTAATAATTGTTCTGTATAAAGATGGTTTTTTTCCGTAGTCTTATGCTATAGAATACTAATACTCTGACTGCTGCGTTATGTGTATTTTTTATGTAATCAAAATACTCCTCTATTTTATTAAGAATTTTACTTTTTAATCGTTGATCCTAATTTTGTATGGTAAATTTATGTTTTTTGTATCCCATGCTTTTAAGATTCAACCTTGAATAAAGGTAGTTTACTACTTATTACTTCCTCGCTTGCTTTTTATTATTGGCAATAATGATGGTTAGGCTCTAATGCCTCACCTAGGTCTTTAGATCTAAAAGGTTAAGGCCCTATATTCACCCTCACTACCGTCATCACATGCCATCTCTGGTACAAGATGGTGTGGTTACCACTTGTTTGAAGTCAATGCAGGTACTCAAATATGTTTAATGACTGAGTAGGTCATCCGGCAAACATCTGAGCCCATAGTTAAATCCGGGTCCGTTCGCTCCTTAATTACTAACCACACTGGCACAATTAGAAGTATTAGTTTAGTTTTAATACGTAGCCATTGCTCTTTTAACTTGTATTACTGAATACTCGCATATCATCCATTTTAGTAGTCAATTTTTGCCGCATTGGTAGAAAAGTTCTAATGGATTTTAGCGTTATAGTTTTCATGTAAGCGGCGGTTTTAGCAAAATCCATTAATTGTTCTTATTCTCACTTTGTTCATATACTGCAACTTATCTATGTTTATTCACATTTACTACCTTTTCTATGTACTTTTCTGCTATTTTGTGTTTAGATGTAGTTTCTATCAATTTTACTATTTTTATGTTATAATGTATTTTTCAAAGAAGTTATCTTTATCTTAAATCTTAGTTTAGGCTATATATACCCTTATAATTATTCTGTTATAATTCGGTGCTTAATAATTATTTTAATTACTTATTTGTTCGTTTAGAACTTTCTGCGTCTAAAGGAGCCTTCTAACTTTTTATGGTCAATTACAGCCACTCCAAGAACCGATCCCGTACCTTAGTACTTTATTACAAGTTCTCAGATTAGACCAGATTTTCCACATTTTTGCCTATCTTTCTTAAGTGGTTTAAAGTTAGAAGTGACTTTATTTATCGATAGATAAAGGACTTGTATTATTCGCATAGCTCAATTATGCTTATTTCCGTAGTGTCGATCGTCAAATTTTGACTGTGGATTTCTGAACTTTATATGGGGTTTTTAGTATTTAGCTTTTTGACTCCTGTATGGAAGACTAAAGCTTTCTATTATATAAGTCACCTCCACTAATTTCCAAAAATCTCATAATTTCATTTTTTCGAATTTTTCTGCAATTAATATTTATTTTGACTATTTGAAGCTGAAGCTGTTTTGTTGGAAAGAGTGGTAAACTGTTTTAAACATTTTTTACATTAATATGCAGCTAGTACTGTATTGCTTCTTACCTCGTGTAAGCAGTGTAAATCAAAGTGTATTTTGATATTGAAAACTAACGAACAGCATTTACCTTAAACTACTAAAACTCAACACATAGTTGATAAAATATTTGTAAAACTTGCAAAAGTTTATAGAGGAACATATTATTATTTTTTCAAAAATTATATGTATAAAATCTAATTCCATTTGATAGAAAATAATTTAATCTGCATTTTTATAGTACTATTTTATTATTGTATGACAAATTACACATCACATTTATGTTTTAGTTTTTTAGATGGTGCCGAACTATATGCTCGTAGACTTTGTAACGGTCTACAGGACGTAAATGAAGTATCTAGTACTTTTCAACTGAGTTATTTTTTAACAGATACTATTTGCAAACGTTTATTCAGACTAAATTGTACATGCAAGGAAACCGCCATTTTTACCCTTAATAGCAGTTTACTAAGCATGCATTGATCAGTTAGATTCACTTTTTCTAGTTTATTATTGTCGTATAGAAATATTTGGCGTGATTATTTTTTTGTTTCGCAGTAAATTTAGATAAATACATATGCGTAGTTAAACTCAGCCATAACTTGTATTAACTGAAACCACGTTATATTTAATACACAATATAAACAAAACTTTACTTTTCTTAAAGTAATAATCAAAAAACTTATTTGATATTTGTACAAGACAATTTCTGGTCAACTTTTCTAATTGTAGCGGTGACGAAAATATCAAGGTCGCGCCAGGATTATTAAGTTCTCTTAATAAACAGTACTTCGACTATACTAGATGTAAGAATTATAACAAGACTGGTGAAACTGCTTATTAAGCAGTGATTATAACTACCATAAACAAAAAAACTTACCTTCAAGAAATTGCTTTAAAGCATAATACTTGAAAGTGGAGGACTCTTAACTGTTTCAAACATAGAATGAAAATTTTGTTATATCTTGAAGTAACAATACAATATGCACCGAAATCTTTATCTGATGGCCAACATATTTTTGCTTAAAAAAGTCTATAAACGCCATTACTTCTTTTTGGTTACATATCCACAATTTTAGCAACTACAAATAAATTTTTTTAAATTAAGAATTCAATTACTGCACTTTTCGAAATATTGTCTCTTAACTTTAGTGCAATCAGTTTTTGGGTAAAATCGACATTGTAAAGTAACAACATTACCTATCTCTGGGTATCAATTTAGATACTTCCAGAGTTTGCTAAAGGGTTTTTGAACGTATTAAAAATTGTTTAGAGTATTTTTTTTTTGGTTTTTGGAAATAATAATTGTTGTTGCCAAATCCAGACCATAAAGCAGGTAACTGCTTCATTTTTCAAATATTTTCTAATTAATAATTTAGACCGATTAAAATTATTTCAAATTTATTGCTAGTTTTTTTGTTAAAATCAATACTAGTTTGGAGATCAAAAATTTGCCCTCGCTGTTGTTTTAATGATCTGGAAAATGTGCTTCCAATCCTTTACTCAATCCAAGAATATCTAAACATATCTTATTGCAAAAATACAACAAAATAGATATAGTCACAGGCTTATGGGAAAACATTATATTGAAACTGCTTCACTTGAGTGATATAAAATCACACAAACAAGAATACGCATTTATACTACTAAGAAACAAAAATTATTAATAAATACTAAGAATTTGCAGTCGGTGTGCTTTTCTCAAGATGTCTGATAATTGTTTTTGTCAAAATTTGTGGTTTAGATAAGGGTGTTGTTACTGTTTGTTAGAGCAACTGTTTTGTACTGGAATTTTGGTTGTTGCTTTTAGCTTCAATATAAGTGGATTTCACAATCAATTGAATTTGAGGAAATAATGCGGATAAACTGTAATTTTAGGAAGGGGTTTTAAGGGTTTTTTCTTCACAAACTTAATACATGAGTTATCCAAGTATTTGTAAATTATTAAAGTATGTCAATGTCATTTCTTGCGAAAATATCAACACTATTCACACATGCATGTAAACGCTGAACAAGTCTTTTATCACGATTATTATCTCATCATTAGCGTTAACTCTGTCTAGTTAGGTTTTCCTTAGTTTTGGGTAATAGAAAATATCACAAGAGATGAGATTTTGACTGTAGATCGGGTGCATTTTGACTTCTGTGATAGCACCACAGAAGCATTCTGAGTTTCTCGATTACTGTGAGAATGGGCAGTATTATGTTAAATAATAGTTTTGATTGCAATCGAGCTCGGATTTTTTCCAACGTGTTCACATCTTGCCTAGAGTTGATAGTATCACCTTGACTTGAAACTGCGGATTATGCTGTTTGAGTCCAAATAAAAAAATCACCAGCACTTTATGCTGGTACTTAGATCATTGCCGTTTATTTTTCAGGTCGTGAGGATGTGCTTAGAAGTCATCACCAGGAATAATCCGATGAAGGAATGCATCGCTTTCTTGTTCATATTGAGCTAACAGTGACTAGAAAATATTTGTTGATTGTACTCCATTTCAAGAAGGGTCGGTGTTGACCACATCTTGCTCACACTTTTTTGTAATGAAGAAAATTATGAAAGCTGTTCGAGGAATATTCCAATAGTTTCATAAACATTTTTCTCTTTTACGCGACGATGTTCATTCATGGTTTTCAAGAGCTGACCATATTAAGCCTGATTATGCGGGTTTGTTGTAGCTGGATTTGTTTCTTTTGTACCTTTTACTCTACCACCTGGTAGTACTAACATCTACTCAAATGTCATCACACACAGTACCTGTTTGTTAACAAATGTCAATGGGTTCATAAATTTTAATCGTTATGGCCTTAATAACAACGCGTTATTTCAACTAAATGTATATTTTACTTGTTTAAATCACCTGATATTGTAGAAAAACGCTAATAAGTGATTGCAAATAAGTTAGAAAATATTATGCCTATTTTTGTGCTTAAAAAGCAAACCTATCGGCTAAGGGGTAAAAGTTTTCAAAATACACTCACTTATGAAGATTTCATTTGTGAAATTAGGGTAATTTTTTGATACACAAATGTAATTGTTTTTATTTTCAGGTTTTTTACTTAAATTTGTTAACCATCATACGTTTTATTATGCCTGATTAAGAAGGGTTCATTTGAAACTTATATAACATAACCTTGGTCCAAGATACTCACAGAATTATCATTTTTAATTTTTTTGTGTCTTTCCCTATTGAATGGAAATCTAAGGTTCTTTTAATTACACTCATTTTTTAAGGATTTTGCCTTATTTTACTCAATAACAATTTTTAATGTCTATTATCTTAATCAATCTTTAAATCAGCACTTCTTGAAGCCCGATTTTTTTTGATAGTTTACTTGGAACTCAAAGGTGACTTTTATGTTGGCTTGTTTAATGTTATATACTGTAAATAGCACATGTTTGCACATCTGCAAATATTTAGATTAGAGCCGTTTATTTATTTATATATGTATACCAAACTTTTGTGTCTATGTTTGCCAACAAACAATTTTTGTTAATGACCAAGCGCTAAACCAAAATATACTATAACACTTTCCGTACTTCTGGTATTCGTTGCAACGAATTAACAGCGTTTTCTTTTCCTACTATACATTTGTTGAAAAAGAAATAAGTATGCGAATCATAATTTTTTTAAAATAAACATAAATTTAGGATAGCCGTGTGCGCTGCGGCTCAAACATAAATTAAACTTCAACAGCACCACGTGCTCGTTGTCAGAAAATCGTTTAGCAAAACTCGGTTAGCCGCAGCGTATCCTGTAATGAAACTTTTACGTCACCCGCTGAGGATTTCTATGCCGCAAATTACCAGCTATTAATAATTACACCGCGGGCTATTGTTACAGAGGCTTTACGGTCGATCACTGCATTTTATGCCAGCTCACGCGATAAAGCATCATAACTTCTCGGTAACGTCGTAACAGTGATGAGTGAATGCTTGAGATTTTTGTTGGGCTTCCGGCCACGTGCGACAAATTGCTTTCACTGCAATTGCTTGTAACGATAAGTTTATGGTGCGCATTCATCATTGTTACTACAATTTATTAGCACTGGCCGGCACAAATTACAAATATGAATTGCAAAGGTTGAGAATGCTTTCAAGAGATTAAATTATTGACTCCTTAATATGTCTTGCTTAATATTCTACATGTTAATCATTTATTTCCATTTAGACTTGCACACATCATGAGAGCAGCTTCTAACTTCTCTTTGTTGCTGCGAAGCATAAACAAAAACTGCAGTTTTGGTTAAATTCTTTTAATTATAAAATATATGAACAAATTTGCAGATTTTTAAAGACAACCTACTTGCTGTGATTCACGATTTGAAAAGAAATTTTGTACCTATATTTTTCTCTGTAAAATGACTTAGAATATGTGAGCATCTCATATTTTTAATTGTATGTTGACATAGCAGCAGACAGGATACAAAAAATAGTCTCATTATCTTCTAACGCAAAGTGTCCCAAAAATGTACTCACTCTGTAAGTTGATGGCTTTTTTTCAACAAAATTGTTTAAAGCAATGAGTTTTTTTTTAAGTTGAATAGCTGAACTAATTGACTTAATGGGCCCTAATGGGCTACTCAGAGTCCCCATGTTACCATAGAACATCATTTTGTGTCATGTCTTTTTGACCAAATGGTCACAAGTGATGTTTACTTAAACATGCTGATAAAGTCTGATGATAAAGCGATTTAATTTTAGGAAAATCAAGCACCTCTCTATTATCATCGTTTGGATTAACTTCTTTGAACAAACAGATTGGTGACGAAGTAGCCGTGTTTGAAAAGTGTATTTTATTTTTATTTTTAATTTAAACAGTTATATACTGTATTTGTTACGTTTTACGAACATAAGAAAATACATCAGTACACCAGGGAAGTTAAAAGTAGAGACGAAAAATCAATAATCGACTACATCCTAATAGAAAAGGCCAAAAGGAATATGATTCAAGACGTTAGGGTAAGAAGAGGTCCCGAAATTTACAGCGATCACTACCTGTTAGTAGGAAAAATAAGACACATGGACAGAAAACAAACAAAAGAGAAGGAAAACTTGCAAAAGAAAAAAGTTTATGAAAAGATTAAGACTTACATGCTCAAGGAAGAACAATATCAGACAAAATACCAAGAACTAATACAAAAGAAGTCGAAAAACTGGACGAAAGATTTCTACACGAAGACATAGACAATAAATGGGAAATATTTAAAAGAATTTTGAAATCTGCGGCAAAGGCAGTATGTGGGTAGCCAAAATAAATAACCAAAATAAACAAACAGATTGGTGGAATGAAGATATTAAAACGAAATTAAAACAAAGAAACGGAAATGGAAAAATTATTTAAATAAGAAAACTGAAGAAGCATACCAAGAATACAAGGAACAAAGGAAGAAAGTTAAAGAAATAATAAAGACAGCTAAAGAAAAGTCATGGGAGAAGTTCGGACACAGAATGGAACATAACAGCAAAGAAAACCAGAAGCTATTTTATAGGGTGCTCAAAAATTGTAGAACAGAGAAGAAAACAATACTAAACCAAGTCAAGAATAAAAGAGGTAAACTCATAACCGAAGAAAATGAAGTGATAAAGATATGGAAAGAACACTTCCAAGAAATCCTAACAGTAGATGAAACGGTAACACAAAATTCAAGAGAAGATGAAGAAGGAGAACAAAGAGCAGAAAGAATGGAAGTAATAACGGATGAAGAACCCACAATGAAGGAACTATGTGAAGCAATAAAAACGTTAAGAATGGGAAAACACCTGGACACGACGGAGTAGAGGCAGAAATGCTGAAAACTATGGAAAAATATGGAGCACAAATATTCTTAGACATTTGCAAAGAGGCTTGGAGAACCGGTAGAATACCAAAAGAGTGGGAAGTGGGAATCATATTACCACTGTACAAAAAAGGAGATAGACTTAGTTGTCATAACTACCGAGGAATAACACTGTTGAGCATAGCATGCAAGGTTTATGAAAGAATTTTAGAACAGAAACTAAGAAAAGTCGTAGCAAGGCAACTAATAGACTCTCAAAGCGGATTTAGAAAGGGACATAGTATACAAGACCACATATTTAGCTTAAAAGAAGTAATAGAAAGAACACTAAAACAAGACAGAAAAGTGTACCTAGCCTTCATTGATTTAGAAAAAGCTTTTGACCGCGCACCAAGAAAAAAGATCTGGAAGAGCCTAATTAGAAGGGGTGTAGGAAAACAATTGCTTAATGCCACCAAAAGCATGTACCAAAACTGCAGGAACTATGTAAGAACTAGATACTCACAATCGGAAGAGTTCATAACAAGCAATGGCCTAAGACAAGGTGGTGTACTAAGCCCTCTGCTGTTCATACTACTCATGGACGACATTATTAACGCATGTAGGTCAAAAGTAGCGATATTATGTGTAGGATACAGAAACATGCAACGAATAAACATCTCGGAATGTGCGTTTGCTGATGACGTTGTGATATTCGCACCAAAGGAGAGGGACCTACAATATAATCTGGAAATATGGAAAGAAACGTTAGAGGACTACAACATGAAAATTAACATAGGCAAAACTAAGGTCATGGCAATTGGTAAACAAGAAGAGCAGACAAACCTAAAAATCACCAACAGTAAATTAGAACAAGTCAAAAGTTTCACATATTTAGGAGTTACTATAGACAGCAAAGGAGGACACGAAGCTGAACTAAACAAACGAATAGAAAACACTGCCAAGTTGTACTACGCACTAGGAAAGACATTCTTGAACAACAAAGAGATTTCTAGGAAAACAAAACTCACCATATATAAAACAATTTATCTACCGACATTGACATTTGGGGGGGAATCGTGGGTAACAACGAAGAGACAGGAAAGTAAACTACAAAGTATGGAAATGAAATATCTGAGGAAAGTACTAGGAGTAACCAGAAGAGATAAAATACGAAATCAAATAATTCGAGAAGAACTTAAAGTAGAACCACTGGAAAAAAAATAGAAACACGACAGCTACAATGGTTAGGACATCTACTTAGAATGGACAAAGATAGACAGGTTAAGAAAATATGGGAATCGAAAGTAGGTACTAGTAGAACAAGAGGAAGACCACGAAAACATGGACAAGAACAATAGAAGAAAACTTCTTCAGAAAGGAATAACATGGCAAGAAGCGAAGGTAATGGCACAGAACAAAAGGGTGGACCAGATTAGTACATACGAGTAGAAATCAAGAATAATTTTAGTTTTAAATATTATGTCAAGAATTAGTTTAGTTTTATTTTGTAAATACATACCTTTACACTGTATGGTAGGAAAGGTCTTGATAATATATATATATATATATATATATATATATATATATATATATATATATATATATATATTTTTTCTATTTAAAGAGTGAGTATATTTTTTGGGATAACCTGTATATGATTGTTAGATTTTAATAAATAAATATAGTTGTACAGAGCAAATACAAAAAAAAATTACTGCGTCAAATGTTTTTAACATTCTAACCTGTATATTGGAATTCCCGAACCGTACTGGAACCAAAAGACCATGTAGACCTTGTCGTGACCTGGAGGAACAACATCGCAGGGCAGACTGACGCTCTTCCCCTCAACGGCTTGAACATCTTGAGCCACCACTGTAGCTGAAACAACAATCTCTTTTAATTTGTATTTCACGTTAATAACTATTACGTAACATATTCATGAATTGGGGCCGCCTTTGAAATATTAATTTTTCCAGTAATGATAATTAAAGTTAAATGAATATATAGATAGTTATAGTTACAAGCCATTTAAAACCACTTTAATAGACCGCTGTTTGTTTTCCTTTGTATCAGAAGAAATGTAATTGCATGTGCAGTTATTTTGTAACAAAACCAATTTTTGTAGTTATACTAGGAAAGTCGGAGGAGCACTATATAAACAAATTTATTCATTTAGTTAAAAGCTTCCTCTCATCAGCTGCTCTTGAAGATGGCCTGCTCTACTTTCCGTTAGTTTTTACGTACTTGCTGCCATTTACGTAATCATACCTTTTCGTTTAAATTTAGTAAAACTATATTAGTTTTGTTGCCGTAAATGTAATTACATGAAATTGGAACAGTTGGTTTTAAAGTTACAGGGGAAAAGCCTTAAAAAATTTATGATTGCGTTTTAAAAACGATGGACACATTTAATGATACCTAATGTATAATTTAAAATAGAAAAAGTTGCTGAATTTTTAATAAACGCAACAGCAATTATCAGTAAATAGAAACTGAACATGCCGAATTAAAAACACAACAAAGACAATTACAAAACAAATGTAGATGAGGCTTTTCAAAAAACGTAAGAAATCAAAATTTTGTATTTCTAATTTTTCTAATTATCGAGTTAGAATTGCATTAGAGTATTGATTTCGAATTATTAATGTTTTAGTTTATGTACCAGATGTGTGAGATTTTCCCTTTGAATAAAAATTTTTGCCTCTTTATCAATGGTAGGTATAATAATACATGCATTCATCCTCAACATTTTCTTTACTAACACAGAAAATTAAAGCTTAATTAAAACTTCCATAAAACATAGAGTTTTATTACCAACAAACGTCCAATTTATTTTCATACATAAAAATAGTTAGGAATCAATTACAAGAAAGTTACTTTTGCTACTTAAAACGTCACATGCTTATGAAAACTACTCGATCAGCCTTAATTGGAGATTAAAAACTATTAAGACATTGACAATAACACAACTGTTAAAATACTTAAAGATCAGTACAAGAAAATTTCATCTCTCTATACAAACTAATTACTGATAATGGTATGAATATCTAGCTGGTGAAATCCTATATCTACAAAATTTGTCGCTTTGTAGCGGCTAAATGAACAGCAACTGCGCTCTATAACCCCCATTGGACCTCTAAAATTATCTTGTCAGCCCCCGATAGGTTCGATCTGAATATAAAACACCGGGAAAAATATCAATCCGAGCAGCGGGGCATAAAATGAGCGGCGCTGGTTTCAGCAACACTATTCGGCCGCACTTTATGAGACCAGCACAGCGCTGGTCGCCGCCAGTTTATGGAATATCGCACCCACAGTTTTATAGTTTTTCTATTTTGTTAGCCTATAAAACCGCTGGGAACTTCGAACAGCGGCTATTTAATGGCGGTGCGGTGCCGCGCGCGGTTAGCTATCTAACAACGCCCGACACCTCGGCCAGCTGCCGCCGCATTAATTTTTCAGCCACCGAAAGAACGTAAGTGCAGCTTGCAGGTGTAAACGGTTTTGATGGCATCGCGGGTTCATAATCGCTCCAGTGCAATAAATGTTGCAGCCGGCTGAAATGCACGTTCGGCGGGTAATGCGACCATTGTCGCGACGCTCCTTGGGGTAATGCAGCGCGCTGTCCACGCCGCCGCTCCTGCTCGCGGGACAATGTAGAATGCAAATCCGAATGGCATGTGAAGAATTGTAAATCAGAATTCGCGGGATTAGGGCCACTTGATAAGATAATAAAATGGAAAACACTAAATAATTCAATGCTGGAAACATTCTAACAACCGTTGGGGGATGGAGCATGGGCGGCCGGGGGAAAGATGCACGGAACGGAAATTCTGCGCTCGGCGGGGACTTCATAAAAGAGAGTGTATTTCAGGACAGCTATGATCCCATTCATTGCCAAGGGACCACCAAGCATTTTGCCTTTTTGGACGCGTTCGGTTTTCCAATCGATGGTTGTAGTGCATAAAATAAGATGGCTCCGGGAACAAAATTGGTGGATTTTGTTTTCTTTATATAAATGAATAGCACTGCCACCCTAAACTTTATGTATACATTATAAGTTTTTAATTAATATTAGAATATTGATCCGATAATGTTTCTATATTTTAAATAATTCGACTAATTCATTTAGTATTCTTATTTTTATCATAAATTAAGGAAAAAGAAAAGAAGCAAAAGGGAGTTATACAATTTTTTATATAAACAGGGAGAGATATGACTAGGATATGCAATCTAATAGCCTGGTTAATAAAATTAATAAAAAACTGTTAGGGAAAAACACTACGGCGAATTTAATTGAATTCAAATACAAGAGAAAAAGCAAGTTGCAGGACGCAAGAGATGGAAATAACTAAACAACATTTTTAAAGTAAAAACAAGGAGCAACAATCATGTTTACCAGCATGGAATGCGACAGAGACGAACCACGTAGGAGTTCTAAAAAATTTGATAAATGAAACTGAAAACACAGATTAAATATTGTAGTGGTACATATAAACAAAAAAGCAAAACATAATTAAAATACTAAAAGATGGGTCAGATTTTTTGGTAATAAATCCTTAAAAACTGTAGTTACAAATATTAAAGCGATATCTGCATCTTGAGACTTAAGGGCGGATTCCAAAAAATAACCCTTACAAATATGCATGCGCTAATAGAGGTGTATCAAATAGACGCAAAGGAAGAATGTTATCGGTAATATGATGTGTAAAGCAAACATTTAAAAGTACACAATCCAGAAAAAAACGATATAATAACAGAATAAATAGACTGCAAAAAATATTTAAAAAATAAAAATGTACGAGACGGTACATAAAGATACAAGCAAAATTAAAGAAAACCAACCTGTTGGAGGACAATGAAAATAAATAAAGCAAATGAAATATTAGACAAAACAAAAGAGGAGAAAGAGAAATTGTACAACTAAGATTACAAAAATATGCTGGAAGACAGATCAAGAGTAAGAAAAGTAATGTTAGAAGAACGAATAGCATAAACTGCCTAGTAGCCATAAGAAGAAGAGGTAGATTAAAAATAAAATTAAGGAATAAAGTATAAAAAGAGTAGCAGAGTAGACGGAAAGAACATAGAGTAGAAAGAACGGCAAAAACTGGAGAACCAAGACGTCGGTTTTCAAGACCTGTGAAGTTGTTATATATAATTTTAAAAACTTAAGTTTAATAAAACGGTAAAATAATAAACATATATTTTTTAACATGACAACAAAGGTTGTTTTATCTTTCTCTACCAGGGAGAAAAATGATATACTTATTGATAAAGGTTCAGAAAGCACATGACGGTTAGAAAAATAGTGAACCTATTTCATCTTAACTTCTGAACTTTTGGATCTGCACACTTTATTTCTTCTTCTAATTTTACTTATCAATTTAACCACGTTATTTCAGTTACTCTCAAGTACATTTTAATTGATCTATCTACCTATACATTTGAACGGAAAGTAAACAAAGACGGCTGATACGAAAATTGGCGTGCCGCGTTGGGTGATTAATTTGTACGAGGAGGTCCGTTCGTTCATGCACGCATGTTGGGGCCGCACTTGCTCCTTGCCAGGCGGTTGCCCCTATCGGGCTGCTATAGAGCCGAACGCAAAAAGCCCGTCTGCCACGGCCATTTGGTTTGCTTTCGCCAAGCGAATTTTTCATTGTAAACGCCCATTCATAATGAACATAAGCACAAGTCGCCCATAAAACATACGAATAATGCAAGTAAGCTTTATGTAAACATTTGAAAGTTTCGCATGCCCAAACACAGTAGCGGCAGCAATATCATTCCAGGACTTTTGCATAATTATGTTGTGTTTGTACTTGTTCTCCCTTTTATGGTGTAGATACAGATGATAGTTTCCTATCCGCTATAAAAACAAGGCCAAAATTTCGACAATACTAAAGTTAACGTTTTGTTACTACTGCTAACATTAATCTAGAGAAAAATTAAAAATTACTGCAAATGAACGTAAGAAATGCGTAAACTTAAACCAATATAAACTTTACGTATTTCTTACGTTTGAACGTACAACGTAAAAATTACGGGAGTGCATTATGAATGAGCGCACAAGCTTTACGTATTACGTATTTCTTATGGACGGTTTATGCATACGTCCATTATGAATAGCCGCTAAGTTGTTCTACGTTTTCGATTCAGGGAAAAAAGCCGATCTAGTTAAAAATTTCTACGTTCGCACCTTGCAAAATTTGGGGAAAGGCGGGTGAAAAATTGTCAGCTTAGGACACCAAAAATACCTTTTGGCGGGCAACTCCTCGTTTAGGTAAAAGAGGAACGCTTCTGTGCCGACTTTATATATATCAAATGTTAAACGAGTAATTTTCATTTTAATAGAGTCCTATAATAAATCATTAGAACTATGCTACAAAATAATTTTTAAATTAGAAATGTTTTATATTAATGAACGAAGTAAGTTATTATTTTTATTTTATCTACCTTTTATGAGAAAAATCCCAGAAAAGTAAACCACATAGCTTTTAGTTTCACTCAATTATAGTGTAAGAAGGCAAAACAATTGCCAACGGAGTAGTCATAAATATGCCTGGAAATATAACTATTACGTAGTCTAGTGTACAAATCATTTATTACTTATTTATTTAGTATTTTAAAGATTTTACAATTTTTGCTCAAACAATACTTGACCAAATCTTTCTTACGTAACGTTAGACGCAGTTCATTAATGTAAAAACTATCAGACTGCTTTACAAAGATTTTACTATGTGCTTTAAAATCTAAGGGTATTTCTCATTTTAAGCCTTTAAAGTCTGCACATTTAAAATTGTAGTATAGCTACATTATATATCAGATTAGATAAAAAGTAAAGGAAAAAAACGTGGATAAATTTTGAGACAACTGTTGTTTCTAATGTAGTGAATAAACTGAAACTACTGAAATGCAGTTACACAATGTTTAATGAGTATGGTTTTACTCCTAGTTAAACGACAAACATGTTTGGTATTGTCTCAGATTGTGGAAGTAGTGTGTCAGAGTCTGCTGTTTAAACAACGCTATCTGAAATTTATTATAACGGTAAGTGTTTATGTAATAGTCAGGAAACAACAAAGGTGTTGAAAGACTTAATTTGAAAGAGTACAAAATTTTGAAAGTAAAAAGGACCACAGTAAAAGTAAATAGAAAAGATTACTATAATTTCCAAATTAAATATAGAAACAAAATAATATAAACAAAATGATAAATTGACATAAACTTACTTTTTATGTATTACAAATGAGCTAACCAATTTTGATATAATGATAGAATGTAAAAGCATTATTTTTATTATTACAACTGTGAGTGTCAACGATCTAGTTAACACTTAACTAATAATGCACGCTGATAATTAGTCTGTAAGTTATTTATTACATCTTCCCTCTTCAAAAGACGAAAACCTTGTATTTTTAAATCTACTCAAATTAAAAGTAATATATTTTGAGAGTACAGTTGTTTAGATATGCAATTTTTGTGATTTTATTGTTTCTAGTAAAATGTTTTTTAATTAAATAACGATGTGTCAGTATAAATTATAAATAAATTTAATTAATTTTAGCGACATAGATGAGAACATGGCAGATCTTTTAAAATTGGTGATATAATCAAAAGTGAAAACTAGCAATTTAAGAGTGTAGGAAGAAGAATTAGACAATAAAAATAATAACATGAGCAAACTATAAATAGATAAATAAATTTGATGGTTTATAGCATCCTGCCTTAAAAAACATATTTTTGTTCGCAACGCAAGGTAAACTGCAAACTTCATCGCGGATTAATGTTTGATGTCAGAAATCTAGACCAAAATTTTGATACTCTGAGAGGTCACAAATAATCTGGAAGTTGTATCTCAGAGGAGCTCTTCACTAGATTTATAGTCTCAAAAAATTACAGACTGAAACCACTACCGGATCACCTATTTTGTCACCGGCCGAAAACTGTCCACAGCGCAAATTTATGCCAAGAGGTGTGTGAACTGGGCTGCATGCATCAAGCTTTTACCAAAACCTTCAATGGAGGAAGAGGGCCTGCAAATTTTTGCTAACAAAAGGCAGTACTAAGATAAATTTTCTACCTAAGCACATAACCTGGAGCATCCAGTGGCACCAGGTTATCTTCTTTGACTAAACGCAAATGGCATTTATCGCTATTGGCATAAAATATGAGAAGAGATTTGTAAACTTACGAATCTGGTGGAGGGTCTGTGGTAGTTTTACAAGCATTTGGCACGGCATGAAGGTATCTAACGTCAAATTAAAAAGATGATAGACTGTTAGGTATTACAAAGATATCTGCCTCCCTTGTATCTCTCATTGCAAAGTCCCTATAAAATTTCCAACAAAATAACACCAACATCTACGTCGCCGGCTTTTTAAAACCACCGCGACAGTAATTCTAGGTAAACGAGATTATTGCTCTAGTTGACTTTAATCCTATAGAAAAGCTGTTTTAGTTGGATGGCTAGGTAACTACCACTCAGGAACTTTCATTTATTGTCAATAGTACTTGGACTGCGATCTAACTACCGTTTTTAAAAAACTTCGTCTACCCTATACAAAGCTATTAAAGTATATTTCAGGAAGTCTACAAAATCATATTTGACAGCTTTCAATAAACGTAGATTTAAATGTGTATACGTAAAGTCGTGGAAGAAAATAAAAGCAATGATAAAGAAAAAGTAAATAAATACAATAAAATTGATAGGTTTTCAAAATGTGATCGAAAATAAAAGTAAAAGATCTGTTCGGATTAAAATATTTAAAATAAAATGCTTTAAAAAACACCCAAAAAACTTTTAATATTTTAAAACTAAATAACTATGACAAATTCTTTATTTTAATAACATCACTGTATTATGCTAGCCACAACATTTTACATTTAAAAGCTGAATATTACAAATAATAAATGACAAACCAATTGTATAACAATTATGGCCTTACATATTAGGAAAGTGTAAGAATGGGTAGCTAGTTATATTCAACCGAAATTCTACATTACATATTGAGTAGAAAATCTAAAATTGTGAAAAAATAGAATTGCCAGAAATTTTATAAAAAATTAGTATTGCAGAAACAATTTTAAGTTAATTTATTATTTTATATTCTATTTGATGCTGACGGACCCGGGTTCAATTCCCGGTGCTCTCTGATGCCTGGCGAGTGGCCTACTCAGTCACTAAAAATAATTGAGTACCTGCGTTAACTCGAACAAGGGGTAATAATGGCGGTCGTCTTAGGCGCGGTGCTTGTCACACCGCCCCGCACCAGAGATGGTGCGCAACGACCGGGCAGAAAGAGCGAACGTATGAGAGCCTTAACCTCTCAGTTCGCAGGCCGTGCTCCCACGCGGGGCGTAGAGCCTTACCATTATTAATATTATATATTCTATTTGAAAGAAAATATAAAAATGTAACTTTTGTAGACATACACTTTATATGATTTAAACATTTATTGTTACACTCTTTGTTTAAAGTAACAAAATACTAATTTTTTAATAATTACATATACTAAAATATAACTTTTAAAAATAAAGATAAAACAAGCAAATTATAAAAGTTAAATTATGTATTAAATACCTACTATAATTTTGGTTTAGAATGGAGTTTGGAAATATGTTTATGAAACTTAAGCACTAGCAAAGCTTACAGAATAAACCTAGAACAAAATTAAATTAGGAACAGAGTATTAGAAGAAACGGAGTTCGAAGTGACGAGTTTTCTAAAGGCAGTTATTTTGGATATTGTTAAGAATTTTCTAAATTTCCTTAAGTCCTTCAATGTGGGAAAATGTGTCCTATGTGCCTTCTTTTTGCATAGCCCCACAAGTAAAAATTAGATGCAGTAAAATTTGGACTTGTTGGAGGCCAAGGTCCTGAAAACACACGTGCAGTAAGAGCAAAATAGGGTAATGCATCGTCCTGCATAAAAATAAGGTTCCTAATGTTATCCGGTCCAGTGCTATAGGTCACACATAATCTGCATTTATGGTGTCACGCACAACATGGGCGGATATGTTTCATTATCGTTAGTCTACTCCATCAAGTCACTTTTGGTCGAGCTTGTATTTTCTCAATCGTTCATTTCGTTGTCACCTAAGAATCAATAATGGTAGCCATGGCGATTGATGAAATCTCTAACAGTCGTCACTTCAGGAGGTTTTCAAATAATTTAAACCAATCTTTGTACCAATCTAACATTAACTCCTCACATTCCATGCTACGATCACAGTCTTCAGGTTTTAGCTCCTACTCCTAATGAGGTCTCCATATAGACCACTTTCGTACTATTGCATTTCTCTTAAAAGTCCGAATTTAATTATTATTATTAATTAATTTTAAATAGTTACCTAGCCGCATATTTATCAAAGCTTTTGAAAATTGTAAAAATAAAATTTTTTACTTATTTTATTATATTTATTGTTACTGTATAACATGTCAACAATTTTATATACATCTATTAAAACATATTATTGTTTTCAAATCTTTGTGTTAGTTAAAACACATTTCATTAAATTTTGTAATTCTTATATTGTTTTAGTTTTACTGTTAATTTAATTATGACTTGCCTGATAAGGTAACCTAAAATTAAATAACAAAATGAAAAGGTATTTATTATGTCTAATATTTACTTTTGTTTTAATTACTGATAGTAATTGCGATACATAAAATTAAACTGTTTAGTTTTACAAATCACGAAAGATTTATTTGACACCCCGTGGCGGAGTTCGCCCCTTTAGCAGCAGAGCGAAATGCAATTTTCATGGCACGACGGATCTCTATAAGGAGAATTGTCTGTTCGGTACTGATATTGAATATTTACTTGTATCATGTTTCCGAATTGGCCAAAAGTTTGGAGCTTTGTTTTGTATGTAGGGGAGGAAACAATTTTAGATTGGTTCTCTCAAAAGAATATAGTTTAGCAATATTTCGCCCTGCAAAGTCAATTCCAGGGTTCAGATACAAATTGCGTTTGTGATACACTTTGACAGTTTGTTGAACGTGCGCGAACGGTCGCTGCTCAAGGTTCTTATAGAAAAAGTTGTGAATATAAATGCTCTCGTCCTTTGTCGCCCCGAGAAAGCTTACAGAAAGGTGCTCGTGGCCGGCCGAACTTTTTATTTTTCTTCTTGCAACCCTCGCTTATACGCACTTCTCATGGATAACCCATTTTGAGCTAACCGTCCACCCTGCGCGCAGAGAAAACAGCCCGAAATGGTCTCCTGTTGATGGGGAATTTTAAATTTTAATGGACACGGAGATTTTCGCCCGCCGAGCAGGCTATTAACAGGGAGCGACCGGTGCATTACCTCACTGTTTTCACACAATTATGTACAAAACATAAGATGCTTAACGCTATTGGCACAAAACTTACCTAAATAATTTTAAAACTTTTTAAAATGCAAATACCCTTGATGGTACCTAATAACTATACAAAAATGTATGTATTTATTTAATATATGACGTAAAACAAGTATAAAAAGTTTAATACAACTAATTGGAAGTATTTAATTAAAGTTACTACTGACTATAACTGTTACGATTATATAATACTGAATAATGTTTGCAATCCACGTAGAGTAATTTATTTTTAAAATAAATTCGGCATTCAATTTTTCTCTTCTGTGATTTTTGTAATTAATTTTTTTTATCCTGCAGATGGAAACAACATTCGCTTGCTTTATGACGAATATATAAATGTTATTTCGTATTTGTGCACATTTATAAAGAATTATACAACTTGTGTTAATGTTAATATCTTTAGTGACATAGAACGACTGGCCATTGAACTTTCCAACAATAAAGATGTATTTAAATTGCTACCCCAAACAAAAAATAATTGTGCATTTTATCTATTGCGATAAAAGTGAGGTTGTATCGCCTACAATTAAAAACTACATATAAACTTAACATTTGAGCATCTTAAATCTTTATCTAATAAGTTATTCCAATTATTATAATTAGTGATTGATATATACCACGAGCGTGGTGTGGATAAATCGAAATCGATAAGCCGACATTGAACGTATTATTAACAGTTGAATCTTCTGCAACCCAAATAAATAATTCATTTAATTACTTCACCCACGACCAATTTTCTCCAAAATCACAATAAATCCAGTGTACCTTTCAACAAAATAAAGCTAACCAAGACTGTCTATTGACAATTAATCTACCACACACGCCTGCATTACCAACCTAAACTACTGCATCTGTGGTGTTAACCCAGTTATATACATCTCAGTTATGTCTTAATAATGACGATAAAATGCAAAAAACAAACACAAATGACAAATAATCAAGAAAAGAAAACAGACTGCCCTATCAACAGAAAATTTAATAGTAAATTTAAGTCAATGACAACCTAGACACAAAATGCTTGTAGATAGCGATGATGACGGCAATTAAAATACGACAAAACAAAAAACTATAGCGCAGCAGCAGAGGAATCAAAATCGCCCCCATATTTATATACCACATCACTAATTTTAAAGGTATATATATATATATATATATATATATATATATATATATATATATATATATAAACTTGAAACAGTTATTAAAGATGAAACCTACCACAGTAGGGCTTTAGCTAACAATACATTTACAATTAATACTCATACTTCAGACATGCACAGAAAATTAATACATTTAAGGGACGAGAACATAAGTTACAGTACTTATAAATTAATTAGGTCAGAGCATATACAGGGTGGTTACAAGAAACTTGCATTACTCAGTACAAAATAACATTATAAAAGAAAAACTTAAATCTGCTGGTTACGAGGTCGGCAATATTATGAATTTAAAACAAAAAATAAGCAGAAACAGTTATCATTATTTTTTGTAATCTTGAGTCCAAAAGAAAGCAACTATATATGCATCACATGTCAGAACTACAGACACTCTAAGACGTACTGCACTATACCGGATAACTGCGTAAAGTGTGGAGGACCACATATATAAAATCATGCACAAAAACTAGGTAAACTCCAAAAAAGTGTGTTCTTTCTGAAGGAAGTACCATATTCTTTATCAAAATGCCGTTAATAATAAGCTACAAAAGGCCCATTATAACATATGTCCAAACGTAACATGAGTAGCCGAATAAACCAATACAAATACAAACAACTTATATTCAAATATGGCACAACAACTCACCATCTTTCTATCAGAGTTTAAAGTTACATTTACGCAAATGATGAAACAAAATAGCATGCTATTGAATCTATTATCAACTTTTATAAATAAAAACTATAAATATCTAAATACAAAATAATTGCAACAGAAAATGAAAATGAACTTACCAACCATAAACTAGAGTTAATGATATTCCTTCAACTTAAAGGAATGGAAGTCATACTTATCTCTCAAACGCAGTTTATAGAAGTAACTCTGTTTCATACCGCACTATAATGTTTACAATACATGTCATTTTGACAAAACAGCGCATGATAGTTCAACCTACCATATTTGTAGCAACATTTTGCATTTTGAACTACCACAGTATAAAACAGAGCAAATACAAAGTGGTCTCTAAGGCATTAACTTTGTTTTTGAATAAAAAATTGGTTCTGTTTGTTGATTACATTTATATAAATGTTTAAAGTTTTTACCATTAAGTCGTGAAGGTATCGATCAAATGGCTGCCGCCAGAGTTAATACACGCTCGGGCTGGTTCTACAGCAGTTTTCATGACTTTTCTCAAAACTGTTTCCACTTCTTGTTGGATGTTCTCCTTTAGAGCCGTCAAGGTCGATGGTTTGTTAGTATAGACCGTGGCCCCCAAAGCTGGGTAATTATTCCGGCTAGTGCAAGTCGCTAAAACGAGAGATTAAGCGGTCGGGAAACGTTTGCTTTAGAATGTCCACTGTCGCTCGTGCAGCGTGTGCGGTTGCATCATCCTGCTGGAACCACATGTTCTCCAAACCCAATTAGTTAATTTGTAGCAGCAAGAATTTGCTGATTATGGTTGTATAGCGTTTAACAGTTACAATAACAGTGTTGCTGACGCCGTTCTCGAAAAATATGGGCCAATCACTTTTCTTCAATATACGCCACACCAAACAGCGACTTTGAGAGGATGTAATGGCTCTTCGTGCATTACACGCGAATTTTAGTGCCCCAGGAGCGATAAGTTTGCCTGTTCACGTATACATATAAGTGGAAATGCGCCTCGTCGCTCATGATGATTTTTAATGGAAAATCATCCTCATCTCGGTCGGGGTTTATGAGGGCTTGAGTGAAATATACATGCTATTGGCTGTCTGTATATAATAGCTGGTGCACTGTTTGCACTTCGAATGGAAATATTTTCAAGTTTTTACCAAAATTAGCTGTAAACACTGTCCATTGATACTCAATTGCATGGCCCATCGTCTGGTTGATGTTTGAACGTCCTCTTGGACATCTGCAGTCACAGCAGCGATATTTTCAACCGAACAGCTGCTCCGAGGTCAGCTATGTCTACTACTGTTCAGTGTTAAGCCAATCTCCTCGAGGTGAACAACTAAATGCCGCAGTGTTTGTCCACTTGGGGCTACACAACCAGGGAACGAACGACGACGAAATTCACCGACCGATTATTTGTCAAAAACATTGATACAATTATTCCGCGTTCTTGAGAAGTGTAGTGATTCATAGTTTGTCTACATGTATTTTTCTTCTGTTTTCTTCACAAACGTTAAAGACGCGATGACGTAAGACGGCAATCAAAAAAATAAGAACACCTCCCGATATGGTTATGACTTTTGCGCCACCTAATATAAGCTGACAGTTTACGAGTTAACGCTTTATTGTGGTCATTTACTGTAACAGCTATACATATATAGCTTTCCACGACAGACAGCATCTACTAATTAACATAATGCACGATTTCAATCATCGGGTTCAAAATGTATTGCCGAAAGTGACTGGAATGCTAAAGACTCTCATTGAGGCTTTTGCTAGACTACGATTTGCTACGAGCTACAATTGATAACAACTACATTCAATTTTTATCAGATAAACCTACTTATTTGTCTGAACATCCTCGGAAGATCTCAGACCTTTTGGCCACTCTCCACTGATAACAACTGTAAGCACTGAAGTGGTATATAAAACACAAATCATGTATTTCTTATTATATCATTAACATTCTTCACGAGACAATATTGATATACGATTTCATATGAGAAAAACAAATGCCCTGGATAATACAGTACAATATTTCACAGAACTAACACAACAAGCATTATAAAGTTGTACCCAAATTGCAACTTATTACAGAAAAAACTAGTTAACTATTGCAGATTGGAGAATTGATTGCAGAGAAATGTCAAACTAGAGGAAACTGGAATAGACTAAAAACAACTTATTGAGATTCTGAAGAAATAGCAGCATACATCATTCCAAAAATAATCACAAATCTAAAAAAAGAAGATAATTCTGTATTGAAAGCAACTGATACATTTAAAATGCCAAATGTTATTTCCCCTATATTAAAACAAGATGGCACTTGGGTACAATCCGATAATAAAAAAAAAACTATCGAATTTGTAAAACATTTCTAAATAGTTTTTAAACGCTGGACCAATTTCAATTAATAATTAAACGTCGAACTTGGAAGTTCCATGTCAGTTATTATCACCAATACATTTCACCACTACTAAGTGAAGCGTAAAAGCTTTAAAAAATCGTAAATAAATCAGTTGCCTAGGGAGACCACTGTGTTGCTGACTGCCATATTTAATCGAATACTAAGTTTAGCATGTTTTTCAATACAATGAAAATAGGGACAGATCTTAATAATACTAAACCAGGTAAAGCATTGCGCTTAATCTTTTATCATTACCAGAGAACTTGTGAGAAAAACTTTTTCTAAATAAACTTCAAATATAATACCTAAACAGCAATTTGGTTTTCACAAAAATTACTCTACTGTTGAACAAGTTTACCAAATAGTCGTAGCTTTTAATAAAAAATGGTATACAGGCCTATCGTACAAATTAAAACATTTACGTATTATTTGTTGTTAAAGTGGTATCTTAGCGATTGCTATTTTGCTGTAAAGTATAATAATAAAATATCGTTATGTCATCTAAAAAAGCGAAACTGCCTCTTAGCAATGTGTTAAGACCCATTTTGTACTCCCTTTATACCCACGATATTCTCGAAATAACCATATACTACGATTACTATATTTGCCGATTACGCTGCCATTAATATACTTCAGAGCACCTTCTAGCACACCTTAATAATTTAAGCGAATAGGCTAAAATTAAAATTGACGGAACTAAATATATGCAAGTAATACTCACAACAAGAACTATTAAGTGTCTACTAGTTAGGAAAATCTACTACCTGTTAATTCTGAAACAATTTTTTTCGGACTTGATCGTCATCGATTATTGAACTGATATCGGCATCTTAAAGCGAAGCAGAAACAGACTGATTTAAAGTTCAAAGAAACAGATTAGCTCCTTGGACCTAAATCCAAACTATTCCTTGTTATAAAAGTCGATATTAAAAGCCATCTGGACGTACAAAATCTCGCTATGTGAATGTGTTAAGAAAAGCAAGAATAAACATTATACTCAGGGTATTGATGAACGCACCGCGATATGTGACTAACAGAACAATCCACGAAAACGAGAAGATGGCATGTGTTCTTTACAATATGTTATTCTAACCAGCACATGCTAAATAACAAGTCGGATGTGACGTCGCCTTCTTATATATATTATTTGGGGAAGATGCGAATTAATAGGATAACTAAAATACTTTTTCCCAACTGGCACCGACTGATTTGCTACATGGTAACTTAGATTTAGACATTAATATTAACGCTAATTTTAAATTTCTTATTTCCAGAGAAGGACTCAAGCTTAATTTCGACCATTCGGATTGGCGTTGTTTGAAACTTTCAATCGAAAATGCAGTTTTATATTAGTTTATAATTAACTCAAGGCACAATAAAAATGGCGATTTGATTATGTGGTATATTGGTGGTTATTCTTAAATTATTATTTTATTATATAACAATTGCTTTATAGAAAACTTGTCAAACCGCATTTGAATTGTTAATTTATTACGCTTAAAGCGACAAATAGTTTTAGCAGTTACTGTACAAAAAATAGTTTTTTTTATAATTGCCTTAGGTAGTTGTAATATGCAATACTAGTAAATGTTACTATTACAAATGCGATATATATTTTCTGGTGTCACTTTAACAGTTAAAGCTAAGGAGCATACATCCGAGTGGTTTTTAATGACTCATTGTCTTTGACTTTTGTTGCTCCGCAAATTATAGATAAATTAAATGTTGGGTGTGTTTCATTTTGAAAGATAAATTACATGAGAATATCTCTACAGTTCCTTATGTAAGATGTAAGACACGATCAAATCCATCGTTTTATTGTAAATTTAATGGTACTTCTTACATAATATGCAGTTATGTTTTGTTAACTTAGTATCATAATGTTAAATATATTATTATTTTTTAAAGTTACCTATTATCTTAGTGGGTTACTGAAAGAAAATCTTAATCTACTCGATTTATAGGCTTAAGATTTAAACTTACGGTAACGGTGGCAGGACAGTTTGGCTAAGCAATTAATTTATTGTTTCTCTACTTTAATTCAGCTATTTTAATATTTCTTTTATCCTAGAAGTGAAAAAATCTTATTGTATTGGTATTGCGCACATACCATGGGCACTTGATAGCAATTCTTAGCACTTTGTTTTGCATTGTTTGAAGCTTTTTTAACGATCTTTGTAAAGCATTGCACCATATAGGGCAGGCGTAAGTAAGTAGAGGTCTAAGGATTCCTTTATAGAGAAGGACTATGCATTCCGCACGAAGATTTGACTTCCGGTTGATAAGCGGGTATAGTGCTCCCAATCTGTTATAGCACTCGTTAAGTTTTTTGTTTATGTGTAATCTCCAGTTCAGTTTAGAGTGAAGATGTACTCCTACGTAGTTACTTGCTTGATCCTTAGGATTCCAGTTTATTTCCTTATTTCTTAGTTGGATTTTTGGGAGAGTGTTATAACGATTTAGTGTAAACATTTTAGTTTGGTACTTGCCAGGGTTGATTTTAATTCTCCATTTTGTAAACCATTCAGATATTATATTTGTGGAGCTTTGAACGAGTTCAATTGCAGTCTCAGGACGGGAACTTTTTTATAGCCGTATCATCAGCGAACATGGCTAGTGTAGAGGGAATTTCTGTTGGGATGTTGTGAACATACAGATTAAAAAGCGTGGGTCCCAAGATACTACCCTGCGGGACTCCCGCCTCTATAGATTTTATGCTAGACACGGTTGAGTTCACTCTGACTTGGAATGATCTGTTGTTGAGAAAGGATTGAATAGTTTTAATTAGGTAGAGTGGAATTTCTATAATTATTAATTTGTAGAGAAGTCCATCATGCCAAACTTTATCGAAGGCTCTCTCCAGGTCGATGAATACAACGACTGTATATTGTTTGTTCTCAAATCCTCTTTCTATTGTTTCAGTTATCCTAAGCAGTTGATGTGAGGTTGAGTGAGCAGCTCTAAAACCAAATTGATGAGGGGGAACAATTTCTTTTTGCTAGAGGTTATCTTGTAATCGGGTAAGTATTACCTTTTCCAAGAGCTTGGCCAAGGTTAGCAGAAGACTAATGGGTCTGTAACTATCCGGATTTTCTTTGGGTTTACCAGCTTTATAAATGGGTAGATTTATCGCGGTTTTCCATGAAATCGGGAAGTCCAATGCGTAGACAAGCATTAAAGATTGATGTTAAATATACTAGTGCCTTAGTTGAAAGGTGTTGTAGCATGTCATTAGTGATAAGGTAAAAGCCAGGGGATTTGCGCTTAGGTAGTAGTTCGATGAGAGATTTAATTTCTTAGGGGGAGGTTGGGACTATTTCATCATTAGCTTGTGAATTTAGATTATCAATTGCGCTTTTCACTTGGGTTTCAATAAATTCATCATATGTCTCACTATTTGGGGTGAACACTTGTTCGAGATGTGTTGATAGTATGTCCGCTTTTTCTTCTTCAGTGGAGTATTTGTTGTTACGTGAAATCATTGGATAAATTACGTTCGGTTGTCTAAGGATCCTTTTGGTGGCGAGCCACATCGAGGGGTCGCCCGGTTGTATTGCTTCGAGATAGGAATTGTATTTCTGGATTCTGAGTGTATCTAGTTCGTGCTTAACTATATGACAGTGTTGGTTATACAAGGTTTTGAGGTAAGGGAGTTGGGTTCTCTGCCATTCCCTTCTATATCTATTCTTCTTTTTTATTAGGTCTAGTATACATATAAATGGGTGTTATCATATTATCTGGTGCTTTTCTATGTCTCCAAGGTGTGGTTGATTCTTGTATACTTTCTTGTAAGACCGTAGTAAATTTTAAAACAGCATCGTCAATCTCTGAGGGTAGATTTAGAGGTCCCGTTAGTTTCATCTTTTGGTTGAAAGTAGTCTCGAATGTGTCCCAGTCTGTTTTGCCACAAGCTAGTTTAGGCGCAGGAGGTATATTTTGAGGTATGCTTTGAAAGTTAATGACGCTTGGAAGATGGTCGGAATCGAGTTCGGTATGTACTGTTTGGTATACAGGGGTCAGAATATTTTTGTACAATATAACATCTAAGATGTCGGGTTGGTGATCCGGCCAATACGGGTAGTAAGTATATTCATCCGGGGCAGATAAATTGATGTTGTGGACAGCCATGATGTTATATAGTTTGATTCCATCCGAGTTGGTTGCTCTACATTCCCAGATGGTGTTTTTTTCGTTTAAGTTACCAAGAACTAGAGTGGGCTCTTCATGGTCGAATAATTTACTAATTTCACCTTCAAGCAGTCGTTTGTTTGGCGGTTTGTAGGCAGAAATAATAATTAATGGGGTTTTACTTTGAACGGAGAGTTTGCTAGCAACAGCTTCAATGTTGTGTAGGTCTTATAAAAAAAGGAGGTGATGTCTAAGTTTATTTTTAATTATTATTGCTACACCCCCTGATGCGATCACTACTTCTCTATCTTTCCGATATACTTAGTATCTCGGAATCCTAATCCTTTCTGTGCTAACGAAGTGAGTCTCGGTAATACACGCAATATCAACGTTGTGCCTTATTAAGAATTCGATAAAGATTGATCGTTGGGATTTGAGACCATTGGCGTTCCAATTGATCAAGGTTATATTATTTATTAGTGGGGAACTATTTAGATCCATTTGTTAATAATGTAGGAAGTAGTGTTGTTATAAGTGGCGTTAATTTGCCTAAATGAGGGATTAAGAGCTCCACAATTTTCTGGACTATAATTGTTATGAAATCAGTTAATGCTTGCTGGTCCCTTGTGGGATTGGCGTTTATCTTGAGGGTGGGACGACTAGACGGTTGCGGCTCATTTGTCTGGGTTTATTGTCTAGTTTGTACTGTTTGAGAGTACGTTCTATCATTTGTTCCAAGGCTTGAATTTGTCGTTTGATTTTGTCGTATTTGTACAAAATAACTACAACCTTTATAGTTAGCCGGGTGCTTTTCTAAGCAGTTCGCACATTGAGGGTCGACTCCAGGTCGTTTGGGACAATCACTAAAGATATGATCGCCAGTGCACTTAACACAGCGTGCTTTGGAATGGCAATAATTACGAGTATGGCCATATAATTGGCAACGTTTACATTGAGGGATTTCTTTAGATTTTTTTCGTAGCTCCACTTCTACAATACAGTAGAACAGTTTTGTTAAATTGAAAATTTCTTTCCCCTCTTGGGTGTCGCTAAGATCGACTGCGCAAAGTGGGATATCTATCCTTATTGTAGAATCTGGCTACTTTTTGTACAGGGTACTTTAGCGTAGTTAATTCCTGTTCTATTTCATTTTCTGTGAGAGAAACAGGGAGATTTCGAATAATTACAGATAAATTATTTACTTCAGGGTTGTTGAACGTGTGGTAGCTTAAATTATTATCGGTATAATGCTTAGTCATTACTCGATAATCGTCCATGCTACATAGATTTACTCTTAACTGTTTGTTTCGAATTACTGTGGAGAATTCTTTCGTGGCCTTTTCCTTGAGATCAAAAATGATTTCTTAGAAGTTCAATTTATCCGCATTGTGCAGGTAAATTGGCGGGATCTTGATTTGTTTTTCTTTATCTTTGTTATCTTTAGGTTGTTGCGAAGTAGATTCAGATGTTTCCATAGAGTTTATTGCTGCGGCGAGTTTTCCTTGATAAATTATTTTATTAGCATTCTCGATTTGTTTTTCAGTTACAAGAAATTTATTTTTGGCTATTAATGTTTCTGGTTCAAATAAATACTTTTTATTTGGTTCACTTACAGGTGGAGATAGTTAGTCATCTTGATAGGGAACCCCTCCGCAGGGGTTCTTGAAGCTGATGGGTATGATTAGCGATCAGAATGTACTTAATTTATGATATACGTTAAAATAGGAATACAAAGTTTACCAGAGGTTGAGGCGGATAACCTCGTGGTTATCAATCTCGATAACGTTGCACTTGTAGAGTCTAGCACTTGTTTACGCTTCGAAAGCCAAATAACGAATTTTCTATAAGTTTGAAATGCCATCTTAACTTTCTACGAAATTGCTATTCCTGTATAATTACGCACGCCAAATCCAAACCAGTTTCTTCATCTAGTTAAAAAATATATCACAGTACTGCTGGTAATACCACTGGCGTAGAGTTTTTTCTGCTTTCCTGAGGGAGACTATCGCTATGTTAAAAATGTGCTCACTACAGATGAGTTCAGAGTTTTTTCAAAATGGTGTTGTGTTTACTGGAGTGTGGAATTTTCCAATTCACTTTTAAAAAAGGATAATAATCAGTATTTTTTCTGACAAAGGTTTTAAATTTTTACAAGGAAGAAGAGCCCTTATTCTTCTATTTTACTGTAATGGTGTGCACTAGTGACATTACTATAGAAAAAAGCGACCTTTCCGTTTACATCGAGTCAAAAGGATACCGACAAATTTATTTTTTGCTGTGTTCCACTGTTGAAATAACATGTTAAAAACCCTTGTGCATACTTTTCTGACCAGAAGTGTATGAATGATTTAATAAATTTGTTGAAAAGATATCTTGAGAGTTCGAAAGATATTCTGGTGTATGTTCAGCCTTGGCGTTGTAATAAACAGTATCTATTTGTCGATAAACATAAAAGTGCACACAATCCTCAGCTTTTAAAAACTCAATAACAACGCGTTGCTTTAGCCGAATATCACTGTCACTTTCTCGTCACTAGAGCACTGCTACCTAATATTGTAGAGAAACGCTACGTATTTCATGTACCTGAACGCAAAATTATTAGATCTGTCAGCTAACAGACAAGAGTGTATAAAACACTTCCGCAAAATTCGTTGCATTCAATGCGCTTAAATGTAATCACTCGCATGTAATGTCGGGCTTAAAACAACGCCCATCTTAGCGTAGTGGTGTCGCGTGACATGAAGTTTGTAAATTATATAGTAGTATAGATTATGTCCAATTCAATTTGTGTTTTAAACTGTTATAGAATTTTTATATCTTCCTAAGTGGTCCCATTATATGCAATTTTCCATTAAGTGAATTTGATAGGATCAATACATATATACATCATTCTCTTACAACGGCTTAATATTTTCTTAAAACTCTTTTTCAAATTCCAAAATATTTACAGTTCAAAAATTAATAGTTTTTTTTTTGTAAACTTGGATAATAACTAAAATGTCTTTGGTAACTGAAGTGCATTTATTGGTATGATAAAAATGATAAAACAAAACCTTAATTTTCTTTTTAATTTAATCATTTTGTTTTCAACTGATTGCAAACTTTTTTCTATAATTTCTAGTAAATATTCCTTGATCGACTATTAACACTGTCTTAGTTAATAATAAATTTCAAGACAAAACACTAAATAAAAACTTAATATAAAAAGTGTCCCAAAAGAAATGCAGGATTTAAATTGTGCGACATTTTTCTGCAAGGTTAGCAGGATTCTACTTGGTGACATTTTGTAGCAAATACATTGCGGCTAGTCAATATAGAGCGCTACTCGACGAAGGAGCGACTGGCGATTGTATAAATTCATTACAAGCACGGAGAACATTTCGTCGAGACTGTGCGCAAGTTACCGGCATTTTCGAATAGAAAAATGCACCAAATCAAACAAATGTGAAAAGACTAATTAAAAAATTTGAATATGCAGGTTTGGCTGAGGACAACAAAAAACAGGTCGACCTTGTAGCGGGCGTTCAGCTGAAAACATTGCCGTCGCAAACGATGGTGTGACGGAGCGTCCATAAACCTCAACGGTCAGTCCAATAGAACATTTCAAAAAGTACCACGCAAAAAATTTGCATCTGCACCTATTTAATGTAGACGATCATTTAAAACGCCGGATATTTGCCGGTGGAGTGCTAGAGAGTCAAGAAGTTTACGATAATTTTGCTAATAAAATTTTGTTCAGTGATGAGGCGCGTTTCCACCTTAGCGGTTATGCCAATAAACAAAATTGTCGCACTTGGGACAAGCAAAATCTTTGGGCCATTCAAGCCATGCATACATAAGAGTAACAGTTTGGTGTGCATTTTATGCTGGTAAAGTAATTAAGCTGTTTTTTTAAACGAGGCTGGAAGCGTGGTAACTATAAATGGTGAGTGTTATCACGAGATGATTGTGTAGTTTTGTGGTTTTATTTGGATGGAATGGATTTGAATAACTTGTGATTTTTGCAGAATGGCGTCACTTGCCATACGATGCGTAAAACAATCCAACTGTTGGAGTAAAAATTTAATGGGAAAGTTATTTCCTAAAACAGTGAAGTGAACTTGCCACCAAAATCTACCTCACATCGCGCAATATTGTCCTCTGGGAATTTACAAAGGCCCAGGTATTATGGAAGTAAAAACACTTTCTGAAATAAAAGTAAAATATCTGAGGAACTGTCGACGAAATTCAGCTACAGTTATGCGAAAAAGTAATGAAGAATTTAAGAGTGTGAACTACGCCATGAAAGACATTTGTCAAATATCTCATGCCATATTTACTGGTAACGTTTACCCTTTAAAGTAATGTTATAACGTCACCAACGAGTAAATAAAATAAAAATAAAATGCTTTTTCTAAAATTAAATACTGCATGTCTTTTCAGGTAGCCTTTATAAGCTTACTTTCTAAAATTACCAATTATCACTTTTTTATGTTTCATTAATGATCAAAGACTCTTTTGTAACTTTTTAGAGTATTAAATAGCTAGTAGTAGTCAAAAACCCTGCAAATCAAAGTTTTGTTGAAGTATTACTTTTACTCTGCAATAATTTTATCCTTATTTATTAATTTCGTGGCACATATAAATTAGTAAGCTATCAGGACGGCCAGCTTGTAGATGAAGATGAAAATCCCGATTTTTATTTTTTAATAGATATCTTTGTTGCATAGTGTTCGTAAATAATAAAAATAAATAAACGGTAAATAATTAATGCTGGTCTTTACTGTGGCACTTTTAAATTCTTTTCAATTGATTTTTCACCATTATCGCACTTCCACCTTTGACGGCGTTTATGATGTATAGCATAATATAGCACACTCCATCTGAATTTAATAAAAGATTGTTCGATGAAGCGTACTTTATCTATGAGAAACGATGTTTAGTGTGTTTAGTGTTGCACGTAACTCTCGCTGATGGCACTGTACATTGTCTGCCGTATTCTCATCATTAAACTTCGCCAGTTACATTTATGCGCTTTTTGTGGTTCGATCCTTTTTATTTGAAAATTTATCATCGTTTTTATTTTCTCTGTAAAAACATTAAAGTTACGTTTTTTCTTATTTATGTATTTAGTACATTTTTTGTTGCATCTTAAATAGTTGGTTGGGTAATTTTGGGGTTAATTTTTCTGCGCTCTTAGAACATGTATGCTAGGGTGTCCGTTATTTCCCAAATCGCGAATTTTTTTGAGAGGACTAGTTAAATGTCTTCTTTTCATGGTAAATAACTATTTTGAAATAAAAAACTCATTGGTAACCGTATTTTCGCGTGCCTGCAGGCAAATCAAATTTCCCATTTGATCAATATGAGAAAATCGTCTTTAAACGCTTAAATTTTTTTTACAAATTGTATTTCCAATATGTCAACATACCATGGCAAAACTTCAAACTTTGCAACAAGAAAACCATTTCTGGTCACTAAAAAAATTGAAAACCCAAAAAAACAGGTCAGTGAAATCGCCATGCACCTTTATCCATTTTTCGATGGGAAAGTCATGAAATAACGTCAAAATAATGAAATTCGTGTTCTACGGAATATTTACGATCGATTGACTTTTTTGTCTGACATTTTTCTACATCAAAATGACGATTTTTTAGAGCAAATATGGTTTTTCCAATTTTTTGTAAAAAAACAAAATTTAAAAAATTACCAACATTTTTTGGACGATCTTTTCATTTACAAATACCGCAGAAGAACTGCAAAAGTGATGTGGAAACTAAAAAAAATTGCTAGAAGCATCTGAAACCTAAGCTCAGTCGACCGATGTAAGTTTTCGACTAATTGTGAGCTGTTGACCATCTCCATTCTTTTGATCAAAAAAAGGATGTGTTTCAAAATAGGTTCCAACAGTAAATAATTTCAAGTAAATTACGAACAATTCACAGGATTAGTACAATATTTATACTTTTCATTAAAACTTTTCATTACACATATCGAATTAAAATTACGAGGCGCATTCATAAAGTAAGGGCCGTTTGCATGTATATAAATAGTGGCGCTTCGAAGCACAGTTTTACCACTGCAGCGCCATCCACTGACTCATTGCGAAGCTACAGCGTCATTTGTTTTGATTCTGAAATTGTATTGTTGTCAGTGAATGCAAAGAACAATGGCCGCGAAAATCGTTGATCCTGCCAAGTGTGAAGTGCGTTCTGTGATTCGTTTCTTATGTGCAAAAGGATCGTCGGCTGCTGAAATTCATCGGGAGTTATGCCTGGTTTACGGACCTACAGTTATGAGTGAAGGAAAGGTTAGACAATGGTGCCGTTATTTTACAAATGGCCGAACAAATGTCCATGACGAAGAGCGGAGTGGCAGGCCCAGTATCCAGACTGATGAAATCGTTTCACAAGTGGACCAAGCACTGCGATCTGATCGTCGATTGACGATTAGTGGCCTGGCTGACAAATTTCCTCAACTTGACGCACTACTGTTTACAATATTGTCACGAAAACCTCGCATACAGCAAATTGTGTGCAAGGTGGGTTACCAAAATGCTCACCGACCACCACAAAGAGCAAAGAATGTCTAGTGGACGAAAGTTTTTGGCCCGTTATCAACAAAATGGAGATGATTTGTTTTCTCACATTGTTACTGGGGACGAGACGTGGGTATCCTACGCCAACAGAAACAAAACTGCAATCGATGCAGTGGGACACTCATCCTCACCAAAACCGAAAAGTTTAAACAAACTCAGTACACAAGTCGAAAATTGATGGCTACAGTTTTTGGGACAAAGACGGTGTTCTTTGGTTGATTTCATGGAACGTGGGACAACAATTACAGCTGACGTGTATGCTGAAACGCTCAAACACTTGAGACGTCGATCAAAAACAAACGCCGGAAACTGTCTCTGCGCAAATCCTCCTCCACGATAACGCGCGTCCTCACATTCTGCAAAACCATTGAGAAAATTCAAGATTTTCGTTGGGAATTTTTGACCACCCACCGTACAGTCCCGACCTTACCTAGCGACTACTTCCTCTATTTTAAACGGTGGCTGGGTGGATAACGTTTTGAAACCGAAGACGGACTCAAAAACGCCGTTGTCAACTGGTTCAACTCTCAGGCGGCAAGCTTCTATGCAGAGGTTAAAGAAGCTGGTGCAGCGGTACGAAAAATGCTTAGAAGTGAACGGCGATTAATAGGTAAAGTAAGATTGTACCTAACTAAATATGACAATAAAATTTGTTTCTTATGAGTACATTTTTTTCTGTGACCAAACGGCCCTTACTTTATGAATGCGCCTCGTACATCCTCCGAAATTCTTTTCTACCTGCGCACTCGATCAAGTTCCTGTAAATTGATATAGTTGGCGTTTTTTCGATACATAGAGTATTTAAATAATTGTTTCGCTTAATTTTTAAATTTTTAACGAGTGTTTGTTTAAGTTTGTATATGTCTTATTATATTCTTCTACAAATTGAATCAGGCATTGTCTTTGATTTTCTTTTTTTGACAATGCATTTATATAACCTTAGGTAAGTTTTACGCCTCTTTCTGCGACATCATTGACAACATATAGTTCTTTTATTTTTTGTCTACCGCTTTTGTAATGAACATTATTCTCCCATTCATCAATATCAAGGACAAGAAAATCTCTATTAATCTTAAATCTATCAAATAGCATGAAATGATCGATATCGACATCTTTTAAATTATCCATTTTTTTACAGATTTTACATAAAATTGTTTGCTTGCATCGTTTGAAAATCATCTTCGTCAATCTCATCATTCAGGCTCAATTTCTCCACAATTTTCGATTTTGTGTTTTTCGAAACTCTCATTAAATTTCCGAAGAGATTCATTTGAGAATTCCGGATCAATTTTTCTATATTCAAATAAATGTTTTATATATTCCAGGTCATTTTTCGGTGCATTCAGCGCCAAAGGAGCGGTGAACCAATGTTTTAAATAAACGAATATTACAAATAAACAAATGTCAAACAACTTGTCTTTTTTATCATCTGATAAAGGGTAAAAATCCCTGAAAAGGTAAATCAAAATGCTATATGATGCCTTCGACATCCACCGTGCATGAGAGCACCAAATGGGTTTTTTAAAGGTAACTTCATGTTGTGGGACTAAACCTGAAAAAACTCGAGCAAGATTGAGAAACTACTTGTAATCTTCTCGAGTAAGTTTGCTATTTTCAGTTTCCACATCACTTTTGCAGTTCTTCTGTGGTATTTGTAAATGAAAAGATCGTCCAAAAAAATGTTGGTAATTTTTTTTAAATTTTGATGTTTTTTTTTGACAAAAAATTGGAAAACCATATTTGCTCTCAAAAATCATCATTTTGACTAGAAAAATGTCAATCTATCATAAATTTTGAGTAGAACACGAATTTCGTACTAATTTGACGTTATTTCATGACTTTCACATCGAAAAATTAATAGAGGTGCATGGAAATTTCATTGATCTGTTTTTTTGATTTTAAATTTTTTTAGTGGCCAGAAATGTTTTTCTTGTTGCAAAAAAATTCCATGTATTCAATACACGGTTTTTGAAATTTTGCCTTGGTATGTTGACATATTGGAAGACCTACAATTTGTAAAAAAAAAATTAAGCGTTTAAAGATGATTTTCCCATGTTAATCAAATGGGAAATTTGATTTGCCTGCAGGCACGCGAAAATACGGTTACCAATGAGTTTTTTATTTCAAAATAGTTATTTACCATGAAAAGAAGACATTTAACTAGTCCTCTAAAAAAATTCGATATTTGGGAAATAACGGACACCCTAATGTACGCCTTCAATTGTTAAGAAAAGTATTGAGTGTAGGCGTTAGATTTTGCCACAAATAATCAACGTTAGGGTGTCTTTTTGAGAAATATAATGTAGTAATATTTGGGCTACCAAAAGGTCAATCCTCTACTGACAGCAACTGAGGCACATTGTGGTTCAGCCAAGTTTAAATTGACCGTGCTTTGTAGGCGGGTGCAAAATTTTGCTGAAAAATCCAAGATTTACCTTAAAAAAGTTTGTAAGAGAGGTTTCATTATTATTCTGTTTATACAAAGGGGCCGAAGTTTTGATTTTTCACAAAAATGAATATCCGCAGCCCTATCATAATCCACTCTCAATCAAACCATTACAAATGACGGCCTCTCTCAACTCTTTGTGCTAGCTGGGATGTTTCTTTGGACGAGCTAAGGTATGTTTTGTCATGTTGTTTGTCAAAAGATTTCTTTACTGTAAACAGTTCGTAAACATAATTTATCTTTTTGACTTTTCTTTCTTGCCTTTCTTTAAAGAAACACATTCTCGTATGTCTTTTATAAACAAGTAGCCTTAAGTCTTGTTTACTAATAGGAGGCATCGATGTTTTAAAAATTTGCATCTCCCGAGACATAGACTTCTATTTATGAAGGGGATTTTGTTTAATTTGGGCATTTATGGCTATGACTGTCTGTCCATCTTGCAGATTTTGGACGATCCTCGACACCTCCAGTTTCATTAAACAGTTTTATAGCACAATACACAAACGTGCAGCTAATGCCTAGAGAATGCAAGGTCTTAAAAATTACACTTTTTTTAATAGTCTATTGAAAAATAACCAAACTTGACAAGAAATGCAATATAACTTACAACTTTAAGACTTGACAATTGGTACCGTATGTCAACAATACATGTAAGTATCTTAATGCTTTATAAAGCGAGTAGTAGGTTTGATTTTGAAATAGGATTTACGGACACACTAGATACATGGTAATTATAATATGTATGAAACATTTTTTTCTCTTTATTTATTTAGCATCATAACAATTTATATCTATACATCTATTACATATATAAGCTAAAGAGCTAACAACTGCTAGATGTACTATCAGATAAATAACACGATAACATTAGCATCCATCGATGCAACCTATGTAACTTAAGTCTAAGTCTTGTAAATTGTCTTTGTTAATGAAAACTTGAGATTTCACTAGGTATATTGGCCACAATTTTTTAAGTCGTTTATTGATCCTTGGTTCCAGTATCTGTTCCAGGAAGGGATTTGTGTGGGTTTCTAATGTTTCGTAATGGGTGGTAGCTTTTTCCTCGATTACTTCCTGAACAGTTGGTACATGTAGGTATGTATGAACTGTATGATTCGTTACATACCACAGATCATATAAAATCTGCCGGAGTATTTTTGACTGACTCCTTTGAATTATTGCTACATTTGTTTTGGAAGCACAGCCCTATAGCTCTATCCCATATGTCTAAATAGGTCGAATGACTGTTCTTGTTATTGGCCAATTTAGTTCCCTTGTTTTTATGCCTATGTCTTTCTTCTTCTTTTTTAATATGTTTCTTATATGCTAGCTTGTTATCTAGGTGTAAATATAATTATTTTGCTGTTTCCACTTGTGGTGTATGCACATTATTTATTACAACTGCTGGACATATTTGTTTACAAAGGGTAAATGTTTCGTGTACCGATTTGTCTTCATTTACTTTAATTTTCCATTTGTTTAACCACTGTTGGAGGCTTCACAAGTGAATCTGAATATAATCTGATGCTATTGAAGGGTTATCATGATTTGATAAAATAGCAATATTTTCTGCAAATATTTCTGTTGTATTTTGTGTCATTGGCAGGTCTGCCGTATAAAGAACGTAGAGTAAAGGTCCTAGCACACTACCTTGCGGCACCCCGAAATTAATTGGAAAGTAATCTAATGTTTTTTCATTTACTTTGGTTTGGAATGTTCTCTCGCTTAGGTATGATAGTAGGCTAGAGAAAAAGTTTGTTTAATTTTTTAGGTTAACCCAAGATGCTGTACTTTGTCAAATGCTTGACTAATGTCGAGAAAGATGGCTAAGCAGTATTGTTTATTTTCTAATGCTTTGTTTATAACTTATGTGATTCTATGGACTTACTGCACCGTGGAATGAGCGTGGCGAATTCCAAACTGGTGAGCTGAAATCCAATTTTGGGGTTGGAGATCTTAATTCTACGAATTAATGGTTTTTCTAACAGTTTGGAAATTACTGGGGGAAAGCTTATAGAACGATAAGAAGCTATAACTTTTGCTTCTTTTCTTGGCTTATTAATTATTATGATTTGTGTAACTTTGAAAGATTTTGGCCAACGTTAACAATACAGTTCTCTTTCTTGGAAGTTGATTTTGCATTCTAGCTGTTATTAGATCAATATTAAGAGCCTATTTGGGATTAAGAAATTTTAATTCAGCAGTTATTTTCTTTTGGGGTAAATAGTTTAATATTTCGTTATGGCTTTAAAGGAATAGATAGATTTTGTTCAATTTTTTGGTCTGGTTAATTGCCTAGTGGTTGAAAAAATTTGCGAATAGGTTAATCTTGTCTTTGCCCCTCATCGCCCAAGGTTCAACGTTATTTTTCCTTATTGGTGGTACTTTTAGTTCAGGCTTTATAATGTTCTCTTTATTGGTTTTCATATAGAATTATCAGTTTTAGTTAGTGTGGATATATATTCATCCAAAAGTTTATTTTATACTTCCCTAAGTCTTATTTTAAATTTATTATTCAAGTGATTATAAACATTTTTATCGGTGGATGTACGACTTCATTCACAAGTTGCTCTAGCACGTCTTTTTTTGCAACCATTCTTTTAATTGCTAGTAGTACGTCGTTAGTTAATTTCTTTTGAGGAATTTTTGATGTTATTCATTTTTTAGTAACCTTTTTCTACTTTTTCAGGTTCTTTGGGTTGAATTTTATGTCTATGTTTTCACTTACTATGTTTGTTTTACTATTGTGTAATCTTGGTGTAGAGTTCTTAGATATAACAGTTGTGCTCACTATTTATTAAGATAGGAGAATGATTAGATGATAAATCAAAGCTAGATACTTCTGTATATACCGGGTTGATTCCGTTTGCAACAAAGAAATCTAAAAGGTCAGGCATTTTGTTTGAAACGGTAGGCCAGTAGTTATGTTGAAAAATTGAGTCTCTGTTGTCGTTCATTGTTTTATGAAGTTCTCTTTCTGTAGTTGTTATTAAACATAAGCTACATCTAGTATGCTTACTATTATAGTCTTTCTCAACTTCTAATATTTGAAAGAATTGTTCAAAATCTGCCTCTTTTATATTGTGTCGAGCTGGGCAATGGGAAATGTTGTTGCTTTTACTGTAGTTGCTTGTAAAAAGTCTTCTTTATATTTTAATTCTTCATGATGTTGGATAGAGTGCTTAATGAGGATAGCAGTACTATCAGGATATTGGTATATGTTTCATAATGAGGTATTTTGAAATATGTAAAGTGCGTTTTACTTATTAGGAGTATGCCAGTTTGCTAGGAAGACTTTTATTTCTTCTTTATGTTGCACTAACCCATTACCGTTCCACAAAGAGAATCGTAGCAATTTATCCATGAGTGAAGTTTGCTTATTAACGTTGTGAACATGTTTAATATCATTTTTTGTGTAAGTTGATTAAACGTGGCATTAAATTCACTTAGAAATTGTGATAGTATATTGTTTAAATATTTTGTTGTTTTACTGTTACTTCATAATCTGTTGGGATTGTTGGCTACAAACGTTGTATAGTTGTGGCTTCAGTGTAGTGTGTAAGTTATTGATTTTATGTGAGTTAGGAATAATATTTACGTTAGGTAACAGTGCTTTTAGCGCTTTAATCTTGTACATAAGGTTATTTTGATGAAGTAACAAAGCTGTTAATAGTGTTCGCATCCTTTTTAGTTACCCGGATGATCTTTTCCGCATAAAGTGCATATAGCTGGGATGCCCTTGGTCTTTTTACAGCTGATGGTGCTCCACTGCAAATGGCCTGTTACAATCAGTTTTTAAATGACCATATAATTGGTATCTCATGCACTAAACGTTATTTTTTTTATTTGGAGGTTTTATTTTTATCGCAGTATCTTAAAGTCTTTCAATTTGGAACACGCCCTAATTATTACTTGCTGGTTCTAAGTCCAAAAAGAACATATTTAATAGTTCCTTGGTTATTATGTGTTTCGTATTTATAATGTTTCTAACTTTATGTCTGTGTTGTGTCATATGTGCCTACCGTGTAATGTATGTATTTAATGACAACTCTGTAGACTCGTCCTTCTTTTAGTTGGTATGTATCATGTACTATGTTATTCTTTTTAAAGTTCGTAGTAGTTTTCTGTATTCCATTTTATTTGAACAGTATTGTTAGCCAGACTTTTGGTGTTTTATTGTTCTTCTTTTAAACAGATTGAAAGAACATAAATAAAAATCATAAATTGTTTTATTCAGATTACATTTTTATTAGCTTCTAAGGAACTCTCATTACTGTGAGGAATGAATATTCATGAAAATATGGCAGTCTTCACATACTCCAGGTGGTTCCACTAATGAGCCCATACTTTAACCAAATACGCAATACACACTAATTTCCGTTCCAGCGCGTCGATTAATAAACCTAGATGGTGCAAGCCCCAACTTTCCACAAACTTATACGAATCGATAGCTGGCACCGGTCGGTTTTTCCGGCAACGGTATCCGTGAAGCGGAAGCGCGACGTCGCCCTCGGCTCTAAGCGAATTGAAACAAAATAAGCAATTTAACGAAGCAACAACGCAATAAACCCTTAAACAGACATAAATCCTGGGGCTGCGTTGAAATGAAATCAACTACAATTCCCTCGCAGCTAATTTGCAGGCAGCGGAAACCGAACCCGCACATCGACCGGCGCGCCGTAACTTGGGCTAATCGAATTCGCGTCAAACGGAATAAACGTTCGCGCTGCCACACTTCATAACCCTTTTGAGCGGCGGGACAAGCGTTCGCTACTCATTGGCACAATGCGCACTTTTGTGTTGCGGGCCGCCACAATCCCAAGCAAATCAAATGTCAGCGCGCCCGAATGGCGAATCGGCGGGGAAGGACGTATCTGATGCCCTGAGCGTTGCGGCGTACATTAATTCCAGAACAGAATTTCCCGGCGCCGATTTCCACGCGCGCTGCGGCCCTAAATTTTTTGCGATAATTATCGCGCCATTTAGGCTTCGGCTCCCCCGCGCCAACCTGTGCTTGGCGGCAGCGCCCCGCGTTCGGCCGACTGTTTTACAAATTTTGTAGGTAGGATCTCGCGGGGTTCTTTTATGCCGCGGAATTGCAGAGAAGTGCCGGATGAGAAATGGAAGTCTCTCATCAGCCTGGATGTCGTTTCATTGTGCGCTATCGCTGCGACACAGCGTCTCGTCGCACATACCTCGTTTATTTTCACGTTTGAGCACGTCACCCCTTTTTCTATTAAAAAGCACCGTGTACTATTAAAGCAGTTAATATATCTTGCTCGGGCTTCCCGTGCTGCGAGCCTTCCGCGTTTTGTGCGACAGCTTTAGCCATTCAGCTTTTCAAAAAGCCCTGCATGCAACCACCAAACTCGGCGTTGCAAACTGAAATGCAAGATAGCTGCAACTTACATAGTATGCTGCTTTAAACTAATCTAGGTTTTCTAGATCTATGTATTAGTAGCAAAGAGTAGTTTTTGCGCCAGTTAAAACAACACAAAACTCTAAGTAACATTTAACCCTATATTACGCTGTTTTTTCCTACATTAAGAAATGCGGAATTATATGTACAATAACAATGCGTAGAACATATCACAAATTATTCAGTAGTACATCATAAAACTATTCTATAAGGTTGCTTGAACGGAGAGTCATTTGAAAGGTACATTTCGTTGGCTGTAGCTGCGAGCTCCTCGTTGAGGCAATTAAAATAGTTCATGTGATTTAGGCGGCCAGGAAGGTCTGATGTTAGAGCCCTTTGAGTTGGCTTAGTTGCTCAAAAATTGAAAAGGTCTAACAGTCTCCAGGTGGAATCATAGGCTAGGTTATTGGCTGCGACAGCAGTTAGCCGCGCGTAGGCGACAGACCGTCTGGATTTGTAAAAAATTTTAATGGCGTCCCGAGGTATCAAAGTAGCGTTGTTGAGAGATGCAGTATTCTTATCTCTTACAGGACAACATTTGTGTCGATTGGAAGTTTCTATCTTTGCAGACATAGTTGTTAGATAATAAAGTATTAGAAACTTCTTTCAAATTAGTCTTTTTATCCGACTCTATCCTTACACACCATATAGCTAAAATTACACGGACATCCATTATTGTGAAAAGACTACCAGTTCATCTTTAGCATTAATTACAGACTGAATTTCTTTGGAAAAACGTTTACCAGTTTATTTTTCCTTGAGTGCTGCAGCGAGTCTAATCACTAAAAATAAACGATTTGGCATGGGGCGTAATTTGCGTTTCAGTTCTTCCCAGATATGTTTGATAGGATTGTAATCGGGACTCTTCAAAAGCCACTTTATTTTTTAACACACATTTCTTCAAATCACGCAGAATAACCTTCTCTCTGTGTGTTGGTACAGAAAAAATTCTTCCCGAACTGCTGCCAGAGAGTTGGAAACAAGAACATCAAGATACACATTCCACCTACAAAAAGTAAGAGATCTAATCCGAACCACAAAGAATGGTCCCATGCCATAATGCTATTTCCACCAAACTTGACTGTTGGCACAATACACTCAGAGAACAAATTTTCTCCTGCCACAAGCTCACATTGTATAGCAATATTCATCACTCCACAGAACTTGTTTTCGTTGTTCCGTAGTCTAATGGCGATGAGCTTTGGATCATTGCAAGCGACGTTTGGCATTGATCATGCATATGTTGAGGTTGTAAGGCGCCGCACTATCGTAGATGTTAGTGTTTTACAACAATATGATTTACATTTATTTTAGCAAATGTGAGTGGAGACAAACTGGGTGGGGGGAACACACCATATGACAACAAAATTTACATAAAACATAAATTTCAAAGTTAATATTATAGATTGAAATAAATGTGCAAACTAAAAGCAATAGGAACAGCCTCGGAAAAATTGTCTGGTATGCAGATAGATCAAAAATCGAGTCTGGGACAAAAGTAGAAAAATCAATATCAGCTAAGCATTTTTGAATGCGTCAAAGAATCCGAGCTAGTATGGGAATACCACAAAAAACTCAGAGCTCTGGCGTACCAGAAAAAATTATCTTTGTTTCAGTTACTGTAAAGTTGCAGAAAACAAGAAAGCTGAGCTAGCACAAGAAGAATTATCAACTCCATATATAGGCCTCGGGAGCACCTAAACGTGCAAGACAAAGCCAAATAAGATAATTGGATTAAAAACAATATAAAAAAACTGGAAAAACGTACTAGGGCAAAGACAAAAAAAATTCGAAAAGGATCTTGTAAAAAAACTGCAACAGTTAGTATAAAGCAAGAATCAGTTATAAACTGCACCGCTGTAGGCAATACTGCAGAAAACCAGAGATTCACGCTCATTCTTTGTGAGTGTAAAGTTTTAGTTTAGGGGAGGCAAGCTATTATTGAAAACCAATAATGGATCTAGCAACTACTCAGTAAGGGACTTGTACAGATTGGTACAAATTACGAGGATACTGAAAAAAGTGCTGTAAAGAAAATGAGAGAAGTATAATAAGTCCAAGAGGTTGCAGTGCTACCGGAGACAGAGGTCAAACGACTATCAAAAAGACTGATCTACATATTCTATTACCTACACTCTTATTTCGTTCTATGACGTTTCAGTACGCGTAACAGCCACATCCACTTTTCTATATGGGTATCCGAATCGTTTTAGTCATATAGTGTACCGTTTTAAATTATTATCAATATTATGAATCCAGTGATAGTATTTATAGTAACACTTTTAGTATCTTCAGTATTATATGACTTTATCTAAATACTTTATATTATTAAGTTATTTTTCATTTCAAAGTTGTATAAATAAATAATATAATAGTAGTTCCTCGTAATAGGCAACGAAGGCCTTTTGGGGTTGTAACAGGATAGGCCTGCTACAATCTAGTGCCTACGGTATACACAACAGTAATAACGTGGGTAGCGCTAAGTCCACTCATTGTAAATGTGCACATTTATGTGAAGAATTGCAACGTTTGCAATACCTATTCCTTTAGACAAGTTACGTCGTTATGAATTACTCAAGTAAATTACATTTTTAATTTATTATTTAATATGTACTCACGGTTCTTCTTTTTATCTTAATTTAAATAGTATGTAAAATACTAAGATACAAATTTCATTACTTTAAAATTGATCCTTACTCAAAAAATTAAACAATTTTTACTTTTGTGTAGACAAAGGGTGGTAACTTATAAAACAACAGCGAAAAAGGGGTGTAAGACAATAAAATACGTAAACGATCAGAAAAGTTAGAAAATAATCAACAAAGAAAATCTGTTTCTATTATCATCTTTATATAGATTATAATTTTATTTAATTTCTGAGAAAAATTTCAAGAAGATAAGAACAAAACTTCTAGGTGCTAGCTAAACTGTTTAGGCTGTTGCAAAATTAAACGATATCAAAGCAGCTATCGCTACCACGACTACATTAAAACTGTTTTATTTGATGACGGTATATAAAGCGAAGTATTGAAACCAGAATTGTCCCTTTGTATTTAAAAATGATAAAATGTATCACAGAAGTATAGATATATTTTTTTCAATTATAGTATCAGTTATTAGTATTCATTATCTTTTAATAATACAAAATCTAGCTTCTTATGGCCTATGACAAAAAATGCACCTGGATTTTAATTTACCTATGAACCCTTGGACAAAGTAATGGAGTGTACATTTTATTGGAACAAAAAAATCAAATTATTTATGGTTTAACTGGTCTGTCATCATTATATTCTGGAGATTCTGTTAGATCCACCTGTACACAAATATTAATTAACATACTTTGTAGTGATGCTTCAATCTTAAGCAAAGTTTAAAATATTACAATTAACATTGTGTTTTTTCTAGAAAACATTTAAATTGTTTTAACAAGAGAGCAAATACAAGAAGCTTAAAATTATATTATTATAAGATACTCCTAAAAAAGAAAACTTTTCCAAAATACCTGCCTCATTATATCGTGTATAGTAAAAATTATCTATACATTGGAGATTTATTTATTTAGAAGCTAATTCAAGTTTGTTAAAAAAGGCTGTAAAAATACAACAGTGTATATAATTGGAATGTCTTCGATCTATAAATACTTTCTAAAAGATTTTGATAAACTATCAAAAAATAAATCAAGCAGTTAGTCACTTGTTGCACTTGCTAAAAGGGTAACTTTGCTTTCAGTTAAACGAAAGTCAGTTGCTTTGCACTACAGCAGATTGCAATATTAAATATGCGACATTAAATACCAATCTCAATAATAACAAGAATCAAAAAAGATGTTATTCTTATAACTCTTGGATTTTGCAGTAGCAAAGGTATTGCATTAAAAAATAATGCTAAATTTTGAAAAGGAAATACTCCTAGTAATTAAAAAATTTGTAGGTAATTTTTAAAAAATAAATATATAGGCAATTTCTAGTTGTCGAATGAAGGAAATTAGCACAAAGAAAAGTCAAAAATTATATTCGTACTCTCCATAGCACAATTTAGGTTTGCCACACAGTCTTCTGAGCGTCACTTTTCTTGCCTCTGTTTCAGTGTAAATATGGGCACACTACAAGTAATGTGTATTAAAGACAAACAAAAAGCTAGACACTAATATTTATTTAAAACTTACCATAGAATAAGGTGGACAGTGCTTTACTACGGAGAAGTGTGTTTTAGCGGGCTAAAAAGTTTTGAGCGTGACGCACGCAGAGGGAGCGGGACGCCTGAGAAGATTTATTTAATGGTATTGACAAACCGGAGAGTCACCATTGACAATGTAGCGTATTCTCTGCAGATTAGTCATGGTTATGCCTACCATTTATTTACGATTTGTTCGGCTTACTTAAAGTCTGTACGAGATGGGTGTTAAGAGCGTTTTACTATACACGCCCAATAATACCTTTGAGACTACTAACTTTTTTAATTTTTGGATGTTGGAACGCGCTCAAATCCAGCTCCTTTAAACCATATTCTTATAAGGTTCAAATATATCTTACGAAGTCACATACCTTCTATGGACAAGGAAGTGTGAAAAGCTGTACACAAATAGTTGGGTTATCAATCAAAAAACTTATTTTTGGAAGGCTTCTAAACAAAGCGCATCGAAAAGAAAATAGACCAGGTAGAACGATTATGTACTTGTTTAACTTTTATAGTTGTGTAAATAGACTGAAAGATAAAGTGAATAATTTTTGACTTCCTCTCATATTATAGGTATCACAAATGCCAAGTTTTGGTTAAAATTTTCCCGCCCTTTTAATACAATATAATACAATATAAACGCAAATATCTGATAACAATAAGATAGATTATCAGTTTTATTTTTATTTATTTATACAAGGTTTTTTTTAGTGATTCCATTATGGCTGTCAGTTCTAATACGCTATTTTAAATTATATGTAGCAAATTTTCGCAAAATATTTTTTCAAAGCTGGTTCTAATTTTAATTTGTTGCAAATATGAAATATCAAGCAACCAGCTAGTATTTGACAATTAATTATTCCTTATCTAATACTGTAACAAACATATAACTTGCATATGATTTAAAAAATATTGATTTAACTTCAAGTGAATTGACGCCATAGAGTAGGATATGAATTAAAATTGTATTACTAAAATGTACCGAGAATTACTCAATAACCTGAACCTTACTCACTTAAAAAATGTCATTGTATTATAGTATTAACAATTAACAAGCTTTTGAGATGTTGAATAAGACAAGATTTATAATATAAAGTGTTTGGGGCCCAAATTGTAATAATCACTAAGAAACGTACTATTTTAAAAGCTACCCTTATTTATTAAAAGATAATATACCCAAAAATAATAGTCTTCTAAATTTGCGTCGGTAAATTAAATAAAGCTGGATTTTTTACAGCGGATAGAGGGGCGGTTTTGAGCGTTATAGATAGGAATACCTAAGAGAATTCTCCCCGTGAGATTACTTGCAACTATAGCTTATTTAGTCAATATCGACGAATAACAAGTCGTTTGAAATTTTTTGAAACACTTCAAAGGCAGCTCACTTCAAGAAGTCTCAAATGTACGTGTAACATAAACAATTTTTGGAAAGGTAAGAAGCATTTAAAAATAAAGATACCGACGTCGTTTTAAGACCTAAGCGACAGAGGAGGATATTCGCTGTTTTCTTAAGAATTGATCCAAATTAATTGTTATTCAAATTCGTTTTTTCAACTATCTGATTAAACGAAACTCACGTATCATTGAAAATTGACGTAATCTTCTAATCTGAAATGTTATCCTACCTCCAACATCTAGACAAAAATTTGGGGGTTGGTTCTGAACTACACTAAAGCACCCTACCTACAGTCTGACCTTATAATTTCTTTAGATCACTAAAAGAAGCGCTTGATTTAATGACGTTATTTCGAAGCGTTTGTGCGCGTCTGGATGGTGTCGCAACCACATTCATTTACAACGTTATTAAGTCAAAAAGTTATATAAAACAGTAACTTTGTATGCAATTTTCAAAGAATTCGGTTTATGTTTGATTCACCCATGTATCTGCTGATATCTATTTAAATATATTAGACAAGTAATAACAAAATTCTCTTTTCGAAACCAAAAAGGTTTTTATATTTGTTCAAAAAAATTACCATCAAATTCTAAAGGATCAAATGTATTCATTCTGATTAAGAGAAAAAATGCTGTAATCAGCAGTAATTAATGTGAAGTGTATTACTGCCAAAAATATGAACTAAAGAGAAGTTGTAATATTCTCCTGAGGTTTCTGTTCTAAGAGTATGTGTTTGAATAGAGTGGACAAAAATACATGCAAAAGACAGTAGCAAAAATTGTATATAAAAAACGGTATGTTACAATGACTAAGTATCTAGATCTCTATATTATGGTGGTACAAGAAGTCAATTTTCAAATAAAATATGTGTGTTTTCAAATTTCTTCAACACCATGTTTTTACTCAAAGTAAACTATGTACTTATTATACAACCTTCCGAATTTCACAAGGAAATGAAGTAATCTAAAAATACCTAAATTGTCAAGTAATTTCTGTTTTTAGGATCTCTAGCGTGGAAGTGGATACATTAGCATTTCCATTACATAATTTTGCTACAAAATTAATAATAAAAAACATACGCTGGTAATTAAGTAAATTGGGTAACCTCAGCTTCCTTTGTCGACCATAGATAACATTAATCACATTTCATTTTTCAAGGCAACTGTTCAGATTTGAGCATTTACTTAATGTGGCAATGTTTGTATTTGGTTTTTTATTTCCTGCCTGCTGTTTGTTCTGCTTCGGCTGTCACTAATGAGTACATACTTTTGGCGGATCATTTAGATGCACTAACCTTGCTACGGGTTGGCGATTGACGCCCTTGAATGAGAACTTGAAATTTACTGCGAGTGCGACCTTCCCTGGTGTCAGCGGCCACTGCGTTGTTGCGCAGGTGCTTTGTATTTCTCAATTCATTAACCACGCAATTATTTTAATTCGTTAGTCTTGCAAGTATCATTCAGAAATTCTAGTAGTATGTCTCTCCTAACAAACACAGCAAGACTATTATTTTTTAGCACTAATTTTAATAGTTAATATTTTAAAATTTAGCTATAGCAAACTCATTATATCTAAGAGGTACGATAAAAGCTCCGACGATTGGAATAAGTTTAATTGTAATATATAAAACTGCATGACACTACCTGTATTTGTATGCTAAAACAAAAGTTAGTTATAAACGAAAGATGCATCAGGCGTCTCAGTAGAAATACATTTGTTCATATTTATCACTAAAAAAAGAATTGCTAGTAGCTGAAAAGTATATACATACTGCCTAACAATGATATTATATACAATAGTAGTTAAATTAAAAACTGCTACCCCCAAATGTAAAATATTAAAAGAAATAATTAAGGTAGTATTAACAAAATAACCATTGAAACTAAAAAATTAAAAAATGATGATCTGAACATTTTCTTTACTTGTTATTATTAAAATTTTATTTTACTACAAAAAATTTATTTAATAGACAATTTTTTCTGATAGCAGTCAGTGTATTCGTTTCTCTTGTTTATTATCTCTCTTGTTTCTCTGGCTGTTTGTCTGCCCATTTGAAATATGCTCCACGATTGTGCTTTATCATCTCGACCAACAAGTATATTTAGTTGTTTCTTTAACGTTTACATCTTAAATATATTTAAAATAACCTCACGTTTTGGTTGTTGAGCCTTAGAAAAGGACATAACAAATTTTTTATGTAACACTATAACACCAGAGTGGTCCAGTGTTAAGGTGCGACTGCGATGACGGATACAGGTTCCATTCCCGGAGCTCTCTGGGCCCTGGTGGGTGGCCTACTCAGTCACTAAAAATAATTGAGTTCCTACGTTCACTTGAAGAAGGGGTAATAATGACGTCTAAGGCGCGGTGCTTCCTGTGGATGAGATCACTTCCTAGTGAAAATTAAATTCAGATGCAAAGTCAACAGATGCAAACGCGAGGAACACCAAGAAAAGCTTAACGTAGAGAAGCTAAAAGATACAAACACGCTACAAAGATACAAAGAAGAACTTAAACAAAAGCTTGAACCAAATTTGGAACAACAATTAAATTTAGAAGAGAACTGGTGCCGAATTAAAACTATAACTATGGAAACAGCCAATGAGATACTAGGAACTCGAAGAGGAACAAATAAAAAGGAATGGTTTGATGGGGAATGTGAACAGGCAATCGAGGAAAGAAACGAAGCATACAAGAAATATATACACAGGCGAACACGAGAAAAAAGAACTATTTGATGACAAAAGACGAGCGGCGGATAAAATATGCAGAAGAAAAAGAGGAAGTATGAAAACAATCGGATACAAAAGATGGAGGAAGACTTCAGAGAAAACGAAACGAAGAACGCATATAGATATCTAAAACAACTGAAAGAAGGCTTCAAACCCCGAACAAACTTATGTAGAGATAAGTCCGGTAAAATAATAAGCGACACAGAAAACATAAAGGAAACCTGGAAAGGGTATTTTCAAGAACTATTAAGCACAGGATCAAACGATATTCAACTAGAAACTGACATACCTGAGCCAACAGAGAACGATGATTTCTCAGAACCACCATCCAGAGAAGAAATGCAGCGAGCTATAAAAGCGCAAAAGAATAATAAGACTCCGGGCATAGACAAGCTCTCAGCGGAGCTGCTGAAACAGGGGGGCAATGCAATGATGCAATCAATATACTTGCTTATGGCAGACATATGGAAAGAAGAAAGAATGGCAGCCGAATGGAGTAAAAGCATAATTTGACCAATATATAAAAAAGGCGACAAATTACAATGCAAGAACTACAGAGGTATTTCACTATTATGCACAACATATAAAGCATTCACGTACATACTAAGTAAAAAGCTGCAACCGATCACTGAGAATATCATAGGAGAATACCAATCTGGATTCAGATCTGGAAGATCGACCACTGATCAACTGTTCACCGTCAAACAAATTCTAAGCAAAAGTTGGGAATATGACATCGACATATATCAAATATTCGTAGACTTCCGCCAAGCATACGATAATATCAACAGAGACAAATTATATCAGATCATGTTGGATTTTAACATACCTGTAATACTAATCAGACTTGCCAGAATAACAATGACAAATACCGAAGCACATATAAGAATACAAAACCAATTGACAGACCCAATAACAATAACGCAAGGATTAAAGCAGGGGGGCAGCCTAGCGCCGATGCTATTTAACATAGCCTTAGAGTATGCAGTAAGAAAGATGTCAGTTAACAGAAACAATCTACTATTCAATAAGTCCACTCAATTGGCAGCATATGCGGATGACATTAACATAATGGGAAGATCAATTGCTGGAGCAAAATAAGCATACATAGAATTAGAAAATGGAGCAAAGGAGGTTGGATTGTCCATAAACGTCGAAAAAACAAAGATGCTGAAGCAGACAAGGTCAAATAGAATTCGACAAAATATAACAATAGGGGACGACAACATAGAAGTAGTGCAACATTTCACATATCTAGGTGCTACAATCACAAGTGACGGAAAGGAAGATGCAGAAATTCGCAGAAGGATAACTCTAGCAAACAAAACATATTTCCAATGTTGCCAATTTTTAAATCCAGAGACTTACACAGACACACAAAGATCAGAATTTACAAAACAATAATAAAACCCGTGCTATGTTATGGCAGCGAAACATGGACTCTCAATCAGAAAGCAATAGAAACGGTGAACAGGTTTGAGAGGAAAATACTACGACGAATACTTGGACCAGTATGTGAGGATGGCATTTGGAGAAGAACCAGCAATTGAGACATACATACGAATAAACAGATTACGATGGGCTGGACACGTCATCAGGATGGAAGAAGCAAGAATACCCAAGAGAGCCCTTGTGGGGAAAATGGAAGGGAGAAGACCCAAGAAAAGATGGGAAGACAACGTTGCGCAAGATGCTGCAAACCTCCTGAAAATACGGAATTGGAAAGCCTATCCAGAAGAAGATGGGGGGAAAAACTGAAGGAGGCCATGGCCCGATTTGGGCTGTAGCGCCATAGGAGGAGGAGGAGGAAGGCACGGTGCTTGCCACATCGTCACGTATCAGAGAAGGTACGCGGCGACCGGGCAAAAGAAGTTTGCAGGTCGTGGTTCGTCGCGGAGTGTAAAGTCTTACCATTATTATTATTATTATTATTATTATAACGCCTATTATAATCTAACTGAAACCTTATTTTCCTCTTCATTGCATAGCTGCAGCACTGTTTATTATTAACTAACCATTTTTGGATTCGCTCACATAGTGTCCCAACCATTTCTTTCCAAATCTTTACGTCAAAAACTCACGTTTGCTATTTTAACTTATGTAATGTATTTAGTCGCTACCGTTATTTACATTTATACATAGAATTTTTCCAGCTTTTTCAGTCTTGACATTTCATTTATTGCGTTTTATATATTCAGTGTCCACAACTTTACATCTTCTCAACTTTTAATTCTAATTTTCTTAATGATTTCATAATTGTTTTTTTTTGGTAAATTTATTTTGACAGCTACATTACATTTTGCTTTTAAGATGTGCAAAATCTAAAATAAGTTTTTCTGTGAAATGTTTATATTTGTAATGGCATTTTTTTAATTTCCGAGTTGTTTTTACATTTTATTCTACTCGTTATTAGAATAACTTAGCAGTTTATTGTTTATTTTGTTAATATGAATCTAATATATTTATTAGCTTTTTGGTGCATAGGGTATGTATCAAGAAGAACAAAGCAAACAAATTGAATGAACCTCAAGTCGCAATACAAGTATAACACTACAACTAGAAGAACCCAGAGCCTACATAAGAATACTGCTTGTAGCACATTTCAAAGTATAAAACTTCACCAGAAGTTCTTCTGCAAAAAAAAATAGGAAAAGGCAAGAACTATTTTTAAAAACCTTGTTTTGGTTAACCCAATAATGGTTGCTGTCTCAAATTACAGGTAAAAATTGGTCTACGGCTCCTCAATTGAAGAAAATTAAAATACAATAAATGATACTTCTCTAGAGTTATGAAACATCAGACCATTTAAATCAAAGTTTTGATCATACGGGGTTAGAGGATGAAGAGACAGACTCGCAACTTATGAATTAAAAAAATAAAAGCATAAGCCTCGTATTACCGATAAAAATTCTGATGACAGGATAAGCAAACCAAATTAACGTTTGGCGCATTCAATAACTAAAGTGTAAGCATAAAAAGAGCTAAAGCTATTATACAAATAAAAATTGACCTGGCAATACTTACAGAAACAATATATAGTTCTATACAAAAGTTTCCAAAAAAGAGAAAATTCTGGAGTAGCTAATGTTATATAAATAAAATATAAAACGCTGCAAAAAGACAAACAAAAGATTATCCACAATGAAACTGCAAATATTTAGACGCATCATTCACACAGCAACAGTATATTTTCTTACAGATGAGGCGAAAAATAAGGCAAACGACAAATATAAAAATAATTTTTATGCTGATAAAAATTGCCAAAGAAAAGAAAATGTTTCAAAGATCTGAATACGAGAATAGGACACAAAGAATAAGATTCAACCTTAGCAAAATTTGACGAAAAAGTAGTTAATGGTAATTGGAAGAGACTAATACACACTTATACAATATATTTGATCTTAATGCAATTAATGGTAATTCCTAACATAAAATTACTTGACGTCAAAGCGTTTAGACGATTTAAATGCGAAATAGATAATACACTTTTGCAAATCAAAATATCCCTTAAAATCAGGAAAAATACCTAAATTATTGGAAGGGTAGCAGTAGAAAGAAATTGTTGCGCGATATCTCGAATAAATTAAATGAAGAACAAAGACGTAAAACAATTAAAGAAAAAAGAAAAGATTATCAAGCAAAACAAAACAATTATATAAAAATAGGAAGACAAATAAAGAAAAATATAATTATGCCAAAAAACAACAAACAAAAAAATTGGATAACATAAATGGGCAGTCTGAAAATTTTTGGGTCTAACATAGAAACAACTATTTTTACTGTCAAATTCAATTTTTTTTCGACTTAATCTCCTTTTAAGTCGATACTCGGAGGGTAAGGGGTGACGCCAACATCTAGTCACCCAAATGTCAACCTCACCGGCACGCGGTACCCTCCGCTGGATAACTAACGAGGCTCTGGCGACCCAGTATCCAGGGGTATAACTGGATCCCAGTTGTCCCGAGGTAACGGGGCCCTCGTCGTTGGGCCAATCACCCACACGAGGTATAATCGATTCAGAGAAAAAACGAGCGCCTCGGAACAGGACTGCTTAATAGGAGACGACCGGCAAGGCAACGGACGAATAGGGACATGGAATATAAAAACAATAACTGGGAAAGAGATGGAAGTAGTAGAGGAGATGGAAAAGTATAAGTTACAGATACTGGGAATAAGTGAAGTGAAGAAGAAGGGTCAAGGACTCAAGACACTGGACAAGGGATACACACTGAGATATATGGGAAAGCCCCCCGGAGAAAGAGCGAAAGAAGGAGTGGGGATCATAACAAGTGAAGCACTAGAAACCAAATTAATTGACTGGGAGCCGATAAACTCAAGGATCATAACAGTTAGCCTTGAGCTAGAAGAAAAGGTCAGTATAATACAAATATATGCACCAACGGAAGACGCGGATGTAAGAGACAAGGATCAATTCTACGAAGATCTTCAAAGAGTATTAGAGAAATGCAAAACAAAAACAGACACGTAATGATAATCGGTGATTGGAATGCCCGCATAGGAAAAGACAAAGATCAAGGATACGGAACTATGGGAGAACATGGAGAAGAAGAAACTCTAAACAACAATGGAGAAAGAATGCTGGATTTCTGCATAAACAATCAATTACTAATAGGAAATATGTGGTTCAAACATAAAACAATCCACAAGATTACGTACGAAGCAGAAGAAAGAGGACAAAAAGCATAATAGACTATATAACATACTCTAGAACTATGAGATATGCAATCCAAGACGTAAAAGTAATAAGAGGAGCAGAACTCAGCACCGACCACCGACTACTGATAACCTACACCATTCTGAAAACCCCCCAAAGAAACACCAATAGTATACGAAAGATTAAAACTAGAAGAACTGGAAAATCAAGAAAAAAGGGAGGAATATGGAAGAGAACTTAACAGGAAATTAAATAGATTAGAAGAGCAAGAAGCAGAGACAGAAGAACATTGAAATCTCAACGATAGATGGAAAAAGTTCAAAGAAACAATAATCCTGGCAGCAAACGAGATATGCGGTAAAATAAGAGTGAAAACAGGCCAGAACCAAAGAAGAACCAAATGGTGGAACGAAACGGTTAAGAATAAGAGCAAACAGAAAAAAGAAGCCTGGTGCAGGTTCAAAAGAACAAATAGTGCCGATGATCAAGAAACATACCGAAGGAAAAGACAAGAGGCAAAGGAAGCCGTAAAAAGAGCAAAACAGGACTCCTGGGAAGAATTCGGAAATAAGTTAAAAGAGAATTATATGGAAAACCAAAAACAATTTTGGAATGTAGTCAAGAAGTTAAAAGGAAACAGTGCAAAACAAGTACGAAACATAAGGAACCAAAACGGAGATTTGCAAACGACCAGTGAAAACATCCTGAAAACATGGAAGAACCACTATGCAGCAAAATTTAAAATGAGAGAAGATGAGAAAGATATAGAAAGACCGTTAGAAAACCAAACAAACCGAGAAGACAGCGGGGAAAATGCAGAGGAAACCCGAAATGGAAAGGCAGCAGGTGAAGATAACATACCACCGGAATTATTGAAAAAGGGGGGATTCGTAGTAGAAAGATGGCTACAGAAAATATTCAAACAAGCATGGACAACAGAATCAATACCCCAAGAATGGGAAAGAAATGTAATCATACCAATTCATAAGAAAGAAGATACAACTAACTGCGATAACTACAGGGCGATCTGCTTAGCACCTGTCGCGCTCGAAGTATACTCAAAAATTTTAGAAAAGCGTCTAAGAGCTCAGATTGAAAATAAACTCGAAGAAGAGCAAACAGCTTTCCGACCAAACAGACAAACGCAAGATCACATATACACTCTTAGATCTATAATAGAGAAATCACTAGACAGGAACAAGAACATATACTTAGCTTTCCTGGACCTAAAAGCAGCGTTTGACCAAGTACCAAGAAAACATATATGGCACGCATTAGAGGAACTAGGAACAAATTCAAAATTACAAAGAGTAATTCGAAGCATATACAATAATGTGGCGGGAACAGTTAGACTAAACGGAAAGACATCAGAAGAGTTTAGAATAAAAAAGGGAGTTAAACAAGGCGACAGCTTGGGTCCACTTCTTTTCGTAGCCTACATGGATACAATAATAAAAAGGACCAAGAATCAAACTAGACCGACAAGATTAGGGTACCACAACCTAATTCCAGTTTACACACAAGACCTGATTTACGCAGACGATATTGTTCTAATATCCGACAAGGTAAATGTCTTACAAAGAAACATCCAAATATGGAATGCCTGCCTGCAAGAAAAAGGAATGGAAATAAACAAGAACAATAGTAAGATTCTACACATCACAAAAGAAGAAAGAGAAGAAAACATAGACGTAAGAATAGATGGACAACAACTAGAGATAGTAGAAACATACGAATATTTAGGAACAATGATAAATAAAGACGGAAGATCGACCATGAAATACGAAACAGAATAGCCAAAGCAAGTAGAGTCTACTACCAAATAAACAACACTCTAGTAGGAAAGAAGGAATTAAGCACTAAAACAAAGCTACACTTATACAAAACCATCTATACACCGACACTCAATTATGGATCAGAAACGTGGACGATGCTGGACAAGCATAAATCCAGAATAACAGCTGCAAAAATGAGGTACCTCCGGAAGATAATAGGCAAAACCAGAAGAGATAGGGTACGTAACAGAAGCGTAAGGGACGAACTAGAAGTAAAACCTCCAGTAGAAGAAATAGAAGAAAAACAACTAAGCTGGTATGGACACCTGGTTCGTATGGGGGAGGAAAGGATACCCAAGAAAATGTTAAATATGAGACCCGAAGGAAGAAGAAAAAGCGGAAGACCAAGGATCTAGTGGGAAGAATCAATAGAGGAAATGGCAAGGAAAAGAGGAAAAAACATCACTGAAATACGGAGAATGGCAAGAGAAAGGAACACCTTCAAGAGATGGATAAAAGACCCAACATCGTGAGGTATAAATGGGGCCAAGAGAAAGAAGAAGAAGAAGAAGTCGATACTCTATTTACAGTGATGCTCTAATCTCTTTATGCCGTCTAAATGGTAGTTAGCGTCTTGTTATGCAAAATAAGCATTGACGGTTGCGACTTTAAGCTTAAAAAAACAGTAAATAGTCGTTAGAAGCCAGATTTCATGAATATTCTGGGTAGTCAATCAATTCAAACTGCAATTCGTGAAATTTGTCCATGAGATCGCCGAAGTCTTGATGGAAGAGCCCTTTCTTGGATAGAGCCGTTTTTCAGCAATTGCTGCTTTCAACTGGTCCAATAACAATGCGTAATACGACCCCGTTATTGTTTTTCTTTTTTCTAAATATTTGATAAACATAATTCCCTGACTATCCCAAAAAACAGTCGCCATCACCTTCCCAGCAGATGAAACCGCCTTCGCCTTTTTTGCAACATTTTCACACTTCATAGTCTACTGTTTTGTATTATTTCGTCTCAGAAGTGTAATGGGGGATCCAAGTTTCATCGATAGTGATCGACGCAAAAAGTCAGACCCGATTCGCTGAGACTGCTTAAGCAGGGCCTTGGAAATGCGCATTTGAATTAATTTTTAGTTCAAAGTAAGCAAGCGCGGAACCCAAGGTGCGAACAGCTTTCTAATACCCAATTATTTAGTCGATATATGACAAACGCGTTTTTTTAATATGCCCACAGTCTCTGCTATCTCTCTAATCTTGATTCGACGGTAACCCAGTACCATTTGGTAAACTTTTTCGGTGTTGTCAATAGTGGTCGCAGTTGTTGGCCGCCCCGAATGGTCATCAGCCAAGCTGATAGGACCACGTTTAAATTTAACTGCCCATCTTTTCACGGCCTCCAATGATGGGACAGAGTCCTCACAAATGGCTTCTAACTCGGTTTTATTTTGCGTAAAGCATCGACTGATAAAAACGACTATCAAACAATACCTAAGTGTTCAAAATTGCTGAAATTTTTACAGAGATCTTTCAAAACATGTACGATTGTAGTAGCAGAATGGTTTTGACAAGCAGTTGAGAATCAAATTTTTCGTATTGGCCACGTATGTACACAGACAAAAACAATCCCCTAAGAGACACAAGAATTGCAAAGGCTTGAAAAGCATTAAAATTCTTAGGCGGAAAAATCGACAAAATTAAAGTACACCAATAAATAAGTTAATAAATGGAAAGTGTATTATCAATTTATTCTGACTAAAAACAGGCATAAGTATACAAAACAACTATAAAAAGTTTATTTACCTATAGGATATGAGAAATAGGAATAATAACAAAGCAGTAAATTCTAAGGAATTTCTATTGAATTAATAAATATCCCTAATAAACTTGTTAAATTATTGAATTAATTTTTAACAGATGTCTAACAAAATACGAGAAATATTTAGTTAATAGAAATTGTTGTATGCTAGTTCACTACACAAAAAGGAAAATAAAGCAGGTTACTGCAATAAGATAAGTTAAAGCAACATCATCAATAGTAAGGATGTATAGACGAACAATTAGACAAAGTGTAAAAAGCATAACTGGTATAAGAAAAGAACAATACTGCAACAGAGATGAGAAGAAGATAGAGAGAATTGTATACTTTTATATATTTGAAAAAACATAACATTGTACTAAAATACTTTTCTTAGATAAATAAATAATCTTGCCAAAAAATGAAGATAATATTAGTTACATCAGTAGAAAACTACATATTTGAATCTATCAAAATTAGAAATTTGTCGTGCATTTTCACAAAACTATATACAGGGTTACAATTGAAAAGATCAGGGCATGCAAAAAGCCCCAAATATTAGATGTTAAGAGTATTTTTACGACACGGAAACAAAAAGAAACAAAGGAAAAACTCTAGCGTCAATAGTGAATCTTTTGGAAAGAATCTATAGAAAAAGGCGACTGCAATATATTAGACATAAGAAAATTAGAAAAAATATATAAATCAAAAATAAGTATAAAAGAAAGAATTGAAGTAGGATGATTAAAATGGTACGACTGAATGAGAAGAATTCCCCAAGACAAATTATTGCAAATAGATTAGAATTGGAAACCTCACGAAAAAAAAGTAAAACGACTTTAGACGCGGGAAACGACTATAATTAATATAGTTAATTAAAATATAATAATATAAATAGAATAAATCAAAAAATGCAGCTCTATAAATAAAAACTGTTAAATCGTTCACTTAGTTCATTTTAAAGTACATAATAAATATCTGTTAGAACTTATCATAAAAATAGTACAGAGATTTCGCAGTAGAATTTCATAGCGTTACAGCCAGTGGAAAACAGTCACTTGTTGCCAGCTTTGGATGCAGATCAATACCAGACACAAAAAATAGAGTTGTTTGTAACCGCAATGCATCGTGATTATGCCCATTTCTAGTTATCGTAATATCTCAGTTTGAGAGCGAATAACAAATAAGAGAATGCACAAACAACACTTTATCGTGAATTTATAGCCCGCAAACAAGTACAGATATAAATGTAACTTAAAAAGAATGATCCATTATAGTTAGTAGCTTAATCAACGGTGTAATCTAGTCCTGCATATCCTATTTATCAGGAATAATATATTATGTAATTTCCGCTGTAGAAGCAGCTACGTAAATGCTGCTCAATTTAGATGTTACGCAACGGAAAAAATAAATTATTCGGTTGCGTCCTAAAACTCTGGTAGAGGGCGTACTCGATTCTCACGACGCCACAAAACATCCTCATAAGCAGCGTTAGCGTCCCATAATTTCCTTTCCGTGTTAACCCCTTTATAATGATGTCCATTATTTACTGTAACAATTCATTACTTTCATTTGCTGGCTTACAAAAGCCGCATTCGGTTAAGTGCGGCTGAGGAACCGTAAGTGTAGCCAATAACTGAAAGGTCGGCGGGACCGCGTTTTCAGCGCGCCCCGAAAAACATCAATTAATTTACTTGCGGTCCGGCTCAGAGATGACAGTTTGTGTCCCATTCATGCGGCGGGTAATGGCGGCCGATAATGCTCGGACTGTCCCTGGTCTGCTATCAATCTCGGGCCAATATTGGATGTGGAACTCAATGGAACCATTTGCCGATAGAGAGTGGACTGTAGAAAATTAGCTGATTTTGCCGGGTAACCATGCGTCGCTAACGTGATGGATAGATTATCCGTTTAGTTTTTCAGGTTTTTTGCATATTAGATATTAATGAGATAATTTATTGTTATAGCAGCAATATTTACTGTGCTGTACTGTTTGCAAAATTTGTTGTAATGAAAAATGTAATTTTAATTATTCACATCTCACAAGTTTTAAACAAGACAGAGCGTTTTGTTTTATTTTTTTTTATATATTTTACGGCAACCAATACAATATCATTATTTAACTAGCTGTCTACGTTTTTTGATTGAGTGCAGTACAATTATTGATTTTATCTTATTATGTATCTATTTTCTATAATTAATTATATGCAACTGCTTCAAATGTTTAATACAAAGTATTATAACATTTTATTTTTATGTACATTAATAATCTAATTACTACTCAGTCACTAAAAATAATTGAGTACCTGCTTTTACTCGAACAAGGGGTAATAATGGCTGTCATGTTAAGCTCGGTGTTTGCCACATTGCCCCGCATCAGAGATGGTGCACGACGACCGGGCAGAGAGAGCGAACGTATGAAAGGCTTAACCTCTCAGTTGGAAGGCCCTGCTCCCACATGGAACGTAGAACCTTATCATTAATAATCTAAATATTTCTTAAAACATCTTCGTCCCAAGCCAGGTTAAGAAAAGAGGGGACAAAAGGCTAGTAAAGATGGCTTAGTAGAGTTTACTGAAGCCGTTATTTGTACTTAAAAAATGCTTATAGAGACAGGTTATCAGTTTTTATCAATCAATAAGTTCATTTCGGAATGAAGTAAACGACGGCGAATTTCGGGTACCGTAAGGCTGGGAGCACGAGGCTAGGATAAACGTGTTTAACACAAAATCAGGTAAGTCAAATGACCTAAAGATGACAGCTCTATTACTTGAACTCTCCCTTTACAGATTTATATCCTGTGCTGGAGAAATTTAAAGGTACTCGAAATTTTCATAGAGAAAGACGGCTGGAGGACAAAGTGCGACAAGTACACAAGATTTAGTATAAACAATGGAATTTCAGTGGTGTGTAAGGGAAATAAAAACTAAAAAACAAATTGACAAAATACTCAAAGAACGACAACTAGATATTGTGATCATAACGAAAACAAGGAAAAATTATATAAGTCTAAACAATTACACTATAGTTTTTAGCGGAGTAGAAAAAAAATAGACACGCATACGTAAATAAAAAATAATTATAACACACTCTAAAATTGACAGAGTCCAGTTCAATATCACAAGCATGTATGCGTCAGAAGATGGAAGAAATGATATAAAAAGATTTTTACGATCAACTACAATAAACGCTTAATAAAAATAACAGAACAGACTACGTCTTAGTATGCGGAGATTTAAATCTCTGAGTAAGATATTTGCTAATAGCTCGAGTGGTGGCAGACTTTTAAAAACTAAATAAATAACAACAACGGAGGCATTTTGTAACATTTAACAATCTGAAACTACTAATACACTTTTGAGAAAAAGACCATCGATAAATAAAAGGCATACAAAAGGTCAAAGGTTCATGGTAGATTATAAAGGATTTTTCAATAGAGGCGCTCGAAATTTTACAGTGTATAGCGGCCTCGTTGGTGAAGCTACAATTGTCAAATTTAGAGATTATAATAAATAATGTTGGGAAAATTATCATAAAAAAGTTACAGTTGAGAAACACGTACAAATAGTTAAACTTTACTATCAAAATGAGTACTCAGTTTGAACTACGATCCATGCGTGATTTATGTGGGTCACACAATCGTCCTGTTGAGTCAATTATTTGTTGTGTGGTGGACAAATCCGAATCAACTGGTCCAGTAAACAATCAAACAACACCCAAACGTTGTCGAAAAGTGAAGTTTGCAGGAAACATTGCTACAGTAAACGAAAGTGTGCAGAATAATCCAAAGCAATCAATTTCTCGTCGCGCCCAAGAACTTGGCATTTTTGCAGACCTCAATTCGGCGAATTTCTTGTCGAGACTTGGGTTTGCACCCATACAAAATTTAATTAACCTAGGAATTGAAGGTAAATGACTATAGACATCGTCGAGGATTTGCTGACGGGGCTTTGGAGTAGTTGGAAGTGGACACCGATTTTGGACGGAAAATTATCTTCAGCGACGAGGCCCATTTTTGGATGAACGGCTATGTCAACATGTAAAATTGTCGCATTTGGGGAGACCCATCAATTGCAAATGCATCCAGAAAGTCACTGTTTGTGATGATAACCAATTTTTAGCCTAAATTAAAATATATGAATCTTAACGATATGTGGTTTTAACAAAATGGCGCTACGTTCTATACAGCGCATGCAACAATAGATTTTTTGTACGACAAATTCGACGGCATAGTTATTTTACATAGATGCGAAGACCTTCACGGCCGATGTTATGATGCATCGTGTGGTTGGTTCTCGGGTTATAAGGCCATGAGTCGGAGTTCAAAAACTCGATGTTTCGTCTACAACTCCGACCACGGTCTTATAACCCGAGAACCAGCCACACCATACATCATAGTTATCTCGCGTTTCGGCGACGTCAACTGACCACCTACATAGTGTGATTTAACGCCATGAGACTTCTTCTTGTAGAGCTACATTCAATCACGGGTGTATGCAAATAAGCCGCAGACGATTGATGCTTCAAAGCCAACATAACCAATGCCATCGATGATATCGAGCCTTTTATGCTGACGAGTAATTGAAAATTAGATCTCTCGGATACGTGCCGCCCAGCGAAGCCACAGTCATGATGTAGTCGAATACTCTTTCAAATAAAAAAAAATGCAATAATATCTCATACACAACTTGTTTTATTTAAAATTAAAGTTCGAACATTCTTAATGGAAAACCCTTTATAATTTCAAATGACAAAAGAAAGAGCTTGCTCTAGAATGTAAGCATTTATCGAGAAAATCTCTTAATTATTGATGTCTGTTATTATATTAGTAGCAAATTGGAAAGAAGCAAGAGCCGTAATATCAGTCGAAGAAATATATAAAGTATATTTATTTCAAGAAGAAGGTATCAGACATTTACGTAAAAACATAATGAATAACACAGCAAAATATATACAAGTAATAGAATAATGTAAACAACAACATAAAAACCCAAGTAAAGCGATATATAATAAGAAAAAAATACTACAGAAAAAGGCCTACAAATGTGCAATAAAATCTAGTTAACCATAGACAAAATGCATATACAAAACACAAAAAAGGTAAAAGACCAGTATATTCAAAAAAGAAATTATGCCAAAATACTGACAAAGGATATTGATCATAATATAAATGGAAGCCAAACATTAACATATAGTCATAAAGCATTTATATCAACAGATAGAAATGTATCAAAATTAACTCAATGAAAAAGAAACTAGTAAAAGCACTATAAAAAGAGTATTGGAAGTTGAATATAAATAAACCGACTTTAATAACAACAGTGAGATTTCTGAAATGATAATTTACAAAACACATTATTGTAAGAAAATATATAAATATATAAATATATAATTAGCTAAATATCCAGGTACTTTCTATCACCTTAGATTACTACATCTCATAAATCTGTGTGGGCGCAGATGTAAAGTTTAAAATTTATGGAGAACGGTAGAAGTTATCTCCCTTTTCAAAAAAACTATAGAGGTGTAAATGTACACATAAATCTTTAGCAACTGAATGGAAGTAAAAACAAAAATTCTTTTGCAAAAAGAACAAAATGGATTTCGACATATTTATAGTAAAGAGAGTGGCAGACATGTGGCGCAAATAGCTTTCATAGAAAGGCCTTTGACTGCGTTGTTGGAAATAGACTCTAGACGGTAATGATAAATAAACCTGCAAAGCTTGCAACGCATAGCGAAGTGGCAAAGCAGTTTCCCAAATTTGAGCATCTTCTAGCTGAGCTTTGACCAATCAGTTTCAAAATCAATAGCAAACAAGCCTTTTTGGTCACCTGTCGATTGGTGAAAACAAAATTTGGAAATTCCTAGCCCTTCTCGAGTTATTGCTCTGACGGACGGACAGACGGACGGACGGACAACATTAAATTACTTAGTGCTCTTTAGGTTGTCATAAGTTCAATATTTATTGACTTAAGAGTTTAAGAATTTAAATGGAAAAATTTAATGCGAAATTAAATGCATGTTTACAATAATTAAACCAACAACCAATAGATTCAAAAAAATTACAAAATATTTTATTTAAAATTGCGAGACACTATTGTATAATTGTCTCTCTAAGCTCATTGATGGATGCTGACTTTCTACAGTAATCCTTATTCACCCATTGGCGTGAGATCTGGGGAACGTGCAAGGAACTCAACATCATCTTTTGCCCAATCTATTTATTCGGAAAAGTCACATTTAAATAAGCACTTGCATTACGATGATAGGGAAGGGCTCGATCTTGCTGAAAATAAATATATTCAATGCCAAACACCTCTACGACGGGTGGACTGATGTATTCCTGCAGCACGTTTAAGTAACCGTCAACAGGGACAGTTTGATAAAACATGGCTTTGGAATGCCCAAATCTAAATTCCTGCACTACACTCTAGTACTCAAATAATATTCCTTAGTAAAATCCAAACACTGAAGAGCCCATTAGATATACATATATTGATTAATTTATCACTCAACTTAAAATAGCTCCATCAGTCCAATTAATTTTATATGCAAATACTGCATCTTCCATGCATTTGCCTGATATTTACAAAATCTAATAAATACAGTATTTATATTGTTTAAACAATAGGTAGATTTTTTGGTACACCCTGTAGTTTCTGCATTATATGTTTATGTATTATACTTATATAACGCTTTTAGCACTATTTTTAAATTGAATCTATTGATGTTCCATACTACTTTACTTTTGTTTAATAATTTACTTTGTATTTAATTTTTGTTTAATGAGTTTAACAAATAATCACATTGTTATTAAGTACATTAGTTTTTGAGTTTTAGATCTGTCGAGAAATTATCGAGTAACCTAGCACAAAAATTATAACATTAGTTTGATATTTTCAAAAAAATCTTTAAAGCGTAATATAAAAAAAAAAACGAACTATAAGCCAAAATGTGTTATTAAAAATTGGTGTAAAATGTTGAATTTTCTTTACGTATTTGAATACTTATGCAAATAAGTAGCTTTCCTAACACATGAGGCCTAAAGTATATTAAAGAATATGTAAAACACATTTGTACACTTTATGCTACTTTAAAATTCTAATTTTGAAAAACCTTCTCTAATAATTGTTTACGTTATGAAAATAATAGACAGTTCTTGGGATGCAAATTATTACAAAGAAAATTTGCACACCCACTGACCGCATAGGCAACTTTCAATTACAGCGTTCCACTTTAATGGTAACCTCAATTCGACACTTATAAAATCCAAACGTTTCTATCGCAACCCATGAACTAACACAGAATTAAGATCAGAATCATATTTTTAAAAAGACGAAGTAAACCAAATTAATTTGGTTTTTTACACTTGTCTTTGTTACTTTTTTTGTTTGAAACGATCCATTAGTTTATTAAATGAGAAAAAACTTGAAAAATTGATAGTTATAACAATAATTATTACAATTCATACATAAAAAACTTTTTTGAAGAAGAAAAAACTACCAAATTATCCTGGCTAGCGCGCAATATTCTGTAATCATAGGTTTTCGGACAACAAAGAAATATTTTTTTGTAATCCATCCCATTTATACTGCAAACAGAGCTATTTAAAAATAAGCTGCGTTTCACGCAACAACAATTTGCCCTCTATCGCTAGGCGCAGCTATTTACGAGCATTTCATCTCCAAGCAAATTAATTGTTATTTTAACGGCACTATAAATTTATTTATTGGATAGTAACATTCCTGGCTATGCAGGTTACATTAAAAAATGGTAGAAATATAAAATTTCTAGTGTTCTACAGAAAAAATAATTTGTTATTTTCCGACAAACCCATCTTAAAAAAAATGTTGAGGAAAGTGCATGTGGACAATCCTCATTATAAGAAAGATCAACACACCTGGGTTTTAAATAACTTTAATAAGAAAATTATTCTACTTTGAATAACGCGTTTCTCGCTCAACATTATTTATTTTTTTGTTGGTATCTCTATAATTTGCAAATATTGAGCTGCAAATCATAAGCAAAAGAGGTAAAAATATTTTTTACTTTAGTAGCCACATATTTTCTTGATATAAAAAATAAATGTGTCATAGATGTTACATTTTTGCTGCTCTGAAAGTGAAATATTGTAAATCTTGATAAAAAAAAATTCCATCATTTTTTAGCAGCAAACTATATGAAGCGCAGCAAGAAATAAAAGAAATTTCTCTATTTCATGATAGTGGACAAAACGACAATGAAATATTTTTAATCTTTGAACGGCAAACGTGGTTTCGATACAGTTTTTAATTACACAAAGTTTACCCTATCATATTATAGAAACATAATGGAGAACATCCTGTAGGTTATACTTATTTGAGAGTCAAAGGAAATAAAGAAGATATGTACAAAGATTTAAAAATGTTAGGGAATTAGTTTTAAATTTAATTCCTCTCCCTACGCACATGGCGAGTACACTTTGTGGTGCTAGTGGCTAGTGGCCAGCAGATTCAAACACCCAAAAAATCCTATTCCTCCATTGCGTAAAAACAACGGCTCATGGGCAAGATCAGAGGATGAAAAGACTAAATTATTTTCAAATCATTTATCAACCATATTTCAATCTCATCCTATGGCTGCTAGAGCTGCAGAAGAAAGTGAAATACTAAATTACCTACAGACTCCTTATCAACTAAGCCCACCTATTAAACTATTCTCGCCCTCAGAAATAAAAAATGTGATGAAAAATCTAAAAAATGGCAAAGCACCCGGATTTGATGTCATTACCGCGAAAGTCGTAAAAGAACTACCCCACAAGGCTATAAGGGCTCTCACTCAAATATGTAATGCAGTCATAAGACTTCAATATTTTCCTATACAATGGAAGTTTGGTCAAATAATTCTTTTTGCTAAACCGGGCAAACCTGCAAATAAAACCACATCATACAGACCAATAACTCTATTACCTATTCTATCTAAAGTACTAGAGAAACTAATACTGAAAAGAATGCTACCTATAATTGAAAAACAAGGACTAATTCCCCAATATCAGTTCGGGTTCCGACAACAACATTCCACTACAGGACAGGTACATAGGGTGGTTGACGTTAAACAGGATTTCGAAGAAAAAAGGTGCTGTGTAGGCGTTTTTCTAGATGTCAGTCAAGGATTTGATAGAGTTTGGCATCCCGGTCTACTCTACAAAATTAAACAATCTCTGCCTCGCCAATATTACCATCTAATTAAATCCTACTTAAGTGAAAGATACAATCAAGGTCAAACACGCAGAAAGTCTGTCTAACCTCCACATTATTGAAGCTGGTGTCCCCCAGGGCAGCGTCATGGTACCTGTGCTATATCTAATCTTCACAGCTGACCTTCCTCAAAAAGAACAAGTTGTTACTGCCACGTATGCGGATGATACTGCTCTATTAGTATCTGACACCGATCCTGTGCAAGCATCGTCTATACTTCAAAGCTACCACAACAATTTGCAAGAATGGCTAAACAAATGGCGCATAAAAATAAATGCAACAAAATCGACAGCCATAACATTTACGACCAAATACGGTATCACGCCTCCGCTCAACCTGAAAGGCGCTCAAATACCAACCAAGGACGAAGTGAGATATCTTGGCATACATTTGGATAAGCGGTTCAGATGGAAAGTTCACATCACTAAGAAGAGAAAAGAATTGGATCTCAAAATTAAAAAAATGACGTGGCTCCTAGGACGAAGATCTAAATTATCAATAAACAACAAAGTGTTAGTGTATAAAACAGTGATAATTCCAGTGTGGGCCTACGGGATTCAACTGTGGGGATGCTCAAAACCCTCAAATATTGCAATCTTACATATATTTCAAAATAAAACTCTACGCACTATAGCCAATGCGGAATGTTTCATCTCAAACCTTACTCTGCACAACGACCTAAAGATAGCATGGATTAAAGATGAAACCGATAGATATAAAACTAACCATGTTACCAGAATTTATTCTCACCCAAATGTGCTAGCACTCACCCTATTAGATAACACAAATGTAATTAGAAGATTAAATACATGTAAGATTTTAGACTAAGATAACTAGCATTAAGCAGCATACGGGGCCCGCCGCTGGGCAGTTTCCCCCTACATGTCATATATAGCCTTAGATCACATTTGCTTGTTAGCTCTTAGGCTGGTTGTAAATCGGCAATAATGTTAATAATAAAAAAAATTAATTCCTAAATACATTTGCAATTCTAAGCATGAAAATATTGCTACAATGCAAATATGTTTTGCCATAAGAGATTGTTTCTTCCACTTGGTTGAAACATAAAAGATATTTAGTTCAAATGGAAGTTACGTGACCCATAACGAACCAGATTATTTATTGGAAATTAAAATATTGGTGACTTTAGTTTTTGTTCCCAACAACGATTCAAACAAATATGTGGAAGCTTTAGTATCAAAGAACTCCAAATATTACTATACTAATTTATTATTATGTAATTATGTTAGATATCAAGATGACTATAAAATGAAAGGCGGCTGGGTATATTTGCAGCTGGCACTTGGAACGTAACCAATCGAGTATTTAGATTTTATACTTTGCTAGTCATAATCCTGAAGGAAAAAGGGTTATGGCATTAGACCAACTGCCGAGTACATAAAAGAAAAGCTTTGTTTTCTTTAAAAATTTTATAGATACTTTAGAAGGTAGACTAAACCATAATGACAAAATTATAATAGGCGACCTAAATAACAGAGCAAGAACAAATTCTATGATAGAGCTGCTAGTAATGGAAAAGTATGGAAAGTATAAATACAGGACATAAAAGTCTGTCCACAACTAGAATGTAAAACCAATAATTATATAGTGGTCGAACAACTCCATACACAAAAATAAACTTTAGAAGAACAAAAGAAACAGAGAATTAAAAACCATAAAGGAGGCAACCTAAAAATAAATCTACTGAAACAATATAATATAATGATGATATATACAGATAGAATGCAAAGAAAATTAATTAGAGATAGAGATTGTCACTAAAAAAAATCTATGCAAAGTTAAATCAAATTTTGTTCAACTCAACGAGTAACTCTAGATATCAAAATTAAGAAAGTTAAGTATATAGAGAAGTACTTTAAAGATCTAAGAAATTTAATATAAATAAAATTGTAATATAAATAAAAAGACACATAGGAATTTAAAGAACAATACGTGCAACTACTTATTAAAAATAAAAATAATAAAGAAAAAGAAGAATATCATAATAGACTATGCATAAGCATTGGTAATACTATTGGATACAATAATAGCTTGGAGAACGATAAGAAATTAAAAATAACAGTAATGTACAAGAAACTGTATAAATTATGCATCCAAAAGAACATATTATATAGAAAGTTATACCTAAAGGATAAGGGAAAAATAGATAATTTAAGAAACTAATTATAAAACAACAGAAAAAGATATTTGAAAAGGGCCAAAAATAATAAGGCACCAGGAGTAGAAAACTTAAAGATAAAATTCTTCAAATTCGGTTGGAATAAAGTTACAAAAACATATAGAAGATGTGGAATAATGTCTATATAAGTTCAATCTGCAGAAAAGCAGAAAGTAAATACTTCCCTAAGCATTTCTATGGCGAGACTAAGTTCAAATGTCCCAAAAAGTAAAATAGAAGAAGGACACACAAGTATAAGTGAAAAATAAAGCGGTTTTAAAAAAGAACAATAATGTATAGACATCTACATTGTGTTAGCCATATAATAGAAAACAAAACAAATATACACATATACAAAGCCCTAAAAGTAAATACACACTAAAATTGGATATAGACAGTTCAAAACCCCAATTATAAAAATAACAAGAGGTCTCAAGTATAGGTCTATTATTATTACTGTTTTACGTATATGTTAAACAAACATAAATGCTCAGAAATGAGAATAAAAATAAATAACTTAACATTTCACTCTCTTCTATTTACGAATGATCAGATCGTGTTTGTGCAAAGGGTGAGAGATAAGTAGTATACGCCAATAAGTTGTATAAACAATTTAAAAGGTGGGTTTTAAAACTTTGTTACCAAAAACATAACATATGAGGGTACATAAAAGGGCACAGGATATCAGATTAGAAGATAAAGAGTTCAAAATATGTGCAACATTTTAATAGGTTCTTTCTAAGTTTAGCAGAGATATTTCAAAAAGACACCAACAAAAAACTATCATGGATAGGAAAGCAAGGAAAATTATTACACTAAGAAATATAGAACAAAACATCAAAAGGAAATATTCTATAATTATTTTATGGAAAGGTGTCTAGAATTTAAAAGCTAGGACAGACTTAGGACCGAGAAATTTCACCTGCTTGATTGCAAAAACGTTAGAAAATAGAGTTTACCAATAGTATATAAAACAGATTTTAGATGACAGATGGTCAAATTAATTGATGCCATAGTATTCCAGGAAAAAAGGAAAAAGAGGCAGACCGACTCTTTCTTGTGGAACATATGTAAAAATGGCTATAAGGAAAAACTATAGCAAAAACAAACTGTAGATAGAAAACGGCAAACTCTATGGACTAAAAACCAAAAAAATTTTATACGAAGAAGGTTGAAGAAACAGCCATTCAGATGCTGTATATAAACGATTGCAGAGAGAAATGTGAGAGTACGGAATACCCACGAAGCTTGCTCAATTTTAAATATGAATTATCAAAATATAATTTTCAACCTTTCAAATAATTGTATACATTATTTTAATTAACTACTGTATATATAGTGTATATAGTTATAAATCTATTTTCAAATAAAGTAAATTAAAAAAAAACTGTAGAAATATCTTGAGGAACAAACTAAAAAAATCCGGAGAAATAAAAAATTTTATGCTATGCTACAGTTAATACTATAAAAACTGGATATAGTGTATTAATATACAAATGTATAAAATTCATTTAATCCTCAGTCCTATAATAAACAGAATGCATTGAATGCAAAACAAAAGGGTTTTGTTTAGTCCAAAAGAATTTTGATTTTATTTCCTATTATCACTAAAAAACCAAACATTAGCAAGTTCGCTTAAGTTTCCTAAGCCACAATTTAACTTTATTTGTCCGTCCTAGAATAGATTTACTTAGACTGTTTTTGTTGGTAATATTCATAATTCCCCATTTTGTGATAAAACTAATGTTAGTATCTGATAAAAATTTTAACTATTTATTTGATATTATTATTCTTTGATGGGTTTTTAAGAACGTAGTTTAATTACGTTTAAGACATTAAGAGAAACATTAAAACTTGAATTTGGTTTAAATTTATTTTTAAATACCTTTTTATTTGTACATAAAAAAGGTGGTTTTAGTTTTAAAATTGCGATTAATTATTATTTGATTTCATTGTTACTGGAAATTTTCTATAATTGGTAAAATAAGTTTATATATTTATTGCAAAGAGAGCACGACAGCCGCGAGGTAAAGACCTCGACTTGCCAAACTGGCGCGCGGCAGCCCCGGGTTCGAACCCCGGCAATGACAAAATATCTAATGCTCTCCGGCCGTCATACACCTTTGGCGGTCGTAAAAATACATTCTACCCTATCCACCCGCCAACCCGCCCGGCAAGCGTGGCGTTTAAATTGCCAAATTCCCCAAAAAAAGGGAGGCCTATGCTCAATACTGCACGCTACAAAGGCTGAAAAAAAAATTATTGCAAAAGAAATTATACATATATAAATGTAGCTCTCATTTAAAAGTATCTTTTAATACAAGCCAAAAAAAACAAGTTATTGCTTTCGTCCTATAGGGTTTCAACGACAAAAAATGGACTTTAGGATGTTTTTTCTAAATAAAACCCAAGATATCGAACAATTCACATATTGTTGTTATCAATGTAAAGTACAGGCTTACCAATTACTTATGAAATATGATGTCGCTCAAACGCTTTTTTGACTTAGCTGGCATGCCGTAATTCTACTAACAATAATGCTTTCATATAAATGCAAATCTTTTTCAGCAATTACACGTTTGATGTTCTCTTTCGACCTAGTAATCATAACGGGTTTGTCGGCATAAACCCTTCAGATGAAATAATCTCAGAGATCACATACTAATTCATATAATTGATTTTAGTAAAAAAATTAGCATTTTCTAATAGCTTACACCATTGCCAGTAACAGCGTTGCCAGATTTGTCTTTAAAAAAGTACAAGCCAGTGATTTCTCGAGCCCACAATACACAACAAATAGTGCATTTTTGTGGATGCATTGGTTTTTCGTTAATAGTAGGTTGATTCACAAAGCCATTCAAGGAGAAATGAGCTTCATCGCTCGATATGAGGTTTTTGCGAAAACCAGCATAAACTACTTTGTTCTTTAAAACCCATTTCACAAATGTATAGCGTTTCTATAATTGAAAGGTGCCAAAATCAGCCAACGGTAAACTAAATCTATTGATAAAACGTCGGCGTAGAAAAGTCCTAGACCTACTATGTGGCATCATCATAATTAATGTACCTATATGAAGCAATTGACATCAATCATAGCAAACTTCAGTTTTCAAAACTTTGACCAAAAGTCAATAGTCTGTTATTTATATTAATGTACTTAGGAGAATACAAATAAATCAGCTAGAGAAATATTATAGTTTTCAGTTTGATAATATATAAAAAGTTGGTTGAAGAAGAAGAAATGTGGTGTGCTATTCATAAGTGACAATAGAAAAATATTAAACGGGTCTTTAGTTTTTTATTTCTCACCTACAAGAAATATTATAAATTCCTTACTTTATTATACGTCCCCAACTGAAGGCGAAATCCTGAATTATATTTCTAGGTATTCGAATTGAAACCCTTTTTAAATATAAAGATAAACTCGCATTACTGAATCTGAGAGTTATTTAGGAATCCATAAAAATACGTTTTATCCCCTTAAACGTCGAATTTAAGAAAAAGTTTTGGTAGATGTGTACATTGTGGAAATAACATAGTGCCAGAATATTGGATTGAGCATTTGTTCTTTTCCTTAAATATTGGTTGTAGTGAAGCATTTTTATAAGAAATCATAATATTTGATCGAATCGAATTCCAAAATCATGTTTATTTTGAGCACTCTTTGCTGACGTTTAAAAATACTTGGGGACTATATTTCAACAAATACAAGAAGGCTTTATAATTTACATCCTATTTTAAGTTCGTCTCTTTAAAAGTCGATTGGAAAAAATTCTGAATTACGTTTTGACATATTATACAGATCATCCGAGCAGGCAAAAAACAATTTTATATTTTATTGGGCTTGGGAGATGTAAATAAATCACGGAAAATATATGCTCATTCCTTTTCACTACTTCAGCAGTCATTCATTGTTATGATAAATATTTATAAAAGTATTTTTGTTTGCTGTTTTCTCTACACCAAATACTTTTTTAATTATATCTACGGTATTACTAATATTTCTGTTTTCATTATTTTCAAAAATTCTTGAAACATTTGTAACATAGTATATTATAAATGACATACCTACTTATGTGTAAATGTTTTCTAAGTTTACGGTTGTTGCCAAATATTTATGGGTATTAAATATTATAACTTTTTTGCTCTCAACAGAGGTAAATAACATGTAAATTTTATAAATGAATTTGTTTATTTATTTACAAAAAATATAATTATTTTATAATATTTATGTACGCTACACAAAAAATTACTAATGAAAAAGTATACCTTATAACGTTATTGACGACTAACACTATTTATAATGCATGAGCACATGCTTCCGATACTTAACATTTGTTGGAACCTACAAAAACCATCTGGTAAACATCTGGCATTATCCTCATCATTCTAGCCCTCGCAGCAGCACAAACAGCGCGGATAGAAGGCATTATGTCCGCCGCTCGACGGTGACGGTTCAGCACCAACAAAAACGGCGACTAGCAGCATCATGCGCAAAACCCGCGGGTCGTGCATATAAATATTTGTGGTTCTTCTATTTCCAAAACATGCGTGGTCTATTTAGAAAGGAGTGAACCATATAAAGCATAAAAATATAATTATAATGGCAAACATATCTATATATTTACTATAAATTATATGTAGCCTTAGTCCCCTTTATAGGAAGTACTTAGGGATATTATACAATTTTACCAGAGTACAAAGCATCTTAAAATTTCATGAATTTTATGAAAATCATGAATAAATACCTCGTCGTGCTGGCCTAAATCTCATCAATGGTTTAGAATCTATGTATTTTTAAGGCGATTTTCATTTTGGGAAAGTCAGAAATATCAGGAGAATCAATTTTTTTTTAATTTTTATCTCATCCTCTAGTTCCCATTGTGTTACTTGTGGTCCGTACACCTTCAATATTTTACAATGTTCTCTTTGTTGTTGGTTTTACAGAACAATGACCGTTTTTAACGTTTGCATTGTGCCTCTATTTGTATCATTTCTGAAAGATTCTTAAATCATCTGTATTATTTTTAAAATTGAAAGTTCAGGGTTCGCTCACGTTTTCAAGCAGTCATTGCAAATGCGACGATTACATGCTACATGTTCCTACTCAGTGGAGTTTATATTGACCCGGATAATAAAGTCCCTTTTTACGCATGCGCAGTCTACTATCATAGGGTTCCCGATTACATTCAGTCACAAAATTGGTTTTTATTAAGTTAACATTAATTAAGTACTTTTTAGGACATATATTACATGTATTACATAATACTATTGCTTACTTTATTAAAACTTTTAATCATATGAAGCCAAACCTCGCTGGAAGGATTCCGAACAAGCGTGGCGAAATAATGGCTTCTGAAAAATTTGCAACGAACCTTGGGAGTTTGGTATATTAGCAGTCGTAGTCTGTCACCAGAGCAGAATCGCTAATTTCCCAAAATAAAATGTGTGAGAATTTAACCGTGTTTCGGGAACGACGAAGAGGAGTTTCGGGCAGATTGGTGCGTCAACTAATTAAAGACTAAGTGATTGTAGAAATAAATAGTTGCGGTATATGACAAATAATGTTAGTAATAATAAATAATTGAATCCTTACTTACAACTAGTTCTATAAATAAGATTTATTACAACTCACAAAACTATTGAAATAAATTATGATGGTGATGTAAGGCAAAATCTGCAAACAGACAATGGAAGATAACTCATCAGACATGTATCTGTTCAAAACCCTAAATCTAGATACGTTAATGCGAAATATATGAAAAAATTATAAAAATTATAAAATGAGTAGTTGAAAAAATAAAGAAATATTCCAAAACTTAAAGTGGATTATGAGAAAGCATTTGATAAAGTAAGACACATCAAACTCATAGAATGTTTGGAAAACATTGGCTTAGACGAAAGAGACATAAAACTAATCAAAAAATCTTTATTGGAACCAACGTGCTAAAGTAATGGTAGAAGACACTGAAACAAACAACGTAGAAATTAAACGCGGGGTACGTCAAGGCTGCATACTGTCCCCAATGCTATTTAATCTCTATTCGGAAGTAGTTTTTCAGAACGCCTTACACAACTGCAATTTAGGAATAAAAATAAACGGGGAAACGATAAATAACATAAGATACGCGGATGACAGCGTACTAATTGCAGACAACCCTAGAGCATTACAACAGCTAATTAACAAAGTATACGAAGCAAGTTTACAAATGGGCCTAACAATCAATACTAAGAAAACAAAAATCATGCAAGTGAGTAAAAATCCTAGGGGTATAAATTTTACAATTGATGGCAACGCTTTAGAAGAAGTTGGAAAATTCAAATATTTAGGTTGCTGGTTAAACTCAGATCTAAACTCAAATATATAATAAGGAGTAGAATAGAAATAGCTAGGCAAGGATTTATAAAAATGAAAACACTCCTGACAAATAAAAATCTAAATTTACAAATCAGATGGAGAATGGTAAAGAGTTATATATGGTCAATATTGTTATATGGAACGGAAGTCTGGACACTAAATAAACACGAGATAGACAAACTGCAAGCCTTTGAAATGTGGTTGATGAGACGAATACTTAAAATCCCATGGACAGCCAGGATTACAAACCAAGAGGTATTACAAAGAATGAACTGTAATAGAGAAATTATAACTACCATAAAAAGAAGAAAAACCGCCTACTTGGGACACCTACTAAGAAATAAAAAATATAACCTACCCAACTTATCATACAGGGTAAGGTTGAAGGCAAACGCGGAAGGGGTAGAAGGAAAACTTGTTGGCTTAAGAATATAAGGCAGTGGACAGGCATGAATGTTCAACAAATATTTAGAGCAGCTGCAGAAAGAGAAACATTTGCCAATGTAATCGTCAACCTCTATTAAGAGAAGGCACGACAAGAAGAAGAAAAAAGTGGATTAATAATAAAAACTGAAGAGCGCTAAAGAACTTTAAGAGAGATATTACAAAAATGCAAAAAGCCTAAAAAAACCTTCTAGACATTTAGACAAATAAATAAAGATGAACGAGAAAGAATGCTTTAATAAAATGAAAAGGTGAACTGAAAAGAGCATTATAAAAAATAAATGTAGTTACAAAAAGTTTCAGGAACTTGAAAGTGTCTGTTAGCAAAGCAAAACTGCTGTGTTTAATGGTTGTTGGTTGCCATAAAAGCTATTGCGAGAGCAAGAGCTTGACTCGGAATTAAAAGTGGTATTAGAATGGAAGAGCCAAGGGGTGAAACTACAATAGAAAGAAATTAGTGCGCCGTATTCTGGTGATAAAGGCTTATTAGCCACCATAGAATCTCTTAAAACATATAAGATATTTTTCTGGGGAGAACAATAAAATTCCAGGAGAATACTTTAGGCGATGCTGCACAATTTTTAAGTATAGTTCTATTAGGTGAAGGAAACATAAATAGATGGCACCGAAAGACCAAGTCATATGTGTTATTCCATAACATTTTTGAAAAAAAAATACCTGTTAAGCAACACAATATAAGGAATTTAAGGAAAAGAGAATAGTCAAATTTTCTAGTACATCCACAGAGTCGGGCGATAGTTGTTGTAAATTATTGGACCAATGGGACTGAAGCGTATGTGATGCCAAATTAATAATCAACTACAGTTTACAGTTACTTCTATATATGCAAGTTGAGGTTGTATGCGATAATGAAGGAAGTTTCTATAAATCTGCTCGATGCACCGATACCGAGCCGCAAACATTCCAGAATCTAGTGCGTAGGTAATCAGGCATGTACAAAATAAGGTCAACGGAAATTTCAAGCAGACAGTATTAAGAGTATTATGTTACGATGTTTTAGTATGGGTTAATTATTTAGTTAATTAGTTACTTACCAAAAAAACTGCAAATTTATAAGTGAAAATAAATAATTGAAATTGATTTAATTGCTCTATATTGTTGTACTCTTTTACGTTTGTGTGAAACAATTTATTACACTTTTAAATTTTGAGACAGTTTCAATGGACTATTCTTCTTCTCGTCGTATCTTCTTATTAGAAAATTCGTGATCATCATGGTTTATTATTCATTATATTTTTGACAATGTTTTTCCATCTTGGTCAGTTCTGGGCCTTCTAGTTAATTTGTTTTATTGGCTTTGTTATTGCCGTTTTGACTTGATCTAGTAATCTCTTCGGCGCTCTTCCTCGTAGTCTGGTGCCTTCAGTGCGTCCTTTCACTACTAGTTATTCAAAACTATTGTTATTACACCTTGATATATAAGCGTAGTATCTTAGGATTTGTCTGTACACTAGAAAAGAGATGGTCATTTATATTCAGTTATTGTAGTACAGACACATTTGTCCTTCTTGCTGTCTCAGTACCACATTTCAAAACCGTCTATTTTTTGCGTTTTCTTACTGTTTACGATTCGGCTCCATATAATAATATAAAAATTTGTTATTTGACGATCTTTCCATAGTTTTTGCAACTTAGTCACAGCGTTTTTGCTTATTGGGATTTGTCTGATTATTTCCGCTGAGCATTCCCCCATGTTATTGATAAGTGTTTCTAAGTATATGTAGTGATTCATCACTCGGAAACCACCTTTTTTTTAATTAAGCCTGTTGTTGTTTGCTCTATTGACTATAAGGACTTTTGTTTTATTTAAGTTTAAGCCGTGTTTTATACTACCGCGTTGTAATTTCAAAAGAAATTCCATTATCTCATCTTCGGTGAAAGCGAGAATAGCAGTCATCAGCATATCGGAAGTGGGTTATCATTTCGCCGTTGATCTTGAATACTCCAATAGTGTTTTGGAGTTGCGGAGCAGTTGTCGAACATCCTTTCTTATGTTAAATCCCTTTGACTGTTGGTTGTCAATTTTTATTACACTATGTCTATTGTTATATAGTCCTTGGATCAATGTAATAATATGCTGTGGTACCCTCATTTTCTTAAAAATGTTTCATAGCTTCTCCCAGTTTACGCCATCAAAAGTCTTATGATAGTCTACAAATTCAACAAATACTTAGGTTGTATTTCCTTGCTTTTGGTCAGATCCCCATGTTCCAGATGGTTTGGCATAGCATATGTAGTACACCAACTCCCAGGTTGCTCATAGCTTTAATCACTTCTGCATTAATTCCGTCGTTGACAGTTGCTTTTTATGTTTTTATATGATGTAAGGTTCTTTCTCTTTTATTCTTGACTGCAACTTCTTTTCACATTGCACGTGGTCGTTAAATAGTCTATCACAGTATTTCCTCCATTTATCTAGAATCTCTGTGATGTTAGTAATTTTCTCATCTTGTTAGTTTAAAAGATTCCAGTTTTGCGGCTTAAATTTTTTTATATGTTTGACTGCAAAAATTGTTTAGTGTTTTTTGATCAGTATAGGGTCAGCCCTCTAAAGTTTTTTTTTTTGAAATATCGGTTATTCAATGAATGGCAACACTTAGCTCATGACATTTTTGACAGAAAATTAGTTTTATCCTTCCGCTTAAAATGGTTGTGTATACGCTTGAAGAACGCTGGGAAATATTGCGACATTATTTTGAAAATCATGGTAATGTTGCAGAATGTGTGCGAAAATTAGGTACAGAAATGGGAAGAAAAGAGGCACCGTCAGCTCCGTATGTGCTTTATCTTGTTAAAACAGTGAGAGAAACTGGCATGCTTATTGGTAAACCAACGCGTGAAAAACCAAAAACAGTGCGTACACCCGAGAATGTCGCTGCTGTTGCCGAGAGTGTGCGTGAATCGCCAGGAACGTCAGTTCACCGTGGTTCTCAACAATTGGACATTTCGGAGACATCATTGAGACAAATTTTGCGTAAAGACCTTGGTATGACGCCGTACAAAGTCCAATTGGTTCAGAAATTGAAGCCAACTGACCATCCAATGCGTTTTCGCTTCGCTTCATGGGCTTGGGATCGACTTGAAGAAAATGCCGATTTTGGGCATCATCTTTTCAGGTGAAGCTCATTTCCATCTCGACGAGTATGTCAGCAAGCAAAATTGTCGCATTTTGGGCACAGAAAACCCGCACGCAATCGAAGAAAAGCCGATGCACCCACAACGAGTCACTGTTTGGTGCGGATTTTGGTCCAGAGTCATCATTGGGCCATTTTTCTTCGAAAATGAGCAAGGAACGGCTGTTACAGTCAATGGTGAGCGTTATCGGGCCATGTTGAACGAATTTTTGTTCACATAAATTGAAAAGGAAAATATTGGCGACATTTGGTATCAACAGGACGGCGCTCCGTGCCACACAGCCAACGTTACTATCGATCTTTTGCGCACTGTCTTTGAAAATCGCATTATCAGTCGAAATTCTGATGTCGTTTGACCGCCTCGGAGCTGCGATTTGACACCGTTGGACTATTATTTGTGGGGAGCCGTCAAAGATAAGTGTTACTCCGACAAACCAGAGATAATTGAGGTTTTAAAGGATAACATTCGTGCAGCCATAGCTGAAATGGAGCTGCATACAATCGAAAATGTACTCAAAAATTGGACCGATCGTATAGGCTACTGCATGGCTGCCTCCAGCCATATGAATGAAGTTATATGCCATTATTAACCGGAAGGATTGTACTTTCAAATAAAAAAAATTGGAAAAATATTTAGTAGTTTTTTATTTATAGCATTTAAAAAAAGAAGTTATATGGCGGACCCTGTATAGTGTTAGAGATTTTGGCATAGTTCTTTCTAGTAATTATTTTTATCGATTTTGCATAAGCATTGAATGTCTGTATTTATCTGCTGATGTAGCTCTTGTGCATTCCAGTGTCCTTAAATTTTTTTCTTCTATCAATCCTAATGTGTTTAATGGCATCCATGGTTGTATAGTATTTGTTGGCTTTGGAGTTGTTCTGTTTTCTGTTTATACGGCTTTGATTATTTCATTTTCCAGATTTTGCCGCATTTTGTTTATATCTTCCTTGTTTAGTTGTTCTTTTAATAAAGTGTCGGTTATTTGGTATTTGAAATGCTTCTTCGTTATTAATTGTCATTTTTCTTGCTTTTCCACATTGACTCCGCTTGAATTTAAAGGATATTTTTGCTACTAAAAGTTGGTGGTATGTGCCGCAGTCTGCACTGAGATAGATTTCGACATTTCTTGCAGTCTTTGCTATCTTGACTTAATCAAAATAAACTCAATCTGATATCTATGTATACCATCAGGATGTTTTCAGGTATAAAGTCTTCTAGGATGGTGTTAGAAAAGACTATTAGATATTGTTAAATTGTATGTTATGCAGAACCGTATCAAAAGTTCACCTCTTGTGTTTTTTTCACCTAGTCCAACTTTACCAAGTACGTTTCTGTAGTGATCATTCTGTGTTGTTTCTCCAATTTTGGCGTTGAAATCTCCAATCACTATGCTTATTTCTCTGCTAGAAATCTGATCTATTACATCTTGCAGTGAGTGGTAAAAAGTGTCTAAATCTTCATCTGTAGACTGCGCTATAGGTACATATATTTGCACGATATTTAAGTTACATGGTGGCTCATTACAAATTGATGTAAAAATTTCAGCAAGACTTACTTTAAATGTTATAATTCATATTTAACCCACCCTAATTTCCTTTTTGCATTAAAAAACATCCGCAGTTAAACTATTAATAAATTTATAAATTCTTGATTGTTAGCGAAAAAATACATTTAATTATTTAAAAATCTAATTTGCTTAGCAAAAGATAAATTCCCTAACAATATTTTATTTCTTTCTACAATTTTATTAATTAATATTATTTACGTCCAAAGCTCTATAAAACTTTAAAACTTAGCAATTTCTCTAATTAAGCAATGGGTTAGCGTTGTGCAACACATTGAGAGAATTAAAGCCAAATTTTCCAAAAGTGCCGTTTGCAGCGAATTGCAGCAGACAATCGAGGGTTCGTGTTGGCGGTTGCTGCTAATTGAGTTCAACATTTGCCACCTATCGGGTTACATTTATTGCACACGCTTAATGTCAGAAATCGCCTATATTGCCTGATATATCGGATAAACTCGCCGGAAGGGCGAATTCAAGCGGGTAATATGCGTAAATGTATTTTAATTATTACATCTATTGCACCAATTAGCCGAGCTGTACAATCATTAAAGTATTTTGTTCTAATTAATGCTGATCAAGAGAATACATTTTATGTTACATTTTATGTTATCTTGACATATTAAAATACTGTTGATGTATTTTTAATAAATACACAAAACGCCACACGGGTTGTTCTCTTATTTTGGAACTAAAATAATTTGTCATTAATAAATAATGAAAGCGTTTGGAAGACAAACAGAAGATGTTTTCATTTGAGGTAGTAGATATAAAATTAACAATAATAATTTTGAACTACGCTTTCTTAGATAGTTTAAGCGGCCCAACAGTGTTACAATCAAAAAAGTTCATCACACAAATTGCAAACAATTAAGAAAAGGAAACACATTCCAAAAGCAGCCATCAACATAGAACGGCCTAGCCAAACAATTATTTCGAATAGTTATAAAATACCTTCTCAAATAAATATCAAATTATAATTAGATAATTAACAGTATCACCTCGATTATAAAAAAAGAATAATATTACACAACAACATTGAACATTGAAACATGCGGTATATTTTAGAGACGAGCATCCACTTAATTATAAAAGAAAGTCACACAACCATGAGAACAACTATTAAAATACACGTTGGATTGCTTGTGATGATTAACAATTAAAACTACATTACCATCGGATAACTGCGTCTGTCTACAATCCATCTTGATGTCTCATATTCATTAAAGAAAATTTTTCTTAACGTTAAGTCTAAAGTTTAGCACTGGAGATACTTGAACTCCAAGTATGTCACTTGGAGCTCGAGGATGACCACCCAAGAGCGACCTAGTCTTCAAAAAACAGTTCAACGACATAATTGTAACTATATCACGACTGGTGAGTCAACTTAATGGCCTAGAGACCCAAATAAATGACCTGATTAACTTGACCATGCAATTACCAATAACTTATTATTTAACGCATACTTATGATTAAACTTAATCAAATTTAGATATAATCTCTTATTGTACCGCGCCATCGTAGCCGTGTGGTTGAGGCGCGGGATGTGGTGCTGACGGACCCGGGTTTATCCCTGGAGCCCTCTGATGCCTGGCGAGTGGTCGACTCAGTCACTAAAAATAATTGAGTGCTTGTGTTCGTTTCAAACAAGGGGTAATAATGGCGGTCGCCTAAGGTGCGATGGTTGCCACATTGTCCTGCATCAAGAATGATGCAGAGACTGGGCAGAGAAAACAAATATATAAGGGTTTCAGTCTCTCAGTTCGCAGGTGGTGTTCTCAAGCGAGAGTTAGAGCACCAGGCCATTGTATTATTAACTTATCATATTATAAACGCTATTTAAAATTGTGTACCAAATATAATGACTAAAATCATTGTCAAAGCCAGCTAAAAATCAAAATGAATTGGAATTCTCAGCAACACAGTATCTCATAACTATACAACACGCCGCATGACAAGCAACTTTTAATCCTGCATATATTTCAGCTGCCTCAAATGATATTTTCCGTGATATACAAAATCTTATCGCTAAAAAACGAAAAACAAGAAAACGACAGTAGAAAAGCGTACATAGATGAAACAAAACTTTCTTGAATAGACTTACTCATCAATTACAAACAACACTACTCGAATCCCGCAATGAGACTTTTAAACAGTATATCGCAAAGCTGTCACCTTATGATAAGTCTATATGGAGGGCAATACAAAAGAGTAAGTACTCAATTGTAATAATTCCTCCTATCAGAAAACTTGGTGGTGCTTCGGCTACACTTGCCTTGCGTCTTTAAAACACCTCAATCGTAAATCAACATTGACAACAGAAAAAAGAAATCCTTTCTTAAGGTTGTGTGTCAACGGTCACCGCCATTCAAACATTTTACGCCTATATAAGACTCAAAAAATAGAACTAGCAATTCACGGAAAGCTCCCAGATATGACCACATAATTGCTGAAATATTGCTCAACTTTCCCAGAAAAGCTATTGTATTCAAGAACATGTTACGGCGTTGCTATCTTTCTGTTTTATAAAAATGTGCTAAGATTGCAAAAATTGTTAAGCCTGAAAACCCGCCCACCTAGCTACAACCCTACAGACTGATAAGTACCCTTCTCTCGCCTTCAAAAGTTTTTGAAAAACTTCTACTTAAATGCATTAAAGATGCTGTAGACTTACATAAACTTATTTTGTGAATGTCACTTAACTATACACCAAAGACATAATCACCACTCACATAATGGAAAGCCTAGAAAACAAAAGTGTTTGCCCAGAAGTTCTCTTAAATAAATTTGATAACGCATAGTCGCTCGGAATCATCAAAAAAACTAGCTGCGAGAAAGTATCCACAATATCTCCTCTTGCTAGTAAAACACTATTTTAGCAAAAGGATAGCGAAGTATAAACGGACAACGGGGTTCGTGCTATGGACTGGTATACTGGAAGCTGATATATGAGAGAGTTTTAGAGTTTAGTCACCGCAAGGTTGATAATTCAGACAGTGTTATTCAAAACTTTGAAATTGCGAAGAAACAAAGCACTTAGAATGCTTAGAACGTGGCTGCATAGTGCAAAGTTGCTAACGGGCGCAAATAAAGTTGAGACGGTATTTTAGACATACGACCTGTGCAAGAATGGCCGATTTTCTTGCCCAAACGTCTACTGCAAGGATTACACCCGGTCCTTTCAAGTAGAGATCAAAGATTGGTTGTCATAGAAAAGTGACATACACGCGGTTTGTGACACTGGGAAACAAATTTCCAACCAAATTGGAGCAACGGCGCAAATTTTCGAGAGGCAGTACAACTGGCGATATTGTACACAGCTGAAATAAGGATGGGAAGGTGCACAGTCAGGGAGAGAAAGGACTTGTTTAGCGCCCAGAGAATACTTGCGATTAAGACAGCAGGTGTTTAGAGTACCGTCGCCACCAAAACTGTCCTAGTATTAAGCTAGTTACCACCAGTTACCGCCTTTACAACTTCCATAGGAGCTGGAGCTGCGGCAGGGCGTAATCGAGCAAAAGCGGATTGCGGAAGAGCCGCAACAACTGTGCTGCTACGCAAACCACTCGCAGGTCGACTACGGAAAAGCGGTAGGACCAGGATGGCCGATATTCGAAATGGTGACAATGAGGCTTGTAAAGAACCGACTACAAGCCAGGACAAGAGCAATATGAGAGCAAAGATGTCAAGCCGAGGAGACGGAGCAACATGCGCAGATGTTTATCTCCACGGTCGACATGATACGACAAGTTGCGGAGTGCTTCAACCGTTTAGGTCATCACTAACATGGCAACTTGCGGTCCTTCCTAGTAAGACGACGACGCCACGTACGTTCCAGGACCACGAGCGGCTGGAGATGGTTACAAAGGAGTTAGAAGGACTTTTGGGGGTGCGTGAATAGTTGACGGCTCTCACGGTATTCGTGGTACAGTGCGTGAAATTACGTGCTAACGAAAACCTTTAAGAGGCGCGCGGGGGTTTGAAAATTAGTGCTGGTTCGAGATGCAAACTTTGGACAATAAAAACTGAATAGAAGCAGACTGCGGAGTAGGTTAAGGTAGTTTAGTCTGTTTTTTGCGTCGAATTGTAAATATTAGAAGGACTCGGAACCCTCAGGGGTTTCGAATTGCTTGCCATAACTCGGATTTTTGCAGTTTCTCGGTCTTGCACCAAGACGAATACCGGGGTAGGTACATTTGCGGCCACAATAATTTTTAAAAAGATTTAAGCATTGTAAATTTAAGTTTAGAGTATAAGTAAACAATGTAATTGCAGTTGTATTGATGCCTTTTTCAACAATATGTACCTGGCATATTTGTATTTATTTCAATCAGTAACTTCGAATAGCAATAGAGCCCTTAACAAAAGCTGGTCTCACAAATAGAAAGTCACAGTTAACACGAATAACTTTGAAATTAACTTTACCATGAGGTATCAAATACCTGCAAACCAATCAACCAAAAACTTGCTTGAAGTTCGCACATTAAAGTCAAAAGAAAACAATTAGATTTAAAATTAAAAACAATGACATGATTATTTATAACAGGCCCACAACTATCCTTATCGAATAAAATCCCGCTCTACATAATTATTCGGAAAACAACTCAATCTTATGGAATTCAGCTCGAAGGCTACGCCAAGTCATCGCATACTAAAATCCTCCAGAGATTCCAAAGAGCCTTTACTGCGATTTAGCAGTTCCCTATATAGCCAGCTACTTCAGGAGACAATCTCCCAGGTCATCTTAACCATATCATCAAACCATAACTGACGTAATCATCAGGGAAAATGGCACAGGCTAGAGTTCTCCACGCGATATTTGTAATATATGATATTTACTTAATACTTGGTAGAAATTTGTAAATTTTTAGATTAAAAATTCACTTATGAACAATCTGCTTTGCGTTATGTTTATATCTCATGAATTGTTGTTGCTTTTAATAATCAGATAAACGTTTTCAGAAACAGTTCTCTCGTTGTCAAAGCACTTTGACTTCAAACACATAAAAGCTCGTAGTGACGGTAAAAAAACAATGGCGCACGATAAAGGAGAATAGGGCGGAAAGCCAGCCGGCAGCAATCCCAACCTCGCAATAAATTACGTTTAATGTCCATAATAATCAAAGCACTAAAAATATTAAATTCCGCAGTGCTCAGTTTAGCAGCCGTTATAATTGCAGTTCTTAATTAAAATGAAACTGCAGCCATATAATACGCTATGCGCATAATCTTTGCTACAATAATGACTTAAATCCTGAAAACTATGCCCGGCCGGCGCCTAGCTCGCGGCGCAGTCCGTCTCTGTTCGGGGGGCAAAAACGCGAGACGGAGCTCAGGTATGTGCAGACCGTTTCCGCCGAGTTGAGAAGACTCCGCTAGTCGTAATTTCGCATTAGTTTTGGAGTAATCCGGGCAAAGCGGTGCGAATATATTACTGCACTACTGTCATAACTACGGCATGTCGTCGTAATTCAGCTTATGTTAGGATATTCCCGTGCTCTCAATTACGACTTTATTCCTTCGCTCGGTGATTAAGCATCTCGACTCTGAATCCATTCGAGTCGTTAGATAGCAACAAATAGCTGCTTGAGCTTAAAACTCAAATGAAGAGCAATATATCGTACGATGTAACTAAAATGCTTCATTCACTTGCGAGCAGATCCTTACTATTGCTGAATGCTTTTGTCGATTTTCTTTTACTGTTGTTTTTTGTATGTTGTGTAGCACAAATTTACCCAATTGGAGATGTAATCTCTACTTTTTTCAATTTTTTTTATTTTTTATACTCAAATATGAGTACAGTACATATATGTATAATGAGTCATTTTTAGAGGAACATAAATATATGTTACTTATAAAAAGGCATGAAAAACAATTTACCTAATGGCACATTGTACTTGGAGCTTGCATCTACGGATACACCTCTACATTAAAAACAAGTTCCACCAAAGTAGGAAGCCTCCCAGTTAGACATTTTAATGATTTTTGAATTTTTATCTTTTATAATCAATAGTTTAACCAACTCGATAAAGAAATATCTTAGAGATACGTTTTTGTAATAAATTTATAATGCTCTTTATTATGTATTCTTTATAATATAAAGAATACAAATAATATAAAAATAAGTTACAGAAAACTTTTCTCCATTATTTTGGCGCAATTTCGATAAGGGTCGTACAAAGCTATAGAATAACTAAGCAAATGCATTATATCCGTATACTCATCGCAATTAGTAATCACTTGTAGGCACTGAAAATTTTCTTTGTACCATCCTTCGTCGACGTCATTTCATTTGGATTGTAACTATTAATAATAACAACTTTTTTCGTATCTTGATAAAATGCTGTTTAAGCAGGAGTTACTATTTGTATATGTATCTTTTAGCCAATTTATCGTTTCGACATTTTTTTCAGTTTTCATACAAGTGCTAGTCGTTGCGAATTATAGACCAAAGTAAAATGTAACTGGTTATTCGTAATATATTAAACACGTTTTCTACTTGTTCTCCGGGTGTAGAATGTTTGTGCACTTTAAGATTTTTTGACATAAATATTACATAATTTCAGTGTTCTAATTAACCTTTTTATTGATTTTAGATGTGAAGATTACTCATGTAATCAAAATGTA